>OV815959.1:3750000-5000000 GCA_929112965.1 Mythimna albipuncta | reverse complement strand
TATTTTTCAAATCTAATATGTAAACAGATCTAAAAATTTGTAAATAAGTATAATGTTTTTGTACACAATTTTAATATGTTATGTTGTGTGTTGTGTTGTTTGTTATGTTGTGTTTATAACGAATTCGTGTTTTTTTCAAACTTTGTTCTGTATGAACTATAGATTAAAACCTTACTTGGTAAAATATTTGATTGTTTAACCTACCCCTCTCTACTTTCACTATTTTGAACATATAATCAGAATTGGTTGTTTAAAATGTTTGTCTTTTTACAAGCTCTTTTAATTTATTAATAAAAGTTAAACTGGCTTGGGCCCAACCATAGTATAAAATTATCATTATTCATTTACATTTATTATTTTTCCTCGTATTTATCAGGCACGCTACAACTTGTGGGGTGTAAAATAATTTACTACGATAATAAAAGTATTTAGCAATATTTATGGTTACAATCATAATAAAGATTCTAGTATAGATATAAAGACACATAAAACGATGAAAATATCTGCTTGTTCATAATTTGATCTTTGCGGAAAATTTTTAGATTGTATTATCTTGTATGTAGGCACTAAACAAGCGACCCACCAAAATTTTGCACGGGTATTTTTAGGGTTCCGTAGCCAAATGGCAAAAAACGGAACCCTTATAGATTCGTCATGTCTGTCTGTCTGTCTGTCTGTCTGTCTGTCTGTCTGTCTGTCCGTCCGTATGTCACAGCCACTTTTTTCCGAAACTATAAGAGCTATACATTTGAAACTTTGTAAGTAGATGTATTCTGTGAACCGCATTAAGATTTTCACACAAAAATAGAAAAAAAAGAAATAAATTTTGGGGGTCCCCATACATAGAACTGAAACTCAAAAATTATTTTTTCATCAAACCCATGCGTGTGGGGTATCGATGGATAGGTCTTCAAAAATGATACTGAGGTTTCTAATATCATTTTTTTCTAAACTGAATAGTTTGCGCGAGAGACACTTCCAAAGTGGTAAAATGTGTGTCCCCCCCCCTCTAACTTCCAAGATAAGAGAATGATAAAACTAAAAAAAATATATGATGTACATTACTATAAAAACTACCAACGAAAATTGGTTTGAACGAAATCCAGTCAGTAGTTTTTTTTTAATGCGTCATAAACTAAAAAAAATACACTATTATTAAAACATCGATCAAAGTTACAACACATTACAAGAACTTTTATATTATGCTACTTGCTGCTATGGAACCCTTCATGGGCGAGTCCGACCCGCACTTGGCCGGTTTTTTTTACTATTGATAGGCTCGCGTTTGACTACCATCTCATCTGATGGAAAGCGATGATGTGGCCGACGATGGAGCACGCTTGCCTAGAAGCAACCTATTCATTCTTGACTTACTCTTGCGTCATGGTGTTGAACATCGCGCCGCTTTATATGCTTTACCTTAATCCGTGCGTCACTGCGGGGTGCCAACTGAAAACCAGCGCTGGGTGTCTTAACGTGCAGCAAATGCTGAGGTGGTCACCCTTTCGGTGCGGGCACGCTCAGCGTACTTTGTACTTTAATTCTTATTTACTTTGTGTTTAAAACCGCTGTGCTGTGTCTGTACCGAATAAAAGTTTTTCTATTCTATTCATTCTATACTTAAAGACCCTTAGTTTATAGTTATCAATGGAAATTTTGCTTCCATTCAGTAAGATAAAAATAATATACTTACAAACAAAGGCATATGACGAATACCGATGAGTTGGCACACATAACTCAAGTGTACGTTTCCGAGACAGTAGTCAGTTTGTTTCATTGGCCAGTCCAGTAATCCTCCTGGCAGCATCTCCGTGGAGCCAGGGGGATATAGCTCCACTGCACCCATTTGTAAAGCCATATTCTGGAAATAAAACCATTTCATATGTTACAATGCACCCGGACTGGTGAGTGGGGATTGTTACTCACTGGACGCCTGAAGGAGGTCGACGCCGTCGAGGTCGACCGCGGCGAAGGTGGTGTGACGATCTGATCATGTTCGCGGGGTAAACTTGGCTAGAGATCGTCCTAGACAGAGAAGTTTGGAAGGAAAAAGGGGAGGCCTATGCCCAGCAGTGGGACACACAATAGGCTAATAAAAAAAATGTATCACAACTATGACATTCATTTGATACAATTTTTATCGGTACAATGGTTGCCAGGATTTTCTCAAAAAGAAAATAATTAAAAAATGCTTATACTTCTGATTTTTCGATTGTACTTTTGGTGTTGAAACTTTTAACTTAACTAAAAAATTACATTTTAATAACTCACCCGGAAATCGTTGCTATGTCATACAAAATCAATGAAAATAAACGGGAGGGGAAGGAGAGTAAAAAATAGCCCACAACCTATTCCCTTACCTAACAAATATACAGAAAATCGATTTTTATGATTTTTAACCGACTTCAAAAAAAAAGGACGTTATTATATTACAAAGAGATTTTTAAATATTACATTTATTTTCTATCACAAAAATTTCTTATTCTACATTTGTTTATTATGCTAATAGTTTAGAGCTAAGTATGTAAAAGCACCAGCCACAGGTCACCAGGACAATCTATACTAATATTATAAAGCTGAAGAGTTTGTTTGTTTGTTTGTTTGTTTGAACGCGCTAATCTCTGGAACTACTGGTCCGATTTGAATGATTCTTTCAGTGTTGGGTAGTCCATTTATCGAGGAAGGCTATAGGCTATGTTTATTTTTTTTTCAAAATTAGGGATCCATAATAAAATTGCTATTTTGTAACACAAGGTGTAAAATCGAAAACCTATTTTTGCGTGCGCTGCAAAAACTATTGACAATAGAACAAAATGATGTACTACGGGTTTGTAGATCCCATTAAGACCTACAAAAAAGTCCGCGAGAACATATATCTAGCTATCATGGTTTAATCACAATAACCGATTTTGTGTTCAAAATAATTATTAAATCGTCTGAAGAAATAAAACTACGTTAAATATGTATCGTAATATTAATCTTTATCGAAATTAAGCATTATGTTATCAAGAGTATTTATGTAGAAGTAAAATACTTTTTGTTTCATCTCAATCGGATACTTCGTTTAAAAGTTATCACGTGTGTAAGATGTTAAGAGTTGGTACCTATTAATGAGTTATGGGCCATAGAGTTTTTTATCAACATAAAATCCTGTAATAATCTTTTTTGAAATATATTTGTTGATGATTGTAAGTATAAGAACTTTGAAGAGTACCTATAATAAATACATTTATGAACGCGGTAATTTTGAGAAATACTGATCTGATATGAAAACTGTTTAAATATTCAATAGTCCATCTATTGAGGGAGGCAATTATAGGCAATATTTTATCTCGGTATTTCCACGGAAACGAGAAAAACGCGGGTGAAACCGCGGGGCACAGCTAGTGAATAATAATATCATTCACCTGGATAATGATCACATTGTACCGGTTTCCAGTCTCACCCGTTTGAAATCAATATTGTACCGAGCGAATATGTACGTATACATTTCACCAATTTATTTACTTATTAATAATACATTACTGTGTATTTTTTTCATGTTACCAAACACTGTTTTGTTACCTCTGATGTGAAGCGAGGATCCTTTAATATGATTGATTATATTCTGGTGAATATATTTTGTATTATGTAGGTGAGGTGCGAACCAGGGTAATGATAATGTTTACTCTCATTAGCGTTACGGTTAGAGACCATGTAGACACGGCACCGAATTTTAATATCGTTAAGTTTAATACATTTTTAAGAGATTTTCTAGCATCTAGGGAATATACTTATACTGAAAATTTATGTTTTTTTGTAAAGTGAAAGTTTCTAATTCTACAGGGGTGACTGGCAGTTAGTGTACGATACTTAAACACGTGATTGTGCTCATGATAACAAATCATTTTTATTATAGGAGCAAAGCCGAAATCGCGAAAAAAAAACAGCTGTTCAGTACATGTAAGTTTGCCTAATGTACTGAACAGCTGATGTCAGGTTTCGTAATATTGAAATGAATTTTCAAGCTATCATATTTACATATTAATAAAAAAAACCACTAACCTTTAATATGTAATCTAAAGTATGGCGTCACAAAACTCCTTCGCATCGCTATCAACTGGTAATGTACAAAAAATAATGGTAGCATTGCCACTGTGTATGGCAATGCTTATCCTTTGTCCAAGGTAAAAGCCAGCCCTTGGGTCACACAACAACAAGAATTGTTTACTTACATATATTATATCAGTCAAGACCGCACTCTGTTGTAATTGTGTATTGGGGAAATATTCTTGATATCCAACTCCTGCCAGGAGGTGCGCTGATATAAGCTTCTGATTGTACTCCGGCCGCATTGAAGCCATCACCAAGAATACTGTACCACCCTGCACAGAAAGAACAATTTTCATTTTTTATACACGGTGTAAGGGGCAGCCCTCCACGAACTTTAAGGGCTTGCTCAGTAGGGTGTAATTTATCTATAATATATATGTATTTAGAAATATATAAGTATGTTTATCAGTTGTCTAGTATCCATAACACAAGCTCTGCTTAGCTTGGGACTAGACGGCGTTGTGTGATAGTTGTGGAATATGTAGAATATGTATATGTGGAGTAGAAGAAACTGAACAACCCTCCACAATTTTTTTTTTCAGGAATCGAAAAATGAAAATCGGTATCTCCGTACAAATTGTACAATCAAGTTTAACATTTTGTATGGTGAAGCTGTTTTTTTTTTCGTTTCCTGAAAAAAAATCTTGTGGTTCAGTTTCGTCTACTGAGCAAGCCCTTAAAGTTTGTGGAGGGCTGTCCCTTACACCTTGTCATACTAATGAGAACATTGTAGACTCCATAAACTAGTGAATTATTTCCTATTCCAATCCTCTTTTTTTTTTGTTAATTTATGAGAAGGTTTATTTTTATTGATTATATTATTTTCTCATACGCCATACCTATTAATAATATAGGTAATCTTTTAAATACTACAAACAATCTGTGTAAAAGTTGTTTTGTATTTTCAGAAATAAAACCGTTTAAAAAAAATAGCCGGAGTGTTAGGGGATAACCAATAGAACCCATTTCCAGCATTCACAAGTGTCACAAAACAAAAGTTAAATGTACGAAACCAATTATCTTAAAAAAATCTTGCTTTTCTTTTATGGAAATCCTAACTAATATAATAAATGTGAAATTGTGGATGTTTGGATGTTTGTTACTTAATCACGCAAAAACGGCTGAACGGATTTGGATGAAATTAGGCATGCATATAGCCTTTGACATGGAAAAGAACATAGGCTACCTTTTATCCCGATTCTTTAAGTACCTAATGCCACGCGGGCGAAGCCGCGGGTAAAAGTTAGTATTATATAAGTATATAAAAAAAAATTATAGAGTAATAATCGTGGGGTTTTGACGGTTCTTCTCTGATGACTAATAGCAACCGTGCACTCCGACGTTTTATAATTATAAGTACAGATAGTCCTAAATTCCTATTTACCTGAGAATGTCCAATATAATGCAGCTTATCCTTCTTCGTAAATTCCAGAACATAGTCGATCATAGCTGGCAAATCATACATTCCTATCTCTTCGAAGCTGAAGTCGAAGAACTGGTACTTCTGCTGTTCATCATCAGGGTTCAAGGTGGTGTGGAACCGAGAGTTCTTGTTGCCTCGAGCATTGCCCATCCACACGTCGAAGTTAGCGTCAGCTAGATTGTAAGCTGCAAAAGAGTTGAGGATGTAAACGTAAAGAAAAGACCAGCTGATAATATCCCATTGCAGAGCAAAAGCCTGAATGAAATTAAAAAATAAAGATCTTCTAGTTAAAATTGAGGATCAGGCTGTTGGAGTTACTGTGAATAGTATTTCCTTGTCGGCGCTAGAGTGTCTTCAATAGAGGTGCCTGCGGTGGACGTCGGGTCAGCTTGGGCATAGGCGTGTCCTCGTAGAAACGATTGGCGGCGACGACTTCAGGCGCCCGACCCTAGTTCAGGCTACGGTCCGTAGCGAGAAAGAATGGGAGAAGTATGAGATGGCCGCAACCATAAGGGAACGGTCATCATCACGCTTAAGTCACCGCCACATCAGTTACGATACACCGCCGCAATTTTTGAAAGAGTTACCATGGAACGTAGAGCTAGGTGGCCACCTGTGCTGTGTTTTTGTGCCCTCTCGATCTAATCTTTGATAATTTCCCAACTCAAAGAAAAAGTACCTCTACTGATTACAAAATAGAGTGCCTAGAGTTTTATCGAGAAAGCAGTGGTATTTACTACCGTGGTAGACTGTGCAATAAACAAAAGGTCTTTCAAATCTTACCAAGGCTAAGGTCCGGTCCAATCATAACCATGGATAGTGAGGCTGACATAAGTCCATGCATCAGGAAGACTACAGGCCTGTCTTCTGTTGTAGGCTGCCCTACCCTTCCTTCGGGTATCCTGTGCATTTCCAGGATGTAGCCATCGGATGTGGTCACTTTGTGGGTCTCTGCTTTGTAGCCATCTGCTGTTATTCTTTCAATCTGACAACCGAACAATAAATGGGTCTTTAATCCTGAATATTTTTCACATGTTACCTTAATTAATACTAACGAAGCTCCTGCGACATAACCCTAAGAACCGCGATGCTTAAGTGGCAGTGGGCTGGGCACATTACTGGTAGAACAGATAGTCGATGCTGCTGAAAGGTTGTGGTGTGGCGACCACGAACCAGAAGACGTAAAGTTAGAAGATCTCCCTCAAGGTGGACCGATGACCTCGTGACAGTTACGGGATCCACAGAGATAGAGGAATGATATGAAGAACATTTTAGATATACCTACGTTATTGATAATAATATTGTGGTAAAATAGTCTTCACAAGGTTAATTTTACGCTTCTAATGTAAGAAATCTTGACAGACATCCAAGTATAGATATCATAAAGATAAACATGATCAATGGCATACTATTCTAACGGTCAAGGCGTTTGATTATCTTGTAAGACCTTGACATTCATTTACTATAATTAACAGTAAAAAAATGCCCTTTTTGATAAGCTTACGATTCATCATCCAATGACTTTTTTCGCTTTAGGGCAGAACGGGAGAGTGTCAGACTTGTATTGACTAAAACTACACCTGTTTCTTTTTTGCTTTGCGGTCCTTGGTCCCAGTCACAGAAAAGATGAAAGTGGTTAGAAAGAAAATACTTTCCGATTTGTACTACAGCGCTTGTCTCTTACCCTTTAACTCCACTACATTCAATAAAACAATACGATCGCGCATTACGCAATTAACAGACCACGCACACTTAGACCGCAATTTTGCTATTGGTAGTTTAACTATGAGCATTGCCCTACTTTGTGGCACGCCTGCCCCGCCCACAAGATCATTCTAAACTCTTTCATCTGTTCTGTGGTCCCAGTAGGCTGCCCCTGCTGGACTCCTACGGTTTTGTTGACATCTCTTTGAGGCCACGAGACGCGCTCGGTCTGAACGGTTACCAGACGATGATAAGCCTACAATAACTATGTTACTGATTTTTATACTCACAGTTTGATAAACTGAATATGTTGGCACAACATTTGAAGACGTCACTACACACAGAACAAATCCCAATATCAATCGACCCAGCACCATTTTGATAGTAACTACTGGAAAATCTCACATGTTTGTCATACTTATACCTTATGCTTTATCAGTTTGTTATTACGAGTCTATTTGTTTTATTACTACGAGTGGTAAAAATAATATGTTTATTGTCGCGGATTTGACTATTGTATCATGATATTGTTTGATGACTATACATCTTTAGGGCTAGTCGTAAATATCTGCATTACTGATAGATTAAGTGGAAAATCCGTGTGTTAGTCGTCATTGGGTCGTTACTTACCGCCATAATTATTGCGGTAAGCCCCCACTTTGAAGAGTGGATGGAAAGACATCACGGCGTCCTCACCTTCTCACTGGACGTCGTCAGTTCGGGAGGTACCTCCACCGGATTCTTGCGGAAGAATCGCCCGGGTGTGTGTGTAAAAATATTAAATCATTAAGAGAACTTAATAACAATTCTGACGAAGACCGAACTAAGGTTGAGAGGACTTAATTAGTAGTTCCGAATTATACGTTTGAGGGATAATATTTGCTTTCAGTTTTTTTGATGTCAAGGGGAAGCACATTCCAGAGTTTTATGGTGGAAACAGCGTAAGCATTGGACATAAAGTCAGTACGGTGAGAAGGAATATGAATCTATTCGCCCCATCTCTATTTACCCCGTTTGGCTATAATGGCTATTCTTTTACAGGGACAGGCAACTTTGTCAACCATAAGCCAACATATCATTTAACATTTCACGACCTATTCAGTCCTCTACTTAGTCCTGTTTCGCACTGATAGCAGAATCCGGGTGTAATCACTGGGGACAATCATTTATAGCCTAATTCTGGTTGTTCGTGACACCCGCAGTACTCTTGTCTAGAACTTTACTGTACTTCGCACTCGTGTTAAAAGGTATCGTTATCCTGTAATAGGGCTGTCTCATTTATAGTAATGTCTTAAACCTGAGTAGTATAATGTTTTAGTACTTTCTACGTGCCTACTTCGTTAAGTAGATGAAGTATAACTGAGATTCATAGCCTCCCACTCCCTAATCAAAATACAGATTCTTGTTATTGAGGAAAGAAAGGATAAAGTTCTTTGTGATTCGCATAGAAAAACAACAAAATTAAAAATATTGGCTGACTAAATTAAAAGAAAAAAGAGCAACAAAAAGGCAGCAATATTTAAAAAAAAAAATATTATCAGAACAGAACCTATACATCGGAGATACAAACAAGTATAATACATGTAGCGCGTGGAAAGTCCCTCCCTGTGCCTTCTGAGTTTTGTCGATTACTGTTTCACTTATATTTTGTTTTGTATTTGGCGTGTTGTGAGATTTCACTTTACTTATACCTAGGTACTTAACCGAGTTTTTCATTAGGTTTAGTAGTGTTTCATTTGACGCTTCTGCCTTCATTTGAGATTCCGATAAACCAAATTTTATAACTCCACTTCCAAATTCAGTTCCCAAAGAACCCGTTCCGTTACAACTAGTGTTGCCAGGCGTCCCGATTTGCGCGGGACATCCCGATTTTTAGGAGTCTGAGGTCGCGTCCCGATTTGAACCTGATCGGGATGCTAAATGTCCCGATAAATCAAAGCCATCATTATTGCAATAAATTAACCTGTATCGCTTTTGCGTCACTATGTCAGTGCGTTCAAGATGACACACGGCGCTACACTGAAGGGGCCTAGTAGGGCCGATGCCTGCTAGGGCTGCGGGATCGTTTGAAATAGTGACCGTGGCCCTGGAACGCACTGTGGGACAGAAGAAGCCTGGGTTTTAGTTAGTAAAAGTCTGATACAGTGCGAGAGAAGTCATTGGATGATTTCCTACTTGAAAAAAAAACTTTATTAAAAAAATGTCCCGATCTAAACTCTAAATCCCGATTTGTTTTTACCAACTGTCCCGATTTTTATCCAATCGGACCTGGCAACACTAGTTACAACCCTATTTTGTTCGTGTTCTCCTATCTCCATTGACTTTTCTTTCCCTCTTTATTACAATCCAAAGGGTCAATTTAAAAGACCATTTAACAAAATGCCAACCCTGCATATTAACAAAGATGATTATAAGGATAGCGATGTATAAGATCATTAGGGAGGCTGTGTTCACGTCATTACCCACGCCGACATGTGGGCGTAACCATTTTATTACGCCATTTTGTTTATTTATCCCCAAATTAACTCTTAATTTAACCTTTAACCTTGTAATTTGTGTAATTGTTCCGATAAATGAAGGCTTCATTTAGGGTTTACCTTTTGTAAGTGGTTTTGCCCCTTGTAATTTGGTTTCTTTCAGAAGAAGAGTTATGAAGGTTTTCTGTTGAAATGCTGCAAATTTTTGTATTCCGTATTCTGGAATTTTCAATTTTCATTAAAAAAAATTGTAATTGAGTTTGTTTTCTTCATCTTCATTTACCTCTTTAGTCTCTATTATAAAATCAATCCGAACCATTTGAAATAAAGTAATAATAGTTAGTTTCAAAGCTTTCCATAATAACGATTTTACTATTTTATTTTACTTGGCTCGTTCTTCTGAGTAAGGTAATTTTGCAGGTAACCCTTTATATGTATTTAGTATAGATTGTTTATCAGTAGAGTTTTGGCTGGTTTCTGTCAAAATTGTTCTAAATTCAATCGACTTGTTTTCATTAAAAAAAAAACGGTTCTAGTTAAGTTTGTACCTAATTGCCTGGAATCACTTCAAAATATAATTTTTAAATGGCCACAACACTAACCAAGCAAGCAAGCTAATTTTGAAGCTACCAACAGGTAGGGTCACAGTTAAGCGTTAGTTTATATCATTTAAAATAGTAGTTTTTACTGGTCAAAATCTTGCAGTTTTTTTTAACAGTTTTGACAGTGACATATACAGGTATACACCACTATTTTTTAATTAGTACAAATACTTAAAGGGTTTATTAGAAAAGCCCTTGTTATTTTATAAGTAAAATCTCAATAAATAATATTCATAAACAGCAAAGTTATTAGCGTTGGTTTATGTCCCAAAATGTCACTCAATTTATGGAAATATTGTGCAGGCTATTGATTAATGAATGAATAAGTGACAATTATTAAGGAAAACCACAGCCCGCAGTATTTTCTACTAGCAATTGTTATGTTTGATTGATTCTGTGATGAATTTACCTTTTCGTGGTCAATTTTAGGATCTCGATTTTTTCTACTTTTGACTATAAAAATATGATCAGTGACGGGTACTGATAGAGCCCCATTTTTTTTTTGTACTAATTAAAAAGTAGAGGTGTATACATTCTGCACTAACTAAACAAAGTTCAGTTGAAACCAAAACGATACCCAACACAAAGTCAACGAAAATCAATTCAAAGTCAAACACGAAGGAGTTAGAAATTCAGAAACCGCCCACCACATCATAGTCAAGAACTGTACAAAGTATAACAACATCAAAAACCCTTTAATTGGAGCAGATCAAGGAATCCGTAGACCGTAACTCTTCTAAATGAATCAAAACTTTTAATGGTGGAGGAAAAGAACTTGAGACTTGTGCGAGTTGAAACAAATAAACTGTACGAATGAGTAACGAGGAAAGTTTTTGATGACGACACTCAAAGACAAGGTTGGAGACGATTTGGACCACTTCTAGAATTTATAGGCCTATTAATCTGCCGCACTCTAGAATACGGAGCTGTACATAGTTTCCTTTTAATTTTCTGCCTCGGTAAGATTTACAGTATAAGAAATACTGTAGACTGAAAAATCGTAAAACTTAAGTGGCGATGAGCAGGGTATATTGCTCGTAGAACAGATGGTCGATGGAGCGAAAGGTTTTGGAGTGGCAAAGGCCTCTCACAAGGTGGACTTGCCGTGACTTTCACCAGGTCATCGGACCTGGTGAAAGTCACAGAAATGCGATGGATGCGAAACTTTTAGGTCCGAGCGTGGTGAAGAAACTCGGATAGGTCTATGTCCAGCAGTGGACGTCTTTCGGCTGAAATGATGATGATGATGAGATGAGTAGTATATTAAACTGAGTTTTGCTTGATTAGCAATTTCATTTTCTAATAATGGACATGAAAAAACAATTTCATTTTCTAATAATGGACATGGAAAAAAAGGACCATTCAATTTACACCGTTCATTATTAGTAAAGAACTGCACTGATTTCAAAGGTTTTAATGTAAGAAATCAAAGTTTATTTTTCCACCCCATTTTGTATTGTATAGACTTTTCTTCTCCATACACTTCTAGCATCATCTCAACAGGTTTAAATTAACTTAGATCGGGCGGTCCACTACCAAACATTACTATTCCGAACCATGATGACTTGCACCTTTAATTATATTTTAGTTTTAGTATATTTTTAGGCACTATATCTGAATGGAAAACCTTATTACTGTTGGCTTAATGTTCACTTTTTTGTAATTATATTAATAATGGCCACCTTGTATTTAATCATCATCTTTCACACAATCCAACTTCTCTGGTCTTCCATCACGCCATTCTCCTAAAGCTTTAATCAATAAAAGGAATCGCAGCGAAGCAAACAATACAAAAGGTCGCTATAGCTTAGTTATCGACAGCAGGTATAGCGCCACCTGTGGTATATAGTGTCACGTCCGACTGAGTTGCGCTCTCGGCACGTAGCGCTCATTGCAACCGATGGGGAAGTTCCATTTAAAAATCTAAAGGGTTGCTTCTACTAGTTAGAATATAGGAATCCAGTTTTTTTTTTTTCGGTGCGTAAAAATCATCCCGATTACATCCCCCGTCCTTGGGCGGAGCGGGAGATAGTGTCAGACTTTTACTGACTAAAAAACCCACCCCGTTCCTTCGTTGCCTTTCATACCGGGGCCGAGCCTCCCTTTCAGAAGTAGACCCTTGGCCCTTGTGCGCTTCGACCGTGATGGGCCCCTATGGTCGCGGGAACAATGCGCGCCATCGACGATTTGGGCTCAGTCAGGACGGTTACCGGACGGTCGGACAGCGAGCTACCCATTGCTCGCCGTCCGCAAGCCCGCGCCTATGGTGGTAACATTTTGTATGTAAGGCTGATTCATACCGTAATGGCAGCGGCCTAGTATTAGAGACTAGTATTACTTGAAAGGTTTGAAAAAGGCCGCGTTGTCGCGAGAAGTCTGGCGGCCACGCGCGTCTTGTCAGCGTTCCTGCCAGCGGCCAACTGCGACAGTCTTCGTCAAACTTTTCGTAAAGCATTGACGATACTGGCATTCCAGTGTGAATCGGCCTTTAGGGGTAAAAATGTTTTTAGCTATCAACTATAGGTCTTAAAAGACACTTATTCTTCGAAACAAAAGAACATAGACATAAAAACCTTAGATCTTTTGTAAGTTAATGTCTTAATAAGTTTAAAAACACTAGACCGTAATAAAATTGACTGAAAGGTCATGTTTAGAAGTTCTATTCAAGCAAAGAAATACTCAAATATAGTCGCCGGTCTTATCGCTAATACAAAGGGGTTCTATTTTTTAGCTCTAGTAAATTTGATATATAATTCTAAGGTTGATTAAACATAAAACTTTCAACTAAATTTTGGATCGAAATTCCCAAATAACTTACCCTGAATTTTTTTTTTCTATCTACTTAGTTCTACCCAAAGGGCTTATAAAGCTTTGCGCATCCAGTTTAACAATGCTTACAGGGTGTTGATGCGTCTGCCACACTTCTGCAGTGCTTCGTTTGTATTCGATATTCGCTGAATCGCGCACAGATGGCTTTGATGACACATGGCGTTAGAAGACAGCATCACTACCAAGCAGACTGTGTGGCAGCAGCAACAGCATTTGCAAGCAGCCCTTGACAGCCCTCTGGTGTGGAACCTTACCCAGAAGACTAAGTCGCTTTTAGTTATTAGTTACTAGTATTTAGTTATAGGTTTTTAAGATCATACTAACAATTTTCTTGTAATGTATGCACCAATATTGATGTCTGATTAAATAAATAATAATAATTATTATTAGTTCTTAGGGTCAGGGGTGAGAATTGGATTACTCGTTCTCGTTCCAACTAAATAATTGATTGTTACTAATAAATAATGGAAGAGACAGATGAGTGGGTATAGTTGGGTCCTCATTCCTTTGTCGCAAATCCTTGGCTTTACGCCCGACAGTTCAGTTTCCTGTATCGCGGATTACAGTTAAATAATTAAGCACTTTCAATAGTGCTGCGCTGTGATACGTCCGCGAACGGGATTCGCTTTCGGATATTGAAATATTGCAATGTGAAATATTTTATGTAAGCTTCAGCGATAAATGTTGGACGTTATATTTTGTGATTAAAATTGGATTTATTAATGTTTTATACTTTTTTGTATTTGTGTTTCGGGCTGGTATCCGTAACTCCACGATTAAAGCGTGCCTTTTACGTACGGGTGACAAATTTATCATTCGATCCACCCCAAATCCTCAAGGAAGGCCACCAGCGGTTTTGTGTTACAAGCAATTTCACTGAGGGTACCTGGGTTACCGAAGTACTTTGCCTTGTATCCAGCTACTGGGCAGCTTATAAGCAGCTGTTGTCTCATCCTCCCCCATGCAAGCTCTGCTGAGTAGTCGTCTGTAACTCCTATAAGTTTTATAATTTCCCTAGCAGTGTTTTTGTAGAAATATTTAAACTTTTATTTTACTTTTACCTAGGTGCTCGAGTAAATGACAAACACGAGGCAACCCACGCGAGTTCCGTTTTCCTGTTCGAGCCCACTTCAATAGGATGCTAACGACGTAAACTTTGTATTTATTTAGTAAGCACTGAATTTAACTGAAATATTTCAAGTTTGTTACAAGAAAAATAAGATGGAACGCCCCGTAAAATAATACTAGGAATAAATGAACGAAAAAAACATTTTGTGGTTTCGTATACAAGGTGAAGGGACAGCCCTCCACAAACTTGGAGAGGCTGATTTTTGTTTCGTTTCCTGAAAAAAAAATAATTGTGGAAGATTGTTCAGTTTCGTCTACAGAGCAAGCCCTTAAAGTTTGTGGAGGGCTGTCCCTTACACCTTTTACGTGTATATTTCTACTACCAACCCAATTCATGATAATTCAGTGTGTTGGCCCTAAATCTATATCATAAATTGCCATCAGAAATATATGAGCTACGTTCTCCACAAGCGAATAATATAATAATCTCAAACACTATATCTAAAACCTTTCCAGAATAATCGAAATTTCGCTAAACAAAAGCTAAAAGTTTAATAACGTCGATTAAGGATTGGGATCAAAGCAATCGAGCGTTAAACTGCATTGAAAATGCGGGATTTTACGTCCCGTGCACAATGCGAGCGGGCGTGATCGAAAGCCGGGACATCCCGCGGTAATTGCCAGCTGTCCCGGCCGAGTGGCATCCCTACCTGTGACGTAGACACCTATGCCGTGTTAGGGATGTATGTTCATCATGGAACATTATTGTTAGTCAATGTTGGTTTAAGTGTGCTTTGTGAATTTTGGAGTGGGTGACTATATACGGAATGCTTTTGTACTTCGTTAAATGGATTCATTGAATAATATACTGTGGTCTGTTAAGGTAGACCACAGCGGTGATTTGGGATAAAGGGTCTGATGAGATAGTGTTGCTAAGAATATTAAAGTTGTTCGCGTTTGACCACTATCTCACCCGATGGTAAGCGGTCACCACGATGAAGCAGGCTTGTCTAGAAGTAACCTATCCACTCTTGATTTAAAGAACTCTAGGTTATTGTATCTATCAGGAATTATAGAGTGGAATGGAACTCCACTTCTTAGTTGTATTCACAATTAATGTATTCCCAAAACGTTTTCTGCTTACGGGTGGGATGTCTACCATGTACCGGTGGCGCACCGCCTTACCGTCTGGTATTTACTTGTTTTGCAAATAAATTGAAAAAAAAAAAAAACAAAACAAAACAACTTTTCGCGTAAAATTTTTCGTCAGTTTAAATTAAATGACAGAACACATACGAGTACAGAATCAAATATTGATGTTCTAAAAATATCCTCTTACAACTGAAACTGCACAGCAATACTGAAAAAACATGAAAAACAGATTTTTCATAACATAACGCAAAACACAAGCCACATAACAAATACTATGACGGATGGCCATGTCGACGACTCGTGGCATTCGTATGATGTCCGTTTGCCATCGGACCGTTTTAGTCCATACGACATGATTCCGGTACGATAACAATTTAAAGGTAAGTGGAATAGAGTGTTAAGTCCCGCAAACCTCCGTCCAAAAGGGAGGATCCTCCGACCAGACAGATGTTATGTCTGGTGAGCAACTGCCCAGCAGACTATTACAGGCTATTCTATGTCTTCAAATCGCACGGAGAACTTTAATTGCGCGTTGCAGGATTATTAATTTGTTATGTGATGTGATGCGTTGCAGGATTATGTGTGCCATAGATATCGCTACAACAATAAGGAGACCAGTTGCAGATTAAGCCTACTGTTTTTTAGGGTTCCGTAGCCAAATGGCAAAAAAACAGAACCCTTATAGATTCGTCATGTCTGTCTGTCTGTCTGTCTGTCCGTCCGTCCGTATGTCACAGCCACTTTTTTCCGAAACTATGAGAGCTATACTGTTGAAACTTTGTAAGTAGATGTATTCTGTGAACCGCATTAAGATTTTCACACAAAAATAGAAAAAAAGCAATAAATTTTGGGGGTTGGGTTGGGGGCTTCATCAAACCCATGGGTTTTTCATCAAACCCATGCGTGTGGGGTATCTATGGATAGGTCTTTAAAAATGATACTGAGGTTTCTAATATCATTTTTTTCTAAACTGAATAGTTTGCGCGAGAGACACTTCCAAAGTGGTAAAATGTGTGTCCCCCCCCTCTAACTTCTAAAATAAGAGAATGATAAAACTAAAAAAAAATATGATGTACATTACTATAAACTACCAACGAAAATTGGTTTGAACGAAATCTAGTACCTAAGTAGTTTTTTTTTAAATGCGTCATAAATCGAAAAAATACACTATTATTAAAACATCGATCAAAGTTACAACACATTACAAGAACTTTTATATTATGTTACTTGCTGCTACGAAACCCTTCATGGGCGAGTCCGACTCGCGCTTGGCCGGTTTTTTGTAGTTTTTAAATACTTAAAAAAAAATTGTGAATGTTGGAATTATAGTTGTTTTCCTTTTGTTTCAGGTAAGAGGGGTGGAAAATCAATTTTATGAGGAGCAAGTAAACCTTACTGTTCGCAAGACAAGTCTCAAGGTAGAACTACACTGCGCACACGTGTGCCATGTATACCACGCACGTTGTTCTACGAACAAATCCGCCCGCATGGTCCGCGTGTGCGTCGGTCAAATGTTTGTAGTGTGTATATCTAAGTAGCCGTAGCAGTACAACATAAAAGGTATGGTGTTATTGTCGTGACGGTACGTAAGACGCAATGGTTGACGGATGGGCTGCTGCTCTGAGTATTGGGTGTTCAATTGCCACTCGGAACAAATGTTTTTATGGTCTACAGATGGTTGTCACAAAATATATATAGGTACAGAAGAAAATCTCATGTATGTACTTCACTTTTTATACCTACGCTTGGTGGACGCAGACTAATGAGCGTTTGAGCCGGAATTGTTCGACGATTGGGCCGAGGCGCTTCGAGATATCGTGTCCATGAGCGGTGTCTTTGTGTGCTATCTATTTTGAGTGGTTGTTCCTGATTTGGTTGAATTTTGTTTCTTATATTGGTCTACAGAGGCCAAAGAAAAGATGGATGGATTGCGTGAAGAATAATATGAAAGAAAAGGAAGTTAGTGATAGCATGACGAGTGACAGGGTAGAATGGAAGAAAAAAACGTATTGCGCCGACCACAAATAAGATGGGACAAGGGCAGGAAGAAGAAGATATTGGTCTACAGAAAAGTCCGCGGTGGTATATGTCTATCTCTTAAGGTTAACATACAATTTCCATTTTACTACTTTTTTGAATTGGCATTCATGAAGCGTTAATTGGAAAGCTATTTACATAATTACAGTATTCATTCTTATCAAAATAAGTTACTTCAAGGCTTTAGCAGTACAGTATCTGTAAATTACTTTTTGAATCGTTTAAATCGGTCGTACCATTTGAAAGTTATCATAAGTTTAATATCAAAATTAAATCTGCGCGACAGCTCCGCTCTTCAGTCGTTTCGCATGACGCGGTCGCTGACCCTCTCCCCGCACCGTCTTGCCTACTGTTTCTTCAGCTAATAACCCGAACGACAATAACGATTTGGGTATCTTGTGTATGTGAGTTTACATACTTGTGAACGCAACCACATAAGTACAAAGTACACAAAGTAATACCTGTTGCTTATACTTTGGTAGGCGAGCTTTTTAGGGTTCCGTAGCCAAATGGCAAAAAACGGAACCCTTATAGATTCGTCATGTCTGTCTGTCTGTCTGTCTGTCTGTCTGTCCGTCCGTATGTCACAGCCACTTTTTTCCGAAACTATAAGAACGTTGTTGAAACTTTGTAAGGAGATGTATTCTGTGAACCGCATTAAGATTCTCATACAAAAATAGAAAAAAAGCAATAAATTTTGGGGGTCCCCATACTTAGAACTGAAACTCAAAAATTTTTTTTTCGTCGAACCCATGCGTGTGGGGTATCTATGGATAGGTCTTCAAAAATGATACTGAGGTTTCTAAAATCATTTTTTTCTAAACTGAATATTTTGCGCGAGAGACACTTCCAAAGTGGTAAAATGTGTGTGTGTCCCCCCCCCTCTAACTTCTAAAATAAGAGAATGATAAATCTAAAAAAAATATATGATGTACATTACTATAAAAACTACCAACGAAAATTGGTTTGAACGAAATCTAGTAAGTAGTTTTTTTTTAAGGCGTGATAAATCGAAAAAAATACACTATTATTAAAACATCGATCAAAGTTGCAACACATTACAAGAACTTTTATATTATGTTACTTGCTGCTACGGAACCCTTCATGGGCGAGTCCGACTCGCACTTGGCCGGTTTTTTTTACTGTTGACAGGCTCACGCTTGACCACTATCTCACCTGCTGAAAAGCGACGGGGTGGTTGACGATGGAGCACACGGTTTTCATCATCGTTATTTCAGCCGAAAGAAGTCCACTGTTGGACATAGGCCTCCTCAAAGTGTCGTCACAATGAACGGGCAATTACATGATAGGAACACCAGGTCGCCGGTCCACCTTGTAGGAGGCCTTCCGACGCCTGTGTCTTCTGGTGATCGTTTTTACATCGTTGTCGCATGGTCTATCTAAGAGAGCGTGTCGTATCGCTACCGTGTCGTACCGTGTTAAGTGTGTGATAACATGTCTGTTTGGCTCTCGTCCGCTTGATAGATGTTAGTCCCTTGAGTTTTTCACTGTTTGTACTCGAAATTTTTCATAAACCTGTTTTATAGAACGTTTGAATCGAAAATACTGACATTAAAAGAGATTTTTTGAGGTTTAAATTATAGAGAACTAGCTTTTGCCTGCAGCTTCGCCCGCGTACATAAAATATAAGCTATCTGTGCATTAGAAATAATGCAGTTTTCTGTCGGTGAAAAAATTTTCGCAATCGGACCAGTACTTTCAGATTACCTCCTACAAACAAAGAAAACATAAAAACTAGTGATGGGCCGAATGTGGTTTGTACCGAATACGAACTTCGGCCGAACATTCCGTAAAATTTTTAAATTCGGCCGAATTTCAGTTATTTTTGGCGCGCGGAATATTTAAAAATATATTATATGTATAAAAAATGAATAAAAGAATTATAATTATGTTGATTATATTTTCGTTAATAAAAATTATTTATTTGATTTTACAAAAAAGATTGTGGAGTGTTAACAACATTACAAAGATTAATAAATGGCTGATTTGATTATTAATTTTACTGTTTTAGTTTCCTTTTTTTTAATAGATGAGTTAATGAGATCTTATCTTAGACCGAATGTTCGGCATTTGAACCGAAAGTCTGCTGAATGTCGAAGTTCGGTTCAAGCCACCGAAATTCGACGAGTTCAAGTGAACACCGAAGTTCACTTGAACTTCAACACTTATAATCTAATAAAATAAGTCTTAAAAAACTCTAAGGTCAAATCTTAACTCCAACATTGCTCGTATTAAGTCCTGCCTTGTGACGTCACAGCGTACCTCATTTATTTTGTTAAACACTCGACGTGACTGGATGTCGATACAGGCGTTTGCCTCGTAAGTCACAAGTTAGGAAAAATGCTCAGAAAATATCAACGAACGACTAGGATGTGATGATAAGAGGATGATGTAATACGGGAAAATATAAGATGGAAAACCTACGTGGAAAATTGACGCCAGCGTGTGGGTTTAGCGTAAAAAATGAGCAAGCATTTTGGTCTTATAACTTACCTTATTTAAGCTTAACGAAACAATTTTGTTACCTTACTAGACATGGGATTGGTGGACGGCGAGCAATGTGTAGCTCGCCGTCTGACTGTCTGGTAACCGTCTAGACCGAGCCCAAGACCTTGACGGCGCGTATTGTTCCACTCGCGCCTCAAAAATTGTCAGCAAACCGTAGGGGCCAAACAGGGTCGAAGCCTACTGAGGCCTCGGGCAGTGTGAAAATGAAACTCAGGGCTCTGGAACTAAGGCAAGGAAGGAACAGGAGTGGGTTTTTAGTCAGTAAAAGTCTGACACTATCTCCCGCTCCGCCCAAGAGTGGGGCATGTCATAGGATGATTTTCCCACCAAAAAAAAGGCTTATTAATCTTTCGAATATCGTAGAGACAATAGAAAGTCAATGGCAGGGCGTTCGCTTGGAGTTTAATCAATACATTTATCTCGTCTTTCAATACAATCTCAAAACAAATTGCTACGAATAAAAAATAAATCACAGCGCCTGACAAAAATACATAAGCAATAAGTTGAGTGAACGCGAGATGCTAATCTTACTCGTCAAGGAGAAAGAAGTCACGTTCTTACTACAACCCTTTCCCTTATTTTACGACGTCACGCATATTGAAAGTTGTAAAATTTAAAGTCTAAGTAATAAAAGCTCGCTTTCCAGTCCTAAGTCCGAACTCATAAATATTTTCATAAACATGATTGGAATTTCAATTTGAACAACACAGCAGGCATTTAATAAACTCCGTGAAAATGTAATAATGACTCCTTTTTGGTTCACGTTGAATAAATTTTAATGAGAGCAGCGGTAGCCGAGTGGTAACAGCCCCAACTTACGAGTTGTAGATCGCGAGTTCAAACCCAGCCAGGCGCATTAATTTGTGTATTTTATTTTTATCACCACTGCTCTCAAAACGGTGAAGAAAAACATCGTGATCCCAACCAGCATGTCCTAGAACCAAAAATTCGAAGATATGTGACATTCACCATCACCAACCCGCACTGGGCCCGCGTGGTGGATTACGGCCCATTCCCTCTCCTAGAGAGGAGGCCTGTGTCCCAGCAGTGGGAACATTAAAAAGGTTGATGGTGGTGGTATAGAAGTCTTCAGTATTCAATTTTATTTAATTTACTATAATATTATGAGTTTACACTACGTCCATCAAAATGTCTTTAAATATTACTCCTATTTTCCCATCTCCAAAAATAAATTTAACTTTGCTAGTTGCTAATAAAAAATCCCGATCAATATTTTAGTCGACCAATAACCATATATTGAAGCCATTAGGGTGGGATGATATTTTAGGGATGATAATCTTTATACCGCTTCAGATAACTAACCGTATTTTAGATAGGTAATATTTTACCAAAAAAAAATATTGAATTTTCAAAGAAAATATTCATAAAAAGCTTATGTTGTGGCGAAAAGGGTATTTGTACCCTATTCGAGTTAAGATTAGACATTTAAAGAAACCTTTTTTACTGTTCGACCGATTTTAATTTCTATTTCATAGGCATAAGGATGGCATTAGAAGCAAAAAAGTGGTTACTAAGACTCTGCTGTCCGTCCGTCTGTCTGTCTGTTCGTCTATCACCAGGCTGTATCTCATAAACCGTGATAGTTAGACAGTTAAAATTTTCTGTATCTCTATTGCTACTCAAAAAAAAAACAAACACTAAAAAATCAGAATAAAACAATAAACGTGATTTTTTTTTTTGCCGTTTTTTTTTCTACGGAACCCATCCTTGCTTGTCCTAGCTTGTCCGATTTTTACAAAAAAAAAAGAAACTCCTAATTATTTTTATTTTTATAAAACGCCACCACTCACATCAAACATGAAACCGCTCAAGCAGATAGAAACAGTCTGTTCTCGCATATCAGTGGCATATGCTCGTAGAATTGATGGTCTCTGATGCAGCGTTATAAATGTTCCGTCAGACGGCCGTAATGCTGCATGTGCGCTGATGGATCGTCTGAACAGCTAGTATGGCGGCTTTAAAGGCGGACCCTTTCGTGAACAGCGAGTTTTATTTGATGTAGAGTCAACTTCTGGTTTACTTGAATTAGCATTACCACATACCTCGTGAACAGCGTATAGCGAGTTTTATTTGATGTAGAGTCAACTTCTGGTTTACTTAAATTAGCATTACGATACAATAAAAAATGAAGATATCCGCAGTAAAATTAAGGTTGCCGACATAGCACAAACAATTGCCAAACTTAAGTGGCAATGGGCAGGGTACATTGCTCGCAGAACAGATGGAAAAAAAAAGAAAAAAAAAAAGAAAAAGAAAAAAAAAAGAAAAAGGTGAGGTGAGAAAGGTTCTGGAGTG
Organism: Mythimna albipuncta; assembly: GCA_929112965.1. Classification (NCBI taxonomy): domain Eukaryota; kingdom Metazoa; phylum Arthropoda; class Insecta; order Lepidoptera; family Noctuidae; genus Mythimna; species Mythimna albipuncta. The sequence goes on along the minus strand of OV815959.1, from coordinate 4,977,771 downwards.
GCGTTTGTGTACCGGAAGACGCAGCGTTCGAAGGCCTCCTACATGGTGGACCGATGACCTGGTGAAGGTAGCGGGAAATCGATGGATGCGGGATGCACAGGAACGTTCGATGTGGCGACGCTTGGGGGAGGCCTATGTCCAACAGTGGACGTGTATCGGCTGAAATGATGATGATGATGAGCATTACCATAAAGGTATTTTTATCTACACATTTGTATTTTTAAAATGGCGACTGAAACCTTTGTTTTTTCGACGGGAATTTCTGGAAAAAATACCGTGGTTTTAAAACGCAAAGGGGAACTGAAGAACATGGGCGGGTTTTAGTCAGTAAAAGTTTTTTTTAAGTGGGAAATGTATGAATCATCTAAATGACATTTCCCGCACTTGGACGGAGCGTGAGAGCGTGACAGACTTTACTGATTAAAAACCACTCCTGTTCTATCTTTGCCATTGTTCCAGGGCCCCGGGGATCTCTTTCGCATCACCAATGGTCCCAGTAGGCTTCGACCCAGCTGGGCTCCTGCGGTTGACAACTCTTAGAAGCGTGCGTGGAACACTACGCGCCAGTCAGCAAAAGTCTGACACGCCATCTAGCTACACTGTAGAGCGAAAGAAGTCATTGGATGATACTTAGTCAGATGTGGGCGTGTTTCAAAGTGTTACCGAAACCCTGGTACTTACGTAAAGGGCAACTAAAGGAAAAGGAGCACGGATGGAATTTAGTCAGCAAAAGTCTGACAATCCCTCTCGTTACACCCAGAGCAAGAGGAATTATTTGATGATTTCCCATCCATATGGATAAAAAATAAGAGAGAAAACCGAGGTTATAAATAGAGAATGAATTGAATGCCGTTTGATTCAAAATGAAAACGTAAGATTTATTTTAGCTTTTGACTCACGTAGAAGAAATCTGGGAAATATTTGAAACCATAGATATTTATCGTAGCTATAAAACTTCAGAAGTAGAACCTTTTTATTGCATCGTTTCAAAGCGATGTCACAAATAAACGTCAGATTTTAGTATTCTCAATCAAAGTTATTTTATAGAATTAAATATTTATACATATCTATAACATCCATCTGCTTAAAGTGAATCCAGATTTAGCGACATAATGACGATAATCATAGAAGATTCAGAGGACATTCCATGTTCATACTGCCAGAAGCTTCGACAGACGTTCATGTTGATAGCATTATCAGCTGTTCTCCCGATGGTATTCTTCGCTTCACTACTACTGTTCACAGCAACGGGAGACGTGAGCGAACGAGTAGAGTTCACAACGAGTCTGATAGTGGAATTTGTGTTTGGACTGCTGTATGTTCAACTATTCGTCGCTACCTCGATCCTTATCATCAGCTTCATGAAGAGGAATCAGCCTTTACCTCTCAAGTACCACTACTGGTACTTCTTCTTCCACATAGTCATCATGGGCCTGTTCCTCGCCTGCTGCTTCGTCATGACCGCCGTCAACAATGGCTTCTACACATCAGGATTAGTATTCAGCGGTGGCATCGTTTACTTTTACAATTTATACCTTTTCATGGACGCGAATAAGGACGTCTGGACCACTCTAAGAAGAGCTTATTGAGATGATTTGAAAATGCTTTTAAAAACTTAATAAATGGCACTCGCGATGTCTTAAAATTGTTTGTGAATTTTGAGGAAGTTTAAGTGAGTTTGCGTGGCTTTTCAGTATAATAAGACGGGGATTCGGTAATAATTGTGTTTAGTATGAGTTGCTAAGTTGTCGACATTGTCGATGCCCAGACAGTAGGCACTGAAGTTATGGCTCTTTAGTTAGGGTTACCGAACTTGGTTTTGATACAAGTTGTTTTAAACTTTATGTATGTATTTAGAAATATATAAGTATGTTTATCAGTTGTCTAGTACTCGTAACACAAGCTCTGCTTAGCTTGGGACTTGACGGCTTTGTGTGATAGTTGTGGAATAGTACAGTCGCCCTTATAATGCTCCCACTGTTGGGAATTAGGACTCCTCTCTGGGAGAGGGAATGGGCCGTAATCCACCACGCGGGCCCAGTGCGGCTTGGTGAATGTCACATGTCTTCGAATTTTTGGTTCTTGGACACGCCGGTTTCCTCACGATGTTTTTCTTCACCGTTTTAAGAGCAGTGGGGATGAAATAAATTACAGAAAGTTATGCGTCTAGCTGAGTTTGAACCCGCGACCTACAACTTGCCGTTACCACTCGGGCACCACCGCTCTCAGTTGTGGAATATTATTATTAAATGTATTATTACTTTAGAAGAATCTAGTTATAATATGTGAGGTAAAGAAACATCCAGTTAGAATAATATATGGAATTACAGGGTAAGTTTAATATGAATGAGAAAACATATTTTTCGCAAAACAGAAAGGATCCTTTAAGTTTCGGTCTGTGTTAAATATTCATTTCCTTTGTTTGTAAGTTTGTTTAGGGGTGAAAAGAAGAAGTTACTTTGTCTACATAAGGTTTAAATTGATCCATACATTCATTACAAACGAGATGATAATCTCCAAAATAGTGTAACAGCATACCATGTAAATTAAAAGCATAAGTTGGGGGTTTCTGGAACGGTGACCGCGTACCGGAAGACGCAGCGGCGGAAGGCCTGCCGGTATGACTTGGTCAAAGTCGCAGGAATCCGATAGATGCAAGACGCACAGGACCGGATGTTATGGCGACACTTGGACAGGGCTATATCCAACAGGGGACGTCTTTCGGCTGAAATGAAAATCAAAGGGCAACTGAAGGACAGGTGTGTTTTAGTCAGTAAAAGTCTGACACCCCTCTCGCTCTACTCTAGAGCGTAGAAAAATACTGATACCAATGTCATATAATCATACATTCTAAAATCTCTTTTAAAGAATCTGATAAGGATATCACCACAAAATAGGTACATAAGTCAATCTACATACAAAGCGCGCTCGAGCAACGCTCACAGACACGATATCTCGGAGCATCTCAGCCGGCTCGCCGAACAGTTCCGGCTCAAACGCTCATTAGTGTGCGTCCACGGAGCGTATAAAAAGTGAAGTACATATTCGTAAATGGGATTGTCTTCTGTACCTATCTATTTTGTGATATCACACTGTTTAGCCAGAATAGACTAGTGGCCGTAAAAAATGTAATTAGTCCGTCTTTTAAATTATTCAAAAATATGGGGCATGTATTTTTTTATTTGTAAATTAAACCAAAAATGACAAAGATATAGCCCATTAAAGTTACGTGTAACGTCACGCCGTGCTATATTTTTTCGCACGGGGTGACGTCACACGTAATTTTAATGGGCTATATCTTTGTTATTTTTTGTTTAATCGAAAAAAGAAAAAATACGTGTCCAATATTTTTTTATAATCTAAAATTCGGACTAAATAAAATGTTATTATTTTGGCCCTGGACACTACCCTATTCTTTCAGTAGCAAACCTGAAAGCATTTTTGCTAAATCACATCGACGTAGCTTAGGAATAGCTTGAGTGGCCGGTGTGTAACAATACTTTAGTCTAACTTAGTTAACTTAATAGCTACGACTTTATTATTCAGCTGCTTAGTATTTCATACACTAAAAGAAGTAGTTCTTCAAACTTTGTAGAAAGGATCCTATAAGTTTCTGTTATTTTGTGTTTAAATATTCATTCTTTTTGTTTGTAAGTTTGTCTAGGGGTGAAAAGAAGAAGTTACTTTCTGCTTAGGGTTGAAATAATCAAGGGAATTGTAAAATAAATGAGATCCATGCATTCGTTAGAAATGAGATGATAATCTTCTAAACGGTGGAACGGTATTCCATGAAAATTATGGGCATATGTAACGGGTCTTGGGTCTATTTGGACCGGGAACGCGGTCCCATCTTCCACCTATAAAAACATTTTTTTTTTGTTTTTGAGTAGTATTTTGGGACCATAAATAAAATAAAGTTTAATTGGTAACGGTCCTTACTGCTTTTTTCTGTGTGGTACCAAAAGATTATTAAAAAGTAATTATTTTTATAGTTGTAAATTTGGAATGCGGTCCCGGTCCAATAAGCCCCACGAGTCCACGACCCTACACAACAAAATAACCGTCACCCTTTTTTTTTGTTTTGCTCGTTTTGTGCGTTTGCACATTGCCAGTGTCAGTTGTTTTTTTTTTCTGTTTTAAACTAGTACTTGACTGCGATCCCACCTGATGGTAAGCAGTGATGCAATCGTTGATGGTGAGGCGCACGAGTATTTGCAGTAGGTATGTGGTAGCAAATGTTATTGTAGTCAATACTACACAAGCCGCTTGGGGTTTCATGAATTAAAGCAGCTACTAATAATCTTCATTAGAAAAATCCCGCCAAACACTCAAAGAGTAACATTTATCGATCAATATATTTTGATACGGCCGAAATATAGTATTTACCAGTTTTAAAAGTCCGCTTTATATACTTTAATAGCTTACCGAAAATGCGAGAAACATTCAATTAGTGATGGAAGCCTATAAAGTTAGCCTGAAAGCTATCGTCACAGCCAGGCTCGGAAGTTCCGAATCCGAAATCGAATCACAACAGCAGCAGCAAATTGACACGATTGTGTGAAAAATACAAAGAGAAATAAATCTGCATATTAACGAAGCAATTAAAATATCCGTGTAGGAAGTAGGTCCTCGTCTGAAGTTGATTCGGGCGTTTGTCGGCCTCCCCGAGCCCCCAATTTCTGGGGTTCCAAGGCGGGCCACATCATAATCGGATTTACGTCTTCCAACCTCACATAAAGTTTATGAATTTGCATAAACTTTACTATCGTATCAGCCTTTTATGTAAGCTTCGGCATGTCAATTAGGACAGGATTTTCTTCACCATTTTCAAACTTTTCAAGGCTCAAAGCCTTGAGATCAGGGAGTGTAACTTGATTTCAATCAATCGGAACATTTTTTATTTTTTAAATTATTTACAGGCTTGGATGGTGGTCGATGATGGAACATGCTTACCTAAAATTAGATAGAAAGAAAGAAAGAAAAAACTTTTATACGTACCTCACACATACAGTAGAATTCGGTAATAAAAATAAAAAAAACTTGAAAATCTTTTTTAGATAGATATATAGATTCTTTATTGTACACCAAAAATAAAGCAGTTACATAAGAAACTTAAAATTAATACGGTGCCACAATGGGTGGTCTTATCGCTAAAAGCGATTTTTTAAAGATAACCTTTGGATGGATTTGACAGAGAAGGAGAAAAAGATACGCAGGTAGTTCGTGGTGTACTATTTACATATATACAATACATAAAACTAGCAAAATTACATATATTACAAACAATATAAAAGTAACCAATTCAGTATTGACTTAAAGACCACTAGGTTGGTCCGAAGCCGTGAAATTTGGCACTAGTCTTGCAAAGGGATATTCTGTTACACATTTACTGGGTTCTGGAGATCAGATAGACAGTCAATCCATGTAAAATACTGGTATTCAGTTCTTCTACTTTGTCCGTCCCTGCTCCCATTATTTAGGGTCGGGTCTCCTCACAATTTTGCGCCAGGATAGTATGTCCTGGGTTGACAATTTTGGCAAGTAGGTTTTCATGAAGTGTCTCTCTAGATGTTAGAAACCGCCCGCCATTAACCAGGTGGTAGACCACCTGGTTAATGGCGGGCGGTTTCTACCTCTCTTTTGTTTGGTTAAATTGAGGACAAAATACTGTTTTTCAGTGGCATTTGAATAAATTTGAAGCCGGTCCAAAGAGGTTAAGTAGATTTTGTAAACAAATCGTTCTTAATCTACTTAAAAGTTTTATCACAGTACTTCCTGAAAATCTAAAAGAACTCCTTTTGAAACGAACAGCCCCCTCAACGCGGATATAGCACAGCTCTAAAGACACAAACTCATTCATTTAGTACATTCTAAAGTCGGCGAGGGGCAGATAACTTGTTGTTCCACCAAACTGAAAGTTATTCTCACTACTAGAGCTGAGAAAAGAGACTTTATAAAAACCGGTACCAGATAATAAAAACCGTAACTTTACAAAGAGCTCGAGGAACAAATTGGGCTAACTTTTTAACCTTTTCTTATCAAATTATACAATGTTCTGGTACAGCGGTTTTTCGTCGGCATTTTTTTGTTTTATGGAACCGCTGAATTCTGAAGTGTAAATGACAGGCGGCGTCAGAAATATTGCTGAGTAATGAAGGTAAATACTGAGTTACAATTTGTGAAATCTGCTGCGGCCGACTTTCGGGGACTTTGCGCTTTATGCCGCTTTTTATACTTTCTGGTATAAAATTTGGGAATATTTTGGGTGGATTGTTAAATTATACATATTTTTGTTATATCGGGTGAGTGTTATTTCACTTATTGCAGTGATTTTAAACCCCTGAACCGTATGCAGATCAAAAATTACGCTAGTTTAAGTTTAGCTCGCATAGCTAGTCATTTATAATTCGTATGTACGTAAACTAATAAATACATATAATTTAAATAGTAAATTTATGAAAAATAATTTCGATTAAGATCGTAAGCGCTCGGCGTCAGGGTGGGGATCGCTTTGCGCATTCTATACATTGGCGAACCAATCGTCGTCGTTGTTAGGTACATGCTGCAAGCGCCGGGAACAAATCATGTGTGACGTCTATGACGCGATGGCGCGGCGAGCCAATCACTGACACTCCTCGCCCCCGCGTCTCACTTCGCACCACTATTGAGACCGAATATTTGACTTCTGCGCAACTTGAAGCCAGCGCTCAAGATCCGTTTCGGCAATTATTTTGTGCAATAGAGTAGCCCTAGACCGGTTACTAGGACTTAGTGGAGCATACGATGGAGGTGTCTCGCTTACGTGGAGCACCTTGCGGCGACGACCGGCGGCGGCGAACTCACACTGCGCTCTAGTTCAGGCCATACGTGAAGCACCTTGCGGCGACGACCGGCGGCGGCTGCGCTCTAGTTCAGGCCATGGTCTGGAGTGATAGTCATTCTTCAGTAGCGAAGGCTGATTCTAGAAACAAAAATTAGTAGTATCTCGAAAGATCACATTTATATTTCATGAGCTTTATGGACCCTTGTTTATTAGGTACAGCATTATTTATTCATATATATTTCGCGAGTTTTAAAACATAACCTGCCCCCATAGGCTTATAAACTCAAAAAGAGATTGGTGATTATTGTGTGATATGTTTTATGTGATTAATTCACAGAAACATGAGGGCTGCGACATAACATCGCGTTTTATGGCACCCATGGGGTCGAGTTGTTATCAGTAGCGGGAATCACATGTCATTAAAACACCACACTAATATCGTAAATGTCAAAGGTGGCTGACTGTACATTAGTGTACATGTATAGAATTCAAACATTGATAAACTCACGCGCTTAATCACGTTGGGGTAGGCAGAAACTACACGACGCTATAAGCCAAACATACTCCATTTGCTTCTCCTTTTGCGTTTGCGACATTCGGACGACAATGCAATGCAGACTGGCCTTTCTGATGACTTAACCCATTACTTCAAAACTTAGGTAAAAGACGGTTAAGGTTTGCGTAAGGACCGAATCCAACTCGTCGAGGGCGCATAATGTTCCACGCGCGCCTCAAACTGATGTCCAGGCAATCCCTCTCCATGCAAGGTTGCCTGGAAGAAATCGCCTAGAGCGATAAGGCCGCCAATTGTGTGTTTTTTATTATATGATTTTCTTTCTGTAAATTTATAATCTTGATGTGCAATAAAGTATATATAAATAAATAAATGTCAGCAATACCGTAGGAGCCCAGCTACGGCCACAGGGTATCTCTGAAAAGGAATTCCGTGGTTTAGTACCACGGGATTTCACACAAAAAGGGCAGTTGAAGGACTGTGGTGGTCAGTAAAGGTATGGTACGCCCACTCCACTCTAGAGCAGTCACTGGGTGATATCCACAAAAACAATGGCAGTGTAGAACCACTCCATAGAACATACGTCACCTGTTTTACTGCTCGTAGTTTTCAACATGCATCTTCCAGAATTCAAACGAGGCTCAAATTTTAATTTAACCTTTTAAATGCTTTCAACATTTTCAAAAAAACATATTAAAATTGTGAGGGTTTTTTTTTTAAATCTGATATAAACTAGTGCTTGACTACTATCCCACCTGATGGTAAGCAGTGATGCAATCGTTGAAGGTAAGGCGCACTAGTTTGTTAAGAGCCTATTCATTCTAGCCGCAGCTGAAGGCAGAATCAAGTCATGCAATTTCTGCACACTCTCCAAAATGCAACTTGTAAAAAACCGAAAGGCTGGCTATCCTATGCCTGTGCTCGCCTTTGAAGATTGGACTTAACCAAATCTGGATCACCAATCAGCCTCTTCGCAATCAGCCTTTCCACCGAGTCCAAAATTGCTAAGTAGCTGGTGCAGGTATGATTAACTATTTACACAATTCCATGGCCTTTTAATGTCAGCTAATGGTGCTCACTCCACAGTCGAAAATAATAGGCAGTAGATACCTAATCACAAAAAGAATTTGAATAATGTATCAAACAAATTATTTATAATATTCTAATTACTGCACATTAGTAGTGCCATTAACGGTGTTTGCCTGATAGATGAGTGTAGACGCAAAAGTGACAGAACTCAGTGAAAGCACTTAGCATGATATATGATAGACCTCAACACATGTAATATATTTACATACATACAACGAATTAAGATGGCGGTTCGTGATGTCGGCTTTTAAAATGGAGACTTAATTTTGTTCCAATTCGTCTGTTAAAGCATTTTCTAGTTAAATTAAAGGTCTTGAATTTGAATGTTTTTCCTCTGCAAGGACTTTTTTTCATTGTCTCTCTTATAAATAGACTTAAGAAGAGTGCTAAAAGACTAAGTAGAAGAGGGGCAGTCATTATCTATCTTCTATTTATGTATAAAAAATAATTGCTTTTCGTTAGTTCGGATAATTATTTTGTTCGCTTAATTATACAGTTGGAATAGAGTAGTTTTCAGGGTCAAAATAATTACATTTTATTTAGTCCGTATTTTAGAAAAAAATATTGGATATTTATTTTTTCTTTTAAACAAAAAATAACAAAGATATAGCCCATTGACTGGCCTGTTGGTCTAGTGGTTAGTGACCCTGACTACTATGCCGGAGGTCGTGGGTTCGATTCCCACCCAGGACAAATGTTTGTGTGATGAGCTTGATCATTTGTTCTGTGTCTGGGTGTAATTTATCTATAATATGTATGTATTTAGAAATATATATGTATATTTATCAGTTGTCTAGTACTCATAACACAAGCTCTGCTTAGCTTGGGACTAGACGGCGTTGTGTGATAGTTGTGTGGAATATTATATTAAAGTTACGTGTGACATCACTCAGTGTGAAAATTATCATTTTTGGTTTAATTTACAAATAAAAAAATACGTGTCCCTTATTTTTAAATAATCTAAAAGACTGACTAATTACATTTTTTTACGGCAACTAGCCTATTATAAAGAACAAGAACATGGCACAATCAATACCTACACATAAAAACAACTGAAAATAAAATTGTGATAGGCGTTCGCACAGCTGTGGGACAGTATGGGCTAGATATAATAATAATAATATTTACTGATTTTGTATGGAAATCGCCAGTTAAGTTGGGATCACGGACGGAACCGCGGTTGATAGTTAGTTTCCGTATTAAAAAGAAATATTGCAAAAGAGATGTGTAAAGATTTTGATGTATATAGAATAAAATACGTATCAATTGATATTAATAAAAATCAGTATATCTGCAACTGCCTCATGTGTTAAGTCCGCCATTGTTGAATGAGAGGTGGTGAGCTATCCATCGCTCGTCGTCCTCAAGCTCGCGCAGTACTGTCTTCATTCTGTCACGCGAGGCGATGGCCTGCTGTCCTCTTTCGTTTTGGACCATGGCACACCATCAGCGTTGCACACAGGATTTTTAGTTAAAAAATAATGTTAAATTTTAAACACTGGTATGCATGCCTATTAGAGGTATACGGGTATATTTTCGCTACAGAAAACAGCTATTCTACTTCAAAAGATCAAAAACTCAATCTTTGTTCAAATACGACTTCCTGAATTCTCTGATAGCTACTGAACCCCTCCATTATAATCGGCTCTCAGTTCATCAAATGGAAACCTTGCAAGAATTCTAAATCCACGTATCTTTCTTCCTATTAATAAGGAAGTATTTTCACAATGATTATTTACATGAACAGATTTATTTGATTGATCTGTGATTACATGCTTAGTAGCCTTTTCAATATTCCGTATTTCCACAAAATAGATAAGTACAGAAGACAATCTACATACGAAGCGCGCTCGAGCAACGCACACATAGACACCGCTCACGGACACGATATCTCGGCTTAATCGCCCCGTCGCTCTTGTACAGTTTGGCGCAACGCGCTGACCCTAGCGCGATCGCCTAGCGTAGGTATAAAAAGTGAAGTACATACATGAGATTGACTTCTGTTCCTATCTTTTTTGTGTCTCTCAAATTGATTCGTAGAAAGCGTTTAATTGAGTTGTCTTTTTTGGAATAACTTCGAGGTAACGCTTGTTCAAACATGAGAGGTATCATGTTTTTATATCATCCACTTAGGAGCTTAATGTTTTTTTTAGAAAGACAGAAATAAAATAAATGTCTCCACATTTGGATTTCTTCGGGAAATCCAAATGAAAATACTATTTATTTTCTTTTGTAGGTTTATAAAAAAAAACATTTCAGGCAGTGAATGTCCTTAATTGTGGCCTTTTTATTGGGGAAAAATTATCTAATGACAACCCCCGTTCTTGGGCGGAGCGGGATATAGTGTCAGACTCTCACTGACTAAAAACTCATCCCATTCCTTCGTGCCTTCATACCGGGGCTGAGCTACTCTTTCGAAACTAAACCTGGCCCCAGTAGGCTTCGACCCAGCTGGGTGCTGTTGCTGATAACTCCTTGAGGCGCGTGGGAACAGTGCGCGCCGTCGACGACTTGGGCTCGATGCGGACAGTTACCGGACGGTCGGACAGCGAGCTACCCATTGCTCGCAAATAGCTCGCAATAGTTTTCTTTCCTTTCTTTCTTTCTTTCTGATCTAAGTCACCTTACGGACACTATTCTTTGTGTGTGTGTGCGTAATTCGGTGTCACAGTAAATAGCAAATGCCAGTAAAGCAGTTCAACCCCAATATATTAAAGAGCAACTATTATATAAAAGAACAACAAAATAAACATTCACTTTTATCCCACTATAAAACAGAATAGTAAGCAACACCAATTACTATCAAAAGCCTTATCGAAGCCAGCAGCTTGCCTTTTTAGGTGTTCGCAGCAAAATGATTTTTGCAGTACAAAATCTACTAGTAATGAATATTCATAGCAACGATGGACTATACCGTGGCTGTAATTGTGTTAACGTTCCATACTAACTTCGTTAAAGGCAGTTGCGAATATTACTCTGGATTTATAGTCCAAGAGTCCAAGTGTTATTGATTTTGGGTAACGCTTTTTTGATAGTCGAGTGCTGGAGAAAGGATTTACTCTGCTTTTGGAAGTGAAAATATAATTTGGTAAGCCATAGTAAATCGCAATATAATCAATAAAAAAAATAACTAAATTATTTGGGGTTGGCGCAACACGTATTTTTCTTCCATTCTGTTCTGTCACCCGTCATGCTGTCACTAACTTGTTTTCTTTCATCACTCTTCACACAATTCATCCATCGTTTCTTTGGCCTCTTTCTCCCTCCACCCATCCACATGTAATACAAAAAAACTCTTTTAGTAACTATACCATGATCGGGCTAGTGGTCGTTGTCCGACCATCCGGTAACTGTCCGGACGGAGCCTAATTCGTCAACGGTACGCGCTGTTCCCGCGCGCCTCAAGGAGTTGTCAGCAACAGCAGGGGCCTAGCCGGGTCGAAGCCTACCGGGGCCAGGGTTAGTTTTGAGCTCGAGCCCCGGTATGGGGTGGGCTTTTAGTACGAAAGAGTCTGACACTATCTCCCACTCCGCCCAAGAGCGGGGGTTGTCAATGACAAATATCCCACAATAAAAAAAAAGCCATACCAAGATAAACGATTCCCCTTCAACTTTTCAGTCACTGAAATGAAACAACAACTCCAACTTTATAAAACCTAATCTCCCCTGTAAGCCTTCAAGCACGAGAACCTACATACCAGGATGTATTCAAAATCGCAACGCGCGAGCTAGCCCGATGTAAGCCGAACTCCACCGAATTAAGTTTCTGACAAATTGAGTGTCTGTACGTCCGGAACTCCTGTATCCTCCCGTTCCTCCCTCGAATCAGCCAGGTAATTGGCCCGGCTGTAAGGTTTCCACTTGGCTTCGGATTGTATTGAAGAATCAACTGGTAATCCGAAACTGGAATTGTGGTGGAAGATTTTGATCGCAATATCGTGGCATTAGTTTGAGGACGTGAATCAATTTGAAATATGTATGGTTTTGGACTTTCTTATTGCGTGGATTTGTGCTCGGTAAAATGTTCGCTGGAAAAATGACTAGATTTTTTAAAATCGGTTCTACAGTTCGGTAGAGTAGCAGTATGTGTTCAAAAAGATAAGTTGTCTAGGTTGAACAAATGTGGCTTTTATTTACTATAACGCCTTATCTACATCAAATTCAAGGTCTTGGGCGTCGGGGCCTATTGCTAGCCGGTTTTTTATCGTTTAAATTTCGGGTAGTGTGCATCAGAATTGCACGGTTTCGCCCAGCCTGTCATCAGATCATTACGGTTTTGCAGCACCGGTACGTTGTGGACACATTCATTGTGCACTACATTATGTACTACATTGTACTCTTTAAAATGTTTAGTACCGAATCAGGAATCGCACTAATATTGTAAAGATGAAAGTTTGTATGTACATATGTATTTACTTTGTTACTCCTTTACGCTTAAACATTTCAAATAATGTGATTGAAATTTAGCTTACGGCACATGGGATACACACTTTTTATCCCGGTAGTATGATAAATTAACTACTGTCACACAGGCGAAGTCGCTGACAAAAACCAGTCATAAATATATTTAAAACAGTTAAAAACTTATTTGCATCTTAATCAGTAGAACCACATATCCCATCAGAGTCCCGAAAAAAATTAAATCTAAAAAGAGTGAGAAAAAGGCAAACCATTTTCACACCAAAAGTTGTCGGCATCACCTCCATTAGGCATGCTACTCACGCGCCACAAATGACCGTACCAACGGCAGCGGTAGATGGCGGTGCGACCAATTAACTTGCCGCATTGTAAAAACGTGTGTAGACTGCCTTAGCAAACATTCTATTCAATGATAGGTAATAAGAGCATGTGCCGGCTTTAATGGCAATTTTCTAATAAAGATGTCGACAGGAGTGAGATGGGTAATGCCCAGTTTTAAGGGGAAAGAAAAGTGTGGAATGTTTCTCTTATAATATTTGCATCTTTAAACTCATACCTTAGGGGCCCAGAAGGGTCGAAGCTACTGGGGTTATCCGAAAGGGCGCTCGAGCCCCGGTATGAAGGCTTGAAGGGGTTTTTTTTAGTCAGTAAGAGTCTATCTCCCGCTTCGCCCAAGAGTGGGGGTTGTCATAGGATGATTTTTCCCGTCAAAAAAAAAAGCAGGGTCGAAGCTTACTGAGGCCAGGGGTGATGCGAAAAAGAACTCCGGGGCCCTGAAATGAAGGCAAAAAAGGAGCAGGAGAGAATTTTAGTCAGTAAAAGTTTTACACGTTTTACCCAAGGGCGGGAGATGTCATTAGATGGTTTCCCACCTAAAAAAAAACCAAACCACACTAAACAAACACTGCAACCGACCGGTCGTGATGGTTGAGGGAGACCTATGTGCATTATGTCCAAAGTACGTCTTTCTGATGCAACAATGGACGTCTCTTCAGCTGAAATGATGATTATGATGACAGTCCACTGATATTCTGAACACTGTTTGTAACAAGAAACAAATACATGTACTTTTCTGACCTTGCCAAAACAAATCACCATCAAATTGTTTTCACCTCCACCTCAAACGCCAGTTTAATAGCAAACCAGTCCACCATGTTCCTTTAAATTATATCGCCATTTATTTCCATCCAATGCACTCATCTTTCGCGAAGCCAGTCTGATCGAAATCAATTCAGTCCGTAACGCCCCGTCAATTTAACTTCGATTAAGCCGTGGGACACATTGGAGACTGAACTGAAAAGAACTACCCGGAGTGGTTCCTTTATAAGCTTATTGTGGAAGTTCACACAACTTGGACAGTTCCCCCCAATGCTTATTGTTATCGATGCGCGGTTGTGTATCTGGCTTTATTGTGTGGCGATCGACTGTTTTTTTTTTTTTAGTTTTGAATTGGAATCGCAGTTGGGAGAAAGTTTTTTTCATGAACTGTTGACCGTTGAGAATAGTTGGGATTGGGACCAACTATTGTGGTTAAAGTGTGCATATCAAACAATAAAAAATAAACTTTATTGCTTGGTTAATAAAGGTGATTTATTAGCGAGGACGGCGTGACGTGGTTAGCTCGCGTTCCGGCTATCCGGTAAGGACCAAAGCCCGGGTCGCTGTGTTCCACGCGCGTAATAGACGGTGCAAGTTAAGGCCGATACCTGTCAGAGCTGACGCATGGTCGAAGGACTTACCCCTTACCCGAAGGTCGCAAAAAAAAAGACAGCAGGAGGAACTTTGTAGATTTCATTTAGTAGGAGTTTGCCACTTCCTCTCGCTCCACCTAGACTATAGCAAACGTTGTTTGATAATTTATTAAATTATTTAATACTAGCGGCCCGTTCCGGCTTCGTACGGGCAATATATATAGCCTATGTTACTCAGGGTGAATGTAGCTTACTAATGATGAAAGAATTTTTGTAATCGGCACAGTAGTGAATAAACTCAAAAGTTTATTCATTACAAAATACACACAAAAATACAAATCCCTCTTTATATAATTTCCCTCTTTATAATATATTAGTGTAGATGTAGATAACGTAAGAAAAATGTTTAGACTTCCAACCGATGAAAATTTGTATGTGGCTAATGTATTCTCAAAAGTTCTTGAGGATCAGTATAAGTTTTAGGAACTTCTTGTACTTTAAGTGTTCAGAAACCTAAATCTTACTACTTCTTCAACAGACTTGACCTTCATTATAACAGTACTTCAGCAGACCCTAAGTAAGGGTTCCAAATGTCCCCATTTATCCCAAAAGTAAATCTAGATCACAGCTTCTGATTACGGGGACCAAATAACAAACGAGATTTGCCGACACTTACATATTGTGGTTTATTTAGGACCCTTCCTTAGTAATGTCCGGAACGAATCCACAGAATAAAGTTCTATGGAAGGTCCAGTGTATGTAAATAAAACATGTGTAGAGAGAATTGGGTGTGTAACGATCCGGGCATATATTTGTAGAGGACAGGAATCGCACAAAACAGTTAGGTATGGGTTAAACTTCGAACAGTAATGGGAAATTAGGGTACCAACAAACGACAGGTATTGATGAATCTACATTAGTTGCTCTGTACCAACTTGAAAGTCAGGATATGTGTTCGGTGAACGTAACAATAAGAAAGAAAGACAAAAAGGAATTTATTTTATCACTCCGGAATAAAGCAGATTTATATCGGTGAACAAATTTTAGCAATCGGACCAGTACTTTCAGATATTACCTCAACAAAAAAAAAAAAAAACAAACTACCTCTTTGTGGTATTAGTGTAGACAATGCCAAATACATATGCAGATATGTAAACACGAAACCGAAAAAGAAGCAATACTATTGTGTGCCTCACGGCTGAGTCAAAATGGATCCAGTTCAGCGTGAATGCCACACAACTAGTGTCTAACGCAGATTTTCAACTGAACCTGAGGTTATGATGCAACGGGCTTAAAACAGTTTTGTAGTGTGATAGTGATGTGATATTGATTTTGCAAATAGATTGAATAAACTGATGAGGCCATTGTTTCTTAGAAGAAACACCGAAATAAATTCAGAGGTTGGTCTCTATTAAAGTCATCTGTGATGGTCAAATTAATGACAACCCTACAAGTTGGCGTCTTATTCTTTGGTGGGATATCATCAAATAACTCCTGCCGCTTTAGGTGGAGCAAGATTGAATATCAGACTTCTGCTATCCAAAATCCTGTATTCTTTTCGATTCCTTTAGCGTTCCAAGGGCATGGTAACTCTTTCGAAAAATCCTGAGGCCTATGCAGATTAGTGTCTGGAAATGTTTGAGACAGTCTTTTGAGGAAAGAACCACATTGAATTGAGTGGACTTTACCAGGCCCAATCAGTACAAGCATTTGTCAACATGATAATAAACTGGCTCCTTAGAGCTTGATGTCATGTTAGCGATGGAACATCGCCTTGAGTGTGTCGGGATCTTTTTCGAAGCTGACGCTTGGCTTTTTTTTTAACTAATATTGCTTTACACTAGGAATTACTCCTGTATCGTTTTTAATTATTACGTTCACAAACATACAAGACAGCCAGGCCTGGAACAAATATTTAGACCATACAAATATTTGTGTCGTCATCATCATCATCATTATATCAGCCAAAAGACGTCCGCTGTTGGACATAGGCCTCCCCCAAGCGTCGCCACAACGACCTGTCCTGTGCATCACGCATTCATCGGATTCCCGCGATCCTGACCAGGTCATCGCTCCACCTTGTTGGAGGCCGTTCAACGTTGTGTCGTGCGGGAATCAAATCCGTGACACGCAGCGCTGCAGCCAATCGTTTACCACTGCACCCACCGTGCTGTCAAAGAATAAAAGAACCTTCTGCACCACACCATTCTATAACCAAGCTACATGTAAGGTCAGTATTTTTCGGGCGTCATGATTAAAGCCGTATACACACGTAATACGCAGTAAGTGCCGGTTTTTGCTGAAGATAATTGAGCGTCTAATACTATTACAGTAAGCTGTCATGTGCTCGGAGGAAATACAATTACCTACGGGTGTCAAAAGATAAATGGAGTCCTTATTTATCTTTTTGGGCAGCTAATTTTAGCCGGTATCTATTGTTAATCTGGTTTAGTGAGGGAAATCTGTCATGTGCGACTTGTAGTAAAGAAGGAAAGAAAAACGATTTATGGAATAGAATATAATTTATTTTATTTCGGACACAAAATGTTCCATACGGTGTTAGTAAACCTATTTTCTTATGTTAATACCTATGCCCAAGAAATTTTACAATCGGAGAACTGTGGAGTGTGTGGAGAACTGTGAACAAAGATAAATTAGCGCTGTAGTGGAGAGGCACTACAGCGCTAATTTATCTTTGTTTTTTTGTGTGCTACTTTAAGTCGTCACCTATCGTCGGCCCTTACTAAGAAAGAAAAAAAGGGTTTCTTAGTGGGGGATCTTGCTTCTTGCTTTTCATGATTCTGTGTCTACGACAAGTACGCTATACCAAAAAAAAACATGGTGCTTTAACGTATTTCTGTTGTTACGATTGAAAATCAAAACCAAATTACGTACTTTTTATTGTTAAATACAGTAAAGTTATATACTAATAAATACAAAATGAAGAGACATCAAAATATATTGTATATCTATATTAATACGAGCATCATTCAGTAAAAATACATTTAAATATCTTCTTCCATAAACAGCTAAAAAGAACAAACGGTTTCCACATTACCACGCCAGGCACATCCCACGCCAATGAATCCTTAAAACAGTGCCGCCACCTACTCCATTTTACAAGAAAATCACAGATTACAGGTACTTCTCCACGTGAAAGGCATTAAGATAAAATCCGCGCACACTCGGATTTTAGGCAGAGATAACAAAAATTACGTAGAACCCAATGGTACAGCCGAATTAGGGATTTTACGAATCTTGCACACTTACCGAAAGTGTCCTTTCTGGATTATCACAGATTTTGTAAGTAAGAGAAATATAAATTGGTGGAGTTTTATACGTGTTACTCTGCTTAGGAAATATAAGATTGGTTTATTTTTTTGATGTGGCAAATCGTTCAGTGACTTCTCTCGTTCTAGGGTTGGATGGAAAGGCATGCGAGACTTTTTGACTATGACTTACTGACTTTATGTTCTATGTCCTCAAGATAGGTCAGAGGGCGTCCACAGTAATCCACCAACGCAAACAGTCCTAAGCGTCACGCTTAAATGTTCCAACTTTGCTTGCATGTCGGCGTGGTGGGTAGGTATGAGTCAGGAGGCATAGGTCATCGCCGTAATCTCTAGTCGATAGGTCCCAAAGGAATACGCAGCGGTGGATGGCCTCATACGAGGTGGACCGATGACCTGGTGAGAGTCGCGGGAATCCGATGGATACGAGACGCACAGGATGTAGGACAGGTGGCGACACTTGGGAGAGGCCTGTGTCCGGTAGTGGACTGTATCATTCAGCAGAAGTGATGATAATGAATTCGTTAATCTACTTTCTTTTTTTTATGTGTGGAAATCATCCAATAACATCTCGCATCCTTGGACGGAGCTGGTATGTCAGACTTTTACAGACCAAGGACTTGGTCAGGATGATCATTTTATAAATTATGTTACAATGTG
The DNA here is from genome assembly GCA_929112965.1 of Mythimna albipuncta. NCBI lineage: Eukaryota > Metazoa > Arthropoda > Insecta > Lepidoptera > Noctuidae > Mythimna > Mythimna albipuncta. The sequence goes on along the minus strand of OV815959.1, from coordinate 4,959,285 downwards.
TACATTTGAATAGAATTCGGTAGTAATTCTATTCAAATGTACACAATATCATAAATTCTAAATCATTCGAAACATTCTACCCAAGAGTAATCAATAGGTGTTATCTTATCAGGGGTAGGCGATGAATAATAATGACCACTACCCCTACAACCCTTTGATCACATGTGAATACAAATGAATGATTTCCCGAGCGAGACAAGGTTCTAACAGATATTAATATACAAACCGTGTTTTGATTAGAAATTGAATTGTGGTTATAATATTATAGTACAGTTGAGACCTTCTCTCTGGAACCCCTATTATAAATGAAAGCTATACATAAACATCACTAGTTTATGTAAGTACATGTGAAACCCGAAATACGTGTCTACTATTTTTTATGTAAAGAATCTATGTACAAAATTTCATAACTGTCATGAAAAATCACAAAGTTATAAGCTTTTTATGTCAGCAAAAATACATAGTCACCGGGCCATCAAACGACTGAGGTTGTTTGGCACTTGCACCCAGCTGTTTGCTGGCACCTATGCCTGCTATGATCCACCGTAGCCTGAGTTGTACTTAGTGTCGGTGGTGTCCAACTTGTGACCTAGGGAAAAAAAAGAGAGTGGAGAGGGAGAGGGAGGCCAAAGAAAAGATGGATGGATTGTGTGAGAAGTGATATGAAAGAAAAAAAGTTAGTGACAGCATGACGGGTGACAGAACAGAATGGAAGAAAAAATCCCCAAATAAAACGGGACAAGGGCAGGAAGAAGAAGAGAATTTATATATATAGGCTCGCTTTTGACCACTATCTCATCTTATGTTAAGCGATAAACCGATGATGTGGCCGACGACGGAGCATGTTTGCATAGAAGTAACCTATTCACTCTTCAAAGCTATCAGAAACCGGAAAGGAATTCCACACCTTAGCTGTGCGCACAATAAATGTGAAATTATAGTTAGACATTATTGTCTAAAGTATCATCATCATTTCACCGGAAAGATGTCCACTGTTGGATATAGGCCTCCCCCAAGGGTCGCCATAACTACCAATTCTGTGTGTCACATCTATCAGATTTCTACAACCCTAACTAGGTCATCAGTCCACCCTTACTGAAAGCCTTCCAACGGAGCGTTGGTCTTACACTTTCACCACTCTGAAACTTTTTCGTCCCTGTGGTGTATGGGCTATGTGGGTTGTCTCTTTTCCGGCAAATAAAATGTGTTTCTTTCTTTCTTTTCTTTCTTTCTATGTATTTGACACACCTGTCAGTGGCCATATGGCGGTCGACTGGACAGAACAGTTATTGGGGCTGAATATATGTAAGCAGTAAAATACTCTAATAAGGAGTACAACACCAATAAATTACAGTCCCTACCGACCAAAATACCGATGCTGTTACTAAAAATAACACCGATATTTCTTCAATTACGGAACCAGTTAACCGCAACCCTGCAGCAAGCAGTGTTAATGTACCAAGATGTCTACAAAACCTAATAAATTATCCAACAGCGGACTAGTGATTCTTTGAACACAGCTCCATAATCCTTGCCGAAACGCCACAGGCAATTCTGGCCATTACGTTCTCGGTTTCAAGTAGTGTTGCCAGGCGTCCCGATTTGCGCGGGACATCCCGATTTTTAGGAGTTTTGGGATACGTCCCGATTTGCACCTGATCGGGACGCTAAATGTCCCGATAAATCAAAAGATATATTAAACCCATCATTATTACAATAAATTAACCTGTATCTCATTCGCATCATTGTGTCTAGGGCCGACGCCTGCTAGGGCTGCGGGAACGTTTGAAATAGTGACCGTGGCCCTGGAACGCACAGTGGGACAGAAGAAGCCTGGGTTTTAGTTAGTAAAAGTCTGATACAGTGCGGAGAGAAGTCATTGGAAGATTTCCCACCAGAAAAAAACTTAATTAAAAAAAATGTCCCGATCTAAAATCCTAAATCCCGATTTGTTCTACCAACTGTCCCGATTTTTATCCAATCGGACCTGGCAACACTAGTTTCAAGGGTCAGAACAGTGTGGTGTCCATGGTAATTGTCGTTGACCGTACACCGAACTCCACTGTAGTTAATGTTGCGTAAGGACGATTGAATTTAATTACTTTTGGGTGTTGGATACGGAATTACACAGGGCTGTCAATTATGCGTTTTAATTATATGTTCAGCTTCCTCGATTGGAGTTTAAGTATGGCATCGCTTTTAAACCCTTGTGGAACGGAAATTGTAATCTTTTTAAATCTATTTTTCCTACTTTCTGTTTCAAAAATCCTTTTTTATTGTCTATTTTTGTGGTCCTTCTACGGATGTGGGATATTTGTGTTCGCGCTTGTGATGGTATAGAAAAAAAATCGCTCTTAATTCTTCTCATTAGAAGCGTATCAGGTCCTCTTTTTCTTGAGGTGGGTTCGTCTAATAGCTGTTCCTGATCCGGGTGGAGCGAGGAGAATGTCAAACTTTTACGGATTAAAACCCACCTTTCTTTAAGGTTATAAGTCGTCCAATGACTTTTTCCGCTCTAGGGCGGAGCGTGAGTATTAAGTATTCTTACTGACTAAAACCACATTTTCCCTTTCGGAATTCTACTCATGGCGCCAGTAGGCTTCGCTGACATTTCTTTGAAGTGCGCGTAGAGTACTATGCGCCCGCGCCGTCGGGTTCATGTTACCTTTGCGTTCTAGTAGGACTACGGCAATTTATCCAAATTTTTTTTAGTCTTTTATCGAGCTTCATATAAACCGAAGTTCTGCTCATCTATATCCCCTTGTAGACAAATAAAATGCATAAAAATCTCATGTGAGACTTCATACTTGGCTCATAATAACTTCAAAGATAAAAGAACTATATTTACAGAAGCCAATCAAAAGAGCAGACAGTCTTATTGATACTAAAGTTCTCTCAGACATACTCGGTATGCAAAGAAAACATTGTACGTAATGTCTTATAAAAGTAATCGTATGTAGAAGTTAGTTTCATATGAAAATGCAGTCTGTACGAGAAAGTTAGTTGTTCACTACTGTTTGGTGTTGGTATTCAGAGTTCAAGCTAGTTCTTTGAATTTTAAAATCTTGTAGATAAGTTGGGGTTGATTCTTTTTGTTCCTGTGCAGTGTTGTGTTGAAACTTGTGTGAAATCGAATAGGTGCAAGGATCTTTGACATCACCTTTGTTATTATTTTCTTTCCAATGAGGTTTTAATTTAAAGTTAAACCCATTAAAATTTAAGTAACGAGTCTTCAAATAAAAATGTGTTTTGTTTCTGTGACCATAAGTGCAATTCACTTTATTTATTTATTATTTATTATATGCTTTATTGTGCACCATTACACATACAATAAGGAAACTAAAACTAAAACACATAAGTACAATGGGCGGCCTTATCGCATTTCGCGATCTCTTCCAGGCAACCTGGAATTAACAGTAATTGCCTGGACAAGAAATAGGGCTGTGACTTTTTACGTCTTTTTGTCAATCATATTGAATAAAAGCCTCTTCGTCAATCTTGTGATTGTTTTCGGCATTATTTTAAACCAAACCAATAAAATAATATGCACAATTCTTAAATATTGCCATACATATTTATATAATAAAAAAAATGTGGTCATCTTTCTTTGTGGTATACTGTCTACTGATTATTTGAGTAACATTTCGTTTCTAATTTTTCAGATTTCAGTTCGGCAGTGTGAAAACGAGTAACACAATTGATTGATTGCTCCTAATTTTAAAGATTTCATTAAATGAAATATTTCTAAACAATTACAGCCAAGAATTTATGTTCTGTTCTAAGAATGCCGTCAAAATTCTAAACAAGAGAATTACTTAGGAGAATAATTTAGCAAGGAATTATTTCAGTAACGCACCCGTCGTCCTGAATTCGTAACGTTTCAGACTAAATGCCTTACAAAAATTTAAAATTCTTCTCAACTTCGGCAAACGCCAGACATTGTAATAGCCTTATTGAATTAATAAATTCGATGAACCTTTGAAAAGAAAGATAAATTTCACAGACGTTTCTGTGAAAAATTTGTAAGAAGATATTCGTTAAAAAACTAAAAAAAATTAGTTGCTTCTTCAGCTTTTAATAAATTTTTAGAATTACAAAAACCTTTGACAAAAAAAAAATATAAACGAATCATGTAAAGAAACTTTTGTTTTGATAGGCTCGCGCTTGACCGCTATTTCATCTCGCATGCGATGATGTGGTCCACAATAGACCATGCTTCCATAGAAGTAACCAGCCCCCCTAGCCAAGTTACATCCGTTTTGCTTGCGCCGAACGCTTCGAGTTGACCTTGCCGCCAATTCTTTTGTTCTGACCACGTGACTGAGCGTTAAGACGACGTCATTCCCGTACATTTGAACCTTTCTACAAGCGTTAACTATTGCAGATTAGCAACTTGGCTAGGGGTACTGTGCCCTCTTGACACCTAGGTTGTAGCTAACAGAAAACACATATGGGAATTCGATTCCTTAGCTGTACCTGCAATGAATCATAATATTTTAAACTTTTTTTCTTTGACGTGGAAAATGTTCAAATAACTTTTCCCGGTTTTGGGTAGAATGAGAGGGCGTCCCAGACTTCAAGTGACTACCACCGTATGCTCCACCGTGTTTTCCGGGCGGTCCGCACAATGGGCTGTATTACCTGAAACCGGTGCAGGAACCTTCTGAACTTACCTTGTCTAGTGTGTCGAGTCATACGGAAGGTGATAACGCCGTGACGGCTCTCCAGCCACTCCTCAAATAGGGCACTTACCGCCATAATAATTCAGTTGCAATTTGCGTCCTAGAGCCTTGTTCAAGGTAGAAGAACTAAACTGCTCACACGCCGGTCTGGGCGCGTCGGTCTCTATACATTTTATATGGAAACTAGACTTGTAGAGCTACACTTGATCCACGCCACGCGACGTCGTTCTACGTACAAATCAGGCGTGTTACACGTGTGCGTCGGTCTAAAGTAGTTCTAACTTAACTCTTTCAAATGTTCCCGTATTAAAAAGTATAACTAGATATAACTGGGTTCACAGCAAAACTCAAACTGCAAACTACAAATCAATTTCAATTGCATCTTAATAAATCGGTGGTTGTATTGGACGTGCGACCGCGGGGCTGCGATGTATTGTAATCGATTCGCTCGATTTCACCGAATCGACGCGGTTGCACAGTGGCCTGCACTGGCCCAACTCGAAATTGATTTGGAAACGAACAGTGAAATTCAGAATTATTGCTTCAAGTGAATTTTGGTACTAGTAACTTTCTTTTTTTTTTGTGAGGGAAAAATGATCGGATAACTTTTACCGCTCTGGTTGGAGCGACTATTAGAGTTGTTTAGGGTTCCGAAACGACTCTAAATAACGTGAGAAGACCTTTTAAATACTCAAGTCTGCTAAGGTTGTCCAACAGTGAATGTCTGCTGAAATGCTGATGATGTTAAGTGCTTGACTCGCCTACTCCTTGAAGAAATAAAAGAAATCTAACTTCTAAGTCAATGCAATCTAAAGTTAAGGCCGTGTAAGATTGAGCTTCATCATCATCATCATATCAGCCGAAAGACATATTGCACGCAGAACGGATGGTCGATGGGGACGAAAGGTTCTGGAGTGGCGACCACGTACTAGAAGACGCAGCGTTGGACATAGGCCTCCCCCAAGCGTCGCCACAACGACCGGTCCTGTGCATCACGCATCCATCGTATTCCCGCGACCCTGACCAGGTCATCGGTCCACCTTGTTGGAGGCCGTCCAACGCTGCGTCTTCTAGTACGTGGTCGCCACTCCAGAACCTTTCGTCCCCATCGACCATCCGTTCTGCGTGCAATATGTCCTGCCCGTTGCCACTTAAGTTTGGCGATTTTTCGAGCTACGTCGGTAACCTTGGTTCTCCTGCGGATATCTTCATTTCTGATGTGATCACGCAAGGAAACTCCAATCATAGTCCTTTCCATCACGCCTTAGGTGACTTTGAGTCTTCTTATGAGGCTCATTGTAAGTGACCACGTTTCGAAGCCATAAGTCATCACTGGCAACACGCACTGGTCATAGACTTTCGTCTTGAGACACTGTGGTATATTGGACGAGAAGACACCGCGCAGCTTCCCGAACGCCGCCCAGCCGAGTCGGATTCGACGATTGACCTCTTTCTCGAAGTTAGACCTACCCAACTGGACCGTCTGTCCCAGGTAAACGTAATCGTCCACAACTTCGAGTGTACAGTCTCCGACCTTAATAGGAGTGGGCGCTACATGGATGGTAACCATAACTTTGGTTTTGTCCATGTTCATCTTAAGTCCCACTCTTTCGGAAGCTCTACTGAGGATTGAGCAGCAGCAGAAGATTGAGCTTACACGGCCTTAACTAGAATCATGGGCATAAAGTAATGAGTCACAGCACAAGCAAAGGAAAAATCTGAACGTTGTTACGTCGCAAGAAAACTATTTTTTTTTGCGATTTTTGCGACTTTATTTGGGAACTGAACTCACATAGGTAAGTTTGTTCAGTATACTCAGTGCCCGAGTCTGAATTGTAAATTGGCCAGCTTTTAGGGTTCCGTAGTCAACTAGGAACCCTTATAGTTTCGCCATGTCTATATGTCCGTCTGTCTGTCCGTCCTCGCTTAACCGGTCACTAGAAAGCTGAAATTTGGTACCAATATGTATATCGATCAGTCAGTCTGCCTGCTGCGGTCTTCCCGTCCCATTATAATTTGGGTGTCTTCAAGGCTAGAGTGAATAGGCTCTTAATAAACTAGTGCGCCTTACCATCAAAGATTGCATCGCTACTTACCATCAGGTGGGCCGACAAAGTGATAAAATAATAAATTGGAAAAAAATGTTTTATTAGGGTAGCCCCCCTATATGTAAAGTGGGAAGTGATTTTTGTTTTAATTTCAACCCTAACGTGTGATATATCGTTGGATAGGTATTTAAAAATGAATAGGGGTTTACTAAAATCATTTTTTGATAATGTCAATAATTTCGGAAATAATCGCTCCAAAAGTAAAAAACAATGTGTCCCCTCCTCTAACTTTTGAACCATAAGTTTAAAAAATATGAAAAAAATCTGAAAAGTAGAACTTTATAGTGACTTCTTAGGAAAATTATTTTGAACTTGATGGAAAGAACAGTTTTTGTACAAAAAAGACAAAGGGTTCTACAAAATAATTTCTGGACTAAGTTTGTAGTATAATCGTATATGCAAGCATTTTTTTAAACTCATAAGTGGGTACACTTATTGTGACAGACGGGAAACTACGGAACCCTACACTGAGCGTGGTCCGACACGCTCTTGGCCGGTTTTTTTTATGATTGCGAACTACCCCAAGGACGACATCATAAGTCTGGTGTATGAAAGGATAGTGTCTATTCGTCTTATATAGCTTCATCACTTTCTCGCACGCGTTCCAGGACCGCTGAGTGAATATTTCGAACTCACACACAGTTTAGGTTCTGCTTTTTCAACAGTGAAACAAAATAATGAAACGAAAACACCATCCCATATACTGTTTAAATAACAATGTCAATTTGTGAAATAATTTAATTTTGAAATTATATTTGCCGTGCCGTGTAACGCCATAATAGCCTTTATTATGAAAAGCTGTTCGTGTAAATTAACAGATTCATTTTGTAGGAATTCTTTGCTATGGTTGAATTAAAAGTTAATTGATGCAATCTACTGTTTTAATCTATGGGCCACTACTTATTTTAATACGTCTCAAATTAAAAAAAAAAACAATGGGCAAGTGCGAGTCGGACTCCTGCTCTGAGGGTTCCGTACGCACAGGACCGGTCATTGTGGCGACACTGGGAAAGACCTATGTTCACCAGTGGACGTCTTTCGAATGAAATGATATGAAAAAAATCGGTATTGATCACAATAAACAATTTCACCTCACCTCAGAGCAACCAATCAGAGTAGTAAACATAACCAATGACCAAGATTAATCCATCCAGTACGTAGATCGTGCCCACAAACTTTATGAACCTTTTACGAGATACCAGTTTTAACGTTAAAACTAGTAAAACGTTACTGGCGTGAGAACTACCAACAGTATTGAACAATCTCGCAATAGTTTTTAGGGTTCTGTACCTTTAGGGTTAAAACGGAACCCTATAAGATTCCACTGTCCGTGTGTCATCAGGCGGTATCTCATGAACCGTGATAGCTAGACAGTTTTTTTTTTTACAACAAATACTAGAAACAGGATTAAATAAACATTTAAGTGGGGTTTCGGTAACGTTATTTTTTTGTTTGTAGTACGTATTTTACTTTATTAATAACGGTAACATGAAGACGCTTGAAATATTTACATAATATTTAGTTGTATATTTATTTTATTTTAATAAGTACAGTGACAGACTACAGACTAAGACAATTTAGTCAGTTAATACAAAATACAGTACATAAATCTGAAATCCAATTATTACTGTACATAGCATTCAATGCTTGATGTGCTTCATTAATGACAGAAAGGTGAACTATTATAGAGAAGTTAATAAATATTAATGTTATATTATTATTATATAAATCTACAAATAAATATTCAAGGGGAGCTCCCATACAACAAAAGTGGTTTTTTATGTGGGATTCTTACCGGTTTTTTACACTCGGTAATGTTCACAGAATATTTAGTTATGTGTTTACTTTAAAAATACGTAAAATAAATTAAATTAAGGGGAGTTTCGATACAACGAACGTGATTTTTTTACCGATCCTAATAACGACAGTAGGCGGAAACTAGGTAATGATGAGCAGTGGTGGCTGAGTGGTAATGGCCCTGACTTACGAGTTGTAGCTCACAGGTTCAAATCCAACCAGGTGCATTACTTACTGTAATTAATTTCATCACCACTGCTCTCAAAACGGTAAAGGAAACCGGCATGTCCTAGAACCAAAAATTCAAAGACATGTGAATCCACCAACCCACACTGGGCCCGTGTGATGGATTACGGCCCATTTCCACTCCTAGAGAGGAGGCCTAAGTCCCAGCAGTGGGAACATTAAAAGGCTTATTATGGTACGAAATCCTTCGTTCTCGAGTCCGACTCGCACTCGGCCAGTTTTTGACTATTTACGAGTAAAGTTGTGCGTCGTAAAAATGTTGTCTGGTCAAACTGAAGTTTATTGATAGCCTTTTGGTGAAGGCTTTTGTAAGTTTGGAGATAACAAGAAAAACTAGATAAGGGATTGTATGTTTACGTTGATTTGTGGTTTGGCCTAAAGTCAGTAAACTGCTGACTGTGTCTCAAATAGCGTTGCCAGGCGTCTAGATAAAATCGAACAGGGTTTTTTTTTTTCGGTGGGTAATCAGCATCCAGAATACATCCCCCGCCCTTGGGCGGAGCGGGCGTGTCTGACACTGTAGACTTTTACTGACTGAAAAACCCACCCCGTTCCTTCGTTACCTTTCATATCGGGGCCAAGCCTCCCTTTCAGAAATAGACCCTTGGCCCCAGTATGCTTCGACCCTGCTGAGCCCCTACGGTTGCTGACAAACCGAACAGGGTCAGGCTTTTTAGTTGCGTGTCTGGATTTTGTTTGGCTTTTTATTTTAGACAATTATTTTATTTATAGATTTGTCTTGTCTTGTACTATTGTCTTGTGTCGCTAGCATAAGCGTGTTTCATTAGAATGAAAAAATCTACAGCAAATATTATAAAGGGGTAAAGTTTTTTTTTATTTGCTCAAATCTCCGGCTAAATTGGCTGGTCTGTACGGCTTTTAGGTTTGAAGACCTGGCAACCCTAGTCGCAAAAATAGTAATGCTGAATTGCCTCGGACAAGACGCTGGCGCTCGCAGGAGCAAAAAAAGATGTAGGACAGTCGCCAGATATGGTTTTGTTACGCCTTCAATAGAATTGGGTGCTGAGAATCTTGTGCTGAGACTCGTTATCCTGATGGCAAGAAGAAGAAGAAGAAGAAGAAAGAAAAACATTTTATTAGCCGGAATTGATGCAAACTTAAGACTGTTTTGGACATTTTCCATGATAAAAATAGAGATAAAGTTGATATTAGGGTTGATTAACTGCATACGGGTTCTGTTTAAGTTAAAAAAAAACCGGGCAAGTGCGAGTCGGACTCGCCCATGAAGGGTTCCGTAGCAGCAAGTAACATAATATAAAAGTTCTTGTAATGTATTGTAACTTTGATCGATGTTTTAATAATAGTGTATTTTTTTCGGTTTATAACGCATTAAAAAAAAACTACTTACTGGATTTTGTTCAAACCAATTTTCGTTGGTAGTTTTTATAGTAATGTACATCATATATTTTTTTTAGTTTTATCATTCTCTTATCTTAGAAGTTAGAGGGGGGGGGACACACATTTTACCACTTTGGAAGTGTCTCTCGCGCAAACTATTCAGTTTAGAAAAAAATGTTATTAGAAACCTCAGTATCATTTTTTAAGACCTATCCATAGATACCCCACACGCATGGGTATGATGAAAAAAAAAATTTTGAGTTTCAGTTCTATGTATGGGGACCCCCAAAATTTATTGCTTTCTTTCTATTTTTGTGTAAAAATCTTGATGCGGTTCACAGAATACATCTACTTACAAAGTTTCAACAGTATAGCTCTTACAGTTTCGGAATAAAGTGGCTGTGACATACGGACGGACAGACAGACAGACAGACAGACAGACAGACAGACAGACAGACAGACAGACAGACAGACAGACAGACATGACGAATCTATAAGGGTTCCGTTTTTTGCCATTTGGCTACGGAACCCTAAAAACTGGGCAAGTGCGAGTCGGACTTGGGCACTGAGGGCTCCGTACAAACTTACCAATGAAAACAGTTCAATTCCCTAATTGAGTTACAAAGATTTTTTCGAATATCATTTTCTTTTTTGCTAGTTGCCCGTTGCAAAACGTCGTCGTTTTGCAACCGGGATCTTATGGTGTAGCGTTTTGCTCACCGTCCACTTGTCCTTCAAGGATCGAGCCCGCGTCATCGGGTTAGGGAACAAATGTCCTCACGCCACTGCCGCCGTGATTCTGACACCGACTACCAGCCATGGTAGACGCGGGCTTGCGGACGTCGAGCAATCGGTAGCTCACGGTTCGGCCTTCCGGTAATTAACCGGATCGAACTCAGTTGTCAACAGCGCGTAGTGTTCCACGCGTGCCTCAAAGAGATGTCAGCAAACCGCAGAGGATCAGTAGGGCCGGTGCCTGCTAGGGCTGTTGGAAAAATACTAATAATAATAATGTCCGTGCGACTAGGGAGTGGAATTCCTTGCCGGAGTCTGTGTTTCCTGATAGCTACAACCCGGGAATCTTTAAATCGAGAGTGAATAGGTTTCTGCTAGGTAAGCGTGTTCCATCGTCGACCGCATCGTCGCTTTCCATCAGGTGAGATAGCGGTCAAGCGCGAACCTATCAACAATTAAAAAAAAATACTCGCTTGGGGGAGGCCTATGTCCAACAGTGGACGTCTTTCAGCTGATGTGATGATGATGATGACTCGTGGTCTTATAACTCGAGGAAACTGAAGGAACATTGGTGTTGTTTTCTCTACTAGAAGTCTCCCGTTCCGCCCTTGAGCAGTAGGTAGAAGTCATCAGTAAAGTTCCCATTAAAAAAAAAAATAGCGTAGTGATGTCGTTATTTTTATCGATACCTCTTTTCGTCTTTGAAATATCGCTAAACCATCTGCATACGATCACGGTTCCTGGTTCAAAAACATCATTTCGTTCGTTATCTCCACTGATATTAGGGAACCAGAAATGGGATCCAATTTACTTGCCTCACGTTCGCTTCCTAATCGAAGGACTATGCTTTATAACAATACGTGTTCTGAATATGCAAAGGCAAATTGATTTCAGGACAATGAGGTTCTATTCATATCGGTTTTCGTACTGATTGGGTATTTGATGTAGGTATGATATCTTTTCTTTATATCGATGTATGTGAAAGGGTTCGATTGATCAGAGGTCGAAATCTTCATCATCGTCATCATCCACTGTCTCCCCCAAGTGTTGCCACAATGAAAGATCCTGTGCGTCTCGCATCCATCGGTTTCTCGCAACCTTCGCCAGGTCATCGGTCCACCTGGTGCCCTTCCAACGCTGAGTCTTCCGGTACATGCGGGATCTGTTCTGTGGGCAGTGTGGCCTACCCACTGGTACTTAAGTTTGGAAGTCCTTTGAGCTATGTCGGTAACCTCGGTTATCCTGCGGATATCTTCAATCCTAAGTAATATTATAAAAGCGAAAGTGAGTTCGTTTGTTTGTTACGTCTTCACGCCTAAATGGCAAAAACCAATGTTGATGAATTTTGGTACCTACAGAGATAGGTGGGACCCTGGAGACGGACATAGGCTATTTTTTTTTAAGTGAGAAACGGAAAAGGGGAGACGCGGGTGAAGCCGCGGGTAAAAGCTAGTGATAAAATAAGTCAGAAATAGCTTACATTCTCGTAAGTGTGGTAATATTTTAAGACTACCGAGTGAAATTTCTTTAGCATGTGAACTAATTAACTTTTTTCTATTGTTTCAGGTATGGTTTCCAACAATTACGTTTCAGAAATCCTGTTGTATAGAGACCCACCAAAAGTTGCCAATTCCACAAGATCCTTTACGGTATTTACTGCTTTATTTTTTTTTTTTTTTCATAAATAACACGGTGGTGCACGTAAATTCTGTATATTTATATTTTTAAACATAAGATCATTTCCCTTGCCTTTTTTAAACTAACAAGATGCGGCTGAATCTACTGAAGATACTGGGGTGTTTTAAATATCGTGCGGTTTTCAACACGCAGTGCGGATTTCAGCTCGGGTTCGCTCTGCATGCAGGATATTTGCGGGGGTCACGCTTGCCGAGCAATCCCGCATGCGTGACCAAAACCTCCTTCTTCTTCTTCCTGCCCTTGTCCCATCTTATTTGGGGCCGGCGCAACACGTTTTTTTCTTCCATTCTGTCCTGTCACTCGTCACGCTATCACTAACTCCCTTTTCTTTCATATCACTTCTGGCGGCCGACTTTAAAAAACTAGCCAAATCCCTTTGCAACATGCGTGACCAAAACCAAACGATATTAAAAACACCCTAAAACAAAGTAACATAGATATAAAATATAGTACCATAAGAAATTAACAAATACATTCTAAATGCACATCAGTGCTACTTCAGTGAAATAGATCTACCTATCTCAGAAGCAACAATGTTTAGCATTCATATGATTGCGTGAAAAGGGGGGCAAACTTGTTTAAGTTTGTCCTAGAAAATGGCATCAGTAAATATTCTATCTATCCATCAGTACCATATTTTTTATGATGCAAGAACCTATAAGGTAAGTAGCTTGAATCAAAGTAATACCAATCAAGCAAACAAATATATTCTCAGAAGCATCTCACGTAATTTCAGTACAAATATATACAGTTTTATAACTGGCAAATACACAAACAAGATATGATAGAACAATAACATATAATCTAGTAATTGGGAGCCATAGTTCGTAGTATCACAAAATAGATTACAGAAGTCAATCTCATAAATGTACTTCACGTTTTATACCTACGCTTTATGGTCGCGCTAGGGTCAGCGCATTGTGCCGAACTGTACGAGTGTGACTGGGCGATTGAGCCGAGATATCGTGTCCCTGAGCGGTGTCTATGTGTTCGCTGCTCGAGCGCGCTATGTATGTAGATTGACTTCTGTACTTATCTATTTTGTGGTAGTATTGACCCTGGAGGGACATTGATTCGATGGTACAGTCGGTCGGGAGCACAATACCTCTCTTATCAGCCCGTGAGTCATTGGCGGTAAGTCCCCTCTTTGAGGCGTGGCTGGAAAGGCCTCACGGCGTCCTTACCTTCCGCATGACGCAGGTCCTCACCGGACATGGTTCGTTCGGGAGTTTCCTGCACCGGATTCATGCGGAAGTGACGCCCGGGTGTCGCCACTGTGCGGAACGCCCGGAGGACACGGTGGAGCACACAGTCGAGGTGTGCCCTGCTTGGGCGGAGCATCGCCGTGCCCTCGTGGGGGCGATCGGCGGCGGAGACCTCTCGCGCCGGGCCTTGGTTGAGGCCATGGTCCGGAGCGAGGAGGAGTGGCAGGCGGTCGCCGACTTCTGCGAAGCAGTAATGCTCGCAAAGGAGGAGGCCGAACGCATCAGGCAACGGCGTTATCGCCGCCGCCGTCGCCGGGATTCTGATCCCGATTTCCGGCCAACGTAGACGCGGGCTTGCGGACAGTGAGCAATGGGTAGCTCGCTGTCCGGCCGTCCGGTAACTGTCCGGACCAAGCCCAAGTCGTCGACGGCGCGCACTGTTCCCGCGCGCCTCAAGGAGTTGTCAGCAACAGCAGGGACCCAGCCGGGTCGAAGCCTACTGGGGCCAGGGTTATCCGAAAGGGCGCTCGAGCCCCGGTATGAAGGCTAGAAGGAACGGGGTGGGTCTTTTAGTCAGTAAGAGTCTGACACTATCTCCCGCTCCGCCCAAGGGCGGGGGATGTCAATGCATGATTTTTCCCACCATAAAAAAAAAAAAAAAAAAAAAAAAAGCCCGTGAGTCATTAACAATGGCTGTTAGAATTGTTATCATCGATAGGAGGGAATGTAGGACCCTGTATGTATATACTATCTTCCATATAAATTTCCAACTAAGCAAATAATCGAACTTAACAATTTGAATTGGTAAACTGAACCAGAATAAGGGCGCGTTCACACGACACGCGCACGCCACCCGCGTCCAACTCGCGTTGAAATTTGTTAAATTAGAATTTGAGTCTTAAAATGCATCAATAGATCTCAAATTGCATTTAACGAGGTCTACACGCGCTTCGCTCGCCTCGCGCCATCCCTGCGGTCGCCCTGCCCGCGTTCTGCACTCTCCCCGCGTACGCCTTGCGCCCGCGCTATGACTAGTGTTGTATTGACTGTGATCATGTTTAGTGAACGAAGTAATCCAGTCACTAGTAATATAAGTGGGCGCGAGGCGTGTGCGAGACGAATGCAGCGCGTGTGCGGGTTTAAGGCTGGCACAACGCGTGCGCGGGTGCTGTGCGTGATCGGCGCGTGTCATCTGAGTACGCCCTAAGTCATGAAGTTTTGAATTCTTGGGTCCAGTTCCTTGAAAATTTGGCCGGAGATAAAGGCACACATATTCTATGCGGGTGCAGGTGGCAGTACGAGTATGCGCGCATTTAACTCCGGCTAGATGTTCAAGGGACTATACGCTTTAAAGAAATAATTCTCTTTGACGTCGAAGCACTCCTCCACATCGTTGCCATCTGTTTATGCTGGAAATGTGCTCGAAAGACTGTCTGGTTACACTGGAAATGTGCCCTGAAGACTGGCAGCGTTGCCACGTCCGAAGCCTACTGGGGCCAAGGGTTCGTTTCGGAAAGGAAGGTTCGGCCCCGGTACGAAACGACGACGATACAACGTACGGACAACGGTTCTGGAGTGGCGACCGCGTACCGGAAGACGCAGTGTCGAAGGCCTCCTACAAGATGGACCGATGACCTGGTGAAGGTTGCGGGAATCCAATGGATGCGGAACACATCGATCATTGTGGCGACACTTGGGGGAGGCCTATGTCCAACAGTGGATGTCAATCGTCTGAAATGATTATGATGATGACGAAAGGACAAAGGAAGAGGGGTGGCTTTTTATCTCGATTCGAGTTCGATTGATCTCCCGCTCCGCCCAAGAGCGGGGGATGTCATTGGATGATTTTCCCACTTTTTATTTTCGCTCTCTTCTAGCGTTTTTCAACGGTAAAACTCAGAATAAAAGGGTTACTATAAATCGTATATTCAGTGATATATATATCTTAAACCACTACATGCGATAACTTGAGAGGGGTTTGTGATTGAACCCGAAATTGGTCCTTTGTCTGAGCCTTTATTGTAATAGACGTTTTTATTATCTCTAGGAATTCTAGTCCTTTTGGCTAGACGCGAGACGGTCCAAATCTTTACGAGCTAACTCGTACTGAAAAGACTAAGTGGCGTAAAACAGCTAAAATTTCAAAAAGATCTAAGAATACTCTTTACCCGACTGCCCTTAAAGAATGATTATATATTCAATTACCAACTTCAATATAAAGAGGAGAATTTCAATTCGACTATTTTTTTTAAATTTCGTTTCGTGAAAACTTCGTGCCAAATGTTAACGAATTTGATAATCTACACTAATTTAAAAAGGTAAAGTTTTTTTTTGTAGGAAGTAATCTCTGAAAGTAGCGTTTATAGTCTGTTTAATAAGTCAACCGACTTGGGAGTTTTGTATAATATTTAATAATTTAAAAAATACTTATATTTGATACTTTTCATAAGGTTCCTCTGTTAGTAAACAATGATCTCAAACTCTCTCTCTCAAACCGTGTTGACTACATCAGATTTCATTAAATCCTAATAATTACCCAAGACGTTTAACTTATTACACAGACTCTACTGGTCCTATTGCTATTTTTTTTTACCGATAGAAAGCCACAAGCAAGAGTGACAAAGGCTGTATTTTATGCATGCGAATGAAAGCTAGTTCTTATACTTGGAAGAGTATTTTCCCCGGTGCAGCGGTGGTCTTATTTTTCATAGGTGTGGGTTTGCTGACAATGGCAAACATTGGGCAGCTCTCCGTCTGGACATCTGATAACCGTAAGGATCGAGCCCGAGTCGTCTGTAGTGTTCCACGTGCGCTTCAAAGAGATGTTATCAAAATTATAGGGGGCCCATAGGTTCCGAAGCCTACTGGGTTCATGGTTTGATTTCTGTACCTCTACCATGAGTTCAAAGCAATAGTATTTGTCGATACTCGATACTGACTACGTAAATATTTTGTATGGCAAATTTGGTTCTGTTAGTGACCGCTAGAGGCGCTGTAAAATTTGCCATACAAAATATTTACGTAGTCGGTATCGAGTATCGACAAATACTATTGCCTTAAACTCATGGTAGAGGTACTGAACGGGAAACCGGTGGTCCTAAGACGCAAAGGGTAACTGAAGAGACATAGATGTTATTTTAGTCAGTAAATGACCGACACGCCTTCGCGCTCTTCCCTGGAGCTGGGGACCACTGGCTGCTGGGTGGGTTGATTACCCACCTTAAAAAAAGTTCATTATCATATCAGCCGAAAGACGTCCACTCCTGGACATAGGCCTCCCCCAAGCGTCGCCACAACGACCGGTCCTGTGCTTCACGCATCCAGCGGATTCTCGCGACTCTGACCAGTTCATCGGTCCACCTTGTTGAAGGCCTTCCAACGCTGCGTCTTCCGGTAACGTGTTCGCTACTCCAGAACCTTTCCTCTCCATCGACCACCTGTTCTGCGTGCAATGTGCCCTGCCCATTGCCACTTAAGTTTGGCGATTCTTCGAGCTATATCGGTAATCTTTAATTTTAAAAAAAAGTGGTCTTATTTAAATAATAAGTTTAATTTTTTTAACTTTACTTAAACAGACACCAGAAGATTTCTTCAGCTAGATTATTACCTAAGACAGACGTGTCCTTAATCAACGAATGTCGATAGAAGGCAGGGGTCCGCCATTATTGAAATTGGTTCAGAAACATTACAGTCGAGATGAATGGTGAGATAAGTCTACTTAAATGTGCTGCTGGATTATTTTTTTAATCAGACTTTGAAAGTATATATTTATTTTTGTAGATCTAAAAAATTTGATATGTAATAAAAGTTTAATAAGTTATTAGAAATATGGTACAATAGTTCCTGGTAGCGGCTTCGCCCGTGTGAAAGTAAAAAATTATCGGAAGATAACATATCCCCGGGATAAAAAATATCCTAGGTCTACTCACGAGCCAAATTCTTAAGAACAAAATCCAACAACACTTTTTAACTGACCTGGGAATCAAATCCAAAACCCCATGCTACAGGGCAGCAAGAATGTTCAAAAGGGCAACTGAAGGAACACAGGCGGATTTTAGTCAGTTAAACTTTCACACGCTCTACCACTCCACCCAAAGAGGAAGAAGTAATTTAATGATTTCACATCTCAAAACAAAAGGGGCTAATGCCTAAAATTTGAAATATCAATCTATCTCTCTATTATTAAACCAATACCGTATATGCATCAAGGATAAAGATAACTTACAGTACTGTACTTACCAAAACTTTATTACATCGCTTTTAGGGTCCGAGCAAAACACGATTGGCAGCCGAAACCGTAACCGAATATTCGGCTTCGTCTTCCAGTTTCGGCCGTAACTAAAACCAAAACTGGCTTGGTAATAGAAAAATTTACAACAAAATAGTAATATTTCGATGCAGTTCTTCCTAACTCCGTTTCGATATGGTTATCCTTAACTACATAAATACATAAGTGACGCGATGACCCTACGCCCCAAGTGGGCCAACCCCAAGTAATATGGGATAAGGGCAGGAAGAAGAAGGCACTATATAAATAGGTTACTCTAAACATCGATAAATCGACGATTACAAAATATAACGTGCATACACCATAAGGAAACATAAATTAAATAGAAGTAACATTGGAGTATTTTAAAAAGTGTTTTATCTAGACCTACCTTAGAATTGGTTAAGTAAACTTTATATGTATTTGTTTGTTTAATTGTTTATCCTCGCATCGGAACGCCCTACAGCAATTATAATATATATAATATAATATGATATTTATTTCAGACAAAAGTCCATATATTGTTAGTAACACAAGAAACCTTATAAAGCTATTGTTAGTACATAAAAAGACACACAAAACACACTCAAAACGGCACCGCACAGTAGCACCAGTCTATGCCAGGCCCTGGATTATACCATTGGAGCACTGTTCATTCAAAATGAATGTATGCAGTAGATCCATAAGAACCCTAGTTTAGTATCTAGTGTTAGATATAAATGTAGGTTATAATGGTCCTGTCTATCCTCTAAAACAATTAAAAGAAAAAAAAACACACATAGACGAACGTATCAGTCAGTTTTCCACAACCGTCAGCTAAAAGGCGAGTCTACCTCTCGACTCGGCCCCGTTTTGGCCGAAACCCAAACTCAAGCCGAAACCACGATTTTCGGCTTCTGTCGGTCTCTAATCGCTTTTAACTTGCCGCTGTCTGTCGCCCAAAAGCCCTATACATATTACTTTAATAAGTGTTTTATGGTTGGGTCCCTTTTTTGTCAGCTGGTAAGGATAGGGAGGCCTTGGATATGCGGTAACTGATATGCCTGTCTCCCTGTCATTCATTTTGTGTAGTTTATGTACATAAAATATCGTTTATACGACGCTGATATAGTGTGTGTTTGCATTTGGGACACTTTTTTGATGGTGTATGTGGAAGTTGTTTTAAGTTACTGTATGGAAGAAAAGGGCCTGGCCAATATACGAGTAGCATATATTATAATATAGGAAATATTGTCTTATCTATATAAGTATATAAAAATGAATCCCTGTTTCCTTGGTCACGCCTTCACGCGTGAACGGCTGGACCGGTTTCACTAATTATTTTTTTGTTGTTTTCGTTATTGTGAGGTTCTTATGGAAAAAAATAAAAATAAAATTAGGGTAGGGTAGTGTACTAGTGAGGAATTAGTGTGGTAGAGTAATGTAGAGTAGGGTAGAGTAGTGTAGAGAAGGGTAGAGTAGGGTACAGTAGGGTGGAGCAGCGAAGAGCTGGAGCGAAGCCGCGCGGGCAAAAGCTAGTTGTCTAATAAAATCTAAACTAGAGGTTTGCATATCTATAGTGTGTTTATCTACATACTTAATTATTATTTTTTTTGGTTAAAAAAATAATAATTTGAGTCCATCGTCACCGAAATCAAAAGAAGAAGAAAATTATGGAAGATTTAGCAAATTGTTGCTTAAGACGTTATTCCTGAAAGGGCTCGATGTAATCAAATAGTCCCACTCTACGAGGAGAGAGATAGAATCAGACTATTATTGACTAAAACCTTCCGTGTTTCTTAGCTTTGGGCCACGGCATTTTTTTTTCGAACAATCCACACACACACACATCCATAATGAGTCAAGTACATATTTAGACTCTGACACTCTTTTATATTTTTATTTAATTATCTACATTGTGCTCACATAATAGAAGCAACAAGTAATATGTCACCAAGCATTATAATATATGTAACACATAATATGATTTAAAAGAGTGTCCATGGAGTTTCTTGCACTTCTTCTCCATAGAGATTCCAAAGCGTAGTGGAACGTGCAATTAAGCTTCACTTTTCTTGGACTGACCGACATTTGACTATTCAAAAGTGCCTGCAAATGGTCTATTTGAAATACATAAATACTTTGACTTTGACTTTCTTCAATCAATCAATTAATCCATCGCAATCCAGTCCTAGTTAAACTCATCAACATCAACAAAACCCTTATCGATCATCTACCATCCACTGGGTATTCCAATGTCCACTTTCATTTTGGACTTCGGAAGGTACAAGTTGTGAAGGAATGCTCGGATTAGATCAAAATATTTGTGAAACAAATCAAGCGATCGGTTGAATGCGAATGCCTTCCCGATATTTAATTAAAACTTCGGTTTTTCAAAACTTGCGTTCGGTTTGGTTTAGAGGGAATGTTTTTGATCTTTGTTGGAACACAGGCTAACCTTTATGGGATATGTTTGTTGTTCAATATGTTTCAATTCTACCCGAATGTACCAAAAGGAGAGTTATGCGAGAACTACATTAAACCGACGCTCACATTGGCCACATCTGATTTGTACGTAGAACGACGTCGCGTGGCGTGAATCTAATGTAGCTCTACAAGTCTAGTTTCCTTATAAAATATATGGAGACCGACGCACCCAGATCGGCGTACGTAGCATCATCATCATATCAGCCGAAAGACGTCCACTGTTGGACATAGGCCTCCCCCAAGCGTCGTCACAACGGCCGGTCCTGTGCATCACGCATCCATCGGATTTCCGCGACCGTGACCAGGTCATCGGTCCACCTTGGTACGTGGCATACGTGTGCCAAATGTAGTTTTACCTTAAGATTTAGGCCTATTGCACACGGACGCGTAGCTTTAGAGACGCGTATTCATCATTAAGTTAAGCTTACATACAAAACTGTGAAATTCTAACGTCGTGTTTGAAGCTACGCATCCGTGGACAGTAAGCCTTAGACATGCTGTTGTTTGTTGCAAATGAATTTAAAAATTAATATTAGCGCAGCATACTAGGTGTTAAAATAACGGATCGCGTTCGAAACACAATACTGCACTCCAAAACGCAGATCTTACGCAGTGGCTCAGAAGGCTGCCCAGCTAAGTGGGACTGAGCTGGACATGTCTGCCGCAGACCAATCAAGCGGTGGACCAGTAAAACCAAAGTTGGTACCATGAAATCGCACGACGGAGTTACGGCAGACCAAGACGAGGTGGCGGGACGACTTAGATGTCGTCCTTAGGAATTAGCAATTAGTGGCTCAAAGACTGACAATGGAAGGAATGGAAAGAGGCCTTTGCCCAGCATTGGGATAGTATTGGCTAGATATAATAATAATAATTCAGACAAGTGGTTTGCAATTGCAACGACATTTCCTAAATGGTTAGTCATAGTATGGAAACTAAATCATCACGTGTCTAGACGCTTTGCAGATCTTCATTAACAATTGACACAGGAACGTTTGAAGACTTTTCTTGCAATTTAAAACAAGTCTCAAAGAATATTCAGCTCATTTTTAGTTCATTGAGACAAAGCTTCAACACTACCTACATCACAAAAAGTTCTAGCAATAAAAACCTCAACTGAAGTTCAAACTTTATTAAGAAAACTCTCTTTTCTCTGTGAGAGTATAATAAAAACCCAATAAGCACCACGCTGCGAGGGGTAAATATGAAAATGATTCTCCTACAAAAGTCATTAAGGGAATTTATATTTTTGCGCTACAAAAGTGCTGGGTTTTGAACCAAGTTGTCGCTAAGTGCCATTAGACGTAAGTGTGCGCTGTTGCTCGGTTCTACAGCGAATACACTTTAATATCGCTCGGATATCTTTTAATATGGTTTATGAGACACGAGTTTTGCATTGCAGTGTTTGCGGAACTTAATTTTGTCTCAAAGTGAGATTGTATTCTGACAGGATGTTGAAATTAAACTTTTTGTGGAGTTGAATGTAAAAAGCAGTATCTAATAAATAAAGAAAGAGTCTCATTTGCATCAATAGCATGATATAATAGCCTAATAATTCTGTTTATGACAAATGTGATGCCCATTTTTTTTTTATTTGTTAGGGTGTTTTTAGATGCGAGTATTTTTCTCTAATAAACGATATACCTACTCTTCCAGATTACTTTTAATGAATATGTATCGCTCCATAAAGAAAAAAAAGGATTTCATTTGTGACTCGCTGACAAACCACAAAATGAAAAAAATCTTACCTAAATAAGACTAACCTAAATAAAATTACTAATAAAATACACCCATTCGAGTCCAAAAAGTCTTCTACCTCACCTACCTCAGCATGCTGATAAGGCCTGTGAACATAGACAGCAGAAAAAAAATGTGTTAGTTGATAAAAAAATAAACAAAATAAGTGTCAATAAACTTTAAAAAAGTTTAAATCAATTAGTAAATATAAATTAAATAACAAGAAAAAACTATAAAGTAAATAAAATGAACTAAAAATTGTTGCCTGCTGCCCTAATTTCCGATTTTTCAATCAAGTCCGGTTAAACGTACCTATTTAGTCCTTTTTGTAGATCTTTAGCAAATCATTTAAGTACTTTAAAAAAAAACAGAGGTGCTCTGATTACTCCCCTGATTCCTGTCTCTTTTAAATTGAAGAATTAAGATTCTGATGATGAATGTTCACAAAATCAGCAAAAACAATAACCAAAGCACTTTCCAAATCACTCGAGTACTTGTTCCAGCCCACAGTACATCACACAAGACCAACTCGTTAGAAACTCTCACAGTCAGATTACAAACTCTATGTTATGCAAATGGATTTCCTCAGGATATAATTGTGCTTCCAACTTCCACCGTCTCATTTAAAGGGCATTCAAAAACTTCACAACTCAATTTCTGACTTGCAAACATGTCAAGATGTGGAGTGTCGTTGTGTTTGTTTGTTGATTATCAACCTGATTCATGTTTGTGGTTTGCGGGTGAGAAAAATTGTGGGAGAATGTCTGGAGGATGCAGTTTGAGAGTTGCTTTTGTGTCCGTATGACATAAATTGGGTTGAAGCCGAAATGAATGAAGTAAAACGGATGATGTTACACCCTGTTTAATATTGCTACAGACGATGATACAGCTGAAAAGATTCTTCTTTGAAATAGTTTGGACCGATCATCTTGGTCACAAATTAAAAATATCCTAAGGACAATGTTACTGACAGCCCGAAGAATCGTCAATATTAAGTGGCAGTGGGCAGGGCATATTGCCGAACATAAAGCTGAAAGGTTCAAAGAGGAGTGGCAGGCGGTCGGCACCGGCGCTCTCACCGCCGCCGGGATCCCGGTCCCGATTTTCAGCCACCGAAGGCGCGGGCTTGCGGACAGTGAGCAATGGGTAGCTCGCTGTCCAACCGTCCGGTAACTGTCCGGACCAAGCCCAAGTCGTCGACGGCGCGCACTGTTCCCGCGCGCCTCAAGGAGTTGTCAGCAATAGCAGGTGCCCAAACCTTACCATGTCATCCGTCCATCTTGTAGGAGGCCTTCCAATTCTGCGTCTTTCGGTACGCGGTCAGCACTACAGAACCTTTCAACCCCAATAACCAACTGTTCTGCAAGCAATGTTCCCTGCCCAGTTGCCACTTTTAAATTTGGCGATTCTTCGTGCTATATCTGCAACCTTGGTTCTCCTGCGGATATCATGCAACGAAACTTCGTGCATTGCTCTTTCCATTGCCCTTTGAGTGACTTTAAGCCTTCTGATGAGGCCCATTGTGAGTGCCTACATTTCAGAGCCATATGTCATCACTGGCAAACCGTACTGGTCATAGATTTTCATACAAATAAATATACTCAACTCATATTCTCATTTCATTCAAAATGGGAACAGTTATTTGTTGATTTTCCACCTCAAAAAAAAAAATATAAAGACAGTACGAAGTGACGTTCAAGCTACCCGAACTTTTACCAAAACCCGAAACCGATGTGCCATATTTAAAACCCAGTAATGTATTTAGTAATGAAACTCACACATGCGCCCGGCCGTTAATTACTTGGCTAAACTCATTTCCGAGTTCTGTTTGTACGGTGCGTTCGGTTAAATAACACTTGTGCGTATAACTGTTTGCTCAACCCGATTCAGAGAAGAATTAATTGGAGTATATTAATCATATTTCAAGATTAAATGAAAATTTTAACTAGATGAACAAGTATTTGTGGAAATTAAGTGGTGGTAGGGTTCGTGATTGATAGTCGCTATATTGAGAAGTTTAACATTTTTCTTCTTTGGTGTTTTATCGCACTATTATCTATATCTATACTTATACCTACTTATAATAAAGCTGTAGAAGTGAAAATTCTGTACATTGAAAATATCAAAAAAATAAATGGCAGACATTTTTGAGTTCGGTGTCGGTCTAGTAACATACCAAAAATGTGATTAAAAATTTTTTGTGTGTCTGTCTATTTGTTCAGGCATCACGCAAAAACTACCCGTTCGATTACGATGAAACTTGGTATAATTATTCCTTAATATCCTGGGCACCACACTGGGTACTTTTTATCTAGAAAAAGTATATACAATAAAAAAACAAACTTAATTTTGCGGTTCGATCCCTAGATCCGATTACTGTACCAACTGCAAATAATAAGTTTGTCGTAGGTTACGTCACTAGCAGTGGAGTTCGCTAAGGGGAGTTCACTAACCCCCACAGAAAGAGGAAATGCCCAAACGAATGAACGGATTTGAATGAACTTTGTCAATACGTGGAGACCAAGTCTCAGAATGGAACATACGAGTAGGATACTGTTTTGTGCTGGGAGTGTGTTCCCTTGGAATGATTTTATGCTTTCACTCGGGCGAAGCCGCTGACAAAAGCTAGTTAGTTTACAAAGAAAGAAGTTTATTAAGAAATCATAAAATTATACTTCATAGTTCGTAACCTTTTTCAAGCAGAGGGAATATTTTTACCACCATATTTTACTGGTCATAATTTAAATGTCGCATTCCAAGTAGATATTTTATGGTTTTACTGTGGCCATTTGAAGACATTTCAATTCTTCATTGAATACTCAAAGACGAAAGACCAAAAAAAAATCTTTTAACCCCATTTTTTTTTAATGGTGGGAAAAAATCATCCTATGACAACCCCCGCTCTTGGGCGGAGCGGGAGATAGTGTCAGACTCTTACAGACTAAAAGACCCAGCCCGTTCCTTCTAGCCTTTATGTTGTTCATACCGGGGTTCGAGCGCCCTTTCGGATAACCCTGGCCCCAGTAGGCTTCGACCCGGCTGGGTCCCTGCTGTTGCTAACAACTCCTTGAGGCGCGCGGGAACAGACAGGACAGACGAGACAGTTACCGGACGGCCGGACAGCGAGCTACCCATTGCTCACTGCCCGCAAAACGGCGGCGGCGATAACGCCGTTACCTGATGCGTTCGGCCTCCTCCTTTGCGAGCATTACTGCTTCGCAGAAGTCGGCGACCGCCTGCCACTCCTCCTCGCTCCGGACCATGGCCTCAACAAAGGCCCGGCGCGAGAGGTCTCCGCCGCACCCCATCAGTAAAAGCTCCTTGCACAGAAATAAGTTTATGCGGCGATTTTTTTCCTTTTGCCAAATCGCCCTAACCCTTATGGCCTGCGTAGACGAGGACTTCTCCGCGGCGAAGAAAAATGTACGTTCTGCGAATAAAAAGTCCACCGCGGATCTACCGCGAACTCAACGCACACGGTGTGTGATCAATTGTTGCCAAATAAAACACCACACAACGCGGACTAAAGTCGCCATGCTTTGCTTCGCCTAGTCACATGAGTTTTATTTTTTTCGGAAACTCCCCCCGTACTTTTGTCCGGTCCGATCCTGCATGACCTTGGTTATTCGGGGGACTTTTTGTACGCGATACTTTTAATCCTTCGTTTGCGTTACTCGATACAGCTGTAAGCGATCTATTTTAGCGGAAAAAAAAGTCCGCGGACAAAAATCCGTAGTCTGCGCAGGCCATTAAAGATTTAAAATTAGGGGAAGGGGGAGAGACCCTTTTAATTGGTTACCTACAAATTAAATTGTCCCCTTCTCTTGAGACTTACCATAACGTCTTAAAATGTCAGTTGTGCGAGCCAGGAAGAAGGATGGAGGTATAATATATAACTCCATTCCTTTAACAATTCAATTTAGGTCGTAAAATGGATTTGCTGGTCCATTTCCAACTTTTCAACCAAAACAACACTAAACATCTCTCTCTATTTACCAGTTAACACCTAAACACCAGCTCAACTATCCCAACTTAGCTTTCTCAAATGTTTCAAATGCACCATAACGGCCTTAAGGCACTCGGAACTTCGGCTAACTCTTTAGTGCGCCTTAAAAGGCGTCTAGCGTTCTCAAACGACCAATTCGGAGTTAACTGTATCTCAAGACAGTGCTTAAACTTTGAGATATTTTATTGCAATGTTTACAGATTCAGTGTGTTTTATTTGCTTGGGTTGTGCTTTGTCATGCTTTTAACTCTTCTCGCTCTAGGTGAAGCGGGAAGAACTGACAAACTTCACTGGCTGAAACCGAGTCGTGTTCTTTCAGTTTCTCTTTGAGTTCCAAGGTCATGAGTTCAAGGTAACTCTTTCAAACGTTTCCTCAATGATGACGGTAATATTTAATAGATACCTTCTCCTGTCCTATACCTCAATGCTGAAATTCGTCATTTCCATGCATCATCACTTTCACACGTGTGATATTCCTTCCTCTGTTCCGTAGAGTTAAGAACAATGTGGACCTGGTGGGACCAACATAGGCCTTGAGGCGTTCAATCTACTTACACAAGATACCTATATGTTTTTTAAACTTTGTCCCTCTAGGAATTAGGTACTCCTGTATTGTGCATGCGTTCACAAACGTGTAAACTCACACCAGACCCTGGAACAACTATCTGTAGACCAAAAAATATTAGTTCCGTGTGGGAATCAAAGCTGTGACACACTGCACGGTATCCAATCGTTCAACCACCAAACGCGCCGTCAAACTAATTTTTAACTGCAATCAGCCATCATAATCTACATCTATACTAATATTATATACTGGTAAAGTTTGTTTTTTTGTCTGTAGGAGGTAATCTCTGAAAGTACTGATCCGATTAAAACATTTTTTTCACCGATAGAAAACTGCTTTATTCCTGAGTGACATAAGCTTTATTTTGTGACGCGGTCGAAGCTGTGGACATAAGCTAATGTAATATAATGTAAGCCTTTATTAGATACTGGTTTCCTGCGACAAAGGCGTCATCTAAAGATTTCCACCTATCTCTATATATCTTGATCCATTTTGGGCCGAACAACTCTTTTGGAGTCGTCTTCCCAATATTTTATTTATCGACCTTTACTTCTTTTGCCAATCAACCGTTACCAAGCTTCAAACCGACTCGAGCACACCTTTAAAATCGTGTCCTACAAATTGAAAGATTTTTCTTTCTTTCTTTCTTTCTTCGAGAGAAAGAAATGACAAGTGAAGTCGAAAGCGAGGAAGCGTCGTTTTACTTACGGACTGTAATCAAAGGCTCTTGCCAGGTCTAAGTGTTCTGCAAGGCTTTATATTTGAATCCTTTTTTGTCATGGATTTTTGAGTTTATAATGAATTCTAAACTTGGACTGTAAGTCTGATCAGATCTTGTGAAGGTAGTCTAGTGTGCTTTGTTGTTCATTATAACATATGTAACTGGCGACCTACACTGGCTTCGAATGAGTGTTAGAAATCTGTAAAATTCTCAGCTTTTCTCCACTATAATTTGCATATAATGTACCATCGCGGTAATTTCTGCAAGATCACTTAAAAAAAATATCACATGAATCCTGCAGCGCGGCGCCAAATCAAACCCTTTGAAGTTTTCGTTTCGAGTGCAAGCAAAAATGAACTTAGGGGTGGTCAAACGAAAGTTTTTTTGAAGACACCTGAATGAATGAATGAATTTTTGGTTCTAAGACATTCCAGTTCCTCATGATGTTTCCTTCACCGTTTTGAGAGCAGTAGTGATGAAATAAAATACACAAAGCAACGCGCCTGGCTGGTTATAAATCCGCGACCTACATCTTGTAAGTTGGAGCAGTTGCCACTGCTCTCTTCCATTTTTTTTCCTAAGGAACAGTAATTTTTACATGGCTCCTATTTTGGCTGGTACGATTATAAAGATGATCCTTGTGTGAGTAAGCTTCGTAGGAGCATTTAGCTTGCACACAAGCCACGACATCCTTTGTACTAAACAGTTCCCTCTACACATCTCACTACTCCAAATTCCAACGACTTCTAATTGATCTGTGACTGACGGGGAAGTAATCGCAAGTTGTGACACAATGTTGGCAGTTAGCTTATCGACTAACCTGAAGCTTTTACATCGAGTAAACATTCGATTGACTTGGTTTTGTAGCTGTGATGGAGAATGTATACTGTGAGGCACATGGAACCGTCTTTTTTTTATCGATGGGAAGAACCATCTTATGACAACCCTCGCTCTTGGGCGGAGCGGGATATAGTATCAGACTCTTACTGACTAAAAAACCCATCCCGTTCCTTCAAGCCTTCATACCGGGGCTCGAGCGCCCTTTCGGATAACCCTGGCCCCATGGGCCCATGCTGTTGCTGACAACTCCTTGAGGCGCGCGGAAACAGCGCGCGCCTTCGACGACTTGGGCTTGGTCCGGACAGTTACTGGACGGCCGGACAGCGAGCTACCCATTACTCACTGTCCGCACTGTCCCGCGCCTACGGTGCACATGGAACCGTCCAGTTCCGTGCGCCACATTTGTAACAGCCCAGTTTAAGCCAAAAAGCTCCAATTCATTTGAGGGATATGAGAAAAGTTTATGCCTTCCTGAAAATTGCTCTTCTCCGAGGCCTCATCAAGCTTACAAAACTGAATGCATATGCCGTGTGTAAAAAGTGCTTAGCCAAGCCGAAAATCTTTTTTCTTTCCAGTTTTTTTGGAATCACAGATATTTATTTGATCAGTGTTTATGGTCCAAACAGTTATATTTATAAGACGGAGATATTCAAGAATATTTTTTTTTATTTTTTTATGTTAAGTACTAAAGCTTTGCCTTTAATTAATGCCAAAACGCTTGTAAGGTTGCATTCACCCATAAGCATAATAGATAGAAGAGCAAATTAATAGTGCTTTAGTCCCCAGCTTTTTGAAGTATGCATTAAACTACAAATGGTTTCTCACGAAATCCTAGTAATTTATCATTTTTTTGAGCGCATCCGTTCTGAAATTTCCGCAGTCCAGTGAAGGGCATTCGCAATGAAACGTGGACGTCGGCGAGCCAACAGCCAACAATCCAATTTGCCTTTGCTTTGTGAATGTAAATTACAATCATGAGAGAGCGTGTACAGCCGCTGATAAAATGTGATTAACTAATGAGAAATTCTATAACATAATAATAATATTTCACAACTATCACACAACGCCGTCTAGTCTCAAGCTAAGCAGAGCTTGTGTTGTGAGTACTAGACAACTGATAAACATACTTATATATTTCTAAATACATACATATTATAGATAAATTACACCCAGACACAGAAAAAATGATCATGCTCATCACACAAACATTTGTCCTGGGTGGGAATCGAACCCACGACCTCTGACATAGCAGTCAGGGCCACTAACCACAAGACCAACAGGCCAGTTAGATGCAGAGTTAGAGTAGAAACGTTACGGAAGTTGGACTCCGATTCTAAAAGTTCGGAACTTCCGATTAGATTTGCACCTCCGATTAGCCGAGCCGTCTTGCCAAGAGCAATTTTTCTTCCTTCTGACTATTCGAAAGATCCAAAAATAATAGCTTAAAGTGCTTTCCGAGGCCCGTGCCTCCATAGATATAGGAATCGTCATTTTAAGATGGTCACCCATCCATGGATCGGCCTTAGCAAACGTTTTTAGCCTTGAAGAAATAGGTCAGGTTCCTGAATTGAGTGTTTTTCTTAAAACCCTAGTTTAATACGAAACATGTACCTATTCAGGGTAAAATAGAGTTTGAAAAATCAAAATCATCATCATCATTTCCGCCGAAAGTTGGACATAAACCTCCCCTAAGTATCGCCACAATGAAAGGTCCTGTGTGTGTTGCGTCCATCGGATTCCCGCACCCTCACAGACATCAGGTCATCGGTCCACTCAGAAATGCTCAACTTCAAATGCTTAAATTAGAATAACTTAACCAAAACCTGCCCTCGCTAACCAGACGGCCAATAATTATTATAAAATTAGCTTATTTAAAATGAACCTAATTTAAAATTAAGGACACCGCATTTGTGACAAAACCGAAAATGCGAACAAATTATACGAGTATTATTTAGGGTTCCCATTTAAAACCCCGTGTCATATGTGAATGTTTATTGGTTTTTATTATAAAGACATTTGTGTAATGCCTCCTGTCTACAGACGCGTAGCTTCATAAACACGTATCAGAAATTAGAAACGTCTATTTCAAATAGACCAATTAGGAATTGTCAAAAGGTCGGTCAGTCAAAAAAGTTAATCTAAATTATTTCTTTATTTATAAGATGTAGTCGCCCTTTGATGTCACCAATTCAACTGAACATGCATCTGGACTTTCTGGACACAATTGCTGAAGGTAGTCACGAATTTCATCTGCTCCCGATTCCATGTTCCAAAGATTGTATTGTATTCGTTACAGAATACCGCGTATTCGTAATAACGAGTAAGCAGCAATGTAGTGCCGTTGTGTCTTTGCCGCTTCGCCAACTGAGTTTCATAGTTTTTTATATAAGCTGTGTGCAAGCGTAAACCAAGCGTATAAACATGAATACGCGTCTATGAAGCTACGCGTCAGTGGATAGTAGGCCTTACTCTTGTTGCTTGTAACTTGTAAAAATCCTGCTTGTATTTACGCGCTGTGACAACTGGTATTTTTACTGGAACTGTTCTTTTTTTTTGAAAAGTACTTCCTGATTTGCTTGCAATTTTCGTACATATTTTTTTTCCAATTTGGTACTATCACGTATCGTCGCGTCAGCCGCATGTAAAAGCCTTAAAATATAATTAAAAAAGAAATCCACTTCATAGTATCCGAATTTAAAAAAAATACTATCAAGAACTCCAATCAAAATTATTCACGCTTTAAACACAAAGCCAATATAAAACCTCTGCAATAATACATCAAGGAACGATTGCAATAAACTTTTCGTTCGAGATGAGAATTCCCGAACTCCCAATAAACAGTTGGGAGCGAGGTATACCTGTGATGAGATGCATCCGAACGCGACCCGAACTTCGAGATGCCTTCGAGCTTCTCGATCTGATTGCGCCAACTTTTTCGATGATTGCCGGATGAAGTGGCATATTGTGATCTGTGAATGCAGGTAGCGTGGCTAGGCGTCCGGATAAACTCGGACACGGTTTGGATTTTTAGTTGCGTGTCCGTCTAAATTAGGCGGAGTCCGGCTCGTCCGGCTTTTTTAATTTGAACATTTTGTTTAAAATTGTCATTTGAGATTTGAGTTCTGCCTTACCTTGTCTCGCTAGCACAAGTAGAGCGGACATGCAATTAGTCTGGCAATTATAAATATCACTTAACTTTATTGTTTTTCATTAGAATTTAAAAAAGATTTTATGATATTTATTGCTATTAAAAAGTCGTGTTAGACTTAAAAACCGGACATTTAGTAAAAAAAAACGAACATTTTGTTTTTTTTTTTTACTAAATGTCGGCTGAATAGGATAGTCTGTCCGGCTCTTCTTTCAAGACCTGGCAACCCTAATAGCATGTGTAGGTTGATACGAGTATATAGAGGGTTGTTTTTTGATCAATAGATAAGTAGATGTGGTTACAACTATGTAGATAGGTATACTCTTTATTGGTACACAATTCATTCAATTCTTTACGGCTTGAAATCTACGCTATGCTACTCTATTGTACCTAAAAACTAAATCTAGTACACGGCGACTTGACAATCATGTATAAGGCGAACTTAACAATGAATTTTCTCTAAGCAAATCTTTGAGCGACAGACAGATCATATTCGAGGATAGGTTCCGACATAAACAAGTCTAACATAAAAATATATATTAAGTGTACATATAGGGTGACTGGCAATTAACCAATAAACCAACAACTTTTACTATAAAAACAAACCTGAAATCGTGAAATTTTTTTATCATTTTCCAGCGGAACGCCTCGCCTGCCCGAATTCATTGACAGCATCGACATTTTTGTCCTTCCATGAAAGGTACTCCCCTGTATTTATATCAATAAAACCGTCGCCACGCCACTGAGCACTCAAAGGTTCACTCTTTCGTTTGTTTAAAACGTCTCGCCAACTTAGGCGGTAAACAAAAAGTTCTAATGTACTCGTAGTAACTCCGTCGCCAATACGTATCGAACACTCAAACGTTGACATGAAAGTTTTCCCATTAGAACTTCGGAAACGTGAAAATTATTCGCTTTTGAACCACTCTCAACGCTTGCTACATATGCTTTATAAAAGCACTCAATATGACAAACAGTATGACTGATTTTATTGCTGATTCTAATGGACGGACCGCGAAAGTTGGACCTTTGTTGAGAAACTAATGTTTCGTTACCGAAATGGCCTACAGAAGGGATACCTAGTCGAATAATGGATGTTTTACGAAGGTCGGGACGTGATTGAGTAGCAAACAAATACAAACTCACTTATTTTGTTTAGGGATAGTCCCTTGAAGTATCAATGGAAATATCCGCATTGTGTGTTAGTGAGTAACATACAGGTTTTTATTTTTCATTCTTTCTGTTCTCAGTCATTAATTCTGGCTTTGTCGTGGATTCGTCTTGTAGGTTAGTTGCGGCTTTCGCGAGACTTCTCCATCTCTCTCTATTCGAGGAACTGCGTGTGCATTCAATGAGCGAACACTTCGAAGATGATTTAATCAGGTCTGTGTATCGCGAGAATGTTGGCACTCAACTCTTCCGCGTACCCACTGAACGTTACCAAAGTTTTTTAAATTATAATTACAATCAAGACTATTATAACAACGTCATGACTAAAACACTTCTAGAAGATAAAGATAAAGATGCATTTATTTCTATAGACAGATGGACATGTGTCAAATATTTGCGGTTCAAAATTTTTGCCATACTAAAACTACAAAATAGTTTATACTTGATACTTAATTGGCAATTATAAATGCATAAATAATAGTCAAAATTCAATTGATTCAAATAAATTATTGCAGTCAATACAATAAAATAAATACAACTGAAATACGCATCGTTCGCTTGGTCATTGTCTTTCTATTGTGTCTCTAATTACGGTATTCAAAAGGTTAATTAATTAATTGTACTTTTTCGTTTCTGTATGCCGTCTATTAAATTCATATCTGCCATGTTAGGTCTCCACACCATCATGAGGTGGACTGGTTTCTTCCACTCAACCTCAAAGTCAATTCAGTTTTCTAATGCATAAGGCGTTAAGTCCACCTTTGTAGTATTTCATTAGTGCATAAAGTTTAAACAAGTAAATAAGAAAACCTGTAATAAAGAAAGCCACAAGTAAACGTTAAGTTAAGCACACAATTAGCGGCATATCTGCAGGCATCAGTCTTGCTTGAAATCCAATTATGTCAACATGCGCATCCCAAGGAACAAGTTAATTTAATTGGAAGCGCAATCCTCTGTGCCTTTTGAGATTTCCTTACTCATATAATAATAACAAGGGTTTGTGTTTTTCATCTGGAACAAAAGTGACCCATTTATGGACTTATCTCTATGTACTTCTATACTTATATTATGAATAGGAAAGATTTATATTTCAGTGGGTAATGCTTACACCCAAAAATTACTTGGACCGGTTCTAAAAAATTCTAATATCTGTAGAATGCTACGTGCTATTTCGGTTAGGGATCATTTCTGAAATATATACTGTGGTCCTGGAACACAGGTGAGTTAAGTCAGTGTAAGTCTGACACACCAGGGCCTCAAGTCTGCTATTACAATAGTGTCAGAATGGTCTATCATTGATTACAAAATTTTAGATTTTGACAAGTTTGGTAATCTACTAATATAATGGCGACATTATGACTTTCCAATGGTCAACCACTGACACTCCATTGAAGGAAGTGGCTTTTATTGGTAATCTCGTACACATTGACAAATGAATGTCTGACGTATGCGACAATCTGCCAAAATGTTGACAGTTCCTTTGATCAGTGACCTACCATTAGAACGTCATTGTGCAGTTATTGCTTTTAATAAGCTGGATATTGTCATCGTATTACAACTCTGTTACGAGACCATTGGTCGATCAATGATCGATCATTATGAATTAACAGATAACGAACTTTTAGCAAAATGACAATGGGATCGTGTTGGAATGAGACATTTATAAAAATTGTAGACTTGGGCCCCTGGAGAAAACATTGGATGATTTCCCACCGCAAAAAATGGTACATTGTCACTGGGCGACATAGTAACTTACTATAATGTATAGTAATTAGTAATAGTTTATAAAGGTACCTTTTTTTATGGTGGGAAAAATCATGCATTGACATCCCCCGCCCTTGGGCGGAGCGGGAGATAGTGTCAGACTCTTACTGACTAAAAGACCCACCCCGTTCCTTCTAGCCTTCATACCGGGGCTCGAGCACCCTTTCGGATAACCCTGGCCCCAGTAGGCTTCGACCCGGCTGAGTCCCTGCTGTTGCTGACAACTCCTTGAGGCGCGCGGGAACAGTGCGCGCCGTCGACGACTTGGGCTTTGTCCGGACAGTTACCGGACGGCCGGACAGCGAGCTACCCATTGCTCACTGTCCGCAAGCCCGCGTCTACGTTGGCCGGAAATCGGGATCAGAATCCCGGCGACGGCGGCGGCGAATACGCCGTTGCCTGATGCGTTCGGCCTCCTCCTTTGCAAGCATTACTGCTTCGCAGAAGTCGGCGACCGCCTGCCACTCCTCCTCGCTCCGGACCATGGCCTCAACCAAGGCCCGGCGCGAGAGGTCTCCGCCGCCGATCGCCCCCACGAGGGCACGGCGATGTTATAAAGGTACCTAAGGTTATTAATTATTATACTGTTATTTATGAGTCATGACTACGTCAGCGAGCACAATTTTGAAGCATATAAAAACTTTTATATTTGCGCCGAAACGCATCGACGAAAAAGATGATGATGTTAGGAAATTATGCATGATTTTTAAACAAGCCATATTAAAATAAATCAAAATTTTACAACTTACAGAGATCATCAGTAATCTCTTGTTGGGTATCACAGATTCACCTAATTGTGTAAAATGCGGAATAATTGAGGACGTACAACATATTCTGGTGGAGTGTGAGCGGGGCGAACGCCTCAGAAGAAATATGTTTAGCACTTTAAATTTGTAAGATATCGGTATTTGCAACAAAATTTTAGCTAAGCCTACGTCAGACGAGGCAAGAGTTTTATACAAAATTTATTACAATCATTTAAAATAAATCAAAACACAAAATTTGGCTATGATGGAGCGACATAGTCAAAATTGTGACAAAGCTCCTTAATAAAGATTAAAAAAAAATCTCTTGTTGAATAATATAATTATGTAAGTATCGAAACTGTGATTTTTTATTTGAAGTAGAAAATCATCTAATTACTTCTCCCGGTCTAGGTAAGTGTCAGACTTACTGCCAAAAAATCTGCCTATGTCCTTCAGTTGCTCTTTACGTTCAAGGACCACGGTATCTTTTTCAAAAAATTCTGTGTCATTGCTTTCCAACTTAAGTACTAGTACATTTACGATGATATCCACCAACATATCCTCACTGCTACCAGCTTGGTCGACCAACATTATACCACTTGCCAATTTACCCCTCATCATTGATTATTCAGCACCAAAATTACCACCACAATCAATAAAAAGTGCAACATTTAAATATTCCGCGACATTTGGCTTGGTTACTGCTACGGGCAACAATTGGTAACTACTAACGAATACTTAAATAAGTTGGCAACATTAACCGTCGGCCGCATACATACGCTGACCCGCGGCGACCCTTATATTGGCTCAATTCCATGTTTTTGTGCACATTACCCGACATTACGAGGGCTGGTGGAAATTTTAGGTGGAATTTGGTTCTGGCAGCCTTCATAGCCTCTTGATAGGGAGGAATTGTGGTTTTGGGAAGACAGAGTGGGTGACCTAATTTTGGTTGTAGCGTGCATGCGTTCATGAACATATATAACCTGATTTTTAGTAGGTAAATACGAAACCTGAAACATCTGTCTAGTATTTTATGGGGTACCACAATTGTGGTGACCATGTATTTATGTCGTCAACTAGGTATAGTTGGTGACATAAGTACATGGTCACCGGGCCACCCGTGCGACTAAGGGATTGTTTTGCTTCCGTACCTAGCTGTGCGCTGGTTCTTAATGCCCGCTATGACCTGCCGTGACCTGTGTCGTACTTAGTGTGGGTGTTGTCCAACTTGTGACCTTTTTCAATATGGTGAATTTTTTTTTTTTATCGTTTCAGTTACTGATTCTGAACAAACTATATTCAGGTTTTGCATATATGAAGCAATAAAGAAAGAAAGAAAAGAAAGAAAGAAAAGAAAGAAAGAAGAGAAAGAAAGAAAAAGATTTCATTTGCCCGAAAAGGCGCAAACTTAAGACTAATTTAATACAATGTTACATTTTTTTAAATTAATTTACACATTCTTAAACAAATAAAAAAAAAATGATATAAATAATGTTGTATAGACACAAGACACCCAGACCTGGTACCACTATCTAGGCCATATAAATATTTGTTCAGTGCGGGAATCGAACTTTGAACGAAATCGACTCGCAGCGCAGGACTGCCAACTCAACCCAAAATTATTTTATTTCCTATAGGCCTACATGTCTACTTATAAAACGTTAGAAGCT
Source organism: Mythimna albipuncta (assembly GCA_929112965.1). Lineage (NCBI taxonomy): Eukaryota > Metazoa > Arthropoda > Insecta > Lepidoptera > Noctuidae > Mythimna > Mythimna albipuncta. The sequence goes on along the minus strand of OV815959.1, from coordinate 4,922,352 downwards.
AGCACATGGTTCCAATCGGTCGTTTCCTACGGAGAAGAACCGGCAAGATCATCATCATCATTTCAGCCGTAAGTCGTCCACTTTTGGACATTGGTCTCCCCCAAGTGTCGCCATATTAACCGGTCCTGTGCGTCTCGCATCCATCGGATTTCCGCGACCCTCACCAGTCCACGACGGTCGACAAGATACTTCATAATTACTCTTTAAAAAAAAATCGTTTCTACAACATTTCCTTAATACAATATTGATAAATATGAGAGAACAAAGCAGACTTAAGCCTATCGTTAAACCACAGTGTCTGCCATGCCGTCTTCTGGTATAGGATGTCTGTGTATTATTTAGGAGACAATGTTCTTGACCATGTTGGATCAATACAGCGTAGAACCACAGAAAAAATGAAAGAGGTTAGAAAGGAAATATTTTTCGATTTGTGCTACAAGGCGTGTCGCCACTTGTCTCCCACCCTTTAACTCCACTACAGGCAAAAAACCAATACGAACGCGCATTACGCAACTAACAGACCACGCACACTTAGATCGCAAGTTTACTATTGGTAGTTGAACTATGAGCATTACCCTACTTTGTGTGCTACATTGCCATTCTAACCTGTCATCTGTTCTGTGCGTAGAACTGTGACTCATAGAAAAATCCAATAGTTACTTTATACAAACTGTGAAAATGAAAGTAATTATCTTTTAATTCATAAAACAAACAGCCATACACATTGTGGCATTTCAGCCGATACACGTCTACTGTTGGACATAGGCCTCCCCCAAGCTTCGCCACATCGAACGTTCCTGTGCGTCCCGCATCCATCGGTTTCCTGCTACAGGGCCCATGGGTGATGCGAAAGAGAACCCCTAGGCCCTGGAACGAAGGTAAACACATTCGTGGGTTTTAGATGATTTGACGCCTAAAAAACCCAAGAAAAACGTACCAAAACTAGAAATAAAATACTCGTAAAAATAACACTGTGTAGGCGTTAATAAATCAGGCACATCTGCTACACATTACTGTGAGTAAAGCCAGAATTAATGTAACGAGCCTATCCATTATTTTAAAACTCAGTATTCATTTTGACGAAGGTCCTAAAACAGCTTCCATGTCAAAACGGTATCCATTGGGATCTCGACCTTTTCGTATGGTATTGTGATAACGAAAGGGATCGCAAAAAAAATAGGTCATAATAACTTACAGGCCGGTTAGACAAATGTATTTTTAAAGACGTTAGAATAAGTTTTGAATTTTATTGAAAATAGCTTTTGCCAGCGGCTTCTTCATTCATTTTCTCTATATAAATTTTAGACCCCTGCTTCATCCCCTTAAGGCTTAGTGGGAGAATTTTGGAAAATCCTCTCTTAGTAGGTACTTGCCTACGTCGTAAAAGAAAACCTCGTGCAAATTTTCTTGTTTCTAATGTCAGTAGTTTCGGCTTTTATATTATCATCGTTAAATTTTGATCGTTTTAATCCCGTGAAAGATCGATCCGGTACATGAAATACCATTGATTTGTAAAGATAAAATTAAAAAATAAAGTACCTTTTTTTAAAACTCGTGTTAATTTACGCTTATACGAAATTAATTTCTTTAAGAAAACGTCAGCTGAGCGAGTCCAATGACCTGTAGGTTGTTGGTACGCAACGCCGACTACTACCTACAGGTCATTGGACTCGTTCAGCTAACGTTTTCTTAAAGAAATTAATTTCGTATTATTTTCGATCCTTCACGGGATTATAACGATCAAAATTTAGCGGAGTATATAATATATGTAGATGAAAAGGTTTTTTTTTTAAGGCTAATGTACATAGGATTAGGGATAGCTATTAAGGGCCAAGCGCCCGAAAAGTTCCATAAAACAGTGATTTTCTGAGGCTTACTCCTCCGTAACGGCTAGGTCAATTGGTTTGAAAAAAATATATGTTTATTATAGATTCATGAACAATAATATCAACATTTGTTTTTTTCGTGCAATTAATTTTTCTTCAAAATCATCTTTTGTCAAAAAAAAAAATTTAGCAATGTCGCAATTTTTCCCTACTCCTTCGAAACGGCTTGGACCTTTAGAAACATTTTTACACATAAAAATTGGTGGTTAAATATTCTTCAAAGTGAACATTGCATATGTAAATCAATCAATATCTCGCAGGGAAAATGGATTTAAAGCGCTTTCCGGGCGCTGCTGGCCGCAAATAAATGCACAGATTTGCGTACTGCCGCCTAGGCGAGTGCGAGAGTTGCGTTCACATAATTTCGGCCAGATGGTTCATGGGACTATACGCCTTAAGCCGAAAGGAGGAACTGACTAAATGACATATCAAAAGCACAGCCAAAACTACTGGGATTAGGAGCGTGTTTTGCACTAGGTTTCCTTCAATGTCCTAGGCAAGCACTAAGAGATGATTGGCCAAAAATCACCTTCTAACGGGATGAATGAAACAAATTCCAAAGTGTTATGGGGAAACCGACATTCACGCGGGCGAAGCCGCTGGCAGAAATTAGTTTTATATACTTAATACATACAATTAACATCTCATGATGAATACTAGCTAAAAAAACTGGTACATTATTTAAGTTTAGCTGTATCACAATAAAATGTGGAAATAAAATAAAGAAAAGTCGATGTTAAGTAACGAAAAAATAAATCAGAAACACAAACTTCCAAAAGTAAAGTTATTTTAATACTTTATATGTATTTTTTTTTTCACAGAGTTCGATTTTTTTTTTTTTTTTTTTTTTTTTTTTTTGGACCTACAAATATTTATTAACAACTTATAGCAACAAAATATATACATAATAAACTAAAATTAAAATATTTAAGTATGCTTAACCTAACTATACACACTAAGGGCTACATCCTACTAAAATATGGCGTCATAAAACTCCTCCGCATCGCTGTCGACTGGAAGTGTGCCCAAGAGGCTGGCGGCATTGCCACGTTGAATGGCAATGCTTAATCTCTGACCGAGATAAAAACCAGCCCTTGGGTCACGCGAAGTGTCAACTAAACGTTTTGACAGCTCTTTAAACAGTATATGAGCACTCGGACCCCACGGCCCAAGAGTTTCAACCCCAAACGGCTCAAAAATATAACTGCCGACAAGGTTGTTATATTTCCGCCGCTTGAGGTTCTCCGCAGCCGCAGCGGCAGCACCAGCACAGCACGATGAACTAGGAAGATGGGATGGCGCAAGAGTGTCGACACAGGTAGCGTCCCACACTAAAGGTCTACCCAACTTCCATGGAAATAAAGACATACCGTCCGGTCTCTTACCATCGTCGCGTGCCAGGCCATGAGGTTCCAAAACAGCCGGAACGCCGACGGTGACAAGGGCTCGTCGGATAATGTCGTTAATATTCGCGTGCCGCGCTATGCGTCCCGCACTTCGACTGCATGACAGGCCGTGGTGGCCGAGGCTGTTGACAGCTTCGCCACAGTGACAGCGATGAGGAGAACAACAAGGAGCGCCAAGGCGTAGGGCAACAGCTAGGCGGAAAGTAGTATCGTCGAACAAGGTGCCAATATTCGACGACGGCAGTGCGTGAAGCCAAAGACCTGACTCCCAATTTCCCACAGCCAGCAGGCGCGCCCGCTCCGCAGTCGTAGCAGATGTTAGAATTAGTTTTTCCTGAACTACTCTGCAGAGCGGCTCATCCCACCGTCTCTGGGAAGCCGGGTTATCGGGCGGATTTGTATTCGGGCAAGCAAGTCTCCAGGCATCTATAGCCTCAATGAAGCACGGCACATTGAAATCAATCAGTGAGGGAGATAGGATATTCCTGATTAATTTCTCAGTACCGTGAACCGAGGATATAAAAGCTGGTAAACTAATACTGGAAATTTTGCGGACGCCGAGGCCTCCCATACGGATGGGAAGGGTAGCTTGAGCCCAGGCTCGGTCATCCATGGCCACGTTTAAAATCGTCGTAAGGGTATGCCGAATAATTTGGTCCATTTTTTCCAAAAGATGGTGATGTTTCCAAAGATGAGAAGCACGGAGAAAATATGTTAATTTAGGGCCGAAACAGCAGAAACGAATTAAAGTGATGGCCGAATGCATTTTAATTTCTAGCAATCTTTTCGAAATATCATTAAATTTTTGAATTTTTTTTTTTTTTCACAGAGTTCGATTGTATTATTTAAAAAAAAAAAAGTATACACAAGTATAATCAGCCTTTTAATGTTCCCACTGCTGGGACTAAGGCCTCCTCTCTAGGAGAGGGAAAAAGTAATATTTTACCAGAATAATGTTCATTTCCTGAGGGTAAAAGCTACAAAATAATAAATACACCAAATCTATGGAATATTGAAGGTTTCAAATTCAAATGAACTATTTTCCTTTCATTGGGACGAGAAATGAGAAACAAACATTTGATCATAGCGTGCTTACGGCCGATAAATATATTCATGGAAATTTGAATGTCTTGTTTATTGAGATTCGACATAAAAACAATTTTGACAATCCCATGTTTTTGTACGATACATAATTATGGTAGATTACTATCATCATTATCAGCCTTTTTAATGTTCCCACTGCAGGGATAGTTAGGTTGGTGAATCCCGTCAGTAAACCTATAGGTACATATGTCAGGCCTCCTATCTAGGAGTGGGAATGGGCCGTAATCCACTACGCGGGCCCAGTGCGTGTTGGTGGATGTCATAAGTCTTCAAATTTTTGGTTCTAGGGCATGCCGGTTTTCTCACGATGTTTTCCTTCTAAGATTACTATAGTCGTCAAAAATATTTTAACGGTTTTTTTTAGGTGGCATATCATCCAATGACTTCTCCCGAACTTGGGTGGGGTGCAAGGACGTGTCAGAGTTTTGCGGACTAAAACCCACTCCTGTTTCTTCTTTGGCTTCGTTTTAGGGCCCCTGGGGTACATTTTCGCACAACCCATGTAAGCTTCGACCCTGCTGGGCCCCTACGGTTTGCTGACATCTGTTTGAGGCGAGGAAAGGAGAAAGAAAAACAAGTGAAAATATTATCATGTCAATATATATATTTTTCAAACTTATTGACCTAGCCGTTACTGAGGAGTAGGCTTCAGAAAATTACTGTTTTATGGCACTGCTCGGGACTTACGACCTTAAAAGTGTATAATTAGTTAATTAACTTCTCCGGATATTTTCAACACAGCAGTCAGCTTTTAGCTGACGAGGAGTACGTCGCAACTATTTTTTATCTTTACCAAATTTCGTCACCCAATCTATTCTGCCCCGCTAGCCAAGTTACAATATGGGGGAGGCCTATGTCCAACAGTGGACGTATATCGGCTGAAATAATGGTGATGACTTGGCTCATCATGAGCCAAGTTACAACCGTTTCGTTTCGATTCTTGTGTCGATTGCATCGAGTTGGCCACGGCCCCGATTCCTTTGTTCTGACCACGTGACTGAGCGTTGAGATGACGTCATTCCCGTACATTTTAAGTTTTCTACTGGCGTTAACGATTGCAGATTATCAACTTGGCTTGGGGTACAGACATTAAAACACAAACACCAACAAGAAACCAGCCAAAATGCAACTAACAGTGGTAATTAGACAAAATGGGGTGTGCCTGTGCAGTGTACCAATCTACGTCTGCGGTCGCTTTTCAAACAAAACAAACCAACAACCCGCTTCCCAACTGCATATTTATGTTTGTCAGTCCATCCTCCCGTTGATTTTTCATCTAAACTTTGACTGTTAATTTACATTTTTAGGGTAGAAATATGAAATTTTGTTTTTCACACGAGTGCAATCAATGTTTGTTGTTTTGATTTAAATATTTTGTTGGAGTTTCGAATGGGTTAGATTATTTACAGATGGTGCTATGTGTGTCACAATTGTGAAGTTATGTTGGCTTATAAGTGTTATAAACATAATGCAATTTCATTTTTCTGCCCTTGTGCCATATTCGTTGTGGTCGGTGCAACACGTTTTGGTCTTCAATGCTGTCCTGTCAGCAATCACGTTATGATTGACTCCCTTTTTTTTATATCTTCTTTGGCCTTTCCTCCTTGTGCCTCTCCATCTATCCATCCACGTAGGTATATTCATAACTGTTTTAAATACATAATGCAAATTAAGTTTCCGAAATGTACTATCTAACTTTTAATTCATTCACGCGAACGCCGGCCGTTCGCACTGTCATTGTCTTTCTATTGTGACTCTAATTGACGGTATTCGAAGATGACAAAAACAACACAAAAAATGTGTAGAAACCAACCGTATCGTATCGCTGACATCTTATACTATCCTGGTACAATCAACTAGATGTTCTAGTTGCTAAAGTTAAGCGCAGTTATATTATCATCACTAAAACTTTCATCTTTCACCTGTCTTATCCACTTTTGCAGTTGGTCTAAAGTTCACACGATGCAAACGCTTCAATACAAAGGGGACTGCCCAGCAAGCGCTCGCAAACTTCAAAGAGCCCTCAACTCCGCCGATACAGGCAAACACGCTAAAATTCCATAACAGCACACACCCAACATATACTCGTAGCATAATTAAAGTACCTACGTTAACTGTGTGTCCCCTTAAAACAGAACTTATTAAATTAAACAGTGCTCCTTGAGTTTCCTAGGGGCTCTTATCTCGCTGCTGGCTCGGAGGCCATTAAAACTTCGACCACCCCCACTAACTGTGACACAACACTAATTGGTTGGAGAAACCACTTTGTGATAAATTAAAAATTATTATCAACTCCCCAAGCCAAGGAAAAGTGTAGTTTCAGAGTTGAGTTCGGATTGCAAGGAGTTTTGTTTAGTTTCGTCGGTTCTTCACCAGCTCTATTGTTTTTATTAATTACTCTTTGTAGTAGAGCTTCATTTTAGGAGGATCCTGTAATTAATTTACAAACTTCGCTTGATAGTATTATCTAGGAAACCAATTTGCTCGCGTGTGGATCATATTAAATTACGCTACCATGTCTACTATGATAACATAAAATTTTATCAGTGAATATTCTTTACAAACTACAAGCACATTTTAAAACAAATAAAGATTAATTCCATGTAGCTACATCAATCCACTTACTAACTCATTTTTTATTTATTTTAGATGGGCAATGATTTAAAGATTCCGCCTTTGGGCGGAGCGGAGGACCGATTGGAAGATAGGTTTGACCGTGCATGACCGGCATTAGTCTGTAAAAGTCTGAAACACCCTGCTGGGCCCCTACGGTTAACTGACATCTTGAGGCGCGCGTGGAATAATTTTTGGTCTAGCGTATTCAACATAAAGTTAGTTAAGATAATCCGGCTTTTGCACTAATCCTCTGTTCCCTAAACTAGTCCAAAACTCCATTCGTTATAAAGTACACGTGCACTAATAGCGTACCTACTGGTAATAACTTGTAAAATCCAGTTCGGACCGGCTCAGTCTAGATTGGACCGGGTCCCGCCTCGGGCGCCAAGTAGGTACCTAACGTTAAACTCTAAACTACAATGAACCGTTTAGACTGCTTAGCTTCTATTGTTACTTACGTGATGAGCATGGCTGATTACTCGCTGTGAATATTATCCACTAGCTTTTGCCCGCAGTTTCGCCTGCGTACATAAAATATAATCAATGTCATTCTGGAATAAAGCAGTTTTCTACGGGGAAAAAAATTTAGCAATCGGACCTATACTGTGCCAGTACTGCCAGTACTATCAGAGATTAACTGCTACATAAAAACAAACTTTACATCTTTTTAATATTAGTGTAAATTTATCCCCAATTTCGAAGACTTGTCTGGTTACTATCAGCCTGCATCATTCTACTGCTGGGCAAATGCAGGAAGCTTATGACTTGCAATTTTATTATTTTGACATATGCAATTTTATTTTTAGTATTTGCGAAATCTGAAACACGTGTCTAGTATTTTTATGTAAAGAATCTATTTAAAAAAATTGCACCACAACAACAACTGTAACAACAACACGCTGCTGCTTGCAACTGGATCATGAAAAATCACAAAGTTATAAGCTTTTTATGTCAGCAAAAATACATAGTCACCGGGCCATCAAGGCGAATGAGGAGTTTTGTTTGCTCTTGCACCCAGCTGTTTGCTGGTGCCTAATGCCCGCTATGATCTGTCGTGTCCTGTGTTGTACTTAGTGTCCAACTTGTGATCTTTTTTTTGAGAAAGTATATAACACGGTGTAAAAACTATTGGAATCGATTTAGTTACTGATTCTAAATAAACTATATTCAGGTTTCGCATTTAAACTAAAAATAATGCTGTGTAAATACTAAAATAATTGTGGGTAGACACGGGCAATAGGGCACTGTTTTAAAACATTCTTGGCCTTAATCTAAATATAAAAGGAAAACTTGGCCCCGGGGAAAATAAAAGGTACAGGGAAGCAATTAACTAGTTTGTTAAAATTAAGCCGTGTCCCTTCCGAGACAAACGAAATGAAGCCAAGGTTGTGCGTGTTAATTTGTTTTCCTTGGTATGAATATTACCTTCAATTCGCTCATAACTGTTCAATTTGCAGTTGAACCTTTTTGGACGTTAAAAATATTTCAGTGTGATTTAATTAAAAACATAGCTGTCGTCACCAGTTGTAACGAGTGACGGCCTGTGAACGTGATTTCATGAAATTGGAAATCAGGCTACAGCGTAAAACTAACCAACCTATGGTTAGTTTTACTAAACCAAAAGTATCATCTTCTTCTTCTTCCTGCCCCTGTCCCATTTTATTTGGGGTCGGCGCAACACGTTTTTTTCTTCCATTCCTTCCTGTCACTCGTCACGCTATCACTAACTCCCTTATCTTTCACATCACTTCTCACACTATCCATCCAAATTTTCTTTGGCCTCCCTCTCCCTATCCGTCCATCAGCATGTAAATTCATAACTCATTTAGCAAAATACTTTTCATCTCTCCTCTTTACTTGACCATACCAAGACAAATGATTTCCTTTCAACCTCTCAGTCACTGGCGCCACTTTCAAACTTCCTCTAATATACTCATTTCTCACTTTATCCATTCTCGTCACACCCACACATCCATCTTAACATTCAAAAAGTATCGTCATTATCATCATTTCAGTCGAAAAACGTCCACTGTCGCATCTATCGGATTCCCATGACCCTCTCTAGGTCATCGGACCGCCTGGCCTTCCAATGCTGCGTCTTCCGGTACGTGGTAGCCACACCAGAACCTTTCGTCCCCAATCGGCCATCGTTCTGTGAGCTATGTCGGTAAACTTGTTTCTCTTGCGGATATCTTTATTCAGCGAAAAGTATATACATACATAAACAAAAACTGCACACATTCAGCACATGTTAAAATCAATTCGAAAAACGTATCAATAAATGTAACAGTCGTCTTCTGTCCAATCACCCCGTGATCACTCCGAAACTTTTCATATTTCGGATGGCGTTAGCCATGAAACATTGCCTGCCAAGCTTGGTGTCAAAAGTTATGCCGCCTCTCCCCAACTTGGCCGATACGAAAGCGTAATAATGAAAGTCTGTAGAAATGAAACTGACACTTTGTCCCCCTTCTCCCCAATTCTTATTTCCTATCTGACAGTCAAAGTGACAGATGTCAACTTTCAGACACCAATTTACGTTTTTTTTTTGCTTTAAGAAAATATTCTTATGGTAACAAAGAAACGTCTAGAACTTATTAGAATATTTTGTCTGGTAATTTAGTTGTATATTTTTTTTGTGTGGAATAAATTCTGTTCCCTTGCGGCTTTGTTATAAGTCTATTTAGTTGACTTTCAAAGGTTAGACAAGTGTTTTTTTTTTACTAACACTTTTATTTATTTTCTTTGTGTACTATAGGCATTTGTATTAAGAAAAAAAAAATAATGGGTGTTCTTAAAATTTCTGATTTCTGCGACTTCGTACCTATTATACACACACCGTCAAATTTTCATCGTTTTAATCCTGTGGAAGGTCGATCCGGTACATGAAACATTATCGATTTGTAAAGATAAAATTAAAAAATAAAGTACCTTTTTTTCAAAACTCGTATCAATTTACGCATATACGAAATTAATTTCTTTAAGAAAACGTCAGCTGAGCGAGTCCAATGACTTGTAGGTAGTTTGTATGCAGCGCCGACTACTACCTACAGATCATTGGACTCGCAATCGACGGTTTTAGGGTTATCCATTATTTACGCCACACCCTGTATATTTCCATACTTTAACTTTAAGCCACTTGATTATTTTAGACAAAACTGTACCTTGTTGTATATGCTACAGTTTTATACTGTAGCATTGTCTACAATACCAAAGAACACTGCAACTAACATATTGCATTTTTTAACTCATCTTTTTAAAATTACAAAGTACTTTTACTTTTTTTTTCATTATAGAGGGAAGCTTCTAAATTTTTATCTTTCTTCATTTTAAAAAATTAAGACTCGCTTAGCTTAATCAAAGAGTAATTACTTTGAAAGCTATTGAAATTAAAAAGTTTTAAAATATTTTAATCCTTGCGTATTTAATATTCTTCAGAATAATTAATAACATAGGTACAATTTTTTTTTTAAAGATACGGCAATGCGTGTACTGTAATCACCTCGGTGTACATATTAAGAGTGTATTGATCAATGCACCAATTTTCAAGAATCACACTATCCGTAGAATATATAAAATCTTTGATCAAACTCCTTATAAATGGAGGGAAAACTGACAGTTGACAATTGCTGTTGACAGTTCACGCCACAGATAATTATATAACATAACCAACTAGTTATAGACAAGCTACTACTGTCTTTCTAACCTTGTAACTGTACTATCTATTTAACCTTGCAACTTGACTATTCAAGAATTACCCTTACCAGTAGATACCCACACCAACTTTATGAAAAATGAATACTTACAAGTTGCAATTTTAATCATATCTTCCTTCACCACATCCCTGAAACTCCAGTGGCTAAAAGGACCAAATCTAAACTAATTTAAAACTTTAAACATATTCCTGCTGTCCGGAATATGTTTAAAGCTAAGCTTTTGAGAAAAAAACTGTTTGTTAATTTTTTTAAGGAAACTGACCTGATCAAATATTTTGTAGGAAAAGTCACCATTGATGATCCTTTCAGCCGAAAGACGTCCACTGTTGGACATAGGCTTCGCCACAACGACCGATCCTGTGCATCTCGCATCAACTGCATTCTGGTTCACCCTGTGCGAGGTCTTTCAACGCTGTGTTTACCGGTGCGCAGTCGCCACTCTAGAACCTTTCGGCCCACTGCCACTTTAGTTTAGCGATTCTTCGTGCCAGGTCGGCGAACTTGGTTCCCCTGTGGAAAAGCTATAGGAAAAGTATTATCAATTGGTTCCTCATAGAATAAACTCATGACGTCAACATTCGGTAGGTGCGTATCAGTCAGTATTATTATTAATAGAACTCCCAGTTTCGGTGTCAATCGTAATACTTTTGAACTTGGAACTGTATTAAAACAAAGCTAGTATCCCAGTGGCCTCCTCAGTGAAGCACAAACAAACTTCATAAATATGCAGCATCCAGCCAGCGTCAGTGTTTCGTTAATCACTCCGCTCGAACATTGCACATTTCGAGCACTTATAAGCATTAACAATGGCTCGAAACTTTCCTCATTATTTGGTGCGTTCCCCACGATTTACCACGCTTTTCCGCTTACTGCTACATTCATGAATAACCACTCAGAAATTCGCCAACTGAACTCTGCACTAATTCACTGCAGACATTAGTAAACAATGCTGCAGACTGCAGGTGACATGCAATTGTAGATCTAAAGACGTTGGAATAGAGACTGTCGTCGCATATAAATTTTGGATCGCAAGATCTCGTAGCGGCAAGGATATAAACAATTTGGATGGAGCCGCTAAAGAAGCGGCTTGAGATCCATATTTAAAGTAATTTACCAGCATTATGTGATTAACTAATTTTCTCCTCTCAAGGCTTATCCACTCCTTCTTTAATGTTCAAGCGATATCTCTGTGGAATGTACTCACTCTGAATATCAGGATAGCGACCAGCCGATTTTCCTTTAATGTAATTTTTCACCGGTAGAAAGCTGCTTCACTCCTGAGTGACTTAGGCTATATTTTATATACGCGGGCGAAGCCGTCGGCAAAGGCTAGTAATTTATATGGCATAACGTTTGCCGAGTCAGCTAATTACAATCAAATTAATTAACAACATATGTATTTTTAAAATCATTATGTAATTTCATACTGCATCCGTCAGCCACATAGTGAAGGAGAAATGTACGAATAATAATTAATTTAATGAAAATACGAACAATGGTTTTTCCAATAACTATTTTAATTATGGTTTGCGTAATTAATAGCGACGGATCTAATGAACTGTTTAATTGGAGCGGTTAACCACTTTTTATTAGCATAATTTCATAAATATTTACTGTATTCGTGGTTTTAAATTTTGGGGAAAATTACGGTTAAGTATAATTTGCAACATGAAAACGGTGAAGGAAAACATCGTGTGGAAACCAGCATGTTCCAGAACCAAAAATTCGAAGACATGTGACATTCACCAACGCGCACTGGTTCAACTGTCCAACCTTGGCGGTCCAGACCAACCTTGGGGGTCCAGATGCCTCCTACCGGAGGCTCTACGCGGGGATCGTTCGGTCCATGGCCCTCTACGTGGCGCCGGTGTGGTCGCCGGCGCTGAAAATTCAACCGGTGGCTATGCTGAACGCCTGCCAGACGGTCATGGCAATAAGAATGGTGCGGGGATACTGCACGGTCTCCCGCGAAGCGGCGAGCCTTCTGGCTGGCCTACCACCATGGGATCTGGAGGCAACAGTCCTTGCACACATGCACGATATGCGCGTGTAGATGCAACGCCGGGGTGAAAGTCCGCTGCCGCGACAGGTCACGACATGGCGGACAGAGCTCCGGCGGGATCTCATGGTGAAATGGCCTCAATTACTATCGCAACCCAGTGCATGGGCACGCCATAATTATGGCGGTAAGTCCCCTCTTTGAGGCGTGGCTGGAAAGACCTCACGGCGTCCTTACCTTCCGCATGCCGCAGGTCCTCACCGGACATGGTTCGTTCGGGAGTTTCCTGCACCGGATTGACGTGGAAGAGACGCCCGGGTGTCGCCACTGTGCGAAATCCCCGGAGGACACGGTGGAACACACAGTAGAGGTGTGCCCTGCTTGGGCGGAGCATCGCTGTGCCCTCGTGGGGGCGATCGGCGGCGGAGACCTCTCGCGCCGGGCCTTGGTTGAGGCCATGGTCCGGAGCGAGGAGGAGTGGCAGGCGGTCGCCGACTTCTGCAAAGCAGGAATGCTCGTAAAGGAGGAGGCCGAACGCATCAGGCAACGGCGTTATCGCTGCCGCCGCCGCCGCCGGGATTCTGATCCCAATTTCCGGCCACCGTAGGCGCGAATTTGCGGCCAGTGAGCAATGGGTAGCTCGCTGTCCGGCCGTCCGGTAACTGTCCGGACCAAGCCTAAGTCGTCGACGGCGTTCACTGTTCCCGCGCGCCTCATGGAGTTGTCAGCAACAGCCGGGTCGAAGCCTACTGGGGCCAGAGTGTGGTTACACACTAATATTATAAAGGCGAATGTTTGTGTGTGTGTTTGTTACATCTTTACGCTCGAACAGCTGAACAGATTTCGATGACATAAACGATTAGACCATGTCCTGGAATAGCAAATAAGATGTATTATTTACACTGATATTTTATAAATGATATTTTATACACGTAGTATGTTCTTTTGGGTCAATTTTCTTCTATCACGCGGATGAAACCAGTTGCAGAAGCTGAAGTAGCTCCTCCATAAGCGGTTCACTCCAACCCGCTGATCTTATGGCCTTAGTGCGGTAAGTGACGACGACAGCACTGCTCGCCAAGATTTACAGGTCTTGCAGGTCTTGCTGACTGTAAATGAATTCGCCTAGTGCCACTCACTCTGTGTTTTCTGCAGATGCATGTGTTCCATTTTGGAATTGATTGAGGAAAAATTTAGACGTATAGGTGCGAAGTTTTATACTTCTGGACAAATCGTTTCAAGTTTAAATTTTTAACGCTGTGGCTGTGGCATTTTGCTGAGCGCCGGCCGTTTTGCGCGGAGGTTACGCATATCTTACTTACGTGCTACTTTTAGTCGATATTGTTAATTATTTTGTTATGGTATGCGTCATGTTTGACGTGAATAAACACTTTTTCTTTCTTTCTTCTTTCTTTCTTATCTCACCCTTGATTGTCTTATACCTGACAGCGCCTAAAGGAGAGTTATGTTTTAAAATTAATGTATCTATGCTTATATGTATATTTCTTTGACACACCGCGACCTAGAGTCTAAACAGCTTTTTGCTTTTTAGCTTAAAGATAGAACTACATTAGACTGACGCACACATGTAACACGCCTGATTTTTCCTAGAACGACGTCGCGCGTGTATCAAGTGTAGCTCTACGGGTCTGGTTTCTATACAAAATGTAGGTATGGAGCCCAGATCGGTTTGTGTGGCACACGTGTGTGTGCAGTGTTGCACCTTAAGACGTGTCGTTAGATTTGTCTTAGCTAAAGGATTAAAATTAAAAAAAAAAAAATGACAAATTTTTGGCGCCAATTGAAAGGTTTAATTATTTTTTTCATTTTATTGTCACTTAGACTTTTAGTGTATCAAAGTAAAAAAGCGAAGAAATGATTTGAAAATTACCTTTAGCTCCTAAAATAAATTACACCAACTTTTTGAGACTGCACAAAGTGACTGGTTTTGAACTTCAAAGTGTCGGGTTTTTTTTTTCAGACCATACAAATATTTATTCCATGCGTGAATCGAACCCGCGACACGCAGCGTAACAGTTACTTGCTCAATTATTCCACAAAGAAGAAAAACAAACGCATTTTTATTTTAATAGCCACCTATAACTATTTAACTATACACGTGTTTAGTTACTCATAAACTGTATACTTATAAGTTTTCTATTGTTGCAGGTACGTTGGTGTGAACATGGCGGCAAAGTTTAATTAAAGGCGAACAATGCAAGTTTTGTTACCGTCTGCTTATTTCTGTAAACTTTACTAAGAACGTTCAACGATAACCTCTGATGCTTTAAAAAGAAGACCTACCTTTATTATTGTGACGTAGGTATAAGATTTTTATTGATTAAATAAAAAATATTTAGCATGTATAGTATATGTTACCGGATAAACCCGATTTTACGGCTTGTACACGACCTTGCTATTGTGAGCGGTAGCTAAGCGTGGGGCGGCAAGCGGTAAGAATAAAGGTATGAAAATGTTTGAAGTACACCACGAGACACCGCTCACCGCGCCGCTTGCCCCCATGAATGGATGAACTAGTTTCGCCTAGGCCAAACCAGTGTTCCTAAAACGGGCGAAGAATAAAGGTATGAAAATGTTTCAAGTACGCCACGAGACACCGCTCACCGCGCCGCTTGCCCCTATGAATGGATGAACTAGTTTCGCCTAGGCCAAACCAGTGTTCCTAAAACGGAAGCCCCGCTCAGTGGGGCTCCTATTTCTGGGAAATTATAACAAAAAAATAACCACGAAGGAAAAAAATAATAACTAACCTATCTAACCGAACCTCTCCGTGTTTTTAGTGCCCTAAAATTCCGAGTTCGATTTTTAGTTCGTTTTAATTTTTAGGACCGATTTTAAAATTTTTTTTCACCAGTCAAAAGCTACTTTATCACTGAGTGCCTAACATATGTCTATAGGTATTTTCATGCGGGTGAAACCGCTGGCAAAATCTAGTGTTAAATAAAGAAAGATAAATATGCGCGGCAGTTGACCTAATTTACGCTTTTACAAAATTGCATCGCTTACAAATTCTCTCTCTACAAATATGTTTCTATTTCACATATACAAATAGTCCATTCCCAACGAAGTAAATGCAGTTTAAATATTTAGAACTCTCTCCGTTTCAAATATAGGAAATATGAAACGGAACTTGTATCGATAATTTATTCTGGTTTTCGGTTGTGAAACGAATTGATTGCATAGTTGGAAAATCGCAACTACTTATTTTTTTTTTTCCATACCACTGGTATTTGTTTAGACTCGTATTTAAAATTTTGATTAGGTTTGACTGAGCTGACTGTACCGAATTCAAAAAAGTGTTCGATCGGAATGGAAAATAAATATGATTTCAAAAAAATACAAGTGGTACTTTTTGGTATTAGAATGGATTTTTTTTTTTTTAATTTTTGATAGGCGCCCTTCGACCACTATCTCACTTGATGATAAGCGGTGATGTAGTTGAAGATGGAGCACGCTTACCTGGAACTTTCAACCTTGACTTAAAGTCCCTTTGGTTGAACCATCTGGAAATACAGACTCCGGCAGGGAATTCCACTCCTTAGCTATACGCACAATTAGTTAAGTCAGTTATTCCAATAGGCAAATATTATTTTCCTATTTAAATTCTATTAAAAAATCGCAAATCTGCATGGTTATGGTATTTGTCCATTACATGTTTCGACTTTAAAAGAGATCATCAAGGTCAAGGTCAGTTAGGAAACACTGGCCTCATCTAGTTTAATCTGACGAAAAAATTGAAGGTGTTTTTAAAAAACCTATTTCTAATTTAAATATCATTTAATTGTCTTTAGCTAAAATTAAATTGGTTCAGTGGCCGATTTTGAACACACTTCTTTCAGAATGTGCATTTATTATGGTCCCTACATGCTGTATACCGCCTATCATGACCGTCGTCCCCATATTGTTACTAATCGGCTTTTGGCCCAGTTTACATGCGAACCAAATGACGTTCCGGTTTAGGTAATTTAATTTCACAAGGTGGTCCCGTTACACCATCGGTTGCTACTTGCTACCCTTTGTATGTCAAATATTAAGTTAATAGTGTTAACATACGCTTGAGGTGGGAAATCATCGAATGGCTGTTTCCGCCCTGAGTGGAGAGAGGGGGAGTGTCAGACTTCTATTGACTAAAACTCACCTGCGTTCTTTCAGTTACCATGTGCGTTTCAGAGCCGCGGTAACTTTTTGAACTTTATGAATCTTTAAAAGATTAAGTTTAAAACAAAATAGCTCAGCTCTTTGTCTGACTGTCTCTTTGACTACCGTCCGGTAACCGTCCGGATCGAGCCCAAGTCGTCGACGGCGCGCGCTGTTCTCGCGCGCCTCAAGGAGTTGTCAGCAACAGCAGGGGCCCAGCTGGGTCGTAGCCTACTGAGGCCAGGGTGAGCTCCTATGACACTATCTCCCGCTCCGCCCAAGGGCAGGGGATGTCATTTGGATGATTTCAACCCACCATAAAAAAAATTTCTTTGTCTACAACCGACTTGAAGATCAAAGTTTTCTTGTTCTGACGTGAGAAATCATCCAATGAGTTTTCTCGCTCTAGGTTGGATCGATAGTGTGTGTTAGACTTTTACTGACTAAAACTCACTTGTGTCCTTAATTCATTAAACCCCAAGCGAACGCGCGGCGTTCGCGCACCTATTGTCTTTCAATTGTGTCTGCAATTATCACAATTGAAAGGTTAAGTTATCTTTTACTTTCAAGGTCCACGTTTACTATTTCAAAAACTTTCGTACACTGACGGCCTATGATGGCGTGCCGAAAACAGCCCAAGTACGTTATCTAACAAAACATAACTGCCCTCTCAGTGTCATAGTTAGTATACCCATAAAAAACCTAAAAGCCTTACTGTCGCTAACGAATCACAAATCGTGTAAAATAGCAACGGCAGCCATTTTGTTGTGCAAAACACGCGCCATGAATATGCAATGAACGTAACGATGCAACACAATGATCCCGCTGTCGCAAGTGCAACGTTCATCTGACTTTTTGGTTGAATAAATGTGATTTTGTAGTTATGTTCATTTTTTATTTGAAATGAGCAAATTATCCAATAATTATAAATTCTTTCGCTCTGGACGTAGCGAGAAGAGTGACAGATATGTATGTATTGACTAAAACCCACTTCACCAACTCAATGCGTGGGCTTACGGACAATGGCAATGGGTAGTTCGCCGTCCTGCCGTCCGGTGACTGTCCGGACCAAGCTCGATCCCTCGACGTCGAATAAATAGGTAGCAAGTTCTCTTTCGCACAACACATGGCCGTAGTAGGCTTTGCCCTTACTTGCCCTTTGCGTTTTAGAGCCAAAGCTGCTCTTCCAAACGTTTCGCAGCGCTAGCAGGCATTGACCCTAGGCGTGTGTAGCTCTTTACTGAACCGACTCACTGTTTCGAAACATTTTAGTGTACCGGAAGACGCAGCGTCGGAAGGGGTTTGAGGTACAAGGGGTACTGATGACCTGATGAAGTTTGCGGGAATCCAATGGATCCAATAATTTTATTCTGTAAAATTCATGCAGGAAAGCCATATCGCAGTGTGACAAGTAATATAAATTACAATTTATTTGGACGTATTTAAATGTCAATAACTGAAACGTTTTTCAATAAAATACGAGATTTCATGAAAGGTAAAATGTAAATGGCAAGTTAAATTCGGTAAAAAGTAAATTGCACTCAACTTTTGAAAGCGGCTTAGCGGCTTATCAAAGATTTTAATAGAAAATGGAATCATTCAGGATTATTCTTTGTGTCTAAAGTGTTTACTTATAAAACGCTTAGGTTTTAAGAGTAAAGTAAGGATCTAAGAGTAATTAGGTGCTTAAGACTTTAAGTTGTTCTTTTTAGGGTTCCGTTTCTCAAAAGGAAAGAACGAAACCCTTAAACGATCACTTTGTATGTCTGGTTGTCGGTGGAGACCCTTTAGTAGTAACTATAATGGAACTGGAAAATGTACTGGGGTTTTTTTTTTCTTCAAGGTGGGAAGTCATCCAATGACATCTCCTGCTCTTGGGCGGAGCGGGAGAGTGTGTCACACTTTTACTAAAATCTCACCTAAGTTCGATCTTTGCCCTTTGCGTCGCAAGACCACGTGTTTCAAAGTCACAAATGAATGGGTTACTTTTAGGCAAGCTTGCTCTATCGTCAATCACACCATCGTTTACCACCAAGTGAGATAGTGGTCAAACTCAGATAGTTAAGCTAGTCATATCACACAACGTCGTCTAGTCCCAAGCTAAGCAGAGCTTATGTTATGGGTACTAGATAACTGATAAACATACTTATATGTTTCTAAATACATACATTTTATAGATATATTACACCCAGGCACAAAATAAATGATCGTACTACACAAACATTTGTCCTGGGTGGGAATCGAACCCATGACCTCCGGCATAGCAGTCAGGGTCACGAACCAGTAGACCAACCTTTCACATTAGTCGGGCACATTGCTCGTAGTATGGATGGTCGATGGGACCGAAAGGTTCTAAAGTGGCGTAAACGCAACGTTGGAAGGCCTTTCATAAGGCGGACCGATGACCTGGTGAGAGTCTCGGGAATGCGGTGGATGCTAGACGCACAGGACCGTTCGTTGTAGCGACACTTGGCGGAGGCCTATGTCCAACAGTGGTCGACCTTGAGCTGAAATGATGATGTTAATGACAATGAGAATAGAAATTCAAATAGAATAAGCGTTTCGCTTCGTCGTTCATACCACGTACATCGAAGGACTGGAACAGTTTGCCTGCCGCGGTCTTCCCGTCCGATTATAATTTGGGTGTCTTCAAGGCTAGATAGTCTCTTAATAAACTAGTGCGCCTCGCCATCAACGATTGCATCACTGCTTACCATCAGGTGGGATTGCAGTCAAGCACTAAGACTATATTTCAACTCATATGGAATACGTTTCAAGCTTACTTGATTAACAATTTTCATTTAAAATGCCGTATAAAATGGCGACAACCGATCAGTATTTTGGCTTACGATAATATTACGTCGGCTCGCGGGTATTTTATACCCAGCTTATAAGGGATTTATTGGTAGGATTAACTGTAGCATGCCTTTGTTTTTTAAAGGGTTAGGCTGCTGATGCAAACATTTTGTTTTTTGTTTTGTATAAAGCTATGATCCGTTACAATGGTTGTTAGGACGAAGTTGGGTTTTCGTCAGTAAAAGTAAGATACGTCCTTTCTCTCCACCCTAAAGTGAGATAATTTTCCACCTAAAAAAGATATCGTAATCATTTTATCATTTCTCTGGCCAGTACCATAGCTAGCTTTTTAGGGTGCCGTAGTCAACTAGGAACCCTTATAGTTTCGCCATGTCTGTCTGTCTGTCCGTCCTCGCTTAATCTCTGTGACCGTTAGCACTAGAAAGCTGAAATTTGGTACCAATATGTATATCAATCACGCCGACAAAGTGGTAAAATAAAAATTGGAAAAAATGTTTTATTAGGGTAGCCCCCCTATATGTAAAGTGGGAAGTGATTTTTTTTTTAATTTCAACCCTAACGCGTGATATATCGTTGGATAGGTATTTAAAAATGAATAGGGGTTTACTAAAATCATTTTTTGATAATGTCAATAATTTCGGAAATAATCGCTCCAAAAGTAAAAAACAATGTGTCCCCCCCCCTCTAACTTTTGAACCATAGGTTTAGAAAATATGAAAAAAATCTGAGAAGTAGAACTTTATAAGGACTTTCTAGGAAAATTATTTTGAACTTGATGGAAAGAACAGTTTTTGTACAAAAAAGACAAAAGGGTTCTACAAAATAATTTCTGGACTAAGTTTGTAGTATAATCGTAGCAAGCATTTTTTTAAACTCATAAGTGGGTACACTTTATTGTGACGGACGGGAAACTACGGAACCCTACACTGAGCGTGGCCCGACACGCTCTTGGCCGGTTTTTTTATACACCTAGATAAGTTGAATCCACCTGACACAGATCCTTACCGGATCTGAGTGTTTCGGGAGAATCTGTTACGGATCTGGTGGGAGCACACAGTGTAGCATATATTATATAGGGCGTCTGGTAATTAGTGACCAGTACTATGTATGTTGGTGCAGGATGCCGATCCCTATCGAAGTCCTTTCTGGAGACTCTATTTTGTGGGTTATGAACCAACTATTCCAGATCACACAACTGATTTATTATAACGCAAGCTCATTAAACACAGTGTCAAGATAGTTAACATAAACGTGGTGTGTCGATCGATATTTAATGAAGAATAAAACTTTTTCGCTGACTAAGGGTTCAATGGACGCTGCGCCCGCCTGGTGTAGTTACTTGTAATGAGTTTGAATACTTTATTTTCTTAAAGTTTGATACCGTCAACATCTGCGGTGTGGCGCTAACTTAGTTTCACACTGTACTGTACAAACTTGTTGAGTTTGAGATTATTCTGTTGTACTGGAGATCACTTTCAGTATCATTATGTTCATCGTCGTTGGAAGGCCTCCTACAGGGTGGGTCAGTCCACCCTGTAGGATCTGCTGACCTGGTGAAGGTTGCGGGAATCTGATGGATGCGGGGCGCACAGGATCGTTCATTGTGGCGACACTTGGGGAGGCATATGTCCAACAGGGGACGTCTATCGGCTGAAATGATGGTATTTATTGTCTGACAGTTGAAGACTTTCTACTCTCTCAAATTTTTACACGAATTAACTTATTTTGCATAGACCTACTTATAAAACTTTAGAAGCTAGTGTACGGTTCATAATGGGGCCTGTTTTATAGGAAAGAACAGGCAACAAACTGCGTTACTCTTTTAAAAAAAATATTGATATTCACAATATTTCCTTACTACATGTTAAGAAATAGTCATTGCTAAACAAGCGTGTCTTCAACGTAGTCCTTAATCTTGTAATACGTTTTTTGATAATGACACGTTTGATATGGGTTTTGAACTCGCCCTCGCTAAGTTCTGTAAACAACTTGCAACACTTCTGTAAGTATGGACTACTATCGTTCTAAACTTTCCTCTATTCATTATGAATAACCTATCTTTAATAGGTTTCTATAGGCGTACATCGATTTACTTATAAGCCTTCAGTACTAACAGCGATCAATTAGGGCGACCCCTTAATTGGTCTGGCACGGAGTGCGCGAAATTCTCCCATTAAGAATTTTAAAAATGTACTTATAGGTATAGCAACTCCATAACGAATTTTGATTCGAAAGTGAACCTAGACGAAAAACACATCTAAAAGTTTTACATTACTTTTAACAGTCTATAACATATCTTCAAATATTTCTTCGGTATTCTATAGATATTGTGAACTAAACTTATCTCGAGACTGGCAGAAACTTCTCAATTTTCTAGAAAACTCGGTCTGGGATCTTGAAATAAAACTTCAAGGTGAGACCTAGTAAAAGTGTTAGATATAGCCGACTGTTCGCTTAAAGTGTTCGAAAGTATTTACCAATTCAGCTGAAAATCAAACGGTTGTAGAAAGGTTTGAAGTTGTCTGGTAAAAGGTATTGGGGCTAGTTTATAAATTCAGAAGTTACGATCACTGGGCCTCGGTTCGTTTTTCCTAGAAAAAACTTGAAAATATTTTTTTTATTCCTTTTTTTTGGAGGTTTTAGGTAAAAACGTGCAATTACGTAATAATAAGACCCCTGTACGCGCGAGAGGTTAAAGTACAGTTACAAAAACATCTATACATCTTTAAATATAAATAAAATTGGAGTGTGTTTGCAATATTGAAATAATTGATTTTTGCTACATGCAAATGAATATATACGCTACATACACCAAAATAATATCTTTTACAATTTTTGTCTGTCTGTCTGTTTGTCCGGGCTAATCTCTGAAATGGCTGGACCGATTTTGACGACGGGACTTTTTTTGGCAGGTAGCTGATGTAATAAGGAGTAACATAGGCTTTTATTTTATTTTAGAAAAAATAAATTCGAAATCCTGTAATCTACGCGAACGAAGTCGCGAGCACAGCTAGTCCGCGTATTTTTTAATTGAGGTTCCAAAATACTAATAAAAAAAATTACAGGTGGAAGTTGGGACCGCGTTCGTGGTCACATTATTGACAGATCACTTCTTATAAACTTGGGGGTATTCATTTCTTGGTAGAATGGGTTACTTACCGTATACCAAGTCAGAGCTAACCGTCACGGGGGATACTGTTCTAGATAAATAAATAAAAAATACAATATTAATATTATTGTTCGAAGGCAAATGATGCTGATAGAAAAGAATTACGTTCCCAATAAAATCTCAAAACTGAGGCCCTATCACGAATTCTTAATCGTAGCGGCCCAGCGGGGTCGAAGCCTACTAGGGCCACAGGTTCGCTTCTGAAAGGAGGCCCCGAGGTCCGCAAACGCAAGGCAAAGAAGAAACATAGGACTGGGTTTTAGTCAGTAAAAGTCTGACACGCCCTCCCGCTCTGCCCGAGCTGTATACGGTGTATAGCTTCTTCCCACTTTTGCGTTCGTACGCTTACAATTTTTACACGTCATGGTGAAGCCCTCTAAATCACTTTTCAACATTGCACTGTCCATTTTCCTTCGATACTATTAGACTAAAAACAAAAACCCATCAAATAAGTTACGGTACGTTATCAAAACATTTCACCCCGGTTTTAAACTGGGATTAATTAAACTGAATATTTTCATAGAACGCCTGCCAAGCGCGCGGTTTTAGGAGCTATACGTGTGTACCTACCCTGCTATACGTGAATACCTAGCGTGCTATACGTGAGTACCTAACGTGCTATACAACGCCAATCGCTGGGAACAATTTGATTGAAAGTTTAATACGTTGTGGACCACGACTGGCTTTCAATTTTAAAGTATTGACTTTTTGTATGATAGGTCAAGGGGAGGGGGATATCGGTGTTTGCAGATGGACGTCAGTTGGTTCATCGGCTGGCGCGGTCAGTTATGATTTGTGAATGTTTTGGCGGTAATGCGTTTGCCAAAGCGCGGCTATTTTGGGTAGAATAAATAAAATATGAGTGAGTCTAAAAATAAAGTGGTTGGAAATTTTGTTTTATGGATGTGAAATAAAAATGCAATCCTGAATTTACTAGTTTTGCATTATTAATTCCACTTGTAGTGTTGTGTGCTATTTCTCACTGGAACTTGAAATAATAAATATGATGAAGAAAGGATCTAACTTTTCTGTTACGAATATTCCCTCGAGCGTCTAGTGGTATATTCGGGTGTACTTGTACAATTTGTACACACGGGTGTGTACGAAATAGATCGGCTTCTATTGGTTGCTCATATCTGAAGTTCATTTGCTCGTGGCGATACTTTTTACGTACCTATATCTAAACGAAATGGTTAGTCCACTCACTATTTTAAGAAGTATCGGCATGTCAAGAAATTTTCATATCGCAATTAGCAATTGCGATATGAAAATGTTATGAATCCTGCTTCAAGCAAGACCATATCAATACACAGAGAAAACGAATGGTAATATTTCGAAGTTTTTTTTTAACAACAAATGCATATAGAACCTTATTTTTGCGACATAAATACATGGTCACCGGGCCACCCGGGCGACTGAGCGGTTGTTTTGATGACCTGTGTTGTACTTAGTGTTGGTATATATTATTGGGAAAAAATATAACATAATGTAAAAATGATTGAAATCGATACAGTTAAGTACTGATTCTGAACAATATATATCCAAGTTTCGCATATACTAAAAATATATTGTATATCATGTATGTTACCTGTTTCCATTATATCAATATTGAATATCCGATAATACGATCATTAGTTCGTCCATTATTCAACAACTGAGCTGTATGATTCATCTGAGCATTATAACTAATTGGTGCATAATTATTATGGATTAGAGAATGTTCACTAAACTGGACATTGTTGTGATTAGGATGTATACAACTATTGTGCACTCGCACTATAGTTGTTACAGGATATTCAGGAAAAAATTCATAATTATTAGAGATGTGACGAATATTCGTTTTGTATTCGGTATTCGGCCGAATCATTCGGTTGAAATGCCGAACGTATTCAGTTTAATGGATCATTGTAAGTGCTGACTTAAGGCTGCATTAGGGCATAATAAATTGAAAAAAAAAACATATTCTAATTATCCAATTTATTAGAAACCGTTTACGTCAGAAGTAGAAGCATTCCGTCCGAATCTGCCCAATGCCCCCGTGAGAAAGCGCTGCGTTGCGCTACATACATCACACTTTTTTATCATAAGCTTCGATTTCTTTGAAGAACCTCTAGATTCGTAATTTTTTTGCTTCGACTTATCATCTTAAGTCAATAATCAATAGTGTCTCATTACGGTTAGACATTTTTTCTTGCACATTGGCTTAATTCCAGAGGGTAACACTAAGTGTGTTGTCCCCTATGTAACTTGTGCCGTTTCTCCAGGGTGCTGCTTGAGACTGAACATCGATTGTTCATTATGTATGTATGTTGCATGCACTAATGAATATCTGATCAGTTTGTGGGTGGTATCTCTGAGTGCTAGGCTATTTTGCAACTACTTTTGTTACCTTGGGTATACCTGTTAAAACAATTGTATGTGCTTATAATAATAAATAAATAAATAAATCTTAAACACCCAAAACACCAAAATTTTTACCAAATCGTCAAAAACTCCACTGAAATCTGACACCCGTATTGTGTTTTCGTACGCAATGTCAGTGACGGGGTCCACGGCAAAACTATGGAACGAGGAACTGATTTATCCTGCAATATATTCGGTTCGGTATGAACTTAACAGAATATTATTCGGTATTCGGATATTCGGTGAAACCACTATTCGGCGCATCTCTAATAATTATTACAAGGCAGGGTTCCGTTTTTATTGATTGAATAGAATAGAATTTAGTTTTATTTCGGGTACAAAAAGATCCTTAAAGTCTTGGTATAACTTCCTTATGATTGCTCACATATTATTATTTAGTATGTATGTATTTATGTATGTATTATATTGCATATGTATGTATCTGTGTATCTATCAATTATAATTATTAAAAATGCAATTAATTTTAAATAATACTAATTGTTGAACTTATGACAGCCCCATATCATGTTCTGACAATTACTGTCTAGGTTGCCTGGAAGAGATCGCGGAATGCGATAAGGCCACCCATTGTACGTGTTTTAGATATAAGTTTTTCTTTGTTATGTTTTGTATGTACAATAAAGTATATAATAAATAAATAAACTTCCACACCACTGAGGTACAGAACCCTAAAAATCATAAAATTCGTACTCAAAAAAGCAATACACGGTCGTACAGAAACTATTGAATAGTCCATGAAGTTCGATCGACTGTGCAGTCAGTTCGTTAGTCTCGGCTGAGTTTCATAGCGCTGACTTTTTTATACCCTCAATTGGTAAATTATACACGTGCAGTGCACTGGTAGCTGAGATCGACTGCTGAATTTTCTTCGAATGCATATTTGAAAGTGTATTACTGTGTAGCAAATGGCTGTTGGATTTTTGATCTGAATTGCGTTGGGGTAAAACTGTTTTGTAACTTAAAAGGTAGTAATTTGGTTCTGGTTTTTTTGATAGATACTTACGCTTTAAATGGCGCTGGAGTCTGTTTGTTTTTTGGAACGTCCACCAAAGGTAGTGGTTACATCGGAACCGAATTCGGAACAGGAGTTTTTAAAGATTTGTCGGAATCGGAACCGGAATCAGATGCGGAATTGGAACCGTAACTGAAACCAGAACCGGGACAATAAAAAACAGTTAGTAAAAATGGAGAGCATACTTGTAGCATTCCAAATACGAAACTAAACAATCAAGTTTAAGAGTAATAGATAGAACGCGCGCGAAATGTGTAATAAACTTGTTTGTCAAAAGTGCGAAAACAATCGAAAGTTCCAACCTTTCGGAACCGGAATAGAATCTTCATAACATCTTTGGTCCATCATCATCATCATCATCATTTCAGCCGAAAGATGTCCACTGCTGGACATAGGCCTCTCCTTAGTGTCGCCACAATGAGCGGTCCTGTGCGTCTCGCATCCATCGGATTCCTGCAACCCTTACCAGGTCATAGTTCCACCTTATAGGAGGCCTTCCAACGCTACGTCTTCCGGTACGTGGTCTCCTTTCCAGAAACTTTCGGCTCCAACGGCCATCTTTGGTCCACATTAAATAAAATGCTGTTCTTAAGTGAGAAAACGCCTACGCTTATGGATTATAATGGCAGACACGTCAAACCGTCCCTAGGGGGAGGAAGGTATCCTCAATAAAATACCTTTCAAAAACTTCAGAAGTTTAAACTTCTGAATTCACTTGAAAGGCATTAATTAATCATTTTTAATCCAAATAGTTGAGCAGAGTTGAGGGTTGGCATTTCGCAGCATTCCATTAGACCTGCATATGATCGTCGTACGCTCCATTGAAGGAGTTTTTCCACCTATAAAACTTTACCCCATTAGAGCAGGTAAGAATGGGTTAAGTTAAAAAAGGTTGGAGGAAAGAGGCGGTGGGGAAAGTGGAGCGGGGCGGTTTCGATAACGCGCGCGCTCCTCTTAGACCGAAGTCGTAACCAGACCGTAAGGCCTACCGTCCTGGGGCGCGTAGCTTCTTAGACGCGTATTCGTCATTATACGCTTGCTGTATGCCTGCTGAAGCTTACATATAAAACTATAACACTGTCCCAGGGCCCGATATAGCTATTTAGCTTTTCCGGGCAAAGATAATTTTCGCCGCCCTTTACATATACAAAACCATACAAGTCATGATAAGTCTAAGTCTTAAATATTTCCACTATCCTACCAGAAATAGTTTGGAAGGTGGTACATAAAATTCTCAGCCTGCCAACTTGGGTGTGGATGGGTAATGGCTAGGTTGGGAGATAGGAATAAGTCAATTTTGCCGCCCATCATTATTTGCCACTCTTCCCCCCCTCCCTCCCCCCTTAGATCGGGCCCTGCTCTGTCCATAAAGCGGCAACATCGTGCCGTCGGCGTTGTTTCGTTACCGCTTCGTCGACAGCGCAGTTTCATAGTTTTATATGTATTCAGGCGTACACCAAGCGTATCATGACGAATATGCGTCTATGAAGCTACGTGTCTATGGACGGTAGGCCTTAGTATTGAGGGACCGTTAGAGCAGTGGTTAAGTGCCTCACATTGGTGGCGCGTAGTGTTCTAACCGCGCCTCTCTTGGTCTTATACCCCGGAGCTACTCTTGAATACGGGACGAGGCCCTCGAGTAGCGGACTAACACCAGTCCGGGGCAACGAAAGTCACACTGCACCTGCAGACCCCGACACAAATGCACGAGGGAATGCTGGATTGGTTTTAGTCAGTAAATCTGCCTGACAGACCCCTTCACCCACCCTAGGGCATAGGACGTCTATGAAGATTACCACACACAAAAAAAAGTAGTGAAGCAAACATTTATAATATTCGATATGAAATATAGTCAGCTAATCTCAATTTTCGGCCTACAAGACATGGATATCACAACTTTTACTTATCGAGATCAAACATCAGCCCAGATACTTGGAAGTATTTTGAAAACCGGTTTATGTACTGGGTATTTAGCGGTACCGATACTTTGAAGACCAGGTGTTTTGTTTAAGAGACTTCTATAGGGGTCAATCCTAGTGTGGTGTTCTTATATATAAAAAAATAATGTGTCGTATTAAAGTCATTTCATTCTAACTTGTTTTTATTTCATTTAAAGGTTTAGTTAGTTCAGAGTCTTTCGAGGTTGTGTAGCTGATTTTTATAACGAGGTTTTGTTTCTAGAGGGAAGGAAACGTCTTTTAAAAGTTACATAATAAAATAATTTAACATTTTTTTAAGTTACATAGAATGTAACTTTTATTGTATGTTTTTGCCTACCCCGCTACATCTCTTCCCTTAAACTTAACCCTAAAGCGCTTAGTGGGCGCCGAGGCTTGCTTTAATTAAAAATACCTACGAAGGAGGTGGCAACCAACTCCATTTGCCGCCGCGATTAATTGAACTGAAATAAAGCCTTCGCAGGTGCCTGATAGTTCCTCTTTGTGCAGCTGTAGGAACATAGTCCCTTTTGTTTTGACACTGAAGATAAATTAGGCTTTTGAGAAGTTCTATTTCGTTTGCAGAGTCAGGGTTAAGGATGCTTTCCCACCAGAGATGTGCTATGCATGCTGCGAGGATGTTATAGCTAAGCTGTGAAACTATGTGACCGTTTCTACTGCTAGTATATACTAAGCTATAGCGGTGCGAGTAAGATATGCTATGGAGATGCGTCGCCGCAAAGTATCTACGCGAGGAAGATGCGCAGTTCGAGCTATGCGATCTATCGATAATAGGAAAGCGGCACATAGCTCCCACATCACTCGCGTCCATTCATAGCACGCACCCTTCCATATAAAAAATAAAAAAAACCGACCGAGTGCGAGTCGGACTCGCCCATGGAGGGTTCCGTAGCAACAAGTAACATAATATAAAAGTTCTTGTAATGTGTTGTAACTTTGATCGATGTTTTAATAATAGTGTAATTTTGACGATATATGACGCATTAAAAAAAAAACTACTTACTAGACTTCGTTCAAACCAATTTTCGTTGGTAGTTTTTATAGTAATGTACATCATATATTTTTTTTAGTTTTATCATTCTCTTATTTTAGAAGTTAGAGGGGGGGGGGGGACACATTTTACCACTTTGGAAGTGTCTCTCGCGCAAACTATTCAGTTTAGAAAAAAATGATATTAGAAACCTCAGTATCATTTTTAAAGATCTATCCATAGATACCCCACACGCATGGGTCTGATGAAAAAAAAAAATTTTGAGTTTCAGTTCTATGTATGGGGACCCCTAAAATTTATTCCTTTTTTTCTATTTTTGTGTGAAAATCTTAATGCGGTTCACAGAATACATCTACTTACAAAGTTTCAACAGTATAGCTCTTATAGTTTCGGAAAAAAGTGGCTGTGACATACGGACGGACAGACAGACAGACAGACAGACAGACATGACGAATCTATAAGGGTTCCGTTTTTTGCCATTTGGCTACGGAACCCTAACAAATCTTAGTTAAATCCGTTTCTATCAGTGCTAAGCTATGTGCACTAATGAATATGATTGGTGGATATCAAACGCATCCATAGCAACTTAATAAACTAGTGGGCCTCACCATCAGAGATTGCATCGCTGCTTACCATCAGGTGGGATCGCAGTCAAGCACTAGTTTATATCAATTAAAAAAAAAACGTGGCTACATAAGAGATGTGCTATATCTCTGGTGGAAAAGCACCCTAATTGCAGACGGAGCATTTTTTAATCTGTCCTTTAGTTGGTTTTGTTTGGTACGGCTGTTTTTGGTCTGGTACGTCAGTTTTTGGAACCTGTTGATTATAAGTAGTGCACAGGTGGTCTGTACTTGGTGTGTATGACGAAATGAGGTACGTTTTTATCCTTTTATGAGGTGAGTTGGGTGAGGTCGTCATGTGAGGGTTTCATGATGAAAGAGATGTTTTTTTTAGAGTTACATACTTCTTAACGGAACCTTTATACAATCACTGTGTTATCCGTCTGTCAAGACTCTTTTTCTCAGGAACATGTTGATATATTTTTATTAAAAAATAAGTTTAACATTTTTTGAAAGCGTGATATATTTTGCTCATACAGGTATATTCAAGTACATTAGGCCCTGCGCCTATTTTTACTTAGTTGTTATAATTTTTTTTTACTTCGGCAGTTAGGGAATTATTGGCATTGCGACGTCGATTTGTTTACGTAAAAACTAAAAGTGCACAAACGCTTTATCTAGCATTAATAATTAATAGTAACATTATTGAATTGAATTAACCTTATAATAGTGATAATTACAGACAAAGAAACTCTTTATCAGTATTTATCACAGAGTAAGTATTTAAACTCACTCCTCCACAATATTCCCCGCTCAACAAATACTAAAATCCTTTACTAAACACAGTTATGAAGTTCGGGACAATAGTCTAAACATTAAAATATGAACCGCCGCCCACAAGTTACTTAACAAAGGCGAGTTTAATTAAATCTAGTTAACTTGAACGTATGAACAGTATGGTTAAGCTATAGAACAGTTACTGTGTTGATCTGTTCGCTTCTAAATATGTTATGCGAAATATTTACTTGACGGAATTTTTTCAAGGTGGTTGCGAGACACAGGACCGGTCGTTATAGCGACACTTGGGGGAGGCCTATGTTCGACAGTGGAAATTTTTCGACTGAAATGATGATGATGATAATTTTTTTCAAGATTTCAGGGTTGCCACTATTGACTATACAAGGCACCAGATAAATAAAGTACATTAACCTTTTCCTAATATCTCCAATATATCGAAAATCCATGAAAAAACTGTTTTTCAGAAAAGGTAAAGGATCACGATAGACGTCGATTCATGACAGCTTTATGTCTTTAATTCTGTTTTTGAAATTAAGAATGTCAATAAATGTAGTACCTCAATGACCGTTATTCGACGTTTATTTCGCGTCTACTTTATTTTCTCCCTCTTTTTAAGTAACTTAATCATTTCTTCTGCTTTGCTAAAGCGAGAAGGAAAAACAGACCTTTACTGAATTCCAGTCGTAGTGTTGTTTCTGTGTCCTTTATGTCCAGGGCCTCAAGTCTGCTATTACAATAGTGTCAGAATGGTCTATCATTGATTTCATATTTGTTGATTTTGACAAGTATTGGTAATCTACTAAAATAATGGCGTCATTATGACTTTCCGATGGTCAACTACTGACACTCCATTGAAAGAAATGGCATAGAATGGTAATCTCGTACATATTGACAAATGAACATCTGAAGTATGCGGTAATCTGCAGACATTTTGAAATTTCCTTTGATCAGTGAGCTCGATATTGTCATTCTACCGTTGACCATTGACCTATCAATGATCGATCATTATGAATTAGCAGATTACAAACTTTTAGCAAAATGACAATGAGATCGTGTTGAAATGACGATTTTATAAAAATAGCAGACTTAGGCCCCAGGTTATTTTCAACCGCTTAAAGATGAAAATAGCTGTAGAGAAAGCAGTCAGTTTACAGCTTGAGTAGATTATGTATAAAGAAATATATAATTGGTACTTTTTATAGCGTTTTTGCGTGAATTGAAGCATGTTTATGGGACTGAAATCAAAATTAATTAAGGTTCTATGTCGTCTGATTGAATCGTGTGAGCAAACAAAAAAAAAGCCTATGAATAAAAGAATTTCAATCAAAATCAAAGCATTTATTTCAAATAGACCATTTGCAGGCACTTTTGAATAGTCAAATGTCGGTCAGTCCAAGAAAAGTGAAGCTAAATTGAATCGGACCAGTACTTTTAGAGATTACCTCCTACAAACTTAAAACAAACTGTACCTCTTTATTATATTAGTGTAGAAGGGTAGATAACAGTCGTTAAAAAGTTCAGGTTTAATATTTGTGCTGGTTTATATTCTGATATTCTATTACCTAGAAGAACATATTTAGGTACTGCTATATTACTGATATAAATACATATATGAAGGCTTTTAACTAAAAGTTCGTTACCCGTCCGGTCTAGACAAACTTTGTGTTAATTTATTTTTAGTTTCTGAGTGATTTAATTTAACAAGTTACTGAGCAGCCAAGTCACTTTTAGTTTTGGGTACAAAATAAAAATGTTTTTGGTTCGAAGCCAATATAAAAAGTAGAGCTATAAAAGTTGATTAAAGTATTTATTTTATCTACCTATTTCAGTGGAAATCATCCGATTAAATCTAGGCACTGGTTATTTTCTAAAAGTGAAAAATGTTTAGCATATTTTTTTTTATGACTTTCCAGTAGGTACCTTAGATATACTTTGCTTACTGCTAAAAATAGTCATTTTGACTTACTTTTTTTTCGTCTTCAGTGCTAAATACGATCTAGAATTTGAAAATCCAGCGTATAGTTTCCGTGGTGTAGCGGTTATCACATCTGCCTAACACGCAGAAGGCCCCCGGTTCGATCCCGGGTGGAAACATACCTTTTTGCTTTTTTGTTTCAAATGTATTTTATTTTTCTTATTCAAAAATCGATTTCACATTTCTAATTTTATTGCATTTTAAAAACTGGACTACACTTGTTAAGATCAAGCTTTTGCCGCGTACATAAAATATTATATAGCCTATGTCACTCAGGATTGAAGCAGCATTCTAACGATCAAAAATTTTTAGTACTTTCAGAGATTAAGTACGCCCTACAAAGAAAAAAAAAAGACGTGTGGCACTCGGGGACTGCCGCGGTAAAGCATTAGCATTTTTATCAACTTATGCAATTTCACACATTGAATTGAATTTTGATTGACTGTTCATTCACTCATTTGTTTTCTTATCGGTCACCACGCTCAAAAAACAAATAAGTAACACCCCCCGTGTTAGGTTATTTTCGTTACGTAATTTCTGGATTCGGTCTCCACGCTCAAGGCCCGCGATAGAAGCTATGCAATAGCTCAAAAACTAACTTTTCTCTATATTAGGTAAATTAGTGTAGATTACAACAAAAAATTACTCCATGATGCAAGGACCTAAAGAATGCAATAAACTGAACAATACACATTTGTACCACAAAACGCGTGACACGAACCCGCTGCCCAGAGCGCAGCTGACGCGAGCGCGCTTCGCTTTCTCAACGGACGTGACTCGGCCGGTCTATTTTCAAATCGGCCGCCTCTTGTGTTGATTTTTCTTGGAACACTCGGAACAACGTGCAACGGTGGCACGTCGAGTGCATTCTGTCCAGCGTGATGTCTAAATAAAAGCGTGTTTCTACAGAATAGAATTTTCGGTATGCTAAAAGCTGACTGTATCTTGTACAGGAATTTTTGCGGGTGATTTGTGTGAAAAGGTGAAAAAGTTTTCCTTTCGACATATTTTTATGAAATGTATGTCTGTCTATACGTGAAAACGAAATAATGTTGTATATATAAGCTATCATAATATGCAAAAATCTTTCTCTAAAGAACCTTTACAAGCTGATGACGCTGTGATAGTTTTATATGATACCAATTTTTTTTCTGAAGTGGCGAATTATCCAGTGTCTTCTCCCCCCTTAGGTTTTTTTTAAGGTGGGAAATTTTACAATGACTTCTTCCGCTCTAAAGCGGAGCGAGAGGGCGTGTCGGACTTTTGCTGGCTAAAACCATTTCTATGTTTCTTCTTTGCATTACTGGACCCCGGTTTTTCCTTTCGGAAACCAAGTCATGGACCGGTGGGCTTTGGCCTTGCTGGGCCCAGAGCGCGTTATTTACTGACTAATACCATACTTGTGTCCTTCAGCTGCCTTGTGCGTTCTAAGGCCGCAGAAGGCCACTGCCTCCCATTCTCTCTAGCTCCAGACTATGGCTTGAAAGTCACCGTTTTACGCTAGATCTAACAAAATCCATCCAGAACTTGATGTTAGTTATTCAACACATCTCCTAGCCAGCTAATTATTTGTATTCCCCAAATGTATTCGCATTCAATGATAATAATTTATTCAATGCCCGTACGGTATCAGCAGTGGGAATTGTATGTGTTGATGTAGTTAATATAATAGTGACGTAATTGGGAACTAATGTTAGGAATTAGTGGTGTAATGGAGTTAGCGGTTTAGCTGCTCGATAATTAGGGGGCAACACTATTGTGTGTGAGGACGTTTTGCTTGTAACTCAGTATTGTCACGTAGTGTAGAATGGATAGGTATTGTCTACGTGTGTGTATTGTGTGGTTTTGGAGTTATGAGAGTACTTTGTATTTAATTCTTCTGAGTTCGTATCTCATTTTTTCTTCTTTTTTGTCCACCGCTTGAAAAAGAATGTAATTATTTTATTTTCACTTTAAATTTTTAAGTTTCTCAGTGTTCTTTTATTTCGGTTTTAAATTGGATAATAATTTACTGCTTTTTTTTAAATTTGCTTGATAAGCTGTTTCAGAACCAACCTACTTATTATTGAACTTTTTAGTATTCTACAGAACGTCTCGCCTACTTTTAACTTTAAGCAATCAATCCTTCTGTACATTTTTTTAGTGAATAAAACCAGAAGGCATTTTTTTTTTCATGGGAAAAATCATCCTATGACAACCCCCGCTCTTGGGCGGACCGGGAGATAGTATCAGACTCTTACTGACTAAAAAACCATGCCGTTCCTTCAAGCCTTCATACCATGTACCGTATTCATATGCATGTAGTAAGAAGCAGTTATTTCAATATTACAAACAGACACTCCAATTTTATTTATATGTATTGATGTATATATGATAAAAAATTCTCATAGAAGTCGTAGGTATGAAATTTTAGGTCTTTAACTTAAACCGATTTTACTAGAACCAATAAATTTGGCACCGTTTTTCTAGTTTTATGGTAAAAAAATATTGTAAAATACCTGTAAGTTGACCCCCAATTTCCAGCCATCGTAGGCGCGGGCTTGCGGACAGTGAGCAATGGGTAGCTCGCTGTCCGGCCGTCCGGTAACTGTCCGGACCAAGCCCAAGTCGTCGACGGCGCACGTTGTCAGCAACAGCAGGGGCCCAGCCGGGTCGAAGCCTACTGGGGCCAGAGTTATCCGATAGGGCGCTCGAGCCCCGTAATGAAAGCATGAAGGAACGGGATGGGTTTTTTAGTCAGTAAGAGTCTGACACTATCTCCCGCTCCGCCCAAGAGCGGGGGTTGTCATAAGATGATTTTTCCAATCGAAAAAAAAGCCACAATATTGTAAAATAACTGTAGGTTGACCTCAAAATAATTCTACTCTTAAAATATACACTAGATCCATCACCTATCGCCACGAAATACATCGTACACATCTCTATGCGATGTTACGTGCACATTTAGCGTTACAAATGTGTATCCTACACGTCGATATCCCTTACCGAATATAAATAAGGCTTCAAGTGATATTGACTTATTTCTTAGAACTAGATCGTAAGTAGTAAGTGCGTGATCGTGGGGCATGAACTGGAAATTGATAGGCACATTTGTAATAGAAGTGAGGGTATGTTTTATTTATTTTAGACCAGGGTAGATGCCTTCAAAAATAATAAAAAGTGAAAAATAATAATAGTAGGATGAAACCCATCACAAAAGGAGGAGAATATTATAAAAATGAAAGGAAAAATAATTTACGGGCGATCTGAGGTCGGGAAGGGGGTGGGGGTGACTTTTTAAGGGGAAAAAACGGTTTTTCTCGATTTCCGGCAAAACTAAAAGTCCTATGGAAAAAAGTCAAATGGCAAAGTTGTAGGTAATAAAAAGATCTAAAACTTTTGTATTAACACTTTTTTCACATAACCTCAAAATTTATGTGAAAAATTCAAAAAACCATGTTTTTGGTTTTTTATTTTT
The DNA here is from genome assembly GCA_929112965.1 of Mythimna albipuncta. Classification (NCBI taxonomy): domain Eukaryota; kingdom Metazoa; phylum Arthropoda; class Insecta; order Lepidoptera; family Noctuidae; genus Mythimna; species Mythimna albipuncta. The sequence continues at coordinate 4,886,303 of OV815959.1, read as the reverse complement.
ATCTCTTTCAAAAAACAATATTTTATCACGAAATTTGGTGAAAACTTACCTTTTTATGTCCCAAATACGCTGTAATTTATTTGATTAGAAATATTTATTTTTTCACCTTATTTTGAATAAATATCGAAAAATCACCCTAATTTTCAATTGAAAAATCACCCGTCAAAATATCTTTTTTTTTTTTCAAAAAGTTTATATGGTGTCTGTTTGTTGAAATCTCTACTTTCCGATGGTGAAAAAAAATATATATGTTACCATAGTAAATCTTCTCAGCAAATGCAAAAAACCGAAAAAAACTCGAATTCAAATTTTTTTTTTCAATTATTATATTGAATGTAGAGCTATTTATTAAAATTTACACTTTAATTACTAAATTGCAAATCAAAATATAGTACTATAATTAACAAACAAATAAGTTGATAAAATTAATACTTAATAAGACGTCTACAATATTTGGAGAAAGGAGTCGAATCTTCTTTAAGTTATATGCGTAGATGCCTATTTATAACTATTTTTAGATAACTTATATTTATCTGAGTGACCTACGAAAAATTTTAGCCCATCAAAAGGTATTTCATAGAGGAGTGGGGAAGGGGCTAGGCGGGTCCGGGTCTTACTACATACATACCTAATATTTCGTAGCAGCTGTAACAACCGTTAGCCTAGCCAGTATTCGAAATACAGTATAGTATACAACATCGTTTAAAAAATACCCGTGCACGTTGAGTTTCTTGAAGATAATTGTGACAAGTTTACAAAAAAACTAAGAAGATTAAAAAAATAATAATCTCCTTTATTTTGCACAAACAAACTTAGTTACTCCCATAAGATATATAAAATACACATCGTAAATATATTTTTACTAACTAACTTTTGGCCGATTTTCATATATATATTATACATTTCAAATATATTTCAGATATATTCAATTTTTTTATTTTATTTTTAGCTGTTTTTTATGTCTTTTAGGATATATTTTGAATGTATCTAAAATATATTTAAAATATATGAAATATATATGAAAATAGGCCATAAGTTAGTTATTAAAAATATATTTACGATATGTATTTTATATATTTATATATTTTATGGGAGTAACTAAGTTTGTGAAAAATAAAGGAGATTATTATTTTTTTAATCTTCTTAGTTTTTTTGTAAACTTGTCATAATTATCTTCAAGAAACTCAACGTGCACGTGTATTTTTATAAACGATGTTGTATACTATACTGTATTTCGAATACTGGCTAGGCTAACGGTTGTTACAGCTGCTACGAAATATTAGGTATGTATGTAGTAAGACCCGGACCCGCCTAGCCCCTTCCCCACTCCTCTATGAAATACCTTTTGATGGGCTAAAATTTTTCGTAGGTCACTCAGATAAATATAAGTTATCTAAAAATAGTTATAAATAGGCATCTACGCATATAACTTAAAGAAGATTCGACTCCTTTCTCCAAATATTGTAGACGTCTTATTAAGTATTAATTTTATCAACTTATTTGTTTGTTAATTATAGTACTATATTTTGATTTGTAATTTTTTTTGTTATCTATGTAACATGTAATTTTACGTTTTTCGAGTAATTAAAGTGTAAATTTTAATAAATAGCTCTACATTCAATATAATAATTGAAAAAAAAATTCGAATTCGAGTTGTTTTCGGTTTTTTGCATTTGCTGAGAAGATTTACTATGGTAACATATATTTTTTTTTTCACCATCGGAAAGTAGAGATTTCAACGAACAGACACCATATAAACTTTTTAAAAAAAAAAGATATTTTGACGGGTGATTTTTCGATTGAAAATTAGGGTGATTTTTCGATATTTATTCAAAATAAGGTGAAAAAATAAATATTTCTAATCAAATAAATTACAGCGTATTTGGGACATAAAAAGGTAAGTTTTCACCAAATTTCGTGATAAAATATTGTTTTTTGAAAGAGATAAAAATAAAAAACCAAAAACATGGTTTTTTGAATTTTTCACATAAATTTTGAGGTTATGTGAAAAAAGTGTTAATACAAAAGTTTTAGATCTTTTTATTACCTACAACTTTGCCATTTGAATTTTTTCCATAGGACTTTTAGTTTTGCCGGAAATCGAGAAAAACCGTTTTTTCCCCTTAAAAAGTCACCCCCACCCCCTTCCCGACCTCAGATCGCCCGTAAATTATTTTTCCTTTCATTTTTATAATATTCTCCTCCTTTTGTGATGGGTTTCATCCTACTATTAGTTTTTTTTGTTTTAAAAATTATCGACACTGGTCTATTTAGTGAATTTTTCTCTGAAAAAGAAGAAATATGTGTAAAAATAACTGACAAGTAATGTTAAGGTAAATTATGTGAGATGGCAAAAAGGTATGTTTCCGCCCGGGATCGAACCGGGGGCCTTCTGCGTGTTAGGCAGATGTGATAACCGCTACACCACGGAAACAATATGTTTCTAGTCAAAATAGAGTATCACTATAATAATATCTTTCATATATAAATAAATCATAGTTTAAAGTTTCGATTATGTAATCAAAAGTTTGATTATCACTAACTAACTTTATCCATACAAAACTTTAATAAAACTTAAAAAAAATTCCATAACATACCTTTCCTAACAAGCCACCGTAGGCGTGTGATGCGGACAGCAATGGGTAGCTCGCCGTCTGGCTGTCCAGTAACCTGGGGCCACGGGTTCCACTCTTAGTGACGTAATCAATTTATCAACATGGGAAGTCAACAAAAAAATCAACTTATCAGCGTGGGTAATTTTTTATCCTAAAAAAAATTCATATTTAAAAAATAGCTGAAATCGATTCAATAGTTCATTCTGAATATGCAACTTTCAGGGTATGCATTTATTATGTTACATTTTGTATACTATTTCCTTCATTCACACGGGCGAAACCGCTGACTGAAACTAGCTGACGACTAAGATACAATTACAGTCAGAGTGGGGATCGCCTTGCGCATTTCATACATTGGCGAGTCAATCGTCGTCGTTGTTAGATACATGCAGCTAGGCGGGGAACGAATCATGAGTGACGTCTATGACGCGATGGCGCGGCGAGTTAATCACTGACACTCCCCGCCCCCGCGTCTCACTTGGCACCACTAAAGAGACCGAATATTTGACTTCTGCGCAACTTGAAGCAAGCGCTCAAGATCCGTGCCGGCAATTTTAGGTTGTGTTTTGATGAGATTAGATAAGTAGTGTATTCAAACATTCGTGTGATATTATAAACTTCGATTATGACTCAGTTTCTGATATTTTAATAATCTTTGTTTTATGTCAGTATCATAAACTAATATTATTCATTATTTTATTCTGCTACAATAAATGTTATTTTATAAATATCAAGCAGAAATTATCGATATCTTTGTTACCGACGTATTGAAGACGGTTTTCTACATATATTTGTTGCCAACGTACGACTGTGATATCTAGTAATTTCCTAATCTGTGCTAAAATTATTAACATGACTGATTGTTAATAGATAGAATGTTTTATGGTTGAGTAAATACCATCACTTTATCATCTTCAGAGAAAAATCAAGACACATTTAATTCCGCCAAGTCTGTTCCATCATCAGACCGCTAGACGCCACCGGCAACACATTACTCATAATTATTTTAGTAACATACGTTTCATCCCTTTTTTTTCGGTGGGTAAAAATAAGACACTGTCTCCCGCCCCGGACGGGAGACAGTGTCAGACTCTTACTGACTAAAAACCCACCTCGTTCCCTTTCATTCCGGGGCTGAGCCTTCCTTTCAGAAGCCAACCCTTGGCCCCAGTAGGCTACGATCCTGCAGGGCCACTACGGTTGCTGACAACTCCTTGAGGTGCGCGTTTTAACAGTGCGCGCCGTCGACGACCTGGGCTCGGTCCGCACAGTTACCGGACGGTCGGACAGAGAGCTACCCATTGCTCGCCGATCGCAAGCCCGCGCCTACAGTGGCCGGAAATCGGGATAGGAATTCTGGCGACGGCTAAGGCGTGAGCGCCGTTGCCTAATGCGGTCGGCCTCCTCCTTTGCTAGCATTACTGCTACGCAGAAGGAGGCAACCGCCTGCAACTCCTCCTCGCTCTGGACCATGGCCTCAAGGCTCAGCGCGAGAGATCGCCGCATACATTTTATTCCTCCTCTTTGCATGACCATACAAACAAAGACACACGATTCCCCTTCAACTTTTCTGTTGATCATCATTTCGGCTCTTAAAACATCATGTGCAAGGAGCGTTACATACTAATTCCTTTCTAAATATTAAAAACAAAATATATTCTTTAAACGTTGACTATTTTCTGAAATGTTAGCTACAATTGCCTCCACTTGGCGCTATTATTTAAGTAACCCTGTCACGTACCTGCCAACTCACCTCGTTATCTATTTTCTTTTTTTTTTGTTGCGGAAAACGAATTCACCGAATCCCAATTCCCATTTTATTCTTTTTAAAAGATATAAATTACACAGCAGCTAACCTATCAATCTGCCATATTATAAGTTTGCTTACATTTTGAACATATTTCGCCATCAAACTGTTAAGTTTGGCAAGGAAATTATGCACAAATAACATAAAAACTGTAAGAATAATAATAAAAAATAAATACGTATATTATAAAAAAACACGACCAGTTATTTTATAAAAAGTACCTAAGCTCTAAATAATAACGTTGTATTATTTCCACCCGTTATTCAAATCACATAGACAATTGACAGTTGCGTCTAAACCGCGCTTTAAAACAAAATGGCGTCGCTTCTAAAATGGCGGCACATGATTTGTGACATCACTAAACAGCGTTTGCGCTTTGACTGCGACATTAGAGCGTGGCGCCCTCTGTGGTGCGGTTGTGTAAATCACGGGAGCAGCTTTAGCGGTAAAGTGGCGAATTGATGGCGATATATTAGACAGTTTTATTGTTTCAATTTACAGAATATTGAAATCGAACTGCGAAAATCGTTTTTGGGAAACATATTTCGATATGTGCATCCTTTTGAAATGATAATTTAAAATTTTCAGGCTTTCGTACCTATGGCTTTAAAATAGCCAGTAGTTAATAACAAATTAATTTTGATCTATTTGTCCCATTCCATCCATTGTCACTTTCTTTCTTCACTATGCTCGTTTCGATACATCTTAATATTATGTAGGTACCCAATTTTTTCCCAAAGTATCTTAGAGTCGGCTTCCTGTCAAACTAAATGCAGCTGAACATTATTTCACCTGTAACCCTGATAGAACTTCTAAAAAAGTTTCACTTCTATAAAGTTTTAGAATAATAATCCATAAAAATTATCAGAAGCCTACTCCAATATCCTCAAGATCAACCGCTGCGAGCCCGACCCCGAGCTACCCTTTGCTCACCATCCGGACCGAACCCGAGTTGTCGACTGCCCGTATCATCACAAAGATGTCAGCAAAACCGTAGGGGTCCAACAGGGCCGAAGCCTTATGGGGCCATGGGTTCGCTTCTAAAACCCGGGGTCCTGGAACGCAAGGCAAAGAAAGAACATAGGTGTAGTTTTAGACAGTAAAAGTCTAACACGCTTTCCCGTTCCGCCCTAGAGCGAGAAAAGTCATGGAATGATTTCCCACCTTAAAAAAAAGTTATGTTAAAAGGTTTCTAATCTAACTGAACGCAGCTCAATTTTAGCTCACTTGTAGCCCTGGTAAAGATTCGAGATCCTGACTTCCCGAACATTTAACCCCGATTTCTGATTTAAGCATTTGAAATTGAGTATTACTTAAATTCTACTTTGCTTTGAAAACCTGTCAAAATTTGGCATTTAAGTATAAGTATGAGACATTCTTAACTCAGAAACCCGCCCTTAAAATCTCAAACGCCTAAAATTCAAAACTAACTGCTAGAAATGTTCTTCGTTAAAGTTATAGAATAAAACTCATAAAAAGTCAAGCCCACTCTAATGTCCTCAAGATAAAGTTACGATGATGACTACGAATAGTTACAATGCATCTCCTTCAGTTCAGATGTTTCAGTGCCAGTCGTTAAAGCAACGGAGATGGTGATTGTGATAAATTATACTGTTTTATTGTCAGTGGCGGATTAAGCTAGCGGGTCTATTGTAAATTCGACCAAGGGGGACCCCTTGGTCGAATTTGTGGTTATTTGTGTGATTATTCTTTATTATACATACTATTTTTATAAACAAAAAAAAAAACAGGACAAAAAGGAAAAGGATAGTTAATTTACATAGACGAGCTTAACCCACAACTGGGTTTTCTTAAAGCAAACCATATCTATACTATAATATTATAAAGCGGAAGAGTTTGTTTGTTTGTTTGTTTGTTTGTTTGTTTGTTTGTTTGTTTGTTTGAACGCGCTAATCTCTGGAACTACTGGTCCGATCTGAATGATTCTTTTAGTGTTGAGTAGTCCATTTATCGAGGAAGGCTATAGGCTATGCTTTTTTTTTTCAAAATTAGGGATCCGTAATAAAATTGCTATTTTGTAACACAAGGTGTAAAATCGAAAACCTATTTTTGCGTGCGCTGCAAAAACTATTGACAATAGAACAAAATGATGTACTACGGGTTTGTAGATCCCATTAAGACCTACAAAAAAGTTCGCGAGAACATATATCTAGCTATCATGGTTTAATCACAATAACCGGTTTTGTGTTCAAAATAATTATTAAATTGTCTGAAGAAAAAAAAACTACGGTAAATATGTATCGTAATATTAATCTTTATCGAAATTAAGCATTATGTTATCAAGAGTATTTATGTAGAAGTAAAATACTTTTTGTTTCATCTCAATCGGATATTTCGTTTAAAAGTTATCACGTGTGTAAGATGTTAAGAGTTGTTACCTATTAATGAGTTATGGGCCATAGAGTTTTTTTATCAACATAAAATCCTGTAAAAATCTTTTTCGAAATATATTTGGTGATGATTGTAAGTATAAGATCTTTGAAGAGTATAATAAATACATTTATGAACGCGGTAATCTTGGAATATACTGATCTGATATGAAAACTGTTTAAATATTCAATAGGCCATTTATTGAGGGAGGCAATTATAGGCAATATTTTATCTTGATATTTCCACGGAAACGAGAAAAAAGCGGGTGAAACCGCGGGGCACAGCTAGTAAATGATAAATGCACTCGTGGAGAACTCGAATTTCAAATGTACAACAAAAAACTTTATCTAACTTAAAACTAAAAATAAACTAAACAGATATGTGCACAGTTCACTGGTTAGTTTATTTTATTAAGATAAATATAGTTTAACATTTTGTACAAAAGAGTTTTTTTTATACATTAACACGTAACACTCCTAAATAGTACTAAAATAAAAAAATATTTTCATTAAAATTACGTCAATTATTTAATATTTTAACTTTTGGAAAAACTTTTGGATTTTTATTCTGTAGATTTACTAGTAGACTCAAAAGAGTTGTGTAAAAACTTGGAGGAAGTGTGAAGTAAATTGACTATCACATTCAAAGTAATCCGCTGTATCTGGATTCCATTTAAAGATATCAAAAAATGAAAGGCCAGTTTTAACATTTGTATTTTGACTATATAGCGGCTTGTCCGGTACTGCACCGGACAAGTTAGTATCTACTACTACTACTACCGGAGTAGCTACTACTAAAACAGCTACTACTACATACCCCGAATTACCCCGAATTATTATTTTATTGTTTCTTTCAGTTTCGGTCTAAATTACATTCTAAGGTCTTTCTCAAATGTTAAAACAGGCCTTTTATTTTTTAACGAGTTTATTGTATATACTTTGACTTTTTTTTTTACGTGGGGCCCGCATATGCGCGGGGCCTGTAGCATTTGCTACTCTTACTAAATGGCTAATCCGCCACTGTTTCACTGTCTCTATGTCTGTAAAATAGATGGCGCTCGTGATTTATCCCGCAATTAACAAGATGGCAGTTGTTTCAAACTTTGTCTTTTAATAGTTATTTGTAGTGCTTCGGATGTGCTTTACTTAGTAAGGTGTGGTTTGAGCTTGTATGTGGGTGATGATATATGGTGCCATTAACTTTTACACATTGTTGTGACTGAAGATTTATAGCCTTATTTGCAAAAGACTAACTTTAAGCTTAGTTTAAATACTGATTTGCAGGTTCTAAATTTAAATTCTCTATAGAACATTTTGAATTAAGAACCTGCTAATTTGTATTAAAAGTAGGGCCCAGCGGGGTCGAAGCCTACTGGGTGGCCCCAGTTAGGGTTAGTTTCGAAAGAGTAGCTCAGCCCCGGTATGAAGGCAAGAAGGAACGGGGTGGGTTTTTAGTCAGTAAGAGTCTGACACTATCTCCTGCACTGGGGATGTCATTAGATGATTATCCAACCGAAAAAAAATCACATTATAGTTTTTTTTTTTTTATATAGGTCCTTGTGGAAAGATTTAGATACTATATTTAGATTATTTGTTACTAATCAAACATAGTAACAAGTAATCATTGCTTGACAGTCAAAACAAATCTTTTGTATGTAACTGATCCATTCATTTTCATATTATTTATTCAACAGCGTTTTTTACATTTACATCAAATGTTTCACAAAAATAATAATAGGAATATAATTCGTAATAAGCTTAAAATATTTTCCAATAAAAAAAAAAACATTACAGTATTAAATTAAGTTAATTTAAGCACAGTTCCAAGCACAAAAAATGGCTATAGGACAGATTAGGAGTTCTATTGTGTTTATTTTTGTAGATAAGCTTTCGTTTGACCACTTGATGCCTAGAATTTATCCTATTTATTTACTCTTTACTGAAATATATCAGATGAGATAATGGTCAACCGCGAGCCTATCTGTTATACAAATATACACCGCTAAATTTTGATCTTTTTAATCCCGTGGAGGGTCTACCTACAGGTCATTGGACTCGCTCAGCTAACGTTTTCTTAAAGAAATTAATTTCGTACATGCGTAAATTAATATGAGTTTTGAAAAAAGGTACTTTATTTTTTAATTTTATCTTTACAAATCGATAGTATTTCGTGTACCGGTGTTATGTTTATGGAATAAAACTTGAATTCACAGACAGACAGACAGACTTTAATAACACAAAGTACTTGCTTAGTAGTAAAGTAGTAAAGTAGTTAGCAAAGTAGTAGCTTTCTGTGCAACATCAAGCTAACACAAGTTAGGACGCCATGACACCAAGCACTAGTGTTGTCCCTCGTATAGTACAAATCTAATATTAGTGTTGTTTCATACACAACAACCGGATCGACACTCCACGGGATTAAAACAATCAAAATTTAACAGTGTATATTAGGTAACCTGGGGAAGTTATTACCAAGAGCTATAAATGTAAGTTTGTTTTTCTCGCTATCACTGTTAACGATTTTAATTAACGAATTCTTCAGAACTTTTAGAAACAAACAAAGGACTTTAGTAATACTTATAATATATCATTTTCTCAAAGACCATTTATTGTTTTAACGACCAAAGTTTAATTTTTTTTTTGTGTTAATGTTAACAAACGTAAATTAAATGCCTGCTCTAAAATATAAAATATAAATTTTTCAGAAAGCTTTCTTTTTTCAGAATTTTCTCCTTGGAGTTTCTTATTATCCACCTTAAAAAAAAAACTTGTGGAATTTTTAAATGGAGGTACAAAGTAGCTGAGACGAAAGGAATTCTTTGCATCACGAAGTTTCTTTTATATAAAATCTCTTTAAGAATACCGCTACATAGATCAACTTATAATCTAAGACTGTGCGTACCATATCTTTTTCTTCATCTAAAATTATGGTCTTAAATTTTATTAAATCAAGCTTGAGGTTTCTCAGAAGGCAGAACATGTATTTTTGCAGAGTAGAAAAGCTATATAACATTATTTATTTATTTATTTAAAGCTTTATGCACAAAAAAACTGTACAAAGGCGGACTTAATGCCTTAGGCATTATCTGCCAGTCGATCTTAGGGTGGTGCAGAAACATAACATGGCAGGTGCAACTTAATAAATAGACAAAACAGAAGAGAAACAAATATATACAATAGTAAATACATACTTAGATACATACATAAACAAAAACAATGCTGTTGTGAAAAAACCAATTAGCTCGGTGATGATTCTACCAACATCTTGCGAATATGCTCATGTGCCTTCACCTTAAAAGATTAGATTAGTGTCAGACTCTTACTGACTAAACAAACCACCCCGCTCCTTCTTGCCTTTCATACCGGGGTCGAGCTACCTTTCGGAGCTAACCCTGGACCTAACGCTTTGGCCCAGTTGGGTCCCTGCTGTTGCTGATAGCTCCTTGAGGCGCGCGGGAACACTGCGGGCCGTCGACGACTTGGGCTCGGTCCGGACAGTTACCGGACGGTCGGACAGCTACCCATTGGCGTCCGCACCTACGATGGTATATAAGATTAGCTGTTGCCGGAAACTATTCCAAACGAACAAGTATCCTATGCTATTCCAGAACATAGTCTACCCGTGTTCCAAGTTTCATCGCAATCCGTTCAGCCGTTCGAGCGTGAAGAAGTAACAAACCCACTGACACACACTCACAAAGCTACCTTTATAATAATTTGTTAAAATAATTAATCAAAGTTTTGTGTCAAATAAAAGATTACTGCTTAATTCGATAGAAATAATTCTACACTATTATTTTATAGAGGTAAAGTTTTGTTTCATTTTTTTTTTATTGGTTTGAGGTAATCTCTGAAAGTACTGGTCCTATTGCGAAAATTGTTTCACTGATAGAAAGCTGCTTTATTACTGAGTGTATTTTATGTATCCGGACAAAGCCGCGGGTAAAATCTAATCCATAAATAGCCTATTCTAATACCAAAAAAAATACCACTTTTTTTTTCCATGCGAAATTCATCCAATGACAACCCCCGCTTTTGGGCGAAGCGGGAAATAGTGTCAGACTCTTACTGACTAAAAAACCCATCCCGTTCCTTCAAGCGTAACATTTGAATTTTTTTGAAACCATACTTATTTTTCCATTCCAAACGAATACAAAAGACTTGAATTTGGTGGTTTTGGTGGTGTTGCCGCGGGTAAAAGCTAGTTAAAAAAAAAAAACAAATCTCTTTGCAAATATACAAAGTAGCTACATCACATTTTCAATCTCAAAGATGACTAACAAGCACAAAATATGAAGCGAAGTGACATCTCCGACTTAACATTCATAAAGCAGTACATTTAGTTGAAATACTCGAGCTAAGAGGATTACAGAGACGCTACGCTGCCGGTATTCAGTTCCGAGCTAGCCAAAAGGCAATTCCTAAGTATCCGGCTCGAATTCCTGCCATAACTAGGAATATTATGTAAGTCTGGCAGGTAATACCGTTGATGTTGTAATTTCGATTGTCTTTAGTTTTCTCCTAACTTGTAACAGTCATTTTCGCTTTAAATGTTAATTTGTTGATTTTCACTAAATGTCTAATATTATTATAAATAACTAGCTGTGCCCGCGAACTTCGTACCGCCTAATTTTTTTTTTATTATGAAAAATAGATGTTGGCCGATTCTCAGACCTACTCAATATGCTCACAAAATTTCATGAGAATCGGTCAAGCCGTTTCGGAGGAGTATGGCAACGAAAACTGTGACACGAGAATTTTATATATAAGATTTCTTCGTCTCGAATTGATGAATCGAGAAATTTGACTGCTAAAGTTAAAGCCAAAATAAACTCGTGAATGTCTTGCTTAGGTGTGATATTTTTTCAGCAATGATGCCTGCCTATAAGTTTGCATTTACGTAATAGGTAAATCCTGACAACAATCCATTACAAAACACAAAAATAAAGATATCTCACCTTACCTTCAAACCTTTTCCAATCAACGTAACAACCCGCTAATAAAGACTGACCTTCAAAAAACGAGTCTTCAACGTAGTCTATTTCATAGCCTTTCAGAAACAATAGCTCGGCCGTCGGGGAACCACAACGCGATGGAATTTCAGTAAGCTGAAATGCTGAAATTTAATTATGCGGAAGCAAGGAGACCGGTTGTTTCTGCACTTTCAACGGTTATCAGTTTGGGTTATAATTTACAGAGTTTATTTTGATATTTCTGCTGAGTTTTATTGGAAAGCCGGGCTTTATTTTTAAGAAAATTTGTGTTGGCTCATTTGCTCAACTGGCTTATTAATTGAGCACATTTTTTTATAGTTTGATTGCTGTGTTTTAGACGAGAAAGACAAGAACATTTCCAAACATAATATTTTAACTAATATTTTAACACGCTACATAAAATCGTCAGTGAATTTCTAACATTACCTAAGCAATTTTTAGTGTTCTGATGAATGTTACTATTGGGGGCTTGGAAAATCGTTTGAATTAAACAGACGGTAAAAAGCAAACGAACATATCTTTCAAAAAGAGATGTTCTACTGTTGATTTTATAATTCAATATTGTTATTTTGCTGTCTTCTAAAATAGCCATTATTGACTTATTCCGCATTGTTAGAAGTGAACTTATGATATGTCATTGCAGCTAAGGCGGTTCTAGGACATGCCGGTTTCCTCACGATGTTTTTCTTCACCGCTTTCAGAGCAGTGGTGATGGTGGTGATATACACAAAATAATGCGCCTGGCTGGGTTTGAACCCGTGACCTACAACTCATAAGGGCGTATTCAGATGACACGCGCCGATCACGCACAGTACCCGCGCACGCGTTGTGCCCGCCATAAACCCGCACATGCGCTGCATCCGCCTCGCACACGCCTCGCGCCCACTTATACTACTACTGACTGGACTACTTCGTTCATTAGGCATTTAGCCATAGCGCGGGCGCAAGGCGTACGCGAGGAGGGTGCACAACGCGGGCAAGACGAGCGCAGGGTTGGCACGAGGCGGGCACAGGCCGTGCGCTTGGCGTGCGCGTGCAGACCTTGTTAAATGCAATTTGAGATCTATTGATGGATTATAAGACTCAAATTCCTATTTAACAAATTTCAATGCGAGTTGGACGCGGGTGGCGTGCGCTGAGAGTGCGCGTGTCGTGTGAACGCGCCCTTATTTGGGGCCACTCGGCCACCACTACTCTCTAAAAATTCGAAGATATGTGACATCCACCAACCCGCACTGGGCTCGCGGTGGATTTCGGACTATTCCCTCTCCCAGTTTGGAGGCCTGAGTCCCATCAGGAACATTATAAGGCCGACTATGCTATGCTAGCCAAGGTGGACTTCACTGGTGTCGAGGAGAATATTAGTAGGGTTCATAAGAGTCAGTTTTCAGTGTTGAATCTTTTTATAGGTCAAGGTACTAGGTAGATTAATATACAATTTCTTCATTTGTAAGGGCAGTAGGTAATACGGAGAATAATAAATTGTAATCCTTGTGGAATGCTTCTCGTTACATTAAATACGAGGAAATTTTTTATTACTTTTATTTTTCTTCGTATGTTTCCTTTGTTAAGTAACAAGAATCCAGACTGCCATTGAATTTACATTATTCTATATTCATTTGTTTTGAACATATCATCTGTATGAATACAAAAGCCCGCATACATAAAATATAGCCTACAATCATCATCATAGTAGCCGAAAGACGTCCACTGTTGGACATAGGCCTCCTCCAAGCGTCGCCACAACTACCGGTCCTATGCGTCACGTATCCATCGGATGCCCGCGACCCTGACCAGGTCATCGGTCCACCTTATTAAAGGCTTTCCAACGCTGCGTCTTCTGGTACGTGGTACAACTGCCATAAATTGAAGCTTGCCGTCCGACGTCTGGACTGAGCCCAAGTCAAGGATGTCAGCAAACCGTAGAGGTCCAGCAGGGTCGAAACCTACTGGGGCCAAGGGTTTGTTTCTGAAAGGAAAACTCGACCCTGGAAGAAACACGGGGATTTTTAGTCAGTAAAAGTCTGACAGACTCTCCTTCCGCGCCCAAGACCGGGAGATTCCATCCTCGCAAAAAATGCCTAAATTGAAATATTATTATGTTTCTTTTACTGAAAAGTGAAAAAGCGTACCTAAGTTTTATATTTCTCCATTATTTTCAGAATAATTCTTTCGTAATATTTAAATTAAATACAAACATATGAAATGTCCGTGGAGCACCTCTACCCGGTCCCCAAGCTAAGCCATGCGGCCTACGTAAATATTTTACGAGTACAAACAGAATAAGCAAGGGCGTAGCGTAGACTAATTTAGACGTGGGTGTAGGCGCATCAGCAATCCAGTCTTCATCAGTTACTATCAGATGAAATAGTGGGCAAGCCTATCAATTAGGTATTTTCCTGTTTTTATTTGTGTAGAATATTTTATAGTACGAATAACGCTTAAAATGAAGCAGCAATTAGCGTTTCAAATATTGGTATGAGGAAGTGTCGTATTGGGGATACCTTGCTATCTCGTTTGTACACACGTAACCTAATGGCGACTTGACTTGTCAGTTCGTGCATCTGTTACTTGACATTCTCCTTCCACCAAATAAAAAGATTTTCTAGCTTATTGAATTTTGAACCGATTTGAAAAATTCTTTCGGTTTGTAATTTTTGAAAGAAATAATAAACAAAAAATGTCAAGAACCTAATTATTAAAAAAAACCCTCGTTCTTAAAGAGCGCTTGCTTGCGTGAAGCACTTTTTGGTACGAGGCTATGGGCGAGGGGTTGTTTCACCCACGCCTGACTACGCTACTAGGTATAAGTACCTACACGTTTCAGGAGCAATGACGCGACTAACTTTTTTATGTGAGAACATACCTCTCTCATTTATTAAATGTTACCTACTTATTTTATGTATTTTTTTCTTTTCTGTTTTTCTCTTTTTTTCGTGTGGGCTGTTAATAATTTAATGTGCCTTTGTTTTGCTGTATTTGTAAGTAAATATGTGTAGGAGGTTTTTGTTTGGTTAGGTCTATAAAGGTTTAGTAGTTTTTGTAAAAATATTAAAAAGAAAATCGTGTTTTTTGATTAGCCGTTAATTTTATGCCTCTCATGACCACTTTAAGAATAGATCTTAATCTGTTAAACACATAAGTGTCATAAAGAAAACTTATGAGTTAGTTGACAACCTAATATGGATACACAGGTTGTCGACCAACTTTTAGGTTCTGAGGTTTTACTTAGCCTTGGTTTTAAACAGCTAATCTAATACCGAATATTAGATTATCTGTTTCATTAGAATTCATATAAGTGCCTTATCACTTCAACCAAAAGACGTCCACAGCTGGACAAAAGCCTCCCTCAAATGTCGCCACAATAACCGATCCTGTGCGTCTTGAACTTAATGCCCGCTATGACCTGCCGTGACCTGTGTTGTACTTAGTGTCGGTGGTGTCCAACTTGCGACCTTTTTAAATATTTAAAAAAAAATATAACATGGTGTAAAAACTATTCGAATCCATTCAGTTACTGATTCAGAACAAACTGTAATACTTTTACTTTTTTACTTTTTTTTTTGTTATTCTTCTGTTTCCTTCTTCGATTTTTTAATCATTGTGTGTACATAAAAGTGTTAACCACAAAATAAATAAATAGAAATATAGGGTGACTGGCAATTAGTGTACGATACTTAAACACGTAATTGTGCTCATGATAACAAACAATTTTTATTTTGAGAGCAAAGCCGAAATCGCGAAAAAAATATCAGCTGTTCAGTACATTAGGCAAACACAAATGTACTGAACAGCTGGTTTTTTTTTTGCGTTTTCAGATTTGTTCCCATAGTAAAAGTTGTTGGTTATCATGAGCACAATCACGTGTTTAAGTATCGTACACTAATTACCAGTCAACCTAAATTTATTCATATTTCGCATAAATTAAAAATAGTATGGTATATTAAACTTTTCGACCGAGTAATAGAGCTTACAGATCCTTGAAATTACAAAAAGCCTATTCAAAAGTTAACATCGTAAGTAGAACAAGCTCGAAACGAAGGCGATTTCCAAATAAAGTGAAGTAGGTGCTTGATTATCTTAGGACGGAGCAAGTGGCGTGCACGGCTTCGAACGCCCAACTTAGTTCGGATACAACAATTAAGTAGAACTTCAACTTGTGTACAAACTGGGATGGCACCTTTATGGATACGTTTTAGTCAAACTGTTGTAAATGTTTAGTTTGCTTCGGTTAACTGGTTTAAGTGAAGTTTTTTGGACTTCCAATAATAAGTAATAGTAATAATTTTTAAATGTTTTTTTTTATATTGAAATATTTAAAAATGTAATTTATATGAATGTTTAAGAATAAATGAGAATAATAATATAATAATAATTAATAATATTTTTTTAAGCTATTGCATAGCTTCTATCGCGGGCCTTGAGCGTGGAGACTGAATCCAGAAATTCCGTAACGAAAATAACCTAACACCCCCCACTCATTTGTTTTCTCATCGGTCACCACGCTCAAAAAGCGTAACTTCAATTAATATCAAAGAAAAAAAAAACAAAGGAAAAAAAATACTGCATAAATAAAATAAATAAATAATTATAATTGCTTAAGTTGATAAAAAATTCTATGCAATAGCTTAACCGCGGCAGTCTCCGAGTGCCACACGTCTTTTTTTATATTTTTAAATGTTTTTTTTAATAACTTTTTTATGGAATATTTAAAAATGTTAAAATGGCTAATAAAGGAACTAATAATAATATTCCACAACTACCACACAACGCCGTCTTGTCCCAAGCTAAGCAGAGCTTGTGTTATGGGTACTAACAACTGATAAACATACTTAAATATTTCTAAATACATACATATCATAGATAAATTATACCCAGACACCAAACAAATGATAATGCTCATCACACAAACATTTGTCCTGGGTGGGAACCGAACCCACGACCTCCGGCATAGCAGTCAGGGTCACTAACCACTAGACCAACAGGCCAGTCAAATGTACGAAGAATGTCTCTTGTCGATTGATTATTTTTTTTTTAAGTAAAATCGATTTGTAATATGTATTTAAAAACACCATTTATATTTATTTATGTGAATACACACTCGAAAACGTCCAGCTCGAGTATGTAGATAGCTATGTATATTTGGGTAAGCAGATATCAATTTGACGCACGAAACAACAAACAAGATGGGCCAGCAACCGTAGGGGCCCAGCAGGATCAAAGCCTACTGGGGCCATGGGTGATGAGAAAGAGATCCCCGGGGCCCTGGAACAATGGCAAAGCAGGAACAGAAGTGGGTTTTTAGTCAGTAAAAGTTTGACACTTTCTCCTGCTCCGCCCAAGAGCGGGGGATCTCATTAGATGATTTTCCTACCAAAAAAAAGGTTGAATCTTTATAACTCTTAAAGTGGATACATTTTGGCGTTGAAACTTCAGAACGGCGTTCGTGACGCTCCCTAGCGTAACAATGAAATTGAATGAGTTACACCAATAAGATTTACTAGATGTGATTAGAGCGTACTTCAATTATTGTGTTACGTTTTCAAGATCGAACTAAAAATTTTAGCCTACATAGCAAATGATAGATTCTACACCTTTTTTTTTTGTTTACGGGGGGAAACCTTCAAAACGCGTCTGTTCTTTTGGGGGAAAGTTCAGGAGTGTGATTGTTACATCACTAAAACCACCCCAGTGATCACCAGCAGTACATATAAGAGGGCTTCTTGACCTCATAAAAGGCCACCCTGGAACCCTCGCAAGATTCTTTATCTACTGCAAAGACTTCTTTTTTAAGGTTTATTCAGCGTTCAGCTAAAGAGTTGAATTCTCTGCCAGAGTCTGTGTTTCATGATAGATAGATAGATACAACCTGCGGATGTTTAAGTCAAGAGTGAATAGGTTACTTCTAAGAAAATTTGCTCCATCGTCAACCACATCGTCGCTTTCCTTCAAGTGAGATAGTGGTCAAACGCAAGCCTATCAACAGTAAGAAAGGTTAGAAATTGTTATATAGCTCTACCCGCTCTGGAGAAAGCGAGAGGAAGTGCAGGACTTTTACTGACTAAACCACACCTGTGTTTTTTTATTATTGATAGGCTTGCGTTTGACCACCATCTCATCTGATGGCAAGCGATGATGTGGTCGACGTAGAAGCACTCTTGCCTAGAAGTAACCCCTAAGTTGTAGCTATCAGAAAACAAAGACTCCGGCAGGGAATTCCACTCCTTCTTGGCTATACGCACAATAAAGGTATTCTCTAAATGCTTTGTGCGTATGGGTGGAATGTCTACCATGTACCGGTGGCGCAACGCCGTACATCTTGTGGTCCATGCGGTTCTAAGGCTAACAACAGTGGTAACTCTTACGAATAATCCCGCAGCCCTAGCAGGCGTAAATACTATAATTTAAAAATGCATAATCTTCGATATGTTTAGCAAATAATATAGTTTAATACATAGATATTAAAACTGGCTTCAATGGAAATGTCGTGATGATGAAAAGCGAACTTTTATCTCGTTGATTCGGATAGCCGATTGTACTGTTGAGTATACAAATCATAACAGTCAATGAGCGTTGAAATATCGGCTTAATCATGATGGAATACCTACACTATTTTCTGTTTTAATTAAAACGCGAAACTTGTAAGCGCTGAATGATTATGTACACACAGATATTGTGACTACTTTTAATATTTTAAAGGGCAATTATAATGTTTCCATGACCTATTTGCTCTTATTTTTCGTGAAAAATTTCTCTTATCCTAACTGTATTATATGATACCAGCTTTTGGCCGCGGCTTCGCCCGCGCATATAAAATATATCCTATGTCACTCAGGAATAAAACAGCATTCTATCAGTGAAACAATTTTAGCAATCGGACCAGTACTTTCAGAGGTTCCCTCTTACAAACTAAAAATAACAACAAAAACAAATTTAACCACTTTTTCATACTAAAGTGTAGAAGACGACACACACACACAAAGCATTTATTAGTAACTTTATATAAGTTGTGACGTGAAATATTGTATTTTGCGTGTAGGGTTAACAAAACTAGTTTTTTAAAAACATAAAAATAGGTACCTAAAAAGCTACGTTATCCTACCAACTACAAATATATAGTGGCCAAACGTGATCCTACCAACTGTAAAAAAAAATTTATGACTATACCACTTCTAGTATCTCTACTCAGATTCCGTACATTGCACTAAGTAATTTGATAACACATTGTCACAACGCGTTTTGTTCGTGCGACATTTTAACGAACGAAACGCATTTAAACGCGTTCTATTTCATTTTTTTTTTTTTAAGTTAACAGCTTGTTTCTTTTTCTGCATTCAATTATAGTTATTCTTAAACTTGCTTTTGCTAGCGATTTCGTCCGTTTAGCTATTGAAAATTTTACTACGGAAATAAATAGGAAGACGCAGCGTTGGAAAGCCTTCTACAAGGTGGACCGATGATCTGGTGAAGGTTGCGGGAAACCGATGGATGAGAGACGCACAGGAACGTTCGTTGTGGCGACGCTTGGGTGAGGCCTATGTTCAACAGTGGACGCAAATCGGCTGAAATGATGATGATGATGAATTATATAGGTCTTTTACCAATAAAATTGTACTTTTTAAAACGGGTTACTTTTAAGTGTTATTTATATCTTTGGGTGGATTTGGAATTATGAGTTCAAATATATTTAGATGTACGTTATTCTTTTTTTTCGGAATTTATTGGTTTCTTTGTGTTTTGTATTTTCTATAATAGCATTTATATCCATTTTTGTAAAAAATCTAAAATAGTCGTATTATTTTGTAATATTAGTTCTACTCGTACCTACTTTTCTATTTGTGGGAAGTCATCAAATGATTTGAGTGTCAGACTTTTACTTACTAAAATGCACTCAAGTTCCTTCAGCTGCCCTTTGGGTTTTAGGGCCTCGGTAACTTTTTCGAAGTATCTTACATCAGAGATACCCAGAGCAACGAAATTCCAAACAAAATTATTTTCAGTTAGTCAAAGTATTTCTCGTTAATTAGTTAGATTTGATGTGTCATACAGATTAGGGTTGAAGGAGCGACGCTGTTGGTTATAATTACAAAGTTATAATTAAAACTTTATGGTTTTCTAAATGTCAAAATCAAAATTCCAAGGATCAAAAATCATCAAATCAAAAGAGGGAAAATTTGTATTTTGGTGTGTGTATGTTTGTAATGAATAAACTGAAAAACTACTTACTGTGCCAATTTCAAAAAATCTTTCACCATTGGAAAGCTACATTCACCCTGAGTAACATAGGCTATATTTATTGCCTGTGCAAAGCCGGGACGGGCCGCTAGTTATAAATATAGGAACAGTTCATCTTTTTAGGGTTCCGTAGTCAACTAGGAACCCTTATAGTTTCGCCATGTCTGTCTGTCTGTCTGTCCGTGCTCGCTTAATCTCTGTGACCGTTAGCACTAGAAAGCTGAAATTTGGCACCAATATGTATATCAATCACGCCGACAAAGTGGTCAAATAAAAATTGGAAAAAAAAATGTTTTATTAGGGTAGCCCCCCTATATGTAAAGTGGGAACTGATTTTTATTTTTAATTTCAACCCTAACGTGTGATATATCGTTGGATAGGTATTTAAAAATGAATAGGGGTTTACTAAAATCATTTTTTGATAATGTCAATAATTTCGGAAATAATCGCTCCAAAAGTAAAAAACAATGTGTCCCCCCCCCTCTAACTTTTGAACCATAAGTTTAGAAAATATGAAAAAAATCTAAAAAGTAGAACTTTATAAGGACTTTCTAGGAAAATTATTTTGAACTTAATGGAAAGAACAGTTTTTGTACAAAAAAGACAACAGGGTTCTACAAAATAATTTCTGGACTAAGTTTATATAAGTGTATAAGCAAGCATTTTTTTAACCTCATAAGTGGGTACACTTATTGTGATGGACGGGATACTACGGAACCCTACATCGAGCGTGGCCCGACATGCTCTTGGCCAGTTTTTTTAAATTACCATCAAGTTTAGGCAGCCTTTCGATATTTTACAGGATGCGTTTTGGAGCGTGCGCGAGATTCAGATGACTTGATTCCGCCATCATATTTCTACCATCGGAGAACCCGACGTACGACTTTTGGCTAGCATAATCAGCCTTTTATTTTCCCACTGTTGGGACTCAGGCCTCCTCTTTATATGAGAGGGAATGCGCCGTAATACACCACGTGGGCCCAGTGCGGGTTGGTAACGACGGGTGTCTAGCCTTACATTGTTTACTGGGACCAAGGGTTTGCTTCTGAAAGGAAGACGACCCTGGTATGAAAGGCAACGAAAGTACAGGAGTGGGTTTTTAGTCAGTAAAAGTCTGCCACTCCCTGCTCCACTCAAGGGCGGGAAATTTCATTGGCAAATCATGCCAGCCTAAAAACACCCTTACATTGTTTTATGGTCTACACTACATATTACCCGGCTATCAGACGACACCGGCTCATTCGTGAGCAGTGAATCCGGGTTAACGTAACCCTTTTTAGCACTTAAGCAGTCTTTAAGCGTTTTAAAGGAGTTAAAAGAAAATTTCTGACCGATGTTCTTTAAGACGATTTAGATTGGGCTTTGTCAAGCGAATTTAAGTGTGTAGTTTTTTGTCCACGTTTGATTACAAACTTTTGTCTTAGTAGTAAATGTTTGTAGCTTGAGAACTATATAAATATATATGTATATACTCAGACTGTGACTGACGGACTGATTAAAGGAGTCAGTACACTCAGTACACCATGCGGACCCAGTTGGTAAATGTCACATGTCTTTGAATTTTTGGTACTAGGACATGCCCGTTTCCTTACGACGAAAGATCAAATCTTGTACGAACTGAATAAATTATCCGACTTGGTATTAAATAGATGGATCTCACAATTTTTACGGTAGAAGAACTGAGTTGCAAGCCTTGGTTTTTTTTACAAATTATGTTTTTGATAGCATATTTTTTATTTCCAAACTATATGATACAATTCTGCAATGATTAATTAAAAAACTTATTGATTCCAAAACTTATTGCATTTAAATTTAATAAAATTTGACTAAGTAAATGGATGTTTTAATTAAATGTTAGTTCAGTCGCATAATTGCAAAAGTTGTGAAAGTTTTAAATCAATTAATTAATATCTGAGCCATTAACTTGATAATTAATGAGAGTCCCTGTCTAGACGAAGTTTTCATTGGTAGATATTTTATTAAAATGTAACATTGGCACTGTTATTGAGAACTGAAATAATTTTGCAGGAAAGCAAAATACTTCATTTACGAGTACTTATTGAAATGAAGTAGTACAATTTACATAGACAATGCTGATTTTCAGTAAAGCTAAGTCTTATGACAAAATAAAAAATAGTAAGTTTTCTTTGATAACAGTGGTGGCCTAGTGGTAACGGCACCGACTTACGTGTTGTAGGTCTCGGTTTCTAACCCAGCCAGGCGCATTACTTTGTGTAATTTATTTCATCACCACTACTCTTAAAACGGTGAAGGAAAACTTCGTGAAGAAACATGCATGTCCTAGAACCAAAAAATCGAAGACGTGTGACGTCCACCAACTCACACTGGGA
Source organism: Mythimna albipuncta (assembly GCA_929112965.1). Taxonomy (NCBI): domain Eukaryota; kingdom Metazoa; phylum Arthropoda; class Insecta; order Lepidoptera; family Noctuidae; genus Mythimna; species Mythimna albipuncta. The sequence continues at coordinate 4,863,911 of OV815959.1, read as the reverse complement.
ACGCGTGGTGGAAAACGGCCATTTCTTTTTCTAGAGAGGAGGTCTTGAGTCCCAACAGTGGGAACATTAAAAGGCTGATTATGCTTAACCTTTTGAATGTCTTAAGTTACACAGTTCGACATAAGCAATTGTCTTTCTATTGTGTCTCTAATTACGGCATTCAAAGAGTTAATGCTATGCTATTAAGTTTTCTTTGTTCCAACAAAGAAATTTCTGAATGGTAAGATCATCATGTGCCTCTCAGACTCCCAGATTCTCCAGTTCGTCAAGAGGATTCCAGTTCAGAGTGAGAAATGCGTAGACGTGCATCCTTCATTACCTTAGAGGTAGAACTACATTGCGCACACGTGTGCCATACACGCCGATCTGGGCGCGTCGGTCTCCATACATTTGATATGGAAACTAGACTGGTAGAGCTACACTTGATCCACGCCACACGACGTCGTTCTACGTACAAATCAGGCGTGTTATACGTGTGCGTGTGCGATGGATGCGGGACAAACAGGAACTTTCGATGTGGCGACGCTTGGGGGAGGCCTATGTCCAACAGTGGACGTGTATCGGCTGAAATGATGATGATGATAATGATACGTGTGCGTCGGTCTAATGTAGTTCTTGCTTCAATCTTGTCTGCCAGCAAAAAAAAAATGTATTGTTCCTTCTATCCGAAGATGAGGTTCTATGTATCTATTCCATTGACACGACAATATACTACATAAACCGGGAACCACTTTGACCGACGCTAAGTTACCACATATATATGTGATACACAAAGCCCATTCCACCGTAACACTTAATTTCAACCATAACGGTGACCATGTGCCACAGTCAGAGTTTGTTGACACGCCAGCACGCTAGCTTTCAGCCCCGGATTTACTCGCTTTACTGCCTCCAACAGATGACAGCTGTGATGTGTCGGGTCCCGCCTGAATTTTGAATTATTCTAGCAGTTGCACAGTGTAGAAATATTAATGCTGATTTAAGTGGACCGTAGCAAGTAGAATTTTTGTAAAACATTCATTTCTCGTTTAGTTTCTATTTTAATGGTGTAGTGCTTAGTCGTTTAGCGCAGACATGGCGCATATTTTTCTGTAGTGTTTATAATTTGTAAGTTAGTCGTAATATTGCGTCATTTCCCATAAATAAGACATTTTTCTTTATTTATTTAATCTTCGTGTAACTAAAGGTACAAAGACGGACTTTTTTTATTGTTGGTAGATTCGTGCTTGACCGTATCTCACCTGATGTAAAGAGACGATGCGGTCGACGATAGAGCGCGCTCACCTAGAAGTAACCTATTCACTCTTGACGTAAAGTTTCCCGGGTTGTAACCATCAGGAAACAGGGACGAAGGCAGATAATAACCCTCCTTAGCTGTTCCCAAAACGTTTTGCCTACAGCTAAACTCAATGTTTTCTTTCTTTTCTTTCTATCACGTCTCCTCCTAATCTTTTGGAGAATATAGCATAGTCGACCTTATAATGTTCCCACTGTTGGGACTCAGACCTCTTCTCTAGGAGAGGGAATGGGTGGAAATCCACAAGCTGTGGCCCAGTGCGGGTTGGTGGATGTCACATGTCTTCGAATTTTTTGTTCTAGGACATGCCGGTTTTCACACGATGTTTTCCGTCACCGTTTTGAGAGCAGTGTTAATGAAATAAATTATACAAAGTAGTGTGCCTGGCTGGGTTTGAACCCGTGACCTACAACTCGTAAGTCGGGTCCGTTACCACTCGGCCACCACTGCTTTACACAATTTTTTTCCTTTTTTTTCGCCTCCTACTAATCCGTTGGGGAATATAGTCGTGATGTTATTTTATTTAGGTACTTCAATGATTTTCTAGTTCAAATCCTTCCCTAGACGTCGATTTCCGTGATATCCAATAAAAGTTTATCTTTCCAATACGACCTCGTCTGAAAACTTCACTTATACCAACCAAATTCGACAGGTGTAGGTTTTCTATTCAGTTCCCTATCACACGGTATTCAACATTCGTGTTTCTATGAATATCATCACGTTTAACCATTTTAGCAGGTGTTTTTTTAACTTCTCCCGCTGTAGGGCGGAGCGGGAGAGCGTGTCAGATTTTTCTGACTAAAACCGCTACCTATGCTCCTTCTTTGCCTTGCCTTCCAGAATCCTGAGTTTCCCTTCCAGAAGTAAATCCATGGTCACAGTAGGCTTCGGCCCTACTGGCTAGTACTGTTTTTTATTTACGAATAGCCTTAGTTTTATTACAGTAAAACTCAGATCAGATAATGTGTAAGATATGATACATTGCTATTGCTATCAGACATAAGAACGCTATTAGTATAACGTATTAGTATCCATTGAATCAGTAATATTGTAAAGTGTGTTGCAATTTTAATGCAAAATAAAATTGTATATTCTATCGTCGTCTCTTGTGTATAAGCGAAGCAAAAGCAATACATGTTAGGATCACAGCAGATAGCCTTCTGTAGCTTCAGTTTACCCCCCTTGGGAGAAAAGACGTGTTTTTATTTGTACATGTTCCCATATTATAATTCAAAGCCCTGTCGTCGTTTAACACGCAATTAGTTATTCAAAATGAAGCTACTTATATTTGTCAGTGCCTGCGAATTATTCGTCCGTAAAACGCTCACACGGCAAAATTAATTGTTTCGTTTTTGGGAGCGCGCGCCCGAATGTTTCGCAAAGTATACAACTTAAATATTAGTGAGTTTTAACGTTCCCGAGTTGATTTTTCGTCACGTTTCGTGATTTAGTTGAATGAAAAGGGAATTAATAATTCCGATTTGTAATTAGAAATTAAAGACTGGTCAAGTGCGAGTCGGACACAGGCACCAAGGGCTTCATAGTATTATCTATACAACATTAGACACTATTTTATAAGTGAACTTAAAAAGAAAATCTTGTTTCATGGGAGCCCCAATTAAATGTTTATTTTATTCTGTGTTTAGCATTTATTTTTAAAGTGACAACAAAAATACAACATCTGTGAAAATTTCAACTATTTAGTTGTCACGGTTCATGAGATGAAGCCTCGTGACAGACAGACGGACAGTAGAGTCTTAGTACTGTAATTAAGACTCTACTTGTCACTGTCTTATTTTAACCATTTAGGTAAGAAATTTAAAAAATCGGCAATTACTAATTACTGTTTTTACAATTTAGATAAGTTCTTATTTGAGAGATGTGACTTGAGAAAATATCTTTTTTATGGACCTCGTGAAGTAATTAATAATTTCCTTCGTTTCTGTGAATTCTGACTGGAGCGTAATAATTAATTAGACAACTCGAACTCCGACTTTACTCAGAAACGTTTTCTTTGTTTAAGGATTATAGTCCCTTGAACATCTAGCCGAAATTAAATGGACACAACACTCGTACCCGCCTAGGCGGCAGTACGAGTATCTGTGCACTTAATTTTAATGCACCAACACAAATGCTTGATCCCATTGTAATAGATGACTAATAGTAAATGTCTTTGCAAGGAAAAATAAACAAATGAATTTTTACAAGTTTAAAAAAGAAATTAATTCACAACCAAACAACGACAACCAAATCAGCTGTTTTGGCTTTTATAGATAGGAATCAACTGACTTGATTGACATGTATCCCATGTCTGTTGGAGGATGGGGACTGTGGTCATACATTATCCGTTACCTGTTGTTAAGTTTTTTAATGTATCCTAATTCTGTTTTTTTTTTTTTAATTAGAATGTGTGAGGTACGTTTTTCTTATTCTTCTTCTTCTTCTTTTATACAAAATCCATCCTGCATCATCAGCATCCTTCTTTTTGATTATGACTCTTTTTGAGTAAGAAAGATGTCAATCCATTGCAAAGAAAAAAATCGGTAGAAACATTTTCCTCAGACCGAAGCACAAAATCTCTTCATGATGCAATCACTTGGCGAACGACTACTAATAAACGTACTCGCAAAAATATATCCGAATTGTTCCAAAAATGGCTGGAGGCACAAAGAACAAAGTCACCGGGTTCAGTAATAGCAGTGCAAGTGTTGGGAACGGGTGAGAGTTTCTGTCGGCGCACAGCTGCCGCTGACTGTACCTAGCTACTGCTATAACGCTTCAGTGGTGTGTGGTACAAGGTAGAAGATAGGAGCGGTGATTGAGATGCGGACTTTTTTGTTGGGAATTATTGTTTTTTTTTTTTAATTTAACTTTTCTTCCCATTGAGATGCACACATACACCCAGATCAGGAAAAACTATCTAATAACTAGTAAATAAAAAACATTTGTTCGGGATTCGAATTCGATTCCGTGAGAAGCAGTGTATCAGTGTAAGGCTCAATCACTGCATCAATCGTGCCGTGTAAAATGGACAGAATAGATGAATGTTTAAGACATTAAATCCTCGTACCTAAAGTATCTTTTATTTTTACATAAAGTTTTAATGAATAAATAAATAAATCAATGGCTTTTACTGTTAAAGTAGCTATCATTTTGCTAAGTTCTTTTCTAGGAAAAACATTACTTTATAAGCATCTGCCAAATCGTTTATTGAAAGTCAGAAACACAACTATGCTAACTCATAAATCTGTGGACTAGAGTTTCAATATAATTTTATTTTACACCGAGAGCATACAGAAGATTGCACTATTAAAGCAGTGAAATACATATTTAAACACCAAAACGAATAATTTCAAAATACAGATATCGATCTCAAAAACCAATAATATCTTTAATACAGATATCGTTGACAATCATATACGTGTAAGACTGCGAGGTGCTACTATTGTTGGTAAGATAACATTTGCCACTAGGTTATGTGGTATAAGTAACAAGCGCCAAGCGGATTCCTGAAGGTAGCCGTACACGCTAGGCTATACTTGACAGGTTTGAATATTTATTATCTAGATTAACTGGGTGAAAAAGACAATAAATCAAATAAAAAAATCGTCTAGAATAGGGTTCGTAGAAATTCTAAGTAGATATAATTTGTCCTGCTCTGGGGTGAGGGACGAGAGTGTCAGATTTTTACTGAGTACCTTCTCCCGCTCTAAGACTTTTAATGACTAAAGCAAACCGGTGTCCTTAAGTATCTCTTTGTGTTCTAGGTTTAAAGGTTTCAGTTACCCTTTGCGTTGCAGGACCTTTTTAACAATTCCGCAGCTTTGTCCTTAATATTTTTTCCCCTAAACACCTCACCCATCATCATCATCATCAGCCTTTTTAATGTTCCCACTGCTGGGACTCAGGCCTACACTTTATGAGAGCGAAATCCAACACACGGGCCCAGTGCGGGTTGGTCAATGTCACATGTCTTCGAATTTTGGTTCTAGGACATGCCGATTTCCTCACGATGTTTTCCTTCACCGTTTTTAGAGCAGTGGTAATGAAATAAATTACACAAAGTAATGTGCCTGGCAGGATTTGAACCCGCGACCTACAACTCGTAAGTCGGAGCCATTACCACTCGGCCACCACTGTTCTCCTCACCAAACACCTCACCCATCCCTCTCAAAAAACCCATTTCATTAGGAGCCTTCCATCTTCACCAGCAAGTGACACCGTCCCAAGTTCGGCAGCGCAAGATTAATTTAGATAACGCTGGAAGAAGTTTCGTCATCGCGACGCAGCTGGCCCGATGAAACTACTTGCTAACTATAGTTTAATCTTCGTAACTCGATGCCATTGTGAGATTGTGACGGAAGAAATGCAGGATAAACACGGCTTGGGGCTGAGGTTAAACTCCGTTTAGGAGAGAGTGGTAAGTCGTTACCCCTTAACGCATACGAAATCACTTATGGTCTCGGTATGTCACATAGTAAAAAAATATACTGAATCTTAGATTACGTTCTAACCAACCATTTTATGAAATGGTCGGTCACACTACTAAACCGATGAAAAAGGTTAAAATGGCCTTGTGGGCGGGGCGGGCCGCAAAGTAGGGTAATGCTCATAGTTCAATTACCAATAACTAACTTGCGATCTAAGTGTGCGTGGTCTGTTAGTTGCATAATGCGCGTTCGTATTGGTATTATTGCCTGTAGTGGAGTTAAAGGGTGGGAGACTAGCGGCGACACTCGTTGTAGTACAAATCGGAAAGTATTTCCTTTTTAACCTCGTTCTTCTTTTCTGTGGATCAAACTATGAAGTGATCAGTTCTAAGAGCTGGAGCCTTACCATGACGTGTTAAAATGTCAGACGTGCAAGCGAGAGAGAAGACCCTTTGACAGTTCAGTTTAGGTCGTAAAATGGATGGCGTTAAGCGGTCGTGGTAGGGCCTCTAGCCACAATATCTAAATTATTCACTAAGATTTCCCCATGACATTCCACCCGGGGAGATCCTAGTTATAAGGACTTAGATATAGGTCCTCCTGTGGCCTATATCGTATTAACGGGGTATGTTTTCCGGGGTAAAAGTATCATATGGCACTATGTGAGGTGAAATATCTGTTTTTCTGCAGCTCTGTTGCAGCTTCCAATATACTTTTTACAAAGTTTTTTATTTTTAATATTTCGTCTACATAAAGCAGTAAAAGCCATATACTTCGCTTTTGCACATTATAAATCGTGTAGGTACCTAGTTTTCGCACAGTGTGCCTCACAAAGTCCTTAATTTTCGCAATTTCCGTCATAACGCCTGGACTAACGCGAATTAACTGCGAAACAGACCTGATTTACACATTGAAACTCACGTACAATGAATAAAACATTTTACAGCGCTTGCCAATCTACCCGCATATTATTTATAGCGATATTTTTATAGGAAAAAATTGGGGAAACGAAAAGCAAGTCTTTTTGTTGAGTGCTGCGATGTTTTTATGTTTTATTGCACCGTGTTCCGCCATTGTGATGTTGGTATAAGGATTGTTTTACACGAGAATCTCACTATTTTCGAAATAAATTTGAGGTAGTATGAATATTCGAATTTTACTACCTTTTCCTGCGGGCATATCAAATAGTTACAGATAAATTTAACGATGTGAAAATGAAAAAAATCCTTTTGTATATAACAATTGTTACACAGTATTATACAATAGGTATATCTTGTTATACCCTATACACCACTATTTTTTAATTAGTACAAATACTCAAAGGGCTAGAAAAGGTCTTGTTATTATTTAAGTAAAATCTCAATAAATAATATTCATCAACAGCAAAGTTATTAGCGTTTGTGTTTATCCCAAAATGTCTCTCAATTTATGGAAATATTGTGCAGGCTATTGATTAATTATGAATGAATAAATGACGATTAAAATGGAAAGACATTTCCCGCAGTATTTTCTACTAGCAATTGTTATGTATGATTGAATCTATAATGAATTTACATTTTCGTGGTCAATTTTAGGATTTCGGTTTTTTCTACTTTTGAATACAAAAATATGATCAGTAACAGCCCCATTTTTTGTGTACTAATTAAGAAGTAGGGGTGTAACAATTGTTACATAGTAATGAGGTACGTATTTTAAAATTATTTAATAATCTATAATTTATACATAATTAGAGGTATGCGAAACAAGCTGTAAAATTCAAAAGGGAAGACCTTCCGACCAGATAGGGTATTGGGTCTGGTCCGGGCAACTGCTCGATAGTTGATTTCGGAGTGTTGTGTATGCTCCAATCGCGCAGAGAACTATGATGTCGCGATGCAGAGTAGTCCCTATGTGTCGTCATTGTGATGTCACTACATCACTCCTCTCTGAAGATCAGAAATCGATGATTTTTAATGCGTCGTGATGTGAGCCTAGTAATGGACTGGGAATTTTCTCTAAAAACGTGCGACATTGCCACGCTGTATGGCAATGCTTATTCTCTGTCATACATAACTCCAATCCATGTGTCACGCGAAGTATCAATAAGGCGTTTAACCTTTCGAATATGTAATTAGAAACAATGAGATTAAGAGAATTAAGACAATGAGAGAGCGAACGCTGGCGTTCGCTTGGAGTTTAATAAATTAATTAAGATAAGTCTATATACAATTTGTGAGCATTCTGACCTTACGACGTCTCGGACGTAATGTTTAACTGAACAATACAAACACAAGCATTGGTTTATGAGAAGTACCGATTGAGATACTTCTCAAATAAAGCATTTATTATTGTGGAAGATGTGAAACATTTAAGAGAAGCGAATGTTGTTCAATTCCTCCGTCACGTACAAGCTGCCTGATCATGGTAAACACACTTATCAGATAAGTTTCTAGCGAGTGAGGTAATCCGATTTACTTAACTCTTTGATAAAAAAAAAACGCAACTCAGTTCATTCCTCGGGGAACTCGTAAACGATACATTGAATTCTTCCCATTATTCTTGTACAAAACCGACCCAGAATCTTGCTAAAAGGGTAACTGTGTTCTTTGAAAAAGATGAAAGATTCTTTTAGAGGCCACAACAAACTAGATGATTATTCTTTCATCGTCTAAGAGCTTTTGCTGGCTACTACTATAACAGAATGCTACGAAAAACGGAGCAAATGAATGTGTACTTTTGACGTATAAATTCGAAGCAATTTTAAAACTAGAACTATTTATTAGACTGAAGCAGTGGTAACGGCCCCGACTTACGAGTTGTAGGTCGCAGGTTCGAACCCAGCCAGGCGCATTACTTTGTGTAATTTATTTCATCACCGCGGCTCTCAAAACGGTGAAGAAAAACATCGTGAGAAAACCGGCATGAACCAAAAATTCGAAGACGTGTGACATTCACCAACCCGTACTGGGCCCGCGTGGTGGATTACGGCCCATTCCTTCTCCTAGAGAGGAGGCCTGAGTCCCAGCAGTGGGAACATTAAAAAAGCTGATAAGGGTGATGATGATAATGAGACTGACGCACACGTGGACCACACCTAATTTGTACGTAGAACGACGTCGCGTGGCGTGGATCTAATGTAGCTCTACAAGTCTAGTTTCCATATAAAATGTATGGAGACCGACGCGCCCAGCTCGGCGTACGTGGCACACGTGTACGCAGTGTAGTCCTTTCAAACTCCTTTAGGACATTTTCTTCCCATATGACTGCACTCTAGAACTGTTTTGCATGCATTTTGGTTTCTTACACATTTTTTACTGTCAAATATAGGATATTAGAAGACATTTTTCAGACAACAGTAAAATTAAATGGGTCCGTACTGTAGTGGGTTAGGGTTGTCACTGTTACGGAATCGTTCGGAAAAGTCACCGAGGCCATGGAACGCAAAGATGTACTAAAATGTATTTATGTATGTATTATATTAAATATGTATGTATCTGTGTATCTATCAATTATAATAAATATAAATGTAATTAATTTTAATGCCTATTGTTGAACTTATTACTGCCCCATATCATGTTCTGACAATTACTGTCTATTCTAGGTTGCCTGGAAGAGTACGTGTTTTAGATATAAGTTTTTCTTTGTTATGTTTGTATGTAACTACAATAAAGTATATAATAAATAAATAAATTAACGCGGGTGGGTTCATGTCATTAAAAATCTGACATGTCTTGTCGCTCCATTCACAGCGGAAGAAGTTATTTGATGATTACGCCCTCAAAAAAGAGGGTCGGTAGTCACGTTACGAATTCAAAGAAACCGTTTTCATGGCATATATTATCTGATACCTACTTTGAGGTTCGAAAAACCGCACGTACCTTACAAACTTTGAGCTTCGTTTGAAGACGATAAGAAAAACTTTTTCTGTTGAAATTGTTACGTCGAAGAACATCAAAGAGTTACATGTACGTGTATATTATAGGTATTTTTACTCGACTACCGGTTTCATTTCATCGTTTATCTATTAAAGCACGTTTTTTTAGGGTTCCGTAGCCAAATGGCAAAAAACGGAACCCTTATAGATTCGTCATGTCTGTCTGTCTGTCTGTCTGTCTGTCTGTCCGTCCGTCCGTATGTCACAGCCACTTTTTTCCGAAACTATAAGAGCTATACTGTTGAAACTTTGTAAGTAGATGTATTCTGTGAACCGCTTTCACACAAAAATAGAAAAAAAGCAATAAATTTTGGGGGTCCCCATACATAGAACTGAAATTCAAAAATTTTTTTTTCATCAAACCCATGCGTGTGGGGTATCTATGGATAGGTCTTCAAAAATGATACTGAGGTTTCTAATATCATTTTTTTCTAAACTGAATAGTTTGCGCGAGAGACACTTCCAAAGTGGTAAAATGTGTGTCCCCCCCCCCTCTAACTTCCAAGATAAGAGAATGATAAAACTAAAAAAAATATATGATGTACATTACTATAAAAACTACCAACGAAAATTGGTTTGAACGAAATCCAGTAAGTAGTTTTTTTTTTAATGCGCCATAAACCGAAAAAAATACACTATTATTAAAACATCAACAACTTTTATATTATGTTACTAGCTGCTACGGAACCCTTCATGGGCGAGTCCGACTCGCACTTGGCCGGTTTTTTTATAAATCCAGTGACTAAAGGCTGTAGGTAAAATAAAAACTCTTCATCAAAAACCGGTCTACTCTTCATCGATTCCAAACACAACCGAATGTCATAGAAATTCTTTTTTCAAATCAATTTGCATCTCCAATATATTTTGCGCAATATTCAGCCATTTTACGGTGTAGCAACCCTATATGGCCTACTTGCATCCTCAGTACGATGCACCCAATTTTGGAATATTGGAAACAATATCCGGTGCAGTTGAACGAATAACCATTTTACTGGGCAAGTTAAACACTGCTTGCTTATGCCTGCTTCATAAGAAAAGTGCTTTGGGATATTCGGGATATTAGGCTTGAAATTGGGATATTAGGCTTGAATTGGACCGAGAACAATCTTATATTTGAAACCAAAATTGGATCTTAGAAGCACTAGGTACCTGCCTTTTTTCTGGTTTTGTCTACTAATCAATTCGCTTTATTGAATTTTGTAGTTCTTTAGAGCTTTTATTTGTAGTTTGTGAGTTAGATTTAATTAGGTTTTCTAGTTTTAATTAGTCAAGTGTTTTTATTTTTCTTGTTCTATCTATGTTAAACAAATAATAAATTAATAATGACATTACCTGACTTACAAATTGCAAAAAAAAAGAAAATATGTGCACTTAATTGAATTTTTCGTGGTGCATTACGGCCCATTTCCTCTCCTAGAGAAGAGGCCTAAGTCCCAGCAGTGGGAACATTAAAAAGGCTGGTGAAGATGATGAATTGAATTTCGTTAAATAAATTCGTTTTGTTTTAGGTCAAAGGTTTTTTTTTTTGTGTTCGTAGAATTTAAAAAAAAAATTGTGTCATGCTTAAAATGGTTTTCTTTTTGTTTTTCAGGTAAGAACCGATCAAATATGAGACACCAAGCTTTGTTCACTTCAACTACTGCAAATTAACATGGTTAAGTATAATATGTAATGTATATCTAGTAATAATATTTAACGTTTATTTCTCACCACAAGCCAAGTATTTTTTAAATGTCAAATATTTGTATTTTTTTTTTTACAATTATTTTTAACTAGCTTTTGCCCGCGGTTTCGCCCGCATTCATAAAATATAGCCTATGCCACTCAGGAATAAAGCAGCTTCCAATGGGTGAATAAAATTTCGCAATCAGACCAGTAGCCCGATTCACGTAATGAAAACCGTAACGATATCGTAGCGATTTAGTCGTATCTAGACAATTTCCGTATCATATTTCATATCCATCAATCGAGTTTGGACGAGACCGATTTTAAAGTCGTTTGAAATTCATCGATTTAAAAAAAAAAAAAAACTGTATTACATTATCCTGGTAGAACACTTATTAATTGTAACTGGAAATAAGTCGATTGATCGTGAATACCGCTTTTGGATAGGACTTCGATCGAACGACTATAAAACTTCAACGATATTTGGCTCGTTTGATTTTACGTAAGTCAGGCTACAGGACTTTCAGAGATTACCTCCTACAAACATGAAAACAAACTTTACCTCTTTATTATATTAGTGTAAATTAAAACTAAGTTATCATGCTAGCCTAAACATATTACAAACAAACACTTCAGTTCCATTATAAATCTAGATAACTTTGTAACATACAGAGATATGTATCTAACACAAAAGTATACAAACAAAAATCCTACATCTAACTTATATAATAGCCATACAAAACATGATAACAACATTTCAAAATGATGGACGTGCAAATTAACTGTTCTGACAGGCTATCAAAGTTATTCACCGTAATCCCAAACTGTATTTAGGTTTTATGTAACATTAAACCCTGGCTTATCCAGTGAACCTCTGATGTTAGTACCTAGACATTTCATAAAACTAAGTCAGCTTGATAAAATCTCTAATCGTACTAAAGATAAAAAAATTAAGATCAAAATTTTCTTTAAAAGGATTTTTTTAATGACACACTAGTGCTTTACTGCAATCCCACCTTATTTTTTTCCAAATTTCCTAAATTAATTTAAAAAAAGACGTGTGGCACTTGGGGACTGCCGCGGTAAAGCTATTGTATAACATTTTTTATCAACTTATGCAATTATAATTATTTTATTTATGCAGTATTTTTTTTTCCTTTGTTTTTTTTCTCTTTGATATTAATTGAAGTTACATTTTTTGAGCGTGGTGACCGATAAGAAAACAAATGAGTGGGGGGTGTTAGGTTATTTTCGTTACGGAATTTCTGGATTCGGTCTCCACGCTCAAGGCCCGCGATAGAAGCTATGCAATAGCTTAAAAAATCATTATCATCGTCATTTCAGCTGAAACACGTCTACTATTAGATATAGGCCTCTCCCCAAGTACTAATGATATAATGATCGTTCCTATGCGTCTCGCGATGAATATCGGATTCTCGCGACTCTAGCGCCAATTTTACTAAGTTTATTTCACTAGAGGGTATGTTTCGTGGATACAAACCACAGTACACAAGTGCTACCTAGCTACCATACATTGTAGGCATAATCCTCAAGTTCTGATCGAGTTCTCAGCTAAGCTAATACATTTGGTGGGGGATGCGCCTGATCAAATATGTATGACTCCTGGCCCACTTTGAAAACCGTGTTAATACGAACTCTGAGTGACCTTACTGGGTCAAGTTGGAATAGGTTATTACTAGTAACGCTCTATACTGTAACAACAATACGGAGAAAGCTGTATGTAGTTCTGGTTTTGATGGTTTTCTACCCTAATATCATAAAGAGATTTTTTTTTTGTTTATAAGAGCTAATCACTAAAAGTAAGTACTGGTCCGATGGCTAAAATTTTTTCTCCGATAGAAAACTGCTTTATTCCTGTGTGACATAGGCTATATTTTACGTACGACGGCGAAGCTGCAGGCAAAAGCAGTTAGCTAATAAACTGTTTCCACAACATTTTCAAATACCTTAATCTTGTAGGTAATGCATTATAACTAAGTAGGTGTGTATACAATAGAAAGAAAAACTCTTATATTTGTTATATATCGATCATGCTTATTAGAATACATAGCACTTTAAAAAAAGTCGTGGATACGAAGTGGTAGACTCGCCAAAAGAGAGCTACTCAAGCTACTCACGAGGTTTCAATATGTATTATAATTTAACAAAATGGTTGCCGTCCCGCAGACTATAAGGGCTTTTCCAATGTTCTCTGTAACAGTGGCTGAGGCATCTCGGTACTATTTTAAGCAATAGATCTCTTACCCTAAAATCATATTTATTAGCCTACATACTTTAACGCTACCATATGTACATTACTATCTATGTTAACAACCTCTAAATCTTCAAAGCTACATAAATCTTACAATTCTCTTCCATTTTTATCCACTCCCCAACCAGCAGATTCTCACATTAGAACCATAGAATATATTCGGCATATTTTAAAAGTTCCGGGTTCTCTACAAAAGTAATTTGCTTTGAAGGCAGAATGCCGAACAAAGGGAGCGCGCAATATTGTCCTAACGAATACCCCACGATATTTAGGCCGTCTTATTTTATTAGGGTCCCGCACAGACAATGTGAAAACGGTATTGAGACTGTATTTCAGATTTTATTGCCGTTTTTGAGAAGTTGTGAAGACATTTTTGGAGTTACGCGGATAGTTTAGAAGTTGAGTCTGTTTATGGCTAACTCTTTAGACGGAGTTGCTTTATTATTATTGAGCTGCCTAGTTTAATGTTTGATGAAATACCCGTATTTTTTAGGCATTTAAAGAATGGGTTTTACTGATCCGTGTTTTGAACGTCTAATTTCAAAACTAACATCTATAATATTCAAAAAATATATCGATAATTGTATGTTGACCAATATCTCTGCTTGTTACTGTGTACATACCAAATATTTGTTTTCTAAAACTCATCGAAACATGTTTGTTACTATTTGTTCTCTTTTACCATCTTTTATACCGTGTTTTACAGCAAATAAATATATTATAAATATCTTTATTCATTTTTTATTAGTTTTTGTTACAGTTTTTAAATATTATTATTTTTACAAAGAGTTACAACGACAAAAGTGACTTTAATCGTTTTATTTTTGCCGTTTTCCGGAGAAAAACTTGTGTGAAATTTTCATCACTAATGAGCTTATAAAATGGTGGGTTAAAAACTATAAGGAAACTGGCATAACGTCGAAGAGAGTTGCAGAAAGAACAGACCCCTGAGAAACTCCAGAAGTCCACTCCATTAGTTCTCATAGGCTCCGAAGAGCATCCGTCGACAACAACACAGAGAGACAATGGTTTCTCTGAGTGACACACTCGATAAGTCTGTGTCAGGAAGTCAAACCAGGGAAATGCCATACGCTGGAAGCTTACTCAAAAAACTAGCGTGTGATACCCTGTCGAAGGCCTTCGAGAAATCCAAGGCAACGGTAATTCCGATTTTATGCTACATAACACCTAAGATGTACCTACATCATAATCAATTCGTATTTGATTAACTAAACTTTAATTAACAAAACAACGGCCACTTTCTCGAGACTATTTAATTAATTTTCAGTAGGCCGTAATATAAGGGCAATAAAAATAATAATTTGTCAGCCGCCCGCCCTACTCCCGCCCTACGATTTACTTCGCAAGGGTTCCCGTAATTTGGGGGACATTTTTTCTTAAGATTCCGGCTTAAAGTTTTAGCTGTTGAATTAGTAGGATCCCGTCGTTTGAATGAGATGTAATTTTGAGCTTGAATTTTTAAGAAGGCAATTTGGCAGGTGGTTAAAACGTACGTTATTTTTAAGTTATGTTGTTTATAAGTTATGCTGAATTTTTCCTGTTCTGTTAAAGATCCTTTGGAGGATCAAGAGCTGTACATTGCCAAAAGTTACGATCAGTATTATTTATTTATTATATGCTTTATTATTATTATTATGTATACGAACCGTAATAGAACTGAGGGGGCTGGATGGTCGAAGAATTGTAATTTCTATCAAAATAGTTCCTACACCGAATTTTGTCAGTAAATTCGTTAGGTACATTGAAAAAACAAAGCAATACCACTAATCTTTTTGGTCTAGATCGAGTGACCCCGCTGGATCGAAATACATTTAAAATAAATGCTTTGATTTGATGGTACCTATGACTCAATAATGATTACAATACTCGTAGCCTAGGCGGCAGTACGAGTATCTGTGCATTTAATTCCGGACAGGTGCCCGGATAGAGCCCCGCTGACCTTTAAATCCATTGTCTTTGCGAAATATTGATTGATACACGTATTATGATATGTTCACTTTGAAGAACAATACACTATTTTTTATGTGTAAAAATGTTTCTAAAGATCCAAGGCGTTTCGAAGGTATAGGGAAAAGTTACGAAATGAACAAAAGTCATCAATAGTTTATAATGTTGTTTATTAACCTGGCCGTTGCCAAGGAATAGGCTTTAGATAGTCACTGTTTCATGTCACTGCTTGGGCGCTTGGGTCTGAAATCAAAGCGCCCAAGATTCCAAATGCTTGCAAATCGATACTTTACCCAGGAACCAAAGCTGTCGTCGTCACAACAAAATAACCATCGTTAGTTAATATCACACTTAATACCTTTAAGCCGGTAACCGCGCGAGATGCTGCCGTTATTAAAATTCCGCTTAAGCATAATATTATATAATATCGTTGTGGCGAGATTGTAACACAAACTGTCTGATACCCGTCTAGACGATCGCTGTGTAGACTAGGATGGAGTTAAGTTATATTATGTACTTTTTAGTAGATGTGGTTGTATGCCGTAGTGAGATTTTAAGTGTAGGTGAGATACAGTGAGATTCTGTCGTTTGATTTGAGGATTGATTGAAATGCCTTATTATTATTTTTTACAACAAATTACCGTTTATCAATTACATTCACTTCTTCAATACAAGAAACACTGAAACATGCTAAATAACTTGAACTTCGGAAGTTTTTTTTTTTTTTGGTATAATTATGATACCTCTCAGCTAAACCTATATAGTATACGAGTTCTATAGTAATGTACCTATAGAATATAACCGTTACAAGTCTGCCTATAAAATTTGAACTCCCTTCATTTTTAAAGTCGGTTAAAAATGCCTTAATCTCTCACAAACATCTTGTACTGTACAATCGCTAGCCCAAGATGAGATCATGTATTATCGACAAAAGAATAAGGTAAGTAGGTATGTAGCAATCAAATTACTTATACCCAATTACATATCACATTAAAAGTGTAAAGCCGTTTATGTGTGAGTACGCTGTTGACACATCAGAAAATCAGTACCTAGGTATACGTATACCTACGCACACATGCACAGCTGTTTCGGTGAGATGGAAATGCTGTATCTTCGGAGCTCTTTTGTTGACTACAAAAGTATATATATTTAGACATGGTTAAATATGGTTAGGCTTGTTCCGCAATTTCGGTTACTTTGGGTTGACAGTTTCCGTAATTAATGTCGCATCTCAGTTACATACAGGAATACTCTCTGAAAATAATTTCAAGTTCTTTTTTAAAATTTTTTTTTAATGGTTGTGTAGTCTGACATTTTAGGTGTGTGTATATTTGAACTTGTGGCTAACTTATAGGAACAACTAGCTTTTGCCTGCGACATAAAATATAGCCTTTGTCACTCAGGAATAAAGCAGCTTTCTATCGGTGAAAAAATTTTAGCTATCGGACCAGTACTTCCAGAGTTTACCTAATACAAACAGAAAAAAAAACTTTACCTATTTATTATTTACTAGCTTTTGCCCGTGATTTTATCCGCGTACATAAAAACTAGCCTACCAATGTCACTCAGGAATGCAGCATCTCTTACTGGTAATGAGGATGTTGAATTCAGTACATAAGTTCTACATGTTTCACCAATGATTGGTACAACAAACTTTAGTTAATATAATAAAATTGACATTTAAAATTATTAAACATTAATTGAACATTATTTAAACATCCTACAACATTAAAAAAAGACCACAGTTGAATAGAATATTATTTTGCATTTTTAACATGTCTCAAATAGATAAAATATATTATGTCACTTATATTTTCTTTCTAGGTCATTCTTGTCATTAAAAAAATCGCTTCAGTTATAATAGCATTTGTCCAACAGCCATTCGCGTAATCTCATTTTAAATAATCTTATTAATTGCAATTCTCTGATACATTTTGGTAATTTATTAAAGACCCGTATTGCCATCATGCTACAGTTTTTCTGATACAAAGAACTTTTACAAGTGCTTCTAAGTATCGTCGGATACCTGCTAGGGTACAATTTTCTTTTTCCAAAAGTTTCGAATAATTCTGGATGTTCTTTTACAAATACATCAATTTGCATTATATAAAGACTAGAGATGGTCAGCAAATCAAGCTTTTTAAAAAGTGGACGACACCTCAAATTGCCCTTACACACTTTTTCTGAACAAGAAACGCTTTATTTATATTTGTTGAATTTCCCCAAATCAAAAGACCATATCTGAGAACGGAGGCAACATATCCGTGATATGTTGTCAGTGCTGCACTATCTAGAGTGTGACACTATCTCCCGCTCCGCCCCAAGAGCAGGGGCTGTCATTGATGATTTTTCCACCAAAAAAAAAGTCAGGATCCTTCTCCTTGCAATAAGACTATTACAGTTTGGTATCTGCAATTATGCCTTTCGAACACCAGGACAACATTATTACACTCAACTAAAATTTCTTCCGAGAAACGAGCTATATTTTTCATTTCCAGTTTCATTCAGTTATTATGTAAAAAAACGAAGTTAAAGTGAAGTGCCTTACGTATTCAAGTAGCCGATGATATCCATTGAAACGAAGGACGGTAGTTTTATAGAAAAAAGGTAAAAGATATCAATGTAGTTAAGACTCATTGAGCTCTGGAATGAGTTTCAGTTTTTAATTAATAAGAGACAAATGGGATTATACTTTAGTTAAGAATATTGGCATTTATTATCAGAATCTGTCAGAACACTAATAATTTTGATTTATTTTTAGATGATATTTATCTTTTTTGAAGGTATATTTATCTTAGATTTAGGTTCTTGTAAATCTAATGATTGTTAATTTTTATTTAAGGTTCTTAGTACTTTTTAGCGCGCTTAGTGCTTTTTAGGGTTCCGTAGTCAACTAGGAACCCTTATAGTTTCGCTATGTCTGTCTGTCCGTCTGTCTGTCCGTCCTCGCTTAATCTCTGTGACCGTTAGCACTAGAAAGCTGGAATTTAAAAAAAAAAAATTTAATTTAAATGTGTCACTTTTATTAACTATACGATATTCTATTCTATCTCATCTATTATTGTGACTTGAGTTTGAAGATTTTAAATATGATATGTTTGGTTTGAATTTTTGTGTCATCATCGTCATTTCAGCCGAAAGACATCCACTGTGTGACATAGGCGACCAATCCACATCACACACACACACACACATCACGTCATCACACGTCTCACATCTATCGGATTTTCACGACCCTTCGAAGCCTACTGAGGTCAGGGTTATCCGAAAGGGCGCTCGAGCCCCGGTATGAAGGCTTGAAGGAACGGGATGGGTCTTTTAGTCAGTAAGAGTCTGACACTATCTCCCGCTCCACCCAAGAGCGGGGGTTGTTATTGGATGATTTTTCCCATCGAAAAAAAAACTCAAATTAAATACCAATAGCAATGGTTGACATGTTATTTGTTTAACTAGATACTTTGAGTTAAAAGTTACAGTATTTTCTCATTAATATTCAGATTGATAATTTGATGATAATAGTTTCAGTTAATCGATGACTTTCTATATATAAGTACTGCTTTTTCTTTGTTATTTCTGTGCCACGCAACAGTCTGTCGTTCACCTGCTACATAACAATACGCTTTCTTATTTAATTTCTCTGACAGACCTTCTTATATTTTTATTTTTATTTACTGTAACAAAGTGCTGCAAAAGTGAGCCATATCTTTTTACAGACTATTAAAGCAACGCTTTATGAAGTTAAAACTAAAAAAAAAAATAGTCATCTAAAGGACGAGGATTGCATCACAGTCAAGCATTATATATACTTATTTTGAAATTACATTCAAAAAGCTGAATAAAGCATAAAATGGTGAAGGAGCGTTACTTTTCTCTTTGATATTTTTTCTTCTTCTCCTAGTTCAACTATATATTTGATATTTATTAGTAAATTTTTTTGGTATTTTATGTAAGTATGTATTTGAGTTAATGTATCTTATTAGTATTATTTCTGATGTTTGTACACTGACAATCCTAAATCTATCGCCTTTCTTTCAATCCATCCAAAGGTTGTCTGTAAGAGATCGCCCTGTGCGATAAGACCGCCCATTGTACACTTATTTTTTTAAATGTTTGTCCTGCATTTTAGTTTATGTGGTGTACAATGAAGAATATAATAAATAATAAAAAGCTTACTATTTGCCTTGGCCGGAAATCTCGCATACTTTATTTACTTTACAATATCTCTTGTTATCGGTCGACTCCTTTTTATCTTTAAGGACACTCATATTTTCTGTGACACTCATTCATTTCAGTTACTTTGTGAAATAAATTTTAGCTCCTTGAAGTTATCGGACAATCTAAAACTTCTTCTTTGACATTTTTTTCATAATTTAAGTAACTCATTTGTAGAATGCATTAAGTATATAAGGGAGATCTGCCCCAAACCAAACCAAAAATTTTCAATGTTACCAAGGATTAACAAAGCTAAGCCTATAAAGAAATTTTCATCTTTAACATTAATGTGATTTTACATAGTTTATTCCAAAGATATAAAGGAAAGGGACCACAAATGCCATGCTGAAACAAAAATTCCTATAGAAAAAAAAACAAAAAATATAACCCACAGAAATCTTAATAACAAGGCAATTGCCATAATATTAAGATTTCTGTGATATAACACTATCTTTCACAAAGACATTCTTTATCACATCCAACTTACAACTAAAGATAGCTATTCTTTAACAAAAGCTAAACGCTCCTCGTAAACCGAGCATCCATCTCCGTAAGACGAAGATCACGTTCACGGTAAGCAAAGAATTTTTAATATTTTTCACTCCTGTCTGATTTACCGGCACCTGATGTTGCTTTTCTGTTCCCTGCCTTACGTTTTAAACGCGCGCCGCGAATCGTAACTTTTTATACGACTCTTTGTCATGAAAATGGTCTAAATACTTTATTTCCACGTTTAAGAGCTCTTTCGTAGATTATGTTGTGTTTATGTTTTTTTTTGACGATCTAAACGGAGTGAGTTGTGTGTGAAATGATGATGTTGAATTGATGAAATTGTGTGTTGTGAGATAATAGAGGAAAACAAGAATATTCGAGCCTTTTGAGGAAGAAAATTGTAAGCAACAATTTAATACTTTTGCTCTTTTACAGGAATGGATTTTCTCTTCCATAATTAAAAAGCATCTATTAATGACAATACTGTAAATGAGACAGACACGTGCAAAACGTTTAATCCAACCTCACAAAAATCATCAAAAACAAATGCAAACTTTCATTTACTATCATCTATGCCCAGAAACCCATCAGCGTATCTAAAGACCACGGGCAACGTCAAAGAAAGGTCGTTAGTCTGATAAACAAAATATTTTCCGATCAGACATTCGTGTCATTGGCTTTATAGCTGATAGGTACAGAAATTCAACTCCATACAATTAACGAAATTGCACGCATACTTCACGTACAACGAATGAAAATGCACGCACACACAATGTACAACGAACGAAATTGCACGCACACACACTTCATGTACAACGAACGAAATTGCACGCACACACACTTCACGTACAGCGAATGAAATGACTACGCACTTGCGATTGGCATTTGTTTCTCACATGACCACTGAGAGTAGAGTATATTGGTTGATTTGTTGGGTTTTAAATTTGGAATTCCTCACTGGTAGTCCAGTATAAGTGTCATGGTGTGATACCCCCGTGCTTCAACAAGCACGTCTTTCTCACGATTAATATATATTTTATTCGACACATATAGAAAATTGGTTTTGTAACTACCATGGCACATTTTATAAAATATTTAATTACGTATCTATACAACAATATTATCACACAAATACACTCGTATCAATATTTATTTTAATTATGGGTTATATTTATATAGATTATATTTATTTGTATAAGTATACTTTATTTACCATCATCCGTGCGTCACTGCGGGGTGCCAGCTGAAAATCAGCGCTGGGTGTTTGACGCCCAGCAATTGCTGAGTTGGTGACCCTTTCGGTTCAGGCACATTCACTGCAACTGTATTGTATGTCTGTACTCTTTTTTTATTATTTTTTATGTTGTTGTATATTGTGTTGCTTGCGCCGAATAAATGCTATTCTATTCTATTCTTCTATTCTATTCTATATAGAAAGGTTCTTTTTAATTTAATACAAATTAAAAAGAAGCAGAGTGCAGAATAATACAAAACATTTGCGATAAGCAAGCCCCAACTGAAAGTGTTAAGCAGAGGGAAATATGCATGAAAAATATATACGTTAACTGACCAGTTTATCAATAATCATACAAAAATAGAACGCGTATTTTTTAAATAGTATTTTTTGATAGAAATCAAAGGAGATATAATATTTTATACAAATATATATTTGTCTCTTTCATCAAGACTCCATGGCCTTTGACGTCAAAGACCATGTCGGACTTCTCTCTCATAATAACAGTTCTGAAGCTTTATAACTTCGTTGTTGATGAAAATGTTAATTTACTTTTCGTAATCCCTATTGTTGTTGTAGCTTTACCTATGTACTACGTATGTATGTATGTGTGCCTGTTTTATGAGGCGGGTCTTCTGGACATCCATATCTGTTCTGTGTCAACTGTATCTCGGTATCCAAATCTGACTAAGTTACAAAGGATGTGAAAGGTTCCCAACGCCCTTTGATGTTGCGCCCTCGACGCGTTCGCTTTTGCACAGAGAAAGATCAGTAAAAGTGTTTTTAGTCGTTCACTTTTGTCGGTGAAATCGACAGGAATTTGTAGAGAAAGTGGAGAATTAACGGGTTCGTTGAGGTGCTAAACGTGTAACGGAGCAAAATGAGGAAACTAGTTTTTCAGTTTATTTTCTACTAGCACTTTGCCCGCAGCTTAATTCGCGTAAGTGTTAGTTTATTTAATTTATTTAAGCAGTTGTCTCAAGTTTATTAACATAAGATATAAAGGTTAATTTGTTAAAAATTAACACTCTCTTAACCGTTTTTTAGGGTAATTTAGAGAAAGTAAAAATTACCATGTTTATTAATCAATTAGGTAGGCATTTCTGCCAAACGAGTTCTTAGTAAAAGCCTAGAATTTCAAATCATTGAAATTCTTGGCTGTTACTGACTGATATTTAATTGTGTTCCTTCAGTTACCTTTTGGGTTACATGATTGCAGTGACTCTTTCGGCCAATTCTGCACTTTGCAAAACCCTTATAATTATATCTTTGCAAAACATCTAATTCTGATCTTTTTCACTCTTATAGTTAAAGTAAATATAAACTACTACAAAAGTTTATAATCTACATTGTTTCCCTAAACTCCACAAAAACTTACCACCAATTTTTTTGTTTAGGTGGTTCATCATTCAATGACTTCTCCCACTCTACGTGTCAGACTTTTACAGACTAATACCCACAACTATATTCCTTCTTTTCCTCGAGTTCTAAGACCCCGATTTTCCTTTCAGAAGCGAACCCCAACAAACTACTCCCCTACATTCTCACGTACCTAATTAACAGCAAAAGTACACAGCAAACAATTATGACAACAAACACGTGTTGCCCTGCAATCAGCAGTCCAATTATTCAGGCGCTGAAGAGACGCAAACTAGTTGACAGTAAGCTAGTTTACGTAAACCTTGGAGTTTGAACGTATTCCGAGACGTCTTCAGGAGTCTGGGCGCCTGGTACCGGTGGGGTATTTTTGTGTATAAATATTTTGGTTCTTAGACTGACTTTACTTACTGAAAAGACGATTAAAATAATGGAAATGTTAATTATAAAACGACTAAAATTTATTAAAAGTATGTTCATGAGTTAAAATTTATATCAATTTAGTTAGGTCAGTAGAAAAATCTGTTAATTACTTAACTTTCTTTTTCATATTGTAACTAGCTTTTGCCTGCGACTTTGCTCACGTACATAAAATATATCCTATGTCACTCAGGAATAAAACAGCTTTCTACTGGTGAAAAAAAAATAGTAATCGGACCAGTACTTCCAGAGATTACCTCCTACAGACAAAAAACAAAATAACAAACTTTACCTCTTTATATTATATTAGTGTAGAGTGCAGATTAGTATTTTTCTGAGTTTATTTACTTCACACCGGTTTATAAAATTCTTCTGAAAACGGTAACGGTAAAATAAATGCTAGGTTAGTAACTTTAATAAGTTATCTCGTGAGGACTCATGAAATGAGTTATTTAGTTCAAACTTGTAATGCCTTAGTAAGTAAATCCAATATTTAAAAAAACAAGGCAAGCGTGGGAGAAAAGTGGCTGGAAGGACATCCAGGTAGCCTTTGCTCAGCAGTGGGACAGTATTGGTCAAATCACAATATTTAAAAATAGGTCCATAACATAGGCCCAAAGAGCGATGGAAAGGACTACGCTCGGAATTTTCTTGCGTGATCGAGTTAGAAATAAACCAAGGTTGCAAGGACACAGCACGAAGAATTGCCAAACTTAAGTAGCAATGGGCAGGGCACATTGCTCGTAGAACAGATGGCCGTTGGGGCCGAAAGGTTCTGGAGTGGCGACTGCGTACCGGAGTCCTCCTACAAGGTGGACCGATGACCTGGTGAAGGTTGCGGGAATCCGATGGATGCGGGACGCCCAGGATCACGCATTGTGGCGACACTTGGGGGAGGCCTGTGCCCAACAGTGGGCATCTATCGGCTGAAATGATGAGGTGTCCACAAGTACCATAAACTTACCAGTCCGAATCTAACAAGGCCAAACCCAAAACCAATCCAAAATTGCCTTCCGATCTGAACGCACACTAAAATCTACAGCCTCTCGTTATGTAAACATTAACTGGAAGATGTTTACAATGTGCCCGCATCTAATCGCTTCCTGCAAACTGCGCCCGACCCCACTGGCCTGTGTACTGTGTACTCGTGTATTTGTGTACTTGTGTATTTGTGTGTACTGTGTACTGACTGGTGACAGAGCTTTTGGTGGGGGTAGTATTGTTTTTGATGTACTGCTAGTACATTAGAAAGTAAGTTGAAAAGTTTTTGTGACGAGAGGTGCACTGATATTTATGTAACAACATTGGAACTACGAAACACTGGTCTCAAAACGGTAAAGTAAGTCATCATGAAGAAACCGGCATGTCCTAGAACCAAAAAATTGAAGACGTGACGTCCACCAGTTCGCACTGGTCCCGCGTGGTGGATGCCTCTCCTAGAGAGGAGGCCTGGATACCACTTGTAGGCACATTATAAGGCTAATTAACTAAAAATTCGAAATCCTTCATCGCGGTATTAAAGTTGTCCCTGCATTTAGGGTAAGTATATGCAACACGCAAAAATTACCATCGGGCAGTTGCCCGGAACAGACAAAAGACCCGCCTGATCAGAAGATCCTCCTTTTTCAACGGAGGGTTGCGGGACTTTACACACTGTTCCGCATATCACTAAACTGGCAATATTATTCCTTGTTAAGAGAAATGTTAAGTCCCTCAAGGTAGACCGATAACATCATGAGAGTCACTGGAATCCATGCGAGATGCACAGAACTGTTCGTAGTGGCGAACTTTTTGGAGGGCTAGGTCCAACCGTAGACGACCTTCGACTGAAATGATGACAATGATGAATTACCATCGAAGCCGACCTGGAAAGATGTGGTAATATGAATTTCCATTTGACTGCAGCGTCCATTAAGTCCTGGTTTTCTTCATACGTACCATTTTCATTGGGATTATTTATATGAACATTAAACAATATGTTTAATTTACGAAACATTTGATCAACAAAGTCGAAAATATGACTGCATTTTATGTAAAACAAAACATATACCGAAATAGTATTCAGAACTCCGACTATTTCTGATATTGTAAAATACCTCGCACCAATCTATTTAAATAATTTCTAATATGCTGTCAAAACATTTACAATTAGAGTTTCAAATATTTCAATTACCATTCTGCTTTTGCAGTTCATTGCACTTAAAATCCTAATTGAAATTGTAACTATTTACAGAACAATATTTCAGACTTATTTACATTCATGAAGAATTTATGAGACCGCAGTACAACGCGCAATGTTGTACAGTGCCCATAAAAGGACCAATTGGTAAATTCGGTACATCAGGACCGAAATGGCCGGAATTGGTAAATCCGAGCGTTATCCACGATATTCGTACCATTATTCGTAGCGGGTCTACGCACGCTACAATTTTTCGTAGCTGCCTCGTAGATCTGTCTCATACTGTTAGCTGTAGCGAAATATGGTTACAGATGCTGATCTTATTTTCGAGTCGTGAAATAAAATGTGTTGAAAATTAAATTCAAGTGAAAAATAAAACTGGGTAAGTGCGAGTCGGACTCGCGGACTGAGGTTTCCTTACAAACTTATCTATGTAGGTAAATAGTTAAATTTCCGAATGTAGGCCTCGAAAATTTTTGCTAATCGCCAAAAAAGTTTTTTTTTGTGACGTAGGTAACAAGAAATTTACTGTTTTCAGATTTATTCCTATAACTGTACTTAGTATAATACCTTGCTTTTTGCCAAAGACTAAATAAAACTTACTATTTAATGCCAAACAGGATTTTGGATCTACAGAAAGTCGTTGTTGTTGGAATTATAATTTCCTTAAGAGTTACTAAATATGCTTTTTTATGTCACAGTGTCACATTTATGTCACAGTATCTTTTTTTTGTTAACTTAAAAGCTTAATTTTTTCACGGTTCCAAAGGACCGCAGACTTGAGTATATGCCTTTAATTTCAACTCAATACCTCCACGGGTTCCCGAGATAAAGGGTCTTGAGAGACGGACAGACAAAACTCATAAAGCAAGGTCTTAAAGTATAGATATACAAATTTTATCGTTACATCACATTTTTTTTTGCGTTTCGTAAAAATCTTCGAGAGATACGGGAATCGAACTATTTTCACAAGTGAGTTTATACGGAACCCTAAGGGCGCAAATGCGATTCATATTTGCCTAGTTTTTTTTTTCGTTTTGAGCCGCGGAACCCTAAAAACACCGTGGATGGCAAGTAAAGCAGAAGCTGCTCGTACCTAAAGCTTTATGCAAAAAGTAAGTTAATAAACAGTGTGAATATTCCTTCATTTCCCAGTTTCCTCTCAATTTTACTTTCTGGGGCGCGTGCAAATATTTTATTACGAATACTTTTTTCGTGTTCTAAATAAAAAACAATAAACGGTCGTTTTTTCGAGTGGTCGGTGGAACAATAGCGGAGGATGTGTTGTTTCGACCAAAGATTGTTTTCTTCCAACCCATTGTGCTGGCCCATCGCAGATTGGATGGGAATGAGCCTCGAGGCTGTGTTACAAATACTTTTCATGTTTAATGGAGATTTTCATTTTTATTTAGACCGCATGATGGTTATGATATGAAAAGAATATTGATTAAAAAAAAAAAAATTAATGTTCGGTTTTTAAGTGCTTGTGAAAAAGGATGCTTGAAACCTTGTTTAGGAATTTTTGCATTTCTACTTAGGTACCTTTTTTAAGGGGAAAAATCATACAACGACATCCCCCGCTCTTGGTCGGAGCGACTGTTAGTGTCAGACTTTTAATAGCTCCCACTCCTGTTCTTTTGTTGCCTTTCGTACCGAAGCCGAATCTTCTTTTCAGAAAGATATCCTTGGCCCCAGTAGGCTATGACTGATAATTAATACGCGCCGTTGACGTCTCGGGCTCGGTCCGGACGATTACCGGACGGTCGGACGGCGAGCTTCTACTTAGGTACCTGTGTGGGTCTATATGTCTTGGAACTTTTGAAAACCTGAAGGTAAACCATATAGCGAAGGTAAATGAAAAGCCAATAAAAGTAAACAATGAAATAACTCGAAGTAAGAAAACTTTACATTAGCAGTCAAGCGTGAAAACTCTCAAACCAACATCTTAGGTACTTGTGGAAAAATCGATTTATAAAAACCATAAGTTGCCTTTGTAAAAGTTTTCTCGAAGGTTCGTCTCTAGAGCACTCCAGAAAATATTTATTCAACGCAAATTACTTCAATTTTTTTCAAGTTCAGACATTTCTTTCTAGTTACAGAGATGTTAATACAATTTTTTTCTTATGTTACGACTTTTTTTGACGAGACTGGCCTGTTGATCTAGTGGTTAGTGGCCCTGACTGCTATGCCGGAGGTCGTGGGTTCAATTCCCACCCAGGACAAATGTTTGTGTGATGAACATGAACATTTGTTCTGTGTCTGGGTGTAATTTATCTTTAGTATGTATTTAGAAATATAATATAAGTATGTTTATCAGTTGCCTAGTACCTATAACACAAGCTCTGTTTAGCTTGGGACTAGACGGCGTTGTGTGAAAGTTGTGGAATATATTGTTATTATTATTTTTCTCAAGTTACGACATTTTTGCGATCGACCATCTCTCTTTGTTAACGAAATTGAATTCATTCATTGCTTTATGGAGGTTATTTCTTCTATTATTTGATTATATTACTTTGAGCCTGTTTTATTGGAACCCAGTGTTCCAGTTTATGTGTATTTTATTGACTGTATCAACGCTTTAGCAGTGGGAAGAAACCTATTCACTCTCGACTTAAAGACTACAAATGAACAATAATATTTTCTTAGTGCGCGCCTTCATCATAAATTGAAGCCTTGTGACTGTGCATTGCAATATCAGTCAGTTTCTCCTTTAATACAGGATAAATAGACTAGCTTCTGCCTGCGACTTCGCTTGCGTGAAAGTAAGTTCCTCCATACTAACTTTGGACACCCGTTTTACCCTTTTAGGGGGTGAATTTTTTAAAATCCTCATTTAGTACTCGTCTACGTCATAAAAAGAACCTTTGTATAAAATTTCATGCTTCTATGACTTTTTTTATGGTGGGAAAATCATCTAATGATAACCTCCGCTCTTGGGCGGAGTCGGAGATAGTGTCGGACTCTTACTGACTACAAACCCACCCCGTTCCTTCAAACCTTCATAACGGGGCTCGAGCTATTTTTCGAAACTAACCCTGGCCCCAGTAGGCTTCGACCCAGCTAGGCCCCCGCTGATGCTCCTAGGACCTGTAGTTTTGACTGTGCTTTGATAAGTCAGGAAGTCAGTTTCTCCTTAAATATATAAATCACCATCACGTTTCCTGAAGAATAAAAAATATTCGATAAAGAAAATAATTTTAGTACGATATCTCCCATATTGCTTACTCTCAAGAATACTTTGCCGCCACCTGATGTCTGCAGCGGAACCCAAGAATAATAATGAGAAACAAATAAGGTTCCCTAGGGGAAGACCGACTTTGAGCGAAAGTTATGGATCGTTGGAAAAGAATCGAAGAGTGTTTGCAGACTGTTGGTCCTTATTTTTGGGGTTGTTATATTTTGGGATTGGGGTTTTTTTTTACGAGAGCCAACTTGTTCTATCTACCCTTGTATGAGACTAACTTTTTTTTCCGTGAAAAGTGGCTAACGGGGCTCTGCGAGTTGGTTTTGGGCCCTGCTACGCCTCCCAGGGTTCTGATATATACAATCACATAAAAATCTTTAAATTATTCAAATGAAATCTACAACTAAGTCAGTGCTTCAAACTTAATACTATATCATTTTCATTTAAATCCTTTTTGCCTTAAGAAAAATGTAAGGAATGAGTTTTATTTTCTAGCAATTTTCTTTTGAATTAAATCTTGAAGCTTAAAAGCGACATTGTCGCTGACCCTTTAAATGGGTACTGCTGTATTTTGTAGTATTTAAACGGGAAACGCTAAGATTTCAAAGGCAAGCAAATGAAAATTTGAAATAGGACAAACATTTCCAGGGCGAAATGGAAGCCTTTGAGAACCCTTGGATTTTGTTATTTAAATATTACGGTATGATTTTATTTAACATAATTTAAGTTACATTAGCATTTTGGTATTTAAATGTTTAACGAAATTTCTTATTTTGTTCATTACACAAAGTATGTTCTTGTTTTTGCTTCCCTGTTTTTGTTACCCGTCATGTGATGTATTTTAGGTTTTGTCACGAATTAAAAAACTAAAACTACAGTTAAGAAAAACTATTTGTGGTTAATTTACATCGATAAATATGTATTGACTGATTAAATTACATATTGTTTACAGTGCTAGGAAAAATACCCTCACTTTGGTTCTTTCCTATGAAATTGCGATTTTTAAAATGGTGTTTATACCTTCGGATTGACGTACAATTATAAGTTCGAATGATTTTTAAGTTAAAGGTACGTTTTTCTTTTTCGAAACTAATTAAAGGTAAAATCACTAATTATTTATTATTATTCCCCTGTGTTGGTTTCGGTGTATCTATCTACTCAGACTAGTCCGCTAGGAAACATAGGGCTATTTTTTTTTTTAATTGATACAAACTAGTGCTTGAGTACGATCCCACCTGATGGTAAGCAGTGATGTATCATTTAGTCTAAATTGACGAAGTAAAACTACTTTTACATGTAAATTATAATTAAGTTTTTTAAATATGTATTTAAAATTTTAAATACACATTTAAAAAACTTATTTGCAAAATATATATTATTTATCTTTGGTTTTTTTTTGTAATATCGCAGTATATAAAACTATTTTTGTATAAAATCTAAAGACATTTTTGAATACGAGTTCTACCATTGAAGATGTGACGTTCACAGTATCCCGTTTTAAGGCCTGTATTAATAAACGATGCTCAACTCCGTCTTCAAGTGCGATGTCATTTGATTCACGATTATACCATGTAAGAAGCTTATGATCATTGCTAATTGTTAAACACATGAGTACAGAATCTCAGTTACCAAGATTTGAGTTTGAGCTTGGGCTTGTGAATCTCGTTTATTAATACAATCAGGACCTCAAGCTTGATATTAAGTACGAGATCTTGGGCTGAGGAACGTTTATTAATACGGGCTTAAAACCGCCTACTTCATAGGTAAGAATCTAATATAATTCTTCCAACAAATAAAAAGTAACTCATAAAATCTGCTACTTGTGTACAAGTAAAGTTATTTAATTCGTCTACACTCCGCTGACCGCCACTGAGCAAATTACCCAGTAAACCATTCAATTGGAAGTAATATGAAAAACTCCTCAGTAATTTTATAGCTTTGAGTGAACTTAGCTTTTCTTTAATATATGTATTTAGTTAAGTAGGTAGTAACTTGGCTATAGGTGAAGTTAAACCTATCCCCAAAGACGAAAAAATTCTGAATCAACAAAATATACGGCCGTTTCTGTCGCAAAAATCCTGTATTTCGACATTCTCATGGAAATCAAAATTCACAAGGTACTTCCCGTTGACCAAGAATCCTGAAATTTGGTATGTAGCAAGGCTTCATGACACAAATATAAAGAAAAGAACAATATCAGAAAACTGTTGATTTGTAGTTACGTCAAAAAAAGATTCGAAAAAATCTTGTTTCATAGGTTTGTTTTCATAGGTAAGTTTGTACGGAACCTCACTCACTCACTTCTTGACGACAACTCCGCTTAAATATTTGCCGAGAGTGACAAACTACATCTCTAGATACGTCACGCTCTGCTGGATGGCTAAGTTCAGTCCTTTTGGAAGCGATGGAGAACAGATTATCTGCATACGCTGCAGTCGCGTCAAAAGTGGAACACTCCTTCAGGTCCAGTCACTGTCGGTGCCCTGAACGGTGATACTGAAAACTGAGAGTGCACCTCCTCTGCACTGGCCTCTTGATGTACTGGAAGAAGTTTTTCCGGGTTCGAACAGAATAACGCGAGTCGTAAGAGTTAGAACCGCCACTGGGTCGTACCTACGTCCAGTCGAGCGCAACTCTCACTTGCCCGGTTTTTTAAGGGGCATGGCAGCAATAACAAACACTGGAACTCCACATAACGTATAACCAGTCGCCATGAGGGCTCTTTTTGAAATGTAAATCGAAACACGAAATGCCCTCAGATTTCCTTTTGATGTGTAAATTCTTTATTCAGAGGCCGGAATCTCTTATCAGTTTTACATTAATTAGCCCACACAATCCCGGTCCACTGTGGTAGTCAGCCAGATGAGATCCTATATGAGGAAGAGGGTTGCTTTAATATAAGTTATAGCTATTTATCTTGGCTATGGTAGGATACAACGAATTAAGGGTTAGCAGGGATCTAGCACTTACCTCATATATGTTTAAAATATTAAGAGAAAAGGTGCACAATCCAATTGTTTTGGGACAGTTGAGCCTGTGTGTTCAAGACAGGTACGTGTGGCGACGACTGCGACTGCGCCTGCTGGTGGAGCCGCGAGGCCGGACCAACCTTTTAAGGGAGGCGCCGCTAACGCGCGCACTTCACACGCTCAAGCTGATAGCTAATGAGACGGACTTATTTTGTTGTACACTGGGTGAATTCACAAGGAATGCATTATTTATAATAAGCTATAGATGTTAGTATAATTAAGTTAGGATAAGCGCAATTTATCGATAAAAAAACCTGTAAAGATAGATGCAAGATGAGGAAATAAATAAATAATAAAAAGTTTTGTACTCTAGTAGATATATATTTTCTTGACAGAAAATTAAGAGTACAAGTTGGTGTAGCGCGGTTCACAAGTTACTTTGTTATTGTTGGTCATCAATTATATCGAGGATCCGCGATAAGGTTTTATGTTTATCGCTGTTGTCATAATATTACATTAAAATAACGGGTCGTGGAGCTCTTTGGACCGAGACCGCGGTCCCAACTTACATCTATATATAAATTTTTTTTGTATAATTTTGTGACCACAAGGAAAAGTGCATTAAAGATTTTTACCAAAAAATCTGTACCTATTTATTTTATATGTGGTCCCAAAATACTAGACGTATACTTCTATTCTCTTGTTTTTTTTTTCTACTCTTGAATTTTATAATAAGTAGTGGTTAATATTGCACCTACCACAATTTGTCTCTGCATTACCCAAAGGTTGACTAGCAGAAAATGCCTTAATGCATTTGAGTCTTTTTTTTTATAGTAGTGTCAGACTCTTACTGACTAAAAGACCCACCCCGTTCCTTCTAGCCTTCATACCGGGGCTCGAGCTCCCTTTCGGATAACCCTGGCCCCAGTAGGCTTCGACCCAGCTGGGTCCCTGCTGTTGCTGACAACTCCTTGAGCCCGTGACCGGAAATCGGGATCAAAATCCCGGCGGCATGCATTTGAGTCTGACTTTACTAGAAATTATTTAGAAACAGTATAAGTTCACTATCCAGCCGGAAATCGTATTGTAATCTATTGTGCATAAAGAATAAAATACCTACTAATTTCTTTTGTGTTTTTTTTTTGTAATTGGAAATTGAGACTGTGGTTCCGATTCAAAGAGCCCTAAATAACTGTGCTAACCTGTATTATGGTAAGCATCAGATTTTGCAAATAAATAAGTACCTAACATTATTTCAAATTTTGTTTATAAACACTAATTAATTTATTCTGATTTTAACCCGTAGCCAATCCTAGTCATGTTTTATATACAAACGTGCAGTAGGCTGGTTTAATTTTTAGGCCTGATTATTAGACCCAACAACGGGAAAACTGTTAAACGACACTAATGAACGGTAAGCAGAAAACAAAGCATTTCGCATGGTACACAGAACACCATTATAACAAAAAATAAATACTTCCATAAATATTAGCAAGCTGTGCAATAGGCAACAGGGCTCCATAATGTCCGATTAAACGACTGTCCGTATAAAATAAGGCGCCCTGGGCCATAAATAAGGGTTGAGATCGGTGTACGAAAAGATTACTTGCCTTATCCTTGGAAACCACAGGCCTATCTGTAAGGGACCAGGCTTGTAGTGGGATGAAGGACCGATGCTGACCGGAGATTTGACAAAAACTAGTTGTTGATGTGGGTAGTTGTGAACCGTTGACAACCATAGTGCGACACTTAAGAGGCCGGCGACCGATGAATTTCCACACAAACGTAATACCACGCTCATTTGCAGTTGGAGCATATTTCCAACATATTATGATGATATTCGGTTATAGACAATATTTATTTAGGTTCCTACGTCGGGAATATTAGAAATATTGTTATTTTTAATACAGGAATAGCCAAATGGCATGTTTTGCCATTTACGCTGTAAAAAAGTGCGAAATACAATTCGCTTAAATTCCTTTTTGGTTTTTTAAAAAAGAAAGACGTAGGAACCTAGATAAATATTGTCTATAACCGAATATTATCATAATATGTTGGAAATATGCTCCAACTGCAAATGAGCGTGGTATTACGTTTGTATGGAAATTCATCGGTCGCCGGCCTCTTAAAGCTAGACCGACTCACACGTGGGCCACGCCTGATTTGTACGTAGAACGACGTCGCGAGGACCTAAAGTAGCTCCACAAATCTAGTTGCCATATAAAATGTATGACCGACGCGCCTAGATCGGAATACATGTCGCACGTGTGCGCAGTGTAGTTCTAACTTATGAATCATAAAGCTAGATCTACACTGCGCACACGTGTGACACACACGTCAATCTGAGCACGACGTTCTACCTACAAATCAGGCGTGTTACACGTGTAAGTCGCGTCGGTTTAATGTAGTTCTAGTTTATTTTTTTCTATTTTTAGCTTTACAATGGCCTAATCTGCGACTAATCCAAGTTGGAATCTAAAAAGAAGTGACTATTTTTTTTTTTTTCAATAAATGAATAATAAAAAATTATGAAAAATATGACAATAATATGAAAGAATAATTAAAATATCTCAGCAAACCAAAAAAAAATTACTATATTAAAGTTGCACTCGCAAGAATAATTACGTTTCACGCTGCGTTCCAGTTTATGACGTCAGACGAGAGTGAAATAAATAAAAATAGAAGTAATAAACGAAAAACAGCAGTTATAAGTAAAATAACTAGAAACAGTGCAAAGGCTCACTTCTTCCTCATTGCGTCGTATTCCTCACTGCTGAGGGTCGTGACCTGGGTGTGTGAGCTTCATCACTTTAACTTTTATGATTATAATATAATAATAATATTCCACACAACTATCACACAACGCCGTCTAGTCCCAAGCTAAGCAGAGCTTGTGTTATGGTACTAGACTACTGATAAACTTACTTATATATTTCTAAATACATACATATTATATTTAAATTACACCCAGACACAGAACAAATGATCATGCTCATCACACAAACATTTGTCCTGGGTGGGAATCGAACCCACGACCTCCGGCATAGCAGTCAGGGTCTCTAACCACTAGACCAACAGGCCAGTCAAAGTCAAGATATTCCTCCATCTGTTGTCTTCATCGGTATGAAGGGTATAGTGTATCATAAAGTCGAGAGCGGCGCGGATCTGGTTGGGCCAACGTATTGGGCTGTGCCCACGAGGCCTTTTTTCGTCCACTTTACCGGTCACAATGAGCCTTTTGAGGTTGCCACCGTGTTTCCTTGCAATGTGACCGAAGTATTGCATAACCTTGCGAAGACACTCGGACGACGGCTCACCTGACAATTCCTGAAAGGATGAGCCTTTCCGGAATTGTCTGCTACTTAAAAAATATTGTGCATTTGGTTCATTTTTGGTGCGACCATCACATCCAGGGGTCAAACGACGACACACTCCAGTGAGAGACTGCAATCGACGTGCGTTAATTTAAGTATTCATTTCTCAGTCAGTCAGTCAGTCAAATCAGTGATTGATTTCATTTTTATTGGTATATTACTGTTGATCTATATTTTAATCCCATTTCGTTAAATATATTTACAAAATCATGAAACTTCTACATTGATCGTAGCAAGATAAACGCCAAACCAAAATTCGTTCGACAAAGATTACAATAATCAGATAATTCACCACAACATTAGTTAATACATTCTACATGTATAAAAGCAACTTCATAAGATAGTCTCATCCACGGTTCTTTGTGGGCTCCTGATATAGATAAGGCTTTGGCCACGTAAGATCGGATAACATCGGGGAGCGCTGCCGAAGTAATAGTGGATTTATTTTCCTATCCCATTACTGTGTTAACAACGGACTATAGGGTCTTCCCTTATATAAGGAAGAAGGCGGAAGCTGTAAGTATTATATTATATTAAACATTTTCAAATCCTTCTCTTCGTCTCCTCGAAAATTTTCATATTCGGAAAGTGTGCTCGTAATCCGAACGCGCCTCTCGACCTACCCACTTAAAAATATCTAGACCAAAAAAAATACTACAACTATAAAACGTAGTTTCTCATATTCCAATTAACAAACGGTATGCTTATTAGCACTCGACCTAGTTACGTTACGTAAAACGTATATGTGTGTGTAAAGGAATAAAGTTGAAATGTATAATATTGAGGCAAGCATGTTGGCGCCCAGCCTGGGCCCCGCCAACCAACAATTTACCAATTGCAAATGTACCCTCGCATCAGTGCTTTTATAGCTTTGAGAATTTACAAAATTTTAAAGTTCAGTTTCAAAACAATCTTTCGTTTCATTCACGAGTTTTCAGGCACATTTTATGAGAGAAACAAGTTATTTGTGTATGCATTCGTGGAGTTAGTTTTGAGGTATATGGTGACACTTCATGCCAGTTCCGTTGCAGTAATAAAGCTGAAACCAATTTTATTTATCTAAACTAATCTACGCTAGTTTTTATGTTTTTTTTGTTTGTAGGCGGTAGTCTTTGAAAAGTACTGGTCCGGTTGTTAATTTTTTTTCACCTACAGAAAGCTGCTTTATTCCTGAGTAACATAGACTATATTATATTAACACGGGCGAAGCTGCGGGCAAAATCTAGTTGTATATGAAACAGCTTTGTCCCGGTTCTATTAACAGCTTAAGAACATAATTGTTGTGTCAACCAGTTCATTCATTGTTCACGATAATATCTCTCTGATTTCATTCCCTATTTCATGAAATCAACGCAATTAGTTTCGGGTTCAAGTTTAATTGTGATTTGCAATATTATGTCAACAATTTTATGCGAAATTGTTGGGATAGAGTTCATAATTTGGTTGGCATAATTAGGGCTGGGTAGTAATTATAGAGATTGTTTTGGGAGCTAGATCATATGATTGTTAGCCGGGTACATGTGGTCCACTTATGTCTGTTAAAC
This sequence comes from Mythimna albipuncta, assembly GCA_929112965.1. Classification (NCBI taxonomy): domain Eukaryota; kingdom Metazoa; phylum Arthropoda; class Insecta; order Lepidoptera; family Noctuidae; genus Mythimna; species Mythimna albipuncta. The sequence continues at coordinate 4,827,381 of OV815959.1, read as the reverse complement.
TAACCATTTGTGGTGCACAGATCGGATAGTAATCAAATCAATCTATGAATATTATGTGGTTTTAAATTAACTATAATTGAAATGTATTTTCCTAATAGGTTATTAATAACAAACATCAATTTAAACTAGACGAGGCCGGTGCCAACTAAATCCCTGAGAAGAAACATAAAAACAAACTCAGAAATTAAAGTCTCTTTTAAAGCACATACAGTAAACTTTAAAGTCCATACAGTAAACACGTATTGGTTAAATAATATAAGAACCATGCAGATTAATGTCCTAGATGGTCTTTTGAGGAAAGAACCACATTGATTTGAGTGGGCTATTGTCTTTAGTCAGTGTAAGCATTATCATCTATCTACACTAAAGTTGGTAAAGTTTTTTTTTGTTTGTAGGAGAGAATCTCTGACAGCGTTGCTTTGATTGCTGAAATTTGTTCACCTATAGAAAGCTGCTTTATTCCTGAGTGACACAGGCTATATTTTATGTACCTACGCAGGCGAAGCTGCGGGCAAAAGCTAGTGTTGTATAATCTGGATCGGAATCTCAAATGGCTGTAGAACCTAAGATAGACAAATCTAATAATTTCAATTCATTAACAGCAGGTAACTGGTATGTGTGCCTGTTGCCCTGCCTTTAGTTCATCATTTGCCCAATTGGCCCGTAGTCTCAATAAGTCTGTGCATCTCTGTCCTAGATGGTCTTTTGAGGAAAGGACCACATTGATTTGAGTGAGTCAGTATTCAGTGTAAGCATTATCATCTATCTGCACTAATATTCTAAAGAGGTAAAGTTTTTTTTTTGTTTGTAGGAGGTAATCTCTGGAAGTACTGCTCCGATTGCTAAAATTTGTTCACCTATAGAAAGCATATATATAATATTTTATGTACCTACGCTACGCAGGCGAAGCTGTGGGCAAAAGCTAGTGTTGTATAATCTGGATCGAAATCCCAAATGGCTGTAGAACCTAGCAAAGACAAATCTAATAATTTCAATTCATTAACAGCAGGTAACTGGTATGTGTGCCTGATGCCCTGGATACCTGTTCAAATACCTTCAATTAAAGGCGAAGTCCCAGTTGCGGTCTCAAGTCTACACCTCCGAGACGGCGCCTGATTAATCTGGAGATGCCGTTAGCGAATACATCTTTAGTGTTTACATTTGAAGTTCTGGTGATCGACGTTGGAGTATGCTGTTGAAAGATGTGTGCTTGTTTACTTTGAATTCGTAGATAGAATATTCTATGATGTCGATGTCTTAGCAATGAATTAAGGAGATGCAACTCGACATACATTTTCACTGTTTTTCATACAACCGCTCTTACGCGATTATGACGTTATTTCACGTTTTTCAATAGATATTTTGGATACACAGCTATCTTGTGGATATTATCTAGACTTCTATAGAAATCAAAACATAAATTTGTGTAAAACTAATCTATTAAAGGCCTCTGAAAATCTGCTATTTTACGTGAACTTTAACACTTCATAATTTACTCAAAAATTTAAAAAGTAAAAATATATAACAATAAAAGCCTTGCAAATTTTATCAAGAAAAACACGTATTTCCTGGAAGAACTTTTGTAAAATATTCGAGTAAATTACGGAATTACCATTCGGTAATTACGGAATTACCGAATGCTAACAGAGTTCAGGCGTTATCTCTTTTTTTTTTCGCGTTGCCTTTTCGTCAAACATCGCGTCTAATTGCGTTAGATGATGTAACAAGATTTTAAACCATGCTCGATGTTGACAATAGGCGAGTGGAAAAGCAAATGCTCTCCCACTGTTGAGATTCAGGCCTCCTCTCTAGGAAAGGAAAAGGAAAGGACTGTAATCAACCACGCGGGCCCAGCGCGGGTTGAAGGATGTCACATTTCTTAGAATTTTTGTTTGTACGACATGTCGGTTTCCTCACAGTGTTTTCCTTCAACGTTTTGACAGCAGTGGTGATGAAATAAATTACACAAAGTATGGTTGGGTTTGAACCCGCGTCCTACGACTCGTAAGTCGGAGCTTACCACTCAGCCACCACTGCTCTCACTCTATTAATATGGTTTGATGATGATACTCGTACTTTATTTTATTCTATTCTACCATAAAAATTGTGGAAACGAGAATTCGTCTCACGCACTATATCTTAACCAATCCAGAAAACTATAAATCTTCTTAACAAAGATTAAATCCTTCACGACCTTTACACAAATTATAAGCAGCACAATGCGATCTTCAAAGTTAACTGGAGCAGGTAATAGTTACGGAGCCCCCCGAGGCCTCCTGAGGCCGCCTGAGGCCTCCTGAGGCCGCCTGAGGCCTCCTGAATTCCGGGATTAATCTACAAATTCAGTGTACCCTTAATAATACTGCTATTTGTAAGGTTTTACGATACGGCCTCTCCTAGACTAGGCATTGAAGCAAACGGCTAACAAAAGGAAAGGTTCGCGGGTAATCTTTTGATGCTGCGTCGACTATGTTGCTATGAGGATTTTTTTATGAATTTGAAGTATTATGTTGAAATTTTATGTGTATTTTTTATGGGTAACTTATGAAATTAGGTCAGATGGCTGTTTTATTATTTAAGGGGAAATTGTCGAAGGGCATCTCCAGCTTTACGTGGAGTAAAAGTGACAGACTTTTGCTAACTCAAACCCTATGTTCTCCCAGTTACCCTTTACAATCCAGGGCTACAAAGATCAGGCTGCATGGTTCGCTTTTCAGAGATAAGCTTTAGAGGGAGGCGGGTCTTTCGACTAGACCTGTCTCGTGTCTGGTTCTGGCAACTATCCGAAACCTCTTTTTGGATTGTTGTATTGTTATTCTAATTGCAACGTTGTTTTTGCAGGACACATACCATAGTTGGGGAAAAGTTAGACAAAGCGATTGATACGTAACTACAATTTTTGTAGATAAAATATCGTAGTTTTGTTTTTGGATCAACAACTTCAAACTTGGCTGTAAAGAGATTTGGTCCTTTTTCTGTCTATAGCCCTTACTGCCCCACTGCTGGGCAAAGTTCTTCCATACTTTCTTCTCCCGCGCCGCCATCTCAAACCAGTCCTCTCAGTATGTGTCCAGATCATCCCGAATATGTTCTTAATCCTTTAAAAACCAAACTGAAAAGAATTAAACTAAAGTGATTAAGAAAGTGGTTCTTAATACCTTAAGCTTTTAAAGCCTTTTAAGTACTTAAGTTTTTAGTGGTTTCAACTATTCTTCAGATTAGTTAGAAGGGGATATTTTTTAACTAAAGCAAAGTCAAATAATTTCAGAGTACTTGACTTGTAGATCGTCTGGCGTTGAGTTAATCCTGTATTTTCTCTTCCTGAACATATCCTTGAGCTCTTGGGCAAGTTATAATCATGGCGGCAAAAACTATTTTTGAGGACTGGCTGGAAAAGGCATCATGGGATCCTCACCTTCCGTATCCAAAAGTCTAGGCTTTTTCTCCAGCCCCATTATACTATAGAAATATCTATAGATACTAACAAACAACTACACTAATATGATAAAGAGGTAAAGCTTATTTTTTTGTTTGTAGGACGTAATCTCTGGAAGTACTGGTCCGATTGTTAAAATTTTTTCACTGATAGAAAGCTGCTTTATTCCTCAGTGACATAGGCTATATTTTATGTACGCAGGCGAAGTCGCGGGCAAAATATACATACATTTATAATTCGCATCATACATTCCAACCCACAAATAAAACAATAAACTCACAATAAAACACTAAGCACCTAAAAAGTACAGTCGGCAACAAACGCGACACGTGACACTTGGTACAATCACGCACGCAAGTCGTCACGTCGTCCCCACACGTCACGCCTGTAATACCGAGCTTAAATAACACCTGAAATGCTACTCGTGCGACGAAACGACCGATGTATGTCTACAGCCTTTTAATTTAAGTCCTCAAGTGACGCAGCAATGGTTTCAGTCTAAAGTAATTTAAACGCATTTGTGTAGTGCTGAATTATTTTGTGACTGAAAATTTTTCGGCGAGTTTGAACAAACGGCACGGTTGACTCAGTGGTTGAGCGATTGGCTGCTGTGTTGAGTGTCGCGGGATCGATTTTTGTATGGATCAAGTATTTGTAAGGCCTACATAAGGCCCAGATAGTTGTTTTGGATTTGGATGTCTTGTGTACATAGGTGAGTTTATATGTTTATATGAACGCACCCACGATAGGTCCGTACCTATAATAATATAAAATAAATATAAAATTTAAAAAAAATGTTTAAGAGACTAGAAAATTTTGTTTGTTGCTGCACTACGAGACTTTCTTCTTTCTGCCCTCATCCCATATTACTTGGGGTCGGCGCAACACGTTTTTTTCTTCCATTCTGTCCTGTCACCGTCACACTATCATTAACTCCGTTTTCTTTCATATAACTCCTCACACAATCCATGCCACTTTTCTTTGTTCTCTCTCTCCCCCTACATCCATTTAGTCAATAAAGACTTATAGACAAAAATATTAATTTACTTCGGCTAGATAAAATAGAAAAGATCAAAATGATTTTCCCAACAGCAGAGCGTCCGTCTTTACATTTTCTAGGAACGTTCACTAACAGCTTCATTAAGTTAATGCCAAGTTATTTTGCTTATACAAGTTATTTGCTTCTGAAACATTTTAAGTTAATATTTGACTAGCGTAGTATATTAGACCCCTAACACACTGCCATCAGGCGTAGTTCATGAATTATGTTCGATGTACGACTCCCTACGGCATTATACACGACGCGCCTACGTAAGGTTAAAGGCACTACAGTTCGAAATACAATCTTATGTTACAAATAAAAATAAAACTCAACTGCAACAAGAACGGAGCAAATAATCTCATCGCATCCCCCGCATAAATACTTGCGAATAGCCCATTGTCCTTACTGTAGGCCATTCGGCTTTCGGCATAAAAATCCTTGCAATCAAAGTTACCTCCACTTAGTACCCCAGTCACATCAATATTATATCGCATGGATTTCAGTCTTTATGTGTCACTCAAGCCGAATGTACCAAATGGGACATTGTAAGTAATGGCTCTTTAGCGATTCGGCCCACGCCGCTCCGCTCAGCAATGTGGACACTGCCTAAACTATTATATTATTCAAATATGGGCCGTATCGCAGGCCCTTTTGAAGTTTAAGACGAAGGACGATTGTGTACAGTTTGGGACAGATTCACGAAAGAATTTCTTTTGCTTGTTATTTTATTTTCAAACTGACGTTTTCTGAATTGTTATTTTTTTATACACGGTACCTTTGCTTCGTTTGACTTTAATTCTAGTACCTAAAGGTTATACAATTCAGTTCAGTGAGTTTCTTGAATAAATAAGTTCTGCCTTTCAGCTGCTATTGTAGTCTAACATTTTATATAATATTTCTGATTGCTATCATACTGTTGAGCTTCGTCTGACTTGGATGCCCGCTGGCGTAGTTATGATAGACCATCTTTAAATCATTTGTTTGATATTTAAATAAAGTACTCAAATGAAGACATCGCTTTTATTTTCTGTTTTGAATACATTTTCTTTAAAATAGCTTTTTACAAGCTTTTATTTAACTTGTAATGTTTGTTTAGGGCAATTTTTGCAGATGGATTTTGAAGCAGTTAACCCTAACTGCTTCAACTAACTTTTTTTGGAGTGGTAAAACGTCCAATGATTTCTCCCGCTCTGGGGTTAAGCGGGAGGGTGTGTCAGAATTATGTTATTTGGATGAATGTACGATAGAGCTAGTCTGATGATGAAGTTGGAAAGAAGGCATAGAAACTACTGAACGCAACCAGATACATCGTGTTTGAGATTTTTGGAATGGTTGATCAATGCAAATGTAGTTGGCTCAATATCACATATACTATTGTTATGCTTTTGTAGCTTCTCCTACGATTAAATAAATAAATATTTTACCTCGTGATAAAAGCTAGTTACGAAACAATGATTTTCATTGAAAACTTATTTTAACATTTATGTACAGTATATTTTGACTTTAAAAATGTTTACTTAAGAGATAATGATTGATACAATTTTTTTCAGTCAGAGATAATTAAGCTGTTAAAAAAATATTTTTGTGAAAAGACGTCTCGTCGTTACATTAACAATGTTTACTTATCTCGTCCAAATCGACTTAATTAGCTTTTTTCTGATTATGTCTGCTTCTGAATTATGCCTAGCAAGAATACGTTATTTTTTTCATACTTTTTACACGATTTATTTACTTATTTCTAACAAAAACAAAGGGGAGGCAGGGGGACAAAAAGTTCTAATCGGAGGAATGGCCATGGCGTCGACCGACTAGTGTGGGCTACCCGTAAACATATCAAGTTTATGTTCAGCTACCCTCCTCTATTGTACTATTGCTTGCTTCGCATAGACTTCGTAATATTAAGAACGTTAAATTTAAGTATTTTTATTTTTGTATGAAAATCTGTTGAACTAAAATACGACAAATTTTTAAAAGTCATAGAAAAAAAGTTGTTGTTGACGATGTTAGTAATACAGTCCTGAAAGGTTGCTAGTGTTTTACAAATAACCCTATATATATATATATACCCTATATAGTATATTTCTTCTTCTGAGTCGGTACACTCTTGCCAGAGTGGTCGTGGTCATCACTGTGAATCACGAGTGAGTAATCATTTTTGTAATGCGGCGCTTTTCATCGCGGACTGCAGCTTTCCGGGTACATTCATAAACCGAGCACATACAGTAGGCACAACGGGTCTTAAGCGTTCGCGTAGAAGTTAAATATTCGGTCTCTTTAGTGGAACGAAGTGAGACGCGGGAGCGGGGAGTGTCAGTGATTGGTTTTCCGAGCCATCGCGTCATAGACGTCACTCCTCATTCGTTTACTGCATTTCTGCATGTAGGTATCTAACAACGAAGACGATTGGCTTGCCAATGCATGGAATGCGCAAAGCGATCCCCACTCTGATTCCGAGCGCTCAAGATCCGTTGTGCCTACTGTAGTTGCGGCCTTGATCTGGTCTGTCCATCTCATTGGTGATCTACCACGCGGCCTGGTGCCCTCAACTTTGCCCTGCACTACGAGACGCTCTATGGAGTCATTACTACGACGCGATATATGGCCGAAGAAGGTCAAAATGCGCGACTGCACTGTGGATAGGCACTGTCTGATGCCGAGTTCTTTTAATATGGAATCATTCGTACGAAACTCTGTCCATGATACTCCTAGCATCCGTCTCCAGCACCACATCTCCATTCGCCGTGCCCTCGTGGGGGTGATCGGCGGCGGAGACCTCTCGCGCCAGGCCTTGGTCGAGGCCATGGTCCGGAGCGAGGAGGAGTGGCAGGCGGTCGCCGACTTCTGCGAAGCAGTAATGCTCGCTAAGGAGGAGGCCGACCGCATCAGGCAACGGCGCTCTCGCCGCCGCCGGGATTCCGATCCCGATTTCCAGCCACCGTAGGCGCGGACTTGCGGACAGTGAGCAATGGGTAGCTCGCTGTCCGGCCGTCCGGTAACTGTCCGGACCAAGCCCAAGTCGTCGACGGCGCGCGCTGTTCCCGCGCGTCTCAAGGAGTTGTCAGCAACAGCAGGGGCCCAGCCGGGTCGAAGCCTACTGGGGCCAGGGTTATCCGAAAGGGCGCTCGAGTCCCGGTATGAAGGCTTGAAGGAACGGGACGGGTTTTTTAGTCAGTAAGAGTCTGACACTATCTCCCGCTCCGCCCAAGAGCGGGGGTTGTCATAAGATGATTTTTCCCATCGAAAAAAAAAACTCTTTCTCGCTCGCACGCTTGCCATGTTAACACGTCATGGTAAGATCCCAGTTCTCGACTAGTCGTCAGTCTGAGACTCCAGTATAAACAATATTATCGTGTATATTAATGAACATGTCTCTTTGCCACGTATTTGTTAGCGGAGCACAGGTGTGTATCATTTGTTCCCGTGATTACTATGCTAGCCATCTTGGTGCTGTACGAGGGATAAGCGGTAGCGGGGAGAGAGAGATTAACATAGGGTCAATGGACACAGCGCTGCGGTATGGTTTGAACAAGTTACCGTGGACCTAGAACGGGGACATAGGTGGGTTATAGTCACTAAAAATGTGACACGCATCCTCACCTCATCTAGAGTTTCATTCACTCACTCCTCCCGAGTTATTAAATGATTTCCTATCAAAAGAAAAATTAGCTGCGAATTTTCTGACTTGTTTCCGTATTTTTGGTATCAATTTTTGCTGAAAATGAAAAAAACATCTGTTTATATGTAGGTACTCGTAATGTTTGTGAGAAAGTAAAACTAGAACTGCATTAGACCGACGCACACGTGTAAGACTCCTGATTTGTACGTAGAAGGACGTCACGTGACGTGGATCAAGTGTAGCTCTACAAGTCTAGTTTCCATATAAAATGTATGGAGACCGACGCGCCCAGATCGGCGTGTGTGGCACACGTGTGAGCAGTGTAGTTCTCCTCTATCGAACAATCCACTGTCTTGGCAGGCATCGGCTCTAACCGGTCCCGACAATCTTAGTGTAGTTCTTCCACCTTAAAACTCATATGTTTTACGTTGCATAAAAAGTCTAATCTAAGTCGATTCTTCTTGTAACTTGGACCATAAACGAGTTATCCCGGTAATTTACTTTCCGTCTTATGTGGAAGCTTTATTGTAAGTTATGGCTTACGTGGATATAACGAATCGTGAAATTAAAATCTTGATTTATATAATGAGTTCAAAGGAGTTACATGGAAACTGAACAAAGGAGTATGCCCAATAGAAAAGGCTCTTATTATCCACAGATGTACGAATCTAATAAATAAGTACTGAATTATTAAGGTTCCTTTGCCTTAGAATAAGCCTTTTTTCTATTTCATCATCTCAGTATTCTACTGGTAATGTATTTCACATTGCTAAAATTGTAATGGATACACCTGCCAAGACTATTAAACCCATCTTTAATCTTAATATTTGACTGGCTTGTTAGTCTAGTGGTTAGTGGCCCTGACTGCTACGCCGGAGATCGTAGGTTCGATTCCCACCCAGGAAAAATGTTTGTGTGATGAGCATGATCATTTGTTCTGTGTCTGGGTGTAATTTATCTATAACTAGCTTTTGCCCGCGCGGCTTCGCTCCCGCTCTTCCCTACTTCAGCCTACTATACCCTACTCTACCCTACTATACCTTACTCTACTCTACCCTACCCTACTCTACCCTACCCTACCCTACCCTACTCTACCCTCTTCTACCTTACTCTACCCTACACTACCCTAATTTTCATTTTTTTTTTTGCATAAGATCCTTCTCCTCATAATAACGAACACAACAAAAAAAACATTAGCGAAATCGGTCCAGGCGTTGTTGAGTTATGCGCTTACCAACACATTTTGCGATTCATTTTTATATGTATAATATGTATGTATTTAGAAATATATAAGTATGTTTATCAGTTGTCTAGTACCTACTCATAACACAAGCTCTGCTTAGCTTAGGACTAGGCGAATAACATTATACACTAGCTTTTGCCCGTGACTCCATCCGCATACATAAAATATAGCCTATGTCACTCAAAAATAAAGCAGCTTTCTATCGGTGAAATAATTTCAGCAATCAGTCCAGTATTTTCAGAGATTACTTCCTATAAATAAATAAAAAAACATAAAAACAAACTTTAAGTACCTCTTTATAATATACTCATAAGTTTAGATTAATATCAAAATTACTCTGCAGCCTTTCAGCCTAAATTCATACAGAACCCATCAAATAATACGCCCTTTAGCAGTTCTACCTCAGCTTTAGAATCCCATTGTGCCCCCATTGTGTGGACCCCTTTCAGTCCCACCTCAACTCTTATGCCATGTACCGGACAGTCCCCAACTATTATTTTATTCAAATTCCCCCTATTGTCGCCGAAACCGCTTACTCCATGAAAAGGCAGGGGAAATGAGACGACAATATAACCCTCTCCCTTTCACACGGGCAATTTATGCTTATAAAACTTTGCGAAAATGGAATAGAAGACAAAGAAAATATCTTTTTTTTTTCTGTCAGGATCCTTTAGCGTCTGTTGAGGATTTGGTATGTATTTTTAGACTTTGATTTGTTAAAATTGACGTTTCGAGTTTTCTTATCTTTGTATGGAGTGGTGTTCTTTTTTTTGAGAATATCGAAACGTAAACCTCATTTCAGTAGGTAATATTTTTTACCGACTAGAACCATAAAAAAAAAACTATTTCTACCATCCTGCACCGTCGTAGATGATACATGACGGGTAAAGGACCTTGCCCATTAGTAATATTGGGCAAAGTCGTCTGACTTCCAGTCATAAGAATATTATTTGTAAGAGGAATTACGACGAAGCCAATAATAGTTCCAAATTATTATAGCACAACAAGTCTAAGAAGTACCGTTTTACGTTTTACACTTTTCAATAACAATAACTTTGTATAGGCGTAAATCACACTATTTCTATTATCTTTTCCGTAAAACCATTGAATTATGAAGCTATTTTAACTTATTATTCAACAAATTAAAATGTAAAGAACTGTCAAACGGTACTTCTTAAAGCTGGACTTTAGATGCTATTACTGCTTGGCATAACCTGTGAATTATTTATTTATAAGTCTTATTTAAAACCAAATTTAAGGAAACACGAAATCGACATCTTAAATTCATAACGTATTTTATTTTACTTTGATCTCTCGTGGAAATGGACTGAGTAAAATAAAATTTGGAAGGTTCAACACGTGTAAGAACATACACGTGTTAAGTAAACACAATTCCTTGAAGGCGAAGTTGTTCTGGAGTCTGGAGTGAAAACAGTAGCGTTACAAAGTTCCGTTCACTATATGTATACATTTAATGAGTTCAATGTAAGTTCAATGTACTGGTATAATACGAACTCAGCATATAGTAGTCTGGGAATGTTTAAATATCATTGTTATAGTTAAGATTCGAATAAAAAAGGGTAATCATTCGGGAAATTTTCGAGGCAAGCCGATCTTACCCGAACAAACGTTACATAGCTAAGCGTGACGGTTCAGTCTCATTTAAAACGCACAAAATGAAGTGTTCAGCGCAACTAAAGTAGTTTTTCCTTTACAATTTCGCTTCGAAAATATAAAGGACACGTCTAAAAGCAGCATAGCATAGTCCAGTAGAAACAGTTCCGATTTACAAGTTCTAAGACGCGGATTCAAACACAGCTAGAAAAAACTACTTTGTATAATTTATTTCATTAGCACTGCTCTTAAAAAATGTTAAGGAAAACATCGTGAGGTAACCCAGAACCAAAAATTTTAAGACATGTGACATTCCAACCCGCACTGGGCCTGCGTGGTGGATTATGGCCCATTCTCTCTTCTGGAGAGGAGGCCTGAGTCCCAGCAGTGGGAACATTATAAGGTTGATTAAGTTATGTTAAAAAAAGTGTAAAAAAAAATCAGAATCAAGTAAAGTTTTCACACTTTAAGTGCAAGGGTCTCACAAAACTCCGGAATCGTAAACCATTTTTCAGGCAGTTCCGATCCATATCAGAACGTCGGCCAGTCAATAAATCGCCACAACGGTCCCAGGGGGGCTGAAGGGTGATCGAGATAATCACCATGCTTCGCTGATGGATGGGTTTCCTGTAAGAAATGTTATCTTGAGATTACGTGTTGGTTTGGTCCTTCATGTGTAACATAAGGTAAAATTTTCGTGAAATTGCCACCTCTTTAATATTAAGGTACTAGCATTTCCTTATGGTTCACTCCTGCGGCCTATAGCCTCAGGAATTGGTTTTTTTCGGGACTAAAAATACCCAAGTACTGGTTGAATCATTTTTTTAAATTATTTGTATCAAAGAGTTTTCATCAGTACATAATTAAGTAAGTTACAAGTCTTTTGAATCTGATGGAAGTTGAAGGTCCCATCCAGAAAGTACCAGGACCGTGCCGACAATCTCTTCAATCTCTGAGATTATCTGTAAAAAATCGCTGTTAGCGGTAAGACTTTTTTTGAATTTTTTTTTGTTTTTTTTTTTTTGAGCCCATTGTGTCTGACTGCAGGGCAAAGGCCTCCCTACCGTTATTCCTCTCTTTTCTGTCCTTAGCCACTTCTGGCCAATCCTTAAGGTAGGAGTCCAAATCGCCCCATCTTCTTCTGGGCCTACCGCGTCCTGTTATATTATTTATTTAAGTTCCTATTGTAATTTTTATTTTTGGTGTACAATAAAGAATATATATACATCTCTTTTAAAAAGAAATCTAAAAAAAAAAATCTTTTTTGAAAAGAAATCCCGTTAGCAAAACTAAAGGGGCTGACATTTCAGGCATCAATATCGCAGTCATCGGCTTGCTAAAGCTACGGGAACGTTTGAAGGAGTGACCGTAGCAATAGAACGCAAAGGGCAATTGAAGGACGTGGACGGAGTTTAGTCAGTAAAAGTCTGACACGATACGTACCACCCTAGCATTCATTGGATGGACCCGCTTAAAAAAAATCGGATTAGTAGGTACCTACTTAGAGCTCATTTTTCTGCTTTTCTCTTACCTAAGTCCACATGTTCAACATTCTTTATTATACACCATAACTACTTATACAATAAGTGGATAACAAAGGTCATGTACAGAGCTTAACTCAAACGTGAGTTTTCTTCCATTAAACCATTTGGTGATCTATAGAAAGATCATAATTAAGGGTAGGATCCAGTGTTTTAACTTTATTTGTTTCTAAAACACCATTTATTGGACTACTCAAGAGAATTAAATCCATTACTTTGTCTTTGCAAAACATGTATCAAAGATTTTACTGACACGTAAATGGGCATTGACGTTTATCTAGCCTGTACACTATTCAGGGTGACACCGCTTCTGTGACTTCAAAAACAGTCCTAGTTCAGTCTCTGTTAGCATTGGACAGCATGGCTATCCTATTCAGAACTGTGTCCGGGTTTGTCCTACAATCCGCTTTGGCGACGGCTCTCAAAGGATTAGTATTCTTCTACTCAATCCTCTTTAATCTTTTTCGCCATTTTAACGGTATTGCTAACGGAAGTCGGAAGTCACACTTTGAAAGCATTGGAAAATTTGAATTGTTCGAAATTTGGTCGTTTATCGAATTTGTTTAATGTTTAAGTGACATTTGGAATTTGCATTTGGATTTCTTTATTTATATAGTTAACAATTTATGTACATACAATAATAAAAGAACAGAAGAAGGAAACAGAAGAATAGTACAAAGATGATGCTTTCTATAGTTTAGTGCGTATTGAGCAATCCTGGCCATTATTATTTATAGCCATTTGGCCATAGAAATAGTATGGCCAAAATGGCTAATTACACTGTAATTAGTTACAAAATCTGGATGTTGTCGGTGTTTTTCCTTTTATAATGACCTATTTTTTTAACAAACCCAAACAAAAGAGAAAGGATAGTACAAAATCTGTTTGTTATTTTAAGAGAACTCAGACTTCAAACTAACTTTTAAATATACCTACGTATTTTTAGTTTTCATTATTTTTTTGATGAAAAATCAAATCATTTTATGAATAGGCTCGCTAGTGGTCAGGCAGGGAATTCCACTCCTTAGCTGTACACACAGTAATACACTAATTATTTAACCCATATTTTTGCTGACGAAGACTTGATCAACCCTGTCCAGGTATTCATTTCACGAGCCACCATTTCATTCTATGACAGGATTAATCCATTCTTGATATATGAAAATAGCGGTTTTGTTAACCTGTTAAAACATTTCCTTTCAATCGTGATAATGACAGACACAATTGAAAGACAATAGGTGCGCGAACGCCGGCGTTCGCTTGGGGTTTAATGAATTAAAATATCGCTACCTACCTATTAATCGAGTATTTAATTGTCCTACTCACAGAGCAATAATTATCTGAATCCATAGAGCTTTAATCTAGGCAGCTTTGTATTTTCTGACACTGTTTCAACACCCACGTGTGGGTGAAAATTCAATTACCCCGTCCAATATAGAGTTAATTAAATACATATACTTACATTTGGTAGGTAGGTAGGTAATAATGTTGATATATAGGCATTTAATAAAATATTTACCCCACCTTGATTTGCATAAAGCACCATGCCCTAAAGTATGTTTATGTATGTGTTTATAGTGACGTTCAAAATAAGATTGTTTTAATCTTGTTTCAGTGTGGATAAGAGATGACGCTACACAACCTGTATAGCTCTGTCTCTCACCCACACCGAAACAAGATTAAAACAATCTTACTTTAAACGTCATGATCTAGGTTTATGTTGCTGTATGCGCATTGTCCTTTAAAAACGCCGCGTGATAATTACTTATACAATTAATTACTTTTACAATTGTACCTTGGAATTGTACCAATTTTGAAATTTAAATTAGATTGCAGAACAGATGGTCTTTGGGGCTGAAAGATTCCTGAACCTTTCGGCCCCAGCTTCAGCCCAAGGTTCAGAAGTGGCGCAGCGGTGAAAAGCCTCCCACAATGTCCGGTCGTTGGGGCGACACTTAAGGGAGGCGTATGTCCAACAGTAATCTATTTTGACTGAAATGATAATGGCGGACATATTTCGGCTGAACTAGAATCGAGAGAATGGAGAATCGTCATGATGTAGGAGAAAACCACCATGCAAGTAGGAGAAGGAATTGATTGATTCCTGTAAAAAAATCAGGATTTAATCTGAAGTTATCTACAGAAAGAGTATTAATACCGTCTGCATAACCGCATCATAGTTACAAGACATAACTCAAAACAGAGCAACGCCTTTGCTGCGTCACTGCCCCCCGCCCCCTCATACCGTCACCATTTTAATACTTCTAAGGAGGCCATTACCAAAAAACACAGCAATTTATCAACAAAGACATCTACAGAATGTCGCCGAATTCCCTTAAATCCAAGCCCCATTATTATTCCGCTTTGCCCACCACAAGGGTAATTTGCGTAATCCCCGGGTGATTTTTTAAACTTCTGAAAAAAGTGTATCATTTGAATTTTTGTCACCGCATATTTTTATGAATCCATAACGCTAAACATGATGTGGGACAAAAAATGGTGGTCAATTTATACAAGCCAAGGGCAAAGATATAAGTTATTTACGATAACAATGGACTAATATTTAAATTGTGAACTAACTAGCATCAAAATTTTTTTTTAGTTAGGTGGAAAATCATTAAATAACTTCTCTCGCTCTCGATGAAGCAAAAGGTTATGTCATACTTATACTGACTAAAACACACTACTGTCCATTCATTGCACTCCAGAGCCAAGCTAACTTTTTTACACATTCCTGCAGCTCAGCTAGATGTGCGATTATTCGATAAATCCCTTGAACACAATCACTCTCCCAACATTTTACCAATTTATTTCAGACCGGTACAACGTACCTTCTTCTTCTTACATACTTCTCCATTAATCATCATGTAAGTAGGTATACACCCCGTTTTTTAGATAATAAAAAAATAATCATTAAATGATAATCTAACACTCCCTCTTGATCTACCCAGAGAGGATAAAAAAATATTTCATGAATTCCCATTTCAAAATAAAACCTCCTTTCTACATATAACATTTTTAAACAACATAGCAAGGTGTTGTTTCATTCAAAGGCCTTTGAGTTAGATCGATACGAACGAAGAAGAAGAAGATACAAGGCAAGGCCTTTCCTTGCGTTAAACAAAATCCTTGCACAACTCTACAGCAAAATTAAAACATTTAGCATTTTCCCAACAGCAGCCCGATCACTAATCCTGCCATTAGGCCCGTCGCTGACGACCGTAAATTAAGGGGCTTGCACAATAAGCACGGAGTTTGTCATCCTGTCCAAGGTGTGCCAAGCTTTGTGCCAATTTGTAAATACCTCACTAATAGGGACCGAGACAAACACGTCGGCTAGTGTGAAAGTGCCAGTTATGTTCTGTGTTTGTTCGTAGGTGTCTGTCTGTTTGTTCATGAAGTTCAGAAGTTTGAGGGCTGTGGTATAGGGGTTGACAGATAACAACAAAGATGAGGAATGAGCAGTTAGCGAGTTTTCAGGTTTTGAGTTACCTATTGTTGACGACGGTTGCAGTGAAACCGAGTTAAACAGTACGAAACCATAAAGAGGGTCCTTCTCTACTCGTCAATCGTCAACGTCAGTATGATTTAAAGTCTTTTTGTTTCATCCAACGCAATGTTTGATAAATTGGCAACGTGAAAAAAGAGAAATAATGCCTGAAAACTTTGTTGACTTTCGATAATTCCGCCATTCACTCGAATATTTTAGAAGAATTCTTCCAGAAAATAAGTAACTTTTTTTATTTTATCTTAAAAATGTTTGAAAAAAAATCGTAATTCAGAAAAACGTGCAAGCTTTCCATAGTTGTATTTTCTTTATTTTCTATTTAAGAGTACATTATGAAGGCCCAAAATTCGCGCAAAATAGCAAATTTTCAGAGGTTTTTACTGGATTAGTCTTACACAGAATTTAATCTCTATAGAAACCTAGATAATATCCACAACATATCTTTGTTTCCAAAACGTAATAACGTCATAATCACGTTTGAGCAATAGTATACGTATGAAAATATACCTCGGGAAAGACGCTCTTAAAATCAAATCAAAATGTTTTTATTTCAAATAGGCCTACATTGGGCACTTATAAAACGTCAGGAGCACGGTTCCAATGAGTCGTTTCCAATGGAGAAGAAAGGGCAAGAAACTAAATGTTTTCTTTTTAAAAAAAAGTTATTTGACAATATTTCCATATTGTTCAAAAAGTGTTATACAATAAGTCGTGCTTCTGCTTTAAGTTGCAGATTCATTCAGTTATCCATTTTTGACATCTTTATATTTCGTCGAAAACATAATTCCAGTATACGAGAACAAGTTCTTTGTTCGAAAATTCTGCGAAAACTCACTTTAAACGTGATGCTAATTGTACCCTTTGCCGTATCTCTGGCAGTCGCAAAAATAATGAATGGCAATTTCTCTTTGCTTCTCTTCATGTGTGACTTGGCTTGCTTTCTCTTTCGATTTACACAAGCAATTGTTAACACGGAGTGCACTTTATTTTCAGAAGACTTCATTTAGCTTTTACGCTAAGAGTTCTCACTAATTGTGAAAAAGTTTTAGTTTCTTTTTACTTTACTGTGTTGACATTCTTTTGTGCGCTAGTTTTCAGTTCAGCAACAAACTTTGTAGCAAATCTCTTGGTCATATTTTTTGTTGCTTTCTTTGCTGTTTTGTTGTATTGGCTTCGCCTGCATATAATCGGCCTTATAATATTCCCACTATTGGGACTCAGGCCTCCTCTCTAGGAGAGAGAATGGACCGTAATCCACCACGCGGACCCATGGCGGTTTTGTGGATGTCACATGTCTTCGAATTTTTGGTTCTAGGACAGTTTCCTCACGATGTTTTGCTTCACCTGTATGCTAATAGAAAAATATCACTGGGAACATACTCCTGGGGCAAAAAGCATATATCCATTGTGCTATATCTCGAGATGGGATCTTCCAAATTCCATCCAAATCTGCCCAATTGCAAATATGCACACATAAATAAAAAATTTCGCCTTTGTATTTAGTGTGGTGTGATCATCACAATTCCTTACCTTACCTCGAAACGATTCATCCTTCTTTCAGCTAGAACACTCAATCAAAATCTCAATTATATCCTGCCAGTATACCCAATAACATTTTAGATGATATTGCCATAAACATGTCTATAAAGGGCTGCCCCTAATAGCCATATAATGTTATAAATGTGTACTAATAAGGGGATTTCTCTGACCCACCCCTGGTGTAATAACTTAGTCGCTTCTTACGACCCCCATGGAGAGCCATGAGGTATGTCTTCTGTTTATAAAAGGGAATTAAGTTGGACCACAGATGGCATGGCGGAATAAATTACTTGTCATAAAGTATTTGTTGAGCTCGCTTAGATCACTATCACTATTAAGATAAGAGGGCCCTCTCCCAGCTGTCTGTCATCAACGTGAGCATGGTTTAAAAGCTAGTGGTTCCATCCAACGCAATGTTTGATAAAGAGGCAACGCAAAAAAAGAGGGATAACGCCTTAACACTCTCCGACACTCACTCGAATATTTCACATTTGTTCCAGGACATACGTGGGTTTTTAACATTAAGCGTTTTTGAAAAAAAATCCTTTTTAATTTAATGACTACATTATGACGGGCAAAATAGCAGATTTTCGAAAATCTTTTCTGGATCATTTTGTAAAAAAAAAATATGTTTTGATTTGAATATGAACCTAGATAATATGCATTAGATATTGGTTTTCCGATTGTGTGAAAATGTATCTCGGGTTGGTCACTCTTAATGACAAACTGACATTTGTTTGAAATTTTTGAGAAAAACAGTAGAATTTCGGAGAAATATTGACCATCCGTCCCTCCAACATAAATTTCTTATGTTCGAACACAAATCTCTACAGACAACCCAAAACCGTCCTAAGATGTCAAAAAATATTCCCAAAGCACTACAGCGAACAAATACATTTGACCTACTGACACGATTCTATTGGCAAGCCAAGGAATCCCTTTATTGCTTATACGGAGCATATCCAACGCGAATGTACGTGAACTCGTCGAAATAAAATTCCAAGGGATTTCTCACGCTCCACTGTCATTTATTAAAAAAATTCAATTTGTGGAATTACGAATACATTTCGAGTGGTTTCAGCAGGAAGGTAGGAATATATTTTAGGGTTGGAGCTTTTAGAAAGTTGGAAATGCTAACGAGAAAAGTATCATTCCAGACAGAGTATAAAACCATTGTGCTGTTCTCGGAACATTCTCCAAAGGCAAACGACCATTGCCCAATTTAAATAAAGAAATATGGATTTTTGTTCTTATCTGGAAAATATATTAAGAACAACAAAGTTCCACATCACCTGAAAGCTGGAGCCGTTAAAAAAATCATCTCCATAAAAGTCCGAAAGTAAATTCCGACGGGAATTGTATACCGAAGTTTTTGGCGTCTCTTTTATTGTTTGAAAAGTTGGAAGTCGGAATGGAAAAGCGAGGAAGCAGTCGATTCAAAGTAGTTGTTATGGTGCACAGCGTGGGGCCGGTTTTCTTTAAAAATCTTTATTTCTTAGCTGTTTGCTCTTCCGTTGAAATGTCTGTCATCGTTTTATATCAGTTAAACGCAACTTTATAATATGACCTCACATATACACCGCTAAATTTTAATGTTTTAATCCCGTGGAGAGTCGATCCGGTACATGAAACACTATCGATTTGTAAAGATAAAATTAAAAAATAAAAGTACTTTTTTTTCAAAACTCGTATTAATTTACGCATGCACGAAATTAATTTCTTTAAGAAAACGTCAGCTGAGCGAGTTCAATGACCTATAGGCAATAGTCGTCGTTGCGTACAAACTACCGGTGTATAATGTAGTAAAGAAAAGCCAAGAATTTTAAAGATTAATGACACCCATGTGCAGCTAGAAAGATTTGTTTAATAAATAAACTTAAAAACTACTGGGCCGTTTTCAAAATTTTTTTTAACCTGTCGTAAGATACTTTATCACTGAGTGACAAAGGCTATATTTTCGACTTTCACTCGGATAAAGCCTTGCAGAAGCTAATATTTGACAAAACGCTTAACGCCCTAATTCCATTTGGCTTTGCTAATAGCGGCACCCAAGACAGTCTTTACATTCAATCACATCTTCAAAATAATATTTAATCCACCAACTCCCTGAACAATATCTCATTTGCATCCTCACGAACCTGCGCGCTTCGTATTCAATTACCTGCATCAGAGGAATGATTGTCATTGCGAAGACAAGATTCGCCTCGTGTCGCTATGGCGTCCTTTTCTGGTTCGTTTAACTCGATGGGCCTGGGATTATTCTCATTAGACGTAATTTGTTTCTCTTGGTGAGCTTCTCGCTTGACAGTTATGACGAGCATCTATTACAGTAATGGCACTAAAATTGGACGACTGAGTTGTAATTGGAAATGTCATATGAAATGTCTAGGCGTGGCGATGTGGATTGATGAGAAATAGAGAGAATAATGAATTGTCTTAGTTATAACTATTTTGTTTGCTTACAATACCAAACTATAATCCTCTAATTCCTTCAATCACATCTGGAGTGGCGACGCAAAACAGACAGGTACACAAGACAATCTCATGTATGTACTTCACTTTTTATACCTACGCTCGGTAGACGCACTAATGAGCGTTTGAACCGGAACAGTTCGACGAGTGATCCGAGACGCGACCGAGACATCGTGTCTGTGAGCGGTGTCTATGTGTGCGTTGCTCGAGCGCGCTTTGTATGTAGATTGACTTCTTACCTATCTATTTTGTGGTTAGAAGGCCTCCTACAAGGTGGACCGATGACCTGGTGAAGGTCAGTTTCCCCGACGGACGCGAGACGCACAGGATCATTCATTGAGGCGATACTTGGGGGAGGCCTATGATCAACAGTGGACGTATATCGGCTGTAATGATGGTGATTATGACAGTACCAATCGTTCAATATAAGAAATGTGCTAAAATTTTATTTATCTATACAGGAGAAACTGATTGACTGACATATCAACGTACAGCCGAAAATACTGGGACTGTGATCGTGATATTTTGCACAAGCCTTGCTTTTAAGACGTAGGGGAGCATTAAGAGAGAATTTTCCAAAATCCCCTATAGGGATGAAACGAGGGTCCAAAGTTTGTATGAAGAAACTTACTTTCAAGCGGGCGAAGACTCTGGCAAGTGCTAGTTATATATATAATTGTTCTGTGGTCACATTTTTTAGGGTTCCGTAGTCAACTAGGAACCCTTATAGTTTCGCCATGTCTGTCTGTCCGTCTGTCCGTCCTCGCTTAATGTCTGTGACCGTTAGCACTAGAAAGCTGAAATTTGGTACCAATATGTATATCAATCACGCCGACAAAGTGGTAAAATAAAAATTGGAAAAAATGTGTTTTATTAGGGTAGCCCCCCTATATGTAAAGTGGGAAGTGATTTTTTTTTTAATTTCAACCCTAACGTGTGATATATTGTTGAATAGGTATTTAAAGATGAATAGGGGTTTACTAAAATCAATTTTTGATAATGTCAATAATTTCGGAAATAATCGCTCTAACTACGGAACGCTGAAACTACGGAACCAACCGACACTAAGTAAAATACAGGCATATCACGGCAGGTCATACCAGGCATTAGGCGCCAGCACTTAGCTGGGTGGGGAACTAAACATCCCATCTTTCGCTCAGATGGCCCAGTGACCATGTATTTTTGTGAACAACTAGGTAACATAACAAACTTCTAACTTTCTGATTTTCCATGATACAGTTATGAAATTTTGTACATAGATTCTTTACATAAAGACACGTGTATCGGATTTCGCTTATACTAAAACTAATTTTACATAATTATAATTAAGATATATCCTTATTACATGTATAATTTTGATTATCATCTAATTATAATCTACAGTCTCAAAACTCTATAGGTTAATGTATTTATTTTCTGTTTCAATTAAACTAATTTCGTAATTCTGTTTTGTTTCAGGTAACTCAACAGTCTACTTGGATCAAACGGACCCTTTTTCAAAGGAATGAAGTAATTTAAATCTTTAAACATCAAGTCCATAAGCGAATTTTTTTAAAGAAGTCTTTTACTAATAGCTTTGAATTGAATAGCTTAATTAGGTGTTAGGAATATTTTTTAAATAATTTGGTAATTTTTGAAGAAAATGTTGATAGTTACGTATACAAAATCATGTGGTCTGAATCTACTCAGTTCAATAATAAAAGCTTTTTTTTGTGGGAATTAATCCGATGATTTCTCTCGCTCTTGAGTGGAGCGGGAGCCGAGAGGGCGTGTCAGAATTTTACTGACAAAAACAAACCTGTGTCCGTCAGTTGCCCTTTGCGGTCTAGGACCAAGGGTATGCTTTTCAGAATTTCCCCGAGCCCCTAGCCCATTAGTCCTGCTGGACCCCTACGGTTTAGCTAACATCTTTTTGAGATGACACCACGCGCCGTCAATAACTCGTTTTTGGTCCGTATCCGACGTCAGGACGGCGAATTACACATTGCTTGTCGTCCGTAAACCACAGCTGGATCGCCCTACAACTCCCGACACCCGGGGCGTTAGCAATAAAAGCCATCGAAGCTTATTTAGAAGTTGTACCTTTCATTATCCCCTTGGATATTGTTAACAATGGCGGTTTAACCTAACCGTGGTGCAGAAGAAGATCAAACGTAACATATTTTATCGAATTGATTTTATTACTTTATCAAACGAGCGACTCAACAGCAATACCATAAATTTCTTTGAACAACCAACGTAATTTCTTCAAAGTACCTTCAAATATGTCATTAAAAAAAATCAAATACACTGAATGCACATAAAGAGGGCTTCAAAATCCGGAATCTTCCTCACGGACTGCCTCCCTCCCAATCTTACAATTACGTGATAAAATTGAAGGCTTTTTTACTCAGTCAAATTCGTTTCACTTAAGCTTCAAAATCTCTTGGGAGATGGTCGAGGCATGAGGCGGCCTTTAAGGTCCTAGCTCCCGAGCGATGCCATAAAACAGTAACTTTCTGAAGCCTACTCCTCGGTAACAGCTAAGTCAATAAGTTTGAAAAAAAAATAGCTTTAGTCATGCGAAAAAATCATGTAAAAAACATGATTTTATTGCATAACTAAAGCTAGAACTACATTAGACCGACGCACACGTGTAACACGCCTGATTTGTACGTAGAACGGCGTGGCTCAAGTGTAGCAAGTCTAGTTTCCATATAAAATGTATGGAAACCGACGCGGTCAGATCGGCGTATGTGGCACATGTGTGGGCAGTGTAGTTCTAACTTAACCCTTTTATTTATTTAAAGCTTTATGCACAAAAAAACTGTACAAAGGCGGACTTAATGCCTTAGGCATTATCTGCCAGTCGACCTTAGGGTGGTGCAGAAACAAAACATGGCAGGTGCAACTTAATAAATAGACAAAACAGAAGAGAAACAAATATATACAATAGTAAATACATACTTAGATACATACATATAAAAAAAAAACAAATCCAACCAATTAGCGCGGTGATGATTCTATCAACATCTTGCGAATATGCTCACCTTTTGCCAAAAAAAAAAATATATATATATATAACCACTTGATATTTTTCTCTTGTTTTATCCTACTTCTTTAAAAAAACTTTAATCTTTAGGAACTAATATCGATAGCACCCAGAACGGCGTGTGTGGCACACGTGTGAACAGTGTAGTTCTAGCTTAATATTTTGCAAAAAAAAAAATAGCCACATGATATTTTTCGCTTGTTTTTACTGCTTCTTTCAAACGGCTTTAATCTTTAGAAATATGTTTACACAAAAAAAAATCTGGAAAGTGTTCTTCAGAATGAACATAGCATAATATGTTAGTACGGCAGTACGAGTATGTGTGCATTTAACTCCGGCCAGACGTTGAAGGAACTATACGCCTTAATGGGTATTAGGATATATCTTAGAGAACCAGTCCTTGCGCCTCATTCAAACTAATTCAATGTGCTTTGGATTTGTAATTCGAAATCCTGACTGATAAAAGAAAATCCTCGATATCTGAAGATTGTACGTGTTACTTTATGTCTTTGAGTCTTTCAGGAACATTTCTTATTAAGAAATATCGTTTCTTGATGATTTTGGAACGTAGGTACGTAGATGCAAACATTTCTCAAGACTTTTTTTTAATCGTTGCTCCACACAAGGATACACTCCTCGATGCGTAAACTTTACCGTAGAGTTATCTAAAGTTAAAGAAAGCTCCAGGGTGTTTATTTAATAAAGTAAACCCCCGCTCCGCCCAAGGGCGGGTGATGTCAATGCATGATTTTTTCCCACCATAAAAAAAGGGTGTTTACTTAGGCCTGGGAAATCATCTAATAACATCTCTTGCCCTTGGGCGGTGCGAGAGCCCGTGTCAGACTTTTACTGACTAAAACTCACTTCTGTTCCTTTTTCGCCTTCGTTCTAGGGTCCCGGGGCTCAGTTTCATACAACCCATGGCCCCAATAGGCTTCGACACTGCAAGCCCCTACGGTTTGCTGACATACGCTTGAGGCACGCGTAGACCACTACGCGCCGTCGACGACTTAGGCTCGGTTCGGACGGTTACCGGACAGTCGGCCGGCTAGCTGCCTATTGCTCGCCGTTCTCAAGCCCGAAGCGCCAGGGTAGTCTGCGAAATTCGAATTTTCTTTTTTTTGCGTTTTGCAGTTGTTTATAGATTATAATAATTTCACAACTATCACACAACGCCGTCTAGTCCCAAGCTAAGCAGAGCTTCTGTTATGGGTACTAGACAACTGATAAACATACTTATATATTTCTAAATACATACATATTATAGATAAATTACACCCAGACACAGAACAAATGATTCATGCTCATCACACAAACATTTGTCCAGGGTGAAACCACTAGACCAAAAGGCCAGTCAACATTATATAATTGACGTATTAATTTTTTTGCATTTTGCAGTTGTATAATGATTATATGATTGGCGGAATCATAATCATTAAAATCATCAATATAACTCTCTCAGTTCATCTAACCCCATTGTAAACCTCATCAAACTTCGCTAGAAACTTAGGAAAGAAAGACATGAAAAGTGATTTTATTTTATACCACAAAGAGATAAGTTATACCGAAGCAAGAACCATAATTACCGCACAAAACATCAATTAAACGGTTGACGATATCGAGAGGTATAATCCATGAACCTATTACTCATAATTACAGGCCATTAATATTATAGATTTGGGCTAAACCGCGCTATCTATCACACAGAACTTATGTATTCCGGCGATGGTATTAGCCTGTAATGCCATCTAACTTGACATATTGCATAAATTATTGCAACACTATGACTCGTCGCTAATACGTCAAATGTATTGACAGAGATATATGGTTTAGATTGAATTTGCATTATTTATTTGCGGTATCTCAGTTTAATAGATTAGGAGGGGGTTAAGGATTTGCACTTGAAGATTGTAAATCACACCTTGAGTTTAGGTTGAATTGATTTAATTTTAGCTTTAATTCATTAAACCTCAAGCGAACGCCAACGTTTGCGCTGTCATAGTCTTGTGTCTCTAAATTGACAGTATTCGAAAGGTTTAATATCAGATTTCGTTTACAGTCACGAGTAATCTACACTAATATTATGAGGTAAAGTTTGTTTTTTTTTGTTTGTAGGAGGTAATCTCTGGAATAAGTACTGGCTCGGTTGCTTAAATTTTTTCACCAATAGAAAGCTGCTTTATTCTTGAGTGACATAGGCTATATTTTAAGTACGCGGGAAAAGCCGTGGGCAAAAGCTAGTAAGATGTATACATTTTCACATTTTCAACGTATCTTAAGAGCCGGTTATAGTCACCTATCCACTACCCCAGAGTATTTTGTGTGAACTCCGCCCGGGTCGATTTCGCGGCCCCGTAACAGCGGTTTAATTTTAATAAAAAGAAAAGTATTCAAGATTTTTGTTTTTGCGAGGCCCTTTTAAAAACAAGCTTTATTATTTTTTGTAACTTTCCGGTATTTACGTGATGTAATCTTGTAAACATACAAGTTTGAAATTGTAAGTTAGGGTCAGATTCGCGATTTTAAAAAAATCAATCCAACTAATTTATTGCATGTTTTGATTTTTGCCCGGCTATTGGTCATATAGTCAATTTTCATAAAAAAATAAAAAAAATCATCATGGTATAGTCTTTTATTATATCTGTGGATTTCCGGAGGATTAAAAAGTTCAAAATGGTAGAACCTGGCCTTAACTTCAGCTATTCAAAAAATAATTAAACGACAAATGCTGCTGTATTACCTAACCATCAAAAACGTATATACACATATTTCTCAAATGACTGAAGTTAAGGTAGACAGACAGAAAATTTGATGATGTATTTGCTCGTAAAGTAACTGTACTTAGAGTCACCAATTACTTTGATAATAGAACCCTAAATAAACGAAAACCGTATTTATTGTTAAATTGAATAGTCTGCCGGCAGACTTAGAACTTACTGTCCTAGAACCAAAAATTCGAAGACGTGTCATTCACCAACCCGCACTGGGCCCGCGTGCCCATGGGCTGGGCCTCCTAGAGAGGAGGCCTGAGTCCTAGCAATGGGAACATCAAAAAGGCTGATGATGATGATTATGATGAGACGCCAGACAGACGGACAGCGGAGTCATACAAATAGGGTCCCATTTTTCACGGAACCCTAAAAAAACACATCTTAAAGCAAACCTAACACGAAAAATGTACTGAAAATACAAAAAAGCGCTCGGTATTGTTTCAAAGCAACGCTGTTCCGAGGCATACAGTGAAAGCGTTTCGTTTCTGATTTACGACTAAAAGATTGTATCATAAATCATTGTATACACCCTCTCTGACGTCGACGTCGGAAAAATTATAGAAGACGCGAAAAAATTAAACGCTTTCAAAACAGACATTTAAGAAAGAACACGTTATTAATTAATCCTTACAATGAAAATATATTTAAAGGGAAAGTTTCGTTGAAAAGGGCGTGTCTCGTTCCGTTCCCGTCCTACTATGGAAGTTAGATTTGGTGTTACGCTAATTATTTTTGGTGAAGGTCTTGATGGAATTAAAATTTTGAAAAAGTTAGAAGAAAATTAATTAGAACTGTACTTATGTAGTCTTCGGGTGAGTCGCACTTTTAACTATAACAATAACAAAGCCATTAACAGTTATCAAATCGTCGAATTGACCAATAGGCGGCATTTTCACGGCTGGATATGGTTTGGTTATCGTTATAGTTAAATGGTGCATCTCACCCTTAGCGATTGTGGCGATATGCTTCATTCTTGTGTGTTAGAGTGATTACAGCAGTTTGTAATTGTAAATTTAGTTGTACCTACATTATACATACATAGAAACACTAAAGACTACTTTTTTATTGTGTTATCTCGCTTTTGATTTTTAACTGATTACAATGATAAGAGCAGTGGTGACCAAGTGATAACGGTCCAGACTTACGCGTTGTAGGACGAGGATTCAAACCCAGCCAGGTGCATTATTTTGTGAAATTTATTTCATCACCACTGCTCTCAAAACGGTGAAGGAATACATCGTGAGGAAACCGGCATGTCCTAAAACAAAAAATTCGAAGACATGTGACATTCACCAACCCGCATTGGGCTCACGTGTTGGATTACGACCCATTCCTCTCCTAGAGAGGAGGCCTGAGTCCCAATAGTGGGAACATTATAAGGCTGACTATGCTATACTATGAATGAATTCTATATGTAATCGGGCAAACCCGATTTTAGGATGAACTAGTTTCGCTTAGGTCAAACAAGTTCTTCCTACGCGGCCGAGCTCCGCCCAGCGGGGCTCCTGTTTCTGGGTAATTATGAAAAAAATTCACGAAGGCTAAGGAGGAGGAATAAATTACTGTCCCATCTCTTACATTATCCTCATCATCATATCAGCCGAAAGACGGCCACTGTTGGACCTAGGCATCCCCCAGGCGTCGCCACAACGACCGGTCGTGTGAGTCGCGCATCCTTCGGATTCCCGCGACCCTGACCAGGTCATCGGTCCACCTGGTTGGAGGTCTTCACACATTATATTATTATCAAATTGTGACATATTCAACTGGCCTACAGACCTATCGATGAATTAGTAGCTTCATCGTCTGCAGCTAATTATACTTATATGTAAAAACTTTTATTATCTTCACAACAGTTTTGCGAATATTTCCAAACGTTTTTTTTTTTCTGAACTAGCGTTAGTTTTGGCTCTTTTAACCGCTTCTGGACTCTTTCCAATTTCTGTGTATGAAAGTGCACAATTTATAATAGCAGGCGATTTCACAAATACCAATTTTTCCGCCTTTCCAAATATTGTAGAAAAATACGGGAGAGAATTTTTAATAAAGCATTTACGAATGAAGACAATAATGAATCAACACACGTTAAAATTGAACTCATAAACATAGAAAGCATAAACATGTACCTATATTAATATTGTAAAGAGGTAAAGTTATTTTTTTTTTGTTTGTAGGAGTTAATCACATAAAGTGCTGGTCCGATTGCTAAAATTTTTCATCACTAGAAAGTTGCTTTATTGCTGAGTGACATAGGCTATATTTTATAAACGCTTGCGAAGCCGCGGACAAAAGCTAGTATTTCATAACTGAAGAATGTTAGTTAATTACTTATCAACACCCATAGTCATCATAATCATATCGTATCAACATATTCCACAACTACCACACAACGCTATCTAGTCCCAAGCTAAGCAGAGCTTGTGTTATGGGTACTAGACAACTGATAAACATACTTATATTTTTCTAAATACATAAACATTATAAATAAATTACACCCAGACACAGAACAAATGATCATGCTCATCACATAAACTTGTCCAGGGTGGGAATCGAATCCACGACCTCCGGCATAGCAGTCAGGGCCACTAACCACTAGACCAACAGGCCAGTCAAAAGTTAAGTTAGTACTACAATGATACATTTCAAAGTCACAACAAACAAATATTACTGAGCAAGAAATTCTTCAATTTTAATTTTCTTCACTGAAGGTAGAATAAATATTTTTTCCGGTCGCCGTACACCAGGGACGGGCTTCCAAATAGAATTTTATCCTTTAACGACGCTCTTAATAATATTTTATTACGTTGCCGTATCTTTTAATGTTATTTCATAATGTACCCGACTCCCGCCCTTGGCAGTCAAAGCTAATTAACTTTTAAAGTCAATCGATGTCCCGACATGGAAATATTTCAAATGTCGTTGTAAAAATCGAATCAAAAACAGCATAATTTTATAAACGCGTCCCAACGCCGCGTCTTGACCTAATTTGGGCCGTGTTAGCCAAAGGCCGAGCAGCCATTTCCCGGGCTATTGGGCCCAAATGCTACCCCAGCCTTGCTATATTCCGCAACGGCTTACGACATCTAATTCCGCTGACAAGAAGGGGAATTTTATGGCCGTTACTAAATCTGCATTCTGAGAGCTTCATTTTCAGACATTCTGAATATTGATGACTACATTGCTGTATTTTGGTGTGGTTAAGTAAAAGAGTTCCAACCCGCACTGGACCCGCTTGGTAGATTACGCCCCATTCCCTGCCGTAGGAACATTAAAAGGCTGATTATGTTTTAATGTAGGTATGTGAAAAGAGTTACATGACCCAGAAATGTATTGCCAAAGGGCACGTGAAATCGTGTTTACTTCATGCATCGACGAGTATGAGTTGGGTTGAAATGAACTATGATCCCTTGTTAGTGATCTCTCAAATAGTCCTCTGTGTTTACGCGAAAGTTAAACCTCTCTCATTTCGTAATTCAATCAATTTTTAGAGGGACAATTCAAAACGACTTTTAAGTTTCGTCATTTCGCCGCGGGAGAAATTGAAATGACTATTGATAAGTTTTATAATATCGGTATACAAATAAAGTGGCCCATGTTGGGCGCCATCGTACCATTAGGACCGGAACCGCCCCGAGTTTCGACCCGTTTATTGTTATTGTGACTCTTCTGCTAGTCTTTTCTTGTTCGGACGTCCCGACAGCGAACTGAATAGAATTGTTTTCATATACTTTTCTGCCGTCTTTCAAAGAACCAGCGGACCTCGAAGGAAAAACTCGCAAAATAGCTGAACATGAAAACTGTTTCAAGTCAAACATTAAAAAGTTCCAAATGCGTACTAAAATACACAATACCGAGTACCTTTCTAAGATGACATAAATCTAAACTAACAAACTGGGAACAAGGGTAACAATATAATCTGCAGTTATTAATTGAAAATTCCTGAACACTGAATTAATTGGCAATGTTCATTCGTAAATTACTTTGGAAATTAATTTAATACCTCGGAACGGCTGTCGGAACCACGTGCCCTTTATTTCATAAACGGTATCGGTATACTATTAAATTGAGCATCGTAAATTATAAATAAATCATTTTGGGTTCCATCGTTTGTGACATGAGAATCGTTTTGAGAGAGGGATGAAAGCGGGTAGTATGTATTGAACTTGTATCTTTACTGCCTGATGTCTGATTTATTGGAACATCATATATTTATAACTCACATTTCTGCTGCTAAGCATGTTCTAACTGAAAAGCCTGAAATAACACTTTACCAATTTTTGTTTTTGGTGGGTAGTCATGCAATGACCCGTTCTTCCCCGAGTGTAGCGAGGGTGACTATAACCCACCTGTATTCCTTCAATTGCACTTTCCAAGGTCACGGTACGCCAGCCTTCGAGATCCTTAACCCGATTTACAGGCACTGAAGGTGTGCTCTTGCGGTCGGCGAGCAAAGGGAGCTACCCTTTCTACGCTGTCGAAATGAGACCGATTCGTTGACGTTGTTTCACGTGCCCTTCAAGAAGATTGTCAGCTAAACTGTAGGGTCAAAGCCTACTAGGGCCGTGGGTTCGATTGTCTTCTAAAAGGATAACCCGTGATCCAAAACGCAAGACAAAAACAGGACATAAGAGTGAATTCCAGTCAGTAAAAGTCTGACACGCCCTCGCGTTCCACACTAGAGCGAGAGAAATCAGTCACATCATCAATCAATTCCTCACCTAAAAAAATGCCACGGTAACTTATTCGAAGAAGCATGCAGCACCTGCATTGTATCAACAGCAATACATATAACTTTTGCTCGCAGCTTCGCTCGCGTTCACAAAATATAGCTTATGTCACTCTGGAATACAACAGACTTCTAGCGGTGAAAAAATTTTAGCAATCATCACCCAGGAGCTAATCTGTGAAAGTACCACAGATTAGCTCCTACAAACAAAAAAAAAAGACGTGTGGCACTCGGGGACCGCCGCGGCAAAGCCATTGTACAGCATTTTTATCAACTTTATGCAATTATAATTATTTATTTATTTTATTTATGCAGTATTTTTTTCCTTTGTTTTTTTTTCTTTGATTGAAGTTACACTTTCACACATTGAATTGAATTTTGATTGATTGTTCACTCATTTGTTTTCTTATCGGTCACCACGCTCATAAAACCAATGAGTGGGGGGTGTTAGGTTATTTTCGTTACGGAATTTCTGGATTCGGTCTCCACGCTCAAGGGCCGCGATAGAAGCTATGCATTAGTAATATAATAATATTAGTGTAGATGTCGTAATGTAATATTAGTGTAGATGTCGTACAAAGACAGTAATTATCGGACATCAAAATCCCATCAAACCGACAGGAGTAAATAGTTCATTCATTCATAGCCAACGCTGCAGTATTCTCCGCCTGAAGCAAATGATTATCCGATGCTAGCCGATCATCCCCGATTTGCAGTTCAACCGAATATCATCCGCCAAAATGCAAATCGCCCTTTGACATTGGTTTTAAATGCAGATTTTAGGTTTACATGAATTTGGAATCAATTTCGATGGCTTTTGACGATCAGAATTAATATTTTTTTTTATGGAATAAAGCTTTTGATTGACATGGAATGGATTGGATTTTAAGTGTTAGAAAAAAGTGATTGTTTTGCATTTATAAAATAAAAAAAAAAAAAAAAATTGACATGAACTAGTGCTTAATTGCAATCCCACTTGAGGGTAGGCAGTGATGCAATCGTTGATGTTGAAGCGCACTAGTTTGTTAAGAGCCTATTCACTTTAGCCTTGAAGACACCTAAATTAAGTACATGGTACTAAGCGCCATTATTGCGCCCCCCACAGGTCACCGGTCGTCGCCGGTCGCCTTCGACAACTTGGGCGCGGTCGGTACTTGACTGCCTCAAAGCCTTTCTACCTCAAAGAGATGTCAGCAAGATTGTTGGGACCGGTTAGAGCCGATGCCTGCCAAGACAGTGGATTGTTTATAGAGGAGATTTACACTGCTCACACGTGTGCCACACACGCGTACATTTTATATGGAAACTAGACTTGTAGAGCTACACTTGATCCACGCCACGCGACGTCGTTCTACGTACAAATCAGGCGTGTGTAGAACGACGTCGCGTGGCGTGGATCTAGTGTAGCTCTACGAGTTATGAGACCGATGCGCCCAGATCGGCGTACGTGACGCACGTGGTATCTGTGAAGCAGAACTAGAGTGCGTGCGTCACGTGTGCCACACACTAGACTTGTACTCGTTCTACGTACAATTCAGGCGTGTTACACTAGTTTACCGCTCTAACGTAGTTCTAGCTCAACTCTTCGACATCATCATCATCATCATCATCAGCTAATGATATCCCTACCCTAAACACGACGTATCAGTCAGTACCGGTTATGCTCCCATAAACAAGTCTGAATAGTCTCTGATAACGCTAAAAATGTACTTTTGGGCCGGCACGAAGACGTCGCGAAGGCTAACTGTTGCCATATACAAAATCCTTAAAAGTATATCTACCTAACTAGTCCGCTAGCTAATAAGGAAAATAAAGCTAGAACTACATTAAAACGACGCACACGTATTTCACGCCTGATTTGTACGTAGAACGACGTCGCGAGGCGTGGATGTACTGTAGCTCTACAAGTCTAGTTTCCATATAAAACGTGTGGAGACCGCCTCGACCAGATCGGCGTACGTGGCACACGTGTGCGCACTATAGTGTTGCGTACGTGGGTAATCAAATGCAGATTTACTAACAGACAACTTTATTCACCACAAACAATAAAAAATTAGTAGTCAACAATAATCCGAATCGCAATTAACACTAGAGTACCGTTACACTATCGCTTAGTTCGTTAGGTAAAATCACTTCACACACTTGGGTAGTTCGCTCTTGTTCGCAGTCGAAATCACAACTGACTGGCTTCCAGTCGGGGGCTCGTATTTATATGCGGAGTCAAGAAAATTCTAGATACCGACATCCCAAGATCGATCCAGAACATTGAATCGCTTCTCGAAGTCATAAATCATTTTTATTGCACTGGGTACTAAGAGTCACTTTCATGCGAATTTCGACTCTATTGTTAATGTCTGAGAGCACCATTTCTCTTATCGTTAGATACAGACCTAACTACTAGTGGTACTTTGTGGATGTTTCGAGATTTTTCTAAGCCTGTCTACGTACAACCATTCTAGACCTTTCGGACAGCAATGCTTTTTAATTATTACGTGCTACTCGTTATTTTCTCGGAGAGATGGCGTGTTCACGTTTAATGGCGTAACAATAGTTTTAGCTTAACTCTTCGACATCACAATATTTAGCTAATGATATCCCACCCTAAACACGACGCATCAGTCAGTACTGGTTATGCCCCCATAAACAAGTCTGAATAGTCTCTGATAACGCTAAAAATGTATTTTTGAGCCGGCACGAAGACGTTACGAGGCCTAATTGTCGTGAGGGGGCAATTACTGAGCCTAACTGCCGGACCGAGCGCTCGCTATTTTGTTTGAACGACCAACAGCGGGATTTTTTATATTCGTACACCTTTGTGTCTAATGAACAGCGCTTTGTTTTTCTGCTTTAAGCGGTTATTAGGTAACGATTTTATGGCTGTTGTCGTTACTTGCGCACCGTATGGTGTAAATGTCTGGATGTTCTGTGCAAAGTTTAATGTCGCTGTTTTTGTATGTTTGGGAAAATGGGTTCAGTCGCCTAAAGCTGCCTGTACACAGGAGCGGAGTGAGGATGCGGAGCAGAGAAACGGAGAAATATAAACTATTATAATTAGGTCCAAAATTTAAAACTATACAAGCTGATTGTGATACCACCCATTCTTGGGCACGCCACAATTATGGCAATAAGTCCCCTCTTTGAGGCGTGGTTGGAAAGTCTACACGCCGTCCTTACCTTCCGCATGACGCAGGTCGTCACCGGACATGGCAAGTTCGGGAGGTTCCTGTACCGTGCGGAAGTGACGCCCGGGTGTCGCCACTGTGCGGAACGCCCAGAAGATACGGTGGAGCACACAGTCGAGGTGTGTCCTGCTTGGGCGAAGCATCGCCGTGCCTTCGTGGGGGCGATCGGTGACGGAGACCTCTCGCGCCGGGCCTTGGTTCAGGTCATGCTCGCAAAGGAGGATACCGACCGCATCAGGCAACGGCGCTCTCGCTGTTGCCTCAATCACAATTTCCGGCTAACGTAGGCGCGGGCTTGCGGACGGCGAGCTATGGCTCGTTGTCCGACCGTCCGGTAACTGACCGTACCGAGCCCAAGTCGTCGACGGCGCACATTGTTCCCGCGCGCCTCAAGGAGTTGTCAGTTACAGTAGGGGTCCACAGCTGGGTCGAAGCCTACCGGGGCCAGGATTAGTTTCGAAAGACAGCTCGAGCCCCGGTATGAAGGCTTGAAGGAACGGGGTGGGTTTTTATTCAGTAAGAGTCTCACACTATCACCTCCACCCAAGAGCGGGGGTTATCATTGATGATTTTCCCACTATAAAAAAAAAATACCACCTATTCTCACTCACCATCTGCGAGGGTACCTATAGAGTTCTTCAGGTTTCTAGGAGCGTGGGGCGCACTAATTTTGTGAGTAATGTGTTTACATACCAGAGCTTTGCATTAAAAGCAGCCAACCCAATGAACTATTTCATACAACCGCTTTTACGTGATTATGATGTTATTACACATTTTCTCTACACATATAACTTCTGGATATTATCTAGGCTAGATATTATATCCACCAGATATATAGAAATCAAAACATTTTGTGTAAAACTAATCCAGTAAAAAGTCCTCTGAAAATCTACTATTTTACGTAAATTTGGCCCTCTATAATGTAAAAATATAAAAAGTACACCTATAAAGCCTTGCACATAATCAAGATTCTGAATGACAACAATTATTCTCAAAATTTTTTAAGGATTTAAAAAAACACGATTTCCTACGATAAGCGAGTGAGGAAGGGTTCTCTTAACAGTAATGCATACTTTATAGACGACCCCAAATTACTCACCCTCACTCACGAACCTTTTATAACTCACGCATAACAAATTAACGAACACTCTTAAATTCGTAAATGAAAAACATTCTACGAGCACCCCCAAACGCATCGCGACCACCCCCGAACGCATCGACCAGCTTTTAAGCCAATTAAAACACTGGACTGTATACAGAATATTCGTACAAAGCTTTTACTGAATAAAAGTGTATTTTGAACAAGTTCAGCCGACCGTGAAGATATCGGAAGCACAATATAGGTAGGTACATGTATGAGTAATGGGGATCCCTGAGCCAATCGCCGAGCCCGAGCTACGGGACCCGCGGAATAGGACATGCAAAATAAAACAGATGCTACGGGAAACATGAATTGATTGTTATTAAAGTTAAATATGAGGAAGTATTGGAAGATGCTGGTACTGAGATGAATGGGGAGAGAGATATTGGTTTGGCTGTTCATGGACAAATAGTACTTGAACATGTAAGTTTTTTATTTTATATTCAGTCTTTACCAAAGTATTGGATGCACTCAAGAACTAAGTAGTAGCATAGTCGGCCTTATAATGTTCCCACTGCTGGGACTCAGGCCTCCTCTCTAGAAGAGGGAATAATCCACTACGTGGGCCCAGTGCGGGTTAGTAAAAAGTGGGCCCAATGTGGGTTTAAGTACGGGGAAAATTCGAAAGTATGACATCCTTTCATCTGACTAAGAAGTAATTCCAGCAAAATTTGTAGCATCTTTTGGTACCTTAGAATGAAAACTGATTAGTTACTATTAGACTTTTCGGATCATTTAGGTTTCTTTTTAGTTTTATATGCTCCCCATGCTCGCGCTATGAGATTTTGCCGCCCTCAGAAAAAATACATTATTATTTTCAAAATATAGCTTGTACCCCATCTTTCCACTTGTTACAACCAGTTCACAGATAACCGCGATAACAATTTCTACCTTCAAGTTTTTTATGGCGGCAAATTAGTCACAGCGTGAGTACCCTAGGTTAAATAACGGATGTTCAACAGGCTTACTCTTGAGTTCAATTCCGATCGTTCGACATTGAGATTGTGGCGTTTCGTACCCTTGAATTCAATGCTAGCGCCAAATTGGTTCAAAATTGCGTGACCATTTTGAGCACTAAGTGAAATCGTATAGGTATGTTGACAATATTGTTTTCAAGAGTACATCACGTAACGTCAAAATTGACATTGCAATCGGATTGAATTTAGATTGAAATTGAAATTAATTTGGAGAGTAAGCCTGCAGGCCCTGTTAAGTTTGCTCTAGTATTGTCCAGAGGTTTATTTTTCGAACTCATTTATACTATTTAACTGTGCCGTTTATTTTGATTGTAAGCCATATAAGGTTGACTGGTAGAACATGCCTAATTCATTAAGTCCGCCTTATGTGCATAAAGTTATAATAAATAAATAAAAAATAAATTTATAATGTGGTACGTCGGTGGTTACATGCAACACCAGTGCTTTACACGAAAAGCTCAAATTAAGTTACTAAAAACTAAACATTCCATCAAAAAGAACAATCAGCCCATCACAATATCAGTCGACATTAACTAGATTAAGTTGCCAAAGCCATTTCACTACAAGTTTATTCATAAAAGGTACTTACAAGTATATAAAACAAAAAGGTGTAAGTGCCGAAAGTTAGTTGACCCCCAAACTTAGTTGAAGTGCCCCAGAGCGTACAAGAAAAGCTTTTGCTCATTTGTTACTCGTCATGATACTTGAAGAGGATAAAAGAGTTACTATTTCGTAAGGAGCCGTCAAAGTCTTGTAATTTGATGTCATGGCGCAACGGGTTAGCGATTGACTGCTGTGCTGCGTGTCGTGAGTTCGATTTGGACAAGCTTCAAGCTAGAAATACGTTAGACCGACGCACACATGTAACACGCCTGATTTGTACGTAGAACGACATCACGTGGCGTGGATTAGTGTAGCTCTACAAGTCTAGTTTCCATATAAAATGTATGGAGACGCACAGATCGGCGTGCGTGGTCCACGTGTGAACAACGTAGTTTTACCATAACTTATGCATGCCTAAAGAAACAATTATTTTCAATGGTATCCACAAACGCAAACTTTAGGGAGTAACTCAGTGGTCTCAGTCACAAAATAGATAGGTACAGAAGACAATCTTATGTATGTACTTTACTTTTTATACCTACGGTGGACGCACACTAATGAGCGTTTGAGCCGGAACTGTTCGACGAATGGGCCGAAGCGCTCCGAGATATCGTGTCCGTGAGCGGTGTCTATGTGTGCGTTGCTCGAGCGCGCTTTGTATGTAGTAGATTGACTTCTGTACCAATCTATTTTGTGTCTCAATGGCGGTTGTGTTACTTTTTTGGTGTACAATAAAGTTTATTCTATTAGGGGGCACGGCAGTGCTCAAGCCGAGGCGAGCAAAAAAGTCGCATGTCCGTACCTTCCTTTTCTCGAAACAGTTCAGGCCTTCTGCTTGCATCAGTCAAGGAAGACCTGACCAGGGCAAAATATACCTTAAAATTAGAAGCGATAGGCTTCAATTTAGCTTAGGTTAAGTTTCTAACGCTTACGCCGGGATCTTTTCAATTGTTTGTTGTAAGAAATAAATAAACAACCCTAGTTGGTTGACAGGGTGACCTGATTCAATGGTACATGCCGATGCTGTTTACACTCATGTAGGTTAGTAGCGATATTGACAAGGGAACATATAATTGGCGGCACGGTTGGTGCAGCGGATGAGCGATTGACTGCTGTGATATGTGTCGCGGGTTCAATTCACGTAACAAATCATTTACAAATAGTTTTTGCGGGGTTGAGGTCTATGTGAGTTTACTTGTTTGTAAATGCACCTACGTTACAGAAGTTTTAGTGTGGGGCAACGTTTAAAAACCGATCAAGTGCGAGTCGGACTTGAGCACCGAGGATTCCATACCAAACTTATGTTTGAGTCCCGAATCGGGTCTCAAAGATTTTTCCGAATCGCAAAAAAGTAATTATTTTGTGATGCAACTACAAATTTTGCAGTTTTTAAGTAATTTCAGGATACTAGGTCAACAGGAACCCCATATGTTTTGATTTCCTTGCGAGTGGCTAAATATGCGCCTAAACGGAGTTCAAACGGCCGTATCTCTAAATAGCGTTGACTTAGAAGTTTGAATTTTTTATTGCTACATTGAAGAACAGACCTAAGCATTTGGTGCATATTAATTTTAGTTTAATACCTACACGGACGAGAAAAAAAGTCTTGATAGGCGTGCAGACTGAGACCGAATGAGGAATGGAACCCTAAATATAATTACGTAAATATAGGCGGGGAGTAGACTGGTAGGCTTAGTCAAGTTGATAATCTAAAGAAAGCTTCAATGTATGAGAATTACACCATCTCAACGGTAAGTCAAGTGTACAGAACAAAGGAATCGGAGGCGTTACCGACTGTAGATAGATATTCAAAACAAAACGGTCGTAATTTGGCTAGGCCTGCAGGGTTCAGGTTAGAGACGCTAAGCAAGGAATTATTCTATGCGCGGCCATTATGACCCAAGTCACTAGCTCGAATTAGGGCTTCTTTAGTTTAATCCTGTTCACCTTTAATGGTAATGGCTAACTAGGCCTTCTAAGTGAGAAGGACTTTCAAACTACGTCTATTATAACTAACCAAGCGTGCAAGGATCAAACATAAGATATCCTTACTTAATCTTGGAAATTCGGTCCATTTAACTAATCCACAATCATGAGTGTTTGTCTCCTTTGTCTTCGGTCGTGTCGTATGACTGTCCCATCAAAAACATTACAAATTAAAAAGTGCTGCCAAAACTGTCACTCTTTCTCTGTCAAAAGTTGTGAGTCTGTGTTTCCTAATAGCTACTGTCTAGAGGTCTTAAAGTGAAGAGTACAGAAGACAATCTCATGTATATACTTCATTTTTATACCTACGCTCGGTGGACGCACACTATTGAGCGTTTGAGCCGGAACTGTTCGACGAGCGGGCCGAAGCGCTCCGAGATATCGTGTCCGTGAGCGATGTCCATGTGTGCGTTGCTCGAGCGCGCTTTGTATGTAGATGGACTTCTGGACCTGTATATTTTCTGGTCTAGGCAAGCGTGCTCCACCGTCGAACACATCATACCTACCTTCAGGTAACAAAGTTATTTTTTTTATGGCTCCCAGACACAGGTTATAAGTTTTTTATAAATCTTATAATTGTATAGGACCGGTTGTCACGGTGACACTTGAGATAGGCCTGTGTCCAACATCTTTCGGCTGAAATGATGATGATGATGATTAAGTCCTATAGTTAATCATCTTTCACGGTAATCTTCTTTATTGCAATTTGAATATTATTTCACAATGCAAACAAGTTGACGCCTTCTGCACTAGTTTCTCAACTTTACACTATTTCCACGATTTGTCTTCATTCATCTCTGCCATCCATTATTCTTCTCCAACTTTCCATTTCTAGAGTTATTTATAGGTTTTTTCTAATTAGTCTGTCCTATTCTACAAAGTACTGTATAAAGTCTTAGAATATTAAGTTTGTTCCATTAATTATGTGCGGCATCTTGAGTGGTGTCAATGTCCACAGCTTTAGCTTTTACTTGAAGTTCTACTTGATTAATATTTTAGCCTTTATCCAGTTGTTTCTCAGTAACGGGCACTTCTCTGCCGTGAGTTCTTTTGTATTTTTTTATTGTTGTCTAGCTTATGCTCGCAGCTTCGCCTGTGTGCATAAAATATAGCTTATGACACTCAGGAACAAAGCAGCTTTTTATTGGTGAATAATTTTTCCTCCTACAAACAAAAAACAAACTTTGCTTCTTTATTATATTAAGTGTAGAAGTGTAGATGTAGATAGGCTCGCGCTTGACCGCTATCTCACCTGATGGTAAGCGACGATGCGGTCGACGATGGAGCGCGCTTGCCTAGAAGTAACCATTTCATACTTGACTTAAAGACTTCCCACAACTCCTTCCAGATATTCTTCTCTTGAGCCACCTCGAACCAGCCCCTGCGGTAGAAAAAGGTTAGGTAGATTTGATTAAATATTCGGGTAGAATAAACATCGCTTTCTTTCTTTCTTCATTTTTACAGATTTAGAAAAATAGATAGATTCTTTATTGTACACCAAAAATTACATGGGAAACTTAAAATTAATGGGTGTCACAATGGGCGGTCTTATCGCCTAGATTTAATTCTGTTTACGGATTTACTGATACGTAAGGCCTTACAATCAATAAGCTGCCAAAGTAACGTCTGTGTTCTTCCTACATCGACTTCCTATAACTTAAACCACACCATAGTTACATGCACGTAACACAGCGCCTGACCCAATATACCCACCACTATTACATGACCTTCTCTCTCCCCAGACTTGTATCCACAATTAAACGGTATAGACGAAACGTTGACCAATGTGGTAGGTCAAGTCTGCCCGGTCTAACACGGTGCCACGTCACTGGAACCAATCGAATGATGCTTGGAACATTTTCATTTGATCTCGTTGGCGATTTAAATTGGACTGCAGAACGTTCTGATAGGACGGTTACCATTTTTACTTCGATAAAAAAGAGTAACACGCCAGTAAAAGTCGAATGGGTAGGGAATAAAAACGACAGTACTGTTTTTCTAAGCATAAAGCGAGAAAAAGATGCGGACGGAGAGTTCGCAGGGCGCCCCGGCTTCGCGATGAGGACCGTTTTCCCTGTCCTCCAATGAAGTGGATTCAACACAAAACAGAGAAGTAAAAGATAATAATATTCTACATGTATTAATATACTAGCTGCAGCCTGCGACGACGGTTGGACAGCGTGTTACCTATTGCTCACCGTCCGATCGCCCCGCGACTCTCGGCGCTTAGGACGTAGTTTGCAGAATAACTAGGGTGTATTTCTCAGAATAACTTTGTATTAATACTAATTGGACTTGTTACGTTTCATCAGATAATAAATCAAAAATACTTTTATTAGTCAGTAAAGCTCAAGTAACCATAGATATAAAATAACAAAAACTGCCATTATTTCGAAACTTCAAAGAAGAAATCTATCACCAGAAGCGCTCCAATAAAAAACTCACTCAAAACTTACGTCTCATATACAGTATGAATAATAAAGTGAAGTCAAGCAAATCCTCAACAAAGTGTTGCAAAACTTTCACATTTGACACATTGGAGTTTAGAAGAAATGGAGACAAAGAAAGTCCTTGCTAAGTTTCGTGACAACCTTATAAACTGGTGTGAACTAGTTTATTCCAGACTATCGATTCTTTACTGACATGTTTGAAGTATCTTGTTAACTAGCAGTTTGTATCTTGCAAAAAACCGAGGCAAGGAAATTCGAGGCACACCAACTATTTGCCGCGGTACACTGGTGTACCGTGGCAAATAGTTGGTGTGCCTCGAAAAAATAATGATGTCTCATAAAGTTAATAGATACTTAGACAGAAGTAAAATGTACTCGTAGATCTACCAATAGACTGGGTTCGATATTCATTCTTCGAGGGCATTCCTTTTTGCCACACACTGATTAACGAGCAGGGAGTATTGTTGGAAATGAAAACGGTGCGCACATCAAAATATAAAAAAAATTAAGTTATTTTTCTTTCGTTGATTAATAACAACAAGACAACACAATTTTGTCTTTGATAAGAGAGTATGAAATATCGATAGGTTTATCGATAATTTAACCAAAAAAATATATACAGCCTGAAAAAGTTTGCTTTTGTATCCAGGAGAATGGTTGATCAATATTTTAGAAAATTCACAGTTTAATTTTTTAATAAAAAAAAATAAACCAGTTAATTTTTGTAGGTATAATTTTTATTAGCTTTTTATATCATATCAAATTAAAAAATAGTAGAAAAGGTTTAAAAGTGGACTCTTTTACATTTTTTTTCATGTTTATAAGAATTTGGTCTCACTAAACTCCAAATGTAGTCCCAAATCATATTTTCGTTGTATTGGCTCTTATAACAGCTTTCGAAGTCCATGATGTCTAGATGAAAACGTTCTCTTTGTTCTTATGAATACGCCCCCATGTTGTTTTTAAAGGTATCTAAATAAGCATGTAGCATATGTACCCTTAAAGACATTCTGCAGCCCACAGTTTTAAAATCTTCTAACGTGTTTTCAACTAGCTCTCGGTAACAGTCTGTGAGAGTGAGAGAATTCTTCGTCTTCAATATTTTAACTCTGAGATAAGCTTGAATGAGACAATTTTGTAGGAGGTTCAGGTGCTGGAAGTTGTGGGCTATGAGAGATTGAAGCCGAAGACTAAGCAAGATCAGGATATTCAATAGGTTTGGTATTTTTCAGCAGGATTAACTACACAAAAATAACAGTCACCGACGTGATCTTTTGGCCATCGCCAAATTCTTGGTACTGCGAATTTCATACTCCGTTTTTCATCTCGATATCAACCTAAATTAAATAAAGATAACAATACAAAATTGTTTATTTAAAAGATGTGATTTTTTTTACTAAACTTTTCTTTACCTGCCTTCTAAACATCTTTTGCAATTACTGCAAGCAACATGTGGAGCCCAAGGTACCTATATCTAAATTACGCACAGGGCATTTAAAATAAGCTTCGTA
The DNA here is from genome assembly GCA_929112965.1 of Mythimna albipuncta. Classification (NCBI taxonomy): domain Eukaryota; kingdom Metazoa; phylum Arthropoda; class Insecta; order Lepidoptera; family Noctuidae; genus Mythimna; species Mythimna albipuncta. The sequence goes on along the minus strand of OV815959.1, from coordinate 4,784,992 downwards.
GGCTTCACAAAGTTTTCACACGTATTTAAATAAAATGTTATCTCTCTTACTTTAAATAACTGTACCACATATATAACTCAATGCATCAGCTTCATATTTACACTTTCTAGATGATATTTTAACCTCTTTGAGTCTTCTAAAACACAGTTAATTCTTTTTTTTTCACTTAAGTAACATCAGTAGATGCTGTGTGATAGTTACGGCATCTTAATTTTTTTGCGGTATTTTTAAAAACATCATGATGACTATTGAATACTTTTTTCATTATACTAACTCAAGAAAAATTATTTATTGTCATAATCACCACAAAAGCAAACTTTTTAAGGAATATTGGTATTTTTCCTTCATATTAGATCATAGTGAATAGAAAAATCACAAAATAAACTTTAGGACAAAAACAATTTATTTTTCTGTAGAGTTGTGTAATATCTATAAAAAAAATGTTTTTTTATTTATGGTGTACCTCCAAAATTTTTTGATTTTCTAGGTGTACCTTGAACACAAAAAGTATTTAGAACAGTGATGATGAAATGCCATGCCTAAACATGTTGTTTTTCTTAAACACTTCTTAGTAATTTCATTTCGAATTCTCTCAAGAAAACGACTACAATACGTACCCTACCTACACCCTATGACAATAATATACCCTATGCTTTATTATTAAGTCAAACCTCAGCCAGATAATGTAGATAGTAATACGATGAACATAACTGCTTCAGAACAAGGCAGATATAACTGGCAACCCCAGACACACCTTTTCGTGTGACCAACTTTACGGTCATATAAACAAGGCCAACCCTCTCCTAGAAACAGGAACTTAACCGATTAGCCGTAACGTCCTCAGATAAGGGGTCTTGACTAGTGTGGCCAGGTGACCCGATTTGTGCGGGAAGTCCCGATTTTTAAAGTTTACAACACGTCTCGATTAACCCTTGATTGGCACGCCAAAGGTCCCGATTTTTCACTAACCTCCTTATGACTGTATTTTCAATAGTCTAGATAGAGGAATAAAAATGGCGGCTTGACAACTTTGCATAGAAAATATGTTAAACTGCCATTTGTATTCTTCAGTTAAAAGTTATCTGACTATTGAAAAGTCTGCTAAATCGCTAAATTTTAACCCCTTTGGCTAAGACCGACGAGTGTTTTTGCGTTCAATTTGTTAGGGTCGTGTATTTGAGTCTGGGTTAGTACTCCATCTCGCTTAGCTCTTTAACCCCAAAGGTGACAGAAAAGCTGACGAGATGAAGTATTTGGTCGTGGATGTGTGACCCTGACGAAATAGATACGAGAGTGTTTTTCAGATATGTATATCCGAAATTCTGAAAGAATATGCGGTTAAAAGGTTAATAATAATAATATATTTTTACTATTACATTTCACCGCTATTGTCCATCAAACTTCAATGTTTTCAAGTCTCTTACTTCTGTATGAATCTTGAAAAGAAATCTTAACCTCTTAGATGAAGCGCTTCCCGACAGCCTAGTCTTTTTTTCTAGCAATTATAGCAGCTATCCCAATTCGAATACAAAAATCCCGATTATTTTCATCTGTCATCCCGAATTTTCACTTTCTGCAACACTAGATATGCCGTCAACCAGCCCATTACCCCCTTAATATTCCCTTAGCGCACCGGTTTTCCATTTAACTTCGTACATTCTAAACAGTTGGCTTTCGCGCCCACTTTCAAATTCAGCGCATATTTAAAGGCTTCTCTCAAAGTGGCGTTGTTTAACTTTTTAAGCTGGTTTTAGGCCGTCGTCGGCACATCGAAGCTTTTAATGAGTGTGGAGGAGTGACAGTTTTACACTTCAGTGGCGCTTGTGAGTGTGATGGAGGTTCGTTCACACAATGGAGTTTGATGGTCCACTTACGATATATACCTATACTTATATTATTCTCTCATTCTTTTTATTAGATTATGATACTCGTAAACATTTATGATATACTACGACCTCGCATACGTGAAAATAGGTTTCACCAAACAAAATTTGGATTCCATTTCATTTCTTTAGGGTATGAGTTTTGAAAAATTCATTCACCCCAACTCAAATTCATTAATAGTAGTTTCGGCTGTGCACTGATATTTCAGTCAGTCAGTTTCTCTTCTTAAATAGAGAAAGAGAAGAAGACTGGCAATTAGTGTATGATACTTAAACACGTGATTGTGCTCATGATAACAAACAATTTTTATTATGGGAACAAAGCCAAAATCGCGAAAAAAATATCAGCTATTCAGTACATTAGGCAAGCACACTATATATAGGGTGACTGGTAATTAGTGTACGATACTTAAACACGTGATTGTGCTCATGATAACAAACAACTTTTACTACGGGAACAAACCTGAAATCGCGAAAAAAATCAGCTGTTCAGTACATTTATGTTTGCCTAATGTACTGAACAGCGAGTTGTAGGTCGCGGATTCAAACCCAGCCAGGCGCATCACTTTGTGCAATTTATTTCATCACCACTGCTCTAAAAACGGTGTAGGAAAACACCGTGAGGAAACCGGCATGTCCTAAAACCAAACATTCGAAGACATGTGACAACCACTAACCCGCACTGGGCCCGCATGGTGGATTACGGCCCATTTCCTCTCCTAGAGAGGAGGTCTGAGTCCCAACAGTGAGAATATTATAAGGCCGACTATGTTATGCTAAGTTAAGTTTCTATAATTGTTATTTCACTGTGAGTACCTGTGTGCCAAATAAACTTGTTTTTTTTTTGTTAAACATATCCAGCTAAGTAGAGGTATACCATTCCAAATTCACAAGGTAACCAGTCGTCATATGGAATGAGGTAAGGGCAAAGTTTTATGCTGGGAGATTATGTGGCACCTTATGTACGTAATGTGAACTTTGTGGAGTTTCTGATGTGAACACGTGCGTGTAATTACTTAAGTTTCCTTACATTCCCTTCTCGCCGAGTTGTACTTGTCATATTATTTGGAAGCTTTCAGAAAAGGATTTCAAAAGTTGAACACAGTATGGGATCAGTTTTATTACCATAGCATAGCAAGTATGGGATCAATATTATTCGAAGACATGTGACATTCACCAAGCCGCACTGAGCCCACGTGGTGGATTACGGCCCATTCCCTCTCCTAGAGAGGAGGCCTGAATCCCAGCAGTGGGAACATTAAAGGGCTGATGATGATGAGCATACCATATTTATCGTTCCCATTGCTGGGACTCAGGCTTTCTCTGAGAGAGGGAATGGGTCATAATCCAAAACACGGGCACGTCTTCGAATTTTTAGTTCTAGGACCCGCCGGTTTCCATAATGTTTTCTTTATTATTATGAGAGCAGTGGTGATTAAATAAATTACACAAAGTAATGTACCCTGCTGAGCTTAAACCCATGATCTACAAGTTTTATGCCAGGGCCGTTACCACTCTGACAGTTATATTAAGCAAATGTAAGTTCATTTTAAGATTACGCTATAGCGTTAGGTTTACCTGTAATTAGGGTTGCCAACTTTTTTCCGAGAAATAAAGTTTTTTTTTTTTTTATCTGAGAAGAATATAAAAGTGTATTTTAGAAAAATTAACAGTATTTTATTTGTTAATTGTTTTGAATAGATACGTATTTTTAGAGCATCTCGCATAGCTTATTAGTTTACAGTGTTTTTTAAAAACTTCATGTGTTTTACCACAATTATTCGATTCGTTCTGAAAATCCGTTACTGTGATTTGATAAAAAAACCAAAATATGTGAGCGTCAAGTCTGACACTTACGAGTATGGCTGAAAACAGTACTTTGTATACTTTATTTTTATTCAATAGTAAAAAGTATAATGTACTGAAAAACAGTATAGCATTGTTTTTAACAGTATAGTTGGCAACCCTACCTGTAATGCTAGTTTTAAGGAAGACAATAAAAAATAATAAAAAGGTGACAATGTATAGTTTTTCGCTTTCTACTTCCCAATCACCATTAAACACGGCTGAGTATTTTAGAGTCTGTCTAATAAGTTAAACGACTTGGGTAATTTTTAGGATTTAATGAAATCGGATGTAGTCAAAACGAGTTCAATAATCAAGGTAAAGATCATTTACTAACAGAAAAACCTTATAAAAAGTATCGAATATAAAGTATTTTTTAAATGATTAAATATTATACAAAATTCCCAAGTCGGTTGACTTATTAGACAGACTATAACCGTTTCAACTTGACAAAAATTTTTACCCATCTGAATCGACCATTATTCTGGTAGCTAGCCAGTTGTAACTATTTGAGCCGACCAGCCGACAATAACTATTATTTCTTATCAAAAAACAAAGGTGACGTGGTTATTTTCTAGAGCTGTAATAAATCCTCATATATACTAAAACAGATTAACCACTAATTTATTGCCCAATTTTCCTTGTAGAAATCATAATAAAGCGATTGCTGTAAATTCTGTGAACATAACATAAACTGTAACAGCTTGGCAAGTTAGAACCACACTGCGCACACGTGTGCCACACACGCCGATCTGGGCGCGTTGGGCTCCATACATTTTATATGGAAAGAACACTTACTTATACACGCCTAGAGATGTGCCGTTGCCGGCAATATTGTCCGAAGTGGAAATTTTGCTGGCAATATTGTCCGAAGTGGGAATTTTGCTGGCAATATTGTCCGAAGTGGAAATTTTGCTGGCAATATTGTCCGAAGTGGGAATTTTGCTGGCAATATTGTCCGAAGTGGGAATTTTGCTGGCAATATTGGTATGGCTCGTAACACGTCACGCGACGCCACTCGAGGCCACGCGATGTCTTTCAACGTAAAAATCAGGCGTGTTAATCAGGTGTGTGCATCGATCTAATGTAGTTCTAGCTTAAGCATTATGGGGTTACTGCTAGCGTGTGTAGCTCGAATGCTTACCTATTGCACAAAATAGATAAGTACGGAAGACAATCTCATGTATGTACTTCACTTTTTATACCTACGCTCGGTGGACGCACACTAAATCTATTACTTAATTTATATACCTGCATGCCTGTTGATACCTGCTTGCATGCCAACAAGCATGCAGGTATCTTGTATTTTTTTTAATGGTTACGGAAATGTAAATAGAAGGGCTGCGGGAATGCACGGAAGAGTTACCGTGGCGTGCGTTCCAAGCAAATTGTAACTGAAGGATCAGGAGTTTGGGTTTAGTCAGTTAAAGTCTGACACACCTTTTCACTCCATTCAGAGCGGGCGGAGATATTTGATGATTTATTAATTCAAAAAAGGAAGGAAAGGTGAATTAAACCAGAACTTTTAACTCCAATTTAATCATTAATTGTCTAATCTGATCTAATTAGCCCATTATGTCCCACTGCTGGGCGAAGGCCTTCCTCTCCCTTTTCCACACTCGTCTATCTTCTACTACTGCAGGTCAATCCCTCCGGTAAGAGTCAAGTTCTTCTCTCCACTTCCGTCTTGATCTCCCGCTATGTCACCTTCCATTTAACGGGGCCCACAGCCATCGACTTATATTCTAGTGATAGACAAGCCCTTCCATGGAAACTATTTGTCAAAATACTGAAAAGTTAAAAGTTTGCTGGAGTGCTACATTGGCATTATGTCGTCTAACAGAACTATTAAAACATGCAACGCTAATATAGCTTTTAGAGGATACTTTTTCTTTGCGACCAAAATATTTTAAGCGCCATGAATTTCGTGGCACTTACGTGTTTCGTTCAACATGGTGTAATGCTCGAGGTGTACAGACTACATTACACCTGGGTCGACTGAAGTGAGTGTTCGGCATGCGTAAGCTAGTGCGTAATAAATACATAATTATAATCGATGCCCACAGCTCATTAATTTATTACAATTAAAAAAGTGTTACTTTGTTACAAAACAATAAAATGTTATCAAAACTTTTGTTTCAAAACCCCTGTGTTTCTATTCACCCCATCTAGGTCTGTAGGACTTTTAGCCAATCATAATCGCTGATAGAAGTCCCTTTTATCGAAGCCCTCTGTAATCATTTAATAATACCCCAAAAACACCTGGCACCTCCCATGACTCTCCAAAAACCAGGTAGGTATCGTATTATTGCGCCGACCCCGGAATGCATAACGGGGGACTTGCCAGTCATTAGGGCTGTAATGCCGGGGTCGCGGGATTTCCGACTGAACCCTGCATCCCTACCGGATCAGGTATGAGGGGGGGCTAAAGAGGGGGTGTCTTTATAAAATGTCACCCTTTATTCATGTGATTAATCTATACAGCTGAGTTGGATTGTTGCCCAGAAGTTTTTGGTAAGGGTTTTTTGTGGAGTTATGACGGATATGGGGTTTTTACCTTCCTGTACGGCAGTCGCTTTGTTCCGAACGGGGTTGGAGGAAATACCATTTCGACATGCGTGTGACAAGATACGGTTAAAGGATTATTGATAAGTCTAATTTTGGTAGCGGTTGCGATGTACTGTATTTTTTTTTTTTGGAATCCTTTGTGTGTGTAAGATTTAAAATAGAACTAAATTAGACCGATGCACACGTGTAACACGCCTGATTTGTACATAGAACAACGACGTCGCGTGGCGTTTATCAAGTGTAGCTCTACAAGTCTAGTTTCCATATAAAATGTATGGAGACCGACGCGCCCAAATCGCCGAGTGTGGTACACATGTGAGCAGTGTAGTTCTACCTTTAAAAAAAGACATGATGCCTGTTTGTTACTTAATATAGAGGGTAGACGTAGAAATAATGGCACAGTTCATGCGATAGTCAATGGTATATTTGAGATTTACCTCCTGACATTTCAGTATACCGTAGTTGTCGATCTTATACCTTTTTGGGTTTCTAAAAATGTTTATTACTGTTACTATAATATATATTATTCAGCTAACAACAAAGGCCAGTATTTTTTATTATTCTACGGCTCGCGCTTGACCACCATATCACCTGTAAGCGATGGAGCACGTTTGCCTATACGTAACCTATTCACTCTTCACTTAAAGACCCGTAGGTTCAAGCTATCAGGAAAATCAGACTCCGGCAGGGAATTCCACTCTTTAGCTCTACGCACCATTATTGCGTTCCCAAAACGTTTTGTGCGTATGGATTATCCACCATGTACCGTTGACGCATTGCCGTACATCTTGTGGTTCGATGATGAAATGGGCTCGGCGCAATGAAGGTAGAACTACACTGCGCACACACACCGATCTGGACGCGTCGTTCTCCATCGTCCTACTTACAAATCAGGCATGTTACGTGTGGGTCGCACTAATGTAGCTTTAAACTATGCAATTTCGACGCATAGTCCCCAAAATGCAAACGATAGAAAACGGACAAGCTAGCTTGACGTCGATGCTATTTTAAGAGATAAATCGAACACCCCGACCCACACAAGGAAGCTATCCAATCAGCACCAGTTCTGCATACCAAGTGGTACCCAGAAGTTAATTCTAAGCGTGTCTAAACGTTTCCCACAGTCTTGGAGTTCAGCCAGAGATAACACCAACTTACTACGCTCAAGTACACCTTTTAAACTCATTTACATTCATATTCCCTATCGTCATTTTGCGATCAGAACCCGGTTGGGGGACAGGGATGGAGATATACAGACGCTAATGTGCTAGAGCGGGAGCGAGGAGTTATCTGTAGGAAGTACAGGCTGTTATCATTTTTATGTACCGCGTAATGTTACTGTGTTATTCCTGGTTTGATAGTGTCATTTGTTGGAGGTTTTAAGCTGTGAAGATTTGGCTGTATTTCAGGAATTCTTCAAGTGATGACCGGTCTAGGGCGGAGCGGACTAAAACCCACTCCTATGTTTCTTCTTGCCTTCGTTCCAGAGCCCGGGTTTTCTTTTTAGACGCGATGCCATGGCACTAGGCACTAGCATTTTTTTGTGGGTAAAAATCACTCAGATGACATCCCCCGCCGGCGGAGCGAGATAGTGTCAGATTTTTCCTGACTAAAAAACCCACCCCGTTCCTTCGTTGCCTTACATACCGGGGTCGAGCCTCTCTTTCGGAAACAGACCCTAGGCTCCAGTTGACTATTCGACCCTGCTGGGCCCCTACAGTTGCTGATATCTCGACGACGACTTGGGCTCGGTCCGGACGGGTCGGCTTCGTCCCTGCTGGGTCGCTTTAATTCGTAACTGCAAGGATGGTTTTCTCGAGACCCCGTAGATGTCATAAGGAGCCTAGCTTTTTTTTTCGAATCGATGGTAAAGTCGTTGAACTATTTGGTCCCGTATACTACGTCAACTGCAGCATCGGTCGTACTCACTAAGTCCTCCAAAGTGCAGGTGTATATGGTCACGTGGAACACTCCCAGGTGGAGCTAGATAGAACAAACGTCCAGTGATCCTAAAGTGCTCAGAGGCCCGTCTACCGTCTACGAGCTCTTAACGCGATTCATTTTACGACCAAAACCAAATCCTCCAGGAACTATAGAGGGTGTACAGCTCTGCCCCTTTCTCGTAAGACTGAATTTTAACACGTCATGATTAAGATCCCTGTATTGAAAATCATCCCTTTTGTCAAGGAGTTGCCGGAGTCTGTGTTTCCTGATAGCTATAGCTACCTGGGGTCTTTAAGTCAAGAGTGAATAGGTTACTTCTAGGTAATCGTGTTCCATTCTCGGTCACATCATCGCATACAGCGTGAGATAGTGGTCAAACGCGAGCCTATCATTAAAAAAAAAGTTGGTCGATGTTACAGTAAGGAGAAGTTTCGTAGTTCAAGTACTTTTGTGAAGCTACTGACATATACTCGTAGCTGTAAACGTTCACTTCTAAATCACATAATCCTAATATTTGATGTTACAAAGGTATGTTAATTCTTGTTTCAAACTGTCTCGGTTGAAGACAACATTATTGAATTAACTTTCGCGTACAAAATTCTAATAAGCTTTTCTTAGTGGGAAAAACCAACATTACAGGTAATTTGTCGTAGGGTATTTATTCTGTGAACCTTCGTCTGCTGGCATTCGGTAATTCCGACATTTGCCCGAATATTTCACCAAACTTGTTGCAGAAAAATATGTTTTTTTTTTAACGGTAAATATTTTTGGAAAATAATTTCATTATTCAGAATCTTGATTGAATTTTCAAGGATATAATTATTTTGTATACAGTCGTAGTCAGCCCTCCTAGCCAAGTTACAAACGTTTCGCTTGCGTCGAACGCTTCGAGTTGATCTTGCTGCCTATTGTTTTGTTCTGACACTTCTGACCACGTGACTGAGCGTTGAGGCGACGTCATTCCCGTACATTTTAAGCTTTCTACAAGCGCTAACTCTTGCAGATTAGCAACTTGGCTTGGCTATCTTAGAATTGATATTAATCATAATATGGCCAGTTAAAACTGGCAACGACAGAAGGACAGATTGATTTTTTTAAGCCTAATCTGATTCTTTGTCTTCCTTATTGTTCGATTTTCAAATTCAAGTTTAGAATACCTTATCTAACCTGCCAGTAAATATTTCAAATAAATCACCAAATAATTTCCGTTACACAAGAAACTAATATCCTCAACTACTCAAATCTAAAATATTATAAACAAAATATTCCTAACCCTTCACTTTGACTTATGAGGCTTGTAAACCAACGGCTACATTAGCGGGTTGCAGGGTATCGTGGTAATAAACCTTGGCAAAATACGGCAGGTCAGGACACCCACATTATACAGGTTTAGGGCTGCCCGAGGTTATGTTAGAAAGGGGTATATTTGTACACCAATCTTTGGTAGTTGAGCGTAGATTCTACGTAGTCGAATACTACCTACACTACAGGATTACTGCACTATATTGCCACAGGATTTTGCGGGTGACAGCTGTCGAATTCATACAATGTAGCTAATTAGGTATCCTTTTCTCTCATCTTAAAAATTTGGGTGCTATTGTCATCCTACCCTTGCTTTGTAAAAAAGACCTTAAACTTGGTGATCTTGGTACTTGTCCAAATCAGAAGAAAGATGATACCTACATAAGTTCTACCAGTAAGATGACTTTTGCTTCCAGCTTAATTAAGCTGGAAGCATAAGTCACCAATTGGTGTGGAACTGAATCAGACCGGTTTTATTACTTAATATTATTATGTTAATGTTGTGGTATATTTTATTATTATTGATTGGCTCGTTTTTCTTTTTAAAAACGTTGCTACACCCTAGAAAATAGTCCCGTGTCGTTGGTGTATTCACTAATATGTAAACACACCTACACAAGACACCCAGACCTACAACAAAATAACAATTGTTGTCCGCCACGCGTGCCGTCTATTTAGGGTTCCGTAGTCAACTAGGAACCCTTATAGTTTCACCATGTCTGTCTGTCCGTCTGTCTGTCTGTCCGTCCTCGCTTAATCTCTGTGACCGTTAGCACTAGAAAGCTGAAATTTGGTAACTACATGTATATCAATTACGCCGACAAAGTGGAAAAATAAAAATTGGAAAAAAATGTTTTTTTTTTGTATTACTAGCTGTCTCACTAGATGTAAACAACTATGCTTTCAACGATGGAGTATCTTTGCTCATATAGGCATAATCAACCTTTTAACGTTTCCACTGCTGGGATTCAGGCTTCCTCTCTCTCTAGGATAGGGAGTGGGCCGTAATCCACCACGCAGGCCCAGTGCGGGTTGGTGAATGTCACATGTCTTCGAATTTTTGGTCCTAGGACATGCCGGTTTCCTCTCGATGTTTTCCTTCACAGTTTTGAGAGCAGTGGTGATGAAATAAGTTACACAAAGTAACGCGCCTGGCTGGGTTTTAACCCGCAACCCCCACCACTGCTTTCATCCTAACTTAGGAGTAACTTTTCCACTTAGCTGTACGCACAATGGAAGTATATAACCAACATTATAAACAAAAAAAAAAACAATACGAAAAGTTTATACATTTCCATAAAAAAAGCATAATCCAGTTATTTTTATATGCAGCCATCATTATGACATAAAAGTCCGTACAAAACTCCAAAACGTAGTTAATATTGGGCAGGGAACAAAGGTGGAAACTCCGTACATATCCGCTGCCAACCCTGCAGCCAGACAATAAATAATATTTCTCATTATACCCGGATGGGATTTACGATAAAACTCCGGTAATCACACAGAATACTTGAATACTGGATACTCGTTTATTTTTAATAGTAATGGTGGTGGTAGGGTGCGCCTTCCGAGGATCGAGTTGGAAAGAAAAATAAATAAGATGGATAGGTTATAAAGTTATAATATCAAACCGTTTTAAACAATTTTGCTTCTATTTCCAGTAAAGGAAAGTAAGTCTTTTATTATTCTTTCATTTGGTATACGTTTATAAATTCATCCTCTCTATTAAATTTATTTCATTAAATGGATACTTGAGACCTTTTCTACCTACACTCAGTTGAAAACCAGCGTCAGGCAACTGTTATGTAGTTGTCTGGTATTATGCTGAACTGGATATATTTGGCACAGCCGTGAGACATTGTTTTGTGTTTTTTATAAGGTATATTTAATTAAAGTTGTGTGCCAAATAAACAATGTTTTCTTTCTTTTTTTCTGAGATGTCAGAAGCTGGTGGTGTTTACAAAGAACGTAAAACCATTTCAAAGAAAGTTATTTTTTTCTGAATAATAACGGTCGCCGCCGTCGACCTCGACGGCGGCGACCTGCTTCGAACGTGGTGTGACGATCTGATCATGTTCGCGGGACAAACTTGGCTAGAGATCACCCTAGACAAAGAAGTTTGGAAGGAGAAAAGGGAGGTCTATGCTCAAAAGTGGGACACACCATGAACAGCCTATAAAAAAATAAAATAAAATTAGTGGTCAGTGGATACGAAACGGGGCACTGAGGAAAAAAAACTTCACTTAAAAAACAACGCCTAATCAAGCCTTCGGGATCCTCGTCGACGGCGCGCACTGTTCCCGCGCGCCTCAAGGAGTTGTCAGCGACAACGGGGGCCCAGTTGGGTCGAAGCCTACTGGGGCCAGGGTTAGTTTCGAAAGACAGCTCGAGCCCCAGTATGAAGGTTAGAAGGAACGGGGTGGGTCTTTTAGTCAGTAAGAGTCTGACGACGAGCGGGAGATGTCATTGGATGATTTTTTCCCACCATAAAAAAAAGCCTTCGGGATCCGGTGGGACGTGGGAGTACAAGGGTGGGGACACTTCGTGTGACCTTGGCCTCAAGGGCAAAGACCTTGACACCAAGGTCAAATGTATAAAGGTATTATTTCCTCGGTGCCCATTTACGTACACTCCAACCAAATTAGTCGCACTAAAGTCTACGGTTGAAAATTTATTGAGATTGAAACTACACTTCAAATATTTTAACTAATCCTCTTACCAAAAAGCGTGTCTTCACATAAATAATTTTCCTCCCCAAACAAAACGTAACGCATCAAACAACATGTCACACTTAAGAACAGCCTCCCAAGTTGTTCCAAGGCTGTCACGAAGAGAAATTGCTTATGTTATCTACCACATCTGACGCACGTCATACAAGGAGCAAAGGTGTTTTTTTTGACAGGCTTGTGGCCCGAACAATCGCTTTGATGGATCTTCAAGCGTAACTGATATGTTAGTCGAGGAATTGCAGTATATTTGGGATACTGCGGGTAATTTTATGGTTATTGTAATTATCCTTCTTTGCTGTGCCCGACAGGGTCCATGATTGTTTCTCTTTGCTAATGTATACCACCTAAGCCTACATTGTGGATTGCAATAAAGAATTGAGTATTGAGCATTTGGTATACTCGTAGAACTATTATGAATATCGAGGTTATAAACTTATATCTAGGTTTTCTCGCCGTACGTATGGGACACCCACGGCAGTGTAGACATTCGTCTAATATCATATTTGTACTGATATTCGAAAAAGAAACTTCAATTTTGAAATATTTTTGTGCAGGCCTTTGCCCAACAGTGGGACAGTATGGGCTAGAGATAGGTAATAATAATCCCTTAACCTAATCAATCACTTATATCTTTTTTAACATGATATACAGAAGTTAAATTATAGTAGAGTTAACATGCCATGTTGTTAATTTGGAATACCGAGAGTGAATATAATTTGGAAAACAATTGTTTTTGAAAAAAAAATTTAATTCTTGTTTTTATTTTACAAATTGTTTTCTGAGAGATCATTCGCATCAAAAACTTCTCTTAAAATTTTCCAAAACGATTTTGTATAAAATGTAATTCATACTTAGTAATATTTGAGGAAATTGAAAATGTCTTAAGAAATAATAACACAAAAAATCACTGACGCCTTCATTATCTATGAAAACACGGGGAAATGACATCTAGTGTACAAAACCGAAACTTCTTGCTTGACGATCCTGAAAGCGTTCTAATTTCACCCTTGAGCGCAAGCCTTGGGGACCATCTACCGGCGGGCGTGGGAACCCGAATGTTCCCGACGTCCCCTCCCTCCCCACACCCCCCAAAAGTCTATCGATCGCACTCCTTGCAGCCACAATTTACGCCAACAGTGCAAAGCAGACTATCTGCTATCAAAATTATCAATAAAATCGCAATCAGGCCTAAAATTAGATTGACATACTCCCGTAGGAAGCTCAGGTTAGTAAGTGTTTGCTTTCGTGTTATCAAAATATATCATTAAACGGTTGAATGTCAATCGTGACGTAGACAAAACGCAGTGATTTTTTGTTATTGTGCAAAATCTTATCGTTTCACAGCTTTACGAGCTTTTAATTCTAAATTAATGTAACATTCTGTTTTTTCTTTATTTTTGTGGTTACCAAGGGCTAATTGTGTTGTAAATTAGGTCAGTTCAGAAAACTCTACGTTATTGGGAGTTTTTTCTGGAAATAGGTCGCTGGTCACGTCATCTGATAGCCGTGCAACTTGATCAATATGATGTAGTGTCGCGTTAACGTGCTTTTTACTCTTAGGTACCTTTACCTCATAGTTATCTTTATATCCATCTTTAAAATAAGTGTCAGTATCAGGTAAAATTTCATTCCCTGCTGTTATTTCGTCGGGATGTCATGACATATTTTTACGATGTTTTGCCGTGTTCTCCATTACGACGCAACAGATTTCATTGCGTAGTTTCGTAGTTTTTATACCGTGACGTGACGATCGCATAATATAAGTAGTAGTTTATGAAACATTTGCGTAACTGAGGTTATTGCAACATGAATTTGAGTAGTTATTACTGTAAAATGTAACGGCCATCATAATTTCACTGTGTGCAGCTGTTACAGGCTAGGGACTACATGAAATAAATAGCATCCTAGCCATAGTGTGCAGCAGAATACATTCCCGAATACTACTTTTTTTAAATTGTTTGTCTAAATAGCTAGGTGGTTTAAGATTTACGAATACAATACTAATAAGACACTTTTCATTCAATTTCAGGACGCTGCCGTAGAAAAATCAACGGAAGACACAGTAATTCAAATACAGAACGACGTTCATTCGCCGCCCGATCACGATCTTTTCGTCGATCCCGACGCTGCTGATGATGGCTCGGGCATAGACCCCGACGAGAGCTCGGGCTCCGGCTGGGGAGCTGGCCCTGGCCCCGACGACGAGGACGGGCGAGGATCAGGTGACGAGCCCAACGCACCCCCAGATGACGAAGACTATGGCTCCACAACCACCAACCAGGAGGAGACCGAACGCACCATTATCGATACTCCTATTACACCCGAAATTACGGAACCAGACGACATAGATATCCCCGAACAACCGGAGACTCCTATCATACCCAAAGTGGACTCCCCGCTCCAAATACCAACAGATCCCAGCAGGCCGATCGATGTGCTCATTTGTGAGTAGTGGCTGAAGCATGCCAGTTTTTATTTGCGTTGTTTTATTTTTTAGTTTTCGTATGAGAAATTGTCATTTGTATCAGTGTCCTAAATACATATTTTGCTCTTCATCTGAGAACAATGTACTCTTCAAAAGTTAATGTTCATGGATAATCGTGACAATTTCTCGTACTCCTATTTTAGATTTATTATTATACCTATCCGTTTGTATATTCTATAAATCATTTACATGACAATTAACAGGATAACTACATAGTTAATACCAACATAACAAATAATAATTGTCACTTACTCAGTCGCGCTCATCATAAGCGGATTCATCTCTTTACAATAACTACATAACCTTGAATTAACATTTTAATTGTTATCTGCAGTTATTTCTAATTGTTTGAACCGCACGCCAGTTACTGTTGAAACAGTCAAACTATCGTACGCGTGTATAATTATAAACATTTTAATTAAATTATTAATTAATCTATGATATATGCCAATCTCTATTAACCATCTGAGGATTTCGGTAAGTCTTTCGTAATATTTTAATAAATTTTATGAAAATTGTTGCCCATTATTTTTTACTTATCTATCGCATGACTTCGATTCTATCATGCAGCCATTAGAAACCATTTATAGAGTTCCTTTTATAGAACTAGTTAGCATGTGGAAGGTAATATAGCCCTGAAACTATTTCATCTCATGGAACCATTAGCTTAGCGATATTGTCCATATCATTGGTAATTTTGATGTTTTATTAGAAGTTTACTTTTGATTCTTCCTCTGCTTTTGTTCATGCCGTATCATGTATAACCTTATCCGTTCCCATGTCTTTTATATTGTTCCTGTATTTCGCTTTTTGCATAAGCGATGTTAGCCGTCTCTGACTTGATCCCAATCCCTCTAATTCCGATGAAGTTGTTGTAATTCTATGATTGAGATTTACTGAATCTCTTCATTCCTTTATCTTTCTTCTAGTGCTTCTTCAGTATAAACTTCGACGTTGAATTTCCTCTTTATGTCCATTACTCCGTCTTAAAATAGGTTACCAACAGTCTTATAGTCTTCGTCATTTATAGGTTTTGTAAATATTTGTGCGATAATTATATGTATTACTAATTTATCATCAAAAACTTTAAAATCAGTTTCAATAACTAATTCAATTCTACATATATCAGAATCATGTTTATATAACACTAACACTGCGATTCTCTAACCATTCATGTTGTGGACGAATGGAACTATTGTGTTCTTGATAATATTGCTTTTTGTAAACGGTGTTTTTAATTCTACTACAATACGTTGTTTACTAACGAAGAAACGAATATAGAAACTTTACCATATAACCACATTAAATTAGAATAGAGAATACAATCGAAACTATGACTAAAACATAAGGACAAACACTTCCTAGAAACAAATCTGACGCAGAATATTGGAAATATAAACTAATGATGAATAATGTAACTTTTCAGCCAACACAAGGAACAGGCCGGGTGAAGGTACCTCGGAAGAGGGCCGAGGCGCGGGGGAGGAGCAACCCTCGCGCCCAGACCAGACGGACATCAGCATCTCCGGAGAAGACACTGTGCCTTCAGTCGTACGTATACAATTTTATAATTCTACTGTTAGAATAGAGCCTTATCTCTTGCCCTTGAACTTACTTCCACGTCAACTTTAACTATGCGCGCTGGATGTAGGTACATTACGTGCATACGTATATAGACGTGGCGAATTAGCGGTTCAAAGACAGTTAAATCTTTTTTGGGACTGGTCGATCTGCATATTGTCTCAGTGGTATTCTGGTGGCTACTGACCACCAGTGTCGATCCTGGTTTGTAAAAGTTTCTGTGGTTGATGGGACTTGTCTGGATTCTCATTGCCTTGGCGCTATTCTATTGCCTACTGACCACCAATGTCTGTTCTGATATTCAAGAGTTCGTGTAGTAAACAGTGTGGAGGCTTGTAACTACAAAAAATAACAAGTTTACTGGCAATTTTTTTCTTAGATTTTTTAAATTTCATGACGGGCCAGTTCGTAAAGCCGTAAGTCTCGATTGTCAAGATTTTTGACCGTCGTTATATTACAGGTAGTCAGACACGAGTTGTGTAGGTCTTATAGGCACTCCTTGTAAAACACTGGTATTCAAATGTATCTGTTTGAATGAGATGATAATGGGCCAACTCTTGACCACTGCCTCGTCTAATGGAAATCGGATGAAGTCTGCGATGGACCTCGACTTTGCAACACAGACCCAAAGTCTATCTTCTTATAAGGAGTTATTTAGCAAGTTATTTGTTATGACGCAGACGTATTTAATGTTAGTCAGATGAATAAAAATTGCATTGGGATATTATGATAACGAAAAATCCCGGTTATGCCGGAACTGTCTCTGATATGGCGAATGTCAGCCGATGACCTGATTTATTTATTTTTGGCAAGCAGTGGGACGTCTGCTACTAATAATATCAGAATTTCTTCAAATAGAGGATTAAAATCTTTTATAATATTAATATATAATGAGACTTTAGGTTTTTTAATAACAATAATTAGAATTAAGACTGAAGTAAATTTAGAACATGTTTTTTGAATAGTATTGGTTTGCTAAGGCAGGCAGGCAGGTTACTTGCGTTCTTCATTATTTCATCACCACAGTTTTCTTAACGGCAAAGGACGACGACATGCAAGCCGAAATCGGCATGTCTTGGAACTGCAAATTCGAAGACAGTTGACATCCATGAACGAGGACTAGATGCCTGCGTGCGTGGTGGACTATAGCCAACTCCCTCGAACGAAGAGAAGGCTTGTGTCCATATTGAGAACATTTTGGGTTGATTTCATTCTATAGTTATTATAAAACCCATATATCCAGATATAATGTAGTGCCCCATCCTGCTAGAGCTGTGGGAATGTTTAAAAGAGTTACCGTGGGTTTCCCAGATGAAAAAAGTGTAATGCCACTTGTAAAGTTACGTTTACTTAATCATTTGTACCTTCTTAGTCACCGATTTCACTATTCACTATCCCATACTATAGTATCTGATGATAAATAGGTTGATACAGTCTGCAGTTGTAATAATCCTTCTTATGTAACCTCACAGCTGAACACTGTCTCTTAAGATAAAGTTTATCTTAGTTTGAGAGTTAGGGCTCATAATATCTGTATACAAACTTCAGCAGCGTAGTTAGCATTTTGTTAACCTGTATATATACTAATGTATGTATGTTTCTCTGTGACAATAAACTTTATTATTATCCCTAATATGAATTACTAATTGACTCATTGATTATATTAATGATACATTGCTGCTAGAATAAAAATGTCTAATAACACCAGCATAATCGTTCTGTTGCCTTTACTCCTAGCCAAACACATCGCATTCTTAAAATAAAACTAACGTCTTCTCTGTTTTGTCTCGAAAATACATGGCTCTGAAAATAGACGAGAAAAACAAAATACGTACCTACGTCAAGGCTATTGACTTAGAAATTTTACGCTCAGTAGAACTAGCGTGTAATGAACTGTAGGAAGAGAAGGGATAATCGCAACAGGAGATATTCGCAGTTGTGGATAGAGAAAACGTGACCGAATCTTTAGCTTGTATTAGAGATATGCAAATTTGGGACTGTGGCTTCATTCTGTTATAAATCTCCTTAAAAAAATTGTTCTTAGCATAAGTTGAGATGATATTACTCATTTCGCCTACCTTTTCACCGATAGATCTTCACAGAATCAAAGAACTTTCGGTATAGACAAATTCGTAATTCAAATTGTATAAAGAAGTGCTATAACGTTCCAGGATCAGGAGCCTTCAGGCAGCAACGTGAACCAAGAGTCGCGGGCGCCCGACAAAGTCGTCATCATGAACGCCAAGCCGGAGGACCGTGCCACCAGCTTCTTCGCACAGCCAGGCATCCTTGCCGGTATGTATTGCTTTTGTATATATTTTTTTTTCGTGTTAGGTTGGACGATCCAGGGTCTGAATTCAAATTTTCTTAAGTTTTCTGTATTTGGCAGGACCGTGTAATATGTTGTTGTAAATTTCGTGGCCAGATTATAGAAATCACTTCATGATATGGCCTAGTAAAACTGGCCAGATCGTATGAACGTTTATGAACTCGTTTGACCAAATCATTGATCTAGGATTTCAACAATAATAAACGCTTCAAAGAAACTAGGTCAAACGAAGATCGAATACCGTAATTAGAGTCATAGATAATAAGACAATGAGAGAGCTAACGTGTTCGCTTGGTGTTTAATGAAGTAAAACGATCTGGCCAGTTTACCTTGGCCATAATATAAAGTGATCAATTTCTATCATCTGAACACGACATATAGATCATGAAATAGGCATTTAATAGGGATAGACGAACTATGAGGGTTGGAATGATGATTTCAATGAATACTTCCGTAATAATTTTGTGTGTTAACGAATTACGGCGGCCAATCAATATACAACTTGACTGAACTAGGCTTTAAGTCACCCAAAGGGCTATGGAAAGGACTGTGCTCGCAGTTTCCGTGCGTGATCACATCAGAAATGAAGATATTCGCACGAGAACTAAGGTTACCGACATAGCCAGAAGAATCGCCAAACAGATGGTCGATGGGTACGATAGTTTTGGAGTGGCGACCACGTTTCGGAGACGCAGCATTGGATGGCCTCCCATAGGGTGGACCGATGACCTGGTGAGTGTCGTGGGAATCTGATGGAAGTAAGTCACACAAGACCAGTCCTTATGGCGCCACTTGTAGGCCTATGTCCACGTGGTGGACGTCTTTCAGCTGAAATGATCACCACTTGACAATGACCTGAAAAATGTAAAACTTGTCATAATTTTAATTTCGCTCTAATTCTAACTTCCATCTCAAGACAAACATGATTATAAGTGAATGGTGAGAGTAACTTCAAGTAGGAGCTCGTGTCGATTTCTAAGGTTAAGCAATGCTTGCCACGGTCAGCTTGTGGATGGGTGACTATCTTGGAATATCGAGATTTCTTTCGTTCCTCAAAAAGCATGTTAAGCCATCTTGGTTGTCATTTGTAGATCTTTGACAGCCGATGCTGATAGAAGCCAGGAATTCTGGCAAGTCTAGGGACCGCTCGTGCTAAACGATTAGTGGTCAACAAACCAGTAGACCAGATAGATAGCCAAGGAGTCTCGTGCTAACCGATTACTGGGTTGTGGAGACCAGATAAGCTATAGCTCCGTGTAAAGTACTGGTGTCCAGCTACATTTGTGTAGACTGAAAGTCGACCACGCCATATTTGGCGAAAGAAACTACTTACTGATTAAACCAGACTTCTGTCCCTCAGTTGGCCTTTGCGTTCTAAGACCACGGGCTTCCTACCGGATAGTGTGAATCATACTCCATTCGCGTTAAGATTAGACAAAGATTTTTTATTGTCCGTTTCCGATCTAGCTATGTAGGAGCTCCGGGCAAAGTCAAGTCATAATGAGTCTTAAGTCTTAAATATTTCCACTATCCAACCTGAAGTAGTTTGGATGGAGGTACATAAAATTCTCAGCCTGCCAACTTGGGTGTGGATGGCTAACGGCTAGGTTGGAAGATAGGAATAAGTTAATTTTAACCCCCCCCCCCCCCCTTCATCTTTTGCCGCTCTGGAAAAATGCCCGGATCGCCCCCTCTTAGATCGGGCCCTGGTAGCTTTAAGTCATTATCACTCTTTGGAATTTTTGTTCACTTTTATTTTCCTGTTCCAAAAATCCCCAACTACCTATAGATATCCTAATATACCTGATATGATCATATCGTGGCTAATAATTGTGTTTTCTTTATTTTTCAGCCGTGATCGGCGGCGCAGTAGTAGGCCTCTTATGTGCAATCCTGGTGGTGATGTTCATAGTATATCGCATGCGCAAGAAGGACGAAGGTTCTTACGCGCTCGACGAGCCCAAGAGAAGCCCTGCCGCCGCCTCGTACGGGAAGGGCCACAACAACCGCGAGTTCTACGCGTGAGACGACACAGAGCAACCAACGCCACGTATTTACTAGTCGGCGGTCGCGCCCTGACTGACCTGTCTCCGGACCTGCCATTCCATTTTTAAATTTTGACAGTTACACACCATGCCACGCGAAATGCGCGGGAAAACAAATAAATAATTTATTAATTTAACAACGTGGCTAGAATTGTTCTGTGATTTATTTTTTAAAACTACGATCGATGAAATTATTTATTACTCTATAAATGTTTGACATGGATAAAATTGTAATGTACGGTTTGTACAGTAATGTACAAGCCAGGTACAAAAGATGCAGCATACTGACTGATCGAAGAGTCAGTATGGTTAAAATTATAATGTTAATAAATTATCATCTTTGAGACCAAGTTTTTTAATCATTTGTGTAATGATTTTAAATGGTATTTATCAGAGGTTTCGATGTTTTGATGTCTCTATTGGAAGACCAATGTGGTTCGCATGTTCTGAATGATCGATCTTGTATGTTTTCTGTAAAAAAAAATGAATTTTGTGCCATCCGCTTTCTTCAACTGTATATTACCAATTCTTCGCGTAGACTATGAAGTCGTCTCGATAATAATTTGTGGACACGTCCATCACTTTGACTATTATGTGTAATATAATTATGTATGTGTGTATGTATTTAGATCGAACTCTCTAAAAATAAGTAGATTTTGTAATATTTTGCTTCCAGTTCGTCATCGAAATTTTTATTTTTTTACTGAACAAATGTTGTATCTATGAATATTCACTATTTCTGTCAGCGATTCTAAATAACATAATTATCTATAATATAACAGTAATAATTGGGTTTTATTTTTAATTTTAAGACACTAATTTTATTTAAGATTTTTTTTGTTGTCACCTTGGGGTTTATAATTTTAGGAATTGACGTATCTCTATTATTTAGATTGTTTTTAAACTAGTTTTAGATATTTTAATCTCATTTTATTTTCATGAATATAGGTTGTGCAACGATTGTTTTTTTTTTTTAACTTTGATAATTTGCTTATGTGCCATCTTCGATTTCCCATTTATTCTGTAAATTCGTCGACATTAGTAAATTAGACTAGTAAACTGCAGTTTTTTAAGATTTTGTTGGGATATGTACGTACATAGGAATGTTGCTTCTAGTTTATATAACAACTTAAAAAAAAAAATTGAGCCAAAAGGCTAGAAGTCAAAAATTTAATTTGTCATGTCATCGAAGCAAAACCCAAAACTGCGACGCAAAATTTACTAATGCAAACGCATTAACAGCCAGTGTTATTTAATTTAATTTATGTAACACATTGTGTCAATTAATTTATTAAAATAATAACTTGAAATAAATTTATCAACCCTTCAATCGCTCGCGTCGGATAAGTCCGTCGAGTGTTTTCGCGTGCTACGTCAAAGTCTGTTTACGATTGGGTACTCCATTTTGTTTAGCTCTTCAATCCCCAAAGGTATCAGAAGAGCTGACGAGATAGAGAAGTTGGTCGTAGATAGGCGACCCTGTAGGAATAAACACGCGAGTGTTGGTCGGATATATTCGACATAGGCGATTAAAGGGACAACATTGTTAAGCTGTAATTTTCTTTAATAGTTCACAGAAATATTTAATTAGGGGGCGTCCATAAATTACGTGAGGTGTTTAAGGGGGGGAGGGGGTCGAGTCAAATCTCATCTAATCTTACGTTGGAGAGAGGGGGGGTCTCGGAAAATATCACGCAATTTTATTTCTGATTGAAACAAAAAAAAAATATACTATTTTGGTCCATTTAATCCAGATTGTACATGCATATGATTTAATCTTAAGCGTAATCGTAATACGATAAAGATCATTCACTAATTCGTTCAATAGAAAATAATTTCATTCATACTTCGACGTTATACATTTACTTACTGTCAAACCACCATATTTGTTTTATACCAAATAGCTCAACAATCCAACACGTTTACGTAAGAAACTCACATTTTGAAAAATCTCACGTGAGATTGGGAGATGGGGGAGGGGGTTGAATAAAATCTCACGACATCTCACCAGGGGGGGAGGGAGGGGCAGAAAATTAAAAAAACACCTCACGTAATTTATGGACGCCCCCTACATATGTGTGTAGCTGCGATGCTGAAATAAATGAGCCATTGAGTGTATAAATATATGAAAGGAAGTCGAAATTTAAACATTTCATTAGTAACTTAGTTATTGGGAAGCACTCCTGGTTGAGATTTTTCTAGAAATTAACAGTTCGCGTATAAGACTTTTTTAATAACGTTTTGAGGACGAAAATTCAATAATAACTGAAGAAAGACTTTCAAGACTCCATGATCTGATATAATAGGTATGGAACACAGTAAATACCATCCAATTTGAAAGTACAGATAAGAGTCAAAAGTACAGTCGCAATTTTCTCAAAGTGCCCAATTGTTTTTAGATTAAGCTCAATGATTTACTGCTAGTTTATTCTATACTTTAGTTTATAAACTGTAGATCAAATAAGTTTTGAATCATTGAACTTTTTCTTCAAAAAAATTTATGCGCGTTAACTTTTTAAAAGTGCGACTGCACTTTTGAGTCTTGATTGTACATACTTACTTAGTGACCCAAAATCAGCAAATTTGATTCAGAAATAAAACAATCTTTTTCTGGATTTAAGAGACCAACATTTTCGGCCGAATAAATTTCGTACATCCGATTGTACAAAACGATAATTAAGCGTTTTTCTACGTCACTTGTACGTCACTTGTACAGGCGCATGTACAATCGGCGCCCGAGAGGTTAAATGAACTTCTGGCCATGAAAAAAATGCCCTCAATATTACTCAAGTGTCCGCTATAATTTTACTATGGTATCAGAAAAATGCTAGTTCACCATTAGTAGGATAATCAAAACGACTACTTTACCATCGGTGCTTCCAATACGGCTCTAAATTTTTATACTCAACGCAGTTTATTTCTAGAAAAATCTAACTAAAAACTAATACCTAAATACATTCCTATCGGATTGGTACATTTTAAGCTGTAGGAGCGAACAGCTCATTAGTATAAGAAATTTGTACATTGTAATTGTAAATTCTTTTAGAAGTTAAAACTGAGTAATTTATACGGTATCTAATAATATTGTGTAACCAAATATAACTAGTTTAAACGCGTTCTGTTGCTTCTCTAATTTAGAATAAAGCATTTGTTGCTTTTAATTGCATTGAATAAATTATATCACGCGAACAAAAAATCTAACAGATAGTGTGATTTGTAAACTACGTACTTAGTGGTTCGGATGGCGTATGGCTGCAGTCCATCAAAGAAGGGCATCTACTACATATAATAAATTCTACATAATTTGTTTTCTGAAATTATATACAAAATAAGTTAGCAGTAAATTCGCAGTCGGTAAAAATGGCCCAAAGTGTAATAATGTAGTTGTTACTAATCCCATACATTAAATTCTTCAAAAAAGCTATTCAAAAAGTCAATCAAGAAAATGCTACCTAAGGCCCATCGCCCACGACAACTTTTTGTAGCGATACTGTCGCGGGTTTTGTAAGCGCGTGACAGCATCGCTACTAACACGCGTTAGTCGCATTTGGAAGCGCTATAGAAAACATGCCAACGCGCTACAGCATCGCGACTATAACGAAGCGAACGCACTACAGTATCGCTACAAAAAGTCGCCGTGGGCCTTACGCAGCAACGAATGATTCTGCCTGTCAAACCACTCAGTGCGTAAACTACAAAAAGTGCGTTCTTATCAATAAAATAATGGCAACTATTCTAGTTCTATCATATTTCTTTGCTGGTCGACAAAAGGCCTCAAAGTTTTTCTATGTTAATTTTAATATATGTTTTAGCAACAGAATCTTTATTGAAAAGAACGCATTGTAAAATCTAAGCGTATATTTTGCTTGAAATACATATCTGATGGTATATGTAGGCGCTAGCCGCTGATTCGACAACGAATGCGTTGAAATGCAATTATTTTAAAGTTAAATTACGATTAATATATGTAATTACTATTATTTTATGTAGTTTTTCTGACTTTTACGAACATGAGTTATTTTTTTGTCTTAAGTTTTCAGTTACAATAACTCTTATTATATTTTTAATAATTTTAGTAACTTTTAAAAATCATTTTCAAACGCCTAAATAAACTAAAGAGCAAATTGCTATTACTTATAATCCGTATAAATAAAAGGTGCTGAAATGTACACTGTAATCCTAAGCTGTTTGTAAAATTACATTCATTGATTTGTTAATTAAATATTTAATTGAATAAAATATAAGTATGGTTTGTTTTCAGTAGTAGCCAGTGTTAACAATACAATTTAAAAATACCAGCTAATTTAAAACATTCTAAATTTAAACTTGCCTATTTCTTACTATAAATGGCGGTTACTGGCCAAAACTATTAGGTATTAAAAAAAAAAAATTCGTTACAAAAGTTTTTATATTCAATTTGTTTCATAAACATTTCGGTTTTTAACAAAAAGAGGCTAATTTTAAGAAATTATTGTAAATGTCAGTTTATTATCAACAATGTATGCTTTTAAATATTTCGTTTGTTCTTGAAAATCTCATGTTTTGGTAAGCTGTAAGGAGGTAGGCTAGGGTAAGCGTATACATAACTATCGATGTCCACCCTGTAAATAATTCTCCTTTACACTTAGGTAAATATACAGGATATTATGAACAATTATTGTGTTTTATTCATCTACCTGAATACGATTTCCTTACCTATTTATGTTTCTACGATTTGATTGCGTTATATAAATTTACACAGGCAATCGAATCCCCTTCATTTTGTTGCAAAAGTATTATATTACCGAAAGTCCATATTTTTCATTCGATGATTTTTTTTTTAAATATAATGTCATGGATCAAACCTTATCAAAAGCCTTAAAATCACCGAAAGGGGAATGGATAGAGTAATGCTCAGAGTCTCCTTGCGTAATCGATTAAGAAAGGAAAATATCCGCAAAACCAAGGTTACCGACACAGTCCGAAGAATCGCCAAACTTGAGTGGCAGTGGGCTGGGCCAATGCTCGCAGAATACTAGCCCGATTCACGTAATGAAAACCATAACGATATCGGAGCGATTTAGTTGTTTAGACTATTTCCGTATTCACATCCATCAATCGAGTTTGAACGACAACGATTTTAAAGTCGTTTGAAATTCGTCGATTTAAAAAAAAATCTTTTTACATTATCCTGGTAGAATACATATTAATGTAACTGGAAATAAGTCGATAGATCGTGAATACCGCTTTTGGAAAGGACTTCGATCGAACGACTTTAAAACTTCAACGACATTTGGCTTGTTTGATTTTGATGATCGACGAGGCCGAAAGGTTCTGCATTAGCGACCGTATATTTAAAGACGCAGCGTTAGTAGGCCTAGGAACAGCAAAAACTGTAGGCTCGTCACACCATTAAACCATTGTGGCGAAACTTAGGAGCTCTATGGCCAGGAATGGACGTCTTTCAACTGAAATGATGAACGGATAAGTACTTTTTTGACTATAACTGAAACTATGTTTGATCTCGATTGACAAGATCTTAATAACCACCCAAGATTATATTGGCAAGATCTATCCTGAATATTTGCTACAATCATTGTTATCTGCGTGGCCTTTCGTCAAATGTTTTGTGGTCAGCTTCGAGCTTCTGACCGGATGATTCCGAATTACATACCTAATCTGTTTCATGTGATATGTATGGAGCTGTATCCATATATACTGGAAGCCGATCCCGGCATACCTAGTTAGCCAAGACTGGACTGATAATAATGAGTTAGACAAAATTTACATTATTTCAATTTTAATTATTGCCATGGCTACTGAATCACCATTAGTTCATCTATCACATCATAGATGGCGCTAGTAGGCGTCACTGCAGATTTATCGTCCTGTTTTCTCCACTACAATTTTCCTTCGATTTGGTACCTGATGTATTAAGACTGTAGATGCTTTGGGACAAAAGTCTAATGTTATCTCAGTACTGCGACTGATTGTTACAACATTAGTTCATCTATCGCATAGTAGATGGCGCTAGTAAGGTAATTGTAATATAGATTTCTCCATTACAATTTTTCCTTGTTTTGGTAGGTACCTAAATTATTAGGACATTAGGCACTCAGCTTCTAGGATATGCTTCAAATAAAATGTATGACCTATTTAATTCACATACATTAAATCAACCAAGAGCCAAGAAGATTTAGAAGGTGCATTTCAAAAATCTACATGCAAATCATGCAATACGTTGTAACATGCACCTACGATGTCTTATAAATAGATTTTGGCATACTGTTTGTGGAGTAAATTTAAATGCTGATGACAAATTAACGAAGAATTACATTTTTTCATGCAAAGTCTGGTACATATTGCGCGTCAATGTCTTAATGGGTTGGTAGGTTCATCTTGTACAACAGAGTTAATGAGCCCACTGCAAAGGATTTGTTATTTGGCAAGACTAAATAGGTACATTATTTAGGTCGTTAGGTACACACTACTTCAAGTTTAAATAAAATGCCGAATGACACAATTTTCTCAATAGGTTTGTACCTAGGTACCTACTTAGTATAAAAAAAGTAAAAATATTTTTTTTTGTGAAAAATATTTTGATTCTTATTGTAATTCCTAATGTAATAAAAAAAAAAATTGTAAAAAAAAATAAAAAATAAAATAAAATTATATCTAAAAGCGTAATACATAATTATAATGGAAATGCTAGAACTTCTCTTAATATAATTAAAATATCTTTTAAGTAATAGATTTAGTACAAACATAGCACCATATAAATAACAATTTTCACTCAAGTGAGCACCTAACTTTATTTGTAACGTTATTATTGCGTCATTGAAATACTCAAGGTTATTGACGTCAATTCAGCCGCGCTTTAGATAACGATAGATAATTTCAACACAGTGTCGCAAGGCAGCGTGGCCGAGTGGTCTAAGGCGCTGGTTTTAGGCACCAGTCCGAAAGGGCGTGGGTTCGAATCCCACCGCTGTCAAAAACCTTTTTGCCATTAAATTTTTTTTGTTAAACTTGTTTTCATATGTGCTTCTTTTTATTTTAAAATATATTTAAATATCCATTAAAATTAAGTTATTCCTCAAAACTATCATCTTGTATTTTGGGTTAGCTAACCTTAATTTTTTTTTTTTGCTTTACTTTTCATTACATTTTTTTTTTTTACATTTGTTACGACAAAAGCACTTGTCTGAAACCTTTCAAAAGGTGTGGTCATGGAAATAGCACATTATATTGACCTTCATAATGTTATCTATACTAGCTTTCCAACGCGGCGTCACTCGAGTCTTTGGTTACTGGTTCACTACCGCGGGTCAACGGCATGTTATAACTTATAAGTAATGCAAATAATTCCATAAAATCTATATCATAACTTCCTCGCTAAATGGACTATCCAACACTGATAGAATTTTTAATTTGAACTAGTAAGTTCGAAGTTCCTGAAATTAGCTTAATAGCTTAATATTTACCTAAGTATCGTAGAGGCTCAGCAGGGTCGAAGCCTACTGGGGCCAAGGGTCTGCTTCTGAAAGGGAGGCTCGGCCCTGGAATGAAGGCAAAGAAGGAACAGGGTGGGTATTTTAGTCAGTAAAAGTCTGACACTATCTCCCGCTCCGCCTAAGGGCGGGGGATGTCATCTGGATGATTTTTACCCACCGTAAAAAAAACTTACCTAAGTAAAAATATAATCTTTATACATATAATTCTTCTGTACGTGTGTGTCGCTCTCGCACCTAACTCCTCCTAAACAGCTTTACCGATTTGGATGAATGGTATGAAAAAACAATTGGAGGTAAGTGGCGCTGCAATCAGGTTCTCACATTTTTATTCTGACGAAAAGCTAACTTTCGTACAGGGCAACGTCTGTAAGGATCTTTAGTTATAAATAATTATATACAAGGTGTAAGGGACAGCCCTCCACAAACTTTAAGGGCTTGCTCAGTAGACGAAACTGAACAACCCACCATGCTTTTTTTTTGAGGAAACGAAAAAAAAATTCAGCCCCTCCATACAAACTGTCCAATCAAGTTAATAACTTTGTATGGTGAGGCGCATTTGTTTTTTCGTTTTATGAAAAAAAAAAAAAATTGTATGATGAAAAATTGTTCAGTTTCGTCTACTGAGCAAGCCCTTAAAGTTTGTGGAGGGCTGTACCTTACACCATTTATATAAGTTAGTACTACTAATTAAAAGTAAATAATTTATCTACTTATATCGTGAGACTAGCTTCTGCCAGCGGCTTCGCCTGCGTAAAAGTAGTTTTCTCTATACAAATTTTGGACCCCCGTTTCAGCATCTTAGGTGTTTTGTAAAAAGTCATATAACAAAAGTTTTTGTTTATGATGTTAATAATACTGTCCTGCAAGATTGTTAGTGTTTTACATATAACTCTGTATAATTATATATATATATTTAGATAATAATTTGTAAATTACACCACCACTGCTCTCAAAATGGTGAAGGAAAACATCGTGAGGAAACCGGCATGTCCTAGAACCAAAAATTCGAAGACATGTGCCATTCACCAACCCGTACTGGGCCCGCGTGGTGGATTACGGCCCATTCCCTCTCCTAGAGAGGAGGCTTGAGTCCCAACAGTGGGAACGATAAAAAGGCTGGCGATGAATAATTTGTAATAATCTGAATGTCAAATCCAACTATTACGAGAGAGACTTAGCTTTTGCTAATGAAGCGTAAAACATAACATTATGACCAGCATCCGACCATTTATTACAGAGAACAGACGCTACAATAAATAACAGCTGTTTACTAAAACATAATTGAGATAAGTTCTGCTAAAAATCTTCCATATCTTGTCATCTCGGAAAATAATTGCCTAATTAAAACAAAACACAGAATTTGTAGACCGTATACTTGTTTATGATTTCTGATGCTGTTTTTAGGTGGGAAATCATCCAATGACTTCTCTCGCACTAGGGCAGTGCGAGGAGTAGGAGGGCGTATCAGACTTTTACTGACTAAAATCCTCTCCTATGTTCTTTCTTCGCCTTGCATATCTGGACACCCGCGTTCCCTTTGCCTTGCATACCTGTACACCGGCGTTCCCTTTCGGACTACTCATAGTCCCAGTAGGCTTCGGCCGTGCTGAGTCCCTACGCTTTTGCTGACATCTTTTTGAGGCGGGCTCGATTCGGAAGTTACCGGACGGCTAGACGGTGAGCTACTCGTTCGTTGTCGTCCGCAAACCCTGGATAATGTATGATATTGAAACCAAAATGGCATAGCTTATAAAATTTTAGAAGTGTGCGGAACGGATCTCCCGAGCAGATGAGTCTGTTCCGGGCAACTGCTTAGATGCTTTTTTGCATAGTTGATTTCTGGCTGTAGTATAATTATGTTATAATCATGTAGACAGCTCTGATAACGTGATACAGGATATCGAATTTTTAGCACCTTTTAGTAAAATTAATAAAATCACACCAAAAATATAAAGGTGAAAAAGTATTTGTGTATGTTTGTTACTCTTTCACGATCAAACAGCTGAACAGATTTGGATAAAACATGGCACATAGGTTGACCATATCCTGGAATAGAACATAGGATACTTTTATCGTATGAGCATGTTTCCTTGGGGCAATTATCTATGTACTTTTGTACTTCAAAATATTGAGATGCCACTTAATGTTCTCTAAGAGCAGTACAACACGCATTAAAAAAAAATCTACTTACCTAAGTGGGTAAGTAATAGCCATAACCAAGTTAAACCATCGGTTTAGCCGTTATCCATAGCGAAAACAGTTAGCTAACCTTTGAACAAACATAAAAGAGTTTATGTTTAACTTCCTGCTGATACCGAATCGTATCTAACTGTTAGTTAAAAAAAAACATTGACCTACGCCACCTAATAACATAATTCGTGACCAACCACACCTATTACAAATTGACAACTGTCGTTTAAAAGCCAAAAGCATTTATTACCCGTACTAAACTGCCAATTTTGCGCCTAAAACATTATCGTAACCTCTAAAAAAACTTTCAATCGCTCGCTTTCGCGATTATGAATTAAAATAATCGCTAAAACGATTGTACCGATAAATCAAGTTCAAGGTAAAGTAGAGCGGTGTAACTAGGGTTATCAAAACAGTAAAATGAATAACTGAAAAAAATAAAAATATATAGGTACATAGATAATATTAGAAATCAGAAACGTTTATTTCAAATAGTCCAATTTCAGGCACTTTTGAATTGTCAAAATATCGGTCAGTCAAAAAACTGAAGCTAAATTGCACGTTCCAAAGCGAACATCTCTATCTATGTAGAAGAACGTACTCCATGGACACTTTTAATTCATTAAACCCCAAGCGTTCGCGCATCTATTTATAGATCTTACTATTGTGTCTCAAATTGACGGTATCTGAAAGGTAATCATATTATGAGTTACATTTATGTACTGTGTTGTTGTATGGAGGTACCTATTTAATTTAAATCGATTGAACTCGAAGAGAATTTTAAGGTTAGTAAGGAATTATAAGGTTTCCCTCAAAAATATCAATTTAATTACATGGGAAAAACTATTTTTTTTTTACATTAATTATTGGTAGCGTACAATAATTTTTAACCGACTTCGAAAAGGAGGAGGTTCTATGTTTGGCTGAATGTATATTTTTTTTTAACTAAACTATTTAAAGAGAAGTACCTAGGTAGGTAATCAAAAAGTGTAGGGTAATTGAATTCAAATTGTCATTAAATATTTTTTATAAAAAAATAATAGGATAGAATTTATTTGACGCAGACATTAGGCAACAACACAAACATGTACACATATAACAACAACAACATATTAGTTAATTGATTTCTTACTTCCGTTACGTAGGTACTTTAAAGTATAATATAATATTCCACAACTATCACACAACGCCGTCTAGTCCCAATCTAAGCAGAGCTTGTGTTATGGGTACTAGACAACTGATAAACATACTTATATATTTCTAAATACATACATATTATAGATAAATTACACCCAGACATAGAACAAATGATTATGCTCATTCATAATCAAAGTAATTAAAGTAAGTAATTTCTTTAATTAAAAATTTTGTTTTATTATTCTGGTTAGCTTACAATTTCCTTTGCTTTTTAAGCACATATATATTCGGACAATTCCGATAGAGATGCAACCCTACGTTAAACCGGTATTCGAGTCGATACTCGATCTCGATACTAGAGCCGAGACTGTAATTAATCGATGTCACGATGTACATGAATTTGGAGATCCTGCGCATATTATTATTTACATGTCTACAGTGTAGTTAAGATCAGAGGCCGGAAAAACTGCAAAACTGACTGTTGACGATCCAGAACAGACAGATTGCGATATAAGATAACTTCAGGGCTTTTTTTAGATAGAAAAATCATCTAATAACATCTTCCGGCTTTAGGCGTAGCGAGAGAGTGTGTCAGACTTTTACTGACTAAAATTCGCACTCCGATATTCCTTCTTGCCTTTACCAGGGCCCAGTCTTCCTTTCAGAAGCAGACTCTAGGCCCCAGTAGGCTTCGACCCTGCTGGACCCTTGCGGTCTACTTACATCTACTTGAGGCGCGCGTGGAACAATACGCGCCGTCAACGGCTTGGGCTCCGTCTAGATGGTTACCGGACGGTCGGACGGTGATCTAATGTTTGTGAGCCGTCAGCAAGCCGGCGCCTAACGGTGGCCGGAAATCAGGATCGGGATCCCGGCGGCGGCTGGGGCGAGAGGACCGTTGTCTCACGCGTGAGGCCGCCTGCTTAACTCTAGGCCTGTGAAATTGTTAGGAAGAGTTACTTGCCCTGGGCTTCAAGGGCTACTCAAGTGAATTTCCATCGTAAAAGTTTATCTCTTCCTCTCAACTTAGAGTGCGTGGCATCTTTTGATAAATAATTTTCAACGTAAAAAAATGTTAGAAGTGGGTGAAAAAACATTTTATTTGGCACGCATAGACACAAACAATGAGGAAACAACACGTAAACACAAAATAAAACTTACATTGTGCGTTTTGCCCCTGCGTCAAATACCTAAGTCCAGTCATCTTCGTCATTTCCCTGTCCTTGTCTCGTGTTATTTGGGGCCGCGCCACACCTTTTTTTCCTTCATTCTGTCCCTGTTCTACCTGTCACGCTATCACTAACTCTCTTTTCTGTCACATCTTGTCTTTGGCCTCCCTCTCTTTCTCTCCGTCTATCCACATCATCAGCATCATCATCATTTCAGCCGATACACGTCCACTGTTGGACATAGGCCTCCCCCAAAGATCGCCACATCGAACGTTCCTGTGCGTCCCGCATCCATCGGTTTCCTGCTACCGTCACCAGGTCGTCGGTCCACCTTGTAGGAGGCCTTCCAACGCTGCGTCTTCCGGTACGCGGTCGCCACTCAAAAAACCTTTCGGCCCCAACGGCCATCTATTCTGCGAGCAATGTGCCCTGCCCATTGCCACTTAAGTTTGGCAATTTTTTGTGCCATGTCGGCAACCTTAGTTTTCCTCCGGATATCTTCCACATACATGTATATAACTATTTTAGTAACTTACAGAATTACGGTTTTATATAAGGAAGTAAATTCGGCAAGCTGATCAATAACTCTGGAGCATACACGTGTCTCGCTTGTGACGCATGTCTGTCAAATCCTCATACGTGTGAAGAAACATTAAAACCACTCTTCTGTTATCCCACAGGGAATAGATAAAATCATAACTTACCTAACTACCACATCACACGCAATGATCCATTTCTAAAACTATTTAAACTACACAAAAACATATCATAACGATACTAATAAATGATTACAAACATTAATAATATCTATTAACGTCAGTAATTGTAGGTAGCAAAAACCAAAGGTACCATAACATGACCAAACATATCAAACAAGTTGATACTTAACATGACTAATTTGTAATTACAAGGTACGCCGTTTAATCCATAGGTACATATTATGAATCATCTTTGTAACGGAGGCTATCAATCAACCGCAGCATCTGATTCCGTTCATTGCTCTGTGTATTTTTTGCTATTCACTTTTTTGCTGTACATTTTTTTGCTATTGTTTGTTCACTTAGCCATATAAAATTAGCATAATCAAAATAAATAAGCGAGCATGCGCTTGGTGACAGCGAAAGTTGTGATAAGAGTCGACAGACTTGAATAAAGATTTATCTAATTAATTAGGTCTAAGCGAAAGTTCTAATAAGAAAGGTGCTGTTTTCTTGTTGTTACGGTTAGGTTGTGTTAGTTCCCGTTAGCTATATGAAACACTTGCATAGACCGACTACAAGTTTTGGATAAACAAGCTATTGATATTTCATGTTCTAACTAATCCTGTATCACGTAATTAAAGTTCTTCACGCGATTTTTTTATTAGAAAAGTCTGAAATCATCTGCTGAGCTGTTGCCCACCAGAAATAACACTCGTCTGGTCAGAGGATCCTCCGTTTTTAACGGAGGTATGTGGGATTCTACTCTCTGTTCCGCATACCGCCAAACTGGTGACCCTCGACAAAGAACGTCACCGCAGCCTTCGTGCAGCGTGACGTGACTTTTTCGTGACGTTAGAAAGATATCAGAAAGATTATTGGGGCCCGTTGAGGCCAATGACTGGCCTGTGATGTTATTCAAAAAAAGAATTGGATTAACAAAGCTGCTTATGCTTATATGTGGCGCTTGGGAAAATCCCAAAACTAACACTACTGTGAAATATGATACACTGAAAGCAATTAAGAGTTCAAAGTGCAACTGTCAAAACAACTATGAAATCCACAACATATACCTAAATATAAACAAGTTTAGACGCCTAAGGCCACAACATAACGCAACGAACGCCAGTCGGCGGTCAAGTTCAAGAATGAAGGCTGAGTGCAATAATACAACTTAACAACAGTTAGTTTATCACGGTACGTTGCACCTGATGATGTCATGACAACATTACCGGTTGACGATAACCGCTGGCTTATCAAGGATCTAAAGAACGAACGAGATAACATGAATGAAGTAGCTGCTTTTGGAAACTGGGAATGATCGTCGTTCCCTGGTTGAAAGATTACAAGTGAAAGGCAACGAAAGGATTCTAACAAGGATACATTTTCCACTCAAAGAAAGACTGAAAATAATAGAAATAGGCTTCCTTGTACTACAGAAAGTAAAGACATCCACAAATTGATTGTCGTCGCTTATAACGCCTATTGGTTTCGATACATAGATCAATCTTGTGTGTAGGCTTTAAGCTTTTTCGGCCATCTACGCTAGGATTCTAACAAGTATACATTTTCAACTCAAAGAATGACTAAAAATTATTATAAATAAGCTTTCTTATAACATAGCAAGCCAAAAACTTCCCATTCCCTGTTTCACACAAGTCGATCGTCATCAAAGGTCGAGCTTTACTCTAATATGTCATATTGGCTCAGAAATATCTAATAGATCAATCCTGTGGGCTTTAAGCTTATTCGGTCATCTACTCCTGGATCCAGGGCTATTTTGATGGGCGCTCGAGCCCCGATATGAAGGCTAGAAGGAACGGGGTTGGTCTTTTAGTTAGTAAGAGTCTGACACTATCTCCTGCTCCGCCCAAGAGCGGGGGATGTCAATGCATGATTTTTCCCACCATAAAAAAGGGCTATTTTGATTGTTAAAGCTATTACTGAACTCGTAGTGGCTGGCCTTATTTCCATTTTCAATTGGTCAAGTAACCAGTATAAATTACCCGTTGAATATTATCAACTCCTTCATGAGGAAGATCATAAGCCTCAATAAGCACTAAGTAATCATATTTTAATTCAATTACAAAATGTTTTGCTCCGAAACATATTATTATACTAATAACATGAACGTTAGACAGTTTGGAACTAGGGCGGACAAAAACTCAACGTGCAATTCTTTAATAAATTTTAACAGTAGCAGTACATCGATATTAAATAGATTAGATACTCTTAAAGTATGCCAATATACAATTATAGGAAGTAATTGACCTGCTACAAGTTTAAGGCCACCATAGAAAACCGGTTAACAAAAATGAACGGATTGTTACTGTATTCTCTTAGACCAGCTGTGTTATAAATAAATAAATAAATCGTTTATTTTCAGGCATCTTGGTCCATAGACCTAGATAGATTAGGGATCTAACACAGATCTTTTTTTTTTTTTTATTCATGATAGGCTTGCGTTTGACCACTATCTCACCTGATGGTAAGCGATGATGTGGTCGACGATGAAGCACGCTTGCCTAGAAGAAACCTATTCACTCTCGACTTAAAGACTCCTAAGTTGTAGCTATCAGGAAACACAGTTTCCGGCAGGGAATTCCACTCCTTGGCTGTAATTGTTAGGGTTAAATGAAATCAGATGTAGTCAACACTTGTTTAATAATAATCAAGGCTGATTTAGAGATCTTGATCATTTACTAATAGAAGAACCTTATAAAAATTATCGAATATAGTATTTTTTAAATGATTTTATATTAGGCAAGATTTTAACAATAAAATTGCAAAAGTTTTTTGTTTAGAATATACCTATTTTAGTCTCTTTAATGATATTCTTATTACAAAAGTAGGATATACCTTTTTTCAAAGATATAGGTAATAGTGTCCATACGTAAGTTTAAAAGTAATAAAGATGAATCTGGTTACGATTGTAACAGAAATCTGATTCGAAATATTCTACTCCACTTATTGATTCATCATCACTAGCCATATTATGATCAACATCTGTTGTAGAACTATCATCAAGAAACAAGTGAATGAACTAAAATTCGCGTTGCCAATAACAGATTTTTTATTTCCTCCAGAAATTCCCAAGTTGTTTGACTTTTTAGACAGACTAAACCTTGATAGATCTGCGTTATCCTTTGAATATTTCACCGTAAAAATTGGGGTAATGTGAACTTGAAACATCTGTCTTTTCATAGTATCAGGTAGAATGAAGATATCTGCAGGAGAACTAACGTTACCGACAGAAGAATCGTCAAACTTAGGTAGCAGTGGGCAGGGAACATTGCTCGTGGAACAGATGGTCGTTATGGCCGAAAAGTACTGGAGTGACGACTGCGGATCGGAAGACGCAGCGTTGGCAACCCAAGGTGGACCAATGACCTGTAGCCCGATTCACGTGAAGGAAACCGTAACGATATCGTAGCGATTTAGTCGTTTAGACCATTTCCGTATTCACATCCATCAATTGAGTTTGAACGACACCGATTTT
Source organism: Mythimna albipuncta (assembly GCA_929112965.1). Taxonomy (NCBI): domain Eukaryota; kingdom Metazoa; phylum Arthropoda; class Insecta; order Lepidoptera; family Noctuidae; genus Mythimna; species Mythimna albipuncta. Next base: position 4,748,095 of record OV815959.1, on the reverse strand, counting down.
AAAGTCATTTGAAATTCGTCGATTTAAAAAAGTCTGTAATACATTATCCTGGTAGAATACTTATTAATGTAACTGGAAATAAGTCGATAGATCGTGAATACCGCTTTAGGATAGGACTTCGAACGAACGACTGTAAAACTTCAACGATATTTGGCTTGTTTGATTTTACGTGAATCAGGCTACTGGTAGGGGTCGCGGGAACTCGATGGAAGCGAGACGCAAAGGACCGGCGCAGTCGTTGTGGCGAATGAAGAAGGCCTGTGTCCAACAGTGGAATCTTTCGGCTGAAATGATGATGATGAATCGGAATTAAAGCTAGGCTTACTTTCCGTAAGTTTTCACAGTAACACGTTTACAGAATGGACCGGCAGGCTAATTGATGAGCACTAAATAATAAGTATTTTGTCTTCTACCTTGGCTGCTGTAGAAACAATATAGCCAACTGGGTTATTATAGACCCTTTCCAAGACCAGCCCTACTCCCACACAAGATATGAGTCATCTTCTTTCCTGCTCACCATGCACAATCACTTGCTCTTTCCAGGTCTTGAACGAGGAGAACAACAGAGCTTTAGTAATGGTTCGATAAAGCTTAACTTAAGAGTTCTTTTCCACTTGTCTATCGTCAACGTCGAGAATGGTTTAAAAGCTTGTTGCTTCATCTTACGCAATCCAACGCGATATTTGATGAAGAGGTAATGCCAAAAAAGAAAGATAACGCCTGAAACTCTGTTGGCATTCGGTAATGATTTACTCGAATATTTCACAAAACTTGTTCCAGGAAATACGTGTTTTTTTTTTAAACAAGTTTTTTAGACATATGTCGTTATTTAGAATCTCGATTAAATGTGCAAGGCTTTTATTGGTGTACATTATTGAGGACCGAAGTACACGTAAAATAGCAAATTTTCAGATATCTTTCCCAGATTAATTTACACAAATTTACGTTTTTATTTCTATAGAAGCTTAAATAATATCCACAAGATAGCTTTGTATACAAAATATCTAGAAAAATATGAGTAATAACATGATAATCACGTAAGAGCTCGAGCGGTTATATGAAAATATACCTCGAAAAGGACTGTCTTAAAGTCAGTAGTCACGAAGAGGACATGAGAAGAAGAAGAAGACACGGAACCTTTGACCACTTATAAATCCTTCAAACGGAATTTTGATGTTATCTCTGAATGCTATTAGGTATGCTATTAAACGTCTACTCCTCTTCCGCAATTAAGATACTTCTTCAGTTTTATTAACTCAATAAAGACATAAAATGTTCTAGCACATTAACAGTTACGGCCACACACAGACAGAATTCGGTTTCTATAGAGATATAGAAATCCTAATCCTAACTAATATTATAAATGTGAAAGTGTGGATGTTTTGATGTTTGGAAGTTTGGATGTTTGTTACTTAATCACGCAAAAACGGCTGAACGGATTTGGATGAAATTTGGCATGCATATAGCCTTTGACATGGAAAAGAACATAGGCTACTTTAAAAAGTAAATCGAAATAAATCTCGATTCCTTAAGTACCTAATGCCACGCGGGCAAAGCCGCGGGCAAAAGCTAGTAGATGATATTTCTGAATTTGTGTAGGCGTTAGCTGTTATGGTTATTTCATTATCTAAGTTCATCTAACCCGTAAACATAGAAACACTTTGTTAAGTCTTGATGATTCACTATTACCAATTACTTTTTTTACGGAAAGTTTATTTATTTATTAAACACTTTATGTATGTCGTGTCTAGATTGTTTAAATGTTAACGTTTGATGATATGTCAATCCTCGTTTGGCCATAATCATTGATGTAGGATTTCCATGGTAATAAAAGATCTAAAGACAGTAGGCCAATGAACATAATTTGATAATACGAAAGCCGGGGATGGCTTTGCTAAGCGCCACAGACAGAATTAATTAAAAAAAATACGTGTACGCACTCGGGGACTGCCGCGGTAAAGCTATTGCATAGCATTTTTTATCAACTTATGCAATTATAATTATTTATTTATTTTATTTATGCAGTATTTTTTTTTCCTTTGTTTTATTTTCTTTGATATTAATTGAAGTTACACTTTCACACATTGAATTGAATTTTGATTGATTGTTCACTCATTTGTTTTCTTATCGGTCACCAAGCTCAAAAAACAAATGGTTGGGGGGGTTGTTAGGATATTTTCGTTACAGAATTGCTGGATTCGGTCTCCACGCTCAAGGCCCGCGATAGAAGCTATGCAATAGCTTAAAAAAATATCAGTCTTCTCAAGGACTGATATTTTTAATATGCAAAATAAGCAGTAAAACACATAAATTCGGGCATAATTTATGACGGCCGGTTCTTTGATGCGATTTCATGGATGTAATCTGTCTGTGTCAGTTCTGCTGATCTAGTGGCAGTTACAGTGACCAAGATACGGCCCGATTTATTTGGTCGTGGCTCCATTAGCTCTCATTTTAATAAGGTTGGCATTTCCATTAATTCTTACACTTATTTTAAGGTTCCTAAACAATATGGCCAGCCTGAAAAGCAGTTAAGAGTGTCCTTTTCGAGGTACATTTTTATACAGCCGCTCTTGCGTGATTATGATGTTCTTACACATCTTTCTCCAGTTATTTTTGATAAACAGATACCTAACTCGTGATATTATCTTGGCTTCTATTTAATAAATTAAAATATAAATTTGTGTAAAACTATTACGCTATTCATTAATTACATTAAATTTAAACATTAATTACATTATACATTCATTATATTAAATTTAAGCGTTAGTTGAAATTATAATTGGCATACATCTCATTAAATTAAACATTATTTTCATTATATTAGACATTAATTAAATTACATAAAACACTCTTTTTATTGTTATGGTTTTTTAATTGTATTATTTTTCTAGCTGTATAAATTTGTCATTTAAATATTCATTTATGCTGTAATAGCGTTAAAACTTAAACGTTTAAAACGACCTGGCCAGGTTTACTTGGCTATATCATGAAGTGATCAATTTCTAAGATCCAGGGCCCCAAGTCTGCTATTTTCATAAATTCGTCATTCCAACACGATCCAATTGTCATTTTGCTAAAAGTTTGTAATCTTCATAATGTTCGATCATTGATCGGTCAATGGTCTTGTAATAGAATTGTGGTAGAATGATAATTTCGAGCATATTAAAACCAACAACTGCACAATAACGTTCTAATGGTAAAACACTGATCAAATAGTGACCATTGGAAAGTCATAATGACGCCATTATATTAGTAGATTACCAAATTTGTCAAAATAGACAATTATGACACCAATGCTAGACCATTGTGACAATATTGTAATAGCAGACTTGAGGCCCTGGTCACGATAAAAATATTATGTACACGCCCCCATATTCCTAGCTTTGAGTTGCCTCATAGCTCGATAGATGGCGTTGTGCCTCTTGGATTTCCGGCTGAATCGCGCTATGGTTTCGTTACGGACGCTCATCTAAGTACAGGTTTGTCAATCCGTTGTAACTGAAACTGAAGAATGTTGAATGATGGGAAGCAGCAGAATTTTTGAAAAGTCAGTGCTCATGCTGACTTCAGTAGCCCGATTCACGTAATGAAAACAGTAACGATATCGTAGCGATTAAGTCGTTTAGACCATTTCCGTATTCACATCCATTAATCGAGTTTGAACGACACCGATTTTAAAGTCATTTGAAATTAGTCGATTTAAAAAAAAATCGGTATTACATTATCATAATAGAATACTTATTAATGTAACTGGAAATAAGTCGATAGTTCGTGAATACGGAGGACGAAGGACTTCGATCGAACGACTATAAAACTTCAACGATATTTCGCTTGTTTGATTTTACGTGAATCAGGCTACAGAAACGTTAAACTTATGGACTTCCACAGGTTATTAGTAAGGGTTGTCCTACCTAGTCATTACTTCTAACATACTCATGTACAGCAATTCTTTTTTGTTGCAGTTATTTTCTCGCTCTTTTATTTCTAATCTTGTATTTTTCTTGTTAGAACTCCTCTTTTTTTAATTATAATAATAATTTATTATAGAATAATATGGCTACAGAGTGCGGGGGCCTGTCCCGCAGGAAGTTTACAAGTTTTTTTAGAGTTACAAATTATAAATATGCGCCTAATAACAAGATGAAATAAATATTCCAAAATATGGTTACATATAGTACCTACTAGGTAAATTATGAAAGTTACATTACTAATTATAATTACTAGATATAGAATAGGTACAGATAACGAAAATTTAGAACTAAATGCATTAAACGATTTAATTTAAAATTATGAGTTCATAAAAACAGTTGTTATGAACTCATAATTTTATTAATTTCATCATATTTTTTTGGTTTTATTTTAATCCATCAATTCTTTTATTTTATGGTCTGAATTAAAGTTCTTGTATATATTTATAATTTATATATATTTTACATTTTCAATTCGTGATTGCATTGTCATTTATGGATTTATATCCATAAATAACAATGCTGTTCATACAGGTTTGAAAATCATAGTTTTTGAGCTAAATAGCTCGTAAAGGGTAGTGAAGGCCCATAAGCTACATAACAGAAACTTATTAAAACCAATTTTATCATCTTCAACAGCAAAATCAGTTTAAAACAGTCTCCAAAATATGGCCACCATTAAAATTACTGTTATCTTTCCAAAAAAAAAAACCCATAGAAAAACATTAAAACACAACAATGTAATCTGAGGTCGAAATCTTAATGTCAATTAATCATCGGAACTTCGGAAGTATCTACAGATACCAACTCGAGTGGGCTAACTAGCAACAAACGGCGTCTTCCTTTCTCTGGCGCCCTAGTATTAAAATAATAAACGTTCGCCGTATTTTTTTTATTTTAGACCAGCGTCTGTTAGCGGCTTTCCTTGCGTAAAAATAGATTTTTCCCTATAAACTTTGGGCCCCGTTTCATCCCTTCAGGAAGAGAATTTCGGAAAATCCTCTCTTTGTGCTTCCCTACGTCATAAAAGCAGTGGTGGCCGAGTGGTAACAGCCGCGACTTACGAGTTGTAGGTCGCGGTTTCGAACCCAGCCAGGCGCATTACTTTGTGTAATTTATTTTCATCACCATTGCTCTCAAAACGGTGAAGGAAAACATGGTGAGGAAACTCGAGCACATCATCGCTTACCATCAGGTGAGATGGTGGTCAAACGCGAACCTATCTTTAATAGGAAAAAAAAAACTGGCATGTCCTAGAACCAAAAATTTCGAAGACATGTGAATCCACCAACTCACACTGGGCCCATGTGGTGGATTACGGCCCATTCCCTCTTCTAGAGAGAAGGCCCGAGTCCCAGCAGTGAGAACATTAAAAAGGCTGATGATGATGATGACGTCATAAAAGACAGAAAAAATTTGCACAAGGTTCTTGTGCAAAATTTCACGTTTCTAATCCCAGTAGTTTTGTCATTCACCTTGAAGATAATTATATAAGTAGATATACCTATTTAAGTTCCGGTAACTTCAAGATACAATCTATTGTGTATTTGCCTATGTCAAGTTATCGACACATGTAGAAAAATAAAAAAGTTATTAATAAAAATGTAAGCGGATGCCAAATTGTTTTTTAGGTAGGAAATTATCCAATAACTTCTCTCGCTATTGGGTGGAGAAGAGGGTGAGTCAGACTTACTGACTAAAACCCACTCCTGTTCTTTCTTTGCCTTCGTTCCTGGTTTCTCTTTCGCACAACCAATGGAAAATCAAAACAATCTCGTAGTTTTGGCCTAACGGGGGATCCGTTAGGGCCGATGGCTTTTGATATATCTTGTCAAGCTTTTAATATCTCTTTGAGGCGCGCGTCCGTCAATCTTGCTGATATGTCATTAAGGCGCGTTTGGACCAATATGCGACATCAAACCGAGTAAGGTACTTACTGGACTGCGAAATAAAGGGACCAAACAAAGTAAAAAGTAGGTACAGCAGTTTTATAATTGCTACTATTTTATAGCTAGTAAGTATATGTTTGTGATTAATGTAAATGAATAAATTAAGTATCATAATTGAATGAAGATCAACAAAATAAAATTTAAGAGTTATTCTAAAGTCGTAAACCGAAAGTAAAGTAAATGGCTTCTCCCGCTTTAGGTGGAGCGAGAGGGATCGTCAGACTTTTACTGACTAAAAAACCTGTCTTCCTTCAGCAGCATTTTGTGAAAGCCATAGTAGCTCTTTCGAACAATGTCGCAGCTTCGGCAGGCGGCTAAAGTAGAGCAGTTTTATAATTATTGCTACTATTTTACAGTTTTTTATTATTATTATCATCACTATTTCAGCCGAAAGACCTTCACTAGTAGACAAAGGCCTCCCCAAAATGTCGCCATAACGACCGGTCCTGTGCAACTCTCATCCATTGAAACCCCTCGGCCCTCACCAGGTCATCGGACCACCTTGTATCCACAAGGACTCGGGGATGCTCTGCCCAAGAGGGTCACCTCAAACGTGTGCTCCACCGTTTCCTCCAGGCGGTCCACATAGTGGCGACACTCAGGCGTCACTTCCGTATGTATTTGGTGTAGGTACCTCCCGAACTTACCATGTTCGGTGAGAAACTGCGTCATACGGAAGGTGAAGACGCCGTGAAGTCTTTCCAGACACGCCTTAAAGAGTGGACTTACCGCTATATTTGTGGAGTGCCCAAGGTACATAGGTGATGCTTATTTTTACAGAAATCTCGTCCAGCATACCTGCGAAAGGAGAGTACAAAAAACCGGCCAAGTGCGAGTCGGACTCGCCCATGAAGGGTTCCGTAGCAGCAAGTAACATAATATAAAAGTTCTTGTTATGTGTTGTAACTTTGATCGATGTTTTAATAATAGTGTATTTTTTTCGGTTTATGACGCATTAAAAAAAAACTACTTACTGGATTTCGTTCAAACCAATTTTCGTTGGTAGTTTTTATAGTAATGTATATCATATATTTTTTTTAGTTTTATCATTCTCTTATCTTAGAAGTTAGAGGGGGGGGACACACATGTTACCACTTTGGAAGTGTCTCTCACGCAAACTATTCAGTTTAGAAAAAAATGATATTAGAAACCTCGGTATCATTTTTGAAAACCTATTCATAGATACCCCACACGCATGGGTTGGATGAAAAAAAAATTTTTGAGTTTCAGTTCTATGTATGGGGACCCCCAAAATTTATTGCTTTTTTTTCTATTTTTGTGTGAAAATCTTATGCGGTTCACAGAATACATCTACTTACAAAGTTTCAACAGTATAGCTCTTATAGTTTCGGAAAAAAGTGACTGTGACATACGGACGGACAGACAGACAGACAGACAGACAGACAGACAGACATGACGAATCTATAAGGGTTCCGTTTTTTGCCATTTGGCTACGGAACCCTAAAAAAGAGATGTAAACACCAATTATGTTCGTGAATAAATTAATTATCATAATTGATTGAAGATCAACGAAATAAAAATATGCAGTTATCCGAAAGTCGTAAACCGAAAGTAAAGTAGTTTATAATATGCAAAGACCATAAACCACTTGAATTCCTTTACAACACTCATTAATGTCAACAAACTTCAAGCAGCTTCTACGCAAAAAGTTGAAGAAGGAAATCACTAAAACAGAGTGCTTTAATGGTGTGATCATTAGTAATATTGATGACACGTTTGGCGCAGTGGTTAAGCGATTACCTGCTGCACTGCATATCACGGTTTCGGTTCCCGTACACAACAAATATTTGTATGGTCTCTATAGGATTATTTGTAAAACACTAACTACATTGCAAGACTGTATTACTAACATCATAAGCAACTTTTGTTCTATGACTTTTTACCAAACATAATTCATTTACCAAAAACACACGTTCATTTCGTTATTTTATTTATCACATTTCAACTCTGTATTTTGCTTTAACTACCTACGTCTGTACTGCATCAAGCACCCCCGCCGCCCGATCCCTGCTCCCCTCCGCTATTGTACTATCGCTTGCCTTGCGTAGACTTCGTTTAATTTAAATCAAAGTCAAGTCAAAGTCAAAAGTTTTTTATTTCACATAGGCCTACATGGGCACTTATAAAACGTCAGAAGCTAGTGCACGGTTCGAAATTGGTCGTTTCCTATGGAGAAGAACCGGCAAGAAACTCCATTGTTACTCTTTTAAAAAAGTGGTTGTAGTTACAATATTTCCATATTACAGTATTAATAGGTATTATTTAAGAACAGTGTAAACCGTTCTATATTGTACTCAAAAGAACAATAAAATCATCAAAATAATCATTAAAAAAAAGTGAGTCAAAATATGAAGTAATCTAAGAATTCATGGAGTCTACAGTGTTCTTCCATTTACATTATAAAAAGAGGCTATATATAAAAAAAATGCTGTCAATAAATGAGACGTTAACAACCAAAAAAGAAAAACTAACGAATTTAATGTGGTTGGAGTCAGATAATATAAAATAAAATAAAAATATTGCAAAAGTAATGTGTTAGAAGAAAAAAAAAATAAAAAAATATATTTATGTATGAAAATCTGATGAACTAAAATATGATACATTTCCAAAAGTCATAGAACATAAGTGGTTGTTTATGATGTAAGTAACATAGTCTTGAGAGGTTGCCAGTGTTTTACAAATAACCCTTTACACTAATATGGTCTATAATATAAAAATAAATTAGAGTAGCGTAGGGTAGAGTAGAGTAGAGTAGGGTAGTGTAGGGTAGAGTAGGGTAGAGTAGCGTAGTGTAGGGTAGTGTAGGGTAGAGTAAGGTAGAGTAGGGTAGAGAAGGGTAGAGTAGGGTAGAGTAGGGAAGAGCGGGAACGAAGCTGCGCGGGCAAAAGCAAGTAGTTATATAATTTTGAGTTATGATTTAGTGATCCTCCCAGAGTGCTGCTTCAAGGAGTCTCTCTACTCTTATCTCTAGGGGATCCAGCCTTTTACCTCAGAACTAACTTTTTTGTTTTTTGAAACTTATGTTTCAAAAAACAAAAAAGTTGTAAAAAGTATGTCTTCTTTAGTTTCCTGATTCTGGAGATATAAAACTGGGCAAGTGCGAGTCAGACTCGCGCCCTGAGGGTTCCATACAAACTTATCTATGTAAATAGTTCAGTTCCGGAATGTAGTCTCGGAAGATTTTTCCAAATCGCCAAAAAAAATAATAATTACGAACTAAAAACAATTTTACAGTTTTCAAATTTATTCTTATACTTGGGCTACTACCTTGCTTTATACCAAATTTCAGGATTCTGGGTCAACGGGAAGTACCCTATGAATTTGATGTGATTTCCTCGAGAGTGTCGAAATGTACGTTTTTTGCTACAGAAACCGAAGTAGGTATCTTTTTTTCTCTTTAACTTACAATTTGTTTTTTTACAGCTGCAAAACTCCGCACACTTAAGTATATGGTTTCAATTTCAACTCGATACTTCCACGCGTTCCCCTAGATATAGGATCTTGACAGACAGACAGACAGACGGCCGTGACAATAAAGTCATCCTATAAGGGTTCCGTATTTTCCTTTTCCTAAAAAGGTCGAAAATGTGTGTTCAACTTATATTGACAACTTTGGAAGTTGGATTTATTTAAGCATTTAAACTTCATGTACAATAGTAGTACATCGGTGAACTTAAAATGCAACAAGGCATTGTATGTACCAGTCAATCTTTGGATTAAAAAAAAGAAAAAAACAAGACTGGTAGGTGTGCACAAAAAATAGATAATTATTACAAAATGTGATGAAGTATTAACTTAATAAAAAATTAAATTAAATTAAATTTTGGAATCTATCTATAATAACTATGCCCATTATAGGCTTGCCAATATAAACCTGAAATCATAATACAGACTTTAAAGAGACATTGGCGCAGCTTGTAGCCTCAGGCACATAACTAATCAGAACATCACCAATGAGATGTTAATCAAATAAAACGCTTAATATTTTAACACGTTACACATAGGCATTGACTTGAATTATTGTCTATGCCAATTATTATTACACTACTAACGATAGAAAGTGTCACTTGATGACAGCAATCAAAATGAGATCCTGGTCGACCCGTCATACTAGTTTTATTTACGACTTTCGGATGTAACAAAAAGTAAGCATTAATTATAAAGGTAACTTTAGCAATGAAATCATTATCCTCATCAAATCGATTCAGATTTGATGAGGATAATGATTTCATCAGTGATACAGTTTTGATAGGATTGTTAATTGAAATCACAAATATTTCTCCGGATTATGTCGCGATTATTATTTTAAATGTGGTTTTGATTCCCACCGTCATACGTTTTAGTGGGCTCGACCTTGACAGTGTATGGGACCACATCATTACTGTCGGTGGATGTCATAATACTGAATTTATGGGTTACCCTTTATTTCCGTTTAATTGGCAGGATACTGACGTCTGATGGCAGTATTTTAATTGATCAAGAGCGGTAAATGGTTTGACCAATACCTGATTTTAAAGGTGACGCAGTTATAGAGGAATTTCATGTGAAGATAAGTATATATAGATGCTTTTTATTGTACACCATAAAAAATACAGTAGGAGTAAATGTATGGGGTGTAGCAATTGGAAGTCATAGAAGCGATTTTAAGGCACCATCTTTAATGATAACTGCAAAAACAAAATACTTACACTACTATACACTTACTCAAAAATTTGAACAGGCAAGAATCTTGGAACTAAGAAGGATTGAACAATCATTACGTCAGTTAGCACCAGCACATACATCGTCGTTTGCTCTATCTTTCCAAAGCAAACATAATTTATGTAATATATTGTATTTTGATTAGGTTAGATCAGACATGCCTTTCTTGGGCGGCAGAAAATGTAATATTTTATTTTCTCTCTCTCTCTCTCTTTCTTTGACACTGGCACAATTATGTGCCACACACATACTTGCACAAGTATACTGGAATGTGTATAGCAGTTTCAAAGCCACTATATTTCAAAGTAGCAATACACAACAGCTCAAACTGTCAAATCATTATGCTCTTCTGATTTTTTTTTCGTTATTATAGTGTTGCTAAGACATAACAAGCCACTAAGCTCTTGCCATGATTGGATCACCAGGAGTACAGTGAGGCGTCACCGGTACATGATAAAGACATCCCACCCGTATGCGCAAATCGTTTTGGGAATACATTCATTATGCTTACAGCTCAGTAGTAGAATTCCCTGCCGGAGTATGTTTAGCAAAGACACCGTTGCAAGTTCTCGTTTCACACATATTTAGAGTTTTAAACAGATTTCTCCCGAGGCGATGTTTCCTGAAAGCTACAACCTAGGGGTCAAGCGTAATTAGATTACAGAAGTAAGCTGCACTCCCTCTTGCCCAGAAAGGTACGCTTGCATCATCGCTTACCATCAGGCTATAGTGGTCAAGCGCAACCCTGTCAATAATAAAAAAGTTCTATCAAATCGTGTCGAGCATAACTCAGTTAACTGGAAACAAACCATGTCAAAAAAGTAGAACAATAACTATTTTATTACTTATATCTTTATCTAAAATCTAAATTGTAATAGCCTAGGTAAAATAATTTAGAAGTCTTGCCACGCCTACAATTTTGATTTACTCATCATCAGAATAATTAACTTAAAAAAATGGTTATAAGTTCCTGTTACATATCTTTCTCTCTTGAAACAGAGAGAGAAAGAAATGTATGTGTAATTTACATATACAAATGTGTATGTAATGTAAGTATGTAGTTTATGTAAATATTTTTTTAATTGATATAAACTATTGCTTGATTGCGATGCCATATGAAGGTAAGCTTTGATGCAATCGCTGATGGTGATGCGCATTAATTTATTAAGAGCGTATTCACTATAGCCTTCAATGCACCTAAATTATAATGGGACGAGAAGACCGCAGCAGGCAAATTGTCCCAGTCCTTCGATGCACGCGAAACGCGAACGACGAAATGACTTATTTATTTTTTTCCGTTTGAAGTATCTGTTAATTGTACAAACCTACCACAGTGTTGTCTTTTTTAACCCAAAAGTGTAATGGAAGAGAATTCCTTGTTGCATTAAGTCCGCCTATGTACCACTACTGTGTGTGTGAAGTTTATATAAATAAAGAAACGAAACGATTAGCCCGGAGCCTGGACCGCACTAACTATCAAATAATCCAAAAATATATTGTTCACTGTAGCATTTTGTTCGTCTCATGTCTTATACTAATCAATTTGTAGTGTCTTTTTTATCATGCTTTACAATAAACAAGCAATCATGATCAAGCATGGTAGCAGATCTATTCAAATCATAAAGATGTTATGACTGTGTTTTACAACTTCACACTGATTATCCTCCTCTACCTAATGCTTAAAATTTATGATCCATGGCTCTAATTTCGACTTCACGATCTATTTATTATCTAGTAACAAAAGAACTAGATCCATTTTCAATCTCCACAAATTGATAGATATACAAAAGTTGTATAATATGTCAAACAAGGAATGAGGTCGTTACACTGAGAAAAAAACAGTGCCGATAAAATGTTCCTTAATAAATAAAATAACATCGATACCTGCAGGTCACATCTATCGCTCGCCATCTCATAATTTACGAGTGTCAGCTAGTAGGCGACGGTCGTAGGTATGGCTCAGCCGCGCAGGAGTGGTGGTAGCTACTCGCTTCTTTTAGTATATAAGCGCGGAGAAATTCTCTCACTGCATCCACTCAGCAGAGATCTGAACTTTAGTGAACATGGCGACCAAGTTTGTAGCAGCTGCGGCGCTGTTCGCGTTGTGCCACGCCAACCCCGTCCTTATAAATGGTGAGTCCTTAATTGGATCTGCAAAAAATTAGTAGTTTATATTTCATCTATTGTCCCAATTTTCCTCCATTTAATTTAACTTTCCCCCTACCCCCAGGTATTGTATTCCGTGACGGACGCGCCTACTCCCTGGGCCAGGCGACCAGCTATGGCAGTGGAGTGAGCACAGCACAAGCGAACGTGAACGGCGACGCTGCGCAGGCGTTCGGCAGCGCCAGCGGCGGCGCGGGACTGGCGCGCGACGGGTACTACTACCCCGGACAGGCCATCGCGCAGGCGCAGACCTACGACGCCCTGCCCTTCCCAGAAAACGCTTACGGTGCCGCTAAGGCTGTCGCACAGAACGGCGCATACTTCCCTGTGCCAGCGCCCGCCACCGTCATCACCTACGAGCAGAACTTCGCGCCCGCCGCGTCCTCCACGTCGCACGCCAACTCGCACGGCGCCGGCGTCGCGGAGTCCTCCGCCAACACTCGGGGCGTCGGCGGCTACGGTGTCACCTCGTCCAACGCTAACACACACGGTGAAGGGTCCGCCGACTCCAACGCCAACTCCGGCATCGGCGCCACCAGCTCCTCCGCTAAGACTCTCGGTGAGGGCTCCGCCTCGTCCTCTGCGCAGAGCAACGGCGTCACTGGCGTTGTGTATCCTGCCTACCAGCCGGCACCCACCGTCATCGACGCCAAGTCTCCCATCTTCTACACATCGTACGTGCCTGTACCCGCTCAGGGAGTCGCTTCCTCCAATGCTAAAGTAGTCGGCTCCGGAAACGCCGCCTCCTCAGCCAGGGTAGGTCAAGGCCAGGGCAGGACCATCTCTTGGCGTTTCGGTACACTCTACGACGCGCCCTCTTCCGCCCAAGCTCAAGCCAACACTCACTCTGGTTATGGCGCCGCCAAGTCTACTGCGAACACCCACGGCTACGGCTCCGCCAACGCGAACGCTGGCGTCAACGGCTACGGCTCCGCCAAGTCCGTCGCCGACAACCACTCCGCCGGGTACGGCGTCGCGCAGTCGTCCGCTAACTCGCACGGCGCCGGCTCCGCCAACGCCAACGCTAACGTGAACTCTGCCGGCTACGGCGGCGCGCGCTCCTCTACCGACGTGCACGGCCAGTACCACGGCGGCTCCCGCAGCTCCGCCGACGCGCACTCCCACGGCTTCGGCAACGCCGCGTCCTCCGCCAGGACCCAGGGCGTGAGCACCGCCTACAGGGTGGCCAACTCTCAGGCGAACTCCTTCGGCTCCGGCTCGGCGCGCGCCAACGCCGTGTCTGCTTGAACAGGCGGGACGGCTCCCTGCACCAGTAAGCAACCACATCACGACGACTTCCGGACATGCCGGACACTTGTCTTGATGTATTTGCGAAGTGCACGACTGCATGAAGTAATTTATTATAACTTATTTATTTAACTGCTCAATGTTGTCCAGGAAAATGACGCAGAAAATTGAATGCCACAAATAAATACAAAACTATAAATTAATTCACTGATTTATTTTTTTACCTCACGCCTTATTAAAAATACTTAAGAAGTGGGAAGAGAAGAAGAAGAATCCTTGAAGTATGAACGAAAGGTTCACTTTCTTTGTGCTCATAACTGAAAATATTTTATAGTTTCCATAAATTGTCACTGACAGTTAGGTTCGACGACGAGATATCATTAGTAAGTAGGGGGATAGAACTTATTGATTCCACTGACTTTCAGAACATAAACATATGTGAGACACCGCAGATGTCTAGCGCCCCATCAAGAACCAAAGGGTACTCTTTCCAATCTCTAAAACGTCATCAAACATTATATTTCATACCATAGACTTTCTTTTTCAATCTTTTATTTTACAGTTAGACAACGCGCGTATCTATTTTCTAGATGCAACAGATCTAACTATCTAACTTTAGTGATTGCAGAACTTGTTTATCTGCTTTATTTTTGATTTCCGAAAATACGAGCATGTCTTGATCTTTTGGACCTTTTTTTTGAGTTGGGAAATCATCCTACTGACCCACTCCTGTTCCGTCGTACTTGAACTCTGGGTTTCCTTTTTGAAAGCGAACCCACGGACCCTACTAGACTTTGACCCTGCTGGTCCCCTACGCTTATTGACTACTCCTTGAGGCGTGCGTGGAACATTACGCTCCGTCGACGACTTGAGCTCGGTCTGGCTGGTTACCGGACGGTCGAACGGCGAGAAACCCATTGCTTGCCTTCCGCAAACCAAGCTTACGGTGACCGGAAATCGGGATCGGGATCCCAGCGGCTGGGGTGTGAGGGACGTGACCGAGGCCTTTTTTTTTTATGGTGGAAAAAATCATGCATTGATATCCCCCGCCCTTGGGCGGAGCGGGAGATAGTGTCAGACTCTTACTGACTAAAAGACCCACCCCGTTCCTTCTAGCCTTCATACCGGGGCTCGAGCGCCCTTTCGGATAACCCTGGCCCCAGTAGGCTTCGACCCGGCTGAGGTCCCTGCTGTTGCTGACAACTCCTTGAGGCGCGCAGGAACAGTGCGCGCCGTCGACGACTTGGGCTTGGTCCGGACAGTTACCGGACGGCCGGACAGCGAGCTACCCATTGCTCACTGTCCGCAAGCCCGCGTCTACTTTGGCCGGAAATCGGGATCAGAATCCCGGCGACGGCGGCGGCGATAACGCCGTTGCCTGATGCGTTCGGCCTCCTCCTTTGCAAGCATTACTGCTTCGCAGAAGTCGGCGACCGCCTGCCACTCCTCCTCACTCCGGACCATAGCCTCAACCAAGGCCCGGCGCGAGAGGTCTCCGCCGCCGATCGCCCCCACGAGGGCACGGCGATGCTCCGCCCAAGCAGGGCACACCTCGACTGTGTGCTCTACCGTGTCCTCCGGGCGTTCCGCACAGTGGCGACACCCGGGCGTCACTTCCGCATGAATCCGGTGTAGGAAACTCCCGAACGAACCATGTCCGGTGAGGACCTGCGTCATGCGGAAGGTAAGGACGCCGTGAGGCCTTTCCAGCCACGCTTCAAAGAGGGGACTTACCGCCATGATTGTGGCATGCCCAACGTGACCGAGGCCTCCTTTGCTAGTATTACCGCTTCATAGAAGAACGCGATCGCTTACCACTGCTCCCCGCTCCGGACCATAGCCTGTACTAAGGCCCGGTGCGAGAAATCGCTGCCGTCGAGCGCCCCCACACGGACACGACGGTGCTTTGACCAGGTGGGCCACACCCTCCCGTATGGTCCATCGTGTCCTCCAGCCGGTCTACACAATGTTGACCTGGGCGTTTCGGCGCTGCAGCGGAATTATTTCGCCTCGGCGTTGCATCTCCATAAAGGATCGCGCTCGATAAAGGGCCATGGACCGAGCGATTCTGGAGTTTTTGACGAACAATCCATAATGATATCCTTAATACTCATTAACTTTGAGTACCTCATCCCGAGGGGTAAGCCTTGTCACACTACCACTTCTCTTTTTCTTCGTGCAGCTACTTGCGGCGTTACCAACTTTCATAGACCTCGCCAACAGCTGCTTAACCCCACCCATCCAAAACTAGACCTCGCTAACAGCTGCTTAACCCCACCCATCCAAAACCAGACCTCGCTAACAGCTGCTTAACCCCACCCATTCAAAACCAGACCTCACCAACAGCTGCTATTGATTGTTCACTCATTTGTTTTCCTATCGGTCACCACGCTCAAAAAACAAATGAGTGGGGGGTGTTAGGTTATTTTCGTTACGGAATTTCTGGATTCGGTCTCCACGATCAAGGCCCGCGATAGAAGCTATGCAATAGCTTAAAAAAACGTTAATTCTTCATTACTGACTTTTACCACTTAACCCCACCCATCCAAAACCAGACCTCGCTAACAGCTGCTTAACCCCACCCATTCAAAACCAGACCTCACCAACAGCTGCTATTGATTGTTCACGCATTTGTTTTCTTATCGGTCACCACGCTCAAAAAACAAATGAGTGGGGGGTGTTAGGTTATTTTCGTTACGGAATTTCTGAATTCGGTCTCCACGTTCCGCGCTCAAGGCCCGCGATAGAAGCTATGCAATAGCTTAAAATCAATGCCACTTTTCGTTGTAATTTTATAACTCAAGAACGGGCTCACCTATCCTAAGTTTGGTAGGGTAGAGTAGGGTATAGTAGGGTAGAGTAGTATAGAGTAGGGTATAGTAGGGTAAAGTAGGGTATAGTATGGTGGAGTAGGGAGAAGCGGGAGCGAAGCCGCGCGGCTTCGCTCCCGCAAAAGCTAAAAAAAAAGTTGTATAATTACTATTGTATTTTTTTTTTAAATTAAAATCACTTCAAATAATGATGTGATTATAACAGAAAACTTTCAAAACACAGTATCATATATAACCAATAATAATTCAGTTAAAAGAAGCCGGTGCCGATGGCGATTAGGATTCAAGTTTAAGTTATAGTATCTGAGCATATGAAAGGTTAACTGAAAGATACAAGTGGGTTTTAGTAAGTAAAAGTCAGTAATGAAGAATTAACGTTTTTTTAAGCTATTGCATAGCTTCTATCGCGGGCCTTGAGCGTGGAGACCGAATCCAGAAATTCCGTAACGAAAATAACCTAACACCCCCCACTCATTTGTTTTTTGAGCGTGGTGACCGATAGGAAAACAAATGAGTGAACAATCAATCAAAATTCAATTCAATGTGTGAAAGTGTAACTTCAATTAAAATCAAAGAAAAAAAAAAGGGAAAAAAATACTGCATAAATAAAATAAATAAATAATTATAATTGCATAAGTTGATAACAATGCTATGCAATAGCTTTACCGTGGCAGTCTCCGAGTGCCACACGTCTTTTTTTTTTTTAAATTAAGTAACAATGCCTGCTAGACCGATGTTGGGCCATGGAACACGAAAGAGACTCTGTGATCATAGAACGTATAGGGCAAATTCCATCATTTGACGATCTATGATCATACTGGTTGGTTTTAGCCCGTAAAAGTTTATGTTCCCTCTCGCTCTACCCAAAGCGGGAGAAGTGATTTGATGAAATTATCAAATAAAAAATAAATAAATAATGTGGTATCGCTGTCGCAGCGAGTGTGCTTTTAAAAATTTATTTCCTTGATTTGACAGTAAATCGTGACGTCACAACATGGCGGCGATCCTATTCTCATTTGGAGCGCATTGTACTATTATCTCTCTAATATTATAAAAGTGAAAGTTTGTGATTGTGTATGTGTTTGTTTGTTAATCCTTCACGCTTAAACGGCTGAACGGATTTGGATGAAATTTGGCACACGGATAGATTATGTCCTGGCAAATTTTATAGCAAAAGGCATTAGACACAGGGATTGTGGGACTATGTTCCCTAAGGACAATCAACAAGCTTATAGATCTACACATCTACACTTAATATAATAAAGAGGTAAAGTTTGTTTTTTTGTTTGTAGGAAGCACTGCGGACCAGTGCTTCTTACAAACAAAATTGATGACGATTGCTAAAATTTTTTCACCGATAGAAAGCTGCATTATTCCTGAGTGACATAGGCTATATTTTATGTACGCGGACGAAGTCACGGGCAAAAGCTAGTAATATTATAAAGAGGGAAAATCGATTTCAAACATTCTTTCACCATTGGAAAGCTACATTCACCCTGAGTAACGTAGGTTATATTTATTGCCCTTGCCCGTGCGAAGCTAAGACGGGCAGCTCGTATAAAATAAATTGACGTGAAAAAGAAAACTTTTAAACCAGTACAGATATGAAACTAAATATTTATTTAATTATTTATTGTCAACTTATACTAACGGTTGAGTGCAAACATATATAAATTACTAGTTTTTGTCCGCGGCTTCGCACGCTTACATAAAATTTTGTCAATGTCACTCAGGAATAAAACAGTTTTCTATCGGTGAACAAATTTTAGCAATTCGGGAATCGAATTTCAGTAGGTACTTTCAGAGATTTCCTACAACCAAAAAAAACATGAAAAAAAAACAAACTAGGTAAAGTTTATAAGATTAGCTAGTGTAGAAGTGCACACATTAAAAATACATTTATTTAGCCCAAACTCGTAGGTACTTTTCCACTGCTGGGCAATGATGTCCCCCAACTTCTTCTAGGTATTCTACTCTTGAACCACTTCGGTCCAGCCCTTAGCCCCAACGGTAGGTGTCTAGGTCGTCCAGCTATCTTACAGGTTGACCTTGGCGGAGTCGTTCAAAAAACTTTACAAAAAAAAAACACATACTTACTAATAATGAAATTATGTAAAGTAAAAAAAAAATATCTTCTCATTGTCTACCAAAGGCTTTTCACACTGACCCAACATGTAGAAAATTCGGCTCAGAATTTCGAATAGCGTATAAAGATGAAGAGTGTCAAGTTAAAATTATACTTTATTTCTGTCTCTAATTAATTTTCTAGGTAAGAAAAGTCTTAAAAAAAAACTTACAATGAGATATAATATGTAGAATATAAACTATTCTAATAGAATAAAGTTTATTGTACAGCATAAAGTAAAATCACTCATCTCTTAATGTAGATATTATTTATCACTATTTATAAATGTTATCAAACAAACTATTCCTCACAAATTTAGAGTAGAATAAAATACTTCACAAATGTGTTATTTTCTAAATAAATTCTTAGATTCATTTGTTTCAACTCAAGCTTACTAATAAAAAGCTTGAAGTCCATATTGTGTCAAGTTAAAGCGTCCGCTATGAGGTCGATGCACCGTGCACTATATATACTATTATGTACCCTAAACGATTCTAATCTACTAATAAAATCATCCTTAATTAATAAATTAACATTGATACGCGCACATCTATCGCTCGCCATCTCATAATTTACGAGTGTCAGCTAGTAGGCGACGGTCGTAGGTATGGCTCAGCCGCGCAGGAGTGGTGGTAGGTACTCGCTTCTTAGTATATAAGCGCGGAGAAATTCTCTCACTGCATTCACTCAGCAGAGATCTGAACTTTAGTGAACATGGCGACCAAGTTTGTAGCAGCTGCGGCGCTGTTCGCGTTGTGCCACGCCAACCCCGCCCTTATAAACGGTGAGTCCTTAATTGGATCCGCAAGAAAAATAGTTTATGTTTCATCTATTTTCTCGATTTTTCTCTATTAATTTAACTTTTCTATTACCCCAGGTATTGTATACCGTAACGGACGGGCCTACTCCCTGGGCCAGGCGACCAGCTATGGCAATGGAGTGAGCACAGCACAAGCGAACGTGAACGGCGACGCTGCGCAGGCGTTCGGCAGCGCCAGCGGCGGCGCGGGGCTGGCGCGCGACGGGTACTACTACCCCGGACAGGCCATCGCGCAGGCGCAGACCTACGACGCCCTGCCCTTCCCAGAAAGCGCCTACGGTGCCGCTAAAGCCGTCGCACAGAACGGCGCGTACTTCCCTGTGCCGGCGCCCGCCACCGTCATCACCTACGAGCAGAACTTCGCGCCCGCCGCGTCCTCCACGTCGCACGCCAACTCGCACGGCGGCGGCGTCGCGGAGTCCTCCGCCAACACTCGGGGCGTCGGCGGCTACGGTGTCACCTCGTCCAACGCTAACACACACGGTGAAGGCTCCGCCGACTCCAACGCCAACTCCGGCATCGGCGCCACCAGCTCCTCCGCTAAGACTCTCGGTGAGGGCTCCGCCTCGTCCTCTGCGCAGAGCAACGGCGTCACTGGCGTTGTGTATCCTGCCTACCAGCCGGCGCCCGCCGTCATCGACGCCAAGTCTCCCTTCTACTACACATCGTACGTGCCAGTTGTGCCCGCTCAGGGAGTCGCTTCCTCCAATGCGAAAGTAGTCGGCTCCGGAAACGCCGCCTCCTCAGCCAGGGTAGGTCAAGGCCAAGCCAGGACCATCTCTTGGCGTTTCGGTACATTCTACGACGCGCCCTCCTCCGCCCAAGCTCAAGCCAACACTCACTCTGGTTACGGCGCCGCCAAGTCTACTGCAAACACCCACGGCTACGGCTCCGCCAACGCGAACGCTGGCGTCAACGGCTACGGCTCCGCCAAGTCCGTCGCCGACAACCACTCCGCCGGGTACGGCGTCGCGCAGTCGTCCGCTAACTCGCACGGCGCCGGCTCCGCCAACGCCAACGCTAACGTGAACTCTGCCGGCTACGGCGGCGCGCGCTCCTCTACCGACGTGCACGGCCAGTACCACGGCAGCTCCCGCAGCTCCGCCGACGCGCACTCCCACGGCTTCGGCAACGCCGCCTCCTCCGCCAGGACCCAGGGCGTGAGCACCGCCTACAGGGTGGCCAACTCTCAGGCGAACTCCTTCGGGTCCGGCTCGGCGCGCGCCAACGCCGTGTCTGCTTGAACAGGCGGGACGGCTCCCTGCACCAGTGAGCAACCACATCACGACGACTTCCGGACATGCCGGACACTTGTCTTGATGTATTTGCGAAGTGCACGACTGCATGAAGTAATTTATTTAACTTATTTATTTAATGGATCGATGTTATCCTGGAAAATGACGCAGAAAAATGAATGCCATAAGCCCATAAATAAATACAACACTGTAAAATTACTCACTGATTTACTTATTTACCACACACCTCATACAAATAGAAGAAATATGATTGAAATACGAAGAATAATAAATTGGAAACCGTAACCCGGTTTTTTAAAAATTGTAGAAGAAAATGCCTGAATTCTTTTAATGAGAAAAATTCTTCACTACTGTCGAGCGCAGGTGCGTTATTTTCAGGGGTGTAGGGCTCGACCATTTAAGAACCACGCTTCACGGTGTGCAGGTTTTTCCAACGTTCGTATAATTAAGAAAAAAGTAACTTTTTCAATTGCAGAAAAAAAAGCAAGCTATGCAATTATAGTATAACTATCTTTACCCGACTGCCTAAAGAAGTGGTGGAATAAGTATGTGTTTGTATATTTGTTCTTTTTTACCAAATGCGTCTGCCATGTCTTCGACGTTGTCACGTTTTTAAATACGAGAGGTATTGGGGAAGTCCTCACGCCCGAACCCAAGAAGGTCTTCTATTTGTTTCTAATTGTACAGGCAGTTACGAATAATATTGGTCCATTTGTGTTTTTTTTTATTTTCCTTCTTGCAAAAAAATGGCTTACCCGTTTTATTCGTACCAAACAGGCAGTTATGATAAAAGTTTTCTAGAACAACATGGAAGCTCCTTAGAGTGAGTTGCACCATTTAACTATCACGATAACCAAACCCACACACAACTCACCCTCAGTAAGTTGAATGTAAGATTATTTAAGTTCTACACTCTTATTTTATTTATTTAACTATTTATGTCACACCTAGAATATTAAAACCCGACTACGACAAAAAATCGAAGCTGAAATAGATTTTCAGTATGAAACTAGATTTTCAGGAAGCTGAAAAAAAAACAAGGTTACTGGAGAAACAAGAACAGAAACCGTCGTCGCGCGTTATTAAGAAGCTGCTTTTCCACTCGCCTATTGTAAACATCGAGCACAGTTTAAAAGCTTGTTACTTCATCTAACGCAATCCAACGTGATGTTTGACGAAAAGGCAACGTGAACAAAGAAAGATAATACCTGAAAACTCTGTTATCATTCAGTGATTCCGTGATTTACTCGAATATTTTACAAAACATGTTCCAGGAAATACGTGTTTTGTTTTAAACCCTTAAAAGTTTTTGAAAAAAATTTACATTATTTAGAAGCAAGGCTTCTATTGTAATACTATTTTGACTTTTTTTAGTTTTTGAGTAAATTACGAGTATGAAGTGTCAAAGTTCATGCAAAATAGCAGATTTTCAGAGGTCTTAACTGGATTAGTTTAAAACAAATTTACAAAATGATTTAAATAGAAGCCTAGATAATATCGCCAAGATACTGCGTTTTCAAATATCTAATGAAAAATGTGTAATAACGACATAATCGCGTAAGAGCGGTTGTATGAAAAACAGTGAAAAAGTATGTCGAGTTACATACCCTTGAAGTGTTATTTTAATTTTAATATCGGTCAATATACCCTCACATTGTTTGAAACATGATAAGCAGGTTTTTCACAATAAGTTCAGTACATTAGATGCGCATTCGACTCCAACTATAAACATCAGCCCTTTGGATATAGCTAAATGTTTTATTTAACCAACCATAGCAGTTAACTGGTCCTTGAAGAATAAATTGTCATGACTGTATCATATATATACGCTATGAAAGCATTATTTTTGTATGAAAGTTATTTTATATTGAAAAAACAATATCAGTTTTTATGTATCTTACATCTTATTTTCATCAAAATGCATTCCAAAATTTGCCTCGCCTAAACCCTCATTCAGCCCATCATTGACTACGCTGACGCCTGTTATTTGGATGCTTAAAAAGATGAACAGAAAAGAAAAGCCGTAGTCACACGTTATATAGGTACCAACCGTAAGGTCGACTGGTAGAAAATTTTGAATTGAATGGTAAAAAACAATATAATCTTGAATTGGAGTGGTTCGACGAGAAAATATATCCTGCAATCGGACCCCGTGACCGAATCGTTTCGACCTCAAACGGCGAAAATGTGAAAGTGATTTAGAATTAAATACTTCAACTTTTCAACGGGACTCGGTAAAGTTCGTGAACTTCGTAAATAGGTAACATGGCTACGTTGCTACGAAGGCGCGTAGCACTCATTTTCGTAGCATAGTGAGTCTAATAGATAAGCTTGCAGCCAAGTTACAATCGAATTCCGTTCTCTAATCGGTAACGCCTCGGTGACAGCAATTGTAGAAAACGATAAGTTGGTAGCCATGTTGACGCGCCTGAGTCGGCCGCTCCTTCTACAATGTAGCGTTTGTATAACAAAGGATGTAGCGTTAAATATTGTAGAAACGATTTTGAACAATGTGAACTTGGCTACGAATTGTCTTTTTGGTTTTTC
Source organism: Mythimna albipuncta (assembly GCA_929112965.1). Classification (NCBI taxonomy): domain Eukaryota; kingdom Metazoa; phylum Arthropoda; class Insecta; order Lepidoptera; family Noctuidae; genus Mythimna; species Mythimna albipuncta. Next base: position 4,724,460 of record OV815959.1, on the reverse strand, counting down.
TGACCACGCGACTTTACGTTGAGATGACGTCATTCCCATACGTTTCATCACTTTTCGACAGCGTTCACGATTGCAGAATAACAACTTGGCTAAGCGTGCAGGTCTGGGGTTACCATAGGTGTTGCAGTTTAGTTTAATGAGTAGGTATCGAATAGTTTAGTCGCCAACTTATAATATATGTAAAGCATAATATATTTTTCATCTTCATTACAGCCGAAACATGGCCACTGTTGTAGAAAAGCCTCCCCTAATTGACGCCACAACACACGGGAGGCATTTCACGTGAAGCGGACGACTAAAAAATTTCGATGTTTCCGATTTTGGTAATATTTGAGTATGTTATAATATGTCTATATTCTCGATATACGTACATAATATTTTTATCGTGTTTTGTATGATTTACGAGTATGAGGGTTTGAAAATTTGACGAACTCTCAGGTATGCGCTGCTTCGAATGCCGTTTTCCAGTTTAATGAAGTTGAAATTAAATAAATTAAGTAATAGATTTTATTTTTCATTGAATGAAGTTTTTAACTAAATATTCGATAATGAAAAAAAAAAATTTTTATTGAAAAAAAATTCAATTTAAATTTTTTTTTTAATTTCTCAAACTTGGACCTCTTTAATGTTTTTTTTTTTTTTTGTTATTAAAGCTCTTAGTGTTACCGTAGTGCTCGCTAAATGTTATAATGGACTTAAAAGTCGTTTAGGAGCCAAATCGATTAGGTACAGTGGCGGAGGACGGCGGGACGACAGGGCGATCTTTATTATTTGTTTCTAACTTAATTTTAGCTATATTTAATTACATTTTCGGTTACTAATAATACTCGTAATAAAACCATGTTCAAAGTTAATTCAATCCGTTTATTAACTTAATTGCAATTTGACGTTGGTTATTTAACTTAATATATTCGGTTTTGTTCGATTAAGCAGGCCTTTACTCAAAGATCTCTCTTTGAGCAAAGGCCTCCTCCATTTGTAGGTACAATTTTTTAGGGTTTTGCTAATGTTAGCCATTTCTAACCCTGTACTAATTAACTCACTGGCTCATAATTCTTGTGGTATCCTTTGCCCCTATTTGGCCTGTCCACTTTGCTATTTACTTGGATCGTTTATCGTCATAATGTAATCTTGCTACAAAATAGGCTGTATTGATTTATTACTATACTGAAATCAGAAATGTTTATTTCAACTAGCCCATTTACATGCGTAGTAACTAGTACATATATATCGATGATTTACAGGCACTTTTGAATTGTTAATGTCGGTCAATCAAAAAAAGTGAAACCAAATTGCACGTTCACGCACTTTGATTTCCATGATGAAGAACGTTCAAGAACCTATCTTTGAAACAAGCCGACTATTCGTTGAGTATTGTCAGTAAGTATATTAAAATACTCCACCAATGTATTTTTTAAATATATCCAAATTTCATATAAATCACAATTTAATCTTACTAATAACGAGCTACTTGCTTAAGATGTCCAGTTAAAGCGCTCGCCTTGAGGTCGATGCACTCTGTACTATATACAATACATACATACCTAATAAAGGACGGTATAGGTAGCACAGTGGTAAAAGGATTGGCTGCTGCACTGCTTCTTTCAGGTTAATTTCCTGCACGATTCACGAACAAATATTTATATGGCCTATAGAGAATAGTTCCGTATCATACCTATGTGAGTTTACTTACATGTTTTGATCCACCTGTGTGAGTTTCTTGTTGAGCTCCTTAGTAGTCCTAAGTTGAGGTATACGAATATATAATATTCCACACAACTATCACACAACGCCGTCTAGTCCCAAGCTAAGCAGAGCTTGTGTTATGGGTACTAGACAACTGATAAACATACATATATATTTCTAAATACATACATATTATATATAAATTACACCCAGACACAGAACAAATCATCATGCAAATCACACAAACATTTGTCCTGGATGGGAATTGAACCCACGACCTCCGGCATAGCAGTCAGGGTCACTAACCACTAGACCAACAGGCCAGTCAAGTCAGTGCTGACAAATGCTTGAACTGACTGGACAGGTATACTCAAAGCTGTATGGTTATTTCCTTAAAAGACCATCTCCGACAGTAATCTGTATGGTTCTCATGTGATTTGACCGTTACATATTTGATGTATGGAATTTAAAAGATACTGTCCCTGAGTTTGTTTCGGTGTTTCTTCTCAGGGTAGTCAGCTAGGAAACACCGGATTCATCTAGTTTAAGCTGACGAAAAAAATTGACGTGAAAAAGTGTTTTTAAAAAACCTGTTTGCAAAATAAATATCAAATTATCATTTGGGAACGCACCCATAATTCCCAGTCTAGAATAAATTCTAAGACCAAAAAACAATTGCCCTAAACGATGCTAATGATACTACTAATAAACCATCTTTAGTTAACAAACTCACAGCGACACATCTATCGCTCGCTATCTCATCTCATAATTTACGAGTGTCAGCTAGTAGGCGACGGCGACGGTCGTAGGTATGGCTCAGCCGCGCAGGAGTGGTGGTAGTACTCGCTTCTTAGTATATAAGCGCGGAGAAATTCTCTCACTGCATCCACTCAGCAGAGATCTGAACATTAGTGAACATGGCGACCAAGTTTGTAGCAGCTGCGGCGCTCTTCGCGTTGTGCCATGCCAATCCCGCCCTTATAAACGGTGAGTCCTTAATTGCATCCACAATAAAATAATATAGTTTATGTTTCACCTATTTTCTTGATTTCCCTCCATTTTATTTTTCTTTTCTATTATCCCAGATATTGTATACCGTAACGGACGGGCCTACTCCCTGGGCCAGGCGACCAGCTATGGCAATGGAGTGAGCACAGCACAAGCGAACGTGAACGGCGACGCTGCGCAGGCGTTCGGCAGCGCCAGCGGCGGCGCGGGGCTGGCGCGCGACGGGTACTACTACCCCGGACAGGCCATCGCGCAGGCGCAAACCTACGACGCCCTGCCCTTCCCAGAAAGCGCCTACGGTGCCGCTAAGGCCGTCGCACAGAACGGCGCATACTTCCCTGTGCCGGCGCCCGCCACCGTCATCACCTACGAGCAGAACTTCGCGCCCGCCGCGTCCTCCACGTCGCACGCCAACTCGCACGGCGCCGGCGTTGCGGAGTCCTCCGCCAACACTCGGGGCGTCGGCGGCTTCGGCACCACCTCCTCCAACGCTAACACACACGGTGAAGGCTCCGCCGACTCTAACGCCAACTCCGGCCTGGGCGCCACCAGCTCCTCCGCTAAAACTCTCGGTGAGGGCTCCGCCTCGTCCTCTGCGCAGAGCAACGGCGTCACTCGCGTTGTGTATCCGGCCTACCAGCCGGAGCCTGCTGTCATCGACGCCAAGTCTCCCATCTACTACACATCGTACGTGCCAGTAGTGCCCGCTCAGGGAATCGCTTCGTCCAATGCAAATGTAGTCGGCTCCGGAAACGCCGCCTCCTCAGCCAGGGTAGGTCAAGGCCAGGGCAGGACCGTCTCTTGGCGTTTCGGTACACTCTACGACGCGCCCTCCTCCGCCCAAGCTCAAGCCAACACTCACTCTGGTTACGGCGCCGCCAAGTCTACTGCGAACACCCACGGCTACGGCTCCGCCAACGCGAACGCTGGCGTCAACGGCTACGGCTCCGCCAAGTCCGTCGCCGACAACCACTCCGCCGGGTACGGCGTCGCGCAGTCGTCCGCTAACTCGCACGGCGCCGGCTCCGCCAACGCCAACGCTAACGTGAACTCTGCCGGCTACGGCGGCGCGCGCTCCTCTACCGACGTGCACGGCCAGCACTACGGCGGCTCCCGCAGCTCCGCTGACGCGCACTCCCACGGCTTCGGCAACGCCGCCTCCTCGGCCAGGACCCAGGGCGTGAGCACCGCCTACAGGGTGGCCAACTCTCAGGCGAACTCCTTCGGCTCCGGCTCGGCGCGCGCCAACGCCGTGTCTGCTTGAACAGGCGGGACGGCTCCCTGCACCAGTGAGCAACCACATCACGACGACTTCCGGACATGCCGGACACTTGTCTTGATGTATTTGCGAAGTGCACGACTGCATGAAGTAATTTATTATAACTTATTTATTTATTGAGTGTCTTAAGTTCAATGCTGTATGTAAAAAAGAGACAATATGACTGCCATAAATAAATTACAGACGATATAAGTTAAATACTGCATTCTTTATTCAATCACCGCCCTAAACCTTAAATAACATATTAAACTGTATTACAAAAGAAGGAATAGCTACAATGATAAAACGCTTCTTGAAGTAAAAGCACGAACATTATAATCTCAAAGGTAAAGTTCAGTAATCACAGTTTCCCCTGCATGAAGGGCTTCAGATACTTGTGGAAGCTCTGGTTGACGGGCTCCGCGTTGAGGGGGCTCTTCTGCGCTTCCTCCATCAGACGCTCGTACACGCGCCCGTCGTACGCGCCCAGGGTTGAGTTCAGGATCTATGAAATAAATGATTTATGTTTTTTGAAAACATCAATGACACCATTTGTTTGACTGGATTTTCACACAGTAATGCTGATGTATCGTACCTTATCAGTAAAGTCAAAAGCATCCACCAGTCCCACGGCGTTAGGTCTGATTTTTCCGAGCAGTTCCTCGTAGGTTTCCTGCAGCTGACGCACATCACCTTCAGATATGGATGTGTACTAGAAAACAGAATGACAAAATTAATTCGAGTTTCCTGAAAACTGGTACTATAGAGCCATAGCTTATCACGATTTTTCATACTCGTTTGCGTAAATATAAACGACAATATGTACTCTGGTTACTATAAATTATTATTATGAGCTCGTTGTGTCCCACTCCAGAGCAAAGGCCCTTCCATTATACCATTATTTTTTTTCTCTGTTAGACATTAGTCCTGACCCACTTCTGGCCAATCCTTAAGGGGATGCATCTCGACATACATTTTCACTGTTTTTCATACAACCGCTCGTACGCGATTATGACGTTATTACACATTTTTCATTAGATGTTTCGAAAACGCAGTATCTTGTGGATATTATCTAGGCTTCTATGGAAATCAATTTATAAATTTATGTAAAACTAATCCAGTTAAGACCTCTGAAAATCTGCTATTTGCATGAACTTTGACACTTCATAATTTACTCAAAAAATTAAAAAAGTCAAAAAAGTACAACTATACAAGCCTAGCAAATTTTATCAAGATTCTAAATAATGACAATGTTTTTCAAAAACTTTTAGGGGTTTAAAAAAAACACGTATTTCGAGTAAATCAATTATTATTATTATTATTATATTATTATATTGTACACCAAAAAGTAATTCAGCTTATACAAAAACTTCAATTTGTGGGTACAACTAGGGCGGTCTTATAGCTGAAAGTGATATCTTCCAGACAACTTTATGATGGCTAAGAGCTTAAAATAATACACGAGGTAGTCTGTGGTGTACTGCTAACTGTATAAAACACAATACTCAATGCAATGCGAGTGGAGAAGCAGCCTCTTAACCTGTCAATCGTGATAATGACAGACACAATTGAAAGACAATAGGTGCGCGAACGCCGGCGTTCGCTTGGGGTTTAATGAATTAAGGTAGGAGTCCAAATCGTCACGCTATCTCCTTCGATTTGGTTAATATACAGTGAAACACAATAATCCCGTGAATATCAGTGAAGCGCAATTTGACATATCCAAACGTTTACATTAACTCGAATAAGTAAGTATTAAAACTGCAATGCGACAAACGCAAAAATCTATGAGCTTGTGAGACAATTGCAAAAACTTGCTAAATGATTCACATCACACATTGTATGATCACCTGAACCGATACGTGAAATCGCATCGCAGCTATTCGTATCGCAGGTTTGTTTACAAGCCCTAAGGCCTGTAAGCCTTAGTCAGTTACAAAATGACGATGATCTCTGTACGTGCTATGCAAGTTCGCGCAAGGACTATTGGAGACTGAACAAACTATTTCCATACTTGGTTGTCTTTGATATATGAGCTATAGTGTAATTTAATTACTGTCACTGTTTATGTATATGATATATACTGTTCCCTGTGTTTCTGTGTAAGATTGTTGAAATATAAACCCATAACCCATCAAGGACCACCTTCGGTTGGTAGGAAACTATTGCGAATTATGGAAAACAAAGATTTGTGGGCTATTGGTTTGGGAGGCTTAAGTGGACTAGTTATCAAAATCTATTAAAAGACTAATGGCCTTTGCCTGTACAATCTTATTTAAATATGCCACAAAAACGGCAGCTAGCAAGAAGTGACGTAGCAACGACGGCAAAGGGGACAACATATAATGAGGTGCTTGAGGAGTGGAGTGGTATGCCACATAGGTATAAAGCTGTATGTATGTATACACCTCCATATTAGACCACCCCGGAAGTACGGTAGAGGATGTATAATCAAGTAATATGTGGACAATCTCGCAAGCCAAATCAAGGTGATTGGTTTGCTCAGGTAGACTAAATTATAATTATGATTTTATTAATCACATTACAATTTAACAACCAGCCCCCCTAGCCAAGTTACAACCGTTTCGCTTGCGTCGAACGCTTCGAGTTGGCTGCATCGCCGAATCTTTTGTTCTCATCACGTGACTGAGCTTTGAGATGACGTCATTCCCGTACATTTGAAGCTTTCTACAAGCGTTAACGATTTCAGATTTGCAAGATGGCTAGGAGTACAGAACAAAATATTCAAGAAGTAAAACAAATTAATAAACATTTATAACCGTAACTGTTATCCAGCAAGATGACAAGACTTGTCAAATAAAAATAAATAACTCTGAGCGTCCAAATATTTAATTTAATGAGCACTTAAGGCATAAAAGTGTAATTAATTCTATAAACTGACGGAGAGGTGCGATGTTTTGCGAGCACCGGTAAATGGCGTGCTTATCTATCAACAATGGCCGCCACTAGACATTGATTACCCGTTTATTGTGGTGTAGACACACGTCACAAAATAGATAGGTACAGAAGACAATCTTATGTATGTACTTCACTTTTTATACCTACGCTCGGTGGACGCACACTAATGAGCGTTTGAGCCGGAACTGTTCGATGAGTGGTCCGAGACGCGACCAAGATATCGTGTCCGTGAGCGGTGTCTATGTGTGCGTTGCTCGAGCGCGCTTTGTATGTAAATTGACTTCTGTACCTATCTATTTTGTGCACACGTTTCATGTGCTGCGGCGATGCTTTGGATTTTACTTATATTTATTACTAGCTTCTGCCAGCGACTTTGCCCGCGTGAAAAATGATTTCTCCATACAATTTGAACCCCTGTTTTATCCCCTAAGGGGGTGAATTTTGAAAAATCCTCTCTTAGTGCTCGCCTACGTCATAAAAGGAAACCTTGTGCTAAATTTCACAGTCACGGGTGTGTGTTGATATGTCAGTTTCTCCTTTTATTACATACTAACTTTTGCCCGCGACTTCGCTCGCGACTCTATATAAAATATAGCCTATGTCACTGAGGAATAAATCAGCTTTCTATCGGTGAAAATATCTTAGGAATCGGACCAGTACTTCCAGAGATTACCTCCTACAAACAAAAAAACAAACTTTTCCTCTTTATTATATTAGTGTAGATAAGCTTTGGCTTCGGGTTCCTCATACCAGCGGGTTCGCCCGCGTGAAAATAAGAAATTATTGCAAGAGAACATGCTCCTGGGAGTAAAAGTATCCTATTATTATTATTATATACGTTTATTCACAAATATTACATATAAATTACATTTTTAAATATTTCAATATAAAATATAACATTTAAAAATATAAAAATATTATTATTAAACAGCTTTATTGCACACCTTAACTTACTAAAGGATAATAATTAACAAAAATAAGTGTACAATAGGTATGTCTTAAGTGGCATTCCAGAACATGAATCTGTACTCATGGACCAAATATAATGTCAAATACCAAATATCATGACTTTGAAGGCTCGACTCGACGAGTTCATCATTGCCAATTATCTTAGTCAATAATAAAACAAACTAACACAAAATTTTTTTTTGTTTACATATGAAGATAACCTTTCCACAAGATCAAGGGAACAGTTATCCAAATTCGGGGTCACCACACGAGCTGGCAGGACTTGCAGCAAAAACCATTGGACCGTCTGACCGCGTGTCGATAGATCAATATCGATCATTTTGATAAACCGGCCGGTCAAATAAACAGTTGGTAAACTATCGACTTAAGTCTCGAAGCAAAAAACCATTGGAGAAAGTAATTTGTTATCGATCTTGCAGGTGACAAAGTCCGGTAAAAAATTGTCTGGTAATTATTTAGTCGTAATGGAATAGACCAATGAGTAATCTACACTAATATTATAAAGAGAGTTTTTTTTTGTTTGTAGAAGGTAATCTCTGAAACTACCGGTTAGATGGTTAAAATTTTTGTAAGCTGCTTTATTCCTGGGTGAATAGTGTAACATTATGGGAGTAAGAGGGAACGTTATGAGAGGCAAAGTTAAAATTATGAAAGGTAGGACGGAGAGGTAGAGGTAAAAGAAGACTTAAATTAAAAGAAGGAGATATCTCTCCCGTACCAGAGTAAAGTAAAGCTAAGAAGAAGAAGGTAAGAGAAGTTTGAAGTTAAGAAGGAGATGTATGGGTGTGAAATCTGAACGAAAGGAGTGAGAGAGTGAGCTAAAAAATAAAGATAAAATAATAAAACCTTACGTCCTTTAGTTGCGTTTTGTGTTCCAAGACCACAGTAAGTGTTTCAAACTTTCCTGCAGCCCTAGTAGTCAACGTTAAATCCAGAACTTAATGATTTTTTTCCGACACCTGCCCATTCACATAGCTTCGTCAGTTCGTATACAAGCAGTAACAGTTAGCCATGACGTCAGAGAATGACTTGACTTTGACATTGACCGTACGTCAGTGTCACGTCACATTAGTATGTTTATTGGGTCACAAGTTCACGACGTTATAAAACTTTTTGTTCAATTTGAGTTCTTTTTTTTTTTGTTGAGGATATAGTAATCGAGCAGCTGACTTAGGTAGGGTTCATATAATGGTTGAATCTGGCCGAATAAGCTTTTTGAACGACGAATTTAGTCCCCGAACTTTTTTTATTTTATTTGTTTGGTGTATACTAGTGCTTGACTGCGATCCCACCTGGATAGTAAGTACTTGATGTTTTCTTACATTTGACCTTGAGAACAAGGTAATTGGTCAAGTCACATACAGTGTCCCTTTAAGTTTTTTCATCTTTCTTACCCCCACATCTCATCGGATCCCAAAGATTTGAAGCATTGTTTTTGGGTATAAATTGTTTTCATAGAAACATTTCACTGACTGCAAGCGATCCATCGAGATATTAATTAAGAAAAAAAAAAATGTGGACTGAATGACCACCTCACTCACCATCAAAGATTGCATCGCTACTTACCGTCAAGTGGGATCGCAGTCAAGCACTAGTTAATACCAATTAAAAAAAAAAAAAAAAACCGCAAGCGAACGCGCGGCGTTCGCGCATCTATTTTCTTACTATTGTGTCTCAAATTGACGGTATCTAAAAGGTTAAGTCTAATTTTTCAGCTTCAAGGGACCGCAAACCTGAGTAGGTATATTGTTTTAATTTCAACTCAATGCTTCCACGCATTCTTGAGGTAAAGGGTCTTGACAGACAAACAGACGGACGGACGGACAACAAACTGATCCTACAAGGGTTCCGTTTTTTTTCCTTTTCAGAACTCTAAAAATTGGGTCTTAATTTTTTTTTTCAAAAGTTTAACAGTTTTATTGCAGTATTGCGTTGACTTCGACCGTGAAACCATTTAGGTTTTAGAAGCATATTATGGTTCTATGGTTTCTTTTCTTATATATAAATCGCTCTATATTTCCAAAATGGTAGTTTAATTATTTGGTAGTGTTTCAAACATATTTTTTACTAGAGGCTACTCAGAAACGTACGTTGTATAAAAAACTTCCGCAAAATCTAGAAATATCGTATGGCTAAAACAATTTTAATTAAGCAGTTCATTAGTGAAATGACATTTAATGTAATTAAATTATAAAATTAGCATTTTGCAATCGTTTATCTATGTAGGTATATAAAAGCGAAATACCACTCACTGATTAATCACAAAATCTCGGGATGAAACGGGGGTCCAAAGTTTGTATGGAAAAAACGACTCTTAGTGAGGCCGCACACCAGGCACACTTGTATCACGTTAATTGTGGCGCCACATTCGAAACGCGACACGTTACAAATCGTCGCTACTCACTTCTTGTGGCCCGAACAGACGACTAAACACGATACAAAACGCCATCACACGCCACTCGTGCATTTAAACCTTCTTCGTCAGAGTCCATTATAATAACTTCGCGTATGAAAATGCAGGTTAAAAATGCAGCCACCGGCCACAAGTGGCTGTCGCACGCTTCAGCTTCCTTTGTGGCCGCTTTAAGCTTCTCATGGCGACGTTTGTGGCTGTGGCACATGCCTAAGTCCCTAAGTGTTGCCACACATGGGCCATGTGGCCCATGTATGGATTTGAGTCACCACAATATCTGTCCTGCTATTGAGGTAAATGTATAAAAAAATTTTAAACTATATCTAAGAATATTTATAAAATGTTGGAAATGAATAAGCTCTCTATGGTCAGTCAAAATATGAATAGATAAATTTTTGATTTATGAGTTTATTTTCATTGACAAAACATTTCTAACATCCATAATTTAATATGTAGATATAATTTACAACATTAGGTATCGCTAATCGATTTTCATTTAAAATCGAATCAGTTTTTATGACAAAAATAAAGAGTTTTGACAAAACGATACTGAATGAGCTATTTAGAATGAAATCAATAAAACGAGAAATTTTAACTACATCCTATAATTACGTGTATCATGGTTTTATTAAGTGCCATAAAGAGCACATAAATTATGCTTTAAAATGACTACATAATTAGATCGCATCGGACCGTTTGGCAATCGACGTAGCCAAGTAATTAATTAATTCAAATCCTTGTAATTCAAAATAATTGCGTTCATTATCAAGGTCGGTAGGACGTTCGATCTAAAGTTTATTTTAATTTTTTGTAATTTTGATTAGTAAGTTTTAAAAAAGGGCTTTGTTTGTGTTTTTTTTATCTCCAACCCCCCCCCTCCCACTAGGACTTACTTCAGTACATAAAGTCGATCAAACATGTAAAGTCGCATACAATCCAGGCCCAGACCCGTCGGCGTCGTAGGCCATCATACAAATATTTTTTTTCGTGCGGGATCCGAATCTGTGGCATGTAGTGCAGTAGATAATCGCTCAACTATTGTGCCAACCAAGCAAACTATCTTGATTAAGTATTTTATTACAATCTTTTACTTTACGCTTCAATTACTCAACAAGTGAAGTAGACTTAGACAAATATTATTTTTTTCTATCACTAATAGGTAAATACAATATACGTCGCCGAAATTTTACGTGTTCAATACTTAAGTTTTTGGACTTTTAATCTTTACAAAGTATAAAAAATATGTATTACTCTTTACTCAATCTAATTGAACTTCTCAATTTATTTGTGTTCCAAAAAAATATTTTTTTACTTCTTACATAGCCTTCTTATAGAGGCCCTACCACTAGCTCTTAACGCGATCTATTTGACGCCCTAAAGTGAACTGTTTAAGCGGTTGGAGCTATAAAGGATATTCCATCTCTTTTAGTCGCTCGCACGCCTATCATTATAACATGCCATGGTAAGGTCACTGAAATTTATATATAGATTTTAATACCATGCCAGGGCATCATTAGATTGTAAGAATGTCAATGAAAATAAAGAATATTGTTATTAAAATAAAGTCGCTATGCTCTATCTGTTAATCCGCTAACTCCTAAACAGCACAACAGATTTTGATCCGTTTTGCATTAATAGAAAAAGCAATATATAAGGAAGGTTAAAGGCTATAATAATTTTCGACGCACAACGTAGTACTAACATACTAAGTGATATTCTTTCAGTATCTAAGACTGATAAAGTTCAATGCAACTTTGTCTAAAGTCTTTTTTACGTAGCATGGGAGGATGACAGCTGGCCGTAAAAGAGCATCTTTAAGATGAGAGAAAGATAGTTAGCTATAAAAAATACAGGGTGTAAGGTAAAGCTCTCCACAAATTTTAACCTTTCAATCGTGGAAATCACAGACACAATAGAAAGACAATAGGTGCGCGAACCGAACGAATTTATGGTTTAATGAATTAAGGGCTTGTTCACTAGACGAAACTGAACAACCTTCCACTAGATTTTTTTTCAGGAAACGATAAAGAAAATCAGCCTCTCTACACAAACTATCTATTCAAGTTTGTAATTTTATATGGACTATTAAAACATCACTCCACAAATAAATAACAAAATTGCATCAAACTGTAACCCAGCACTATAATAACAGCGGGTTCGTGACCCACACACATAAATAATTCACACCGATTTTATTTCCAACATGTTTTATTATCACCAATATCCATAAATTTCTCCAAACGTATAATTTATAACAAAACTAGTATTTTGAATGTGGACTATTTAGAAGAAACACCTGCTTTCAAAACGGTTGTTGAGCAAAAATATAGAGATCAATCTAACAAATTGTATCACATTATTAAAAAGAATTTTCAATTAATTTTAAATGGAAATGCAGAAAAGAATGGCTTTTGCATAAAATATGGAGATCATTTAAAGACATCATCATGTTTTTGTAGTGTAATTAGAGGTTTATTAAGAGTCAACCATAAATCTAATCTAGACACCAAAAAAGCTTAATGAAACATACACCTAAAATTTATTAGCTGTTGTCAATAAATAACTGCATTCAAGTATAGCAAAAACACAGTCATTCAAAATTATCCAAAGCTCATTCAAAATAACAGTGAATCAAATTATCCTTACCTCAATCAATTGTTTTTTTTTTATAAGTCAGAGGTCCAAAATAAATCTATGGTGCAGATAACCGTTACATAGACAAAAAACTTTATAACTGATACCTTGTGCATGCCATAGACTAAACACAGTGCATCATTGCTGTTAATTCACCCGTCAATCGTAGTCATTATGGCAATCCATTGAACTGTTATTTAAATCAGTTGATTAGAACCGCATTTGAGGATGCCAGTGTTAAAGTGTTTGAGCTAGATGCAGAAACAGTATTCTAATAATATGCCTTGTTACACAGACTGATACTTCCAATCACAATACTGATACACCAATTATCTTGTTTAAAAAGTAACAGGAGTTTTTGGTGAGAGTTTTTTGAGTAAGTTCTGTGGATTTTTTAATTGTTCGCTAATTGATTCTTATTAGATATTGTAAAGTAAAGGCGTAGTGAATCTCAAGAGTCTACACAATTATACATTATGTGGAATAGTTGGAACAGACGCAATCTCAGTTAAATGCAGCTGAGAATTTCACTGTCAACTACCTGTCACAAGCTGAGAAGGCTAATTCGATCAATTTACTGCAAAATATAATTTTTAATCATCAGTTTCAAAATTTGTTACATCCGCAATCTAATGGAAAATTGACTTTAATAAGTATCTAAAACTTAATACTTTATAAACTTGATACTGTTTAAATGGTCTATACTCAAAGCCATAACAAAAAAGAACAACAGGAGCATAGACTGCAAATGCAGACGTCAATGTCAAAACATAACGGGATGCCAACATACCAAAGTGCCGCGATGACGATGCGGAAATGCATCAAAATACACAGATATATACAACTCACACCCCAGTACGTCATTTTTGACTTAATATCTACAGATCTTTTCGCCTTATTTGGTAAACTGCAGGCGGTAACGGCTACTGTCAACACCAACAAAACTGCACATAGCTGTAATGTGTCAGCTTTATGATAACATGACGGATCGCTGTGTTTCAACCCGACATTTTAACACGAAACACTAAAAAAATACATGCTAAGAATTCCGGGAAATGCACTAAAAACATTTTAAATTACGTCCTTTATAAAAACATATCATACAAGTTCTAAAATAATAACCCTATAAGGAAAAAGAACGGGCAATACATGCACACCTAAATATACTGGTCACATTTTTTCGTCTAATAAAAAATAAAAATGCTAAATGACTGACTCGTAGACAAGCGCATAAATATGTTTTACCGTGCAGTGAGTTTGTACACCGTATTATTTAACTGTACCTGTGCAGATAATCAAAGCTATTGTTATGTAGGACGCCATTATGTTGGCATGATCCAGTTATATGAAATTTATCGATATTATCTAACAGTACGGAATAATTGCTATCTTGTTCTTATACAGAGAAATTTGTGTCAAGTTTAGATTTGGAGATATTAAACGGGATCAGTATACTATTGATCAAAGATAAGCTCATCATTTGTACTTTTCTCATTGTTTCCTTTGAGAAAGTGGGTATCATAATTCATTCCGTATCTACTTCTATCAAATCCTGGCTTTCATTCAACTTACAAGGTTTAAATTTTTCCATCGCTATGTTTTTTGTATTCAATAAATTTCTTTTGTATTGGTCTATTTTATCGTATTTCTAAGCAATGTTAAAATGTATATCCTGACCCAGATTACTTTTAGTCTCCTTTGGACAATAAGATCTTCATCTTCAGTATTTTAGTCCGAAATCACACATTGCTTGATCTGGGCTTTCACTCTTATTTGCCATAGTACCAAGTCCTGTATGATGATAAACCATCTGAGCGTCCGAATGTCACCACAAGGATCCAGCATAATATCAGCGTCAGGTATTTTTGCCTGACACATTCTGAGCTGGACTCCCATTGGTGCAGCGCGACATGCATACCGCACTATGGGTCTATTTTGGTATTTCTCTTTTTTTTTGTCTTAGTACCTACATGTGTTATTTTTTTTCTCCTTGTTGTTGTCTATGTGCTTAGTTTTTATAATTTGTGTGCATTATGTGTTTTGGTGCATGTTTTGTGCTGTAGCTAATAAATGATTTATCTATCTATCATATGGTTCTCATTCAAAGACTCTAGATTTAGACGTTCTTCCAACTATAACCTACAGACGTCAGCTCTGAATGCAACTATGTATTTCAAATATTTGAACCTTGTTTGTTTGTTTGTGGGTGTTTTTTTTTTTGTTGGTGTTGTTTCTGCTTTAAGTGTAAAATAGTATATAATAGTAAATAATAATACATTTTTTAGTAATGCTTTGTCGATCCCGGACATGTTGCTATCACAGAGGGCTTAGCCAAGTTGATAATCTACAATTGTTAACGCTAGTAGAAATTTCAAATATATGGGAATGACATCATCTCAAAGTTAAAGAACAGAATAAAGGAATCGGAGGCGTTACCGACTGTAGAAAGAGATTCGAAGCGAATCGGTCGTAACTTGGATAGGCCTGCTGGTCTTTGTCTCAGTTGCTTCTCATGACTAACTTTGCAGAGAACTTACCAGCAGCAGATCTCCAAGTTTCTCCAAGGCCCAGTAGACGGTGTACAATTTCACCAGGTTGTTCAGCACCCTCTTCAGAGGTTCAGATAAGGATGAGGTCGTTCCCTCCACCTCCGACTTGTATGTCGACAAGATGAAAGCTCGGCAGTGAGCCTGTGGACAACATAGTTATGTTTTTATTTTACAGAACCCTGATAAATATTATACCAATGCTTGTGATTTGAACTCAAAAATAATTTATTCACACTTTTTTTATGGTGGGAAAATCATCTAATGATAACCCCCGCTGTTGGGCGGAGTGGGAGATAGTGTCCCCCCCACCCCGTTACTTCGTGCCTTCATACCGGGGCTGAGCTACCTCTCGAAATTTAGGCTTCGACCCAGCTGGGCTCCTGTTGCTGACAACTCCTTGAGGCGCGCGGGAACAGTGCGCGCTGTCGACGACTTGGGCTCGGTCCGGAAAGTTACCGGATAGTCGGACAGTGATCTACCCATTGCTCGCCGTCCGCAAGCCCGCGCCTACGGTGGCTGGAAATCGGGATCAGAATCCCGGTGGCGGCGAGAGCGCCGTTGCCTGGTGCGGTCGGCCTCCTCCTTTGCTAGCAGTAATGCTTCGCAGAAGGAGGTAATGTGTTCAAACTTAAATTTAAGTTAAGTTCAAAATGTTTTTATTTCACATAAGCCTACATTTATAAAACATTAGAAGCTAGTGCATGGTTCCAATTGCTAGTTTCGTATGGAGAAAAATTTTATGGTTCCTCTTTTTTAAAATGGTGATGAATGATATGATACTGCTACGGTTTTTTATCACGCAAAGGATTTACATCAGTCTATTGATATGCTTAACGTCTTTTAAACCGACTTCAAAAACGGAGATTCTATGTTCGAATGTTTGTATTTTTCCATGAAAGTTCACCGATTTTTCAATTAGTTGTAGACCGATATTTAAAAATTTTAATACGTTCGAACAAACTTTTTTTCGATGCAGGTTCGTTTAAATTTAGTGAAGATCTGATGAAGAACCTCGGACATATCAAATTAACAATGAAACTCATGCCAGCTTATTGTTTACAGCATTCCCTAACAGAACATCACATTGGGTTCACGTTTATTTCTTAAACAGCACCAATGTGTGTGTATGTGCATATTGAGTCATTAGGAGCACTTTGTCAATCTTATAGATACTATTAGGTACCATACTCTGTCACTATATTACGTGTTCGATTAAATGTATGAATATTTTTGTTTATTTTTTTTTATTAACTATTTATTGATACATTTATCTATTTATTAATTAACTATTACATTTATTTATTAATTATATTAAAATTTTATTTATAAATTTAAGCAATATATTTTGAACCGTTTTTTTTACTGAGCAAAAATAATAATAATATCCATAATGGATAGTTATTATTACCAGAAAATTGAACATTAGCCACACCTCCATCGTAATTTAGTCAAAAGAATATCTTAATTATAATCCTAACAAATACGTACATAAAGACATTCAAAGATAGTTCAAATATTAATAGTTTAGTTTTAACTGCAGGCTCATTGATTGATGAAGACAGTTTAATTGAAGGAGTTACTAAAGCCATGCCGTGCGACTTTTTTAATCTATATTTTTAATTTAAGAACCGTTAGACACATAAAGTAAGGACACTGCCTATAAACTAAGAAAAGCCATTAGCGCTGGCACAGTATTATTAACTTGCCAATAATTAATACATAATAATAGGATTTTATTACTTTTTTGTCAAACATGATTAGTGTTAATTAGTTTCTTTAGCTTCCTGTTTTTAGGTTGTTGACTTAATTTTGTATGCAGATTGTAAATATTTATTTTTATTCTCAGTGACTCTTTTCCGGTCTTAGGTCGGTATTAGCAAAACTTGAAATGGTAACGCTTCAGTCACATTTCAAAATCATTATAAAATAAAAATGGTTTACTAGATAAAAAACAAACTACACAAATAAAATAAAGGCCAATATTGGGTACTGTTAAAATACAGCTTTATTTTTGAAGGCATTTAGTTAAATACATTAATTTATATTAATATACTAGCGGTCCCGACACGGTTGTTCTGTCCGAAAGCTGGGCCCCAAGTCTGCTATTTTTATAAATTCGTCATTCCAACACGATCCCATTGTCATTTTACTAAAAGTTTGTAATCTGTTAACACATAAGGATCGATCATTGATCGGTCAATGGCCTTGTAATAGAATTGTGGTAGAATGATAATTTTGAGCATATTAAAACCAATAACGTTCTAATGGTAAAACACTGATCAAATAAACTGTCAAAGTTTTAGCAGATTATCGCAAACGTCAAATATTCATGTGTCAATATGTACGAGATTACCATTATATGCCACTTCTTTCAAAGGAGGGTCAGTGGTTGACCATTGGAAAGTCATAATGACGCCATTATATTAGTAGATTACCAAACTTGTCAAAATCGACAATGACTTATGACATCAATGATAGACCATTCTGACACTATTGTAATAGCAGACTTGAGGCCCTGGACTTTTGTCGGTATAAAAATTTGAGAACCCGATTGCAGCGTATCGGGTCTAATATTATTTTTATATCGTGAGAAAACCGGCATGTCCAGAACCAAAAATTCGAAGACATGTGACAGTCACCAACTCGCACGGGGCCCGCTTGCTGGATTACGACCCATTCATTACCTCTCCTAGAGAGGAGGCGTGAGTCCCAGCAGTGGGAATATGAAAAGGCTGATTATGCTATTGTTTATGCTAAATTGACTGCCTTTCTTTGAACTTTTTATGGTTCATAATAAGCCTATTATTTATCGTATTATAAAGAACCAGATTCTTATTTGAATAATTTATCAATAAAAAGAAGTTATGAGGTAGCTTCGATATTTCATATTTGATGGCTGCGTTTTACTAAAATCTGACAAAAATCGATGACCGTGTAATACATTGATTTCTGCAGATAAATTATGGCATTCAACAAATTAGTAATTTATTTTCATTTCTACTATTCTTGGAAAAGACGTTATATACCTATCAAATGTTCAATGGTTTCATTTACTTATTTATGTGCCTTTATCCTATTTAGAGGATCTTACTTATTTTACGATTAAAAATACCTTTTTTAATCATAGATGATAACTTAGTATTATTTAATACATTTTAAACCTTATACTATTCTACTAAAAAAAAAAACCGGCCAAGAGCATGTCGGGCCACACTCAGTGTAGGGTTCCGTAGTTTCCCGTCCGTCACAAATTCACAATAACTGTACCCACTTATGAGGTTAGAAAAATGCCTGCATATACGATTATATTACAAACTTAGTCCAGGAATTATTTTGTAGAACCCTTTTGTCTTTTTTGTACAAAAACTGTTCTTTCCATCAAGTTCAAAATAATTTTCCTAGAAAGTCCTTATAAAGTTCTACTTTTCGAATTTTTTTCATATTTTCTAAACTCTTGGTTCAAAAGTTAGAGGGGGGACACATTGTTTTTTGTTTTTTTGCGATTTTTTCCGAAATTATTGACATTATCAAAAAAATATTTTAGTAAACCCCTATTCATTTTTAAATACCTATCCAACAATATATCACACGTTAGGGTTGAAATAAAAAAAAAATCACTTCCTACTTTACATATAGGGGGGCTACCCAAATAAAACATTTTTTTTCAATTTTTATTTGACCACTTCGTCGGCGTGATTGATATACATATTGGTACCAAATTTCAGCTTTCTAGTGCTAACGGTCCCAGAGATTAAGCGAGGACGGACAGACAGACAGACATGGCGAAACTATAAGGGTTCCTAGTTGACTACGGAACCCTAAAAAACAGCTTAAATAGGAGTTTGACTTACATACAAAGGGAAATACGCATATGAAAAGCACACGGGAATAAAATACACACACGTATAAAATGCACCCGCGTATGAAATACACACGCGTATATCATACACACACGTATGAAATACACACGCGTATGAAATACACCCGCGTATGAAATGCACCCGCATATGAATTACACATGTATGAAATAGACGGACAGCAGAGGCTTAGTAAACAGGTTTCTGTTGGTTGCTCTTCGGTTACAGAACCCTATTAAAGATATATAAATTGTAAAAATAACATGACAACCTTTAAAGAATTACTTATATAGAAGTCGATAATGATGATAAATTAAAAAACGGTGAATTTTATTGAATGAAATTAATACTGGCGGTATTTGCATTTGAATTAGTTAATAGAATTACAGAAAAGATACCGATAAAACACTAATCAGTAATATTCTCACTGTCATAATTTATTAAGACATAAATAATTGGTATTCTTTTAATCTGGTAGCGATAAAATGTTGACACTAGAAATTAACGCTAAAGCAACGGTGATATAAATCTCCCAAAAAGAGTTATTTTTCAACATTAGAAGCAAAAAACGTAGTGTCAAATTTCTCCTTAACCGAGAATAAATCTTTAAGCTGTGAGAATTCAATAAAAAATCTGTTTTTATTTTTCAAGATAAATTAAATTAATTAAATATAACTACGTCAAAAAGTGCCTTATGTGAATATTGTACTTAAACTTAAATTTTGGTAAAAACGAAGATTCAGAGTGCCTTAATTCATTAAACCCCAAGCGAACGGTGGCGTTCGCTCTCTTACTATCGTTCTAGTGTATCTTATCTCTGTAACTTACAAAATGTACATAGGTATGTATGCCAAGTCATATGGGCTGCAGCATTGTTTGAAGTAATTACGGCGGCTATAAAACGGAAAAGATAACTGAAGAGATTGGTCGGTTTAGTCAGTAAAAACTTGACACTCTCTTTCACTCCTCCCAGATCAGGGGGAATGATTTGATAAGGACACAATTTAAAAAAGAAATATCGAATCGTGTGAGAAAATAGTTTTCCCTTTTGTCACCAGACGGCGCTTATTCAGTTTTTGTAGGTACAATTGGACATGACATCTAAAACTCGAATAAGTGCCTCTGGACTGTGGACTGCACTGGAAACGGTAACATTCTACCAGCTGCAACAATTGACCACATCATATTTGGGTAGCAAATTACAAGCTCATACATTTTTTTTCGACTAACTGGAAAGTTCGCCGTTTAACAAAAAACACCAAGGTTCGCTTAATAATCTCATTAAGCGAACCTTGGTGTTTTTAGTTTAATATTCCCGATTTCCCTAAGGAGCTAGTGAAAAATGGATGATACAACAAAATCACCGTATAAAAATTGACGCTCTTGAGATGTGGTGCTGGAGGCATCTACTGGGGATAAAATGGACTGGGCACTAACGTTACCATTCTGAAAGAGCTTCGTATCAAACAAAGACTTTTATCGATTGTGCAACTGCAAATCTTCAAAATGTTTGGAAAAATCATCGGCAATGAAAACTCTTTGGAACGTTTAGTGTGTACAGCTAAACGTTCCGGATGAACCATATTCTATCGGTCCAATAAAGTAAATATGTACCTCAGAGGCAGCAACTAGTTGAACAGATGACATATTCCACGCGTCTTCAGGAGCCAGGCCTCTTTTCATGTACTTCTTGATACTGGCCACTGCTGCTGCCACTTTTCTGAGAATGTATTACTTATTTAGTTTCCTTGCAATACAGAACTTAGGTTGCATCCTGTATGATGACTTGTGAGTCCAGTAAATAAAGATTTAAAGGTAAAATTAAATTATTTCTGAAAAATTTTTTTTTTTAGATTTCATAAATTTTTATCTCTAAATCTATATTTTTGTTTTGTATGCTCACCCTAAAGCGACTCGTCGAAAGCCTTTGATAATTCCGTCGACGGAGTTGTCCCATTTCTGTTTTCTGTCGATCTTCTCTGACAGATAAGACATGGTTGGACTCAATGCCTTGCCAGTTGATGCTTGCTCCCATGCCTTTACTAGCGATCTGAAACAATAGGATAATATAGCACAAACTGAAGCTGGATTCGCTCCTAAATTTGTCCTATCTAGTGTATGTGTCGTGACCTGTAGCCCGTTTCACGTAATCAAAACCGTAACGATATCGATGCGATTTAGTCGTTTAGACCATTTCCGTATTCACATCCATCAATCGAGTTTGAACGATACCGATTTTAAAGTCGATTAGTCGAAGAGACGATTTAAAAAAAAATGTATTTCATTATCCTGGTAGAATATTTATTGATGTAACTGGAAATAAGTCGTCGATAGATCTTTTAGTTTCGAGCCAGTTGGGTTATCGTTCTATGCAATCCCGATTAAGAAACATGTGAATACCGCTTTTGGATAGGACTTCGATGAAATGACTACAAAAAATATATTTGGCTTGTTTGGTTTTACGTGAATCAGGCTACAGACCTTAGAATTGATCACTTAATGAGATGGTGAACTAAAACTGGCTAGATCGTTTAAACATTAACGTTTGATGATATTTCAGTACTCGTTTGGCCATATCATTGATGTAGGATTCCTATGACAATAAAAGGTCTAAAGAAAATAGGCCAAGCGAGGATTCATATAAACATCAAACTTCAACGTCTTCTAACAGTTTTGGCCATATTATGAGGTGATCAATATCTAAGATCTGGCCACGACATATACGTATACATTCTTAAAAACATTAAAAAAATACATTTGATTTTATTTGCCAATAAATAAAGAAAATGGAATCAATTTAAAATTATATTTTTACTAATAAAACACTTAATCAAAGTCATGATAAATGTTGTGACTCCGTTAGATACAGTTTTGGTACCTAAGTAACTTTAAAAAACCATAATTCTAAATGACAACATTTATTTGAGAGCATCTGTTATAGAAAAAACTCAATAGCCTTTGGAGAAACATCTTCTTAATGCAATTCATTCGTAATTTATTATGTCATTTAGTTTTGTAACTGAAATTTATTTATAATATTTAGTATATGTTTTTTTTTGGACATAATCCTATGATGTCATTGATTGTCTTCGATGAGTTTATTAAACTGTAATAAACTTGACTACTCTCTCGTGTTTTTGTAATCCTGTTTCTGACTCATCTTGAGCTACCGCAATCACTGTACCATTATAACTAATGGGGTCCTTATTGCCCCTTTTATCAATCTGTTTAAAACAAAGTGAACCAAATTCGGAATAGTTGGTCCTTGTATTAAACCAGAGCCAACCATACACGAGTTCTGAGTGTTCATAGTTGAATCATCTCTATCCAAAGTTTTCTGTTATGAGTTGTTTCAGGTAACTCCTCCAACATCAAGGAAAATATTGTAATGATTTAAATGATGACTTTTGGGTCCAGTTGAAAGTGATTGATGTGGAGGAGTTTTAGTTAGTTCAGGGTTTTTAATATTCATGTAATGAAATGACCACCTAAGAAATGACATTTCATTAATTTAATTTTGAAGCTGTGGATACGGGGTGACGTATGATACTAATGGCAGATGATGTTTAGATTATTTTGTGCATCCAATTGTTATAAAAACCATAAAAACTTGTAGAGAGATAAATAAAGGGATATAATTGAGGAGGCGATATTAGTGAACTTTAAATGTCGTTTCTTTTTTTTCGGGTGAGATAAAAGTGTAATTTTAGTTAAACGATAATTGTTATACTGTAAAAGCATGTTGAATAAAACAAATTGTTTTCAGAGAAACAATTTGTGGTTTATTTCGAAAATCCTATATCTTATATTCATTTTTATTTTAGTATCTTTATAATTAAATACTTTTTAGCAGAATATCCCTTATAATTTATACAGGTCAATTAAGGTCATCAAAGCTAGGAAATTTCTTACCTAGCAGTCTGCAACATGAGCACAGTATTCTCTCCCTCATAAGTGACAGCAGCGGTCACCAGGCCATATATCTGGGGCAGGTTGGAGGACAGCATATAGCCGTGACCGCCGCAGGATGTCCGGCAGCGTTCAGTCATGGCTGATGCGTCCCATGTCGTCACTGCTTTCAAGCAGCAGGCTGTGGCGTGTAGCTGTAATGAAATATTCAAATTTTACGTAGGTATCGCGTCTCCCCTTTCTTTTAAGTTGAAGTCGTTGAGTTCAAGAGTTAAAGTCAAGACAGAAGTTATTTGATCAAGTAAACAAACCTCAGGCAGTTCATCCATATTTCCCTTCTCCAGATCTAAATTAACTTTCTGGTACATCCTGGTGAGCCACTTGGCAGTCAGGCTGAAGGCGTGACACGAAGCGATGGCGATGAACAGCTTGTGCTGCTGCGTCACATAGTCCAGGATCTGAGGCTCTCCAGCACTAGGGAAAGAAAGAGGGTTTGAGTTGGAACTTGAAATTATCAATGATGCAACAGATATTTGATATTGAACGTTTTAATTCTACTAGTTTCTGCCAAGAAGTTACTTCCAGGATTAAAAGTATCATAATGTATTCCAGAACATGGTTTAACAAAGTGCAAAATGTCATCCTGATCCATTCAACCGTCGAGACATGTAGAGGTAAGATACTTTGAAGGCTTGTGAAGGAACGTTACTTATCACTGTAATCTTGTTTCCGTCTTACCGCTTATTTTCTTACTTATATTATGTTTTGTATGTATGTATATATGTATCTATTTTTACTATTAGGTACCTAAATAATTTTTCATTACTTTTTTATTTTGCACTAAGTGCAACCCCGTTTTGTGTCCAAGCATCTCTATCCTTGCCAGGTTGCCTGGAAGAAATTGCCAAGTGCGATAAGGCCGCCAATTGTATGTTTTCTTATTTTAACGTTTCCTTCATAAAATATTATTATATTGGTGTACAATAAAGAGTATATAAATAAATAAATAATAAATACTTAATCTTGGTTCTCAATTGTGACTGCCAAAATTTCCAGCCCTGGGTAAGTTCTCTTTTCGTCTCTTCCTATACTAACATGACGCTCTTTAAAAAAAAAAAAGGAATTTTAAGACCTAATGAATCCCTCCCCAAGTCACTTACTCAGGTTTCAACTCCGATTGTCTCCTGACTGCAGAGTATCTGACAGCAATGGTGACAGCTCTGGCCAGCTGGTTGGCCATAGCGTTCACTATCACCACCCTCACGTACACCATCGTACCGTATGTCAGCTTGCTGTTTGGTGACTTCTTAAAAGTACCGTCCTGAATAGATGAAAGAAAACGATGATTAAAGAAATCTTTAGGATAGCCAAGAAGTCAAAGATCACTCCAAATTGGAGAAGGTTGATCATGACAAGCAACACTAAAAAGCATTGGAGGAGGCTTTTGCCATTAGATGGGTTCGCAATCAAGCACTAGTTTATATCAGATAATAAAAAAATTAGGCCGGTGTGCCTAATTTTTTAATTAAGGGATTTTATAAAATTTAAAATTCAGAGATCAATTGTAAACAGCCAAAGCTATGGAGAAGCGGAGTCTCCTAATACAGGCAACATTAAAAGGAGGCTCTAATTAATATACTAATCTTAACTACTTGATAAAGAAGAGTCTTGCAAAATTGCTCGAAAGAGTTACCGTGACTCTGGAACGCAAGGGGCAACTGAACATAAGTTAGTTTAGTCGTCTGACTCTCTTTCACGCTAATTTGCTGATTTCCTACTTTAAAAAATAAAAACGATACAGTACCAACCCGCTACTGTATAGTCTTTTTATTATTTCTTTTTCTTCTTTTCTATTAAATAGAAACTGCGTGCCTAATAGTTTTTCCATAAGTAAATGGATAATTTACTAATTAAACATTTTAAAGGACGAATTTTACAAAATACTTTCTTATTGCTTGGTAAGGAGAGATCCTTACCGAGTAATAAGTAAGGGTTTTGCTAAGAACATGTTGTGCAATATTAATACTTCTTAACCCAGCATTTAAGTAGTATGTTATCACTCAATAAATAAATAATTAGAACTAACATTGTCGTAATTAAGGTTGTGTGGCTGTAGAGGAATTAAAGTTGCCTATTTTATGTATGTATTGGTTTGAATGCTATGAAATATAATTAAAGTTATTAAAATACGTATTATAATAAAAAATAAATACGTGTAAATGTGTCTTTAAAAAAGCTATTTGCAAAATAAATATCTTTTATCATATAATTATTAAGTAGATCTTACAGTACCTTCAAAACTTGCGCATTCTTCATAAGCATCCTGTCCCTCTTTATCCTATGATTTTCGAAGCCAAGAAACCCATTATTAACAGTATTATAGCCAAGTTTGGCGCCGATCTCGCCAAGTTTGATGCCTGGGAGAGGCATATGTGTTTCTTCGTCTCGCAGTTGGACAAGGAAAGGCTGGATGCCGCAACTCTTGCCCTGGGTGTAAAGATGAGCCATCACCACGCAGTAGTTAGATGTGTGCGCCACTAGAAGTGGAAGAAGGAAAACCGTAACAAAATTAATATTATACATAAATCAGGTGAGATGGTGGTCAAGCGCGTACCTATCAACAATTAAAAATAAAATTTAAGCTATTTGTTTATGGGCATAGAGATAACATTATTTTGGCGTTATATCAACCACGACATTCCATATCACTAAGTAATTTTCTACCACATCCAACAGATGCATAATTTATCTATATAAAACATTCTATGTTTTTTTTTTTGTTTTCGATTTAACTAAATAGTTTCTATTTGATAAGTTATCGATGGGGCCTATAGTTTTGTAAAAAAATGTGCGTGATATCCATTAGGTAGATCTAAAACCCTGCTGGAGCGTTGACTTGGTGCTGCCACTGTTTTGGTATCAACTACTACACTACGCAAATAATGAGGAAACGTAGTAGATTCTGAACTAATCTGTGCTCCATTTATGTAATTAAACGAATAAGTAAATAAATAACTCACATCCTCCTGGCCACCATTTGTAGGCAGTTAAAGTAGGACTGTGCAGCACAAACTCTTCAGTTTTGGGATCGTAAGTTGCTGTCGTCTCCAAGCCACGGATGAAAGTCCCATGACCAAGCTCCGTCTGTAAATTTTTAAATTACTTGTTTATGGATCTCTCTCGCAAAGATTTGAGGATTAAAAAAATATTTGAAAGACTTTGTTTCAAAACTCCACTTTTGTAATATTTCCATTATCACGTATTTTAAACTACATGTAGGAGTAGTAAGCGTAAGTGATAAATTTAGGATTCTACACACTACATTATAATCATAATCATACCATTAATGTACTAGGAACTTATCAAGCACGGAAAAAAACACTACATAATTTACTAAGTCTACTAGTATGCACGATGGGAACTAAATTACACTCCCTGAAATTCTTATCGTGCAATATGTTAATTCCTAAATTACTCGGTTATCTCTGTATATGTATACATACCTGTGCATAAGTGCCAATGATCTCCATTTTGCTGGCTCTCTTTATCCAATACTTCTTTTGTTCTTCGTCAGCTTGGCCCAAAATCGCCGGTATAAACATAACGAAATGTAGCGCAAACGGGGAATTATCTTTGAAAACCGCGTAATTTATTAGACTGCGGTATATGACACTGTAAACAACACAATTGTAGATTCAGTTTTAGAATCATTAACATTAGAAGTAGGTACTTGGGTTTCGTCAATATTATTATCAAGATGCCTTGATCATCTTAGGTCAAAAAGCTACTACAAGCTAGCTTTCGTGTCTTTCAAACTAAGTTTTTGTCGACAGCTCGATGCTTTATCGTTTTGTATATCATCTGCCTATCCTTTTACTACTTGTTTAAGCTCATCGACCTCTTTTAAAATCTTCTTATTTGCTATATCTTTATTTCTTCTAATTATTATACGATTCAATAAATAAAACATACTTTGCCTTCTCATGTTCCGTCTGGTTAGGGTCTTCAGCGTCTTTCAGCGCTCTATATAATATAACTGCTTTACGCACTGCATTCTCATACTTCTCCTTATGACTGAGATATTCTTCTGGTACATCGTCTAAGAGGCCTTTAGTGCTTAACACTTTAGTCTCTGTAATAATATAAACCAGAGGTGTTTGACTATATGGTAAAATATTAAAGTCTACAATAGTCTGCACTAGTATTATAAAGCCTGAGTCTAAGCAGTGGGAATATTAAAAAGGCTGATGCTGATGATGATGATGAGTAAATAAGTGGTAAAGTTTGTTAGTTCGTGAGTTTATCTGTAGGAAGTAATCTTTGGAAACAATAAACCGATTTACAAAATTCTTTCACCAGTTGAAAGCTACATAATTTTTAAGTGTGATATATTATTATTATACTTTAATTAATTGTAATTAACCATATTTTTAACACCAAAAATGGTTGACGCCCAGCGAAGTGAGCACATGTAGCCTAGTTTCAAATCGAATTCGGCTTGTACTAGCTTCTGTAGTTCCATAGATAAAGAGTTAAGAAAGCCCCTATATATTTCGGCAACATAACCTTGGTTTTCTAGAGTGTTTGCGAATGATGCTGCCAATAAGATCACATTGAGAGCGCCTAGCCTAATATTCATAGTGAACACTCTTATATTTACAAAAGATTGTTTATTATTATCTTGTACTATCGTAATACCAATGTATCCTGTTTAGATTTTTTTTTTTTGTTCATCGTCCCAAACTCATATATTTATATGAAGCTTGATCTTAGTACATCGAACTATGGATATCATTTATAATTATCTATTAGATAACAACTATAGTTGGTAATTTATCGGTGTTAACAATTGCAATGAATATTATAAAGATAATGTTATCAAGACTCGCAGGTACCTTATGCTATTTTTTGTTTCTAGATGGATCTTATACCTGAAATTGAAAATTGAAGAAGATAAAAGTAGCTTCCTCTAGCATTGAACGATTAATAAATGTATTACAATTACAAGCTTAGATACTGAACTGAAGTTATCAACACAACACACACAACAAATTCTGACGTTTATCTATTAGCACTTTGAACTCACTTCATTACACACACGCACGTACCAGTTACTAAACCGGAATTAGGCACACAAACAATATAAACAAATGAACATCTTACCTAACTTTCTTCTGTTTTCAGTAGCCAGTACACTTCCATCAAGGTAATTAGTCAATTCTTCAACATTGAAATCACATTTTTTCCTCTCTTCGAGCAAATCCTGATTCACTTTAGCGCTCATGTTTGCAACCTGTATATGTATAGTATGTTACACAAGACGACTATATCATCAGCTTTGTTTGCGTGTGGTGGGGCGGCGATTGTATTATTTCTCTAGTTATTTTACGGAGTGTCGCGTTATCAAGACGCAAATATAATAATGATAATTTGTTGTTTTTTTTTCTTATCACGCGCTAATAAACTCTTTTGCGAGGTATTACGGAGATTATGACTTCATTACGCGTTACATAATAAATGTTTTGATAATTTATCGTGTAGGTACTGTTATGGTCTTGATATCCGAGTGTTGTTTGATACTGTGAAAAATGTTTGTACTTTGAACTCTGAGAGACTAGACTTTAACCTGTCAGGCACAAGTGTACCGAATTCGGTACACCTCAGTACCAGCTAACTTAAATCTTATTTTTTACGTAACAAGGTGAAGTTAGCTTGTTTTCTTTTTTGGTGGGTAAAAAAAAATTAGTTTAAAAAATAAACTAAAAAAACTCGCTTTCATAGCATATCAGACTAAAAAGTGTAAAATAATTTTCAATATAGGTAGAAAATAATAATAATGAACGAAAAATATTAATATCATTGTGAAAAAAGCGTGGGGTATATTTTTCGTTATATATTGAAAATTATTTTACACTTTTTAGTTTGATATGCTATGAAAGCGTGTTTTTTTAGATTTTTTAAACTATTTTTTTATTTTGCACTAAAAAAAAACAGATTATTGTATTGTCATTAGTCTTTGAGGGGTGTGCAAAGTTTGAAGAAAATCTGATCGCCCAAAGTTGGTCAAAATCGTGCTCAAAGGCGTTGGTTACAAACATACAGGTGAAGCTAATATAAGCGTGTTAAAAACCATCCAATGACATCACTCGCCCTTGGGCGGAGCGGGAGACGGGAGCCATTGTCTCACGCGTGCGGCCTCCTACTTTGCTAGCATTATACTGCTTCGTAGAAAGAGGCGTCCGCCTGCCACTCCTCCTTGCTTCGGACCATGTCCTGTTATAAGGCCCAGCGCGAGAAATCGGTGTTGCCTATCGCCCCAACGAGGACACGGCGGTGCTCTACCCAAGCGGGGTACACCTCAACCGTGTGCTACACCGTCTCCTCAGGCGGTCCACATAGTGGTGACACCCAAGCTTCGTTTCCGCACGAATCCTTTGCAGGAACTTCCCGAACTGATCGTGTTCGTTGAGAACCTGCATCATACGGAAGGTAAAGACGCTGTGAGGTCATTCCAGCCACTCCTCAAAGAGAGGACTTACCGCCATAATTGTGGCGTACCCAAAGTTAGTTGATATAAAGAGTACCGTATTTGTTACACTGGTACCTGAGAGGTTAATGTGCTAACTGCCTGATTCTTAAATTTCGCTCAAATGTAGTATAGTGACATTTTATCGACCTTCATCATCGTATATACAAGGTGTCGTTTTGAAGCTGCAAAATATTTCAGGAGGTAATTATGTTAGTGATTCTCGACCCGAATCAATAATAAAATGAGTAGGTAATTATTATTTTTTTCTTATTTATGGAAATCGGCATGTGTGAACTACGTTTCTTAAAAAGCAGCCAGTCTGATACCTGCCTTATAACCGCGCTTTCTTTCACACACACAAACACGGAACAATAAAGGGCGTTTTCACACACACTAACTCGCAACGATAGTTTCATAAATAATGTATCATCCAATCATCATCCCGCACGCCACACCCTAGCCACGCCCCCGCGGCCATCGATCAATCGAATTAGTTTAGTATAATTAAAAAATAAAATATCAAGTATTACTGATTATTGACCAGGTATCGTTTTTTCACATGATTATTTATGAGTTTTATTACAAGCTCCTAAAATATGGTGCAGTTTTAAAACTGCACCTTGTATATAACCAAATCTTTGCCGTTGCCTGTGGCCTGTAGAACCAGCTGCTTAGATCACTCAGTCAACAACTACTTTGGTAGTCGACCTATTTATTACATACCATCATTATCATTACAGCCGATAGACATCTAATGTTGGACATAGGTCTCTCTCAGGTGTCGTCATGACGAACAGTCCTGTGCGTTTCATTCATCGGTCCATTTTGGTGGTAGCTTTCCAAAGCTGCGTCTTCCGGTGCACGGTCGCCTCTCTAAAACCTTTCAACCTCATCAACCATCTGTTCTGCGAGCAATGTGCCCTGCTCACTGTCACTTCAGTTTGGCGATTCTTTGGGTTATGTCGGCAAACTTAGTTCTTTTGCGGATTTCTTCATTTCTGAGTAATTACACAAGGAGAGTCCGAGCCCTAAAACCCTCTTCATTACTCTTTGAATGACTTTAAACCTTCTGATGTGGCCCGTTATAAGCGATCTCGTTACAGAATCTTTTAAGTCATCACTGCTCCTGTAATATTATAGTATTCTGTTTATGATAACCTGTATTCTTTATTTACCACACCGGTTTAGACCTAATAAACTGTATTAAACAAAAATAAGGAGTTGCAAACTATAATAAAACGCTTGATAAAGTATTAACATTATAATCTCAAACAGTTATCACAATTTCCCCTGCATGAAGGGTTTAAGATACTTGTGGAAGCTCTGGTTGACGGGCTCCGCGTTGAGGGGGCTCTTCAGCGCTTCCTCCATCAGACGCTCGTACACGCGACCGTCGTACGCGCCCAGGGTTGAGTTCAGGATCTATGAAATAGAAGAAGAATTGTATTTTTGAAGTCTTAAAAGTATCACTAAAAACATCAATGGGAGATCTATGCATGATTTATCGAAAAAAAGTAGAAAAAACAAATTGACAAGATTTTCACTTCAAGTATACTGACTGTCTTTACATAATATTTATTAATACTGTTAATATGGAAATGATGTAAGAACAACCATTTTTTTATAAGAGTAACCACGGATTTTCTTGCCGGTTTGAAACGACTAATTTGGAACCGTGCACTAGCTTCTGAAGTTTTAAAGTGTCCATGTAGGCCTATGTGGTAATAAAAAAAATTAAATTTTAAATGATGATGAACCGTACCTGATCGCTGAAATCGAAAGCATCCACCAGTCCCACCGCATTAGGTCTGATCTTCCCGAGCAGTTCCTCGTAGGTGTCTCTCAGCTGATGCACATCATCTTCAGATATGGACGTGTACTAGGAAACAGAAAGACAAAATTAATTCGAGTTTTCTGAAAACTACTACCACAGTATTACATAGGGAATATTGTAATACTGTGCTACTACTGCAGAGGCCTTGGTAAGATTTTTTAAAACTTGCTCGTTTGCGATCATTTAAACGTAAATTTCTAATAAAAACTGAATATTATATTGAAGGCAAAGAAACTCTGATAAAACCGCAACTGTTATTGGGTTCAGATGTATCTTCTTCATAAAAATTACCTATATTATTTTAATTATAATCAACAGAAGGTAGCTACACCATTGATAGCAGTAGTAGTTTAGTGTTTTATATTGTTTAAATTTTTCACAGCGTCCAAGATACCACTGCTATCGAGAACAGGATCCAATATACCACTGGCATTGAGAACAGGGTCCAAGACACCACTGGTATCGAGAACAGGATCCTAGATACCACTGGCATTGAGGACAGGGTCCTAGATACCACTGGTATCGAGAACAGGTTCAAGGTAAAGGTTTTTTAAATCAAGCCTTTAATCCAGCCATCTAACGGCTATAAACAATAGCTGACATAACAATCAGAATAATGATCGAAGATTCCACATGAGGACAACCTTGCAAGCCAAGTCAAATTGATTTGCTTATGTAGATCAAATTGTTATTACGAATTAATCAATCAATGATTTTCCTGCATATCAATAAAAACTTGTACCGTTCCAAAAGTTTATTGTAGAATAAAAAGTTAATTTTGCAGCTCACTTACAATTTTCTCAACAAAAAAAAGCAAAAAGTTTTGTAATTTCGTGAACTTGTGACCCGATATTAATATACTAATGTGACGTGACACTGACGTAAGGTCAATGTCAGTGTCAAGTCATTCTCTAATGTCATGGCTAACTGTTACTACTTGTATACGAACTGACGAAACTATGTAAATGGGCAAGAAAAATAACCATAAAATTCTAGAATTTACGTCGATTAGATTTCTACATTTACCAGCTTTTAAAGCATTATCAATTTACTGGTTCTTTCGATGTTTTTGGTGTCTTTTTTCATTTAGTTTTTTTTTTTTTTAATTGATATTTATTAGTGGAGTATCTTCTATTGTTTTGCAGTCAATTTTTATACTGATTTGAAGCTCCCACACAAAAATTCAATGCAATTTTGTGTGACAAAGCATCGATTTCAGGAGATCATTAAACCATCATCATTTCAACCGAAAGACGTCAACTCTTGGACATAGGCCTCCCCCAAGTGTCGCCACACTGAACGGTCCTGTGTGTCTCGCATCCATTGGATTCCCGCAGCCCTTACCAGGTCAACGGTCCACCTTGTAGGAGGCCTTCCAACGCTACGTCTTCCAGTACAGTCGCCATTTCAGTTTGCCTGCTGCGGTCTTCCCGTCCGATTATATTTTGGGTGTCTTCAAGGGTAGAGTGAATAGGCTCTTAATAAACTATAATAATAACTATAACTAATAAGTGCGCCTCACCATCAAAGATTGCATCGCTGCTTGCCATCAGGTGGGATCGCAGTCAAGCCCAATTTGAAACCTCATGCAATGTGCGATGCCAATCAATTTCAACTTCTTGCGATGCTAGTTCGTGGATTTTTACGATATGACATCATATGTGGGCTAGTATTCCATTGATTTCCAAAATTTATAAAAAATATTGTAACAGTGAAGCGGTACAATTTTTTATCAAACTTCGTACCTGTAAGATTGAAAACAAATTACTTTCTCTAATGGTTTGCTTCGAGGCTTAAGTCGATGGTTTACCAACTGTTTATTCGACCGGCTGGTTTATCAAAATGATCGATATTGTTCTATCGACACGCGGTCAGACGGTCCACTGGTTTTTGTTGCAAGTCCTGCCAGCTCGTGTGGTGACCCCGAATTTGGATAACTGTTCCCTAGACCTTGTGGAAAGGTTATCTTTATATGTGAAACAAAATGCTGTCGTTGTTTGTTTATTAGATTATTTATTAGTTTATAAGGAAGTAAAATGTGGTTAGAATTCTGTTCAACCAAAGAGATAATGTTTGATATTTGTGAGCTGAAAAGTCGAAGAAGATTCAGCATTCAAACTAAGAAGGCAAGCAAGCTGCTTTGAGTGAAGTGTTTGTAGACCATTCACTGAAATAGCATATTCATAATAATCATAATCATTTATTTTGTTTGTAAAATTTATGTATAAGCATATATGACTTTCTCCCGGAAGTATGTCCTCTTGCAATAATTTTCTATTTTCACGCGGGTTAAGCCGCTGGCAGTGGTGTCTTCGCAAGATTCTGCAATACTTCGGTCACATTACAAGGAAAGACGATGAAAGGCTAATCGTAACTGGTAAAGTAGATGGAAAAATTTCTCGCGGGGGCAGCCCAATACGTTGGTCCGACCAGATCCGCACCGCTCTTAACTCCACAGTATACTAGGAGAACAGTATATAAGAAGCCGCTGGCAGAAGCTAGTTTGAATAAATTATACGTAAAAATCCAAAGCATCGCCGCAGCACATGACACGTGTGTCTACACCACAATAAACGGGTAATCAATGTCTAGTGGCGGCCATTGTTGATAGATAAGCATGCCATTTACCGGTGCTCGCAAAACATCGCACCTCTCTGTCAGTTTAAAGAATTAATTCCACTTTTGTGCGTTAAGTGCTTATTAAATATTTTGACGCTTAGAGTTTATTGTATTGTATTGTTTCATTCACATACTTCTTCAACATTTTATTCAGACTTCTGATTATCTTCTTCAGGGATTTCTGAAAAATCATTATCCTCGACTTCAACTTAACAGTGAACTTACCAGCAGCAGATCTCCAAGTTTCTCCAGGGTCCAGTAGACCGCGTACAGTTCCACCAGCTGGTTCAGCACCCTCTTCAGAGGTTCTGATAAGAATGAGGTCGTTCTGTCGACCTCCGACTTGTATGTCGACAAGATGAAAGCTCGGCAGTGAGCCTGTGAACAAAAATCTTAGGTAGTAGGTATGTATTTCGTATAATTATAAGTTATTACACATGATCAAGCAAACAAATTGTTTTTCCATATAAACGAAGGAAAACCAATAGGGGTGGGGTAGGAAGGTAAAAAATAACCAACGACCTATTCTCAGACGGCAGACCTACTAAATATACACAAAAAAAGAAGACGTGTGGCACTCGGGGACTGCCGCGGTAAAGCTATTGCATAGCATTTTTTATCAACTTTTTTTTTTCTATGATATTAATTGAAGTTACACTTTTTGAGCGTGGTGACTGATAAGAAAACAAATGAGTGGGGGGTGTTAGGTTATTTTCTTTACGGAATTTCTGGATTCGGTCTCCACGCTCAAGGCCCGCGATAGAAGCTATGCAATAGCTTAAAAAAAAAAACATAAATATCGGTCTAGCCATTTCGGAGGTGTTCAATAACAAACATTGACACCAGATTATTTATTAGACAGGTAAAAAATAAAATAGTAATGGAATGTTGTTTAATTGAAGATAAATTGACTGATATTTGAACTTTAAGATTTATGATAAGCCTATTATTTATCATATTAGATAAAAAAGAAGCAGTATCTTATTTGTATAATTTATCAATAAGGAGTTATGAGGTAGCCTCAATACTTTAGATTTGCTGCCTGCCATCTAGAATCGATGACCGTATAGTACATCAATGAAGTTTATAAATTAATTCAACAATTTCAACAAAAAAAAGGGGAAAAAATACAAATTGGTATTATTTTTTTTAATTTCTACTGTTTTTTAGAAAAGACAATGGTATCAATTTTCTTACCACATACTTCCGCAAAAACTGACTTTTATATCATTATGATTAGGTTCAACATTCAATGTAGTAGATTATACATTATTTATAATCAAATATCGAGCCATTTGATTTGTTATTTTGAGCATTTTATTGTGGCTTATCCTGAGCGAGTCTATCGAGTCTGTGTGAGTGTCTTTCTTTCTTCTTTCTTTATTTTACAAAAAAAAATCGGTCTATTCGGCCGATCGTGATAACTTAGCATAATTCTACATATTCTTTAGGTATACATTTCTTACGTACATTCATTGGAGTACAGAACCTTTTAAAAACGTATAAATTGTAAAGATTACCCTATAAATAAATACTTAGACAAGTTATTAATAATGACAAATGAACAAACGGTGAATTTTAGTTATTTATTGGATAAAGTTATATTCTTTTAATAAGTTCATAAAAACTATTAATAAAAAGATACCGATAAAACGATAAAACATCATAAAGTAATATTCTCATCGTCATAATTTCATCATCATCATCATATCAGCCGAAAGACGTCCACTGTTGGACATAGGCCTCCCCTAAGCGTCGCCACAACGACCGGTCCTGTGAAGGTAAAGTAAAGTAATTATTTATTAAGAAATAAATAATTAGATTATTAGGATCAGGTAGCGATAAAATATTGACACTAGAAATTAACACTAAAGTGACAGTAATATAAATCTTCCAACAACTGTTATTTTTCAACATTAGAGAAAAAAACAAAGCGTCTTTCTCCTTGACTGAAAATAAATGTTTAAAACTGTAAGAATGTATATAAAGATTAGCTGTCACGATTAGTTTCCAAGATAATTTTAATCCCATAGACGATATGAACATTCCTATGCAGTTCGATTACTTACTTTTAATTGACCTAAACAATCAAGGTTCTTAAGTCCACCCGTATTAAATATCACCAGTAATGTTGAAAACTGTCACAAGTAAAAATTGTTCCTATTGTCTGTCTAAAACGTCAAACGACTTGGGAATTTTTGTACAATATATAATCATTTAAAAAATACTTAAATTCGACACTTTTTATAAGGTTCTTCTATTAGTACACAATCATCAAGATCTCTTAACTAACTTAGATTATTGAACCAGTGTTTTTTTTTTCGCTGGTTAAATCATCTAATGACACCCGCTCTTAGGTAGAGCGGGAGATAGTTTCAGACTTTTACTGACTAAATACCCACTCCCTGTTTCTTCGTTGCCTTTCGTATCTTCGACCCAGCTGGACCCCTGTTGTTGCAGACAACTCCTTGAGGCGCGCGGGAACAGTGCGCGCTGTCGACGACCTGTAGCCCGATTCACGTAATGAAAACCGTAACGATGTCGTAGCGATTTAGTCGTTTAGCACATTTCCGTATTCACATCCATCAATCGAGTTTGAACGACACCGATTTTAAAGTCGTTTGGTCGAAGATTCGATTTAAAAAATAAAATCTGTGTTACCATTATCCTGGTAGAATAATTATTAATGTAACTGGAAATAAGTCTCCGATAGATCGTTTAGTTTCGAGTCAGTTAAGTGGTCGTTCTATCCAATCCCAATTAAGGAACACGTGAATACCGCTTTTGGATAGGACTTCGATCGAACGACTACAAAACTTCAACGATATTTGGCTTGTTTGATTTTACGTGAATCAGGCTACTGGGCTCGGTCCGGACAGTTATCGGACGGTCGGCAGCGAGCTACTCATTGCAGTGTTGACTACATCAGATTTCATTTTACCCCAACAATTTTACCCAAGTCGTTTGACTTTTTAGACAGACACAGAATAATTCTGGTAAATGGAGAAAACAGTGACCTATCGAAAAACTCGATGGACCAGGTGTCATGACATATCGAGCGAGAAAGAGGGATGGAGCTATAGGTACATCCTATATTGCTCCATCAGTTTGACAATTCAGTTTAGATCGGAGAGCTCGTATATAATGTTTGGCTCCGTTTTACCGCGATATTAGCTGTTTCAATGATTCCGCTTATTGCCCAATCGTGTCATCATCATCATTCTAACCGTCCAACAGTGGACGTCTTTCTACTGTTGGACATAGGCCTCCCCAACTGTCACCACAATGAAAGGTCCTGCGCATCTCATACCCACCGGATTCGTGCGACGCTGCTCAATATACCCATAAAATTCACGTCACGATATCTAGTAGGAATGATATTATTGTGAATAATAATAATAATACTAGCCACTGGTATTTACTCCAAAAAACCGGCCAAGTGCGAGTCGGACTCGCCCATGAAGGGTTCCGTAGCAGCAAGTAACATAATATAAAAGTTCTTGTAATGTGTTGTAACTTTGATCGATGTTTTAATAATAGTGTATTTTTTTCGGTTTATGACGCATTAAAAAAAAACTACTTACTGGATTTCGTTCAAACCAATTTTCGTTGGTAGTTTTTATAGTAATGTACATCATATATTTTTTTTAGTTTTATCATTCTCTTATCTCAGAAGTTAGAGGGGGGGGGACACACATTTTACCACTTTGGAAGTGTCTCTCGCACAAACTATTCAGTTAAGAAAAAAATTATGTTAGAAACCTCAGTATCATTTTTAAAGACCTATCCATAGATACCCCACACGTATGGGTTTGATGAAAAAAAATTTTTGAGTTTCAGTTCTATGTATGGGGACCCCCAAAATTTATTGCTTTTTTTCTATTTTTGTGTGAAAATCTTAATGCGGTTCACAGAATATATCTACTTACAAAGTTTCAACAGTATAGCTCTTATAGTTTCGGAAAAAAGTGGCTGTGACATACGGACGGACGGACAGACAGACAGACAGACAGACAGACATGACGAATCTATAAGGGTTCCGTTTTTTGCCATTTGGCTACGGAACCCTAAAAATCCCGCCAAAGACTCCTTAGAATGTTACTTGGTCTCACTAGACCCTCTTGATGGGTTACTTTTGTCTCGTTCTTTAAAATGTAGTAAATAGGTAAGTACCTCAGATGCAGCAACTAGTTGAACAGATGACTTGTTCCACGCGTCTTCAGGAGCCAGGCCTCTTTTGGTATACTTCTTGATACTGTCCACGGCTGCAGCCACTTTTCTGAGAAGGTATTACTTACTTAGTTTATTTGTAACCCTTGTAGAAAAACCGGCCAAGTGCGAGTCGGACTCGCCCATGAAGGGTTCCGTAGCAGCAAGTAACATAATATAAAAGTTCTTGTAATGTGTTGTAACTTTGATCGATGTTTTAATAATAGTGTATTTTTTCGGTTTATGACGCATTAAAAAAAAACTACTCACTGGATTTCGTTCAAACCAATTTTCGTTGGTAGTTTTTATAGTAATGTACATCATATATTTTTTTTAGTTTTATCATTCTCTTATCTTGGAAGTTAGAGGGGGGGGGACACACATTTTACCACTTTGGAAGTGTCTCTCGCGCAAACTATTCAGTTTAGAAAAAAATGATATTAGAAACCTCAGTATCATTTTTGAAGACCTATCCATAGATACCACACACGCATGGGTTTGATGAAAAAAAAAATTTTGAGTTTCAGTTCTATGTATGGGGACCCCCAAAATTTATTGCTTTTTTTCTATTTTTGTGTGAAAATCTTAATGCGGTTCACAGAATACATCTACTTACAAAGTTTCAACAGTATAGCTCTTATAGTTTCGGAAAAAAGTGGCTGTGACATACGGACGGACGGACAGACAGACAGACAGACAGACAGACAGACAGACAGACAGACAGACAGACAGACAGACATGACGAATCTATAAGGGTTCCGTTTTTTGCCATTTGGCTACGGAACCCTAAAAATCAAAGTAAAAGTCAAGCCATTCCTAGATTTTTGTACAAAGAGTTAGTCGATGTTTCGATTTCTAGAAAACGTATAAGGAAAGATAAATTATATTATCAATATAAAGGTGGTAACTCCTTGTTAAGCTCTAAATCGATATTCTTGTTCTATAATTTTTTTAAAGAATGCTCACTCTTTCTTTTGGGATCGTAAATCATTATATGACTTCTCCCGTTCTAAGATGAAGCGAGAGCGTGTTACATTTCACTGACTAACACCCACGTGTCTTTCAGTTACCCTTTGCGTTCCAGGTCTACGGTAACTCTATTAACCGTTCCCACAACCCTGGCGAGCTACGGCCCTTCTGGGCCCCTTTCGGTTTTGCTGACATCTCTTTAAGGTACGTGTGGAATACTACGCATCGTCGACTTCAACTCGGTCCTTACCGGGCATCTGGACGATAAGCTACCCAATGCTTGTTGTCCGCAAGCCCGCCTCTGCGGTGTTCAGGAGTCGGCCTGCTACCCAGACGCCCGTACCGACTTCTGTAGCGGTGGGTGGCGTGAGGATATCAATTCCCTCACAGTTGTGGCCATCTCCATCGCTCACATTACTGTTTCGCAGAAGGAGTTGACCAGTTCCCATTCCCTCTCACTCCGAACCAAGGCCGGACACGGGAGGTCACCACCATCAGTAAATTTGCTTACCCTAAAGCAACTCGTCGAAAGCCTTTAATAATTCCGTCGACGGAGTTGTCCCATTTCTGTTTGCTGCTGATCTTCTCTGACAGATAAGACATGGTAGGACTCAATGCCTTGCCAGCTGATACCTGCTCCCATGCCTTTACTAGTGACCTGAAACAATAAGATAATTTAGCACAAACTGAAGATTGATTGGCTCTTAAATTGGCTTTTCAAGTCAATCTACTTTTATCTAGTTGTACGGTTCGTACACTTGCAAGAGTTGTTGTTGTAGAGGTTCGAGTGCGTAGAGAAAAGATCACTTGGTTTCCGTAAGAACACTGTTTACAAAGAAAACTGTTGACGATTCCTTTCCCTAATGTTAGTCACCGCGTAGCAGTAATTGCACTCATCGATTTATTGTAATGTATGTTAATTTATAGTAATAAAGTGACGCACGTCGGGTGTAAGACCCAGCGTCAGCAAAATGTACTGTTTAAGACTGTACACTAGTATATTATACACTTCAAATTTTTAATTATTACAAATACTTAGAGGGCTTACTAGAAAAATCTGGTTATTATTTAAGAAAAGTCTCAATATAAATTATAATATTCATAAACAACAAAGTTTGTTTAAATCCCAAAATATCTAATGATTTATGAATAGTATTTTTAGTGGCAATTGTTATGAATTTACGAACTATGAAGTAACGAGTACGGGTAGATCCCTTTTTTTGTACTAATTAGAAAACTGTGGCGAAATATGCAATCTTTTTTGTGAAGCTAAAAAATGTGTAGTTAATACAGATTATTTATCAAAGACCATATTTCTTACCTGGCAGTCTGTAACATGAGTACCGTATTCTCTCCCTCGTAAGTGATGGCAGCAGTCACCAGGCAGTATATCTGGGGCAGGTTGGAGGACAGCATGTAGCCGTGACCGCCGCAGCACTGCCGACAGCGTTCTGCCATGGCTGATGCGTCCCAAGCTGACACCGCTTTTAAGCAGCAGGCTGTAGCGTGTAGCTGTTAAGAAATTAATAGTTATATTACAACTAGATTTAATACTTTTTTTATTTACATCTACACTAATATAATAGAGAGGTAAAGTTTGTTTTTAAGTTTTTTTGTTTGAAGGAGGTAATTTCTGGAAGTACCTACGTCTACAGATGGGCAAATGCCCTGGTATTTTGGGCGGATTGGAAAAATTCCCAATAAATGCCCATAAATTCCTGCCCGAGGGCATTCATCTGGGCATTTATTTTTTGATCCAAAATCAAACAAACATTCCACAAGATTCGGTATTTTGGTAGACCAACCAATGCCACTATCTCAAGCCATACGCCTTCAACTCAATCATGCAACATAGCAGACAGGCATTCGTAGTTATTTCAAGTTCCATTAAAGTCAAGACGAAAGTTATTTGACCAAGTAAACAGACCTCAGGCAGTTCATCCATGCTTCCCTTCTCCAGATCAGAAGTAACTTTCTGGTACATCCTGTTGAGCCACTTGGCAGTCAGGCTGAAGGCGTGACACGAAGCGATGGCGATGAACAGTTTGTGCTGCTGCGTCACGTAGTCCAGGATCTGAGGCTCTCCAGCACTAGAGAAAGCAAGGATTTGAGTTCAACATTATACTTTTCTTAAGTTATCAACGACTTTACAGATAGCCGGTTTCAAACATTATAATCTCATTGCACAATATTTATGTTTTTGTCAATTAAAACAATAATTAGTTGTTAAGCGCTGAGAAAAACCCGCACTTCTTACACTATCCATCCATT
This sequence comes from Mythimna albipuncta, assembly GCA_929112965.1. NCBI lineage: Eukaryota > Metazoa > Arthropoda > Insecta > Lepidoptera > Noctuidae > Mythimna > Mythimna albipuncta. The sequence continues at coordinate 4,682,827 of OV815959.1, read as the reverse complement.
CATCTTTATGATGGTGCTTACTCTCCATCTATACACATGTTTACTCTTTTAGTAACAAGCGTTTCGTCCCTTCTCTTCACACAACCATACCAAGACAACCGATTCTCTTTCAACTTTTCAGTCACTGGCGGTTATCTTTCCTCGCTAACTAGGTGCCTATCTGATTGTATGCCTTTTCCAGATCAAAGAATACCATGCGAAACTTTTTATTCACATCTCTATAATTCTCAACAGCTTTATGTAGCAAAAATTGAATCCGTTTTACCCCAATATTTGAAATGATTCTGTAAAATTTCACTCTCTTCTCTCTTCCGCCTTTCAATAACTTTCTCTTAAGGTTTCATCGTATGAGACATAAGCTTTATTTATAATTGTTGCACTCAAACATACCACCTGTGTTTTTAAAGATTAGAACCATCAGGTTCTAATCTTAACATCATCAACCAACTATCAGGTATAGCTTCTTCTGTCTGCTCGTAATAACATCCAATCTTCAACTGGTATTCCTCATGGACAATTCACCTTACCATTCTTCTAACTAAATGAAATTCATCCATATTAATTACTAACCAAATGGTTGTAGAAGGTTGTGATGTTGGAAGTTGGCCACCCTATAATAAATAGATATTCACTCAAGTGTCTAAAAAAAAAAGACGGGTTGCACTCCGGGAGTGCCGGCAGAAGTGAAAACTTGATTATTAACGTTGAGCATGTTTGATATTTTGGAATGGTTAGGGAATAATTTTGCACCAATTGCTTTATCAGTATAAAAATACTATCATTTATGTGGTAGAATACAATATTCATTTATTGCGCTATCGTACACAAACATGACAATTTATATTACATTAAAAATTTAACACTTAAAAACTATTACAATTATTTTACATTAAAAAGTTTATCTCTCCGAAAAATCAACATCGCCCATTGACTTATATTCTAGTGATAGACAGGTCCTTTCATAGAAAAGATTTGTCAAAATATTGAAAAGTTAAAACGAAAATCTGCTGCAGCGCTACATTGGCATTATGTCGTCTAACAGAACTATTAAAATATAAAGCGCTGATAGCTTTTAGAGGATAATTTTTTCACGACCAAAACGTCTTAAGCGCCGTGAATTTCGAAGTACTTACGCGTTTAGTTCAACATAGTGTAATGACATGTTATCCATATAGATTTTTATACCGCAGAAGTGACATAGTTTTTGCCTACAATACTTCACATTACAATAAAACTCTATTTAAAAATTTTACCAATAGTCCACGTTAGTGTAAATTCAGAAAAATACGTCTAATAATTAGTGAATTCAAAATCGTGTAAAATAATGAAACCATTGAACCACCAGAAAATGATGGTCAGGACTGCGCTGCTAATATTTAGTAACAAAACAAACAACAACTATAACTATAGCGTAATCAGCTTTTTAATGTTCCCACTGCTGGGACTCAAGCCTTCTCTCTAGGAGAGGGAATGGGCCGTAAACCACCACGCTGGCCCAGTGCAAAATCAAAATCAAAATCAAAGCATTTATTTCAAATAGACCATTTACAGGCACTTTTGAATAGTCAAATGTCGGTCAGTCCAAGAAAAGTGAAGGTAAAGTGCGGGTTGGTGAATGTCGCATGTCTTTGAAATATGCTGGTTTTTTTATGATGTTTTCCTTCACCTTTTTGAGAGCAATGGGGATGAAATAAATTACATAAAAAACTAAAACTTTTTTTAAATCTATTTTCAACTTTATTTTTCGGGGCGAATCAAAAATTGATTCGGAGTCAGAAATTTGCACTTGGTTTAATGATGTAGGGGAAAGCTATAAATGTTTTAAAGGCACATTCTGAAGGAATAGCATTACTGCAAGGAATAACCGACTCATTAGAAAACGTTTTCCAGCTTTAGTATCATCAGTTTAAAAGTGTGAAGAGCAGATAAAAGGATATTTTGTAGGAAGCCACGTGTTGTCACGTCTTTATCAATTTTTCTCTTTTCGGCTGACCAGAGTGAACAAACTTGAAATAATTATACTTATAGTTTATGAAGGACGAAATCTCAATAACAGTAATGATCACTTAGTGATGTATCACTTATATTACACATATGACTACAAATTCAACTGAACCTGAGTTTTTACAGTATCGCAAAACAGACGTATTCATATTTATTGAATTTGACGGAATTCATTGGTACCTATTATTTATACAAAAAAGAAAAAAATATTAAACAGAATATTTAAAAAAAAAACAAACGGAATAAAACATCATGCAAATTCGTGTTCACTAAATCAGTTGTAGGTAAAAAAACCCGGTTTTTGTGGGATGGAACATCTGCATGTTTTAGTCTATGATTGTAAAATGGAAAATCTTTTAAATAAAATAATATAATTTCTAACATACTATTACGAAATCTGAAGCAATTAAATTGCTTGAATAATCAATTATTTTATTTTCATGACTAATGAATTATTATTTACGTCCCAAATTCACTTTCTTTTGAATTTATAAGCTCCGCTCTCAACTGTATGAACGTCAAAATTGCACTAAAGTCATCAATGTCAATTTGCCTAGAATTCAGTGCAAAGGATTCGTTTGAAGTGAGTGTTCAGCACGCCCTATCTAGTACTTAGATATCGATGACGTCGCCGTCTTACGCTTTTTCGATCAGGGTCACGTGTCCTGACGCGAGTTTAAGATTTTATACCCACCCAAAAGTGCTCAACGCCGCTAAAGAAGTTTTCACTTCAAAAATTTTCAGATCAAATAGGAACGCATTCGATCTCAAAATCTTTGTCTCCTGCCACTTACTCAGGTTTCAGCTCCGACTGCCTCCTGACCGCAGAGTATCTGATGGCAATGGTGACAGCTCTGGCCAGCTGGTTAGCCATGTTGTTGACGATCACCACCCTCACGTACACCATCGTACCGTATGTCAACTTGCTGTTCAGGGACTTCCTAAAAGTACCGTCCTGAATTCATAAAAGTAAAGAGTGATTAACGAAATCATTAGAATAACCAAGATTGCTATTTCAGCAGTAGATATAGTGACAGATTCTATTAATAAATTTACAAATCAGTAATTAGACAAAATACATGCATATTCATCTTCTAATGACCCTTTTTAGAGGATGAATTTTACAAAATCCTTGTGCAATATGTAGTGCTTCTTGCTTGACACAAACAGTTTACGTTGTGTGTTCTTTCAATGAATGCCTTTATGGTAAATTAGTATGTAGATCTTACAGTACCTTCAAAACTTGTGCATTCTTCATCAGCATCCTGTCCCTCTTTATTCTGTGGTGTTCGAATCCCAGGAACCCATTATTAATAGTGTTGGAGCCAAGCCTGGCGCCGATCTCGCCAAGTTTGATTCCTGGGAGAGGCATGTGTGTTTCTTCGTCTCGCAGTTGGACAAGGAATGGCTGGATGCCGCAATTCTTGCCCTGGGTGTAAAGACGGGCCATCACCACGCAGTAGTTGGCAGTTTGTGCCACTGCAAATAGAAGTAAAGTGTAAGAAGAAATCCTTATATTACAGGATTTATTTTTGAAGAGTCCGTAGGAATGACATGATATGATACCGCCGTCCGTCACCTTTTTACTATCGGACAACCCGACGTGCGGCGAGTATCCACCCTTACATTGTAAACACCTCTACCGTCCGTCGTTTCGCCTCGTCGTTTATACCTCGTACATCGAAGCCCCTCCGATTATAATTTAGAAGTCTTCAAGATTACAGGTTCTTAATAATTTAGTGTGTTTCACCATATAGGTAATAGGACGTCATTATCGCGTTATAATGACGTCCTAATACCTACGTGACGCTCAATATTCAAAGCATTTATTTCAAATAAATGATAATAATTACTATTATTCCCTATCTTATATTCACTTTTTAGAGTTCCGTAGTCAACTAGGAACCCTTATAGTTTCGCCATGTCTGTATGTCTGTCTGTCCATCCTCGCTTAATCTCTGGGACCGTTAGCACTAGAAAGCTGAAATTTGGTACCAATATGTATATCAATCACGCCGATAAAGTGGTCAAATAAAAATTGGAAAAAAATGTTTTATTAGGGTAGCCCCCCTATATGTAAAGTAGGAAGTGATTTTTTTTTTAATTTCAACCCTAACGTGTGATATTTTGTTGGATAGGTATTTAAAAATGAATAGGGGTTTACTAAAATAATTTTTGGATAATGTCAATAATTTCGGAAATAATCGCAAAAAAAACAAAAAACTATGTGTGTCCCCCCCTCTAACTTTTGAACCAAGAGTTTAGAAAATATGAAAAAAATCAGAAAAGTAGAACTTTATAAGGACTTTCTAGGAAAATTATTTTGAACTTGATGGAAAGAACCATTTTTGTACAAAAAAGACAAAAGGGTTCTACAAAATAATTTCTAGACTAAGTTTGTAGTATAATCGTATATGCAGGCATTTTTCTAACCTCATAAGTGGGTACACTTATTGTGAATTTGTGACGGACGGGAAACTACGGAACCCTACACTGAGCGTGGCCCGACATGCTCTTGGCCGGTTTTTTTAATATTTCTAAAGAAAATATAAATTAAAAAAAAAAAACTTTGAAAAACCAGGCAAGTGCAAGTCGGATCCTCTGCGGGATCCGTACAAACTTATCTACTAATAGTTTAAATCGCAAAAAGAAGAACTTTTCCAAATCGCAAAAAAAGTTTTTTTTTTTTTTTTGATGTAACAAACTAATTTACAGTTTTCAGATTTTGTCCTATACTTGTGCTGTGAGAAATAGTATAAGCTAATTTAATAACTCCACGTCCCACAGAAGCGGAACAGTAACCAAAAATGCGAGTGAAACTGCGCAGGACAGATAGTTTAATATACAATATGACTTACAACTTCCTGGCCACCATTTGTAGGCTGTTAAAGTAGGACTGTGCAGCACAAACTCTTCAGTTTTGGGATCGTAAGTCGCTGTCGTCTCCAAGCCGCGGATGAAAGTCCCATGACCAAGCTCCGTCTGTAAAGCATGAGATTACATGTTTATTGGTTATTGTCGTTGTCGTTTTTAAAGTGACTTCAGTAAGTAATGAATATAGAATTCTGCCCATTACCTTATCATACCATGACCAGAGAACAAATAGTTTTAAAGCCTACAGTAGGGATAGCGAACCTATGGCACTTGGCAAAATAATTCAGATACGCCAGTGTATATGCTCACCGTTTCGAAGCGTATTAGCACCAGCTAAATGTTCTTGGCGTTATTATTGTTGAGGCATATTTTTAGGGTTCCGTAGCCAAATGGCAAAAAACGGAACCCTTATAGATTCGTCATGTCTGTCTGTCTGTCTGTCTGTCTGTCCGTCCGTATGTCACAGCCACTTTTTTCCGAAACGATAAGAGCTATACTATTGAAACTTTGTGAGTAGATGTATTCTGTGAACCGCATTAAGATTTTCACACAAAAATAGAAAAAAAGCAATAAATTTCGGGGGTCCCCATACATAGAACTGAAACTCAAAATTTTTTTTTTTCATCTAACCCATGCGTGTGGGGTATCTATAGATAGGTCTTCAAAAATGATACAGAGGTTTCTAATATCATTTTTTTCTAAACTAAATAGTTTGCGCGAGAGACACTTCCAAAGTGGTAAAATGTGTGTCCCCCCCCCTCTAACTTCTAAGATAAGAGAATGATAAAACTAAAAAAAATATATGATGTACATTATTATAAACTACCAACGAAAATTGGTTTGAACGAAATCCAGTAAGTAGTTTTTTTTTAATGCGTCATAAACCGAAAAAATACACTATTATTAAAACATCGATCAAAGTTACAACACATTACAAGAACTTTTATATTAGGTTGCTTGCTGCTACGGAACCTTTCATGGGCGAGTCCGACTCGCACTTGGCCGGTTTTTGTGTGATATGTTCCCACGGCACGGTTATCGATACAGTGTACTGGGCAGATCCGTTTAACTTTTAAATTCAATATTATTATCTTATTACAAAAGTAGCACAGATAGGTCAATCTCATCTATGTACTTCACTTTTTGTACCAACGCGCGACGATTGCGTTAGGGTCAGCGCGTTGCGCCGAACTGTACAAGTGCGACCGGCGGGCGATTGAGCCGAGATTTCGTGTCCGTGAGCGGTGTCTATGTGTGCGTTGCTCGAGCGCGCTTTGAATTTAGATTGTCTTCTGTACCTATCTATTTTGTGCTCAAAGTCAGACAAAGGACAACGGCGAGGGCTATACTCGGAGAATTAAGGTTACTGACATAGTCCAAAGAATCGCCAAACGTAAATGTTCGTAAACAGCGAACATTGGTCACAGAACAAACAGTCGATGGAACTGAAGGATTACAGATTTTTTTTTCTTTGTAGTGGCGACCGCGTAACTGAAGACATACCTAGTGTTGGAAGGCCGAGTCCCACAAGGTATACCGATGACCTGGTGAGGGTCGTGGGAACCCGAAGGATGCGAGACGCACAGGACCGGCCATTATTGAGACACTTGAGAGAGACCATACCCTCCAATGGATATATTTCAGCTGATATGATAATGATGATGATGATCCAAATTAATCGATTCACCTGTGCGTAAGTGCCAATAATCTCCATGTTGCTGGCCCTCTTCAACCAGTACTTCTTCTGTTCTTCGTCAGCTTGGCCCAATAACGTCGGTATAAACATAGCAAAGTGTAGCGCAAACGGAGAATTATCTTTGAAAACTGCTGCACTTATCAGGCTGCGGAACACGGCACTGTAAACAGCATAATCATTGATTCAGTTTTGGAATCTTTTATAAGTACTTGAGCTTTGTCCATGTTATTAACACGATGTCATAATCGTCTTGACATAAAAACTCCCACTGTTCTTTGCAAGCTAGCTTTCGTTTCTTTTAGACCAATTTCATGTGCGTTATTCGCAATTTTACCTGTAGCTCGTCAGCTTAACGCTTTATCGTTTTGTATACTGTTGGTGGCACGTGTTATTTGGTCATTCAGTTCCCTTCAAAATGGCTGAGCTGAGTTGGGCTGATCTACGCGTCATGCTCGTGAACGGATGCCGTCAGATGAGATTGGTCATCTCTTAGCTGCCAGGAGCTTAATTCAATTTCTATGATTTATATGATTGATTATAATTAAAATATCGACTTATTCTTTTCCACCTGGTTTAATCTCATCGTTCAAAGTTAAAAAACAATTATTTGATATATAATCATACGATCCAATAAATGAAACATACTTAGCCTTTTCCTGTTCCGTCTGGTTAGGGTCTTCAGCATCTTTCATAGCTCTATAGAACAGAACTGCTTTGCGCACTGCATTCTCATACTTCTCCTTGTGACTGAGGTATTCTTCTGGCTTATCATCTATGAGGCCTTTAGTACTGAGTACTTTAGTCTCTGTGATAATAGAAACCATATAGTGATTAACTTGTGGCGATTGGGATTATTTAAGAACGCAACCGATCCCCGTCTGTCACCTGTTGCCAAACCACACGAATACCCGTTCGTGCAGCATCGGAAATCATGACAAGCAGCCGCCAGTGATCTAAAGCTCTTGACACGGGGAGGTTACGTGCGCGCGCCTAGGGCTCCGACGCAGAAGTTCCCCGTACGTATAGCCAATAATTATACCTACAAACTATAGTGTAAAATACTTAAATCTATAGTCAAATTCTACAAGGTACTAGTATCATAAGGTGAGCAGTGGTGGCCGAGTGATAATGGCCCCGAATTACGAAGTAGATCGCGGGTTCAAGCCCAGCCAGGCGCATTACTTTGTGTTATTCATTTCATCACCACTGCTCTCAAAACGGTGAAGGAAAACAACGTGAGGAAACCAGCATGTCCTAGAACCAAAAAATTCGAAGACATATGACATCTACCAACCCGCACTGGGCCCGCATGGTGGATTACCACCCATTCCCTCTCCTAGAGAGGAACCCTGAGTACCAACAGTGGGAACAGCCTATGTACATGAACTCTGATGTCCATATATTTTGTTATCTATCATGGTGTACAATAAAGAATTAAAGAATTAATATTTTACAAAACATTGCTAAAAATTGTAATATAGGGCTGAATTTGAACTAAGAGTAAACATTGCCATACAATGTCGCTAGTATCTTTTGGGCACATTACCAGTTGATGTGGACGAGTTTTTCGATGCCATATTTTTGTTGGTTTTTAGTTAGTTTAAGGCTTTTAATATAATTTTTACTTTTTTTTACTGTAATTATAGTTAAGCCTTTGATATGTATAAAAAAATATATCTCATATTCATCATCTCATACTCATCATCATCATCTATTGACACAAATCCTTACAACATGCTAAATAACAGATATGTTACAATACATAAAGGCGCACAAAAGTTGACACCCTGACTCCTAAACTAGAAATTCTAGTATCTTAGGAGTCAGTGTTCTTATATTATCATAATTTCTACATATATCTCGTCAAGTTATATTTATACTCTTTAGATACATGAAGTTTGACCTCAGAACCTAACCTAGAACATGAGATAAGTACCAACCATTATTAGTTAGTTCGTAAATTACCGGCATTATTTTTATTAAAGATAAGTAATATCAGGACCTGAAGGTACCTTATGCTATTTTTTGTCTATGATGTTATAACACCTCAGAAGTGTAAAATTAAAGAAGTTAAAAGTAGCTACTTCTTTTATATGATGAATTTACCTATCTAGTAAAACCACAAGTTAAGCTACTGAACTGAAGTTGTCAACACAACCGTCAGTATCCATTCATATGGAAACCAATTCTGACGTTAATTAATTAACATCTATAACTCACTTCATGTTACACTCGCACATTAAACCAGTTACTCAACAGCACATACGCACACAAATCGTAAATAAATAAAAACAAATGAACGTCTTACCCAACTTTCTTCTGTTTTCAGTAGCCTGTACACTTCCGTCGATGTAATTAGTTAACTCTTCAACATTAAAGTCACATTTTTTCCTCTCTTCGAACAAATCCTGATTCACTTTAGCACTCATTTTTGCAACAAGTGTATACTTGTGCGGTAAAAATTGTGTCGCCTCCAAAAGATAGTTGTGCCTTAGTGGCCACGTTATCAAGTCGCAAATATGGTAATGATAAGTGATTACTGTTTGTCTTATCTAACGCTAATAAACGTTTTGTTAAAGTACTTATTGTGGAGTTTAGAAATTTTGTTGGTTGACTTATAAAACACTTATTTCACGCATCTTCCATCTTCTTTTTGGAGTGAGATACCAATAAGGGTTCTTGTACTTTGAACGATCTACTAGTATATGAATTGATAGATGGTGTACCATCTATCAATTCATGATAGATTATGCAACTTTAAGCGAAACTTGAAGAAAACCATGCGATTATTTGAATGACACATTATAAAGCTTCTGAAATTTCTTATGTAACAATTATTGATTTTTTTTACATTGACATTTAATTTTACATTTTGACATATAAATTTATATTTTGACATTTAATTTTACATTTTGACATTTAATTTTACATCTTGACATTTAATTTTACGTTGTGACATTAATTTTTTACAATTTTATGACATCATTCAAATTCATATATTGTTTAATTGTTTGTTTGATTATCTAATCGACAATGCTGAACGTGATTTCAAATTCATAATGTGATAAATGATCAAAATGATTTAATTCCATTCAACGAATCAGCATTGCCATCCAGCGTGGCAATTCTGCCAGCGTTCTGGGCACTTTTCCCATTGACATCGATGTGGACGAATTTTTTGATGCCCTGTGAGTTTTTCCCGTTTTTTAGCCTTTTTTAATCGTTTGTACATATTATTATTTTAAGTTTGTATATATATTACCTAGTGATTATTTATAAATTATTAAATTAATTAAATTGTACATAAATGAATAAATAAATAAAAAGATTCCATGTGGTTTCTAGATATGTATTAAATTCTTGTTTGCATTTATTATTACTTTATACGCCCGAGAGACAAAACATAGCGCCCTCATTATTTTGAATAAGATCTTTTAATGTAAAGCCCAAGAGCGGGAGATGTCATTCAAATGTTATACCGAAAAAGAGACGGAAACGTAAAAAGTAAAAGGCCGAAATATAATAAAGTATAAACATTTAATCATAATCCTCATCCAACATAATTGAAACAATCACATATTTTTCTATTGCGTAAAATATATTAATACCATAATCAAAAGTAAAAAAAAAATATACTGGTCGTTCTTTTCTGTCAACAATTACCAATTTTCCCCTTAAAAAAATAATGTAAATGTACGCTTGAGTTCCTGAATTATGTTTCATTTTAAAGTTATTTAAATTAAATAATATCTTTTTTTTTTAATCGACTGTCTATACATTATGACAAAAGAACATACCTTATTAAATCAAGATCTAGATAAATAGAGATATTGAGAGATTGAGTCTATGATCTTGATCTGATAAGGTATGTTCTTTCTCTGAATCTCTAATATCTGATGAGGAACTCAAATCATAAAAGTAAATTAGAGGATAGTTATAGAATTTTTTTTTTAAATTTGAAAACAACATATTTCAGTAAAAAAAAACACAATGATTGAATTTACGAGTTCGGCCACGCATACATTATCTCATACCTACTCATTCAGTTATAACTATCCCTCTCATTTATTTTGATATCTACCAGCAACAAAATTGAAAATCTTCTCTTTTCTCACACGACCTCTCGACTCAATGTATTTAGCATTTAGATGCATCACAATTTCCCCTTTATCATCGGCCTCATGTACTTGTAGTACGATTCGTTGACCGGCTCTTGGTTCATCGGGCTCTTCAGAGCTTCCTCCATCAGACGCTCGTAGACACGACCGTCGTATGAACCCAGGGCTGAGTGGAGGAGCTGGAACATGAAAGTGAAGAATGAGGATGTAAAATGGTAGTTACGTAAATTTAATGAGCAACTACGGTGGCCACTCTCATCAGAAATAAGCCTAGTACGCAGGAGACATTATAGTGCACAAAATACGCAAATACATGCTCTCTCTGTTCCCTTACTCTCATCACTAAAAAATGAAAGAGGTTAGAATGACCTTGTGGGCGGGGCAGGCATGCCTCAAAATGTGATCATACTCATAATTACACAACCAATATCAAAACTTGCGATCTAAGTGTGCATGGTCTATTAGTAGCTTAAAGCGCGTTCGTATTGGTTTATTGCCTTCAGTGGTGTTAAAGAGTGGGAGACAAGCGGCGACACTCGTTGAAGTACAAATCGGAAAGTATTTCCGTTCTAACCTTTTACATCTTTTCTGTGACTTGATCTCATTATCATTTCAGACGATAGACGTCCACTGTTGTACATAGGCCTCCCTCAAGTGTCACCACAATGAACGGTGCTGTTCGTCCCGCATCCATTGGATTCCCGCAATCTTCACCATATCTTCGGTCCACCTTGTGGGAGGTCTTCCAAAGCTGTGTCTTCCTGTATGCGGTCGCCACTCCAAGACCTTTCGGCCCCAATGGCCTTTCGTTCTTTTACTCTCATAGTCCAATGGTACGGCAATCAGACACAACCAAAGAGAGATCAGGACCAATGGCTTTACGTGCTTTCTGAAGCACAGGGGTGTCACACAGCGCACACACCAACGCCCACACTCAGGGCTGCTACAGAGTAATTCGTAATGTAAAAACCCAGTGAGGTAGTTGCATATAGAACAATTAAAAGCTAAATTAAATTGTATTGGTCTAAGTTTAGCAATTTGTAAAAGATTTCGTTCCGGAAAGTAACATTACCAGCGTCCTCGACATATAGTGCATTCGAGGGATAGAATTTCACATATATTTGACAAGCACTTTCGCGAACATAAAATAAACATACATAAAATAAAATGAACATAAAATATAGCCTATACACTAAGGAATAAAGTAGCTTTTTTTCGATGGAAAAATTTTAGCAATCGGACCAGTACTTTCAGAGATTACCTCCTACAAACAAATAACTTTAAATATTAGTGCTGATGTGTAGATAAATGTGGTTATTATACAAGTACACGGTGAAAGCATATTTATGAAATTTTGTCTGTTCCTTCTACCATCATGTTAAAAATGGCATATTTACCTTAATAAAGATAGTACCTAATATTAACGTAAATCTCCGAACGCTTGCTATACATAAAATCTATATCATTTTCGTCGAGAATGTTGTTTCAAATTGTGAAATATGTTCTAAGTTACTTTGATCTAATAAACGACCCATTACAATATACTCACTTCATCTCGTAGATCGAATGCATCAACAATTCCAACAGCATTAGGCCTTATCTTCAACAGCAACTCCTCGTATGCTATCTGTAAGTCCACCAAATCCTTCCCCGACACCGATGTATACTGGAAATTAATTTATATTGACTTTATTATCTATGTCCTTATTAGCTATGTTCATATTAGTAGCTATGTCCATATTAACATCTATGTCTATATTAGCATCTATGTCCGTATTAACATCTATGTCCATATTAGTATCTGATCTATATATTTATATAGTCTAAATTGCTGAACGGACATTTCAGTACAACTTCTATAGTTTATTTAACTTAATTAGCGTTCTTAGTTTCATAATCAATTAACATTTATTCAAACGTTAATGGTAACGATTTAAATAGCCTAAACAGTATGCTAGTGATTGGATCATTCTTTCTGTCTTTGCCACAAGAGGTCAGTGCAACAAGTTTTCTTATACCATTTGACCTATCAACCGTCATGGCATCGCTTATATTGTAGCCGTATCTTACCATCAGCAGGTCACCAGTCCTCTCCAAGGCCCAGTAATACAGGTAGAGAGTTGTCAACTGATCCATGACGGCTTTGACGTTTGGGCTGGAATTGGCAGTCAGTCTCACGATCTCATGTCTATACGTCTCTGCTATCACAGCTCGGCAGTGAGCCTGTGTGGGAGAAATTGGACGAAAGTCAAAGAAAGGTAAACATTAGAATAAGTATATGAAAGTAATGGATCTATAAAAAAATATTCTTATTTTAACCTAATGAAATAATAATAATTCTTTGTTCGGGTATAAAGTAAGCGACATTATAATTTACATTAATTACAACCGACATAAATTTAATTCAAACTGTAGTATAAATCTGCCTGATCTGGGTTAATGAAAACCTGTGTTTCAGGTCATCCATTTAAATCAAACATTTAAAAAAGAAAAACAACAATAGAAATGAAAGCTAAAAAGGACCTCAATAACGTTCAAATTCAGTAGAGTGACTGTTTTAATTACTATCAAAACAATATACCTCAGCTGCAGCAACGAGTTGGATGGTAGACATTTCCCACGCGTCTACTTGAGATAGACCAGCTCGCATACGTTTCCTCATATTTGTTACACACACAGCTATCTTCCTGAAAACCAATATTAAGAGGATAATTTAAAAAAAGACTACAGTCAGCGAAAAAAAGAGCTAACTGGATTTTATTAAGTAGAAAAACCTGCATAATATATTGTGTAGCTAAACATGTGTGAATTACAAGCTACTTTCACTCACCCTGCTGCAAGAGCTTGGAAGGACCTGATGATGCCATCGGGACTGCTATCCCAAGTAGCTTTACTTCCGGAGAAGGAGTGCACTAAATATGACACGGTCGGAGTCAATGGCTGTTTGGCTTCTGCTTGTTCGTAGGCTTTGACCAAAAATCTGGAAATGAAATCCACTACTTCGCAAATTCCAAAACATTAGCTTCCTATTACTTAAGTAGACTTAAATTAGAAACTTCTCAGTACCTACTACAGAAGGCTGTCTCCTCTCATAATTTTTGCGGAAATACCTTTAGACATTAGTCTTCCCAAACGTTATGACATAGAAAGTCCAAGATGATCTTTATCAGGTGGTCGATCTACCTTGTCTTTCTTTGCCACATTTACCATAATATAAACCTTTATGTGTTATTTTAACGAACTTTATACCTACGGCTACAAGAAGTAGCCTTCATGACGCTACTAACCTAGCTGTCTGCAACAGCAACACAGTATAATCTCCCTCATAGGTCCTGGTGGCTGACACGAAGTTATAGAGATTGGGGATGCCGGAGGAAATCATGTAGCCGTGCCCACCGCACGCGTGGCGGCACTGCTCGATCAGGTAGGCTGAGTCGGACGTGCTGATTGCCTTCAAGCAGCTCGAGAGGGCGTGGAACTGAAAGTCAATCATTTTTTTTTTTTTTTTTTCATTTCTTATCAGGCTTTTCATGTTCCCACAGCAGAGACCCTGGCCTTTTTTTAACAGGGAACAGGAAGTGAAGAATGTTAATTTAAAAATGCCTGGAACTTTTCAACTAAACCTATTGCAATTTCCATTCAATCAAACAGAAAACTACACAGTAAATAGATTTCTTCATACTGTCACACGTACAATTTTGCACTATATCGAAATATCTCCTGCGTGCATTATAGTGCTTAGACGTAACTGTTCATCAGATTTTTCAACATAATATGTTAGGAAGAGTAGGTTCTCACCTCATGTTTTTGTAGGTAGAAAATCATCTTTTTTAGTTGGAAAACTTCTCGCACTCCAGGGCAGAGCGGGAGGGTGTGTTAGACTTAAAACCTACACCTATGCTTCTTCTTTGCCTTAGTTCTAGGATCCTGGGGATCGTTTTCGCACCACCCCTGGCCCCAGTAGGTGTCGACTCTACTTGGCCCCGACAGTTTTGTTACATCATCCAACGTGTGGAACGCTACGCGCCGTCAACGACTTCGTCCGACGACCGGACAGCGACCTACTAAATGCTTGCCGTCAGATTCTCACCTCAGGTAGAGTGTCAGTGTTGCCACCCTTCATCTGAGCGAGTACAGCGTTGAAGCTCTCCCACAACCAGTTGCTGCAGAGCTGCAGCGCGTGTGCCGTGGCGATGGCTATGAAGAGCTTGTGCTGCTGCGTCACATAGTCCAGGATCTGAGGCTCGATTTCACTAGAAGTGCATTACATGACTTTTGTTATATGGATGTGGATTTACTTCATGGAGTTCTGAAAATACTAAATGTCTCAAGAGAAAATTGCTGGGAAAATGTGACCCTTTTACGTTTACTATTTGAAGCAATGGCATTCTGCAATCACCCCGACTGGAAAGTTATGCTAAGTAACTCTGTAAAGTCTTCAGAAAGTCATTTGCAGTAACAGATGCACTCCATGATCAGTTGTAAAAATAATGGCCTGTTAAGCAGGATCCACCTTGAACAATAGCTACTCAAAGTCTAAAACATTTCTACTTACTCGGGCCTCGGTCTCGACTGCCGGCGTATCGCAGAGTATCGCACTGCGATGGTGCAGGCCTTCGCCAGGTTGAAGGCGACCTCGTTGACCAGCATGACACGGACGAACACCATCGTGCCGTACGTCAGCTTGCCGTGACGAGCCACTTTGACGTAAGTACCATCCTGAAATGTTACAATATCATGATATTTCATAATTCCATAGATAGTGTTTGTAATCTAGAACATTACTTCACCAGCAGTTATGTTCAACACGCCCGTCTCCATCAACAGCTCGTATGAAACTGTTTTATCAGTGCCCGTGAACTCAAGACAAGTATAGAAACATTACACCATGGTTTCACCACGCGTATGGTCATTTCGGTCGATTTACTGAACTTTATAAAACTTTCGGCTAGTAAACGACAACAACAACGCAACACGATCAGTAGTGCTATTCTCTATGAAAACAGCCTTGAGCGCAGCGCTAAGAATACAGCCTTGAGCACAGCGCTGGCCGGAGCAACGAAATTCAACTATGTACATTGGATTATTCCTAAATCAATGTACCTATTTGGATTTCGTCACTGCAGCCAGCGCTGCGCTCAAGGCTGTTTTCTTAAATAATAGCACTGCAACTCTTTACAGGAGGTGATACATGGTCCAAATAAGCTTTTTCGTCTTCTTGGTGTTTAGAGGGAATATTGCCATTTATTGCAACTATCATCGTACATACTCGTAAATGAATGGTTATCTATATTTATTTCTAGTTTCAATTTTTTTTTTTTTAACTACTTTTTTTGCCAGGTTTCACTTGCGTGATTATCGAAGATTGTTCAACGGAAATAACTAGATGAAAATGGTCTTCCCGTGCCTCCTATGTCTATATATCCAAAACCGTTGTCTTTAAAGCGTGACTAATTAACAAACATATATACTTTGACCTTTTACAATATTAGAAGATTGAAAGATTGTTTACTCTTGACTCATAAATTCATTACAATTTTCTCACCTTCAACACCTGAGCGTTCTTCATCAACATATGCTCCCTAGGTATCCTGTAGTTATTAAACCCTAGGAACCCATTGTCAGCTGTGTTGAAACCCATTTTCGGCCCGATTTCTCCCACTTTGATCCCTGGGAGAGGCATATGAGTGTCCTCGTCTCGGATCTGAACGATGAATGGATGGGTTCCATGGCATTCTCCCTTGGTGTACAGCTGAGCCACTACGATACAGTAGTTTACTGTTTTGCCAACTGTAACAACATTATTTTTATTTAGTTTTGAAAATATATCCTTGGATAGTGTTTGTTTGGCCACGTTAAATGGTCTGAGTGTCGCGAACGCGGTCGATTTGACAATACATGGACTGTATACTGCGTCAGATTTGGAGAGAGTAGATTTCGTTTGTGTTAATATCTTGCATTGCTTCAACTTCTACGAACACATCGACGAATGTATCTCAGTTAATCCAATCTTCAGAAGTATGTAGTAAAGAATATTCAGACTACAGCATTAAAAAAAAAAACTTAAAACGATTTTTATTTCAATACTTACGGCCTCCTGCCCACCACTTGTAAGACGACAACGTAGGACTGTGCAGAATAAACTCCTCAGTTTCTGGATCATACGTAGCAGTCGTCTCCAATCCTCTTATAAAAGTACCGTGACCGAGCTCCGTCTGTAATAAAACCATTGTTCATTTTCATACTAACAATCTACTTCATGGCCTACATCGTCAATTGACATCATTAGGCCTAGTGCACTCTTAGTACGCGCACATCGTCATCACTATGCAGTATATATTTATTCAAGCAAGCCCACCTCTGAGGCCACCTCTCAGGGGGTTATTATTATACTAGAAGTAGGTTACTCCACATAAACTTGAACCCCATTTTACCCCCTTAAGGGTAGAATTTTGTAAAATCCGTAAATAAGTTTATAGGTGTTACAGTTTCTGAGATTTCATGATTAATCAGTAAGTAGTATTTCGTATAGATTATTATTATTATTATGCCGTAAATGCCACTTATTTTATATTCGAAACTAAAATAACCAATTCGTAACCTACATTTCGTCAAGTACTGTACTAGAACAATTACCGTATAACATACCTTCAGAATGGGCACAAGACCTCACCTGGGCATAGGTTCCGATGATTTGCATGTCTAAGGCTCTGGGCAGCCATCGCGACTGCTGCTCGGGCGTGCACTGGCCCATGAGGGTGGGCACAAACATGCCCAAGTGAAGGAGGAACGGAGACACTTCCTTGAAGAAGGCATCGGCCGTGCGACGGATGACGGGAGAGCCGACGCTATAAATGGATTGAAAATGGACAGTCAAATTATGAAGAAAAACATATTTTGTGACAAGTATTACGACACTAAAATAAAATAGTAAAATGACTAGGCGATATAGCGATGTCTTATAGTTGAGAGCAACATATTGAATTCTGAATGAAACGAAGGTTGTAAGTTTTAATCCCGAACGTAGAGACCTCTACTAACTCCATCGCAGTGCTCGGGAGTTAATTGCATTAAACCCTCTCGGTTTGGAATGTGCAAATAGCTTCATCACGTTTCATTTTGATTTTTTCGAATGTGCTTGTTAATGTTTTAATTTAAATAACTTCATTTGGATTGAAGACATAAATAACCCTGAATAGAACACGTATCCACATAAATCTCTATCAGGTATTGTTAATTTTAGAAAGTTCACATTTTACATTTAGATTTGATTCAAATGTATTCAATGAGTGTGTTGTGCGTGTGTAGTGCAGTACCGTCGCGTCGTATGGAATACTATTTTAAACAAATATAACTGTATCTCTCACCAAAACGCCGTTTTCTATGACGACCGTACGAATGTCGTAGCCTTTTTGACTTCAAAGACGTTAATTTAGCAAAAAAAATTATACTCCCTGTGGGTTAATTTTTCTAACAGCATGTGCAACTGAAACTAGCCGAACAGAAAAATATGTTCGAAGATTTCTAGTCTCTCTTCGTTCTATATTACACAACCACTGCTTTTGATATTTGATAAGTTTACAACCCTAAATTTTTGATCGTTTTAATTCCGTGGAGGGTCGATCCGGTACAAGAAACACTATCGATTTGTAAAGATAAAATTAGGACTCCGACTCATAGATATGATCCCATGGATTTTCGATCAATTTGATGTTGATTTTGAATAGAAGATTTTAATATAATATTTTATTCCGTACAATAACAACACAAAATAAAATAAGTAAAGTAAAATTTTTAAACAACTTGCTTGTTAACGCTAATAAGATAATGAGACGTGTAATTAGTATTATGTATTGTGTAGCAAACTATTTATTTTATTTTCTGGTGATTTGCCTTTTTGCATTGTTAAGTAGTATCAATATTCTAACCTGTGGTTACATTTTGTTTTTAATCTTTCAAGTTTCTTTAAAATGTTTATTTACAACTTAAAGCAACAAAAGATATACATAATAAACTTAAATTAAAATATTTAAGTATGCTTAACCTAACTATACACACTAAGGGCTACTTCCTACTAAAATATGGCGTCATAAAACTCCTCCGCATCGCTGTCGACTGGAAGTGTGCCCAAGAGGCTGGCAGCATTGCCACGTTGAATGGCAATGCTTAATCTCTGACCGAGGTAAAAACCAGCCCTTGGGTCACGCGAAGTGTCTGTGTGTGTTAAAAAGTGTATGGGCACTCGGACCCCACGGCCCAAGAGTTTCAACCCCAAACGGCTCAAAAATATAACTGCCGACAAGGTTGTTATATTTCCGCCGCTTAAGGTTCTCCGCAGCCGCAGCGGCAGCACCAGCACAGCACGATGCACTAGGAAGATGGGATGGCGCAAGAGTGTCAACACTTTAAAATTAACCTATGTTTACCCGAAAGACTCCAATCCACTAAGCTCAGCTAGTACGTTCTTCATCATGTTAGCGTAGATACAAGACTTTCTCACTGCATTTTCATATTTCTCCTTAGGACTCATGTGTTCCTCTCCAAGAGCGTCTTTCGATGCCCCACTGTTGAAGGCTATGTCTTCTGTAAAATCAAATGTACACTCGACTACTATAGTCTGTCTAAAAAGTCAAACGACTTGGGAATTTTGTATAATATTTAATCATTTAAAAAATACTTATAATCGATACTTTTTATAAGGCTCTTCTATTAGTAAACAATGATCAAGATCTCTTCATCAACTTTGATCATTGAACCAGTGTTGACATTAGATTTCATTTTACTCTAATAAATTACCTAGGTCGGTTGACTTTTTAGACAGACTCTATACTCGATTTGCCTTAAGATTAGACATTTAAAGAAACCTTTTTTACTGTCGGTTCAACCGATTGAACTTCTGTTCCGTAGCCATAAAGACGGCATTAAAAGCAAGAAAGTGGTTACAAAACCAACACTGCAGTTGCCTTTTGTCATGCCAGCAACGTAATAAAAGTCAAAATCGGTTGAACGGATAGTGAAAATAGTAGTTTATGTGACTAGGAGACAAAGCAGTGTCTTTAAGTCGCGTGCGGCATGTTGAATTCCGAACGAAACGAAGGTTGGAATTTTAATCCCGAACGATAGTGAGGGATTTATAAATTTAGGAAAGTTAGGAATTTAAGCCGCCCAAGACAAAGACAGCTTTATCCCCGTGTTGCATACTCTACTTTTTACACCATCTATGAGATAATTAAAAGACAATTTGGTCGACCAAATCATATATTAGAGAAATATAAGTATTATATTTACAAGTTCATCAAACAAACAAAATTCACTACTCCAAGATTCTATAGTTTCAATTTTCTTTAATGCTCCCGTGTCGTCAGTACGCACGTTATATTCTATTTTTGTTAGTGGCCAGTTTGAATCATAGTGATTACATACTCTTTGGTTTGAATTTCGAGTCAACTTGTTCGATGCGCCTACATTTTAATTCACAATGTTGACGATTCTTGATGCTCCAAATTCAAACCTCATTATTCCCTAGGGATCGGCCATACTGCATTATCTCCCTAGGCATATAATGACTTGCTTTAAGTGAGGTTTGTATGACGTGTAAAACAACATCATCGAGCTGGTGGTGTAAAATAGTAGTTTATGTGACTAGGGGATAAAGCAGTGTCTTTAAGTCGCGGGCGGCATGTTGAATTCCGAACGTAACGAAGGTTGTTGATTTTAATCCCGAACGATAGTGAGGGATTTATAAAATTAACTCCCGAGCATTGCGAGGGAGTTAATAAAGAAACCTGAGTGAAGTGAGTAATTTAAGCCACCCAAGACAAAGACAGCTTTGTCCCCGTGTTGCATACTTTACTTTTTACACCATCTGTGAGATAATTAAAAGACAATTTGGTCGACCAAATCATGTATTAGAGAAATATAAGTATTATATTTACAAGTTCATCAAACAAATAAAATTCACTACTCCAAGATCTATAATTTCAATTTTCTCTAATGCTCCCGTGTCGTCAGTACGCACGTTATATTCTATTTTCTTTTTTTTTGTTAGTGGCCAGTTTGAATCATAGTGATTACATACTCTTTGGTTTGAATTTCGAGTCAACTTATTCGATGCGTCTGCATTTTAATTCACAATGTTGCCGATTCTTGATGCTCCAAATTCAAATCTCATTATTCCCTAGGGATCGGCCATACTGCATTATCTCCCTAGGCATATAATGACGTGCTTTAAGTGAGGTTTGTATGACGTGTAAAACGACATTATCGAGCAGGTGGTGTAAAAAGGTTTTTTTAATGTCTAATGTTAATATGAACGGAATATAGCGACATCGACGACACTGTAGATACGGCCTATGGTGACGGTGATACCGAATCTTGTTCCAAATAAATCTTATACACACGAGCGGCATGTAGCTGCTCTAACGGCAGAGGTTGAAGAATTGAAGATCAGCAGCAGTCATCGTGTATGTCAAATGTCACTATAGACCGACAGCTGCGTTTACCTCTTGCCTCTGCCGCTCGTGTGCATGTGCTCTTACTGTTAGTGAATCATGATCAAACGTAGGTTTGGTTTAATATGTACAATATAGTGTAGGGATAACATTCTTTGTAGTAACACTGCAGGTTTTAATGCTGTCCAAGAAATTTAGTTTGTAAACTACCAACTTTAATCGTAGATACATAAGCATATAAGCGTTTTTTTTTTAATAAAAATGTTTTAAATACCTTTCATAATCAAAGGAAAATGTCGACTTTATTCATTTGTTTATTTAAATTTCGTGGTCCACATTGATTTGCATTTGTGTAGTCAACGGTGTTTTAGTCATGTTAACTTGTGTATATTTACATAATATGCATTATTACTTGTATTGTGGTATTTTCAAACTTATTTTTAACATTATCTTTTGCAGCAATAGGACTCGTATAAGCAGTGTATATTTTGATTACGATTACTTATATTTTGAACAAATCAAATCATTCAAAGTTGTCTCTATTTTTATTTCATTCTAGTTTCTTTTACTGCTAAGTACTACCGATTTTCGAACAGATAAATAAGGTTAAGAATCCTTAACCACGTTTCTACTTCTATCTTCTATAAGTTTCTATTTCTTATCTTCATTAATATTTTCAGAAGTCATTAATAAGAAATTTCATTTGAAATAAGCAGTACCTTTGTACTCTTTTATCTGTATTTGTCCATTTCATTTTTAAGTGTTTGTGTGTACATAAATGAATAAATAAATAAATAAATAAATAATAAGACAGGAGTACATAGATTGAACTTCATAGTAGCAAATTCATAGTCATTCCTCACTTACCTATTTTCTTTCTCTGTAAAGTATTGTGCTCCCCTCCATCCAATATATGCGTCACTTCTAATATATTAAAGTTGCATTTCGCCCGCTCCATCGCCAGATCAGGATTGACCGTCATGTTTGTGTTTGTCTCAGTCATCTTTCAGAACATGAGAACTTTTCCGTTATTTAACCACAACACGGTAAACGTTACTTCGTCAAGTTATTCGGAGGCAACTGAAACTTAGTAGCGAGTTCCGTGTGTGACCGATATCGGGGCTCATCAGCATTGTATTCACCTCATATCCATATAATGCGTAATTTAATTCGTTGATCGACGACCGTCGATTTAATTGATAAAGATTTTCAGATTGCACCTGGATGGATAGAGACAAGTTGTTAAATATTTGTACTTCGGCAATGTGACATTGGATACACTTGACACTTGTAAACTTAGCACTTATAAACTTATCCACTTCCGAATATCTAGTTATATTATCACTTGTAAAAGATATAGATAATGACTGCGCACTTTGTTTCCAAGCAAACTTTATTTACCTAATCACTCAATAGTCAATACCTTATAGGGTAAAAGTTAATACTGATTCAAATAGCTGCACGTTGCACAATATCCAAGATACGGTTGATATTCGTTGAGTCCTTGAGTGATAATGTACTGCAAATGCGAATGCCCGCTGTGAATGCAGCTGCACTGTTGCGATGCTATTTATATCTCGACTAAGTGGCAACGTATTACAAAAATTCAAGATAATTTTTGAGTGAAAATAAACATCATGTTTAAGAGATTTTAAGATACAAAACTGGTATTCTGCCATTGTTTACAATTCTAGATTTTACTTCGTTTGTTTATAACATATCTTCTCAGCTTCAGCTTCTCAAAACAAGTATATGCAATGACTTCTCCCGCTCTAAGGTGAAGCGAGAGTCTTTTACTACGTAAAACCACATAACCAAAGTCAAAACTCTAAAGTCTTAAGCATCGACGCCGAGTTGCTAGCCTGTCTGTTTTCTATCGTTTACATTTCGGGGAGTGTGTACTAGAGTTACACAATTTATTTCGGCAAGTCCGTTCTGTCATCGAACCACAAGACGTACGGCGTTGCGCCACCGGTACTTGGTGGACATCCCAGCCATGCGTACAAAGCGTTTTGGGAACACATTCATTATACGTACAGCTAAGCAGTGGAATTAAAAAAGTTCTTATGCTGACACATTGTTAGTGTTACGTAGAGTTTTTTTTTTTTAAATGGTTTTTTTTTTATTTATGTACAATTTAATTAATTTAATAATTTATAAATAATCACTAGGTATATATATACAAACTTAAAATAATAATATGTACAAACGAGTAAAAAAGGCTGAAAAACGGAGAGAATACAGTTGATAGCTACTCCCTAGGGGTGTTAATAGGTGGTTTTTAGCCGAAGAACCTTTTTAAGGGTAAGTCTTTCGAACATTCCCGCAGCTCAAGCAACTGAAGCCTCTGGTAAGGAACTTCTGGATATTCCTGTTTTTTTAAGTTATAATGGTGAAAAAATTCTAGAATACCTTCTAAGTCAGAGCTTTTTTAAAGTGGGAAATCATCTAATGACTTCTCCCGCTCAGATTTTATTGACTGAAACCCACTTCTGCTCCTTCTTCCTGACGGGATCAGCGTAGTTTGCAACGCAGACGAAACGCTAGTTCTAGCGCAGGGAGAGTCATACCAGGTGGCGGTCGATCTATGGACACGCGGAGTTGCGATAATTGTTGACAGGATCCAGCAGTTGGGACTCGAGGTGGTGCTGCATAAGTCCGGGGTTATGTGGTTCCACAGCCCTCGGAACGCCCCACCACTGGGTTCCCAATTAACGGTAGGAGAAGTTCACATCGGCGTCGGGTCGACGATGAAGTACCTGGGACTCATCATCAACAGCAGGGGCCCAGCTGGGTCGAAGCCTACTGGGGCCAGGAAAAAGAAAAGGAAAGGAAGGCTCGCCCCTGGTGTGGAAGACAAGAAGGAACAAGATGAATTTTGTAGTCAGTAAGAATTTGACACTATCTCCGGCTCCGCCCAAGGGGAGATCATTTGAATGATTTTTACCCACCAATAAAAAAAACTCCTGTATCTTCTTTGTTTTCGTTCCAAGGACTAAAATTTCAACAAACAACTGTAGGTGTGTTACTTTGTGCAAGTTTCGCTAGCTCAGATCACAGATCGTACACCTGATAAATAAACAACATAGATGTTTAAACTGTTCTTTCATAGATAATTTTTACACCATGTTATATGATTTCCTAAAAATATTTAAAAAGGTCATCAGTTGGACACCACCAACACGAAGTACAACACAGACTACGGTAGATTACATGCAGACATAGCGGGCCTTAGGACCCAGAGCACAGCTAGATGCAGGAGCAAAACAACCCTAAAGTAACTAAGATGACCCGGTGACCATGTATTTGTGCGGATAACTAGGTAACATAACAAACTTATAACTTTGTGATTTTTCATAATACAGTTATGTATGACCCTTTGTACTCGTATATAGATTCGTTAGGACCCAGACTCAGCACAGCTAGATGCAGGAGCAAAACAGCCCTAAAGTCACTAGGATGACCCGGTGACCATGTATTTGTGCGGATAACTAGGTAACATAACAAACTTATAACTTTGTGATTTTTCATAATACAGTTATGTATGACCTTTTGTACTCGTATATAGATTCGTTAGGACCCAGACTCAGGGCACAGCTAGATGCAGGAGCAAAACAACCCTAAAGTAACTAAGATGACCCGGTGACCATGTATTTGTGCGGATAACTAGGTAACATAACAAAACTTATAACTTTGTGATTTTTCATAATACAGTTATGTATGACCTTTTGTACTCGTATTTAGATTCGTTAGGACCCAGACTCAGGGCACAGCTAGATGCAGGAGCAAAACAACCCTAAAGTAACTAAGATGACCCGGTGACCATGTATTTGTGCGGATAACTAGGTAACATAACAAAACTTATAACTTTGTGATTTTTCATAATACAGTTATGTATGACCTTTTGTACTCGTATTTAGATTCGTTAGGACCCAGACTCAGGGCACAGCTAGATGCAGGAGCAAAACAACCCTAAAGTCACTAGGATGACCCGGTGACCATGTATTTGTGCGGATAACTAGGTAACATAACAAAACTTATAACTTTGTGATTTTTCATAATACAGTTATGTATGACCTTTTGTACTCGTATTTAGATTCGTTAGGACCCAGACTCAGGGCACAGCTAGATGCAGGAGCAAAACAACCCTAAAGTCACTAGGATGACCCGGTGACCATGTATTTGTGCGGATAACTAGGTAACATAACAAAACTTATAACTTTGTGATTTTTCATAATACAGTTATGTATGACCTTTTGTACTCGTATTTAGATTCGTTAGGACCCAGACTCAGGGCACAGCTAGATGCAGGAGCAAAACAACCCTAAAGTCACTAGGATGACCCGGTGACCATGTATTTGTGCAGATAACTAGGTAACATAACAAAACTTATAACTTTGTGATTTTTCATAATACAGTTATGTATGACCTTTTGTATATAGATTCGTTACATAAAAATACTAAACACGTGTTTCGGGTTTGGCATATACCTATTAAAACTAATGTCGTATAGGTATGTGTAAAGAATAATTTCTAAAAAAGATATAACCTACAGAAAAGGAGAAGTCAAAATAAGGTAGGTAAATTACCAAAATTATGTAAAGTATTTAATCATAATCCTGATCCGTATTATAAAACGTATTTTACAATTCCAAATACTTTAATAACATATTTAAATAACAAAATACTAGTAAGATAACGTTTATAAAAAATAAAAATTACAATTCAATGGTAGGAAGATCATAGATTCAAATCATAGTAAGCAAGTTAAACGTTAGGTATTCACAAGTACAATACTGGACTGTATACGGAAAACATCGAAAAAAAATTGATTATAATATGACGGCTTCGTTTGATTTTAACCACCCCTTTCATATCGTTGCCCTCCTCGCTAACTGTCCTATCTCACAAATAGCGTATCTGCACTGATATTACCTACGTGTTCATAACATTATTTCGAATAAGTTTTCTCTAATCGTCGTATCTGTGTCGTTTACCTTTTAGAAGATTATCACGTATTTTGTTTCGCGTGAGAGCAAAAGGAGGAAAAAATATGCTCACTACCTCCGTACGTTAGGGTTTTAGGGCCACAACTAACTTAAAGAATAAGCCAAAAGCAATTTAAAAAACTTATTAATTCATTAATGAAGGTACAGCTAACGCAACTATAGGAACGTGATTGTAACGCCCGACGGAAAAACGGTTGCCCTGGAAAAATATCAATTGCTAATTAAGACAGTTAGCAGGGAGGGTGACGACATAATTGTGACCTCTATCAGCCACAAATTTTAAAATCTTCTCTTTTCTTACACAAACTCTCGACTCAATGTATTTAGCATTTAGATGCATCACAATTTCCCCTTTATCATCGGCCTCATGTACTTGTAATACGAGTCGTTGACAAGCTCCTGGTTCATCGGGCTCTTCAAGGCTTCCTCCATCAGACGCTCGTAGACACGACCGTCGTATGAACCTAGGGCTGAGTGGAGAAGCTGGAACACGAGAGTGAAGAATGAGGATGTAAAATATATGTATGGAACAGTAACAACAATACAATATTCTACAACTTTCACACAACGCCATTTAGTCCCAGAGAAAGCATAACTTCTGGTATGAGTACTAGACAACTGATAAACATAGAAAATATATTTCTAAATACACTTTAATGGATATAAAATTACACCCAGACACAGAACAAATCTCCCAAACATTTGTCTTGGGTGGGAATCCACGAGACCAACACGTCAAACCTGATAAAAGCTATATGAAAAATTATTGCCCTAAGTTTAGCTCTTTATACTTAAAAGAATTCTTATTCAGTGGTTTAGTGCGGTGTTTGCTATCAAGGAGTGACTGAGCCATATTTTTGTGAAAAAGGTGTCAAAATATCAGCGCAAATATATCAAGATATGATTCTTGAAGTGAAGAAAAACATCGTGAAGAACAAAAATTTTAAGACATGTGACATGCACGAACCCGCACTGGGCCCGCGTGGTGCAGACTTAAGATCTTCATCATATGTGACGGTCATCATGTGTAACGGCTATAATTTATTGAGTACTTTGGTCTACTTAACGACCCATTACAAGATACTGACCTCATCTCGTAGATCGAATGCATCAACAAGTCCAACAGCATTAGGTCTTATCTTCAATAGCAGCTCCTCGTATGCTATCTGTAAGTCCACCAAATCCTTCTCCGATACCGATGTATACTGGAAATTTATTAATTATTATCTTTAGTATCTACGAAACATATTTTTAATAGTTGATTATGTAGTTAATTAGGGGATAAAACAGTATCTTAGTCGGTCGCGGGTGTCATGTTGAATTCCAAACGAAATGAAAGTTGCTAAGTTTTAATCCCGAACGCAGTGAGAAATCTATGTAATTAACTCCCGAGTGCTGTGAGGGAGTTATTATAAAAACCAAGTGAAGTGAGGAATTCAAGGAATTCAACCAAGATTATCCCCGTGTTGAATATACTCTACTTTTTAAACCTGTGAGATAAGTAAACGACAATAAAGAAATAAATATAACTGATATTTATAAGTTAATATTAACTATCACGCGATATATTTTAGATTTGAAACAAAGAAAATTCACTTTTGAATTGAACCATAGTTTTAATTTACTAGACTCGTTTAATGCTTATACATTTTAATTAACATAATAAGTTTTATTTGGTTTTGACGTTTCAAATTCAAATAACATTATTCCCTAAAGAACGCCCATACTACATTAGATCCTTAGGGACAGAATAACTTGCTTGAATTAAGGATTTTATGCCTTATTAAAGGGTATTTTCAAGCAGGTGGTGTAAAAATTTATTTGAACAGTCTTAGTATCATCATAATTAATTAACTTTTGTTCAAACGTCAAAGATGTACGTAGTTTAAACAGTACAACAGTGATTGGATCCTATCTTTCTGTCCTTGTCCCATGTTACTTGGGGTCAACAGAAACACTTTTCTTCTTCCATCCGTCACGTGCTATCGTTTAACTTGTATCTGTCTCTTACTATCAGAAGATCACCAGTCCTCTCCAAAGTCCAATAATACAGGTAGAGAGTTGTCAACTGGTCCACGACAACCTTTACGTTAGGACTTGAATTGGCAGTCAGTCTCACGACCTCTTTTCTATACGTATCTGCTATCACTGCTCGGCAGTGGGCCTGTGTGAAAAAAAAGGAAAGAAAGTTAAAGAAGTATTAAGCATTTGAGTATATGAAACGAATGTTTCTCTAAATAATTAGTTCGGGGTTTAACTTGATAAAAACGTCAATAAAGCTCAAATTCAGTAAACTGGCTGAAGGTCCTCTAAATATTAAGAAACCTAACTGTTTTAATTACAAGCATAAACAAAATACCTCAGCTGCAGAAACCAGTTGAATGGTGGACATTTCCCACGCGTCTATTTCAGATAGACCCGCTTGCATACGCTTCCTCATATTTGTTACAACCGCAGCTATCTTTCTGGAAACCGAATAAAAAAAGATAAAATAAAAATAAAATACTGGATTCAGCCAACAAAGAAGCTAAATGACATTTAGTTGCAAAGACCACATTGTAAATGTTTGAACCACTAGCTACTTTTCACTCACCCTGCTGCAAGAGCTTGGAAGGACCTGATGATGCCATCGGGACTGCTGTCCCAAGTGGCTTTACTGCCGGAAAAAGAATGCGCTAAATATGACACGGTCGGTGTCAATGGCTGTTTGGCTTCTGCTTGTTTGTAGGCTTTAACCAAGAACCTAGAAATGAAACCATTTATAAATCTCGACCACTTGACATATTCCAAAGTATAAGCTTAAAACTATTTCAATAGCACGTGGACTTAAATTAGATCCTTCTCAGTGGAGTAGTAGACTGCCCTAAAACCACCAGGCTTGAGTGACTTGGATTCCGCAGATTTTTGTGACCTTTACCAGGTCATCGGTCTTCGGTTCAGTTCTGAACACTCTGCGGTAATATGCTTACTTGTAGACGTGATATTATGCTACTAACCTAGCAGTCTGCAACAGCAGGATAGTATTATCTCCCTCTAAAGTTTTGTTGGCCACGACATAGTTGTAAATGTTGGGGATGCCGGAACATATCATGTAGCCGTGGCCGCCGCACGCCTGGCGGCACTGCTCGATCAGGAAGGTAGAGTCGGACGTGCTGATTGCCTTGAGGCAGCTTGAGAGGGCGTGGAACTAAAAGTAAAGGATAGTAATTAAAAAATGTCTTGATTCCTTTCCTCCAGGTCAACTAAGCCTCTTGCACTGTCCACAGCATCGTTGTTTTAAACCGACTCCCGAATCATCGCTCAAGTCATCCTAAAACATCCGACTGCTACCGTTGAATGAAGTAGAAACAGAAACACTCTAATATAATAAAGGCGAAAATTTGTAAGTGTGTGTGTCCAACTGTCCACCCGTCGAAGTCAGTACATCATAAGAAAAGAAATATATCATAGGAAAATGTTTGAAACAGTTGCCACCTGTAAAATAAAGTAAAGTAAAGTAAAATTTATTTGCATACCTGAACATAGTAAATAATAAACAAAAGAAACACATACATACAGAACAGAATATATCTATCTATCTATAGTATACCAAATAGTGAATCAATTCCCGAAAATTTAATATTTAAAAAAAATCTTTGTCGTCGTCACACACACACTTTTGCACTATATTCGTATTGAATTATAGCCCCCATCCAGCTTCTGTAGAGAGGTAGGCTGGTTAGAGTGAAGACCGCCATGGCTCACGAATAATGGTCCAGCAAGTACTAAGTGCGGAAACTAAACCACATTGGCTAGATAAATAGCCCCTATACATGATAATAGTCTCCACTAAGATTGTCCGCTATTATCTCAATAGATTAGGAGGACTAGATTCTCACCTCAGGCAAAGTATCATTGTTGCCATCTTTCATCTGAGCGAGAACAGCGGTGTAGCTCTGCCACATCCATTTGCTGCAGAACTGCAGCGCGTGTGCCGTGGCGATGGCTATGAAGAGCTTATGCTGCTGCGTCGCGTAATCGAGGACCTGGGGCTCGATTTCTCTGCAAATAGAAAACGCGACTTCACGTGTGTCATTCTGAAAGTTCATAGGAAAGGCCAGTAAGAAAAGCAGTCGATAAAAAAATATATTTAAATTTGGAATAAAGAACTCTTTGGGAATCTGTAGATGTCTAATTAAATTCATATAACAAATAATCTGATTTGATTTTAGAAATTGGTGGTAAAGTATATATCGTGTGTCGTAATGGATTTAACTAGAGAAAAGAACAACGGTGAGAAAATTCTTTATTAAATTATTTAGTGTCTATATATAGAAACCATGATTTATACCAGCGAAATAATTTAATAAGTTTTATCAAAGCTCGTTTGATAAAATTTAGTAAATTATTGGTGCTTAAAAAGAAACGGAGTCTACTCGGAAAAGCAATAAAAATGTCAACAAATATCATTCCATTTTTTATTTTTTAAAAACATTCAGCGTGCGTCGTAATTACATAGATGTGGTTTATTATAATTATAAACCAACAACATTTATTTCATAAATGTCTGGGTAAAAGTATATGTGAAAATTCTTACTGGAACATGGGAAAAATATAAGGAAATAGTGGGTTCTTTCCTTTACTACCCTATTTGATGCCAAAAAAAGACCCATGATCTTTATATTTTCATTGAAAGAGGAATTCTGACATGTGAAATGGCGTTCTGCAATTAACACATCTGTAAAACTATGATCATAGAATTTAGCCAAGGCTGTCAGGGGCAAAAGTCATTTGCAATATTTGTTTTACTATCAGATGTAAAAATATCGACCTTTCAAGAAGGATTTACCTATTCAGTAAGTACAAGAACATTTCTACTTACTCAGGCCTCGGCCTTGACTGCCGGCGTATCGCAGAGTATCGCACTGCGATGGTGCAGGCCTTCGCCAGGCAGTAGGCGATATCGCTAACTAGGAGGACACGAATGAACACCATCGTACCATAGGTCAGCTTACCGTGACGAGCCACTTTGACGTAAGTACCGTCCTGAAATTTTACAATAATGTGGTATTTTATAATTTAGTTGTAGTTCTAGTGGTAAAATGTGTGTGGGTGCAACGAGATTTCTCGATTCAGTTGCTAAATGTAGTATTTACTCTGAGCTAGTGATCACTTGCAAGTCTGTACAATAGAAAATGATACCAGATCCAGGTATACGTTTTCGGCTCCATAAAGATTGAAGGTGCCTTTTGCTAAAGACTAGCCGACCCGGTGAATTTCGTACCACCTATCATTCAATGAATGTAATATATCTTTCGATATAGTCAACCAATTGCAATGAAACAAAGCCAAAATAATATATCAAGTTACACACAATTTTTTTAATGTATAAAAGCTCGATTCCGTACATTTTACGTGATACGAGCACAACAAAAAACTTCTACAGATTTATTGTACTTATAGACTAGCTTTTTTACCAGAATCTTTGCTCGCTTGTAAATCGTAACTTATCCCACTTGAATAACTAACAGGATTTATGCCTTGATCACACGTACCGAGTAAACAGGCGAGACAGTGCTCTCGGCCGAGTACTCGGTACGTGTAAACACAGCGCCGAGTTCTCGGCCTACCACTTATTTAGATTACTGTCTCGGCCGAGCAACATTTTACTGTATCGCCGTTTTACTCGGTACGTGTGATCAAGGCATTAGCGGTCTACCCGTGTATCCTGTTTAATCCAAATTCGTCATTTGTTGAAGTGTGATTAGGAAACATCTGAACATAGGTGCAGAACTTGACATTTAGACTAAGAAAGATAAATGGTGTAGACTGATTTAATTCTTAGGTAACTCATGAATTCAATACAATTTTCTCACCTTCAAAACTTGAGCGTTCTTCATCATCATATGCTCCCTAGGTATCCTGTAGTTATCAAACCCTAAGAACCCGTTATCACCCGTGTTGTAACCCATTTTCGGTCCGATTTCTCCCACCTTTATCCCTGGGAGAGGCATGTGAGTGTCTTCATCTCGGATCTGAACGATGAATGGATGGGTTCCATGGCATTCTCCCTTGGTGTACAGCTGAGCTACTACGATACAGTAGTTTACTGTTTTGCCAACTGTAACAACATTTTTTTTTAACTTTGAAAATAATCCCTTACTTTTGTGTGTATTTTTAGACCGTATACTAAGGATTATACGATGGTATTACTGTATCAGATTTTGAGAGAGTAGAACAGTTGCCGTTCGTATTTCAATTTTAGTCAAAGTTATCCCAGTCTTCAAAACGTAGTCAAAATTATTTTGACTAATCTTTATTAAAAAAAACGTTGATGTATTCTGTACAATACTCACGGCCTCCTGCCCACCACTTGTGAGACGTCAACGTAGGAGTGTGCATAATAAACTCTTCAGTTTCTGGATCATACGTAGCAGTCGTCTCCAAACCTCTTATAAATGTACCGTGACCAAGTTCCGTCTGTAATAAAACCATTGTTACATTTACATCCTATCATTCCTACAATATACTCCTCATCTATTCCTTACTACTCCCAAAAACTAAATCAGCTGTGGTGACTGCCAGAAGAGCTCTTAGATTCTTAGAAAAACGATTCAGCTGTCTTGGACCTCGCAATTAGAAAAAAATAGGCCGTGTGTTGTATGTGAATACGCGATTTTTATGACACAATAAAATTTTGTACATAAATTATTTACATAAAAGCACTAGATACGTGTTTCGGGTTTCGATACTAAAACTAATGTTGCAGTGGGAAAGGGATTCACAAAAGCAGTCAAGTGATACCAAACAACACTATTGCCTTGATCACACGTACCGAGTAAAAGGGCGAGACAGTAAAGTAGAGATAAATGGTCGGCCGAGCGCTCAGCGCTGTGTTTACACGTACCGAGTACTCGGCCGAGAGTACTGTGTCGCCCGTTTACTCGGTACGTGTGATCAAGGCATATATTATATGACCGAGTGAAGCAGCCGAACGGATCAACGACGGTACAATTGCCGAAACGGATTTAGAGCGCTCGTCGTCAGAGTGGGGATCGCTTTGCGCATTCCATACATTGGCGAGCCAATCTTCTGAGAGCCAGTCGATTTTTGAACAACCAGCACCTATTTGCACTTGAAACATAGTATTATTGTTTGGTAAAATTATTGAGAGCTGACCAACTGTGTGTTAACCTTGTAGGACCAACTTTGGTTTTTTTTTTGTCATCACAACTACCCAATATCTTCCACATGAACCTATATATCTTGTGTTAATAGTCTGTAAGCTTTCCTAAAATGTGAAAATAAAATAAAACACCGTAAGACCTTACCTGAGCATAGGTTCCGAGGATTTGCAGGCCTAGGGCTTTGGGCAGCCAGTATGACTGCTGCTCAGGCGTGCACTGGCCTAGGATGGTGGGCACGAACTGGCCATGGTTTTGTAAGACCGGAGCCACTTCCTTGAAGTAAGCGTCGAGTGTGCGGCGGATGGTGAGAAAGTTGATGCTGGAGATGGATGGGAATGCATAGTCAAATTAGGAAATACTAGCTTTTGCCAGCAGCTTCGTCCGTTCGTTCGTCTCTAAGTTACACAGTGAAAAAGTAGCATTCTAATGTTGAGGCGCAATAGGGTAGACATGCTGAAGGAAGACTTTTGGCCGCAGGGCGTGTTGTTCCGTCGCTTCCTTGGGCAGGTGCCACAGACCAGCACGAGGGGTATTTGGTGCAATGTGCAGTTTTACTAACATAGTCGTTTAGTCTTATTTACTAACGATAAATTGTTTTTACTCTATGTTAGTCTAGAAGGTATGTATCTATGGGTCCAGATACTTGATAATAATAGTACATTATGATATAAATGTGTAATGTTAGTGATTACCGTAGAGGCGGTATTTAGACCCGAGCCAGGGTCGCGTAGAGCGAGGGTCTTGAGAGAGCCGAGAACGTTAATCATAATTAATTACTCACGTGTATCATGCGACGTTTTTCAATACACTTGTGAAGAAAATAACTATAAAACTAGTAATCTTTTGTGGCGGTAAAAATCTATTTTCATATGTGCGCCCATTTTTATATTCTTTTCCTCATGGTGGACAACACGCGCCCAACATGATACGATAAATGTAATAAAATTATTTATGGCGGGGGAGAGGTTGAACAAAAAGGTTTTAACTACATAATAGCATTAGTGCGTAATGGTAATCATAATGTCACAGTTTGGTGACAAGTGCGATTATATACCTAAATGCAGTGCAATAAGAGTCACTTAATGAACAAGTGTATTGAAAATGATTTATTATTATTATTAATCAACCTACTCGTATATTTACCCGAAAGACTCCAATCCACTAATGTCAGATAGTTCGTTCTTCACAATGCTACCAAAGATGCAAGATTTTCTCACTGCATTCTCATATTTCTCCTTGGGACTCATGATGAATGATTTATTATTATTATTAATCAACCTACTCGTATATTTACCCGAAAGACTCCAATCCACTAATGTCAGATAGTTCGTTCTTCACAATGCTACCAAAGATGCAAGATTTTCTCACTGCATTCTCATATTTCTCCTTGGGACTCATGTGTTCCTCTCCAAGAGTGTCTTTCCATGCCCCACTGTTTAAGGTTATGTTTTCTGAAAAATATAATTTACTGCTTGAGTTTGAAAAATAACGATAGGTATGCTAATGTACAAGACTGCTAACGATATCGTCTACAACATTAATTTTAGTATTTGCGAAATCTGAATATAGTTTAGTCTGAATCAGTAACTGAATGGATTCCAATAGTTTTTTACACCGTGTTATACATATTTTTTTTACAAAAAAAAAAAAAAAAATCATAAGTTGGACACCACCGACATTAATGTCACGATTTACTGTCAAATCAAAGAAACAAATTTTTAAACATAAATAATTTACGAAAAATTTAATTTATTTATGAACTATAAACGAAAAAAGTTTAATCAGAATTCAGTTCTTACTCATCTCTGAATTCTTTAATTTTGCCAAAATTTCTTCGATTTAACAGTACGAAGAGAACATTGAAATCGGTCCTATTCTCATTTGGAACGTGTAGTACAACACAGGTTCACGGCAGATCATAACGAGCAGTAGGCGCCAACAAACAACTGGGTGCAAGTGCAAAACCACTCATCAGTCGTGACCCGGTGACTAAGGATTTTTGCTGACATAACAAGCTTATAAGTTTGTGTTTTTTCATGATAGAGGTACGTTTGTACATAGATTCTTTACATAAAAATACTAGACCAATGTTTCGGGTTTCGCGCCAAATCTTGGTCCGAATAGTTCATCATGTTTTTCTTGTTCTAGTTTTTGAATTCCACATAAATACCTACGTCAACCCCACTTTTTTTATGGTGGGAAAAACATCCAATTACATCCCCCGCTCTTGGGCGGAGCGGGAGATAGTGTCAGACTCTTACTCACTAAAAGACCCACCCCGTTCCTTCTAGCCTTCGTACCGGGGTCGAGCGCCCTTTCGGATAACCCTGGCCCCAGTAGGCTTCGACCCGGCTGGGTCCCTGCTGTTGCTGACAATTCCTTGAGGCGCGCGGAAACAGTGCGCGCCGTCGACGACTTGGGCTTGGTCCGGACAGTTACCGGACGGCCGGACAGTGTGCTACCCATTGCTCACTGTCCGCAAGCCCGCGCCTAGGTGGCCGGAAATCGGGATCAAAATCCCGGCGGCGGCGGTGGCGGCGATAACGCCGTTGCCTGATGCGTTCAGCCTCCTCCTTAGCGAGCATTACTGCTTCGCAGAAGTCGGCGACCGCCTGCCACTCCTCCTTGCTCCGGACCATGGCCTCAACCAAGGCCCGGCGCGAGAGGTCTTCGCTGCCGATCGCCCCCACGAGGGCACGGCGATGCTCCGCCCAAACGTCAACCCCATCGTAACCACTTCATCATCATCATCATCATATCAGCCGAAAGACGTCCACTGTTGGACATAGGCCTCCCCCAAGCGTCGCCACAACGACCGGTCCTGTGCGTAACCACTTAGTTCTAGTTAATAACAATAATAATAATAAAGCCTTTTTATTTCCTATACACTTACAATTGCATTATATCTTTCTTAGCTTAGTGTTAGTAGTACTTATTTGTAATGTTAGTTGTAGTTTCCAAGTAAAACTAGAAATCTTTATAGAAACCCCTGGTTAGGGTATAGGCAAACCGACGCACGGCGAGTGTCCATCCTTACGTTGTTGCAATATCTACGGTCCGGACTAAGCGTTTCGCCTCGTCATTTATACCGCGTACATCGAAGGACTAGAACAGTTTGCCTGCTGCGGTCTTCCCGTCTGATTATAATTT
The DNA here is from genome assembly GCA_929112965.1 of Mythimna albipuncta. Taxonomy (NCBI): domain Eukaryota; kingdom Metazoa; phylum Arthropoda; class Insecta; order Lepidoptera; family Noctuidae; genus Mythimna; species Mythimna albipuncta. The sequence goes on along the minus strand of OV815959.1, from coordinate 4,646,359 downwards.
GGGTGTCTTCAAGGCTAGAATGAATAAACTAGTGCGCCTCACCATCAACGATTGCATCACTGCTTACCATCAGGCGGGATCGCAGTCAAGTACTACTTTATAACAGATAAAAAAAAAGCCTCCTCAAAATTTTTCCATTTTTTCCCCGCCACTGATATTATGTCCTCCACCTATCCTTTTTGTGGTCTGCCTACGTTTCTCTTTCCTTATGGGCCAGTTAGTTCTAGTTACGCTAACTAAATAATTACTTTCACTGAGAGAGAATCATTAATTGGTTATCCTTGCTAAACTACTTACCATTGATTTCTGATTTAAGCATTTGAAGTTGAGTATTTCTCAAACTGTAATTTAGCCTGAAAACCGGTCAAAATTTTAAATTTAGGTATGCTTTGAGACGTTCACTCAATTCGGAAACCTTCGCTTAGTCTTTTTGCTAACAGTGATTTTGGACCTGCCAAAATTGTTTGTACTAACCAAACATCTAGAAAATTCAGCTTAAACTCTTCGATTAATGCTTCTCTCTCATCTTTATTTCTTACACAATCCATCAGCAAGTGGAGCGTATCTTCAACTTTGTTGCATATTACACAATTGGGTGACGTAACTTTCCCATAAAATAACCATGTGGATGGAAAGTGTGCAGAGCATAATCTAAAGCTAACTTAATATAATTTCTACTTATTTTATCACAATCGAACCAGGGCACACGAGGTGGCTTCATCATGATGATTTGTTTAAAAAAAACGATACAAAATGTTACTATACGTGTATAAACTAATTTACACTAATATTTTATAAAGGAAAAGTTTGTTTTTATGTTTTGTTTGCAGGAGGTAATTTCTGATAGTACTAGTCTGATTGTTAAAATTTATATACTAGTACATCGCTCCACCCTGAAGTCGAAGAAGTCATCGGGTAATTTACTATCTCAAAATAAAGATCTAGAATAGTATGACTATTTTGTCCAAGAGCACAACTCAACGAGAGAAAGTTTTTAAACTTAAAACATGTCAACATTAATTCATTTATTTATTTAAATATATTTTTCAACAAATTGTTCGTTGTACAAATGTACACGTTTATTTGCATTTGCGTAACCAACAGCATTTTGTCCATATTCAATTTATGTAAAGCTTACGTTACTCAGTGCAGATGTAGCAGAATTTTTGAAATCGGTCAAGTAAATTTTGAGTTAAATCGTACAAAAATCATACATTCCTCTTTATAGTATTAACATAGATTATTAGGAATTTAATATCAACCAAATATTTAAAGCATCATCTGTTTTCTTGTTTTTAAAGTCACCGCACCGCCACAAATGATTTAACGTTTAACAAGGTAATAAGGTTTATTTTAAGAATAAATTTCAGAATATATTGATGTTTCATCAGAAACTGACGGACAGGTTCATCTTCTACCCCGGTCACCAGAAAGAGTGGAAACAGCGAGAAATGTCATGCGATGTTCCGCAAGGATCGGTACTAGGACCTGGTGGAAAATCGGGTATGACTACGTACTGCGCGGTGCTCTCCCTGACGGGTTCAGCGTGGTCTGTTAAGCAGAGGACACGCTGTTTCTGGCGCAGGCCGAAGAGTCGTACCAGACGGCGGCAGAACTAGCGATTCGCGGGGTTCCGACAGTGGTAGAGAGGATCCAGCAGTTAGCACTCGAGGTGGCACAGCACGTCACGCCACCTCCAGTTTGCCAAACAACGGTAGAAGTCTCTGGGAGCCGTCCTCGACAGCCGGTGGAATTTCGAGGAGCACTTCCGACGTCTAGCTCCCAAACTGAATCGGACTGGGGCTGCCCTCAAGCGGCTCCTGCCCAAACTAGTGAGACCAGCCGCCTCATACCGGTCCATGGCCCTTTACGTGGCGCCAGTGGTGGCACCCTCGCTACGTAAGAGACCGGGGGCCAAGTTGAACGCATGCCACTGGCTATCCGAATGGTGCGGAGACACCGGTTTCCCACGAAGCGGCAAGCCTCGTTGCTGACCAGCCTCCATGGGATCTGGAGGGAAGTCCTTGGCCGCATATTATTCTTACTTCTATATTCTCTCCTTAACGTACAAGCTCATCTATGTTGAGAACCTGTTTCTTGTCTTGTCTCTGACAGACACACTTATTTTTTTTTTCATTTTCTTTAAAAAAAAAATACGTTGCCTCACACTTGGAATAACTCCTGCATCGTGGGTGCGTTCACAAAACTCACATGTACAAGATACCCAGTTCCGAATCACTTATTAGTAGGCCATACAAATATTTGTCTCGTGCGGAAATCGAAACCACGTAGCGCAGGGGTCAATCATTCAACCACTGCGCCAATCATGCCGTCTCCTAAAACTTCAGAATGACGCGAGATTCACGGGCTGGTTGCGGCCGAACTTGGGTATATGTCCAACAGTGGACGTCATTCGGCTGATGACGATGAAGCAAATATAGTCACCACACTCATCACTCACCTATTTTCTTTCTCTGCAAAGTATTTTGTTCCCCTCCATCGAGTATATGCGTTACTTCTAATACACTAAAGTTGCATTTCGCACGCTCCATCGCCAGATCAGGGTTGACCTCTGTTTTTGGGTCTGTCTGATTCATCTTTCAGAATATGAAAACTGTTCCTTTAATTAAAATCACAGCACGGTAAACGTTACGTTATCAAGGTATTTAGAGACAACTGAAACTTAGCAGCGAATGCCGTAAATGACCGATATCGGAACTTTGGCAGTGCATTGTATTCATATTAAACAAAAATCCATATAATTAATAGTGTTATAAATTAGCATTAATTTATTGATTGACGACTAACGATTTATTTAACTAGCACTTTTTCAGCGACTTGGTTGACAAACGCTTTTTTACACCACCAGTTAGTGCCCTTATATGTCATACAACCTTTCCATAGAGTAGGCCTCTGAAATAAAGGACACCCCATTTCGAAAATTAAGTTACAATCACAATTCAAAGAAGAAAGAGAAGAAATTTTACTTCAAATGCACCTAGACAGTGTTTTTTTTTAATAATTAGTTATCCTAATTGTAGGCAAATAATATGGGAATCGATGCACTACACTTGTAGCGCGTTGACTTCGATGTCAACACACACACACTCAAACACTCAGTGACACAATAAAGATTTATATCAAGAATTTATCATTTATGTTTTTTTTTTTTTCGATGGGAAAAATCATGACTACCCTCGCTCTTGGGTGGAGCGGGAGATAGTGTCAGACTCTTACTGACTAAAAAACCCATCCCGTTCCTTCAAGCCTTCATACCGGGGCTCGAGCGCCCTTTCGGATAAACCTGGCCCCAGTAGGCTTTGACCTGGCTGGGCCCCTGCTGTTGCTGACAACTCCTTGAGGCGCGCGGGAACAGCGAGCGCCGTCGACGACTTAGGCTTGGTCCGGACTGTTACCGGACGGCCGGACAGCGGAGCTACCCATTGTTTACTGTCCGCAAGCCCGCGCCTACTACGGTGGCTGGAAATCGGGATCGGAATCCGAGTGGCGAGAGCGCCGTTGCCTGATGCGGTCGGCCTCCTCCTTAGGCTGACTATCAAAATAGGTCATTTTTTTATTTTCAAAATAATCAAGATTTTTTTAGGATAAAAAGTTACCTACTTAATAGCTGAAATCGATTCAGTAGCCTATTCTGAATATACAAGTTTCAGTATGTACCTCGTTTATTACTGTTATGTTGCATATAGCTATAGTTATATATGTACGAGTAGGTAGGTAATAAATTATTTATTTCAAGTATCATCGCCACATATATACAAAACAAAACACAATAGTCGCAATTAAAATCACAATATTATGTAAAATAAATTAAACCAAAATGAAATGTAAGCATGGATTGTTGCCTGTTTTTTTATCTTTTCAGGTTCGCAGACAACAGTGCATTATGATGTACACAGATATATAATTGGTCGGTGGCGATGTATGGGGAAAAAGTGGTATATTATCTTGGGAATTTATTACTGTCGGTGGAAGTGTGTCTAAGTCACTAGGGTGAGAACCACAGGGAAGATCGATTTCTTTTTTGTGACGTAGGTAACAACAATTTTGCTATTTTCAGATTTTTTCCTATACCTAGTATTGTGTCAAATTTCAGGATTCTGGGTCAACGGGAAGTACCCTATGAATTTCGATCTTTGGCAGTATCAAAATATGCGACATAAACAGCCCTATCTTTTTTATTCGTTAACTTAGAAGTTAGATTTTGACCACTACTTGAAGAGACCGCAGACCTGAGTATATGGTTTTAATTTCAACTCGATACCTTCATGCGTTCTTGAGATACAGAGTCTTGACAGACAAACAGAAAGACAGACAGACAGACGGACGGACAACAAAGTGACCCTATAAGGGTTCCTTTTTTCCTTTTGAGGTACGGAACCCTAAAAAGCGTATTACAAGGTTAAAGACCGACACCAACCTGCAGATCGTCATTAACACGCTTATTTTTTCTCAACGCTCTGGGGTGCTATTCTCTAAGAAAGCGCAGCGCTGGCACAGCGACGAGTCGTCAGCGCCAGTACATTGAATTAACAACCTAATGCCCCTTTACATTGGATTGTTAATTCAATGTATTGCGCTCACGACTCGTCGCTGTGCCAGCGCTGCGCTTTCTTAGAGATTAGCACCCCTGCTCTCTTTCGATGTCGGCATCATTTTTAGGAAAACGTTGTCGTCCTTTTCTAAGAAAAAAACCTATTAAGTTCTGGCTGGATTGCATTACTGTTACCTTTATGTCCACACTTGAGACTAATAAAAAGTAAAAAGAAAACCATACACTTACTCTTTTTCACATTGGTTTCAGAACTAATTTAACTTTCTACACACTATGCAGAAACCACAATAGTTACCTCCACCTCTGTCTTTTTTATTATTTTCTATTTGCGAGATACAAATAACACCCACCTATTTATTTCTCGACTAAATGCTAAAATAATTCAAACGGTAATTATGTATGCAACAATCAATTTTGGGCTATGTTTTGTGTGTATATTTGGCCCATTCCGCCTCATCTTAGTTAAATTGACGACAAAATTGACGTGTAAAAATGTTTTCAAAACCTATTTGAAAAATAAATATCATACCTACATAATTTTATGGAAAAAAAGCTGATATTCTGCTAATATTTAGAACGATTAAAAATATTGGTAATTATTTAGGAATATTATATAGGAATTGCAATATAGTTAATGGAAAATGAGCTTTTCAAAAAACAAAAAAGAATTGTGTGCATTTGGTCTTAGTGTTGTGTATGTTGATTAGGAAAAACCTGAGGTAGGTACGTAAAAAATTGTTTTATTGAAAAATTAAAAGTTTATTAAACAATATAAACATAATTTACAAAGCATAAAAAAATCTTATGAAAGACATTCATTTCGTTCATTTTACACAATATATTTAATGCTGATCCCACATATGATGCAGCACAAACAACCAAACAGCTACACATTGCAATAGCACTGGATCTCAGATGTCTCAATGATTCCACAGTGCTATCAGATACATACGAGTACTATAATAATTTCACTTAACAATTCATCTTGCTGTCTTGTACCGTACCATTTCGTGTGTTCTAACCCTTACTATAATCCGAAACCGTTCAATAAATTGTTCTTATAATTCCAAATAATATAAATATCACAGTTTTGCCCTCATCATCATGGGTTTAAGATACTTGTGGAAGCTCTGGTTGACGGGCTCCGCGTTGAGGGGGCTCTTCAGCGCTTCCTCCATCAGACGCTCGTACACGCGCCCGTCGTACGCGCCCAGGGTTGAGTTCAGGATCTATGAATCACAAAAATAAATTAATATAATAATTTTATAATCACCGCATTGTCAGCGATGAGGAACTCCGCTTGGAGCACCCAGATGCATAATACGACTAAATTTCAGAACTAAGAGACTATAGGTTAGCCCACCAAGTGTCGGCGAAAAGCAAAATTGCAATCACACCCTGTGACTTTCGGTAATTAATCTCCTCAGATTTGCGTTGTCCCTATGCAATAATAATAATAATTACACCCTGTTCCCAATACCGTTTGACTACTATTTTTTATGTTTTATTTATTCTAGATTGAAATATTAAAAATATAATTTATATGTAATATTAATGAATAAACAGAATAATAATTGATTGTTTAATTTTTGACTAAATAGGACATTGGCATTTGGTTTTTTTTTTTGTTTAATTTTTTTAATAGGTATATTACAGAGGTGGGCTTAGCTGCTTATATTAATTTATCATTCGAATATCATATGATGGTAAAATAAGAAAATACACAAATTCTTCGTACCTCATCTCTAACATCAAATGCGTCAACAATACCGACGGCATTGGGTCGGATCAACGCTAACAGTTCTTCGTATCTGGCTTGGAGCCTTGCGATGTCGTCTCTGGTAATGGTCGAATACTGAAACGACAAATATTATATTATTAGGTGACGTGATTTAAAATAATAGAAAAACAAACGCATAACACTATACTATAGTGGTTTTAAAATTAATTGCAGACTCAAAAAGCCATAAAGTCATAGACATTCATTGCTCATCGGAGGATTTCCGCCGAAATTCTTAATCCCTGTTCCCTGAATGCTACTAAAATCTCCTAATCTCAATACTAAATACTTTATAACATTCCATAACATGTTCATAGATGGTATAAAATATTGTCAAGATCAAATGCACTCTGTCGGGCACAGCAAAATTATGGGAGAGGAAGAGGGCTACTACGAGTGTATTTATATAAAAGGGAAAACGTAAAGTAAGTATTGAGACTAGGAACGTGAAATTTTGCACAAGGTTTTCTTTTATGACGTTTGTGAGCACTTATAATGATAATAATTTACTCAGTCAGATAATACTGATCCATAGTGATTAATAACAATTAAATCTCATAAACTATGTTAGTATATAGGGATAATCGGGGTTCCAAAGTTTGTATCCAGGAGAAAACTAATTTCATGCGTCCGAATCCGCTGGCAGATACTACTAATAGTACAAATTTTTTATTGAAATTGAATCCGCACGGAACAAAATATGTACGTCCTGCAGATTGTTACTCCGGGGTCTGAGTGTCTTCTTTAAGTGAGTTTACATGTTTGTGATATCATGGTACAGGAATAGACTTACCATCAGCAGATCTCCTCGCTTCTCTAAAGCCCAGTAGACCAGGTACAGTTCAGCCAGCTGTAGCAGTACTTTGCCCAAGTTCGGAGACGAATTATTGGCGAAACGCACCATCTCCTTCCATGATACTTCGCATAGGATGGCGCGGCAGTGAGCCTGTTAATTAATTGTATAAAATCTACATTAATATTATAAAAAGGTAATGTTTGTTTTTTTTTGTTTGTAGGAGTTAATTTCTGAAAGTACGGGTTCAATTGTTATAATTTTTTCACCAATAGAAAGCTGCTTTATTCCTAAGTGACATAGGCTATATTTTATGTACTCAATATATAATATGGCAAATGCTAATATAAAATAAAATAAAAAGCTTTATAATTCTTGCCAATTATTAAATTATTAACATGACATTCACGATTACAATAATAAATAGTATTTAAAGAATTCCAAAATAAAATTATTGTCAACAAATTCATATATGTATAACTTGCATGCTTAAGTACTTATTTCATTATATATATATTATATTCGACATTATAATTTATATTTATTATTATTTGTAATGTTTTTTATAAAATATACCATAACAATACTATAGTTTAAATATGACATTTTATTAATCATTAATTTTCTTTATGATTACAAACACAATGTAAATTGTTCATATTACGAATTGAATCGAAAAAATTGCATTACCTATGCTAATTTTCCTATGCTAAATTTATTTAACTACTTTCAACGTAATATGTATTTACAGTTTACACCGCACATATAAAATAGGAACTTGCATGATGTAAGTACACGGCAGAATTGTTCGCCTAATACTAATTGTTTGAGAAAATACACCACATATATACATATAAATAATTTTAAGTGTCTGTTTGTAATATCGAAATAACTGCTTTTTTTACATGCATATGAATATATACTATGCGTTCCAAATGAGAATAGGAAAGTCAATAAACTCGATCTGTCAAATTTTGATTGAAAAGTATGGTGTGCAAAAAAAGCTTATTTGCGTTTTAATGATTTTGTTTCTGACTCTTAGTTAAGTTATATTAAGAAATAGATAAAAAAATTATTCATAATAATTATTTAACAAATTTTAAATTCAAAATTCAAATTGCCAGCTGCCATTTTATCGTCGTTGTTGGTCTTTCTTCGTGCGACTGAGTATCCAGATAAATACAGGTAATAATGCCTATTTTGATTTTAAACAACAGTTAGTGTTATAAATATTAAAAACCTCTATTATCCATGTTTTATTTCATATGGAAAAGCAGCAGTGATGATGACGGTGATGACGCCACTACTCAGACACTTCACACAGTTACGTAAACATCAGCAAAATTGAAGAACTGGTTTTGATCAGAGATTTTTCGTTTCTAAATTTCTTTTTTTGCTCACCCTACTCAATTTCTTCAATTTGACAGTAAGACGTGACGTCACAACATGGCCGGCGCTCCTATTCTCATTTGGAACGCGTAGTACATATACGGTACATACACCAAAATAATTTTTTTTACCATTTTTGTCCGGGCTCCGCGCTAATCTCTGAAATAGCTGGACCGATTTTGACGGGACTTTTTTAGCAGGTAGCTGATGTAATAAGGAGTAACATAGGCTACTTTTATTTTAGAAAAAATAAATTCAATATCCTGTAGTCCACGCGAACGAAGTCGCGGGCACAGCTAGTATTCTAATATAATTGAATGCTACTTTACTATACTAATCAGAATAAGGAAAAAGAAGAAAGAAAAATATTTTATTTAACAAGGGTATTACCTCACTAGCATTTACAAGCTGTACCGAAGCACTGTTCCACGCGTCTTCGTAGTCCATACCAGTCTTCTCATAATTGTATAGACTATCATAGGCAGCTTTCGTCTTCCTGTGGAACCAAACGAAGTGTTAGATATGGAATATAATAGTCCGTGCGTCACTGCGGGGTCTCAACTGAAAATTTACTCGAAACAGTTAAGGCCATATTCGACCCCCTATAACTTCGTTGTGTATAAAATTAGAAGCCTGAATTTAAGACATAAAATATTTGTAATATTGATATGTTCACTAGATGTTGCAAAACGTCCCTCAAGTAGGGACTAAATAAATTACCCGACTTAGTATTACATGGATCTCACAACTTTTTATGGTAGAAGAACTCAGTTGCGAGCTTTGGTTTTTTTACAAGTTATGTTTTTGATAGCACATATGTAGTGCCTTCTAAATAAAAAGCCACTAACAAAATAACAATTTGTGACACATACAATTAAAAATCTGTCTACAGACGGGATAAAATTGACGTAAACTGTGAAAAGAACATCTCTTTATGCTACTATGATGGTAGCTCATTAACGAAATGATGCAGATGACAGCAACCAGGCTAGTCTATTAGCCAATGCCTTTCTGTCCAACGAAACGAAAGCATTGAGGGAGGCCTTTACCCAACAATGGGACAATACGAGCTAATTATAATAAATAATAATAATAAAAGGCGATCTTACCCTGCAGCGATTGCCTGGAAGCCACTGATAATGCCTGAAGGAGTATTCTCCCACAGCACACGGTCGTTATTGAAGAACCGCACCAAGTATGAAACTGTGGGCGTCATCGTGTTGCCTAAGGTGGCTTGCTTCCACGCTTTAACTAGGAATCTGAAAGGATGGGTGTGTACGAAAGTCTGTTACTCTATCATTAGATCTTCTGGATATAAAAATCATCCTTGATATTACGGTAGGTACCTGCTGCCACTGGTAAGTGTCAATAAATTCAAGTTTGTAAGCTCATTACTCTTAATTTGAAACGCAATTATTAATTTTTAACAAAGGTAAAATTATTTAGCAATGGTAAAATTATTTAACAATGGTAAAATTATATAATAATGGTAACATTATTTCAGGGTCTTACCTGGCAGTCTGCAACATGAGCACTGTGTATTCTCCCTCATAAGTAATGGTGGCAGACACAATACCGTTAAGTATGGGCAGATTGGAGGAAGCCATGTATCCGTGACCACCGCACGCTAGCCTGAACTCCTCAATCCTGGCGGTTGCATCACGACTGCACACGGCCTTCAGACAGCACGCTAGAGCGTGAAGCTGAAGAAAGAAAAGAAAATTAGTAGATAACGTCACGAAGATATTGATAAATCAATTGTCAAGTTAATATCTTGTTTAAGATTGAGGCCCTACCACGACTTAACCCTTCAGATACCGTCAATTTGAGACACAATAGTAAGACAATAGATGCGCGGCCGCCGCCGATGTTCGCTTGGGGTTTAACGAATTAAACTGAACTGTTAAAGGGATGCAGCTATATAGAGTATATAACTCCATCCCTCTATCCCGCTGGCAAGCCTGACACTAATGCTTTGATCACACGTATCGAGTTAAGGGCCAAGCGCCCGAAAAGTACCATAAAACAGTGACTTTCTGTAGCCTACTCCTCTGTAACGGCCAGGTTAATAGGTTTGAAAAAAATATATGTTTATTAAAGATTCATTAAAAACATTATCAACATTTGATTTTTTCATGCTATTAATACTTTTGTCAAAAAAAAATATTTAGCAATTTCGCAAAAAAACATTTTTAAACATAAAAATTGGTGGTTAAATATTCTTCAAAGTGAACATTGCTTAAATAAATCAATCAATATCTCGCACTGAAAATGGATTTAAAGCGCTTTCTGGGCACTGCTGGCCGCAAATAAATGCACAGATTTGCGTACCGCCGCCTAGGCGAGTGAGACAGTTGCGTCCACATAATTTCGGTCAGATGGTTCAAGGTACTATACGCCTTAACGGGCGAGACAGTGCTCTCGGCCGAGCACTCGATGCGTGTAATCTCAGCGCCGAGTGCTCGGGCGAACGCTTATCTCCACAACTCGCTTACATCACTGTCTCGGCCGAGCAACATTTTACTGTATCGTCCTTTTACTCGGTACGTGTGATCAAGGCATGATACGTCACGGTAAAGCCCCAGTCCCTTATAACAGAAAAGCCAGAGGTTTTAACATTTATAACAGGTAGATACTAACTAGATATTAATAAGCTCGTATCAAGTTGGAACTGATTGAATTGAATAATAATGGCAAAAAGATTGAAGCTTGAGTGTTGGATAGAATAGTTTGTGTCATTAGGTTAGGTTAGGTTAGTTAGCCCATTATCTCCCACTGCTGGGCGAAAGCCTCCCTCTCCCATTTCCACACATTTCTGTCCTCGGTCATTGCAGACCAGTCCCTCCGGTAGTTGTCCAGCTCATCTCTCCACCTTCGCCTTCGTTTGTGGCATTATTTATTATAAATTAAAAGCAGAAGATATAATAAACTGGAATCCAACTAACCTCAGGCAACTGATCCATATTGCCCTTGCCGACATCCTTAAGGGTCTGCGCGTAGGCGTCCCACAGCCAGCACCCAGTGACTCGGAACATGTGACTGGTGGCGATGCCTATGAACAGCTTGTGTTGTTGTGTCACGTAGTCCAAGATCTGCGGTTCTGGCTCGCTGTAAAAGAGAAAAGTAGATGAGACAAACACTATTACAGTCTTCTTTTAACCACCTATTTCGGATATATCCTATTTTTTTTTTTTTTCTCTTATCTAATATCTAAGTAAACTAAACATATCATAAATTGTTAAAATGATTCTGTAAGTACAAAATTAAATGTTAAATGTTATAGGCAATTATAATGTATAACTCTCACATGGGTTTGGCGCTGATAGTCGAAATACAGGCTCTGCCTACATAGTTCGACTACAGATGACTACACCACATATACTGATCTAAACTGGCCTGTTAATATATTTTGTAACTTGTGTCTAAGTTTCTCTAAATAAACATTATTATTATTAAAAAATAAATATTATTATTATTATTGTTATCCAACAAACACTCTCGCAATTATTCTACCAGGGTCGCATAATCACGACCAAATACTCCATCTTGTCAGCTCATTGAAGAGCTAAACGAGACGGAGTACCCAGTCGCTAATACACGACAGTGGCGAATAGGGCAAGAAAACACTCATGGGACCAATCATACGCAAGTGGTAAGGGTTGAGAGAAAGCCTAGACAAAGTGGCATTATAGTGACCATTTTTTATTTATAAGTTCAATGACATGACAAATCTGACCAATTCCTGGGTTTGTAAAACCTGCCTTTTTTTTTTTTTTTTTTTTTCTTTTTCGATGGGAAAAATCATGCATTGACATCCCCGCCCTTGGGCGGAGCGGGAGATAGTGTCAGACTCTTACTGACTAAAAAACCCATCCCGTTCCTTCTATTGCAGCTTTATCAGCTTATCGCGAGCAAAACTATGAAGCTGCCTCTAAGAAGACTATGAATAACTTACCCAGGTTTTGGTTGCGACTGATGCCTGACTGCAGAATATCTCACCGCGATAGTGGCGGCCCTTGACAGTTCATATGCCACGTCAGTTAAGATAAGCACCCTGACGAACACCATGGTGCCATAGGATGCCTTCTCATTCTTTGACTTCACGTAGGTTCCATCCTGAAAACATTACATTTAAGCATAAAATTATTATGAAGTATTTTAAACTATGCATAGCTTCTATCGCGGGCCTTGAGCGTGGAGACCGAATCCAGAAATTCCGTAACGAAAATAACCTAACACCCCCCACTCATTTGATTTCTTATCGGTCACCACGCTCAAAAAGTGTAACTTCAATTAATATCAAAGAAAAAAAATACAAAGGAAAAAACATACAGCATAAATAAAATAAATAAATAATTATAATTGCATAAGTTGATAAAAAAATGCTATGCAATAGCTTTACCGCGGCAGTCCCCGAGTGCCACACGTCTTTTTTTTCTGTACTAATTAGATAATATTTTACTTGGGAAGAGAAATTTGAAAAAGGTGAAAGCAACAGTGAGACTTAATTCAATAGATCAAGGCAAAAGGTATATGATACACACGACCTCATTACTAAGACCTTACAAAATTACATAGAAGAGAGAAATCAGTGTCAAACATTTTTTTTTAAACTTTTTCAGTATATCTTTAAGTCAAGGGTGAATAGGTTACTTCTAGGCAAGCGTGCTTCATTGTCGACCACATCATCGTTTACCAACAAATGGGATAGTAATAAAGCATTGTAATCACGGTGGAGTATACACCGCTAAATTTTAATCGTTTTAATCCCGTGGAGGGTCGATCCGGTACATGAAACACTATCGATTTGTAAAGATAAAATTAAAAAATAAAATATCTCTTTTTCAAAACTCGTATTAATTCACGCATGTACGAAATTAGTATCTTTAAGAAAACGTCAGCTGTGCGAGTTCAATGACCTATAGTTAATAGTCGGCGTTGCGTACAAAGTATCTGGGATTAAAACGATTAAAATTTAAGAGTGTAAAAAAACACTTACATTTTAGGAGCATAGTAAAACCCCAAGAAAAAAGCATAAAAATATTTGTTTGAATACCATGTCAACATAATTCAAAATGGCAAATAAGATTATGGTATATTATTTTGATGGTCACAAAGTTTACCTTCAAAACTTGAGCATTTTTCATCAGCATATTTTTCCTTGGGATCCTAAAATGATCAAATCCTAAGAAGCCATTATTTGCGGTTTGGAAACCCATCTTGGGTCCAATCTCTCCAACTTTGATGCCGGGGAGAGGCATGTGGGTCTCTGTGTCGCGAATTTGAACGAAGAATGGATGCACTCCATAGCATTGTCCCTTTGTGTAAAGTTGGGCGACTACGATGCAGTGGTTTGATGTGTGTGCCACTGAAAAAAAAAAAAAAAATATCAATAAATGAAAGGTATAGTCTGTCTAAAAAGTCAAACGACTTGGATAATTATTAGAGTACAACGAAATCTAATGTAGTCAACGCTGTATCAATAATCAAGGTTGATTAAGAGATCTTGATTATTGTTTACTAATAGAAGAACCTCGTAGAAAGTATCGAATATAAGGGTCTAAACAGACGGTCTGCATTTCAACTGAAATCCAACTGCAAATTGCAGTTTAAGTGCAGTTTGAATGTAGTTGACACGACTGCAATACCACGCGCGGGAGGGCGGAGCCTGCGGGCGGGTGGGTATGATGCAGTTCGGATGCAGTTGGTGTGCAGTTCACACGACTGCAATCGGACCGCATGTTTGGTTTGCAGTTCTATTGCAGTCGTGTCAACTGCATTCAAACTGCAATTTACAGTTGGATTGCAGTTGAAATGCGGTCCGTCTGTTTAGACCCTAAATATTTTTTAAATGATTAAATATTATACAAAATTCCCAAGTCGTTTGACTTTTTAGACAGACTATAAGCCTGATACAAGCAATAATTTTTTATGCAAAATTTAGGCCGATAAGATAATTTCATAAGGAAGTGAAGATTTAAAAGAAAGAAAACACTTAGCCACTATATCAAACTATACAAATTAAGGCAAAAATAGTGTTGAAAAAAGCAGTATTTTTTACTTTGGACCAAAATTTAATAAAATCATAAGTTAGTACTTACATCCACCGGGCCACCACTTATAAGAAGTAAGGTTAGGACTATGGATGACAAATTCTTCTGTGCTTGGATCGTATGTGGCTGTCGTTTCCAATCCTCTCAAGAATGTACCGTGGCCGAGTTCAGTCTGAAAAAATACGATAACTTTATTGACTATCTGTGTCACTTATGGTTCTATAAACCTCCGTTATAAGAGGGAAAATCATCGACTAGTGCAGAGAATATCTCCATGGCATAAGTTATCTCATCAAAATTGACCGTAGTCTTAATAGAACTGTTTACGTTACACAAAACACAGCCCAAGAATCAGTGACTATACCCTAAGTATGACATTAAAAGCAAAAAAGTGCTAACAATACCAATTATTTACTTCAGCCACCATTTGTCATGCTACCAACGTAATAAAAGTCAAAATCGGTTGAACAGACAGTAATAAAAGGTTTTCATAAATGTCTAATGTTATTTTGAACAGAGTATAATCCCCACCACTATCTGGCATACGTCGACGACCAATACGCTGATAACACCTGTATAATCTCTATCAAAGAAGATTTTAATTTTAAAAACAATCTACAGTCAATAATTTTATTAAACAATATTTAAAGTGAATTATCCATTTAAACCAAGATATTTAATCTAGCTTCTATGAGTATACTTTCCTCTTCTAGGGCCAGTTTAAATTTACTTGTCCCTAGTCAAACTACCTGTGTACCTCAGGTACCTCTTCTTTCTCTTACCTGTGCATAAGTTCCCAAGATTTGCATAGACATCGCCTTCGGTACCCACTCCGCCATCTGTTCCGGGTCAGACTGGCTCAGGATCGTTGGCACAAACATTCCCATGTGTAACATGAACGGTGAAACGTCTTTCACCACTCCGTTCATTACACGGTACTTGTTTGTGGGCCTGTCAAAAGGTACATTTATTTCATACAAGCTTTTGTCAGTCACTTCGTCCGTGTGTATCAAACTATCCCAAGTGAACATACTCTCGGAATAAAAATATCCTGTATCCTATATTATATATATTATCCAGGCAGAATAAACATGTTTTCTTTCTTTCGACATAGTCCATTCGTGTGCTAAATATTCAAGGTTATATGAGCGCGGAGTAACAACAAACTTTCGCTTTTACGATGTTACTCGTAGTGTGATATATTTATAAGTATTATATATTACCAACCCGCACTGGGGACCATTCCCCCTCCTAGAAAGGAGGCCTGAGTCCCAGCAGTAGAAGCATTAAAAAGGCTGATTAGAAAGAGGTGACGAGATGATCTGGAAGCGTATCACGAGGACAGGTTCGAGACAGCGCGGGAGAAGAATATCTGAAAGGACTTGGGGAAGGCCTTGACCTAGCAGTAGGTAAGCAGTAATGACTAGGAAAAAGAAAAAATATATATGTGTAAGAATGAGTAAAAACCTAAGGGATCAAAAAAGGGGTTTAAAAGATTTTGTTGATGTTTGAAAAGTGACATAGCTTGAAACTGCTTTGTATAGTTCTTTCCTTCCTACCATACCTTCCGGTTCTGTGCATCTCTCAAACGCCAGGGTATTTCACACCACTTTAGCAGCTAAGTTCTATTGATCATCAGTTTAGGTTTTTCTCCATAACGCGGCTACTCACCTAAAAGCATCCATGGTGTTATGTCGTGCTGCATATTCTTTTAAACAATCGGCCAATATACAGGCCCTTCTGATAGCGTTCTCATATCTCTCTTTATGGCTCAAATATTCTTCTGGTACATCATTCTCTGTACTGATTCCTGGTGTGCTGAGCACCATATTTTCTGAAAAGAAGACATTTTTATTAATGTCTATAAATTCTTATGCAAAATACGTTGAACATATTTCGTCGCAGTTGCCTCTTGTTTTGCAATATTTTTGTAAATTTGATATATTAAATTCATATGATTCCTTTAAACGTAGCAGATAGGCATTTTCTAAAACAAGAATATTGATTTCTTATCTGTAAAAAATGTTATCAAAATTTTTCAAGAGATAGTAAAATAATTGAACTTAATAAACTTAAACATACTTTGTGCCCTAGTGATAATAAAATAATAAAGATATAATCAAAGTTCAAGGGAAATTACTTGTATTGTTTTATACAACAATGACGTAGTAATTTTTTTTTTTTTCAAACTAAATTCGAAGCAAAAAATAAGATGACCATGAAACTAAATGATTGACTATTAAATTACCATGAGACAATGAATATAATAAATATGTTTCATTGAGAAAACTAAAATAAACATAAAACTACAGACCAAATTGACAATAACATTTATAAACATAGTATCATCCATTTCATTATTCATCTTATTACCAACACGACTGAATGCGATCTCTAAGAATGGAAGACGATACTGTTGAAATTCTATGAATCTGATGAAATTCTACGAACACAGTTCTCGGTTCACAGTTCTAGACACAGTCATGCATACATGCATGACTGTGTCTACTATTTATTGAATAAGCATGTACCCCTAAAGTCCTGCGCGACATGTGAATTGTCTGTTTTAATTTTAATGTGTTATTATTGTTTTGTCTTTTTTGTATTGTCTGTGTTTAAATAATCCAATTGGCTTCGGCCGTTCTATTTCAATTAGATAAATCTCTTTTGGGCGGATCTTAAAGCTACAAAACCATGTAAAATATTCTAATAAAGAATCCTCTTACCAACATCCTTTCTCTCCTTAGTCCCTTGTGCCCCTCCATCTATAAGATTGGTCAGCTCCTGTATATCGAAGGTACACCTCTTCCTCTCCTTCACCAAATCTTCGCACACTTTATGCTCAGCCATATCTGTTGACGAACACCTTTGTACTGGCTCCGCGATTGTATTGGCACTTGCCAATTATCTTGCGTTTGCGCTCCTATAAAGTTTGATAATGACTGATAAGATTACGTGGGGGGCAACAAAATATTAAGAATAGAGCAGAAGGTTGATGATGGTAGGATATAAGTACTAGTGTACCGGCGCCGTAGAACTAAAGATTTATCTCAATTATCAAGGCAATGGTAACTTTAACTCAACCAATTATATTTTTATCGGTCACTTGTCTAAGCACTAGATGAACAACCAACCAACAAATATTAAAATAAATTGTATTTTAAAACAAAACAATCAATTAAAAAGTTAATAAAATAAAATATAATGTAGCTATTTATTTCTTAATTGTATTACTCTGGCCCTAAAGAAAACCAAAGTAAACGTTAAAACGTCGTGGAATATAGAATATATACTTATACTCGTATATGGAGAATATGAAGATAGCGTAAAACCATTTTTTTTTTTGTGTTTTGAACAATAATAAGCTTTATAAATAGCTGCTTCAGTAATGGAAGATACATAACACTTATAACCTACGATATTTGCATAATAACCACAAACGCAAACATTGATACCAAGTTTTTGCAGGCCAATCCTTATTTTACTCGGTCGTCGATTATTTATGTAAAAAGGCCAAATAACTGAAACTTGTCCTATAAAGTATTTTCTAGTTTCATTGCCAAACGGATTTTTAATCACATTCTATAAATTTCGATCTTATATATTTTGAATTACTGTCCCATTCAATTTTACAATCTTACTCGTATGTTCTATGTTACAGACAGTGTTTAACTGAATTTTCTATAAAATTATGTATTGTTTATCCATTTCGACAACATTTACATAGTACTACTAAACATGGCAAAAAAAATTAGGGTCAGGAAATTCGTCAAGGTTTCCATAAATGAATTCACGTTCGTGTGTGTACATCTCTCTCATGGGACTACAACTTGCTAAAAAGTATCTCAAGAGGTATCTAAGCAGATACATAGTGGGGTGAACCGGGTTGAAACACATATTTTGATCAATACAGCAAAATTAAGATATGAACTTAGTTGATTATTTTTGAAACATAGGCTGTACAGTAGAATTAAATTCTTTATTAATTCTCCTAAATCCCCCCTTATCTATTCAGTACAATGATATGCACCAGCGTACCAAGTATGCATGTGCGTAAGTACCTAATCGATGATAAACGTAATAACACATAAGTAAGATGATTAGATTAATACCTAACTACAAGTTATAAGCACTGGAGCAAAGTCTAAATTGGCAAATATTATCTTATTGAGTATGTAAATAGCATAACGTACAACACATGCTATCTTTGTGCGAAATGAAACGTCAATAATTCGAGGACATTGAATGCTGCCCAATTGGGCCTCATCAGAAGACTAAAAGTTACCTAAAAGGCAATGGAAAGGGCTATGCTAGGAGTTTCCTTGCGTGAAGATATCCGCAGTAGAACCAAGGTTGTCGAAATGCCCGAAGAATCATCAAACTTAAGTGGCAGTGGGCAGGGCAAATAACTCGCAGAACAGATGGTCAATAGGGCTGAAAGGTTCTGAAATGGTGACTGCTGTGGGGACTCTCACAAGGTGGACCGATGATCTAATGAGAGTTGGGGGAATCCGATGGATGCGAAACGCACGGGACCATCCGTCGTGGTGAGACTTGTGGAGGCCTACGCGCAACTGTGGATATCTTTAGGTTGAAATGATGATGATAACTGAAATCTGTATCCTGTTGCGTTAATTCCAAGATAATTGATGCATGATAATTACTTTGTTTAATATCATAATCAAAGATCGAAATAGGTAGAATAAATTTATCTAAAGTTAGTTATAGCAAGTAAAATAGCCTTATTTTAATCCCACAGTTTTAGTGAGAAACTCTAAAATATTATAAGATTCTTCAATTTAATAATTTAAATCCATAAACCCCGTGACTTAATCGTCACAATAATTATGATTCCGGGATTGCAGAAGAGATATTGACAATTTTATATTCTAATCTAACTTCAAGTAAATATTTACTTTCAGATCTCTGATCATAATAAACAAAAGGAAAGATTAGGGTTGGTTTTTATTATTATTAATGTATTGTAAATTATGTTATTATGTGTGGGTTTAGCAAAATCTCTTCTTCCATGCGCCCCTATCAATCACAATGCTTTACTCATTCATTTTAATTTTGAATCATTCTTCTTATAAGGAGATTCTATACAGGGTGCCTCTTTACCACAGAACAGAATGTTCAGTGCTCTTTACAATGTGACGTAACCATGGATAGTTTTTCGGCAATAAGTCTGGTTTGGGTTTTGCTTGATTAAATCACAGTATTATTATTAAAACTTCTTGCAACACAAAGCTATAATAATAATAATAATATTATTTTAAATGTTTTTTTTTATATAATTTTTTGAAGAAATATTTAAAAATATGATAAATATGTAAATATAATAAATGAATGGAATAATAATATTCCACAACTATCACACAACGCCGTCTAGTCCCAAGCTAAGCAGAGCTTGTGTTATGGGTACTAGACAACTAATAAACATACTTATATATTTCTAAATACATACATATTATTACATAAATAAATTACACCCATACACAGAACAAATGATTATGCTCATCACACAAACATTTGTCCTGGTTGGGAATCGAACCCACGACCTCCAGCATAGCAGTCAGGGTCACTAACCACTAGACCAACAGGTCAGCCATTAATAATAAAAGCTACAAAGGCGGACTTAATGCTTCAGACATTCTCTACCAGTTAAACAAATGTAATCAAGAGACAACAAGGTAAATATATTAAAAAAAAAAACATGGATACAAAAGCAATACCTAATATCTATTAATATTCAAATGTTCCCGCTTTTTCGGTTTACGCTCCTCGGCACTAGATGGCACTACTATGAATTAGTGACATCTATTGGTTCATTTATAAACCAAATAAGAGGAAAGTCATGATCTGTTTGACAGATCCAAAACAAAGAGGTAAATAAACATAGATCTATCACATAAAAAATCGATTAAAACTTACTTCGAATTATTCAAAATAGATATTCAACACTGAAATGTCCGTTTATCACCAAAATATAACGATTTAGAAAGAAAAACTACTGTCTAACAGTATTTTAACTAACTAGGTTGACTACTTGTAGATACGTGCGGTCATTACCACTGATATGAGTACACTAACATACAAACACATAGCTACCAAACATAGCAGGTTATGTTGAAGTTATCTTAAATTGACTCGACTTTGATATCATCACAGTTATTTGTACTACTGGGTGTCCTCCTTTTCTGATTTGATAAAGTCGGTCTTTCAGTTAACATAATAATATAGATGTTTAATTTGGTTACGTTAGGTTACATTTTTATGATTTTAGTCATTATCTATGTCAACATAGGGAACAATTTAAAGCCTTGAGCATCGCCGGCGAGTTGCTAGCCAGTCGGTTTTCTATCGTTTACATTTCACGGAGGGTGCACTGGCATTGCACAATCTAGTTCCGCCAGGTCTGTTCCATCATCGGACCATTAGACGTACGGCGTTGCGCCACCGGTACATGGTCAACATCCCACCCAAACGCAGAAAGCGTTCTGGGAACACATTTATTGTGCGTACAGTCAAGGAGTGGAATTCTCTGACGGAATTTGTGTTTCCTAATAGTTACAACTTAGGGGTCTTTAAGTGAAGAGTGAAAAGGTTACTTCTAGGCAAGCGTGCTCCATCGTCGACCACATCATCGTTTACCATTAGGTGAGATGGTGATCAAACGCGAGCCTATAAAAATATAATTGGAAACAATATTAGACTTGAATTTGATTTAAGTATTGTAGAGATCCTCATTCATGACGACCTATTTAGATGTTTGAGAAGTAACGGCACATTATAAAATAAAAGATAAAACTACTGATAATGTAAAACTTAAATAGAATAGACGCAAGAATAAATCATGCATAACTATTCGCGAATAAGAATATTATTAAGGTACTAGGCATCCTAGCTTCGCAGGGCTGTAAAGGCATACATGCAGGGTATGCCGGACAGGTTTGTCTGTACAAGTAAACCGGAGCGTGTATATCGCACAATTGTACAGGTTTCCATACAACCGGAGCGTGTATATCGCACAATTGTACAGGTTTCCATACATATTACTGTGCAGACAAGGCCATCTTTAGAGATATTTGACTTTCTCGACTTTTCTCTACTGACAGTTTTTGTGTCTCGTGGTGTATCAGAAAAAAAACACTTTAATAGATACACAAAAACACCCAATATACTTATTTAAAGGTATGCGTTAAATTACAAAAACACAAGACATGGGAAAATTACTACTTATTTGAAAATAACATTATTCAAATGTCGTCCTTCACAGCTTGGACTCTCAGAAAACGTGTAGGTACCTTATTTGTTAATATTCTTGTCTTCAGTTTTCCTTCGATTCAGATAAGGTTGATGGATTAGGTACTGTGACGACTATGAAGGTCACATATTAGTTGCAGTAAAACTGCATTGTAATGGACCTTAAAGGTTTATGGTTATTAAAAAAAATAGATTCAAATATAAAGGCTCCTAACAATATAATTAGTCAAATTAAACTAAAAGCCTTTCATTAGCGTCTCCCCACGTTACAGTACTGTTATATAACCCCAAAAGAAAAAATCCAAAGGTGTGAGATCTGGGCTCTACGAGAGTGATGAAGTGAATAATTTTACAAAACCAAGCTAATTTCTACTCAACTTCTGTGGCGAATTTTCTGCAGTCAAAATCGACATTTGTATACTTTTATTTTCAAAATGTAAATTTCCCACGTCTTTCATTTTTAATTTTGTAAGATAAAATAATAATATTTCGATAGACCCAAACTAGCAGAGCTTGTGCTTGAAATACTTGATAAACCACTGATCTATCAGTCTTGTTAATACAAAATAAATAAACAGACGTGGGCTTTGTGTTAAAATATGTAAGGATATTATGTATCTCTCACCTATAAACCACTATATTCGTCTAAAAAAACGAATACTATAAAAGGAATACTGATATTACAAATGATGAAATGAGAATACTATATACGTAATATATATGGGATATATTATAATAATGATATATACTTATATATATAGAACTTCTCCAACTAAAAAAAATCATAAAGCATAGGTACATACACGGATCTCTATCAAAACTAAAATTCAGAAAAATGACAAAGGACGTAAAACACAACTTTATCTTGGAAAAAATTAGATATTATTGTCACATAACTAAAGCCGCCGGCAGAAGTTGGGCTAAAAATAAATATAGCAGGTAATAAAAATAATCTTAATTCTAAATATACTTAATTACCTTATTGTTAATTTTCAGAAACGTTTGCGTAAGACGATTTTAATTACTCTTAATTAAACGCCCTTGTATAGTTGGCTTTTAATTATAACTGAATAAAACATTGTCTCGTTAGAGACTTGATTTAAAAAAAATAAAATGTAATGAGTATTTATTTGTATCTAACATAGCACTGTGCAGTGACAAAAGATATAAATAACCCTACGAATAAAATTCTGCATATTACCACTTTTTCATCCCCTTATAATCTGGGGCCAGGGTTATCCGACAGGGCGCTCGAGCCCCGGTATGAAGGCTAGAAGGAACGGGGTGGGTCTTTTAGTCAGTAAGAGTCTGACACTATCTCCCGCTCCGCCCAAGGGCGGGGATGTCAATGCATGATTTTTCCCAAAAAAAAAAAAAAAAAATCCCCTTATAATTAGAATTTTGAAAAACCCTTGTGCAGAATTTTACATCATCATCATCATCTTAGTCCCAGTAGTTTCAACTGTGCATTGATATGGCAACAGATTGAAAATGTAAACTGTCCGTTTTCCGCTAACAATCGACCTTCGTCAACTTAGTAAATTCATGAACTACATTTTATTTTATTGTTTGCTTTTGGCTGGAGCTGTAACTTCTACTATCCACATTACAACACTAGATTTAGTATAGGTACGCGAAACCCGAAACACGTCTAGTATTTTTTTAAGCTATTGCATAGCTTCTATCGCGGGCCTTGAGCGTGGAGACCGAATCCAGAAATTCCGTAACGAAAATAACCTAACACCCCCCACTCATTTGTTTTTTGAGCGTGGTGACCGACAAGAAAACAAATGAGTAAACAATCAATCAAAATTCAATTCAATGTGTGAAAGTGTAACTTCAATTAATATCAAAGAAAAAAAAACAAAGGAAAAAAATACTGCATTAATAAAATAAATAAATAATTACAATTGCATAAGTTGATAAAAATGCTATGCAATACCTTTACCGCGGCAGTCCCCGAGTGCCATACGTCTTGTTTTTCATCTTTGTATATAACACATCGATAACATAACTCTATCCTGAAAAATCACAAATTTACAAGCTTATTATGTCAGCAAAAATACATAGTCACCGGACAATAGGTGGGAAAATCATCCCATGACACCTCGCGGAAACCGAATTATTACCTACGCAGTGTCATTAGTTCAACTTCAACGGTTTGCTTGCGTGTAGTCGTGACGATGAAAATCTTAATATTAATTACGTAGCAAAAAGATGTTTTGATTTTTTTCTTTACTACCTAGGTGTGGTAGTAAAGAAAAAAATCAAAACAATGTGGCATTGAAATTTTTAAACAGTAAAGAATAAAGAATGAATAAAACATATTTTTCGGACACAAAACAAGTACCTACCTTAGTAACTTTATAAGTGACAAACTGAAAAGAATTGATTTACTTATGCATTTTAAAACAAACAGTACAACTATGGAGATACCCTATGTTTAGTTGTCAGTATAGTTCTTCTCGTTTCCAGTTCGGAATTAGAATCCCGGAGTGGATCCATCCAAAATGAACTGGCTTTCCATCCAAAAACAGGAACTAACTTTCGGAAATCTGGATCAATTCTAAGACGTCAGCGAAGAATTTTAATCTTTTTAGCATAAAACTTTGTTCTATTTGGCCTTTGTGCTATGATCACGGGATCGGAAGAAAACAGAAGCATATATGATATATATAACTAGATATCATAGATATCCTTAATAGAAGTTTACCTGCTCTTTTTTATTAATTCTCCATTTGAATAAATCGTTTAAAGATGGGAAAAGACCCAGAGGCAGGAGTCCGATACGTTGTTTAAACCAAATCCGTTATAGACTAGAGACCACACAGTCTGCAACGCCAACTACATCGCTGAAGATAGGGAGAGGATAGAAATATGGCAGCATGGCGAAATACAGTCCAAAACGAAGTTATCCGTCAACGTCATGACCCTCGGCATTGAGGAACAACGACGCAAGGAAGAGGAGGAACTATTTTCGTCAACCATGATCAAGATTACGACAAAGCCTGTGTTTTTTTTTTTATTGGTGATAAGCTCGCGTTTGACCACCATCCCACCTGATGGTAAGCGATGATGTGGTCGACGATGGAGTACGCTTGCCTAGAAATAACCTATTCACTCTTGACTTAAAGACCCCTAAATTGTAACCATCAGGAAACAAATTCCGGCAGGGAATTCCACTCCTTGGCTGTACACACAATAAATGTGTTCCCAAAACGCTTTGTGCGTATGGGTCGGATGTCTACCACGTACCGGTGGCGCAACGCCGTACGTCTACCTGTTCCGATGATGGAATGGAAATAAAAACTATCCTACGTCTCTTAATTATGATATCTACCTATTGTCCTAGACGATAAATGTTTGACTGTCACGCGAGCTACACCACATGCAAGTTTAATTTTATAATAACAATGTAAAATCAGAAACCTAGTAGTTAGCAAGTTTCTGATCCGATGAAAAGGCAAAGTTCAATATATTGTAATTTATTAATTTATTTTATTTTACTATTTATGTACACACAAAAATAACAGAAAAAGATAATACATAAGAAACATTAGTACAAAGGTACTGCTTATTTATGTATTTTTATTTCCATTTTATTGTTGACTTTTGTAGACATAAAAATATCGATTGCGTTAGGAATATATTATTGTCATCTACAGTATTTCCATTTACCAAAAATTCAAAGCCATGTGACATTCACTAACCCGCATTGGGCCCGCTTGGTGGATTACGGCCCATTCCCTCTCCTGAGTCCCAGCAGTGGGAACATTAAAAAGGCTGATGATGATAATGGTAATTATGCATCGATATATATGTACTACGTACAATATAAGTCAATGTAATTATGTTATCATCACACTGCGAACTATCGACGACTTGGGATCAGTCCTTACCAGACAGCCAGATTTGCTTTGATTTTTTGATTTGCATTGCTTGTCGTCCACAAGGGTGTGATTGCGGTGGCTGATTTTGTCTTGCGACTCCTGAGTTTCTATGGTCCTGACGCTCGGGTAATTCCCGTAGCGGCGCGGCGGTGGTAAGTGAATGAGGATTTCTGATCTGTCATGGTTGAGACGACCGCTTCCCATTGCCTCTTGCTTCGGACCATGTCCTGAACCAGAGCCGAGCGTAAGAGATCACCGCCAGCGATCGCCTTCACGATGGCTAAGACCCTGTAAGACGCGATTAGCTTACGGACCGATCACTTCTGTAGCAGCGGCCACGACCACAGGATTGACCAGACAGGAGGCAGGAGGACCCACGTCTGCACCCCTAAATTGGGCAGGTGTCGCTTGAGGGCAACCCCAGCCCGCTCCAGTCTGGGAGCCAGACGTCGAAAATGTTCCTTGAAGTTCCATCAGCTGTCGAGCACAAGTCCCAGCTATTTCATCACCGATGTGGACCCCGATCCTACCTTTATTTGGGAATCCGGTGTCTTCGTGTTCCAACCGCCATGAAAAGACATGACGTCAAACTTGAGCAGGACCACCTCGAGTTCCAACACTTACCTTGACCTAACTGAAAACTGTTTACTGAAACAGAATAAGTTTCTATGTAAATAATTCATGAACAAGCTGCTAATTTTATTTTGTTTTTTTCTTTATATCTTACAGGCGTCAAAAAGTACTTAACCGTTAGTGGGGTGACATCCTTGGGATCCATAGGAGCCCGAATTTAACCTTGAGGTACTACCCACCTCAGTGAATCGTATTTTTTATATGCTAGAAAAAATACGATTGTCAAGCATGTCAACGAAAGTTGGTTGTTCGTTATATAAATAGTTCGCAATAACCAAACCAAATGTCTCAAGTTTTTATCACCAAATTCTCAAATTGGCCTCAATTTAGTCTAAGATAGAAAAACTTGGTATTATTGTGGTAACTGTGTATTTTTTTAAATAACTTTGAGATGCTCATATTAAAAATCTCTCAAGTAGACTAAGCTCAATTGCATAAACAGTAAGAATAATAGGTAGCCACACACAGCTGGGTTAGTATGCTTATTTCCTCAGTATTATGGGTTATGGCCATAGATTTTCACTTGCCACTTTGCTATGGGGGTTTGCAGCTGACTATAACTCAACCTATACACCACTACTTTTAATTAGTTACTGATTACATTTGCTTAGTGAAAAGTAAAAAAAATAATTCATATCAATTGCTACTAGAAAATACTACGCGCAGTGTTTTTCCATTTTGATCGCCATTCACTCATTCATAAATCAATAGTATAAAGGTACAATATTTAAATTAATTGAGTTACATTTTGGTATAGAAACAAACGCTAACTGTACTATTTACGAATGTTATTTATTCTAATAAGCTCTATAAGTTTTATGGTGTAAGTTTAGATCTATTAAGTTTTAATATTTATTAGTTAATAAACAATAAACATTGTTTGACAACAATTGAAAACAAATATTAAATGGAGAGGGCAGTGTAGATCACACAACATGTACCAAAAACTTCAATAAAAATATTAATAAAAGAGTAAATCAAAATATAAAATAATCTATGAGTCTGCGGAGTCTAAAGTTTCTCACTGATATATAAAAGGAGAATATATAAATATGTATAAGTATATATCATAGAGGCTCGGATGTAAATAAGTAATAATTTATGTTTATAAAAAAGCAAATAAGGTATTTATTGTTGACACATTCATTTGTACACTAAATATAAATACAATTGAACAAACAAACCCATCACAGATGTTATAAACTCTTCCAAAAAACATTATACAAAATAAAACAGAATTCTAAGTCTATTATCACAAGATTCGTTTTTGTATAATTGCTATCACAGTTTCCCCTGCATAAAGGGCTTCAGATACTTGTGGAAGCTCTGGTTGACGGGCTCCGCGTTGAGGGGGCTCTTCAGCGCTTCCTCCATCAGACGCTCGTACACGCGCCCATCGTACGCGCCCAGGGTTGAATGGAGCAACTGTAAAATTTTAAAATATGAATATGGGTTTTAATAAGTAAAATTTCAAATTATCAGTGAAGTTTCTTTATCCAATTTAATTTGAGGTTTACAAAACAAAACCAATCAAAATATTAATACTGCCATTTTCTTCGAAAATATTATGTACCTACTTAAAAAATTTGACTCACTGTGCACTTATTATTGTTATTTAGCTAGGCCGTAATGTCCCACTGCTGCGAAAAGGCCTTCCTCAATCCGTTCCAACGATGACGATTCCTAGCATTCTGTTTCCAATTCTTAAGGCTTACTCGCTTGAACATCTGGTCGGCATTAAATAGACACAACGCTCGCACCCGATAGTTTTAAAGGTCAGCCCCGCTGACCTTGAAATCCATTTTCTTTGCGAAATATTGATTGATTTACATATGCAATGCAACATTTTTTTTTTTCAAACCTATTAACCTGGCCGTTACCGAGGAGTAGGCTTCAGAAAGTCACTTTTTTATGGCACTTTTCGGGCGCTTGGGTCTTAAATATACTAGTATAAGTACGTTGATAATGTTGTCGAATCTACAATAAATATTTATTTTTTTCAAACATAACCTGGGCGTAACCAAGGAGTAGGATTCAGAAAGTCACTGTTTTATGGCACTGCTCCGGCGCTTGAGCCTTAAGAAAAACATCTAGGTTGTCCCACCATCTCCTTCATGGGCTGTCGTAGCCCTGCCTCGCTGTGCTCGGGTACTAATCCTGCGTTTTAACGAGGCAGCCATATCCTCTCCAGTTCCATTTAAGTACTTACCTCATCAATTATATCAAAAGCGTCCACCAGTCCAATCGTATTAGGTCTTATTTTCCTCAGCAGCTCCTCGTACCAAGATCTCAAGTGTATCACATCCGCATACGATATCGACGTGTACTAAAGAAAATAAAAAAACACTTATTCACGTCAAACGATTTTGAAATAAAAAAAAAAACTTTCTGATTGGTAGACTTTACTGGAGCCGATTCCAAAGTAAGTCGGTCTGTCCCGAAAATAGTATTAGATGATAGTATTAGCAACAATAAATAGGAAATCACTCTGGTTATATTCAGGGACCAGGACAAATCCCATGTACCATCGAGGACATTTCTGCCAGATCACTGAAAAAAAATTTCGCTTAAATCTTATGGCGTAGCGCCAAAACAAACAAAAAAAAGCAAAAATGAACATAGTAGTGGTCAGGCGGAAGTGTCTATGATGGTACCTACATACGCACTCCTAAGAATAAATGCGATATGCAAATAACTATAAATTTTTACTATGAATATCCAGAAACAAGTTGTTCATAAGCCACTAAGCGCCTACATAAAAAAATGTTACAGTGTTACAGTGTCCGTTTGGTTGCGCGACCAATTTGGTGGCGCGACCAGCTGTATGATGTCTAATTTGGTAGCTTAGGGCTATATTTCACCAGGACATCACGGCGACGCAACTGGGCCCCAAGTCCGCTATTACAATAGTGTCAGAATGGTCTATCATTGGTTTCACAATTGTTGATTTTGAGTAAGTTTGGTAATCTACTAATATAATGGCGTCATTATGACTTTCCAATGATCAACCACTGACACTCCGTTAAAAGAAGTGGGATAGAATGGTAATCTCGTACATATTTACAAATGAATGTCTTACGTATGCGGTCATTTAGATAACAAAACTACAGTTCCTTCGATCAGTGACCTACCATTAGAACGTCATTGTGTAATCATTGCTTTTAATAAGCTCGATATTGTCTTTCTACTACAACTTTATCACGAGACCATTGACCGATCAGTGGTCGGTCATTATAAATTAGCAGATTAGGAACTTTTAGCAAAATGACAATGGGATCTGTTGGAATGACGAATTTATAAAAATAGCAACTTGGGTCCCTGGTCGCCGCCATGGTGTCCCGGTGAAATATAGCCCTTAGTGTTATACAAATAAGCCTGTACATAACAGCACACTAACCTGCAGCAAATCTCCCAGTCTCTCCAGGGTCCAGTACACAGCATATAACTCTATGAGCTGGTTCATCACCTTCGCTAGAGGTGCAGACATGGTCTTCATGGCTTTAGACATGTCTTCGTAAAATATGGATATGCAGATCATTCGACTGTGCGACTGGAAAAAACATAATCTTTATACAACATTATTTTAAGTTTATGCGAAATCTAAATATACTTTGCTCAGAATCAGTAACTGGATTCCAATAGCTTTTACACCATGTTATATTTTTTCCCAAAAATATAAAGGTCACAAGTTGGGCACCACCGACACTAATTACAAAACAGGTGACGGCAGATCATAGTGGGCATTAGGTAACAGCAAACAGCTGTGTGCAAGGGAAAAACAACCCCTCAGTCACTTGGATGGCCCGGTGACGATGTATTTTTGCTGACTTATCAAACTTAAATTTTGTGATTTTTCATGACACAGTTATGAAATTTTGTACATGCTGATCCTTTATATAAAAATACTAGACGTGTTACGGGTTTCACATTACTAAAACTAAGAGAAAATTCTGAGACTAGAAGCGTGAAATTGTGCACAAGACTTTCTTTTATAACGTAGGCGACCACTAAGAGATGATTTTCAAAAAACACCCTTATTAGATGAATGGGAGGGTCCAAAGTTTATATAAACGCGGGTGAAGACGCTGGCAAAAACTAGTAATATAATAAATATGAATATCACGGAAAGTCACGTTTCCAAGGATCGTAGCTGGCCTTCCCAGGCCTGTCAGCTTGTTTGAAAGAATTACCAGTCCTGGAACGCAAAGTGCAACGGAAGGATCGCAGGTGGGTTTTAGTCAGTAAAAATCTGTCACTCATTCTCACTCCAACCAGTGCGGTAATTATTTGATGAATTCCCACGCCAAAAAAAACGCAGTGGGCGAACTGTTGTTTCCACCTACCCCTTATGAATGAAGGGCGTGATTTTACGTATTTATGTACGTATCTCCCCTGCCTGCTTCATATATTTTTCTGCCTTTATGAAAAAAATCAGCAATACGGAAAACTTTACCTGGTCTAGGAACCCAGAACCCTCTTTCTCATCATCTCAAAGAGACAAAGACGTCCACTGTTGGACATGGGCCTCCCAAAGTGTCGCCATAATGCATCCATCAGATTCCCGCAACTCTCACCAGGTCATCGGTCCACCTTGTGGAAGATCTTCCACCACGCAACCTTTTTCTAGTCGCAGACTTCGACACTGAGTATAACCCGTGCGCATTAACATGACACCTGATGAATGACGTTTGAAATATTGAGTGCATTGAATTTTCTTTTAGTTTTTTGAATATCAACATTTATTTTGCTCTGTTCGTTTTGCTGTGTACTACTTTACTTTACGAAATTACGATGCTCCAACTATTCGAGTATTCAATGTGGCAACTGTTTTCGAGCCAGGTGCCTTGTTCATGCGGTCGGGTTGTACAAGCACAGATTATTGCGGAATGTGACACTTACTTCTGCAGCAGAAACTAATTGTATGGATGTTGTATTCCAAGCATCTTCCTGAGACATTCCAGACATTATTTTATTGGTCATACTATCCAAACACGACGATATTTTCCTGTAATGTAGATATTTGTGGAATATTATTAAATACAAAATTTAAAATACTAACATTTCAATGTAATTTCTAATTTAATCTATTTGTAATGCAATTTTTTAATTAGTTTGTGTAATGTTAACTTTATTATTTTTATGTGATCATGGCTTTTTTTTTAAATTTACTGTACAATATATTTTCTTAATTTTTTAAAAATGAATTTAGCCATCGTTGGTTTGTAATAAACAAATAAATAAAATCTCTGCTAATCACAATGACAATAAAAATACATTGGTTTTTAAAATGCATTAACGTAGAGCGGAAAGAAGATAAATCCAATTAATCATATAATATTATTAAGAAGATAAGTCCAATTATTCTTTATCCCAGACAATGATTGATATATTTGTTTCTCACGACCCGTTTCCATTATTGTGTGTACTTAATTGCCCCTAAGGGTTACCTCATAGAGACGATTTGGAACCCTCGTATGATGCCCTCTACAGAACTTTCCCATTTGTCTGAGTATCCTGGAGCGGACACTGTCTTCAAGTAAGCGACTGTAGGAGTCAAGGGTGCTGAGTCGATCTGTCGCCACGTTTTCAGCAAGAATCTGTAAAATATAAATCAATTTGAAGCCATTTTTTTACTGAAAACGGTTCACTAAACTTATGGGATGTTGAGGCACAAAATAGATTGGTACAGAAGTCAATCTCATGTATGTTCTTCACTTTTTATACCTATGCTAAGCGAACGCACACACGTCAGCGCATTGCTCCAAACTGTACGAGTGCGACCGGGCAATTGAGCCGAGATATCGTGTCCGTGAGCGGTGTCTATGTGTGCGTTGCTCGAGCGTGCTTTGTATGTAGATTGTCTTCTGCACCTATTTAATTTGTGGTTGAGATTAAACTACACTACAATTGCTATGGGATGGTGCGAGTGACAGCTGTCAGATTCATACAATGTAGCTACCTATTCTTTTCTCTCATCTTAAAGATACACATTTTCGTCCTACTTCTCCTATCCTACCCACGCTATGTAAAAAAACTCCTTAAACTGCTCTTTTTTGAAGTGAGATATATCATCAAATAACTCCTCCCGCTCCCGGTGGATTAGCGTGTCAGACTTTTGCAGAATAAAACTGACTGGTTTTCCTTCAGTAGCCACATCGTTTCAGGGCCTCTCTCTTTCGAACTCTTTTTAGTAATTGAGTGACTAAAGCATCGGAAAAAGTTGACGATTCTCAGTCGCAATGCAAACGCGAGACTGTCGTGTTGCTGTCGCCATGCAAACGCGATTTAGTAACAAAAATAAAGTTTTTGTATGTGAGTATGTCATTCCAACCGTTTTTTCCCTGACGTCGTCCGTCACGGTCGTGTGTTTGTATCGCTACAGTCGCGATGCTTCTGTAGCGCGTTGCAAATGCAACTAACGCGAGTTAGTTAGTACTTAGTAGTGATGCTGTAGCGCGTTTACAAAACGTGCGACAGCATCGCTACAAATAAATAAATAATAGTCAGCGTGGATGAGTAGCCTAAGGCGTTTGATTGCGTTAATCATAAAACATTACTTCTGAAAGTGTAATGCTCTACATTATAGACTAAGGAAAACTGCGTTAATCTTATTAATATTTTATTTGAATAACAGATAGCAATTAGTTCAGATAAACGATGTCAATTCGTCGGGTTTAAACGTGAGAATTGGGGTACACCAAGGGTCAGTTTTAGGCACTTTCTTATTTCAGGTATAATATGGTGTTGTGTGCTGTCATTAACTTTGAAATATTTCCAAAGTATTATGTCTTACGGTATTTTAGTTTGGAGGACGGCCTGCAAACATCGAAACTATTTTTTCAGCACCACCGCGTTTTCCTAAGTAACCGTAAAATTGTTTAAATAAATTAACATCTGCAAAATAATATTTTAACGACGTGACGGTACCTTGTCAATATATCTATGAAAACATTATATACTTCAAAAATAATCTTTATCTTTTTAGTAAAAGAGTCAAAAGACATATTTTATTTAACAATAACGATATAACTATATTTTCTAACAATTTATTGATTGTACAGAGCGTCCGTAAAGTTTCATGCATGTTATTCTCTATAGACCTACGCTTTGCATATAGCTTCACTTGTGTTTACTAACCGGCCTTGATCATTCAAAAATGCCTTTAAATGTTGAATTTCATTTAAATAAATGCTTTGAATTTGATTTTAAAGACAACCTTGTAAAGAGGTCAAGTAGAATGTTCACAAATGTCTATCAGGTATTGTTAATTTAACAGCGTCGGCATTATACATATTTATATTAAAATTAAATTCAAATGTATTCGATGAGTGTGCTGTGTATGTCTACTGTCTTGTGTATTGCCGTAAGGTTTATACCTACAAACTCGGCTTTACGGAACGTAAACACTTTTTGGATATTTGACCCTGATTAAAATAGTTTACCCGTCAAAATATGCAAAAAGCGACATTGTGTTATACTTATTTCAATTAATTGTTGTTAATCATCTATATGTATACCGAAGAAAGTTTCTCACTCTGTCTGGCACACTAAACCTGGACACGGTAAGGGCTCTCCCATAACTAACAAAGGGTCTTGTGAGCAGATCATGAGAAGACGTGTTGGGAAGGTAAAGAACGCCATATATATGACAACTGAATCGCGTCTGGACCGACAGAATCATCTCGCGTAACACCAAGAGAAAGCTTGTCACCACCCTCATATTCTCCACGTCCTGTGTAATACAGAGACCCGTATTCGGTACACTGGTGCCTGAGATGGCCACTTTTAAATATATTTTACCTGCGTTTATTTTATTCTGTGAATTCAGACAACAATTGATTGAAAATAATGTAAAAAATAATAATTTATTGAGTCGTATATAAAGCTATTCACTTTCCACTCTCTTCAAAAGTGCTATTTGGTTTTTCCATTCGGAATTAGCAGTACACCGCAGACTACCCCTGTATGGTTTTATTCGTTTCAATCCATACTATGGTTGTCTGGTAGAAATCGCTGTAAGCAATAAGACCGCCATTGTACCCATAGGTTTAAGTTTGTGTATGTCTTGATACTTTTGGTGTACAACAAAGTTTATTCTATTCTATTCTTCTATTCTATTACTCTGGAGCTGCTCGGAGTTTGGAAGTTGGTGGTGTCAGGTGTGACACCCCCGTGCCTCGTTAAGCACGTAAACTTGTTGGTCCTGCGCCTAATCTCTCTCCAGTCGTGTCGGATGGCCGTCCCATAGGACTGTGAGAGTAAAAGAACAGAGATTGTACCAGCGCAGTAATTTCAGGCTGATCACTTAAACAAATTTCGCTTGAATTCTGCAAGGCGACGCCAAACAAACCCTTTAAAGATTTAGGTTCGAGTGCAAGGAAAAATGAACTTAGCGATAGCCAGGCGGATGTGTCTTTGATAGTACTTGTGTGTGCTCACACACTGGTGCACTAATATTTCCTGCCCACCTTTTTTTTATGGTGGGTAAAAATCATCCAAAGACAACCCCCACTCTTGGGCGGAGCGGGAAATAGTGTCAGACTCTTACTGACTAAAAGACCTACCCCGTTCCTTCTAGCTTTCATACCGGGGCTCGAGCGCCCTTTCGGATAACCCTGGCCCCAGTAGGCTTTGACCCGGCTGGGTCCCTGCTGTTGCTGACAACTCCTTGAGGCGCGCGGGAACAGTGCGCGCTGTGGACGACTTGAGCTCGGTCCGGACAGTTACCGGACGGCCGGACAGTGAGCTACCCATTGCCCACTGTCCGCAAGCCCGCGCCTACGGTGGCCGGAAATCGGGATCAGAATCCCAGCGGCGGCGGCGGCGATAACGCCGTTGCCTGATGTGTTCGGCCTCCTCCATTGCGAGCATTACTGCTTCGCAGAAGTCGGCGACCGCCTGCCACTCCTCCTTCCTGTCCACCTGGCTAATCACTGTTGAGATTGGCCACTGTGATCGAAATTCTATAAATTGTTAATAGATAATTTTATAAATTAGTTAAAAAAAACTACATAGCAAACTTAGTTCAGAACTCCGGCGTTCGCTCTCTCATTATCTCTCTAGTGTGTCTCTAATTCCGTAATTAAATACCGTTATTCGAAAGATTAAATATTAACCATAAATACTGACATACTAAACCTAACCATGTGCATTTACATAACACAAAAACACAAAATACACTCAGGTGTCGAAGTACTCCTCCACACCGCTGTCATCCGGAAATGTGCCCAGAAGGCTGGCAGCATTGCCACGTTGAATGGCAATGCTAATTCTTTGGGCGAAGAACAAGCCAGCCCTCTGGTCACGTGAAGTATCGATCAATCGACGTGAAATTTCCTTGAAAAGGAAACGCAGATTTATTTTTAAGGTTCCGTACCTCAAAAAGAAAAAGCGAACCCTTATCACTTTGTTGTCCCTCAGCCCGTCTGTCTGTCTGTCTGTCAAGACAACGTCTTGGAAACGCGTGGAGTTATCGAGTTGAAATTAAAACCATATACTTGGTCTGCGGCCCCTTGAAGCTGTGGAAATAACAAACAATAACAAAATCTCTAATGTTATTTTGACCAAAGTACAGTTTTGTTTTCAACTAGTGACCAACCTCGGGTTTACTCGGGCGTAAATTATACACAAACCCTCCTGGTGTGTCACATAGCATTTTCAATCAGTGAATAATGAAAACCCCGTCAAAATCCGTTGCGTGGCTTAGGATGACCTTGCGAATACGAAGAGAAAAAAATTGGGCAAGTGTGAGAGTTCCGTACAAACTTACCTTTGAAAACATTCAATTCCCGAATTGTGTTACGAAGATCTTTCCGAATC
This sequence comes from Mythimna albipuncta, assembly GCA_929112965.1. Lineage (NCBI taxonomy): Eukaryota > Metazoa > Arthropoda > Insecta > Lepidoptera > Noctuidae > Mythimna > Mythimna albipuncta. The sequence continues at coordinate 4,610,163 of OV815959.1, read as the reverse complement.
GCATTTTTTTGTGACGTATCTACAAATTTATAGTTTTCAGATTTTTCCCTATACTTATTTGGGCCATGAGACATTGCTTCATGCCGAATTTCAGGACTCTAGGTCAATGGGAAGTACCCTAGAATTTTGGTTCCCTTGAGTGTCGAAATACACGTTTTTTGCGAAATAAACGGCAGCATCTTTTTCATTAATTTAGAAGTTTAAATTTTTCACAGCTAGAGCTTCAAGAGACCGCAGACCGAATATGGGGTTCCTTCTATTTGGCAGAATCTTGATACTCCGAATTTCATTTGGCATAATCTTATTTAATCGAATATTTTTAAAGCATAAAAAATATTTAGTATAACTATTGTCTGGCAGAATATTTACGTGTTTGAATTCACAATGGCATACTTTTAGAACTTTGTTTTACATTATTACTTTACTTTATTTAGAGATATAATTATTTGATATATGGGTACATATTTGAACAGCAAAAATTAAAAAAACATGTATCTTCTTGTAAAACGTCAATATTATGTTGTGCTACAAAATGAATGTGACAAAAACGAATCGCTGCTAAACCAACTTTACGCAGTCTTGTCTGCCCTACCCCTAGAGTGTAATTCAATTTCGCGTAGGCACGGAGGAGTAGGGCGGCACGTGAGCTGAGGAGCAGCCGAAGCTGCGGCGATAAGCGTTAAAACCATAGAATAAATAAGTTCGCGTGGGGCTGCCCAAACTCCGCAGCACCGGAGCCGTGACAGAAACAATGCTTGCTGCATGTTGCATGGCTGCCTGCACGCTGCATGCCTGTTCGCATGCCTACTTGCATGCCTGCTTGCATGCTGCATGTTGCATGCGTGTTTCTAGGCTGCAAGTCTGCTAGCATGCTGCATGCCTGCTTGCATACTGCATGCCTGCTTGCTTGCTGCATGTTGCATGCCTTCTTGCATGTCTGCGTGCGTACTACATGCCTGCTAGCCACCATGGTTATTTTTTTATAACAACGCAGAAATAGGAGGACCTGCATGGGGCCTGCGTCGACCCTATGCAAACCAACAGTGTTTCGTAATTCTGACTGTGAATTTTCTGCTATATGATGTTCTGCTTTTTAATTATTATGGATATGAACATTATGCCAAGCGATGATTCTGACTAACAAAATTATGAGATTTGAATGTATGACAAATAAGTGTATGCGAAACAATTTACTGCTATATGAAGTTTATGCCATCCGTTGTTATGCAAAATAATATTATCTTATATATAAAATTCTCGTGTCACAATGTTCGTTCCCGTACTCCTCCGAAACGGCTTGACCGATTCTCATGAAATTTTGTGAGCATATTGAGTAGGTCTGAGAATCAGCCAACATCTATTTTTCATACCCCTAGACTAAAAAATTACTTAAAAATTATTTATATGGCAAAACAACGTTTGCCGGGTCAGCTAGTGATATGAAAATTTCTGCTATAAAAGGTAGACCCCAATATATGGTTTTAATTTCAACTCGACCTCTACGCATTTCCAAAATAAAGGGTCTTGACAGACCGACAACAAAGTGATCCTATAAGGGTTCTTTTTTTTCCTTTTGAGTAAAAAGTTTCGGAACCCTAAACAGAAATAATTTGCAAAACACTGGTATTCCATTCAAAAACCACTAACCTAGCAGTCTGCAACAGCAACACAGTGTTGTCCCCCTCGTAAGTACAAGAGGCCGTGGTGAGAGCATACGTAGGTGGCAGGTTAGATGACGTCATGTAACCGTGCCCGCCGCACGCCAGCCGGCAGAGTGCCGTGAACATGGACGAGTCGGTCGTGCTGATGGCCTTCAGGCAGCAGGCTAGGGCGTGTAACTGGAAAGAAGGGAAATGTACAGTCAATAGATGTATTACCGCTGTAGACTACAACTGGATCAACCATCGCAAGAATTCAATTTCTGTAAGGTTTTCAGCAGGCCTGGCCCGAAACGGCGCGCACTGTTCCCGCGCGCCTCAAGGAGTTGTCAGCAACAGCAGAGACCCAGCCGGCAAGCCTACTGGGACCAGGGTTATCGAAAAGGGCGCTCGATCCCGGTATGAAGGCTAGAAGGAACGGGGTGGGTCTTTTAGTCAGTAAGAGTCTGACACTATCTTCCGCTTCACCCAAGGGCGGGGGTTGTCATTAGATGATTTTTTTACATCATAAAAAAAAAATGTACCATGACCCGGCGCGAGCGATCGCCACCGCCGATTGCCCCCACGAGGGCACGACGATGCTCAAGGTGCCCAAGCAGAGCACACCTCCACTGTGTGCTCCACCGTGTCCTCCGGGTGTTCCGCACAGTGGCAAAACCCCGGCGTAATGTAGTTTGTGATGTAAATATCCGCAGGAGAACCACGGTCATAGACATTGCCCAAAGAATCGCCAAACTTAAGTGGCAATGAGCAGGACACATTGCTCGCAGCACAGATGATCGATGGGGACGGACGAGTCTGGAACGGCGACCTCATACCGAAAGACAGAGCGTTGGAAGACCTCCCACAAGGTGTACCGATGACCTGGTGAGGGTCGCGAGAATCAGATGGATGCGCGACGCGCAGGAATGTTTGTGATGACACTTGGGAGAGACCTATGTCCAACAGAGGACGGCTTTCGGCTGAAATGTTGACGATGATAATAAAATCGACTACCCAGGTCAAATTTGGAGAAGACCGGACTCTAGATAATGGAAGGGATAACGAACAAAGTTCTTCTTTGTTCGTTACCTCTTCCGAACGTTCAATATATCGCTACGAAAGCGACCAGCAGCCAAGCTGAACGCATGCATTTAGTGTACAATAAAGTTTATTCTGTTTTATTCTATTCTATTCTATTCTATTCTATTCTGTTCTATTCTATTCTATTCTATTCTATTCTATTCTATTCTATTCTATTCTATTCTATTCTATTCCATTCCATTCTATTCTATTCTATTCTATTCTATTCGTGTCTACTCTATTCTACTCTATCCTACATTATTTTATTCTATTTCCTTCTTCCCGTATCCTAACTCACCTCTCCAAGCCTCTCCATGTTTCCCTGGTGTAGCTGGTCGTTGATGAGATTGAAGATGTCCCACAACCTCCACGCGTACATCTTATTGGCATAGCAAGCTGCTATCGCGGATAATATCTTGTCCTGCTGAGTTACGTAGTCCAGGATCTGACGCTCTGGCTCACTGGAATTTTATGGAACAAATGTTATTCGTATGAATAGAATAGAATAGAATAGAATAGGACTTTATTTGCTAAGAATGCAGGTACATACAAATAGGATCGAAAATAACATAATAAAGAACCGTGTACATTCTGCCTTGTTGGCATGCAAATACAATACTTATTATACAACTAAGTTGAATAAGGCAAATAAGTAGTTATAATGTATCATTTAGGAAATCCTGAACAGAATAATAACATTTGTCTACAAGTAATTCTGTAAAACATTTTTTAAATTTCAGCAATGGCAAGGTTTTCATGTGTTCAGGAATTTTATTAAAGATAACAGGAGCCATACAGATCACACTTTTTTTTAATAAGCTAGTTTTAAATGTGCCTGTGCATAGTAGGTTCTGATATTGTGATCTTAATGATGTACTTCGTTTTCTAGTTTCCGTTAATGTTGCAAATAAATTACGGTTTGTTATAACAAATATTGCTAATTCGAGGATATAGAGGCATGGGAAAGTTAATAATTTCTGAGACTTAAATATGGGCACACAACTGTCAGTAACTTTGAGGCCAAATATAGCTCTCAAACAGCGCTTTTGAGCTTTAAAAATGCTTTCTCGTTCACTACAGTAACCCCAAAATATTACACCAAACCTTAAAATAGAAATTACGAGACCATGGTAGGCCACTAATGTTGTTGGCAGATTTACTTTTTTGGATAGGTTGTATAACATAAACGCGGCTGTGCTTAAACGTTTACATATATCTTCTGCTTGCGGCTTCCATGTTAACTGGCTATCAATTAAGATACCTAAAAATTTTGTGCTATTCACTTTATCGATAGTTTGGCCATTGAAGTTGATATCCATGTCACCTGTAGATATTCGTTGGTGAAAATGCATAGTTTTAGTTTTTTGCAGATTTATAACTAAGTTATTATTGTTAAGCCATTTTATTAAACAGCTGATTGAGTTATTGATGTCATTTACGTATGAGTCTTTATTGATACATGAAACAATTGAAGTACTGTCGTCTGCAAATAAAACCATTGGATTAGATATATGACGTGGCAGGTCATTAATATATAATAGGAAAAGTAAAGGTCCGAGGACACTTCCCTGTGGGACTCCATATTTTATTTCTTTAAATGACGATAAAGATTTTAGTTCCTTCTTAGATTTTAAACACAGGCTTGAAATCTCCGTACATTGTCTACGGCCTTTGAGGTAAGTTTTTATTAAATTTAGAGCATTGCCACGAATACCGTACGCATCAAGTTTGGTTAAGAGAATATCGTGGTCCACGCAGTCAAAAGCTTTCGACATATCGGCATATATTGCACATACCGGTATTTTGGAATCTACTTTAGGCATTATTTCATGGAGAAAATCAAAGATGGCCATGTTTATATTTTTGTTTTTCCTGAATCCCTTTTGTTCATCACATAGTATGTGGTATTTAGTTAGGAAGCTGTCAAGAGATTCGTAGATGATTTTCTCTATGATCTTTGAGAATATAGAAATAAGAGCAATTGGCCTATAATTTGCCATTTCATCTTTATCATTTTTTTTATATACTGGTATAACTATTACGCTTTTGAGACTTTCAGGAAATACGCCAGACTGTATGCTTACATTAATAATGTGAGTAAGGGGCTCAGCTATACAATGTGCAACAAATTTGATAACTGTTGTTGAAATGCCATCGAGGCCAGAGCTCTTTTTATTTTTTAGGTTTTTAATTATACGTATTACATCTTGGGGTATAACTGGGGCTATAAATATTGTATGTGGGTTTATATTTATGTTAATGGTATCGTGTAACGTATGTTTAGATATGCCAGAGGTTTGTTCAATGAAAAAGTTATTAAAAGACTCAGCTATTAAATTAGGGTTTGATATTATTTCATCTCCATTTTTTATTTGAGAAATGGGTTCTCTTACAATTTTGTTGTTATTAATAATTTGCCAGGCCGTTTTGGATTTGTTTTTTGAGTTATTTATTAAGTTGTTATTCTGAGATTTTTGTGTAAGTTTAATAATTTTCTTAAACCTCCTTGAGTAAATCTTAAATTTATTTTTGTTTTCGCACGTTGGTTTTTGTCTCTGTAGCCATAACAGTTGTCGTTGTTTTTTGCTACATATTCGTATCCCTCGAGAGACCCATTTTAATTTTTTCTCAGATTTTACAGTTACTAATTTACACGGGAAACAGAGGTCATGTAACAGTCGGAAAATATCAAGAAAGTTATCATAGGCTTTGTTAGCATCCTCTGTATTATATACATCAGAAAATGATAGACTTTCAAGGTGCGATCGAAATTTAATAAGGTTTTCTTGGGTAATATCTCGCTTTAATGTTCTCCATGTTTTTATTTGATTCGTTTTATTAACTTTTATTTTAATCAATTGAGCAGAGTGGTCAGATAATCCAAAGTCGGTGACTTCATGTTGGCACTTCTGCTTAAGATTATGTGCAAAATTGTCTAAACAAGTATTACTGATAAATCTAGTTGGCTGATTAATTTCTAGTTTAAGGTTGAAGCTCCTGAGAAAGCATTCAAATTCTGAGGTGATTCTATTTCTGTTCAAAATATCTATATTAAAGTCTCCACATAATATGATAATTAATATATGATAATAATAATTAATCTGCGTCTGTTCCTACTTAAGTATAGTCGGCCTTATAATGTTCCCACTGCTGGGACTCAGGCCTCCTATCTAGGAGAGTGAATGTGCCGTAATCCACCACGCGGGCCCAGTGTGGGTTGGTGGTTGTCACATGTCTTCGAATATTTTGATTCTAGGACATGCCGGTTTCCGAAGCGCCTCTGCTTGAATTGAGTATTTTCAAACGTCACTACTCCTTCAACTCTTCATTTTACAAAACATAATACTTTTACCAAAAACAAAACTTCAAGATATCGTTGTTCCATCTAACACATTTCAACTCTGTATTTTGTTGTACCCACCTACGCCTCCCGCGCACTATCCCCTCCGCTATTGTACTATCGCTTGCTTCGCATAGACTTTGTAACATTTAGAACGTTCATTTGACATATTTTTATTTTTGTATAAAAATCTGATGAACCAAAGTTTGATTATTATTTTTTTAAAGTCGTAGACTTAAAGTTAATCATCCTTAGGTTCATCCTTAGGTTCATCCTTTGGTTCATCCTTTGATTCAATTATGATGCGAGTCCTAAGAGACTGCTAGTATTTTACAAATAATCCTGTATTTAATAAAGTGTAACTACGGCTTTTCTTTTGTGCCGTCTACGGGCGTAGTTAGTTTGTTCAATAAAACGAAATGTCTGTAAAGTGTCTGTTGTGATTAACAAGTCATAGTAAAGAAAGGCCAAAATACCCTGCTTTGAGTTGCGACTGTCTTCTAACCGCAGAGTAACGAGCACCGATAGTGACAGCTTTGGACAAGTAGTTGAAGGAGTCGAACACGATGACCACCCTCACAAACACCATCGCTCCGTAGATCAGCTTGTTGTTCTTGGACTTTACGTAAGTGCCGTCCTGGAACAGAAAACAAAATAGTACTAAGAACTTGTCTAACTACTCGAAGCCATGGCAGTGGCTAGAAACCACAAAAAGATGATAAAAGAGGTTAGAAAGCAAATACTTTCCGATTTGTACAATTACCGTCACCGATCTTGAGCGCTCGGCTTCAAAGTGGGGATCGCTTTGCCCATTCCATACATTGGCGAGCCAATCGTCGTATTTGTTAGATACAAACAGCAAAGCAGGGGCGAATCATGAGTGGCGTCTACGACGCGATGACGCGGCGAGCCAAACACTGACACTCCCCGCCCCCGCGTCTCACTTCGCACCACTAAAGAGACCGAATATTTGACTTCTGCGCTACTTGAAGCCAGCGCTCAAGATCCGTGCCGGAAATTGTACTACAACGAGTTTCGCCGCTTGTCTCAATAACAATACCAACGCGCATTACACAACAGACCACGCACACTTAGATCGTAAGTTTGCTATTGCCCTACTTTGCGGCACGCCTGCCCCGCCCACAAGGCCATTATAACCTCATTCATCTGTTCTGTGATAGAAACCGTATCTAGGGCACAAAGGAGTGACGGATAAACAAAACTAGGTGTAGCTTTGTTTATCCGTCACTCCTTTGTACCACTTTAGCTCCGCGTAAAAAAAACGCAAAAATTCAACGTGTTGAGCTGGATACAAAAAAAAATCTAATGAAATTCGGCAAGTGTCAAAGTACCATCAAAAACACTTCCATCTGACCACCACTAAGTTCATTATTGCTTGAACTCAAAACGAAAACTTAAAAGGGTTTGGTTTAGCGCATCACCACGCTACGGGTTTCAAGCGAATTTTTTTTTAATGATCTGGCAGAAACGACCTCAATGGTACATACTGTAAATCAATCCTACTTACAAAATAAATTATACAAAAAATCCATTCATCCCGATTTTTTACACTTATAACGAAGTGTAAAAAATCTGAACAAATTATTCCAACAGCAATGTAAAAATGTGCAAAATGTTTACCTCCAGAACTTTTGCGTGTTTCATCAGCATGTTAGTCCTGGGTATCCTCACGTTCTCAAAGCCTAAGAAACCATTGTTGACAACGTTCAGACCCATTTTGACTCCGATCTCTCCCACCTTGATCCCTGGTAGCGGCATATGTGTGTCTTCGTCTCTCACTTGAACTATGAAGGAGTGGATGCCATGGCATTCGCCCTTGGAGTACAGCTGAGCTATCACGATGCAGTAGTTGGCTGTGTTCCCCACTGTCAACAATGTGATAATTTTAGTAAGGGTAACGATGTAAGAAGCAGCTTTGGAAGGCCTTCCACAAGATAGACCGACGCCGTGGTGAAGGGCTGGGAATCCGATGGATGCGAGATGCACGAGATCGGTCATTATGGCGACACTTGGAGAGGTCATTTTCTAACAGTGGACGTCTTTCGGCTAAATTGATGATGATGGACAATGTAACGTCCGGGGTATTTATTAGTCCAATGTATGGGTTTATTTGGAAAACTATGATTGCCGTCATCAGCCCACAAATATGTAATATGCATTACCACAAAGACCACTAAAATCTTTTGTTGAATTTCAGGTCGAATTGAGGTATATGATCTATGAAAACTCTATTGGCTTGAACAATTACTTTTGAAGGGAAGAAAGATTACACCAAATTCTGATGAAACGAGCCCGAAACTAGGTCAGTATTTTTTTTAGGTGTGATACCATCCAATGGCTAGTCCCGCTCTATGTCCACCCTAGAGCGAGAGAGCGAGTCAGACTTTTACTGACTCAAACCCACTCCTATGTACTGTTCTTTGCATTGCGTTCCAAAACCCCAGGGTTTCCTTTCGGACGACGCTTGGACCCCAGTAGGCTTCGGCTCTACTAGGCTACGGTTATGCTGACATCTCTTTAGGCGCGCGTGGAACGCTATGTGCCGTCGAGTACTTAGACTGGTTCCGGACGGACCGGAAGGCTGGTAAGCGAACTACCCATTGCAAAAACTAGCCAAGCCTTCAATTAGGATTACTTTTGTACTGGACTTCTACCAATTTAGAGCCGTTAAAACTGGAAGATCATCAATATTTATAAAGGCTACTTACATCCTCCAGGCCACCATTTGTACGAGGTGAGTGTGGGACTGTGCAGCACGAACTCTCGAGTGGCGGAGTCGTATGTGGCGGTTGTCTCCAGACCACGGATGAACGTGCCGTGGCCGAGCTCTGTCTAGAACAACAGATTAGTTTACAACATGGTCCGGAGAGAGGAGGAGGGGCAGGCGGCCGCCTCCTTCTGCGATGCAATAATGTTAACATAGGAGTAGGCCGACCGCATCAGGCAACGACGCTCACAGCGCCCGATTCCGATCCTAATTTCCGACCACCGTAGGCGCGTGCTTGCGGACGACGAGCAATGGGTAGCTCGCTGTCCAACCGTCCGGTAACTGTCTGGATCGAGCCCAAGTCGTCGACGGCGCTGTTCCCGCGCGCCTCAAGGAGCTGACAGCAACAGCAGGGGCCCAGCTGGGTCGAAGCCTACTGGGGCAAAACCCTTACCAGGTCATTAGTCCACCTTGTGAGAGGCCTTTCCTTGTGGGGGAAATGTCATTTACCTGAGCATAACTCCCGATGATACTGCAATTCAAAGCCCTATGTAGCCACTTCTCTTGCTGCTTCTCGTCAGCCTGGCTCATGAACACCGGCATGAACATGATGTAGTGGAGCCCGAAGGGAGAGCCGTCTTGAGATATGGAGGCTCCGAGGACGCCACTGAGAAGATTCCTGAAAAAAGACAAAGTGAGCAGCTTGAAAAGTAAGTACTTAGTAGCGTCTTACGTATGAACTGATATCCTACTCTACCACGAGCTCTTAACGCGATCTAATTTACGACTTAAACTGAACTGACTGTGACTATCTAAGGTGTATAGCTCCAACCTCTATTTCGCTCACACGCATGACATTTTAACATGTCAAGGTAAGGCCTTCTGGTCGGGACAGGCGCGCCACAAAGTAGAGCAATGCTCATAATTCAACAACAAATAGCAAACTTGCGATCTAAGTGTGCGTCGTCTGTTAGTCGCGTAATGCGCGTTCGTATTGGTTTGAAACTTAATTTTTTATTGACTTTTGTTAAACTTAATTTGGTCATTTAAATATTATTATAATAATGTCATAAAGTGTAACTGACAAGGCTAACATATTTAATTTTCTATCATGTGCCTACTTTCATCATTTGCATACCCTTGTGATGGTTAAGCATGGAGAACTTTATTTTTCATTCAAAAAAACATCAATGTATATTTCTACCCATGTTTGCAAATAAATAAATGATTTGATTTGATTTGTATTGGTTTATTGCCTGTAGGGTGTGAGACAAGTGGCGACACACGTTGTAGTACAAATCGGAAAGTATTTCCTCTTTCATCTTTTCTGTGAGCTCCATCCTCCTTCTCGCTCACACGCCTGACATTTTAACATGTCATGGTAAGGCCCCAGGACGCTTTGCGGTATCTGATTAACTCCAAAGGTCCAAACATGTTAATTATGTAATTTAATTTCGACCTAGTTTCGACCCAAGAAACTGGCGAAAGCCACTCTGGTGTACCTAATAATACACGAACCGGTTTCTATCTTCTGGACATTATTATTTCAAATTCTTATTGACATTGAATTCACTTATTTTAAGTAAGTTTAAAATTGATAGTTTTGGTTGCCGTAAAATTGATAGGTTGGGTTGTCTCTTACTTAGAAATACGAGCATGTCACTTTTGCTAACCTGATGATGGTGTTGTCTGATAAATTACTGTACCTACCTACTCATATTCTAGTAAAATAACTTATTAATATCATTTGAAGCCGCTTTTACCTTTTTAGCAAATAAAAACAATTTATTTAAACTTCATGTACAATAGTGGTACATAGGCGGACGATTTAATGCAACAAGGCATTCTCTACCAGTCAAACTTTGGGTTAAAAATGACAACACTGTGGTAGGTAACTATTATTAAATTATTATTATTAACTCCGCCATAACTCAAAATAGTGGCATCAGGAAGGCTTAAAGCCACTTAAAGGACTATGCTCGGACTTACTTGCGTGATCGTAAGAGAACCAAGGTTACCTGCATTGTCTGAAGAATCGCCAAACTTAAGTGGCAGTGCAGCAGATGGCCATGGCCGTTGGGTCCGAAAGGTTCTGGATAGGCAACGGCGCATCGAAAGACACAGCCTTAGTCTTTCGGTGCGCCATACAGTTGGAAACCCTCCCATCAAGGTGACCTTTTTTTGGTGGGTTGGCGATTTTGAGCGGAAGATACCTAGTGTCACTTTTATTGTCTAAAACATCCACCCCGAACGTTCGTTGGCTTTCATACCGGGGCCGAACCTTCCTTTCAGAAGTAGACCCTTGGTCCCAGTAGGCTTCGACACTGCTAGGACCCTGCGGTTGCTGACAACTTCATGGCGCGCGGGAAGAGTACGTGGCATGACCTATAACCTGGTGAAAGTCGCGGGGGAACGCGATAGATGCAAGATGCACAAGACCGTTAATTGCCACACTTGGGGCACAAAGTAATAAGTATGATTATACAATACAAATTCCTCCAGAGTATTAGAAGTTATAATGTAGTTACATGGTTCTTAAGTTTGTTTTTAAAAGTATTCATGTTATCGCATTCCTTGATATCGTCCGGTAATCCATTGAACAGATGAACTCCTTCAAATAATATGGCCTTTCTACCGCAATTAGTGCGGACGCTGATGACTTCAAGTTTGTTTTATATCTATTTCTCAGGTTATGTGACATTGTCTTTTTCTTTATTTGTATGTTAGGTATTATACAGATAGAGGTTATTTTTTTTACAAGAATGCATGTGTAATAAACGTATAGCTGTCTAATGTTTAGTAATTTAGTTTTTTCGTATATGGTTTTTGTTGGAGTAAGATAATTATAGTGGAACAAAGTTTTAATTATAATATTACAATACCTGTAGTTGGTAAGGTCAGTGTTGTTTTCTTGTTGGTGTTTCCGGAGCAAGCTGAACAAGATGACTGCCTTGCGCATTGAGTTCTCATATTTCTCCTTGTGACTTAGATATTCGTCCGGAACACCGCCAAAGAGTTCCTCTCTCTTCGTCAGCATTATCCTTTCTGAAATGCATGGAATAAACCATAAACGAACACAGAACAGAGTAAAGAATATAGCCTTGTGAGCGGAGCAGGCGTGCCACGAAGTAGGGCAATGCTCATAGTGCAACTACCAATAGCAAACTTGCGATCTAAGTGTGCGTGGTCTGTTAGTTGCGTAATGCGCGTTCGTATTGGTTTATTACCTATAGTGGAGTTAAAAGGTGTGAGACAAACGGCGACACTCGTTGTAGTACAAATCGGAAAGTATTTCCTTTCTAATCTCATTCATCTTTTGTGTGGAATAAACATCAAGTGGCGCCGCACGTGAACCACATGCCATGTGTGCCACAGCCACAAACGCTGGCACGAGAACCTAAAAGTGGCCACAACCCACTTGTGGCCCGTGGCTGTTACTTCTTTTTACCCATGCACGCAGTTTTATTATGAACTCTAACGAAGAAGATTTAAATGCGCGAGTGGCGTGTGACTGCGTTTTGTATCGGCGTTTAATAGCCGGTGCAAACCACAAGATGCGACTAAGCAAGTAGCGGTGACTTGTGGCGTGTGGCGGCCATCACCACCGTCTAACGTGTGCGGCAAATCCAAATAAAATGTATGAAAACTATAGCTATGCCGATGGCGGCGGCGTTTTGTGGCTATGACCTTTACAGTTGATTGATTTCACTCATAGGTCTTCAGTTAATCAAGCGAGTCGAGAGTTGGCCATGTACCGAACGAGATGCGAATCTTCAATTAATCTAAGTCTTTGATTGAAATTGATAAGGCTTCTCTCACCCTCGTCACTAAATCACGGGTTTTGACTATAAAAGACGAGATTTGTTGCAAAGACATCACATATCCACCACTCTTCTATCCGCCAACAGACAATCAAGCTCTCCAAGATGAACAAGATCTATTTCCTCATCGTCTTCGCGGCCTGCCTTTGCTTTTTGGCCGAAGCACAGCTGACGTTCACCTCGAGCTGGGGTGGAGGCAAGCGCGGGGGCATTGCTCCCATCTCATGCAAGAATGAAGAAGCTATTGCTACGATATTCAAGCTGGTCCAGAACGAAGCTGAAAGACTCATTATTTGCCAGCAGAAATCATGAAAACAAAAGACGATCGACGCTATTCTGAAGACGATACTGCGATATTTAAACGGCGAATATGTTTATATATGAATTGTTGTGAATTTTCTTCAAGAGAATCATGATTTTGTGATCTTTCGGAATATGCTATGATCGAACTATATTTACATAATATAAATATACGAGTAATATGTTACAATCTATATGCCTTCAGTAAGAACTTCAGTTACCATGTTTAAACATTTTTGTAATCTCTAAATATATTCAAAAAACTTACCAACCTATCAAGTTTTTGAGTAATTTTAAAATGTTTTTTGATTGTGACAAAATATACTTTTTTTAACCTATATTTTCAAGCGTGGTTTATGTGGCTACGAGAAAAATACATTATGCAGTGTTATGTACGTCTGTAGTTTGAATGTAAATAAATATGTAGTTATGTATCTATCTAATCTGAATAAAAAATAACCTACCTAATGATTTTTTATAATTTAAACCCCTACCACCTTTTTTTAAGATGGAAAGTGGGAAGTCACCCAATGACTTCTCTCGCTTTAGCGTAGAGTGGAAGGACTAGTCAGACTTTTACTGACTAAAAACACACTTGTGTAGCATAATCAGCCTTTTAATGTTCCGACTGCTGGGGCCTTTGTACTTGCTCCGTGGCTGGGACTCAGACCTCTCTCTAGGAGGCCGCACACAACCACGCGGGCTCAGTCCGGGTTTGTGAGTCACATGTCTTTGAATAAGTTGAGCTGTTAAGCTGCATAAGTACTGTATGTTCTTTATAATATACTAGCTGTGCCCGCGACTTTGTTCGCGCGGACGACAGGATTTTGAATTTATTTTTCTAAAATAAAAGTAGCCTATGTTACTCCTTATTACATCAGCTACCTGCCAAAAAAAGTCCCGTCAAAATCGGTCCAGCCATTTCAGAGATTAGCCTGGACAAACAGACAGACGCACATTACAGTCGGACTATAATGTGCATGGTAGACGAGCCCTAATATTTCATTTTTGTTATTTTTTTTACGCGTTCCATTTTTGTTACATTAACATTTTTGTTTAATTTTTGTCATCATGGTCTTTTAAATGATTTTCACCCTTATTTCAAACTAGCTAACCCAACAAACTTGGACCACCTAACAATCAATGAATATAGTATATCTTTCGATGTAGTCAACCGATTGTGATGAAACAAAGCCTAAGTAAGTAATATAAATGGCGTGTAACTTGATGTTACACGCCATTTTAATGTACTTATAAAAGTAGTTTACATCGATTTCGTATACCTATTTTACGTGATGTGCGCACAACTAAAAACTTCTACAGGCACTTTTGAATAGTCAAAACGTTGTTGTTGTTGTACACTTTCAACCCGAAATCTTGTTTCTTTCGTTTCAGTCCATCCAAAGGTTGTCTGGTAGAAATCACCCTGTGCAATAAGACCGCCTATTGTACACTTATTTTTGTTAAATGTTATTCTTTAGTAAGTTAAGGTGTGCAATAAAGATGTATAATAATAATGTCGATCCAATTAAAAAAAGTAAAGCTAAATTGCATGTTGTTTTCCTATCGAGAAGATCGGTTGCGTATAAATATTGCTACATTCTTCAAATAAAAACATTTTTTAATCTTTATAAAAAAATATTATTCCATTGCGTCATTTCATTAAAATTGATTAAGTAGGTACCTAATAATTATCATTCCAAATGATATTTTATTATCTGTCATCTCTTCAATGGATTAAAATGCTGGCTGCATTTACATACATACGTAACTACTATTTTGCTTTAAGTACTTATTGATATATTATAATGATTAGGAGTTAAAATAAAATTACAATTAATATCTTACAAGTTGCTGACACTTTTGCATCACATTATTTATTGATTATTTAAGAAAAAACAATCTTCACTAATAGGTATTATAAAAAGGTAAAGTTAGTTTTTTTGTTTGTAGGAGGATCTCTGGTCCGATCGTTAAAATTGAGCAGGGGTCAAAAGTTAGTGTGGAGAACAACCACTTCCACGCAAGTGAAACCGCTGGCAGAAATTAGTATTGACATAATTACTTACCTAATTAAACTTATTGATTTAATCATTTAGAAACGACTACATCTGGTGGGGACTGTTACTTATTTTTCCAAAAATCCCCACTCGGCTGGTAATTGTTTAACTAGTGGGGATTTCTAATAAAAAAAATAACAATCCCCACTGATGGGGATTTGCCGGTTGCCGGTGGGGATTTCTAAACCATCTAAATTATACCTTTTTTTTACAATTTTGACGTTACAAAAATGTTGATAGTAGGTACAAATTACAATAACATTACAAAAAGTGACACTGTGTTAAATATTACTTAGGCACACACTAACAATGAATAATATCTATTATATACTACATAAAAGATAAAAGTGCACATTTTAACTGATACTTATTATTTTACTTACTATTTACACTAAACTCTCGTGCTATTTTAATTATTCGTAAGTAGGTACAGGTCCAACATTACATAATGTTTAAATAAGTAAGTATGTCCATAATAAGGGATATACTCATTTAAACAGATGATTTATATACATTACATTATACACAGAAATGAATTTTATTAAAATTACACACGCGCTCATTTTCATTTCAATATATTACTTACTTACATAGGTACATTACAGAATTGCTTTACCCAGTCATCATTTCAGCCAAAAGACGTCCACGGCTGGACATAGGCCTCCCCCAAGTGTCGCCGCAATGACCGGTCATGTGCGTCTCGCATCCATCAAATTCCCGCTACCCTTACAAGGGCGTCGATCCACCTTGTGAGAGGCTTTCTAACGTTGCGTCTTCCAATACGTGGTCACCACTCCAGGACCTTTCGTCCTCATCAACCACCAATCCTGCGAGCAATGTCTTCTGCCCACTGCCACTTGGCGGTTCTTCGAGCTATGTTTGTAATCTTGGTTCTTCTGCGGATATCTTAATTTCTGATTCGATCGCTCAAGGAAATTCCGACCATAGCCCTCTCCATGGCCCTTTGATTGACTATTGTTGTCCCAGGGTCTGATCTAAGGGGGGGCAAGTCGGGCATTTGGCCAGAGCGGCAAAAAATGAGGCGCGGCCAAATTGACTTATTTCTATCTTCCAACCTAGCCATCCACACCCAAGATGGCATATTGAGAATTTTATGTGCCACCTTTCAACCTACTTCATGTTGGATGGTTGAAATATTTAAAACTTAAGACTGATGACTTAGGGATATGATTTTGTGTATGTAAAGGTCGGTGAAAATCTTTGCCCGGAGCGGCTAAATAGCTAGATCGTGTCCTGGATATACTCGTATCAAACGAGAAGATACCCCGCAGCTTTCTAAACGCTACCCAGCCGAATTGGATTTGACCGACCTCTTTCCCGAAATTAGACCAACCAAACTGGACCGTTTCTCTCAGGCCAACGTAATCGTCTACAACTTCGAGTGTAGGATTAGTCTCCCTCCGATCTTGATAGGAACGAGTGCTACATGGCTGCTAAACATGACCTTGATTTTGTTCAAGTTTAGGTAACCCATCGATATCTATATATTTTCGATATATACAGACTAATTTATGAAGTACTTCTTTTACGGTCTTGGATAAATACCGTATATAAAACTCTCAATATTTTATAATCTATGCGGACGTCGGCGTTCGCTAAGTGTTTAACCGAAATGGCGCGAAATTACGCGTTCGCGTGAGGCTTGAGTAGACCCAATCAACAAAGCTTAATAAGTTTTTTAAAGGTATCAACCTTGTGTTGTCCATGTCATGTTTTGGTCAGTGGACAATTCGTATACACAAACATTTTGCGTGTCTCATTTAACTAAATTTACATTTTCCTAATTAACCTTTACTTTTGTTGTCTTAATTATGTATTTGTTTTCTGTCTGTAATGTTCAATTTTGAGTCTTATCTAAGTTTATCGTCAAGCTACCACTCGATAATTTGGTTTAATTTCGCTGTAACTTTTCTCTCATTTTGAATACTTTCATCATTATCCATAGAAAATAATAAGGTAACTTACGATTTTAGGAAGATCATTTAAAAAGGAAAAACTAATAGGCCTAATATACTGCCCTGAGAGGCACCGAAGTGAACCTCCCTGGGTTATGAATATGAAGAATATTTATGTTTTAGACTTACTGACTTAGGATACATTTTATACTAGCTTCTCCCGCGTAAAGGTAGAAAATCATCCCAATAAGAAACATGGAATATGTTCCCTCAACTAAAAGTTAAAAAATAATCCTATTTACTATTCCAGAACACGCTATAAACGTGTATAATCATCATACAATATTCGATTCGACCTACTATTTATATCGCATTCTAGAGACACATACATCACAAAAACATTGAGGCCGAAAGATTAATAACAACTGTTAATCAAAGTTCATTTACCTCTCTCCTTCCTTTCCAAGGTCTTCTCTTTTCCTCCATCCAGAAAATACGTCAATTCCTCCACATTAAAAGTGCACTTCGCTCTTTCTTTGACCAAATCTTCGTTCACTTTATCCATGTTTATTTATTTATTTGAATATTTATTAACACGTTCTACTTTAGAGCGTGTATTCGCCTGACTGGTACTTTGAGCTCAACTTATGACTTAGCCGAGTGGGGGCTAGCGGGCGGTAACCTTTATGCCAATTTTTATATATATGTTAGTTTTTAGGGTTCCGTAGCCAAATGACAAAAAACGGAACCCTTATAGATTCGTCATGTCTGTCTGTCCGTCCGTATGTCAAAGCCACTTTTTTTCGAAATTATAAGAGCTATACTGTTGAAACTCAGTAAGTACCTAAATGTATTCTGTGAACCGCATTAAGATTTTCACTCAAAAATTGAAAAAAAAACATACATTTTGGGGGTCCCCATACTTAGAACTGAATCTTAAAAAATTTTTTCATCATACCCATATGTGTGGGGTATCTATAAATAGGTCCTCAAAAATGATATTGAGGTTTCTAAAATAATTTTTTTTTTCTAAATTGAATAGTTTGCCCCCCCTGTAACTTTTAAAATAAGAGAATGATGAAACTAAAAAAAATATATGATGTACATTACCATGCTAACTGCCAACGAAAATTGGTTTCAACGAGATCTAGTAAGAAGTTTTTTTTTTTTTAATACGTCATAAATCTAAAAAAAAATACATTATTATTAAAACATCGATCAAAGTTACAACGAACTACCTACAAGAACTTTTATGTTATGTTACTTGCTGCTACGGAACCCTTCATGGGCGAGTCCGACTCGCACTTGGCCGGTTTTTGTTATATTATGCAGAAGACTTAGTGTAGTTGACAAACTGGATTTAGAGACAAATATTATACAAAAAAATCCTCAAGGCCCACTAAATACCTAGTCACCGAATTTGCGAGTTTCAGCTGTATTGCGAATAGATTTTAATTCATTTTTATTAAGAGGATGCTGTTTTTTTTTTTAATAACAGTAAGTAATTACTTAAGCAACCAGTTGTTTCTAATAGTGTTTCAATAAATATATGTATATTTATATGTACCTATAATACAAGCAGTCCCCCGTCAGGCGCTGGCCTGACCGTAAGCTGGGTATTCGTCAGAAAAAAAAATTGAGATCCCTACTGCTGCGTCACCTATCGAGTCCAATTGCATTTTCAAACCATCCAGGGACTCACACAAAGTTTCATCTAAATGGGTCAAGCCGCTTAGGAGGAGCTAAGTGACAAACAATAACTATAGATCTAATATTACGAGTATAAAGCTGAAAAGTTTATTTGAATGCACTAATTTCAGGAACAAGTGGTTCACATGGAAAATGTGCTGAATAACTTATTTATTGAGGAAGGATATAGACTAACATCACGCTACGACCCATGGGAGCGGAGCAGTAACAAAAAACGCGGGAGGCAGCTTGTATTGTTATAGTAAATTATGATATAAGTGATGTTAGTGATTACATACATTTAGTTCGCAACAAACGTTTTTTGACTTGAACATTCTAATGCCCATTTTCACTAACTTATGAAACACAGGTGTTTATGCATACCTATTTAAAGACTTTATTAAGCTGTTGATTTCTCAATATTTTCACCGAGCTTTGAAAATCCCTAACCAGGGATCGAACCTAAAACTAAACTAGAAAATACCTGTGAAGTAAACCCTCAGCTATCAAGTTGTTTAATTAAAGGGGTTCTAAAAATTACTCTGTAATTGCAATTTGTTCTGTTTTAAATATAGGTAGATACATTTTCCCCCGGTTTTCCTGATAAGGCGCCATCTATACTAGGTATATATACCCCGTTAAATTTTGATCGTTTTAATCCCGTGGAGGGTTGATCCGGTACATGAAACACGATAGTGTTTAGTAGTATCGGTACTTTGAATTTTATTTTTACAAAGATAGATTTGTAAAAATAAAATTAAAAGTAGGTACCTTTTTAAAAAACTCGTATTAATTTTGTCAGCTGAGCGAGTTCAATGACCTGTTGGTAATTAGCACGCAACGCCGACTACTAAAACGATCAAAATTTAACGATGTATATACCGATATACGGTACGTCTAGTTATTTAGTACCCAATCGTCTGGAAATTTACATTGAATGAACTTAAACGGTGAACGTTGCATAATTCGTGCAAAAGGATTTATCACCAGTCATCAATGGTCATGGTCATGACATAAAATAAAACAAATACCTACCAGACGACAATATTCCATCAGCTCTGCTGCCGACTGGCGTACTATGTCCGCACCCTTCTTGAGAAAAAATAATCGCGAGTTTACGACAGATATTCAACGCCTTGAACGTTCTGGCGTCTGGTGTGATCTGGTGTGCACTGCGGCATGCAGCAAATGCATGAACGTACCCATCCCATTTAGAGCAGGTTTATGTTTAGCGTGCCTAGATTCCTAGGTGCCATGGTTTGCAGAGTTAGGTTCAAGAATCGTAAATGATTGGGTCATCTCCGTGCCTGAGAGCACGTAAAAGTCGATCTGAAGAAAATCGTGACGATTGATCGCATCAAGAGTGACGCCCATACACGAAACGATTGGTCGTAACGATCGATTATTTACTTGTTTGAAACTGAAGGGTAAGGACGTGTTCAAATAATTCAATAAGTACGTGAAAATCAACTTTTTTTCCTTGCCTTCCTTGCTGTGGCGATTACTGATTCGGCTACAAAATAAAAAAAATCGTCGTTTATACTATTGTATTTACATAAGTGAATAGTCCAATTCCGGAATGGAGTCTTGAAAGATTCTTCCGAAACGCAAAAAAGTTGTGACACAACAACAAAACAGTTTTCAGATTTATTTCTATACTTGTGCCTTATTAGTACCTTGCTTTATGCCAACTCCAGTACCCTATGAATTTTCATTTCCTCGAGTGTCGAAGGTCGAGGAGGAGCTCCACAAGCACATAGGTATTCAAAACACACGAGACACTACTGAGAACCTAAGGTTTCATTCACGTGAATATAAATTATGTCAGTGATGCTGGCAGAATAGTCGCAACCGGCTCAATTGCCAATAAAAAAAAAAGTTATTTCAGACAGCTCTGCGATCTTAGTAGACTAGACTTGTAGAGCTAACTTGATCCACGCTACGCGACGTCGCTCTACATACAAATTAGGCGTGTGACATGTCGGTCTAATGTAATCGTATGATCGTATCTTTACTCACAAACACAGGGGCACTACAAGGCAAACACACCACTCAATTAAAACACGCAAATGGACCCAAAGCATTTATTGGATCATATTTTTTTAAGTTAATTACAAAGTGTCGATCACTTCTTGGCAGTGACCGCGGCCTCGTCCTCCCGCGCGAACGTCTGCAGCAGCTCCTCCTTCTTGGCGGCAATGCGCTCTTCGCGACGCTTGCGGGCCTCCTTGACCTTGTTACGGCGGGCTTCGGCCTGGTCACTGGAATGATTATAAATTTTAAATGTAAGATTCTGGAATATTAGTTTTTAGGTTTAACCTTTTGAATACAGTCATTAGACACAATAGAAAGACAATGAGAGAAAGAACGCCTGCATTCACTTGGGGTTTAATGAATTAAGATTCTGGACTATTTTTCTTCATTATTTATTAACCGCTCACATCAAATTGGTCCAACAAGTGGTTTTGTGCCCTATTCAACAGGTTTTATGTTTACGACTGGGAACATCATCTCATTATGATTTATCCCGTTGTATTCCGGAATGCAGATCTATGCGAGACACAATGGCCTTTCAATTGTGTCTCTAATTATGGCATATGAGAGGTTTAAAAAGAGTGTCCATGACGTTTTTCTCATGTTCTTCTCCATAGAGATCTAAGCTTTGTTTAATTTAGCTTCACTTTTCTTGGACAGACCGACATTTACCTATTTGATTGAAATGTTTTTGATTTGATTTGGTCTTCAATCTCTATAAGTGACAGAAGAACTGCTAAGATGGAGTAATTGGTTGCAGTTGTGTGACTGTGGCATAAAAAACGCGAGTGTTTTCAGAAGTATAACATAACTTAATCAGCCTTTTAGCATTCCCACTACTTAGACTCAGACCTCGCCCTTTCTAAGAGTAGGAAAATACCATAATCTACCATGCTGTCTCAGAGGTGCATGTCCCAAAATAAACATGTACATTATTCCCAAGTCTACTACACTACAATTGCTATAAGATGGTACAGGTGACAGCTGTCAGATTCATACAATGTAGCTACCTATCCTTTTCTCTCATCTTAAAGATACATATTTTCATTCTGTCATCCTAACCACACTATGAATTCAATTATAGTTCATATGCACACAAAGATTAAACCGCATCCACATTTAGACAAATCCTGTTCAAACTTTGTCCACACCAACAAAACAGTCTATGTTCAAAAGTTGCAGTAAACATTCAATTCTTACCTGAGCATCTTAGTCCTAGCCTTCTCAGCCTTCTTCCTGTGGATGTACTCCATGAGTACGCGCTTGTTCTTGAAGACATTACCCTTTGCCTTCATGTACAGGGCGTGGTATAGATGCCTGTCGATCTTCTTGGCAGTTCTGTACTTAAGAAGCAGCTTACGAAGGACCCTTTGTCTTTGTACCCAGAGTTCCTGGTGATGAAGAGAAAAAAAGATTGTGAAGATCATAGAAAGAACTAGTCACCTACATTTCTACACTTTAATATTATAAAGAGGTAAAGTTTGTTTCTATATTTTTTTGTTTATAGGAGATAATCTCTGGAAGTACTGGTCTGACTGTTAAAGTTTTTTCTGTGATAGAAAGCTGCTTTATTCCTGAGTTACATAGGCTATATTTTATGTACACGGGCAAAGCCGCAGGTAAAAACTAGTTGAGTATTAAAATAAAAAAGCTAATATATGTGGAACTAAAAATTAAGCAAAGAAACTCAAAAGTGAATTATTTTTTAACAAGTCATTGAGAATCTACCAAGACAATCTACTCTAGCCAAACATCTTATCAAGGACTAACCTACAAAAGTACAGAATAAACATAAATATTTGAAAGTCTTGAACTCACCTTCTGTGGCATCCTAGCATTAGCAGTACCTCTTCTCTTACCGAAGCCACAGTGACGTCCCTTTCTTCTGGCCTCTGTGTTCTTGCGGACGCGAGCGCGTGAGTGTACAGCTACGGGCTTCTTGATGACAAGACCATCCTTGATCATCTTACGGATGTTCTGCCCTGGAAGTAACAGGCACAATGTTAATTGAATTGATTTACAAGTTTACCAGGATAATATGAGATGATAATGTAAATGCTTCCAAGATTTGCTACTCTACCAACTATAAATTTATAAAACTGCCCCTAAGATGACCCACTGACCTTGCAAGCTGAAAAATAGTAGGGGAAAAGACTAGGTTGATGATGATAATAATTCCTAGGCAAAGATATCTCCAAAGTTGCAGCATGATAAATAAATAACATTGTGAAAATGAAATGTAATCCAGTTGGAGGGTGATCACCTGCATTTTAAAGGGTTTATATTACTATTAATTTCTTGTAAACACTGCATACAAAGATCAACAGTTAATAACCAAAATGTCCTAAGCTGGCGCAACGCAATGCTATAATTTTTCAAATGGTTCAAATCCATCCGCACAATAACGTTCCGCTTGTAGTCAATTATTATTCACCAGTAATAACACTCTGCAGGCATTGATGAAAGATATTTCATGAAAACTTTGTTTACCATGTACACCACGACGTGACGATCACGCCGTACCGCAAAAAATACAAATGTGTCGGTACTCACGGGAGTTGGTGTTGGCGATTTCATTGATCTCATTGGGATCCAACCACACCTTCTTTTTACCACATCGCATAACAGAGGCTGCAAGCCTCTTCTGCAGCTTGAGGGAACTGAAAACGAACAAAAATCCTGTATGACCACATGGCTTGAAGGCGGACCGATAAGACGTGGAAATTAACGAAATTTTCCTTTACGCGACACTAAAAATATATTCGACATGATCGTAGCCTGCTTTTACATTTAAAATAACAGTTATCAAGACATTTATCACTTAAAAATTGAATTATTTATCAAAACTAACCTCATCTTGACTAGGTGAGCTCCAACGCATACAAGAAAGAAATATGGCCGACATTTTCAGAGGTGGGTAAAGGTTACTAAATTACTAATAGTCTATGTCAAGTAAGTTTTTTAGTTGATTTTTCAAATTATTGAAATCAGCACAATTAGATCTCTTATTTGTGTCGTGACTCGTGGCAAAATCTTAGAAGTTGATCATTTAATGATATGGCCAGGTAAAAATAACCATCGTTTTAAACGTTATGTAATACGTCGTACGTTTGATAATATGTCAATCCTTATTCACAATAGAAAATCGTACATCAATGAAATGGGATTCAAAATTAAGAAGAGTATAATTCTAGAATTGAAATAGTAACGCTAATGCTTCTGAAATAATTAACATAAGTTCTGTTGCAATTCTAAATTCTTCTAATATTACAAAAGCGAAAGTTTGGTAAGTATTTATGTTGGTTACTCTTTCACGCAGAAACTATTGAATGGATTTCGGTGAAACTTGGTGCACAAGTGGAACATTTCCTGAA
Source organism: Mythimna albipuncta (assembly GCA_929112965.1). Classification (NCBI taxonomy): domain Eukaryota; kingdom Metazoa; phylum Arthropoda; class Insecta; order Lepidoptera; family Noctuidae; genus Mythimna; species Mythimna albipuncta. The sequence goes on along the minus strand of OV815959.1, from coordinate 4,586,181 downwards.
ATAGCTTACAGGATAATTTTTATCCCGGGAGTGTATTCCCGTGGAATAATTTTCTACTATCACGATGGCGACGCAGCAGCATAGTTTATAATATTGTGAAAAGTTTTAGTCGATTTATTTTGAATTCAAACAATTCCTTGATTGCCATTTAAAAAAAAAATTACTACTAGATTTTTATCCGACTATGAGATGCAGGAGAGGTTATGTGTTTACACATACCTGAAATGATAAACACTGTTTATCAGTCTTCATATGTTTCTTTCTTTGTCGTCGCTATAACCACCGATCCTATGCGTCTCACATCCATCGGATACCCACGACTACCCTTACTGGTCATCGGGTCACGTTGTGGGAGGCTTTTCAACGCTGCTTCTTCCGGTAGGAGGTCACCCCTCCAGAAATACTGTCATTTATTAGCGGCGCTTTCATTTTTCGGGAAGGCTACGTCTTTAAATATTATTTAAATGTATTATGAATTGTGGGAGAGGCCTATGTCCAACAGTGGACGTCTTTCGGCTAAAATAATGATGAATGTATAGTGATTACTAGAATGATCATCGAATCTCGCGTTTGTCATAATTTGACTGTCACATACCCTGCGTTTTGAATTGCGCCAAAAGAGATTATATCGCGAATCTAACCAAATATTATAATAGTCACAAAATATATGGGCCATTAATAATTGTGATGTTGCGTGGTGGTTGAATTTGTGATATTATCGCTTTTGACGCAATTCGGAACGCAAGAAATTTTGACTCTGAGTTTGACGTAGCCAACTAAACACCGTAAACACCTGAAAAAAGTAAACAATGAATGTTGTGTAATGCGTAGTCAGCATAATTTACTACTTTTGCTTTAAAAAATATATTTCGGAATATTTTACTGTCGTGAGCTGGCCTACACATTGTTTGAAAATTTATCTATACTATGTGTACGGCCTAAATAATTGTAAAACAACGAACAATGCGCTGCAATGCGAACAAAGATCTGCATGAAGAAATCTGAGATCAATTTAAACTATTCTTTATAAAAATAACGTTCAAAAAATTTATTAGGCTCATAACGTTAAATCTAAACCAGTTTCTTCTTAGCTTATAGTTCTGAACGTGCAGAACATAGCGAACAAGTTTTCTTTTTGTCACGCAAAACCTGCTGTATCTAGCGATTACGTTGACCGCGGCCAGTGGATCTCGAAATTATCGCTGTTTCGTCAGTTGTTCGTGCAACGTTAATCGAGGAAGTAGTGTTTTTCCAGTGCGTAATCTTACAACACAAAATGAGCAAATCCGCGAATGTTAACCCGGATTTACAAAGAGAAAGGGAGAAATGCTCTTTCAATATTACAGAACTTACTAATTTGTTGGATGGCGGCCCTCAGATGACAGAGGAAAGGAGGAGACGAGGTAATTAGAGTGTGATTTTTTTAATCACTGTTAGAGTATGTTTATTGGCAGGTAAATATCACGTATGGCCAGACTTTTTTTGTAAACCAGCTTCATCAGATGCTTCGACTTAAACTTTGGACTTTTAATTTAGAATCTCAACAGAAAAGTAAATCTTATAGAAATGTTAATACATTCTGTAATGGAATTTGTTTCCTTTGTTAGAAGTTGTGTAATATTTCAATTAGAACATTACATGACTTAATTCGTAATTGGCTATACCTGAATGTGTTGAGTGTGTACATCATGTTAATGAATTCATTTACAACAATGTCTATGAATAAAAAACTACGCTGGCAATGTAGGTAGTTACATCTAATCAATATTATAAGCTAAGTTAAGATACTTATAACTAACTTTTAAAGTAAATATTTCACTTCTGTGTCATTGTTATTTTGATAATAATACTGCAAGTCCAAAGTTTAATAAATACTGTTGTACCCTTTGTTATCAAAACTTCGTAATGTCCTTTACTCAAACAATAATGTTATAATATAATTTGTTTGAAATAACTAAGAAATATGCTATTGAAGAAATTGTACAATTCAACAATAGCCAAGCTTGAAATTGCTCTATGGACTAGATGGAGGTGTTATTCCCATACACATTTTATACCAGTTATAATTATTATACATAATAATATAGTGTTTTTAATATCTATTCTTCTTTTCTAATATTATAAAGCTGAAGAGTTTTTATTGTTTGGTTGAATACGCTTCTCTCAGGCACTACTGGTTTGAATTAAAAAGTATTGTAAGTATTAGGTAGGTAGTTCAATTAGGAATACTACAGACTAAATAAATTCATGATACATCTTTGGTTACTGTTCCAATCCTATTGGTCATCAATAGGAGTCCTGAGACCTATGTTTATGATTCTTATAAGATTTTATTTCACCTTTTAAATACCATAATTAGAAACAACAGAAAGACAATGAGGGAGTGAATGCCGGAGTTTGCTTGGGGTTTAATGAATTAACTTAATCCTAGCTTGTAATGACCTACATTTAAGTCTGCCCCTAAGACAACCTACTGACTTATAAGTTCTGGATAATTAAAGAATCTATGGTATTGTTCAATTATATAGCAAGGTATTCCAGGCATCCTATTTTGTTGTTATTACTTACTAGAAAAGTACTGTATGGTATTTTACAGAAATTTTAATAAACATGCCTTGATTAGATAAATATTTTATTAATCCTTTTTATCATAGACTAAATCAATCATGAATTAATTGATAATTTTTAATGCCTGATGTTATTTAAGATAAAATTAAGTTGTATTACTCTTAATAGTAATAATTAAAAAAAGAAATAGTAAAGTACAATTAACGGCACGGATCTTGAGCACTGGCTTCAAGTTGCGCAGAAGTTAAATATTCGGTCTCTTTAGTAGTACGAAGTGAGACGCGGGGTCGGGGAGTGTCAGTGATTGGCTCGCCGCGCCATCGTGTCATAGACGTCAGTCGTGATTCGTTCCCTGCGCTGCTGCATGTATCTAACAACGACGACGATTGGCTCGCCAATGTCTGGAATGCGCAAAGCGATCCCCACTCTGACGCGGAGCGCTCAAGATCCGTTCCGGTAGTTGTACATAGGTAAAGTTAACAGTTTTAACTATTTTATTTTATTGGGTACAAAAAAATGTTGCATGCTAGAGAAAATACAAAGAAATCCTTAAAACTAGAGCTATGCACAAACAGGATTACATGTACAGGTCGTGCGGTGAATTAAGATCGCTCGGTGAAAGTAGTGGGGGCAATCGGCGCATGTGTTCAATTGCGAATTTATTTTTAATTTCTTATGTTTGAACATTAGTAACATATTTTATAATAACACTAGTTTTTGCTTGTAATTTATCTTGTAAGTAGGTAAATTCAGTTTTTTTTTTTAATTAAAATTTAAAAAATAATTTAGTTAGTTTCTTTCTTAACGTAACAATTCACATCGTAAACCACTTTTCTGGCTAGCCGTTTTATAACTTATTTTTAACCATTTTTTTTTTTACGACTACGTATTACTAATACGATAACACAAGCTGTACGCAACAGTACCCAAGTCCAACAGTATCCAATGAGACGCGAGAACGCAACGTGGGAATTGAAGAGCGACTCTATCTACCAATGACGTGTCGCCGACGGCGCACACCCGCCCGCACGTCACCAAATAGACCTTAGAATTGAATACTACGCATGCCCCTTCCACTTTTGCCGAGCGATCTTGATTCACCGCGTGACCTGTACAGTCATGTCTCACTTGGTGCTTGTTTCAGCCACTTAACAATTAAGGGACGATTACACCACTCGATTTTCATACAATTATAGTCTAGGGCTCGTCGTGTCGCGTAGTGTAATAAGGGTCAGACGGTCTTACTCGGAATGAAAAATAAGACGAGTCTGAATATCGTGTGCTGAATCACGCATAGTGTAATAAGCCCTTAGCCCAATAGCAATGAGGTAATAAATATCATGTTTGCGAAATAAATTCTTCTTGCTTCATCTTGTATATAAAATTCTCACAATGTTCATTCCCATACTCCTCCGAAACGGCTTGACCGATTCTCATGAAATTTTGTGAGCATATCTATTTTTCATACCCCTTAGTGATAAGGGTTGTCCACCCTTAACATTTACTTAAAAATGATTTATATGGCAAAACAACTTTTGCCGGGTCAGCTAGTATTATAAAACAATGTCCCCCGTCGCGTCTGTCTGTTCGCGATAAACTCAAAATCTACTGCACCGATTTTCAAGCGGTTTTCACCACTCGATAGCGTGATTCTCGAGGAAGCTTTTAGTATATAATTTGTTAAGTTTTTGTATTTATTTCTGTGTACATTAACGTTTACGAAAAAATAAGCCGTCTGGGAACTTTTAACGAAAACGCTGCCTAAACCCTTTGAGATATATACAAAATAATGTGTGGTGGAATTGTGTATCTTATATAGGTCTACAGAAAAGTCTGCGGTGGCATAATAATATGTCTATCTTTGAAGGTTAACATACTATATCCATTTTACTACTTTTAAAAATATGCATTCATGAAGCGTTTATTGGAAAGCTATTTACATAATTACGGTATTAATTCTTACTTATTACTTCGCGTTCAAGGCTATATCAGTATCTATAAATTACTTTTTGAATCATTAAAATCGGACGTACCATTTGAAAGTTATCATAAGTTTAATAATTGTAAAAATCTGCGCGATAGCTCCCGCGACGACTGAAGACTGTGTTTTCTTTCGGGTATTGTTGAAAAGTTATAATTGCATTTTGGTTTTGTGTTTGTTTTCTTAACAAACACAACACCAACAATGGTCGTATATATGAATTAAGGTAGTAAGAACTACACTGCTCACGCGTGTAAAACGGAGGTCCAAAATATATGGGGAGTTACCTAATGCCACGCAGACGAAGTCGCGGGAAAAAGCTAGTTCTTAATTATAAAACAAAACATAGAACACAATATTTATTAGTGGTAGACCAAACTCCAATTTAGCTTCATAAACTAATATTATGTAGGTAAACAATAATGATAACAAAGGTCAGTTTCTCTATCTGAACTTTCGTAAGAGTTTGAAAAGATAATAATTATACATGAGAGTATTCTATACAATTTATTTGTACTTATACACTGAAATATTTTTTGGCTGTATTATTTTACACCTTTGCATTGTTCTGAAGAAAAATCAGACAGCCAATTTAGCAAAGTAATTATCTTTTAATCTCTAAAGTTTTAGTGAGTGATTCTTAGACTTTGTACATAGGAGTAGCAGGGCAGCTGTGCAACTCCTATGTATTCTATAGTAGTATAGCAAGGTCAAATATAATTAAAGTTCCATAGATATGATCAACGGAAATATGTACCTTGTTTACTTCTGTAAAAAAGGTATCTTCAAGTACTTAACGTACATTCGTCTTGTACATATTTCATCACTAGCTTTTGCTCCCGCAGCTTCGCCCGCGTACATAAAATATAGCCTATGTCACTCAGGAATAAAGCAGCTTTCTATCGGTTAAAACATTTTAGCAATTGAATCAGTACTTTCAGAGATTACCACCTACAAACGAAAAAAAAATATCTCTTTATAATATTAGTGTGTAGGATTTTGAGTTTATGAAATCACGTTTCATTTTCTTCATTGGATAGTATAATAATACACATCACACATGTGAAGTTTAGACCTATAATGAAACCTTCGCGCGCAGTTGTACACTAGCTGACTAGCCTCAAAAAACCCAAAGTCCTGGAATGCTAAGCAAAGAAGGAACATAGATGCGGTTTTAGTATATTGTAAAAGTAAAAGTCTGACACGCCTGACCGCTTCGCCCTAGAGAGGAAGAAGACATTGGATGATTGATAGATAGGGAATATGCATATATTTTTTATTATTTGGTAAAATGAATCATTTTTAGCTCTAGTAAACAAATATGAAAAGAATTTAAAAAATATATGCATCATACTTTAAAACTTCGTTAGTTATAAAGTTTTAATAATATGTAATAATAATACGTTTACGTCTTTTTGCTTTTCTACAAATTTTGATATTGTTGTCACAGGTTGTAGGTACCTACCCTTTAGAAGTTGAGTGACTCTGTTCTTTATTATTTATGGACGTCAAGCGAAACAGTGTTCTGAGACTGAGATAACATAAGTTTCAAAATCGCGTTGTTGTTGACATCAGAGAGCAAAGGTTGACCTCAATGCGTCTATTAATAACAGACTCATTTGAGTAACTTATATATTCATAAACAAGTTAGAAAAACTCAAGTTAGCTATGACCCAAACGTGAACACCATTGGCTTGGTCCACGACTACCTATTACGCGCTTTACTTTGTGTGATTCATATCATAGCCGTGTAAAAAACTTGAAGTAAAACGTGAGAAAACCTGCATAGGATGTATTACACGTTCCAAATGAGAATAGGACCGATTCCTAAGTTTTAACGTCTCGTCGTACTGTCAAATCGAAGAAATTTTGGCAAAATTTAAGAACTTCGAGATGAGTAAAATTGAAGAACTGGAATCTGATTAAACTTTTTTCGTTCACGGTTCATAAATAAATTAAATTTTTCGTAAATTAATTAATGTTTAAAAATTTCTTTCCTCGATTTGACAGCAAATCGTGACGTCACTACATGGCGGGCGATCCTATTCTCATTTGGAACGCATTGTACTGGTTTTCTCTCTGGTTCCAACCTTTCTCTGGCTCGGCACGCATCAAAACGTGTGGACGGCTCATTCTGCTATCAAGCTCCGATCTTCGGAGTGATGTAGCGACATCTATGTCATCATCACCGCCAGCCTTTTTAATGTTCCCACTGTTAGGACTCAAGCCTCCTCTCTAGGAGAGGGAATGGGCCGTAATCCACCACGCGGGCCCAGTGCGTGTTGGTGAATGTCACATGTCTTTGAATTTTTGGTTCTGGGACCGCCGGTTTCCCGATGTTTTCCTTCAACGTTTTGAGAGATACCTATGTCGCCACATACGAATTAAAGACTTAGGTCACAAAAAATCTACATTGTGGTTTCAAAGAGTCTGAAAAACCACTATCGATCATCACCCGTCTGGTCGTAGAATCCTCCCTTTTAACGACAGTTTGTGGAACTTTACACTCTATACCGCATAGCTCTATAAATTAAATCCCCTAATAATTAAATATTTTCGCACGGAAGAGTGTATGTTGGTATATAATTGTTAACTGACGCACTTGAAAATGAAGTCGTGTAGACTTCATTTTCAAGTCCATTTGAAAATCAGAAACAAAATCAGGTAAAAACGGTCTTTTTCGCAAAGGCACCTTTATAGCATAACGTTAGATAAACGCGCACTGGATTTTCAACTCTCGGAGTTAAGTCGAGAGTTAAAAATGCAGCGTCTTTCTTTCTTCAAAGTATCAAAACCTTTCATCCTTTGCAGAGGCGACGGTTCTAAACGAAGGCATCCACATCGAGGAAGTACCTTCAGAATACCTCAGTCATAAGGAGAAGTACGAGTTGGCTGTGAAGAAAGCATGTCTCCTGTTTAAGCTGATTCGTCGACTGCAGGAGGAGGAGAACACTGGGATGGAAAGCTTCAGGTGAGCTGTCTGTTTAATGATACTTGCTTTGAGTTTTGTGGACAAGGAAGTCGCAAATCAATGCATAAAATCCATTTGTATGGGTCGCATTATCGTTACCCAGTAGAAAAAAAAATACCGACCTGTTAGCCGTCTTACTGCAGGGCAAAGGCCTCGTCTCATGCAGAGATGGGACGAACATTAGGGTTGACGCATTAGGCTACATTTTTTTCCACCGAATTGAATTTACCAAAGCGAGAAAGAGAACAGAAGCGAGAAAAGAGAGCACGAGCTCTTAACGCGATCCTTTTTACGACCTAAACTGAACTGTTTAAGAGATGGAGCTCTATACGGTGTATAGCCCCATCCCTCTTTATCGTTAGTACGCCTGATGTTTTAATACGTCATGGTAGAGCCCCAGGAGTGATATCACACGCGGTGGACCGGGGAATCGACGAGACAGTCGGCAACAATTACATGTTCTGGACTGGTCACTTTTAATCATGATGTCTTTCTTCCATACGAAGTACTGTTGCCATCACGGATCTTGAGATCGCTTTGCGCATTCCATACATTGGCGAGCCAATCGTCTTCGTTGTTAGATACATGCAGCAACGCAGGAAACGAATTAGGAGTGACGTCTATGACGCGAAGGCGCGGCGAACCAATCACTGACACTCCCCGCCCCCGCGTCTCAATTCGCACCACTAAAGAGACCGAATATTTGACTTTTGCGCAACCGCTCAAGATCTGTGTTGTCAACTTTGGGCACACGTGGGCCACGTACGCTGATCTGGATGACTCTATGTACAAATCAGGCCTGGCCCACGTGTCTGTCAATCTAATGTAGTTCCCCCTTTACTTACACTTCTTTTAACTTTACTTACCTTATTACCCTTTTGCATCCCTAGGGCGATCCTAGGCGGTACGCTAGGCGCAGCCATACTTCAGGACGGGTCTCCACTCACCCTCCACTATGTCATGTTCATACCGACGATAATGGGACAGGCGTCGGTTGAGCAGCAGGCCTACTGGATCGGTCGGGCTTTCAACCTTGACATCATCGGCACGTATGCACAGGTGCGTCATTATCAATTGGATATTTTGTCAACAAAGATTTACGGCCTATTGACTCTATCCTCGAAGACGCCTAAATTATAATCGAATAGGAAGAGCGCAGCAGGAAAATTGTTCCAGTCCTTCGATGTACGCGGTATAAACGAAGAGGCGAAATGCTTAGTCCGGACTGTAGAGGTGTTAACAATGTAAGGGGAACTTTATAGCTCATGCACACGAGCGGCATGTTGTCAACGGCAGCCACCAACTAGTCCACGGCTGCACTTACGTCTGCCGTTACCAACACGTCGCTCGCGTGTCTGAGCTCTTAAATAAACCTAACGTTAACCCAGCCCCGCCCACGATGACTTTTTGTAGCGATTTTATCGCGCGGACAGCATCGCTGCTAACGCGCGTTAGCCGCATTTGCAAGCGCTATAGAAAAAATGCCAAGGCGCTACAGCATCGCAACTGTATCGATGCGAACGCGCGACAGCATCGCTACAAAAAGTCGCCGTGGGCGAGGGGCTCGATCACTGAATTTTGTAAGTTTGAATGGGCACTCTCTTGATTTCGATATCGTAAAGTAGAAAGCGGTATGAGGTTTTTCTTGCAGAAGATCCACTTTTTAGAAGTTCAAAGAAGATGAGAGACCACAGCAGCAAGATGACTTATCGTGTTTACTGTTCCCAGACTGAGCTCGGTCATGGCACGTTCATCCGAGGTCTAGAGACGACGGCCACCTACGATCCTAAGACCAAGGAGTTCGTGCTGCACAGTCCCACGCTCACCGCATACAAATGGTGGCCTGGAGGATGTAAGTAGCTGGCTTTCCTCAGTTATATCAGAGAACTATTTATTAATTAAAACTTTATGTGCTAGTAAATAACACTGTACAAAGCCGGATTTAATGCCTTAGGGTGTTTTTAATAACGTGCGGAATTCATCACGCATGCGGGTTTGCTCCGCATGCAGAAAATTTCAAAGTGCAAGAAAACGTGGCCCGCGTGCGTGTCGGTATTTTCCGTATTGCAATAAATACTTGTTTGAAATTAACATTTGCAGGGGTAACGCGCATCCCGCATGCGTAATCTAAACCGCACGAATTTAAAAACACCCTCAGGCAAAAAAAAAAAAAAATTATCTACAGATAATAAAATCTAGTATGTCGAGAAATCTTGGTATAAAGGCTGATGTACGTCATCGTCTACAGCCTGACTGCCCATTCTTGGGCAAAGACCTCTTTTGTATAAATTCTGACGCAACCTTCTCCAAGTTTTAAGGGCGATCCTATTGATATTCCATCACTACTACACCTGTGGGTTTTCTCGAAAGAGTTACCATGGCCCTTGATCACAACGGCCACCTTAATTAACACGGGGTGGGTTTTAGTCAGTAAAAGTCTGACACTCCCTCTCGCTTCATCCAAAGGGGATGGCCATTTGATGAATACCTACCGAAAAAAAAAATCACTACTACTACACAGATCTGGTAACAAATAAAAAGTCGATGGCTTACTTCGTACGTAAATTATCAGCAAAGACAACAACAAATTACAATATGTTATCTGTGACCTATGGTCGATAAACATGAATGATTCCAAATATCAACTAAATCACTACTTTTTACGGACACGTCGTATTTATCTTTATAAGTTTATAAGTACCCATATACGTAAATGTAGTATTAATATGTATTATGCTGAACTCAATTTGGAATATGATAATAACATAATTTTGATAAAGTTTGTTTTGATTTGTGTTACTAGGAGCAAACAATTCTTGTCTTAGATCAATTCAAATGCGAAATTCTAGAAGTTTCTAATTAGACAATCTACAATTTCTATTGCGATTAAGATATGACTTTACAATTTATTGTTTGATAGGTACCTACTATGATTTTTCTTATATTCTGTTCACAATTTTTGTTTCTTTTTTAAAATGGAACACTTCTTAGAAAAGTCACCATTTAAATCCGAGGAATTCATTTGAAAATGAAGTGGAATGTCTGAAGATTCTGAATCAAAGAAGTTCGTAATCGACAGTAAGTCTGCTAGTCATTGTAACGAAAAGATTTCCGGAATAGTTACAGTATAGCCAATATTATAGTAGGTATAACCACAAAATAGATAGGTACAGAAGACAATCTACATACAAAGCGCGCTCGAGCAACGCAGACATAGACACCGCTCACGGACACGATATCTCGGCTCAATCAATCGCCCGGTCGCACTCGTACAGTTCAGCGCAACGCGCTTACCCTAGCGCGATCGCCTAACGTAGGTATAAAAAGTGAAGTACATACATGAGATTGACTTCTGTATCTATCTATTTTGTGGTATAGCTGTAGAAGCGGTAGTAGTAGGTATCATAAAAAAATACTGTAGTGGGTCCATTGAATTATAAAAACCCAAGGGTTTTTTGTATATCAATGAGTGGGTCTCGTAAAGGTTTGTTAGTCTTAGTTTTGACACAATATTGTTTTTTTACTACAGATGCCCATAGACTTTAGTTACCGTACCGTAGACAGCCGACGCGAATTAGATTGCCTTTGGCATTCAAAGACAAAGTGACCGTATAGAATCTACACATTGAAACATCACCAAAATCTTTGTCCCCAGTGGCCCACACAGCCAACTACTGCATAGTAATGGCCCAACTATACTCCAATGGCCAATGCCATGGCATACACCCCTTCATAGTCCAGCTTCGTGATGAGGAGACCCACATGCCCCTCCCCGGCATCAAGGTTGGCGAAATTGGCGCCAAGCTTGGCATGAACGGCACCAACAACGGCTTCCTTGGCTTTGAACACGTGAGGATACCGAGGGAACATATGCTGATGAAGAATTGTCAGGTTTTGGAAGTGAGTATGAGTTTTTAATGAGTAAAAAATACCGTCTTATCATGCTTTTCAATGAATTCGACCTGTTACAACAGGTCTTGGGTTTAGACTCCACTGCTAAATATAGACCTATGCCAAGTTGTGCCATAACACTCGGTTCTCCGCAGATTACCCCATCATCGCTCTATCGAGTGGACTATTTATCCTCGTCCTTTTCCACAACTCATCTGGCATGCGTCAGACATTTCTGGCCCAACCCCACCTAAGAATAACAGCGTTTCGGGGAATATCTGTGATCTTAGTTTTGACGCGCAGTGCTGTGTGTGTGACCGCACTGTGCTGCAGTGACCGTGCAAGGACATGGTCCGAAACTCGAGCACCCAGGATACTACGCTCCATGGCTCACAGTCTAACTTCGAGCCACTTCTTCCTACCCCTTCTTCTTCTTTATTGTCTCCTCACAATTCTGAGCCATTTCTTCCTAATATTACAACAATCTTATTTTCTTTCGTCTCCTCAGGACGGCACCTACGTCAAGTCCCCGAGCTCCAAGCTAACGTACGGCACCATGATGTTCGTGCGCGTCGTAATTGTGAAGGATATGTGCAACTACATCGCTAAGGCAGTAACCATAGCCACGAGGTACTCTGCAGTCAGGAGGCAGTCGCAACCGAAGCCAGAGTAAGTCGTTTGTCTAAGAGTGATCGCATACGGGTCACCGGCTACAACCATAATACGCCGCCACCGGTATATTTCCTGTAGTTTTCATACATTTTATGGATGATGGACTCATCGCACGCAGTTTTTTTTTTTTTTGTAATTCACAAAACTGATGTACAATCACGCATACAAAAAAATACATTACAACATAATATGTCTGATTGACACCTACTAGATGCGAATCTAACATGGACACGTAAAATAAACTACTTATGTGCTATTAATAAAAACTTACAAATTGATCATATAAGGTGAGAAAAAAAAAACTTAAATTATAAACAAATCTAAAAATATCACAACATTAAGTTTTTGAGTTTAATTTTTATTGAGGCTACAGAACCAGCAAAGACATCTACATCACTACGAATAGAATTGGCAAAAGAAAGCATGCGGCTTATGGGATCAGTTGACGCCGATGGCCGCCATAAGCTACTAATCGCTGATACAAAACACTGCCGCACGTCACTCGCGCATTTAAACATTGGACAGAGTCCATTATGGTACTGCGCGTATAGGTTAGGTTTAAAAAAGTAGCAACCGCCGGCCACAAGTGGCTATTACGCGCTTCAGCTTCCTTTATGGCCGCTTCGAACTTTTTGTGGCAGCGTTTGTGGCTGTGGCTTTTGGGCCATATGTACCGTCACCTAGGTAAAAGCTACGGACACGTCGCATGCTTAATCGTAAAGTGACCTAACACAAAAAGTCTAAGGTACTTATATGAATCTGAAAACACATGTTTAAAAAAATAAGGTTCAATTTTCAAATTCCGTTTTTTTTTATTGAGCTACGTCTCTTTTTGATTAAGCCTGCGATGTTTTCTTTAGATGGCGCTATACTCAACATTTTTAGTATATTTTTATTATTTATTATAGGTATGGCAGCATTATTAAGCCAAAGAACTGGTTTTTGCTAAAACCAATTATTTCACTTTTATTGGACTTGGTCTTTTTTGCCTCAAAATCCACTTCATTCGCCAAAAATACCTAAACTAAAGTCCGATACTCTAGCACTATAGCTTCGGATGGTTTTACTTACGACTTCGGGAGGGGAATGGGAGATCCCGACCATTTTCGGATACATATTTAATTTCTTTACTCTTTGAGATTGCATACAATATGCATAGAGTAGAATTTATTTAATAATACTACTTTCAATATTAAAAAAAAAATAAAAATAAAAGGAAATACTCGTTACGCTACGCAGCCGACGTCGAAACGAAATTGAATTTCAAAATAACACAGAGTCATTGACCTATCAGTAACCGGTTTTTCAAAGGTCATTGTTCACATTAAAGTCTTGAATTTAAGCTCATCATAACAATAATTATGTTACCGAGTTTTTTTTTATAATGAAATTCAACTCTACTTCGAATAGATTATGGTACAAGAAAGTCAATATGCAAAAAAGTACGTAAGTAGTTAAGTCAATTTTCTTTTTATGCGCTTACCATATTGTCTCTTCACCACCCTAGGTTGACTGGCAGATAATGCCTAAGGCATTAAGTCCGCCTATGTACTTTGTTTTGCATGTAGATTAAATAAATATGTTATTTATTTGTGTATGACAGACACAGTGGCGTAGGCAGGCATGAGCGAAGTGGGCACTCCAACGTTTGGCTCATGTTCTTAACAAGGGCAAAGCAGTCACATTGGGAAGGTCTATGAAAACTCATTTTTCCAAGTTGCGTTTCTTCGTAAACATAGCTAAAGTACGTTATGTAGTACGTAGGGTCTTACTTTAAAAATTTGAAGTCCAAACCAAAGTTTTTGAACTTGGTCGGAACCGTAATCAGAAGCGGAGGCAGAAGCGTCAAATGAAACTACTAAAAATAATCAAAAGCTCGTATAAATGAAGAGCGAATTCAAAATATTCTAAATACTACACAAAACAAAAAGTGAAAGAGTAATCGATAGAAAGCACAGGGTTCCCCGCGTAAAAAGTACAAACTTTCAATGCGAATTCCGATTATGAATCGAAAACGAAACTGCAGATCTGTCGAAATCGGAAACGAACCTCTGTAACATAGAGATGTTATGAGGTTTCGTTTCCTTGTACCAGAAGGTACAAGTGTAGATACGATTAAAATATTAATTGTAAATCAATTCATCAATTAAGTAAGCAGTTTTTACTGCTTACTTAATTGATGATAGTCCTGTTGGTCTAGTGGTTAGTGACCCTGACTGCTATGCTGCAAGTCGTGGGTTCGATTCCCACCCAGGACAAATGTTGATGTGATGAACACGATCATTTGTTCTGTGTCTGGATGTAATTTATCTATAATATGTATGTATTTAGAAAAAAATTAAGTATGTTTATCAGTTGCCTAGTACCCATAACACAAGCTCTGCTTAGCTTGGGACTAGACAGCGCTGTGTGATAGTTGTGGAATATTATTATATTATTATAATACACGCTGTGTCATAGTTGTGGAATATTATTATATTATTAATACAATTTTGCACACAATTTTATTTAAAAAAAACTTGTGAGCAAAATTGTATTCAAATGTGCACATTAATTAACGCATGCTTTACTAACAATACTTAAACTATTTCAAAACTCCATTTCTAGCGAACCCGAGCCCCAGATCATAGACTACTTGACGCAACAACACAAGCTGATGGTCGGCATCGCGACTGCGCACGCGTTCCAGCTGAGTGCCGAGTGGATCTGGAACATGTACAACAACGTCACTGCCGAGTTAGACGCTGGAGACATGGAGAGGCTGCCTGAGGTTAGTGTTTTGTAACCACGCTTTATTTTAATAGTTATAGATAATTGAAAAAAAATGAAAAAAAAAATCATTACATGTATTTTTCTTTTCTAATTATATTACACAGAGAAAGATTTGTATTGTAATGAGTAAACACAAAATCGATTGGACCATTTTTATTTATTATTAATTAATAGTTTTTAATATTTTTTGTGAAAGAATTTTGTGTATGACATAATGTGTTTCCTCAAAAATTCACCTCTTGATTGGTCTGAAACCATTTTTTTTTTCAGTTCCCTAAATCCCATATTTAAAATTTTGTGTATTATGGAAACTTCTTAGACACCATCTCGTATTGCGATGATAATCATACCTTGTCATCTTATTCATTAGTTTCTTCACGAATCTACCTTCACATGGTGATATCATCGCGGCCAGTATTTAACACTGAGACTCGCCTTTGCCCCATCGCCATGACTGAGATAATTTCATGGCAATGGGCCCTTAAACTACTCTTGTTTAACTATTTTATTCCAAATCCATTACTTTATCACCTTATCCAAACTCTATATTCTTCACTATCAGCTACACGCCCTGTCCTGCTGCCTCAAGGCAGTGACGACAGCGGACGCGGCGGAGTGCGTGGAGCGCTGTCGCCTCGCGTGCGGCGGACACGGATACATGCTGGCCTCCAACCTGCCCGTCACCTACGGACATGTCACCGCCGCCTGCACGTACGAGGGAGAGAACACTGTGCTGCTGCTGCAGACTGCCAGGTAAGGAGCCACGGCGACATGCTAGCCTCCAACCTGCCCGTCACCTACGGACATGTCACCGCCGCCTGCACGTACGAGGGAGAGAACACTGTGCTGCTGCTGCAGACTGCCAGGTAAGGAGCCACGGCGACATGCTAGCCTCCAACCTGCCCGTCACCTACGGACATGTCACCGCCGCCTGCACGTACGAGGGAGAGAACACTGTGCTGTTGCTGCAGACTGCCAGGTAAGGAGCCACGGCGACATGCTAGCCTCCAACCTGCCCGTCACCTACGGACATGTCACCGCCGCCTGCACGTACGAGGGCGAGAACACTGTGCTGCTGCTGCAGACTACCAGGTAAGGAGCCACGGCGACATGCTAGCCTCCAACCTGCCCGTCACCTAAGAACATGTTACTGCTGCTTGACCACGGCGTAAATGGAGCTGAACTGCTGAGCATAATGATGATGTAATTGTTTTCTTTCCAGGTACCTAGTGAAGACGTGGCAGCAGGCGTCGGGCGGCAACGTGCTGCCTCCCACCGTGGCCTACCTCAACCGCGTGGGCGCCGGCCGCCGCTCCCCGCCCTGGGACAACACCATCGAAGGCATCATCAGGGGCTTCGAAGTAGTGGCCGCTGGGTAAGGGCGTATTCAGATGACACGCGCCGATCACGCACAGCACCCGCGCACGCGTTGTGCCCGCCTTAAACCCGCACACGCGCTGCGTCCGCCTCGCACACGCCTTGCGCCCACTTATACTACTAGTGACTAAACTCCTTCGTTCACTAGGCATTTAGCCATAGCGCGGGCGCAAAACGTACGCGGGGAGGGTGCAGAGCGTGGGCAGGGCGAGCGCAGGGTTGGCGCGAGGCGGGCGCGGGGCGTGCGCTTGGCGTGCGCGTGTAGACCTCGTTAAATGCAATTTGAGATCTATTGATGATGATTATAAGATTCAAATTCTTATTTAACAAATTTCATTGCGAGCTGAACGCGGGTGGCGTGCGCTGAGCGTGCGCGTGCCGTGTGAACGCGCCCTAAGCTATTTTGTCATCTGTTGCATAACTGTCCCGCTCAAGTACAACAATGCTTCATGTACTTAATGCATACAATTATATATTATAAATGTAAAAGTAACTCTGTCTCTTTGTCTGTCTATAACAGAGTTACTTTTACATTTAACTGCTTTGACGGTTAAACTACTTTTACTGATTTTGATATAATTTGGTACTAAGGAAACTCCAAGGCTGGACAAAGGCTACTTTTTATCCGTCTTCGACTTCAACTTCGCGTTCGCAATTGTCAACATTGATACGGACGAAGCTAATATTTTATAAATACAAAGTATCAAATAATTCTTACTTGTATGCGAAACAAAAAAGAAACCTTAGCAATTTGGTGTTTTTTGTGATTTTTTTTGTACAATATTTTATCGTAAACAAAAAATAACACTAAACATAATTATGTTTTCTGAAAACTGCATCAAAATTGATATTAAATAATGCATCAATTAACATTTCAAGAGTACATCTAGCTATCTCTTTTGTATGCACGTAAGCTAATGGCAGTGACGAAACGTTACATAGAGTGTGTCAATTTCCCCCTATACTATACCTAAAACGTTTCCAACTTACTTCATTTTGGACGCATTTGAAAAAGTATTTGCGATTTTAGATTAGGTTACTTTTTTTTATAAAAAAAAAATGGTTGCCTGTAAAGTCGGTTTTACGGGCGAAGATTTTACGTGACAACGTCCATGCGCCGATTCAATGCGCCTAATTCTCTAGTGCTGCGCGCGCGGCAGACCGATCATAGTTGAGTGGGAGAGAGACGCAAGGCATTCGGCGGGCCTCTCTCTCGTTCGGTGACTCATCGTAACGTTACCGAGCGTTACACTTTTTCATAAGTGACTCCCAGCCGCAACCTAATTTAAGACGTTGTCACGTCAAAAAAATACGTCATGTACCCAATACAAAAGTTTGAATAAATAAATACTTTTCCGAGTTTAAATGAACCTATTAACATTACAGTAAGATCGGGCTATGCGTGATGAACATCGAGCGGCGACAGAAGAGCGGCATGTCATACGAGGACGCGTGGAACATGACCTCCGTGCAGCTCACGCAAGCTTCAGAGGTAATACACCCATCTTCTTATCTTTGTGGTCTGGTTTCCGCAATTAGTCCTAGCGGACCATTGTGCGTGGGCCATGGCGGCCTTTGTCGCCACCGCACTCCAGAAGCAGATGAGTCTCTTCAATTTGGTCAGAGCGTCTATGAGTGAATCCGGTGGTCCCAAGGTTCGTGTTCTTATCTCGCTGACAGTTGTGCACTCGAGGAGCACATGCGTGACAGTTTCTTCTGACTCCATGCATCGTCAAAAATACACACGTTATATCATGCCTGTGCAACAAGCGGATAGGTACAGAAGGTCGAGCTCTAAATAATGATCGAACATAGTTGCATTTTTGCCAGTCGCGGATTACTGTTACACTCTGAAAATAAATACTTATTACCTACTGGTACGTGCATTTAAGCCAGTTTATGAAGCTAAAACTGTGCATATCTGTTTTAACACACCGATGAATTTTAGTCTGTACAAGTCTGACCCGCCCTCTCACTCCTCTCAAGCCATTACCGCTTCGTCGACAGAGTTTCATAATTTTGTATGTAAGCTTCACGCAGGCGTACTCCAAGCGTACAATGACGAATACACCTCTATGAAGCTACGCGTCCGTGGCCGCTAACCCTAAATGTTTTGAATTTTATTCCTCCAGGCTCACTGCCGCGTGTTCATCTTAAGTTCATACTTCGAGGAAACTGAGCGACAAGTAAAGAACACGTCGCCAGAACTACGCGAGGTGTTGCTGCAGCTGGTCGACTTGTACGTCGTGTACTGGGCGCTGCAGCGCGTCGGGGACCTGCTCAGGGTGAGTACCCTCAAGGGTCCACGTTGCTATTGCACTGTGGAGAGAGAGGCTAAAGAAAATATAGATAAATGAAAGAAAAGGGAGGTAGTGATCTCTAGTGAATCTACAAATTAAATTAACACAAACAATCAGATTAGAAATTACAACAATTAAAAAGTAAAATGTAAGTTATTTTCACCATTAGAAATGTTTCATACAAAACGGCCCAACATAAGATACACATTTTTTTAACGACCAACCTAATAATAATTTGATTAACAGTTCACATCGATATCGGAGCGAGACATTGAGAAGCTACAACATTGGTACGAGGACCTACTGACGAAGCTGCGACCCAACGCAGTCGGCCTTGTGGACGCCTTCGATCTACGGGACGAGGTACGCAGCCTACTTTGAACTTTATTTCTAAGCGTATAAATATGGGAAGAGTTTGACCGCCATTAACCTGGGAAAGAGCTACAGCTATACAAGTGTACCTATCCCTATTATTTTACCCTGACGACAAAAAGACGAACATTAGGTAGTTTATTAATTTTTAAATGGTTTTGTTAAATGGCACGCAAATCAAAAAGAAACGTAACAAAAGTGGGTATTTGAAAATTGAATTGGCAGAATAGTCGACATCGGCTCAATTTACCATTAACAAAAAATAGAATAGAAAGTTTTCATATTCAAATTCCTTCTTTTTGAGTTAGGTTTCTTTTTGATTAAGCATGCGAAATATTCACCTCGGCTGATACTCGTTTCAGATTCTCCATTCTGCTCTGGGCGCGTACGACGGGCGCGTGTACGAGCGTCTGATGGAGGAAGCGCTGAAGAGCCCCCTCAACGCGGAGCCCGTCAACCAGAGCTTCCACAAGTATCTTAAACCCTTCATGCAGGGAAAACTTTGATACCTCACTTTAGAAAATATAGTAGCTCTCTACGTGTAATATAATGATATGTGATTTTTATGCGAGATAATGGACTTAATGAAGGTGCATTTTAAAGCAACATTGCCCTTGGCATAACATAATACAAACATTAGTTTTAGTATATGCAAAACCTGAAACATGTGTCGTGTGTAATGCAAAGAATCTATGTACAAAATTTCATAACTGTATCATGAAAAATCACAAAGTTATAAGCTTGTTGTGCTACCTGGTTGATCGCACAAATACATGTTCACCGGGCCTTCCGGGCGACTGTGGATTTCTTTTGCTCGCTGACGCCTGATGCTCGCTATAACCTGCCGCGACCTTGACCTCAAAAACCTTTTTTAAATATTTTTGGGAAAAAACATAACATGGTGTAAAAATGATTGGAATGGATACAGTTGCTGATTCTGAACAAACTTTAATCAGGTTTCGCATATACTTACTTAAAATAATGTTGTATTTAGGAAAATATTTGCTCTTGTAAAAACTACATGTTTATTACTATAGCATAGTGTGAACATCAATATTTGGATACTTAAATATATTATTATATATAGCCAAGCGTATTGTGTAGCCTTTTGTATAACTGTAAATGTCGATCATTTTTTTGGTCTATGGGTGAGGTTACTTAGTAAGAATAAAATGAATGTAGATCAAATATTTTTATAATTTTTATATGGATAGGTGGTGGATGGATATAAATCATTCCTAATAAGAAAATATATTGTATGTAGTTGTTGCAGTATTATAGTCTCAGCCAGAGATTTGAATCATGAGATTACGTTAATAATCTTTTACAATAAAGTTTTATGTATGTTAAAATTGTTTTTTTTTTTTACTGTTGCTGAAGAAAGACCTTCGCCAAAGCTTTTGATATAGGTTTAAAGAATCTTTATTTCTCATAAGAACATATCACATCGTTCAGATACCTTACATGGCCAATTTTATGGGTAGGTTCCAACTTAGTCTCTACAAAACATTGCATTTAAGGGCCGACGGTGCGTTAAGCGAGTGCACGCGCGGGCACCCGTCACGAAACGTCACGCGTGTTTCGTGTGCGGCGGTCCCTGTAGCGGAAACCGGATTATTATCTTCGCTATGTCGCTGTTTCAACTTAAACGGTTTACATGTAGTCATGTCGATGGAGATCTTAAATCCAAATATACAAAAGAATCACGTAGCAAAACAGGCGCTTGGAGCCGCGACTTAGCACTTTTGTATGGGACCGAGCAGGCGCCCGCTTAATGCACCGTCAGCCCTTAAATGCAATGCTTTGTAGAGATGATAATGAACACTAATTGTCTGATTCAGCCGAGTATTAAATATGGACACATACCTCGGTGACCGCTCGCTAAAAATAAAGTACAATGTACATAAATAAATCTTTACAGCAGTCAACTAAGCCTGTGTAAAGTGAAGGAACACACAGTTTACAATTCATTACTGTGTACGTTAACCTACTTCCAACAATAGGCGTATTTCATGGATCAATTATAGAAATAAGTATTTGGCTCAAGTTGTATGGAATTGGACAAGATGCGCCTACAAGCGCAAGAATGAAAACAAAAACACTATGCTGTTTTATTTAAGATTTCAATGTAGATATAGTCCGTCTAATGAAAGCGTGACCTGAGAAAAGGAGGTTACAACCAAAAATTTTGAATGTGGTATTATTGAAATAGTAGGAGAAAAAACTTTTGATACTAGAGTATTTTTTGTATTATAACAATTGTATAATAGTTAATCCTAGTCAAAAACATGTGTGTAGAACTGTAGACTTAATTATTTGGTGGGTGTGTGGTAAAGGTCAATAACACATAAAATGTTAGTTATTATCCCAAATTATTTTATTTTATCTAATCTCTCAAATGTCGCTATATGGCGTAGCTGGAAAGACCTCACGGCGTTCTTACCTTCCGCATGACGCAGGTCCTCACCGGACATGATTCGTTCGGGAGGTACCTACACCGGATTCATGCGGGAGTGACGCCCGGGTGTTTCCACTGTGCGGAATGCCCGGAGGACACGGTCGAGCACACAGTCGAGGTGTGCTCCGCTTGGGCGGATCATTGCCGTGCCCTCGTGGGGGCGATCGGCGGCGGAGACCTCTCGCTCCGAGCATCAGGCAACGGCGTTATCGCCACCGCCACCAGCGCCAGGATACTGATCCCGATTTCCGGCCACCGTAGGCACGGGCTTGCGGACATTGAGCAATGGATAGCTCGCTGTCCGGCCGTCCGGTAACTGTCCGGACCAAGCCCAAGTCGTCAACGGCATGCACTGTTCCCGCGCGCCTCAAGGAGTTGTCAGCAACAGCAGGGGCCCAGCCGGGTCGAAGCCTACTGGGGCCAGGGTTATCCGAAAGGGCGCTCGAGCCCCGGTATGAAGGCTTGAAGGAACGGGATGGGTTTTTTAGTCAGTAAGGGTCTGACACTATCTCCCGCTCCGCCCAAGAGCGGGAGTTGTCATAGGATGATTTTTCAAATCGGAAAAAATGGTGCTATATAATATTCAAACAATATTCTTTATTTACTATTTGGCCTTCTGGCGAATACCAAGTGCACAACACCGCGATAGTCAAATAAAATGGTCAACATGATTTCAACTTCATCACGTCTCGCCAACACCAATGTGTTTCAAGGTTGTTGGGTTGGAATCGATTCGTTTTAGCATAGAGAAAATTCAAATCTTTTGGGATTAGTCAAGTGGGAACATGTTTTAAACTCCAATGATTGTTTCAATTGATACGACTCGACTCGTGAGACACAAAAAGTTCAACAGCTCTCAAACTTGAACTAGGATTTCAGTCACTATTTCCTTCACTTTCGCAATTTTAACTTGAGTTGAAGATTTTGATGCTCTATCAGACAAAGTGAGGCAAATCTTTCATTACATCTCAACTGCTTTTGAACGCATTCTACCACTCACTAGCATGTGTTTTTGATTAAGTCGATTCACCAAAAGCCTTCTTTGTTTGATGTTTTTGTCCATTATGAAATTCGCAATATGTCAGATTATCTAAAAATATAAGAAAAACAAATTATCATTATATCCTAAATATAACTATCTAATAATATTAGTCGACAAGGATCAAGATTATAACGTCATACTAACTTAAAAATTCTGAAATCGTATGTAAACATTGTTGGTTTTCATTGAAAACACTTTCTTTCTCTTCTTGTTTTTGTTTGAACTTATTAACGATAGTGTGTAGCAGTTTTCGCACGTTACTGTTTATTGTTTTTCCCATAATTAAGCAATTATTCTTGAAAAATAAATATCTGTTTACAAAACTGACAATTGCGACCATAGATTATACACTTATACTGGTATAGATGCGCCACTTCGAGTTCAAAAGTAGAATGTTTAAAGTATCCTCCACCAATAGATGGCGCGGATTTACAATTTTGTTTTTGTAGGCATCCGCCAGATGGCGCTCATATGTATTAACGTCTGAATAGTTGTTTCAGTGTTAATAAATCAGTAAATTATTAAAAAATACTTACTAGAACACTAGTAAGTACTTTTTAATAATTTACCGATTTATTAACACAACCCACGATACGACAGTATAAAAATAAAACACCAATTTCATGTACTTGTAATTTTTATTTTATCAAATCAAAATCATTTGCTAGCATTAAATGTGCTAGGCTACAGACATCCCACATAATAATATCAATTGCATAGACAAATTTTACCATTATTATCAACTAAATTATTAAAATAAACTTTAGTAAATTATAATAATAAACAAACCACCAGACATTCAGTTAAACTGACTAACCTGAATTTGTTCATACTTGATAATCATAAAATTAAATTATAGCAATTAACATACACGTCATATTTGTATTTTGATTAAATTTTTAACTAGCAAAAGTTTTTAAACTAAACAATAATACAAATCTTAGCATAAACCTATATATTTTAAGAAAAATATCTAGTAACTCATACAAAGTATTATTATATCTAAAACATTAATATGTTTTGGCATGTATTCATGTTTTAGATATAACACAGTGGTCAATAGTGGACAATATTTCAAGTCACAAGTTACAGAGACCATAAATGCTCATTTTTTACTGCTGATGTTCAATTTGCATTGACGATGCAAATTGAATGCAAAATTTACATTGTTTAAATTTACATAGGTACGCATAGGTGTTTTACAGTTTTTATTACAATCACAAGTGGAACATATTCTAAATTTATCTAATTTATTTTGATTTTTCAGTTGCAGAAATACTGTATATTTGATAGACTTTAAAGCTGGCAATTGATATGAATATTGGCTCGATGTGAATATGCGTATTGAGCAATGAATGTGTGTTCGGTGCGGCACTCATCAACGACTTGTTCTGCCCGTTCTACTGACATGCGGAATAATCCTCTTGTAACGTGCTCAATTCGAGCGAATATTCATGTCAACTCGTGAACGTTATTCGTTAGCTTTAGAACAAATTGCCTCTGTCTTCGAGACCGACGTCTGGTGGTTAAGGATTAAACATTATGTTTTTATTGTACACAGAAAAGAAAAAAAATAATAGAAAAAGAGAAAACGATAAGTATACTTTCATCTACTTATCGTTTTCTCTTTTTAAAATATTCGAAAGCCTGTTTTTTTATATGGCCATTCCTATCAAAAACTGTAATTTTACCATTCAACAATCTATTTACCCCTAAACACCAACTGTGTACAATCATTTTAATAGATAAATTGCAAATAAAATCAACCAAATCAACTCGTATGTTTCTCACAAGTTATAATACTAAAATCACATGCAGAATCAATAAAAAATTTGACTTGATTTTTTATGCATTTTGATGTTGGATTATCACGAAGGCATGCAACAATCACATATATATTATTCATTTAATTTATAAATTCGTCGCTTGGATGAAACAGTGATTTCTTAGTATAATCAATTTCATAATTAAATGAATCAAAATCAATACCAGATCTGCATAAATTATTAAGACAATTGGAAAATTTATTGAAAATTTTTGATTTCGATTTCTTAATCACATAACCAGTTACATATTTTTTGATTCAGCATGCAGCAGTGAAGCATTATTTTTAATATCTGTCATAACATTTAGCAACGAATCAATGCTATATCCAAAATAAACAGTGTGAGAATCATCATAATTGTTTATGATCAGATGGGACAGTGATTGCATAACTTAATTAAAATCTTCTTCACAATTGGCTCCTGCAGAATGAGGTGAATTATAATTATTAACAATCAACGTTTTAAAAGCATTTATAAATTGATTATAATTTGGATTAATATTTCTAACACCATTACTTCTAATTGCACTGAAAAAGTTCTCTAACGGGTCCTGAATAAAATTTCTAGCTACTATATTACTGACTTTATGATTTATTGATAGAAAGTCCCACTCTCTCAACTTTCAACAAATGTTTTTATATTTGCAATCCAATTTTTAATAGAAGGAATCGACTCATATTTTACTTGATTAACCCCTTTTGATTTTTTTATTGATTCAAATTTGATTGATTCTAAAATTGGAAGCAAATCATCCCACAGTTGGAAGTGAGGGGATTTTTTTTTGATACAGCTTTTGTATATTTTCGAATCATCTTTGTAGGAATGACCATTAAACGAATCAAATAACCTGTCGAAAATCAGAAGAAAATCTGCTGTTCCCTCACACTCTGCCGGTAGTATTCCATGTCCTGAAAAAGAAAACACATTAATTACATAATTATCTTACTATTATTATAAATGTGAAAGTTTGTGAAGATGTTTGAATGTTCATTACTCAATCAACAAGAGCTGCTGAACGGATTTTGGAACTTTTGCAGTACCTCATATAGCTTTTGCAACAGAATGACACATTCTTAAGAAAATGGTGGAGTTCATATGTATACATAACATCAGGCTAGCTACTATGGTATAAATCAATACGATTTATCATACAATGTGGTGAATTGAAGTTTGAGAGCATTAAAATTAGAGCGAAAATAGAGAGCACAATGTAAATTACAGCCTATTAATAGCTCAGATTGACAAAAATGTAAGTAATATATTTACACTTACTTGCTGAAAATCGAATAGCAGACGATACTCATTGACTGAAAACCTTTGCAGCTAGCTTCACTTTAATTTTTTAAATTTTGTCTTTAATTATGTGATTCTCTGTTAACTTGTTAACCAATCGGATCTCGTCGTCTCCAACATCAATGTCCAGAAACATTTTCAAGTGTTCCCACTTTGCCCATTTCTCTAGCCCATTTTTAACAAATTTTTCATTTTTTATTAACAAGTTATTCCTAACTCCCTTAAGCAAATGGGGCATATCAAATAATGGGAACACTTTCTTCTCATCCACTTCAAAGAACCATCTTTCGTTGGCATATTTTTTTTGTGTTTCTTCTTTTAGCTCTTTAATAGCTGCAACATTTGCTGGACACTGATCACAAACCGTGGCAACTACCGTTAGTCCTATGTTATTTGTTTCTTTAATTAAGTGTATTATCAGGGCTTTACATTTTTCCTTTTTTTCGTACTGCTTTTGACAAAAGTGAAACAAATAGGTTGTTTCGTTGTGCTTTTTATGCCCTTGATCATAAAAACAAGGGCATGATCAGCAATATTGCTCATTTAAAAATGAATACCGTCATCTTCAAACCCAATTATTTTGTTAGAAAACGTATTATATATTAGACAGGCGCTAATGACACTTCATCAAATAGGAAATTAACTAATTTTTTTTCTTCGGGCATGCGTGAAACAAGTTTTTTTAATTTTATAAAATTTCTTTGTTAAGGCCCTGTCTAATTGTAAACTTCGTTTTGATGGTAAAACAAACATTTTCTCTAAAAGCTTGTATGCTTTTGGGCTTTGTTTCATTATAGACAAGGCTATGATTTTTTCATCAATAGTGTATCGCCTTCCTCTAGGTGTCTCTTTCCACTTCAACTGTAGTTTTATAAAAGTTTGAGCTGTCGCAGGTAATTCTTCTATAGCACTTAAAAATGACTTAGACATCGCACACTTCATTGCTGCTTTTATTTGTTTTGTCTGTGTTCTGCATTTCTGACGCAATTAGTTTAATTTTCTTGTCAGTCTTTCGACAGCATTTGATGATTCCTGCCTCGAGCAGCGTTTCTTTGTGGCTGCTGAAAGAAAAGATAATCTATTTAATAAAATGCTTTACAGTCACTGGCAATGCGAAGCCTAAAATAGGTCCTTTATATTAAGGGGCAAGCAAAATTATAAAATAAAATGTATAAATAAGCAATATATAGAATAATAGTTAAATGTAGTTTACTGGGTCAAAGTAATTATATGATATAGAATATTTGTAGTTAATATTTATGGATACAAAAAAAAAAAAAATTAAGGAAACTAGGAAGGGTGTTTTTTTAGATATGAAATCATCTAATAACATCTCCCGCCCTTGGGCGAAGCGCGAGGGAGTGTTAGACTTTTACTGACAGAAAATCCACTCCTGTTCTATTCTTCTTTGCCTTCGTTCCAAGGCCCCGGGGTTCATTTTCGCACAACCCATGAGGAAGGGGTAATGCCACGTTTCGTTACGTTAACTGCTGTGGCAAGGATCATCATTGGTGCCTGACGTGCCAGACAATGTTTGACCTACATAGTATCTATTAGGGCCAAGTCACTCCTAAGCGACTGCCTGCAAAGCAACTAATTGCAATGATCGCAGATAGCTTCTGGCATGATAAGCGAATTTTTTTTTAATTGATAAACATAGCCGCGGAGAAACTACGTTCAGCTTGGATTAACATTGCCGACATCAAAATTTTGCTACTGCAGTTAACATTATAATATACCATTATGCAATTTCCATTTTTAAATAAAGTTTACTAACCATTTGATAAGGTTTTCGACTCTGTATTAACTTCTAACTTTAGACAACTGGATGTTGATGGCTCTACCACTGGAAACTGCTCAGTTGATGGTTGAACAATTTGTTCAGTTTGTAGCAAATCTGCAAATCAAATACATACTTTATTTAATATATATATTTTAGATAAATAGATAAAATAAGTGAATAAGTAAAGTTTTGATAGATAACCTGCATGCATATAGCTTTTAACTTATTACAAAAAAAAAAACGTTTTTTATTTCACACTTTTTAGTTTTGATACACCTCTAGAGTACCTATTTCTCATGACAATTCCTATTAATCCAAACACTGGTCAGATACATTGTTTTATTATAAAAGTTCCGTGTCTATCTTCTACCTTCCGGCTCCAGGATCCATCATCAGACGCATTAATTAATTACAGAATTCCGCTGCCTATATGTTGGCTTCATCATTATCATCAGATCGCTTCGATGATACCATTTTTCTTTATAACTATTCAGAACCATTTATTTATTTGTATTGTCATAGTCACACAACTATCTTCATTATAATATTTATGCGAGTATGAAGTTACGTTGGCCATTTCTGGTCTTCTTCCCTAAGCAATGGAGTTCTAATGTAACAAAAAAATACAACCGAAAAGATGACCTCCTCCTTTTTTAGGGTTCCGTAGTCTGCTAGGAACCCTTACAGTTTCGCCATGTCTGTCTGTCCGTCCGTCTGTCCGTCTGTCTGTCTGTCCGTCCTCGCTTAATCTCTGTGACCGTTAGCACTAGAAAGCTGAAATTTGGTACCAAATATGTATATCAATCACGCCGACAAAGTGGTAAAATAAAAATAGGAAAAAAATGTTTGATTAGGGTAGCCCCCTATATGTAAAGTGGGAAGTGATTTTTTTTTAATTTCAACCCTAACGTGTGATATATCGTTGGATAGGTATTTAAAAATGAATAGGGGTTAACTAAAATCATTTTTTGATAATGTCAATAATTTCGGAAATAATTGCTCCAAAAGTAAAAAACGATGTGTCCCCCCCCCTCTAACTTTTGAACCATAAGTTTAGAAAATATGAAAAAAATCTGAAAAGTAGAACTTTACAAGCACTTTCTAGGAAAATTATTTTGAACTTGATGGAAAGAACAGTTTTTGTACAAAAAAGACAAAAAGGTTGTAGAAAATAATTTCTGGACTAAGTTTGTAGTATAATCGTATATGCAAGCATTTTTTTTAAACTCATCAGTGGTTACACTTTATTGTGACGGACGGGAAACTACGGAACCCTACACTGAGCGTGGCCCGACATGCTCTTGGCCGGTTTTTTGAAGTTGATTAAAAATTATAACTTGGTCTTTAAGGTTAGGTAAAGCAAAAGGTTAAAAAGTGTAGTGTTACATTTTGTACCCTTTTATAGAAATAAAAGTTAACTTACCACTTGGTAAGGTTGTTGGTTCTGCTTCTAATTGCAATGTACCTGATGTAGTTGGTACGACCTCTGGAAATTGCTGAGGCTCGTACTGCTTTGTACACTTCTTGGCAAGGCTGTAAATCAAATATTTGAATTCTTATAGTCTGTCTAAAAAGTCAAATGATTTGGGTAATTTTTAGTAGGGTAAAATGAAATCTGATGTCAACACTGGTTCAATAATCAAGATTGATTAAGAGATATTGAACATTCTTTACTACTAGAAGAACCTTATAAAAAGTATTGAATATAAGTATTATTTAAATATTAGCTGTGCCCGCGTTTCGTCGAGTGGACTACAGGATTTTGAATTTATTTTTTCTAAAATAATAGTTGCTTATGTTACTCCTTATTACATCAGCTACCTGCCAAAAAAAGTCCCGTCAAAATCGGTCCAGCCATTTCAGAGATTAGCCCGGACAAAAAGACAGACAGACAAAAATTTTAAAAAGTGTTATTTTGGTGTATGTACATATATTCATATGCATGTAGTAACAAGCAATTATTTCAATATTACAAACAGACACTCCAATTTTATTTATATGTATGGATCATTAGAGGACTTTTTAACATTAAAAAGTGCAAAAGATTTTTCATTTAGAATATACCTATTTCAGTTATTACAAAAGTAGGATTAGGTATTTAGAAAAATATAAGTATGTTTATCAGTTGTCTAGTACCCATAACACAAGCTCTGCTTAGCTTGGGACTAGACGGCGTTGTGTGATAGTTGTGGAATTATTATTATTATTTGCAAAGATATAATAGTGTTGTATAAAGTAATAAAATAAATCTAGAATTGTAAGACAAATCTAATTCTAAATATCCTATTCTGCTTAATGATACATCATTGCTAGCCATACTACGATCAACATCTGTTATAGAACTATCATAATCTCAAAAAAAATGTGAATGACAACTGAAATTCTCATTGCCAACAGCAGATTTTTTTATTCCTTAAAAAATTCCCAAGTCGTTTGACTTTTTAGTCATTAATGAATTCTATTTTTTTTTAATTCATTAAAC
This sequence comes from Mythimna albipuncta, assembly GCA_929112965.1. Classification (NCBI taxonomy): domain Eukaryota; kingdom Metazoa; phylum Arthropoda; class Insecta; order Lepidoptera; family Noctuidae; genus Mythimna; species Mythimna albipuncta. The sequence continues at coordinate 4,556,393 of OV815959.1, read as the reverse complement.
CCCAAGCGAACGCCGGCATTCGCGCACCTATGGTCTTTCTATTGCGTCTGTAATTTGCACGATTGAAAGGTTAATTGACCAACATGTTTTAGACCCTCTTAGGAAATATTATGGAAAACAATATAATAAAGTATTGAATATTTGAAGTGCATTGCATAATAAAACTTACTTAAATTCATTGTAGGAATAGTATTTCCTGTTAATTGTTTGCTTGGTGACTTAAAATAATCCTCAAAGTGTCGGTGGCAAATACGAATTGAATTATATATGTAGTTATTTCCTCTCTCTTGAGTTGCAGTGTCAAGTATAGGATATTATTATATATTCCCATTTGGGGAATCGGTGAAGAGGTCCTGTAAATTATAATTAGATTTTATAACTAACATGACTCTATACACAATGTGATGCAATCCATAGATATATCATAGATGGATTGTAAGATTAGCTGTTTTACATAACTACTAGCTGTAATATGAAAAACTGCTGAAACCCGTTCAGCTGGATTATCAATGTTATTCATTCAACAAAACCGCTATCCACATTTAGACATCTTAAACAACAGCTAACAGTAACAGCAGCAGGTAACAGTTATATAACACCTGCTGGGTTGGTAGGTATTATGAAAACACTAAAAAACATTTTTTTGTAAATAAAATAAAATATTGGTTACTTAGATCAATACGCAGTTAATTTCAAGTAGCTATTTTAATTTGTGAATAATATGTTTTTTTTAATATTTGATTACTTTGTTAATGCGAGTGTTTTCTATTGTTTTATTGAATCACTTTTAAATGTAAGACTTTGGGTTCACATTCAGTAAAACTAAAAAATACATTAAATCTGATCAGTAATTATCTATTAGACTACCATTCTCAAAAAGAACCAACCATTTCCACTATGGGAAAATCATCAGATGTTTGTTATTGGGCCATAACTTTGGGCTTATTATTTTAGATTTCGATTAGGTATTCATTGATATTTGCTGCTTGACTTGTTGAGGTATAACAACTAAATGTTCACTGTAATGTACTTAGCTAAGGCTAAGATGAGCTGTTGTCAGAATGCTCAGAATAAAGTGTAGTATTATAGTGAGGCAGTGATATATTTTAGTATAATCAACTGATAATGGAATTGGGTGCACAATGTTGACTCTAAATAAGTAGTTCTCAGTTGATACTTTCGGTCTTCCATAAAATGTACTTATATAAATACTTAGGTTACTAGTTAATAATTTAGTAATAAATACACTTACCATCAATGACACATCCAAAAAAGCATTTTAATTGTGTTGGTTTCGGCATTTTCAAAACCAAGTCCGCAAAAACAAACGAAGTGTCCGTGTGATAAGCGCCAAGTTATCAGTAAAAGCTATCATCAGTCCGGGGTCCAAGTAACAAGCCAGGTGATGTCGTAACACGTAGAATATCAGAAAATCCGTAATCAAGCCAAGTCGTAATAAATAACACAATAAACGCACAATGATCTCAGAGCAACACAATACCACAAACCGCAAAACCCAAAACGATTCCATTTAAATATGAACGAACTTCCCCGCGTTCCGAGTTGCGTCAAAAGCGATTACATCGCGAATCCGACCAACGCGCAACGTCACAAATAGTACTCAATAGTCCTTACATTTTGTGACTATTAAATTTGGTCGGGTTCGCGATATAATCGCTTTTGATGTAATTCGGAACTAAGGGCTAGATTTCCCTAAACACATCATTGGGTTTCCGTTGTGAAAAAAAACACTGATAATGATATTATTTATAATAATTTGATCCAACCGGTACAATTTATTGTTATTCCCTGTTTTAAAATAAATTTTTATTAACATTATTTTTAAACAAAAGTTTCCCTGGTGTAGCTACTGCCCTCTATTATATTTTTTGTGTCAACTCAATGATTAACTCGGAACCTCCACCACTTGATGGCGTTAGTTTGTATGATATTTTTTGAGCTTCGACAATGTAGGGAAGTTTCACCCGCCTGATTGCGACCATAGACTTTGACGTGATTTTTTTCGGCAAAACAATGTTGCCAATTTAATTTAAAAAAAAAACTCCAGGTTACGCTTTCAGTAGACGCACTCTATGTAAGGTTTTAATAGAAAACAGGAGATCTTGGGTCTAATCAAGTTGGCGACCCCTGGTCTACAGTGTGTCGGACGACTAAACTGCCAGTGCCAAGTTTAAAAAAAAAAAAAAGTTTAAAAATTAAACAAACTGTCAACCACTGTCAACAGTGTCAACTGTCAATCTTTCTTCTGTCTGTCTATCGAGCGAGAGGTAAACAGAAAAATTGAAAATGGTTTATAAATGGTGTGTAGTACCAAAATGTACAAATACATCAGTAAAAACTCCAGAAAAGCTCTTTGTAAGCGTTCCAAGACATGCTAGGGTGCGAAAAAAGTGGTTGCTGCTGGCTCGTAGAAATCCAAATGACATTGGGGCAGATTCACAAGTTTTTTTCTGTGAGGATCATTTTGAGGTGAGTAAACAAAATTATTCAGCAAATTTACCCCTGTAGTGATATGCTTACCAGCAATTTGTTCATTATTATTGTCATCTTTTATTTCATTTGTACACTAATTATTAATTACATTTTTTAAATATTTCAAAAATAAAAATAAAACGTATAAAAATATAAAAACAGTGTCCCACCAGTATCGGGAACTGGATCCAACCTACCGACGGTCAAGACGCTTGAAAAAGAAACCTAACAATACGAGCAGTGTCCAGGAGTACCGCTTTATGAATCAAGCCCTTGTTGTTATTATTTAGTAAGAGACACTCGGCTATTAGTTGATGCGTGATACTCTTTAGACTTGTATTTTATTTGCGTTCAAATTTCACAGTATTATAAAGGTGTTTTTTTTTTTCAGATGGAGCAAGATATTGCAAACTACACTCAGTACAAAATGGGCTTTAGCAAGAGAAAACTCCTAGTGATTGGAGCGGCACGATCAAAGTTTTACTGTCAACAAGATAGCAGGAAAAGAGGTGAAAGTATGTAAATGTGACATATTAATACTTATAGTAAGGCTCATTTTGTATTATAAACTCTTACTTTTACTAAAACTATGCTGCGGCTGTAAGGACAAGGAGCCTATTGGACCCAAAAGCAAAACTAAGAGTATGAAAGCTTGTTGAAAAAATGTTTGTGTATTAGCTATAACACCACTCGAACACACTTCTAGGGTGTTGTTAACATTTTTTTATTAGTAATCACACCACCATAATGAAATTCTAATACAAAACATATGTGAGCTGGTTTTATTAGGACCTCTTTTTTTGAAATACCTGGAAAAAAAATTAGGTGTTGGTGGTAATGGAATCCAATCCCACATCAAAAATCCTGGACTGAGCCCAAGTCGTCAACAGTGCATAGTGATACATCTGCTCCTTGAAGAGATGTCAGTAAACTGTAGGGGCTCAGTAGGGCCAATGCCTGCTAGGGCTGCAGGGGTTTTCTGGTACGGAAACCCATAGCCTTAGAATGTAGAGGCCAACTGCAAGACAAAGGAGTGGTTTACTAAAAAATGTTTTATATAATTGATTGAACAAATTTAAAATATAATTAAACTAACTAACCAATTTTCAATTAAATTGTCATAACTCATTGAGTGACAGGACAGAATGGACATTAAGTCCGCATAAGTACTTTTACATATTTTATATAAAGACTAAATAAATAAATAAATGGAAGAAAAAAACTGTTGCGCCGACCCTAAATAAAATGGGTCAAGGGCAGGAAGAAGAAGAAGAACTGAATTTAGTTTAGTTATGTAGTTCATTCCAAAAATTTAATTTTAATTTAATTTTGTTACATGTGTCGAATCGTCAAAATCGACCCACGCGTTTGATCTCGTACATTTGTATAAATTATGCTGCTATAGACAATTTACCTTCTATTGCATTACGCAGTCGGGTACAAAGGTAATCTCAAATTATTCAATTCAATAATTTGAAGTCGATCATTATATTTTTTTTTTACCGCCAAGCGCTTGAATGAAAATAATGATCGACTTTCACACCGAAAACTTTAAAACGCTGAACGCGACCATAAATTTGACCCACACGAAATGACAATGACACTATTGATCGAATATATTGACAGTTGACACATGACATTGACGGATGCTTGCTAGCCGAGCTAAATATTTATCTAATTGTGAATAATGCGGATAAAATAATCTAAACAATTACAAAAATAAATTAGTTATAACGAGCTGCCACCATATTTCTGTTCTTTAACGTGTCTGCGCTATAAAATGTCACGAGATTATGTTCGAAAAAAGTGTGCTAAATGTAATATTACTGCATCCGAGGATAAAAGCCTGAACTTCCACAGATTTCCTTTACCCGGTAAACATGGAATGTCAAGGTACATAAAAGATTATATTATAACAAAACAGGCAGAGGTATACCGTGTCCACATTTCGCCGTTAAGTCTTTTGTAATAAAATTAACTAATTTAATTTTTGTTTATTTGGTGTACAATAAAGATTATAATAATAAATAATTTCCTAAATTCCCTAATATCCTATATTAGTTGTTGGTGAAAGATCATAAGCAATTAATTCACGATTCGCCAATGATATTCAAGATTCATTTCTCTTCCTTGGCGGCTAAGCTGGGCCTCATGTTTGATCAAATCAACCACTCTAGCCTTGAGGTTGTCCTCAAAATAAACATAATACAAAGTAGACTCAAGAAAAGAGGTTGAATATGTCCAAAAGTGCCTTTACAAAAAGCCTCTTTTGAAACAAAACAAGATTAATTCATTAAACCCCAAGCGAACGCAGGCATTCGCGCACCTATTGTCTTTCTATTGTGTCTGTAATTTCCACGATTGAAAGGTTAAGAAATTGATTGATGCTCTGAAAACATCTGGTAGTTTGCTATACATAAAATACATGCATTAGTAGTGGAGTTGCAAACACCTGGCAGTATGACACAACAGATATGATCAATAAAAAAATTGTAAATGTGTTTAGTTTATCTGTCACTGCAATATAACAGTAGATAGAGGACATAGACAGACATTTCACTGCAGGCAAGAACTTAATTCAGTCAAAACATCTTTTTTCATTCAATAATTCCAGGTCTTGGGCATGGGCTAAATACTGTTACCCAGATGAAGACTGGTCAAGTGAGATATCATTGCAGAACTTGCATTTTGAACACAGGATGATATGCAGTAAGCACTTTGATAGATCCTGCTATACAACCGGTTCTAAGAAGAGACTAAACATTTTTGCTATCCCCAGTGACACAAAGGATTACTTAACAAAATATGACATCTCAGTTTATAAATCTCAAGTAAGTTTAACATTACTTGCTGTTACATAAACCTCATATTCAATGTAAATAAACATAGCACATTGTGTTAAAGTTCCATCATTCTAGTTTCGTTTTCCATGAATAATATGTTGACCATCAAAAAACTCCTCTTATTATATTTTCTTCTTCCAAAATTGGTTCAAGGATACCATTCTGTTTTCTCGTCTTTTCTGACATAGAATTGTTGATGTATGATGTATGAATTTTTTGTATCATCTAAAGATGCCTTTTTTGATCATCACTATTCAGAAATATAATTTTTGTAATAAAACAAAAAAAAAATATAAATAAAACACTTGTTTAAGTGTAAACTACAAAAAAACACAGAAGTAAGCACATACCTTTTTTACGACGTCCCATACACGTGGGGTTAAAAACGCCCGAGAATCAATTTTTGCGCGTGCACACACGATATCAGCGCGCGCAATATTGATAGGACGCGGAAATATTTAACTCCAGCTAGGTACTTTGAAATTCAGCATATTAGAGTGCATTATAATAGTTCAATGCTTTTTAAAAGTGTTGGGGTTAGAATAGGCTCTTAATAAACTAGTGCACCTCACCACCAACGATTGCATCACTGCTTACCATTGGGTGGGATTGCAGTCAAGCACTAGTTTATATTAATAAAAAAAAAAAAAAGAATAACCCCATCTTGTATGCCGAGGGTTAATGTTAGTAATAAAAGATCCCTATATGAATGGAACAAATGAGGAGGAATGAAGATGAGGTGGGAAATAATCTAATGATTTTTCTCTCTCTAGGGCAAAGCGAGAGGGTGTATCAGACGGTACAAGACTTACTGCCTAAAACTCACTCCTATGTTCCTTCTTTGAATAGGATAGAATAAACTGTATTGTACATCAAAACAGTACCAAAACTTATAAAATAACTTACGTCTATGGATACAATGTCGGTCATATCGCTAACAGCGATATCTACCAGACTAGCGTTCCAGGATTCCAGGGTTCCAGGGTTCCCTTTCGCTAACCTATGGTCCCAGTAATAGTATAGTATAGTACAACGGGCTGTTTTCCGCAACTCTACGACCAAAGCGCGTATTTTGTGTATGGGGGGGGGGGACAAATGTGTCATTCGATCCACCCCAGCTCCTCAAGGAAGGCCAGCAATGCCTTAATGTTACTGACCATTTCACGGAAGGTACCTAGGTGGGTGGGTAAAGTACTTAGTCCTGTATCTAGCGACCACAGGGCAGCTTAGAAGCAGATGTGCTGCTGTTTCGTCCTCCTCCATTCAGGCTCTGCATAGTGGGCTGTCTGTGACTCCTATGACAGAGAGGTGCTTACTAAATGCCCCGTGCCCAGTTACAACGGCCGTCACTTTGCGTAACTGTGGCTTGGTCAGTCGTAGGGCCTGTTTTGTGAAGCGGCCATCAATGGAGGGAAGTGCCTCCTTGGCCTGCCTGCAGTCATGTTCTATCCATAGTTTATGATGTAGATCCTTTGTACGTTTCCTTTCCAGATTGCGTAGGTATCCGAAGGCAAGCGGCACAATGGGTTCAGGCCCCATCACTGCCATACTCGAGCCCCTTCTTGCAAGTTCGTCCGCTGCATCATTGCCTCGAGAATCACTGTGTCCTTTGAAACATTGAATGGTTACTTGGTTGTGTTTACCCACCTGGTTGAGCCGTTGGTGACACTCGTATATCAGCTCAGAGTTGACTGTGTGGCTGTTCAGCGCCTGCAAGACAGCCCCAGTATACTTCGGCCCTATGGTTTTGCATCGGTATTTACATCTCTATGCGCCGCGCGTAGATCAGTACGCGCCACCCACTACTCAGGCTCGATCCGAAAGGTTATCGGATGGCCGCACGGCGATCTATCCATTGCTCGTCGTCCGCAAGCCCACGCCTACGGTGGCTGGAAACCAGGGTCGGGACCTCGGTGGCTGGGGCGTAAGGAAGTCCGTATCCTCATGCGTGCGGCCGCCTCCTTCCCGCAGAAGGAGGTAACCGCATTCCATTTCTTCTCGCTCCGGATCTTGTCCCGTACCAGGGCCCGGATATATCTCGACTTAAAACTAGCTAAACAATTCACAGTAGCATTTCTGGATAAAAAAAAATTATTAATAGCAGGATTAAGTTGGTGGGAAGTTCAATAATCCCTTCACCTCTGCTTTAAAGTGCGTTTCACTTTAGAAGTTCCTTTGCCGTAATGTTGGCTCCCCTGTCTGTCTACAGAAATAAGAAGGGATAAAAGAAAAGAGTTGCTGACTCTACCAAAATTTTTGTACGAAATGTGAAACAAAATCGATTTTAACGGCAGTTGCACCACTTTCAGGAGAATTATGAGGAGAATGGGATTTTATTTAAAAAAAAAAGAATATTATGAATAAGTCTATGAAAACCATTGTCCACTGAGTTCATAAATATTTACTAAGTAAGGTATAAACTCTCAAGTCATTAAAAATTTCGGAAGAAAATCCCAAAACGAAGCCTTTGATGAAATAGTTATATTCCTTTTTCTCTTGTTTCAGTTAGAAATGAAAAACAAAACGGAATTGATAAGACGTAGTAATAATCTGAAACAAGAAGCTGAAATGGATACAGGTGAATCTTCTATTGGAACCACAAGCATGAGTGACACAGATACAACATTGGGTGAGAAATTGGTCATATTGTGTTGAGAGAAATTGAGGTGGTTTTGTCACTTCATGGAAGTCATAATTATTTAAGTTTACTTCCTAGATACTTATAGCGTAAGTACCTGCCTAATTGTGCATTAAACAATGAATATGGCTATTTGAAGATTGGTAAGGTTACCCAAGGATTCCCAGAACCTACACATAATTTGCAAAGTAAGGAAAACAGAAAACATCATCTCCCTACCCTAGCCGTAAGCCACTGTACCGTAGCTACAAGTAGCTTGGGTTTGGCCTCCGGTCTAACCGGGTGCGGCTTAATATTTGTATTTTACATGGAGCAACTGCCTATCAGACCTACAACCCTGTAACTGGGAAACAAGACTCCTTGGATAGACTGACAGTCTATCAGTCTAACAAATCAAATATCTACCAGTGACAAAACGGGACAGCTTTACGTCCGAGCCACGGGTGTGATAATGTCTTAGATAAACTTGGAAAGTACATATGAATTGAAAATTTCAAATTGGTAATTTGCCCAGTTTCGAACCCGCATCCTCATCTTTGTCATCACAACTTTCTAAGCGAGGAAAACAAAGTTTTAAATTATTATTATTCTTAGATACAAGGCCAAGAGTAACAGCGGAGCAAAGCAGTATTCTTTGCAATTTTTTCGAAGAGAATCCTGAAATTGTAAGAGGGTATAAGCGGTCGCCGAAATGTCTGGATGAGGTTCAGAACAAATGGAAGAAGATAACACCACACCTCAATGCTGTTGGACCACCGAGAGATCACAGGTCTTGGGCAAAGGTATGGATATTTTATTACAGTAAGCATAGGTTCAAATTTTTTTTTGCCTCATGCCTTTGGACTTTATCACACTAGTGGTTTGTGAGGGACCGCGGGGCAGGGCGGGCGCGCAGAGAATGCGTGGTGAACACGCCGCGGCTACACAGCGAAGACGAGAAAGTCGCAACGTTTTCAACGCGTCTTTGTAGCAAGTTAACGACGTACAATACACTCAGTAACAAAATGGATTCCGACAAGGAGATACTGCTGTTGGCTTTGTTACTTCGGAGACACTGAAGACCCTCAGCTCGTTGCCGGATCTTTTTGCGCGTCCGCAACAAATTCACTGCGCATGCGCATCGTATTCGTTGCGCGCCCGTAGCGTATTCGTACTTCGTAGCGCACCTGCTCCGCATTGAGAACTCTCTTGCAATCTGCTAGTATGATAAAGCCCCTCTTCTTTGCAGTGCATCTAAAATTTACTGCTGGCTTCAAGGTTACTATCTGTTTTACCACTTTTAACTATCCCTAATTTTAAACATCACTTGAAGTGTGTTTATGTAATTCGTAAAACAAGAACTAATTAATTGTCAAGGTAATAATAAAATTATGTTACAGTATCTTTGTGACATGAAGGCAAAATTAAAGAGGAAGAGCATAAAATGGCGGCAAAGCTCTGATGGCAAGGATCCTGTAATGTGCAATATTGATGATTTCAGTGAAATAAGGTTAAGAATGTTACAAGTTCTTCGTGCAGAGGTATCAAAGTCACAGGTGATCTTTATTTTTAGATTTATTAAAGCTCGTGCTCGGCTCCTCTAGTATAGAACCACCAGGATCTATTACACTACGCGTTATTCAGACTCGTTTTGTCTATGGTTTGACGTATCTAGTCTATGGTTCGACGTATCGCGCAGTGTAATAGGGGTTTGACTGTCTTTCTATGAATGAAAAATAGTACGAGTCGGAATATCGCACGCGATATTCAGCGCGGTGTAATAAGCCCTTAAGATGCACTTAATGTTTGTATGGGAATATGATTAAAAAAAAAAATATCTAAAGAATACAGAATTATAAATTGTATTGTCAACTAAGGTCCCAATTTCTCCCTAAATTAACATAAAATAAATTTCAGGATTCTCACACATCAGACTTGGAGACAACGCACGACAACAGTTGTCATGATTATAATAATGAAGTTGAAACTTACGAAATGGACACATTACCAGAAGAAATACCAGATGTTAAACCAAAATTAGAATTAATCCAACAAAACGATTTAGTTATACAAGACACCCCGCCACCTGACTTGCAGCCACGACAGTTGGCTTTTGAGGACGAATTTGACCACTTTGGCAAAAATGTAGCTGAGCAACTACGAACTTTGCCCTTATTGGTTGCTTTAGAAACACAGGAAATGCTTTTGAAAGTATTAAAGAAGCAACGGCTAAAAGTGCTGAGTACATCAGATCCATTGACTAGTAAATAAGCTGTTATTTTTAATAAATATTTTTGTAAATAATTCCATTGTAAATACAAATTATGTAATGAAAATTAATATAAATTCTTTTATTTTATATTGTTATCATCATTTCAGTGGAAAGACCACCACTGTTGGATATAGGCCTCCCCCGAGTGTCGCCACGACGACCGGTCTTGTGCGTCTCGCATCCTACAGATTCCCGCGATCCTCAGCAAGTTATCGGACTACAATGGAGGAGGCCTTCTTATAGAATAGAATAGAATAAACTTTATTGTACGCCAAAATAGTAACAATTTCACAGAAACTTAAACCTATGTGCACATCGGCGATCTTATCGCTGAAAGCGATGTCTTCCAGTAGTAAGTACATCTTTATATATATAATTCTTCTGTGAGTGTGTATGTCACTGAACTTCTCTCAAACGACTGGACCGATTTTGATGAAATTTTTTGTGTGTGTTCAAGGGGATCTGGGAATGGTTTAGATTCACAATTTGGTAGGCCCTACCCTACCAAATTGTGAATCTAAAGAGTGTGAGTCTAGAGTAGGTAGAGTTGACAGCTTAGATAAAAGGTAACTATTAGGCGGTACGAAGTTTGCCGGGTCAGCTAGTATATACATATATACAATATATAAATACATATATATATATGCTGCTTTTTCTGGTACATTGACAAAATTCCAAAACCTTTTGACCATCTATGTGGTGCGTCATTTGCCCAGCCGGATCTCACAGCCACTTAAAGGTGATACTTCGTGGGACCTTAGTCCTCCTGCGGATATCGATCCGATTACGCAAGGAAACTCCCTCTCTAATGGCCTTTGGGTTTAAGATTGATGTAGCCCATTGTGAGCAACCACTTTTCAGACTCAAATCCATAAGTCATCACCGGCAAGACGGGACATTGACTTTCTCTTGAGACACAGGCCCAAGAAAATGCCAAGTAGCTTTCCGAACACGGCCCAGCTGAGGATCCAATTCACTTCTTTCTCAGAGTTACGAGTAGTCGTATTCCAGTAGTAAGTACATCTTTATATATATAATTCTTCTGTGAGTGTGTATGTCACTGAACTTCTCTCAAACGACTGGACCGATTTTGATGAAATTTTTTGTGTGTGTTCAAGGGGATCTGGGAATGGTTTAGATTCACAATTTGGTAGGCCCTACCCTACCAAATTGTGAATCTAAAGAGTGTGAGTCTAGAGTAGGTAGAGTTGACAGCTTAGATAAAAGGTAACTATTAGGCGGTACGAAGTTTGCCGGGTCAGCTAGTATATACATATATACAATATATAAATACATATATATATATGCTGCTTTTTCTGGTACATTGACAAAATTCCAAAACCTTTTGACCATCTATGTGGTGCGTCATTTGCCCAGCCGGATCTCACAGCCACTTAAAGGTGATACTTCGTGGGACCTTAGTCCTCCTGCGGATATCGATCCGATTACGCAAGGAAACTCCCTCTCTAATGGCCTTTGGGTTTAAGATTGATGTAGCCCATTGTGAGCAACCACTTTTCAGACTCAAATCCATAAGTCATCACCGGCAAGACGGGACATTGACTTTCTCTTGAGACACAGGCCCAAGAAAATGCCAAGTAGCTTTCCGAACACGGCCCAGCTGAGGATCCAATTCACTTCTTTCTCAGAGTTACGACTACTCGTAACTCTGAGAAAGAACGTGAAAAGTGAACATGAACTCTACAGTTCATGTTCACTTTTCTTGCACTGACCGACATTTGACTATTCAAAAGTGCCTGCAAATGGTCTATTTGAAATAAATGTATTTGATTTGATATAGGGAGTTGAATGCTGTCTAGACAGTTAGCCACTTTAAGCAAATGGGTGGGTAGAAACTATGCCGCTGACCGCAAATAACTACAAGGGTTGATAAAAGGGTAGGTCCATAAAAATCATGATGATGCCTCCTATACATGAACTCGGTTTCGCCTGAGTCACAGAACTGATTTCCTGGTTTTAGAATAAATTAAAAGCATTCTTCATAAACGGTAACCTAATGTCAAAATTGGACTTGACAACTGTCAAATTGGAAATTGTCACTGTCACACCGCATGTCAAAATGTCGATTGTCGATTTTGTTTGTTTATTATTTGTTGTCTGCGTGATTTCCTAAATAATATTGACTGTAAATAAAATTTATCAGTAGCGCATTCATCAAATAATTTCCTTTTGTAACAATATGTATAACCGTGTGTGCCGCGCATGTCTCACAACACAAGCATCTTTTACTTATTTTATATTCGAGAATATTTCTCCTGAAACGTATTGTTTTTGTACTTCTGTCCAGGTAAGAGAGTATGGTTTTCATATATTAAAAAAAAGATATTCACGAAGTTTATGTGAGTTCGACCTTTATCAACGAAATGACCACCTATGATATCGCTTTTACATCGATAGAGCAGGGGTGGCCGTGTCGTAACAGCCCTGAGTTACGAGTTGTAGATCGTCGTTCAAACCTACATTTCATCACCACTGATCTCAAAACGGTGAAGAAAACATCTTGAGGAAACCGGCATGTCCTAGAACCAATAATTCGAAGACATGTGACATTCACCAACCCACGGTGGGCCCGCGTAGTGGATTACGGTCCATTCCCTTTCCTAGAAAGACGGCCCGAGTCCCAACAGGGGGAACATTAAAAAGGCTGATTATGCTATATTTCAATATCGCTGGGAGGCGACCTATGTCCAGTTCTGGATATCTTTTAGTTGATGTTGATCATAGTTAATGTTCAATCCCTATGTCAATAACAATCACTTAAAATCCTTTTCAGGTATCCAAAAATGAACAGTTGCCCAGAGGTGTCTGTAACTCGTGCTATGAGCTCCTAAAGAAATACTCTGAGTTCAAGCAAACATGTCTACAGTCACAGGCTACTCTACTTAAACTTGCAAAAGATTTTAAAGTTGAAGTAGATATAAAAACCGACTGTGACCCAGATGAAAGTCATGAAGATGAAATTAAGACTGAGATACAGGATATTGCTGTGAAAATCGAAGACAAAGAAATTGATAATGGTATGATTCTACTTTATAAAATAGTGGCTGCCTTATTATTAGTGTGGTTTTTGCTTTTTTCATTAATTCATTAAACTTCAAGCGAACACCGGCTGTCTTTCTATTGTGTCTCTAATGTCCACGGTTGAAAGGTTAACATAGAGTAAAACTACTACTAACCAGTAGTTTTTGTTGATTATGAATCAATAATTTCATTTCAGATTATACAGATGATGTTGATCATCATGAATATCTAGAATCACCTGAAGAAAAACATTTCAAAAGGTTGGTTAAATATAAAAATGGTTATAAACTTTGGGACCAATTTCCATATACTTTTAAATTACTTAAATATTCCAGAAAAGCAAAGAAATTGGTAAAATTAAAACAGCACCAAGTTTCAAAGCCAGTAAAGAAGAAATTTATTTACACTTGTGATGTTTGTCAAAAGAAGTTCAATTTCAAGGAAAGATTCGAAGCACATAAGCTTGAACATGAAGGTAAAATAGTAAGTGTTATTATCATTATTGTTTACCTAGTCTTTTCCCAACTCAGGCTAAGGCCCGGCGCCCATTATCGGCATCAGCATCAAAAAGGATCTTTCGGCATCCCTCATACAAGCGCACACTGTCGGAAATATATGCATGTAGGGATGCCGAAGGGTGCCGAAGGATCCTTTTCCTTGCCGATGCCGATAATGGGCGCCGGGCCTAAGAACTCACGTAGCGGCAGGGCCGAGCCGACTTTAGCCTGCGCCTGTGTGCGAAACCTATGGAGCGCCTTTTTTTTTGTTGTTAAACAAGACATAAATATTGTCTTAGGAGATGTTTACCGATGTACACATTTAAACTAAACTATAAAGAATTTGTTGTGTAACAAAAATATTTTAAACTTACGCTATGGCGCCTGTGTGCACCGCGCACTTCGCACTTATGCGCGGCTTGGCCCTGTGTAGCGGTTTTCACCTGCGTCCGCCGCGATAGAAGAAACAGCTATTATATCAAAATAATATTATCTCAAAACACACGGGACCGCAGATTTACGCGGTCACGCAGCAGCCGCGGTTGCGATTTACGCCCGCAACCCTGTCGGGCAATCTTTGCAAGGTATGCGGTTGCAAGACGGGCGGTGAAATGATCGGTGCTCGGTCGCCCGCCAACCGACCACCGAGCGTACCGTTAATCATCGGGGCTGCGGGCGACCGCGGGGTTCTACTAGTTGCTAGTCGGTATAGCGGGAGCCGCAAATAACCGCGCACACCGCGGGCGTAAAAGCTGTCCTGAAATGTGCTTTAATTTTTTAATAAAATAAATAAATAAAATGGGTGAAAACCGCTTCGTGAATTTTTAGCCTTTTATCGTTTCCGCAAATGTAGCGCCCTGAAATCGCCGAAAGGTTAAATACATTACTTGTTATTTCTCTTTTCAGGCAACAATCCACTGCTTGCCATGCAACAAAACCTTTGTGACATGGAGTGGTCTGAAACGTCACAAAGAGAACGACCACACTCAAGTGAGCCTCGAAAGTCTGAAGTGTCATATATGTGGGAAGATCTACAAGAGCCGGCAGACACTGAAAATGCATGAGAAGGTACATGAGAACCGGAAACTGATCATGTGCGATGTTTGTGGGAGAGGACTCACTTCGGCTGTTGTTTTGAAGGTAATTTCTATTCGAAACTAGCTGGTGCTCGCGGCTCCGCCCTCCTGAAATTAGTACTTTACGAGGCTATTTATATGCAAAATTACTAATTATGAATTCAACTGTTAGTGGATTTTCATTTATTGCGTCGGAGTAAGACTTAGATGAAGTTGAAACAGGACCTTGGACAAGAAAAGTGATGCGTATACGTTGAGGTGGGGGAGTTCGGCTGTAGAGCAGTGGTGGCCGAGTGGCAACGGCCCCGACTTACGAGTTGTAGGTCACGGGTTGAAACCCAGCAATGCACATTACTTTGTGTAATTTATTTCATCACCACTACTCTCAAAACGGCGAAGGAAAGCATCGTGACGAAACCGGGATCCTAGAAACAACAATTCGAAGACATGTGACATCCACCCGCGTGGAACACCCGCATCCGGGCCCGCGTTGTAGATTACGATCCATTCCCTCTCCTAGAGAGGAGGCCTAAGTCCCAGCAATGGGAACATTATAAGGCCGACTATGCTATGCTATGGGGGAGTTAAGGCTGTAGATGCTTTATTCGCAGATCTTCCAACAATCAATATAAGCGATTTTCTATTTTTCAGGCTCACTTAGAAACACACAAAGAGCACAGAGAACGAAGTTTCACATGCGATCAATGTGGAAAGAAGTTTTTCACGAAAACGATACTACGAACGCATGTGACCCGAAGACATTCCGGCCGCAAGTTCATATGCCAAGTATGTTCGCACACTTTCACTGACAAATACAACTTGGCCAAACATTTGCTCATACATGAAGGGAGTAAGTTGTATAAGTGTGAGATTTGCAACAACTCTTATGCCACACCTGCAACTTTAACAGAACATAAGCGGCTGCATTCTGGCGAGAGGCCATTTGTATGCAGCTACTGTTTAAAGACATTTGTGTCGAGGAAAAGACTGATCGATCACGTAAGAATACATACGGGGGACAAGCCACATAAGTGCACGCTATGTGAACAGCGGTTTACGCAAAGAGGGACGCTTAAAAGGCATATGAAGGTACATGATAGGGCTGTGCCCACTCTAAATTGAATGAAGAAGTTTCTTGATGAAGAAAAATGGAAAATAATAAACAATCAGTAAATATTTTTTTTTAAAAACCATCGAAAAACTGAGAAATTAATTAGGTATTTAAGTTTAAGCACAATAATGGCAATCTCTTACTGGAGTGTCGTCATTTAGTTTAAATGAAATCGTCGCATCACAAAATAATAATAATAATCATTTATTTGCAAACAAGTGTCATTACATTTACATAAATGCTCTGCCTTCTGAACTAGGTAGTGAATCTGTATCTCAGGAGACAGAAGAAGAAAATGCACTCATCACATATTTTACGCACAACTGCTTGTCTTTGATACATTGGTGGTCTATTTTTAGGGTTCCGTAGCCAAATAGCAAAAAACGGAACCCTTATAGATTCGTCATGTCTGTCTGTCTGTCCGTCCGTATGTCACAGCCACTTTTTTCCGAAACTATAAGAGCTATACTGTTGAAACTTCGTAAGTAGATGTATTCTGTAAACCGCATTAAGATTTTCATACAAAAATAGAAAAAAGCAATAAATTTTGGGGGTCCCATACATAGAACTGAAACTCAAAAAATTTTTTTTTCATCAAACCCATGCGTGTGGGATAGGTCTTCAAAAATGATACTGAGGTTTCTTATAACATTTTTTTTCTAAACTCAATAGTTTGCGCGAGAGACACTTCCAAAGTGGTAAAATGTGTGTGTGTCCCCCCTCTAACTTCTAAAATAAGAGAATGATAAAACTAAAAAAAATATATGATGTACATTACTATAAAAACTACCAACGAAAATTGGTTTGAACGAAATCTAGTAAGTAGTTTTTTTTTAATGCGTCATAAATCGAAAAAAAATACACTATTATTAAAACATCGATCAAAGTTACAACACATTCCAAGAACTTTTATATTATGTTACTTGCTGCTACGGAACCCTTCATGGGCGAGTCCGACTCGCACTTGGCCAGTTTTTTTATTTCACCACAATGGCAAAGGGTCGTGTGACGTCATCGTCGTGTGAGGAAAGACGTTCAGATACAACTTTAATCCTCCAAGGGTTAGGGGTTGTGGTAAAAAATTATGCAGATCACGAATCATGTAGAAAACGGCAAATAAATGGTATTTTATTTATTTTGTTTTATTTTCTTTGACACCCGCGACTAGCGACTACCACAGGACCTCTATCGCCAATCGCTAAAACAAAGGACAATGGGCACTTTTGCATAGATTCCTTACCCGGAGCTGTATCAAGTTATGACATTTAATTCATTAAACTCCAAGCAAGCGCCGGCTTCAATCTCTTATCGTCTTTCTATGTGTCTCTAATTATGGTATTCGAAAGGGTTAATTTTGTTGTTTCGAAAGGGTTAGTTTACAACTTACGAAAAAAAAAATTGATATGTAAAAGTGTTTTTTAAAACCTATTTACAAAATAAATATCATTTATCATTGTAACGGCAAGAACTGTCAGAGATGTGCATGGAAAAAAAAGAATTATATTGTGA
Source organism: Mythimna albipuncta (assembly GCA_929112965.1). NCBI lineage: Eukaryota > Metazoa > Arthropoda > Insecta > Lepidoptera > Noctuidae > Mythimna > Mythimna albipuncta. The sequence continues at coordinate 4,538,933 of OV815959.1, read as the reverse complement.
AGAATGGAGTATACCAACTACAGCAATTCTAAGTTTACAAAACCGTTGATCAATTCCGGTAGAGATCAAATATTTCAGTCGGACAGATCAGTAGATCAAGAAAAAAACGAACCATACAATATAAATAAATGTCACTATATTGGATTTCGATTCTAAGTTTGAATATTTACTGCTCCTCAAAACATAAATGTTGTTGTCGATCTTTCTTAGAAACTATTTTTTATAAGTTAATGTTAACTTACGATTTCGGCAAAATAGGAATTAGAATTAAAAAAAAAAAACAACCAGATTATTCGTGAGCAAGTCTATTTGGAAATTAAATCATATATTCACTAACAAAACATCGATTTTAAGTTATGTAGGTATACCGTCTTGTGATTTTAGAAATACACAATATTTAACAAATATACTTACACAAAGACAACTTTGATTTCAAATAGAATTACATTTGAATCATTCTTTGATAGGTACCCTGCCTTGAGGAGATTTTCGATTCTTTCAAAATTGCAGTTTTTAACAGAAAACCATATTTCTTTCGTTCGCTATCGGAAAAACAATACACAACGTAATAATACAGAATTTATGTGTTTAGGTACGTGTAGCATTATCATTTATTTCACACCTTTAATTCCGTCTCCTACCTTAATGATTGGCCAGAAGTTGCTAAGGAGAGAATAACGGAAGGGAGGCCTTTGCCCTGCAGTGGGACACAGCGGACTCATAATAATAATAATAATTCTGTCAATCTACATCAGACATCAGTATTCCACTGCGAGTACTCTGCCACGCTCCCTTGTAACCTAGCCCTTAGTAATATATTCTGTGGTTTATCCGCATTCTCTGCATCCTTCTGCATGTGTCCTTTCATATGCCTGTTCAGAGCACATTTCTGTATAAACGCTTGGTCGCATAGCACGCATTTATGGGGCTTTTCCCCCGTGTGTATCATTCTGTGGTTCCGCAAGTCTTTACGTGACATGAAGCGTTTGGGACAGAGGTCGCAGCCGTATGGACGTTCGCCTGCAATTAAATAAAGATTATATTACTATTTAAATTACAATATACTCTCTTTTAAAACTATTTTATTTTTTTTAAGGTCGTGACTTAAACGAATAAGGTGTGAATTTCATGAATAAGATCCGTTTGACTTCGAATCTAGTTGATTTTTTTTTTTGTAATCAATAATAATTCATTAGGTTATTCAAATTATCAATAATCAGATAAATATTATATTGATATTGGCATATTTATCCTTTAAATAAAAGTTATAATAAATATCTGACTTGTGAAAAATGAACCCTCAATATTATTAAGTATAAAAATAAGTAAAAATGACAAACCTGTGTGAGTTCTCATGTGCTGCACTTTAAAACTCTGACTTTTGAACTTCTTATCACAGTATGGACAAGAATATGGTTTCTCTGAAGAATGAGACCGCATGTGTTTAAACAGATCACCCTGAAGCAAAAACATTTATATGAGAGATCAAAATAGCTTATGTTACTTGTAATGCATTATTCAATCATTCCCGCGTGAGAGTTGAAAATTGTCCTAAAGGAACAATCTCCCGAGATAAAAAGAATCCTATATGCTATTCGAGAACATGGTCTGTACCAAGTCTCATCAAAATGTATCATTTTACATAATTACATACCTTGATATAGAACCTCATGTCACACACTTGGCAGGCTATGTTTTTGATACCCGTGTGCCTAATCAAGTGAGTCTTGAGGTTGCCTTGCTGTGCAAACTTCTTGCCACATTGTCCACAAATGTAATTCTTTTGATTACTGTGCGTTTCTAAGTGGGTCTAGAAAATAAATTAGCTTATGTTACGTAGAGTAAAGAGGCACAAATGGAGAGAATTCCAAGCATTGTAGAACTTAGGATATAGTAAAACTTAGGATCACGCGATCCTAAGTTTTACTATAACTAGTTTCCCGGTCTTACCTTCAAATTATAACTCTGCACGAACCTTGCATCACATATATGACAAACATGTTTTTTAATGCCCGCATGTATCATCTCATGATTCTTCAGAACATTCAAGTACGCAAAGTTCTTGCCACAAGTCAGACACTGATATTTCCGGACCCCCGTGTGTGTGCGGATATGACTGTGAAGGTTGCGGACGGTTGGGAATGCCTTGTCACAGTACTGGCATTTTATGTCGGGCTGGAAGACAAACAAGTATTTAGTAAGTTATTTTAACATTAGCTACTGCGAGCCGCTTTGCCGCGTGAAAGTACAATATTGCCCTAAGAAAACATACTACCGTGACCAACAAAATTATGTGTCCCAAATTTCATCCAAATCCGTTCAACAGGACACACTCACAAAAATTCGCCTTCATAATAATAGTGTGACTGTACGTGCAGTGTTTGGAATCAAGGAAAAATAAATTGACAGTCAGGACAGATATGACTGCAGGGCCTAAATTATAGTTCATACTTTAAAAAATATTCAAATAAAATAAAAATAAATAAATAATCAACAAAAAAAAAGTAAAAACACTTCAAAAGATCAGCACAAAAAAAAAAATACCCAATTCACATATTTTTTTGTTTGCATTAATTTCCTCAAAGGACAATGGGCACTTTCCTAAGGACACTGTATTGTTATAACAAGTTGCGGTTATGCCATTTAAGTGCGTATCGCCAAAAACGCGCGTGAACAGCGCGTTTAAAAAACGTGATGTACATAGGTCCTAAATTCAGGATTTGTGAACTTCAGGATCAAAATACCTTTTTACCAAAATGAATCCTCATGTGTGCTTCAAAGTTTTCATACTTCTGAAATGATTTCTCACATTTGGGACACTTCATTCTTGTCCTTTTTTTGAGATGCTTTACCAGTTCCCTCCGTTTTCTTATTCTCCTGAAATTAATTACATCCACATCAAGTTAGGTTGTGAACAGGCCGTAATGGAGAGTTGGAACACTACATGAGTTGTTTGATTGTAGCAGATTCATGTGACAGCAGTGGTAAGGTGTGGAAAAACTTCACAGACATCATTCATTATATTTGATTCAACGTATTTACTAGCACTTTGTTAGTGACTTCGTCGGCGAAAACTTGTTTACATAAAAAGTTGTACAAGTTTACAACCCTTAAAATGTGTTTTAAGAGTAGTTATGAAAAATCAATAATGTCAATCTTTATGACAATCTTTATCTTTATTTTGATTAGAATTTATTAAAGCCAAAGAAAGCGTTATTCAATGACCTGTAGGTAGTTAGTACGCAACGCCGACTACTACGTACAGGTCATTGAACTCGCTCAGCTGACGTTTTAAAAAAAAGGTACTTCATTTTTTAATTTTGTCTTTACAAATCGATAGTGTGTGTGCCATGTACCGGATCGACCCTCCACAGGATTAAAAAGATCAAAATTTAACGGGGTATAGATTTTCTCAGACATGATCTCCATTACACATACCTAATAATTTCAGCAGGATCCATAGAGCGATCTGCTAATGTCTCGTTGGTAGGCGGGATTTCAGTCTGACTGAGCATATCTTCAGCCGTGATCTCAGCTACATTTATTTCAAGAATCTCATGATCATTGGTATGTTGCTCCGCTTTCACTTGTTCTTGCTGAAAAAAAAACGTTATACATAGAGTATGTTGAAATAAAGAAAACTACAATTCCTACTACTATTATCATCATCATCATCATCATCATCATTTCAGCCGATACACGTCCACTGTTGGACATAGGCCTCCCCCAAGCGTCGCCACATCGGACGTTCCTGTGCGTCCCGCATCCATCGGTTTCCTGCCACCTTCACCAGGTCATCGGTCCACCTTGTAGGAGGCCTTCCACACTGCGTCTTCCGGTACGCGGTCGCCACTACTACTATACTGCACCATAATTGACAACTAAAGAACTGGTGGGTTTTAGTAAGTCATCATCGTCATTTCAGTTAAAAGATGTCTGCTGTTGGAGGACATAAGCCTCCCTCGAGCGTCGCCATAACAACCAGTCCTGTCCGTTTCGCATCCATAGGATTTCAGTGACCCTCACCAGGTCATTCTTTCCCTTTGTCGGTGGCCTTCCGACACTGTATGTTCCGGTATGTGGTTGCCACTCGAGAACCTTTTGTCCCCCATCGACCATCTGTCTGCAAGCAATGTGCTCTGCCCATTGCCACTTAAGTTTGGTGATTAACAATAAAAAAAAAAAAAAAAAAAAAAAAAAAAAAAAAAAATTCATGAGCAATGTTGTCAACCATAGTTCTCCTGCGAATATCTTCATTTCTGATGTGAACACACAAGGAAGCTTCGAGGACAGCCCTTTCCAATGACCTTTGAAGTTTCCTTATGAAGCCCATTGTAAGCGACCACGTTTCAGAGCCATATGTCATCATTGGCCTTAAATACTTATATACCTAAGTTAACCCATTAACCGCTTGCGTCGGATTGATCCGATGACTGTTTTCGTGTCCTAGTCGAAATAGTCGTGTTTTTGCGACTGGGTACTCCATCTTGTTTAGCTCTTCAATCCCCATAGGTGTCAGAAGAACTAACGAGATGGAGATGGTCGTGGATATGCGACCCTAGCAGAATAAATGCGAAAATGTTTGTTGGATATATCCAACGTAAGCGGTTAAAAGGTTAATAACAAAATATTAATATTATATTATCAAAATAGCACGCTCTATGATAGATTGCCCTGAATTATTGTCAAAGCTATCCCTGAATGTCCCCCCTCGGCACTGTCGGATTAGAAATCTACTTCACGCTCCTCATTCACGCACAGTCTACCGTAGTAACTCTTATTTGATTCGCGCAGCAAAAGCATTTAACAATTTAGTGAAAGAACACACCTCAGTTGATCTCTTTACAAGCAGCTTAGCATCCATAAATATTGTTATGTCCAAAAGCAATGTTTTGTAATTGCATTACATTATTGTCTTCTATATTATCTTGCTACCAAACTTTGTATATCTCAATTACTTCCTAACTGTAACTTTCCACAATACTTCCATACTATATGTGGAGGCTTGTAAATGGCTCATCGTGATCTATTTTAAGGTTTATCTTGTATTATCAGCTGTAAGCCACCCAAATAAAATAAAATAAAATAAATAAAATAACACAGGTTACAAGTTCTTTGTAAATACTTACCTCATCCAAAACCTGCTGTTTTAAAATAAGATTGGAGCGCACAGCAGCTTGTTTGAAATAATATGACTTGTTTAACATATCCAGACATGACTGACATATTTGGTGGGGCAGGTTGTCCCCTTCTTGCACCTGAAATAAAGACAATTTAATTAATACCTTGCTTTAATATAAATGGCACCAGAATACTGTTTAGTACATAATATATTAGACAATGAATCTGGCATTATTATTATTATTATTATTATTTAGTAACACACACTAGCAGCTATTAGCTGATGTGTGAGTTTCATGTAGTTTGGAGATGTTTAGTCCGCCCAACCAATTTTAAAAGCAGTTTGATAGGGGAGTTTTCACAACACTTTCCGAGAGCCTGTTCCATACTATTACAACTCGGTTAGGTAGAAATTGTTTTAAAAGCTTTTAATGTAAGGTTTAAATTAATATTACGTTAGTAGGTATGTCTAGTGTCCATCAGTCTATGAGGTAACTGGCATAAATATCTTTTTGTTAATCGCTCAATGCCTCTCTGACGGTCTGACCAGAAGTTCTTCAAGCCGACGACGTTACTGTGCGGCTGGCAATTTCACATAGCTTTTTCTCTTTATACACTGCTTAGCCTGAAACCTCAACTCTCCTCACCTAACTCACCTCAACAGACGTACAAAATTTAAACATCTCGGATGTGCAAACCATAAACAAATTTTTCATGGGACCGGTGTCAGATAAGCATGCACGACAAATCTTTTTGAAATCAAAAACAGTCGACATTTCCGTAGACATTATTTTAGCACAACTTTTATTTAATGTTGCAGTAAATTTAATACAAATTGCTATTGCTAAACAAAAACACGACCTTGGATGGCGATTCGTCTTGACAATTTGACTCTTGATTTGACTGACATTGACATTTGTCACCATAAATGTAGTGTTGGACCCAAAATATAGTGATGACCTCAGAATATTGTGAATTATTTTTGATTTCATGCGGTTTTTGCACTTAGTATCCCATGTTTAGAAGGTATTTAGCTTCTGCTACAGAACGAAGTTCCTTAGAATATGGATGTAACTCATTCTTTCTAGCAATTTATCGAATCAGCCATTCCAGAAAGTTTTCTAAGGTAGTCACTACTACAATAAAATTCGTATCTTTATTTTACCAAGATAAATAAAAACTCTCAAATTATAGGCCTTACTCTTTTTCACATCTTATAAAATCAAACTTTTGAAAGTTAGCATTTTTGAAAAGTGAAAAGTTAAAAATCTTGACTTTTTCGAGGCAGAGTGCTAAAATATACACCGCTAAATTTTGATCGTTTTAATCCCGTGGAGGGTCGATCCAGTACATGAAACACTATCGATTTATAAAGATAAAACTCAAAAATAAAGTACCTCTTATTTAAGACTCGTATTAATTTACGCATGTACGAAATTAATTTCCTTAAGAAAACGTCAGCTGAGCGAGTCCAATGACCTATAAGTAGTTTGTACGCAACGCCGACTACTATCTGCAGGTCGTTTTGATCGACGTTTTGATCGACCCTCTACGGGATTCAAACAATTAAAATTTAACGGTGTATATTAAAGACCACATTTACTCTATCTTCGTTCTATTTCCTACATTAAAAAAATAACTTGTATTTCTATGTTTTAAATTGTTGTAAAACGGCTCAAAAGAACTTTTCATCATCGCTCTTTTCGTAGTCAAAAAAATTATCTTCTTGTTATTTTTTAAAACTCAAAGAAAATATAAAGTAGCAACTTTGGAAAGTCTTAGATAGAGGTAGATCGCAGTGTGAGTGCTACGAGCTGGTGTTTGAGTTTCTCTACTTTACAGGTAAACAAAATAAAACAAACGTAAAACTATCTACTTATAAGGCAATATCCCTTGGGATAATTTTCTATCACGCGGGCGAATCCACTGGAGGCAGCTTACAGCTAGAGATTTTTTATACATAATAATTGTATAGATCTACTAAAAATCTAAAAAAAATATTGTAGGTATGTATACATAATTGTATTTATTTATTATTATATATTCAATTATTTTTTGGATTTTTAGTCGATATAAGTATAAATTCATATTCAATATTATAGATTAAGCTGCTTGTCTAGTTAACATTGTTATTTTTTTTTCCTAACCGTAAACGTCTCAAAACCTCTTTTATTTTATTTTATTTTATAGACATTGTTTAAATAAAAATTAATTTTTAATATTATATTAAAACAAAATCAAACAATAAACTAATGAAGTACAGTACAACATTGTCATATTTTTCACTTTAACTGTAACAATTTTGCATACCTACTTTTATTTATATTTATATAAACTTCTTGTACTGTAGTGGTACCTACATAGAACATGGAATTCACTACCAGTCAGCCTTTGGGTTAAAAAAGATAACACCAGATAACATTGTGATAGGTAGGTAATTACTAATTAGGTATGCACAGTAAATAAATAATTAAGAGAACTCAAAATGTAATAATCTAATAATTATAACGTACACCAAACTAAGGTTGAGAGGACTTCAAGTAAGTAGTAATATTTATTTAAATTACATTTACAAAGTAAAGTTTCCACGTTGTAGAATTGTAGACTTGTAGGTAGGTACCTATTAGGTACAAACATGTTCTTAACAATTTATTTACATATGTAGATTTAAAAAATTACCAATATCTTAATTTCCCTACCTACTTTGTTTAGGTACTTTCTCTGAAAATTCCTGATAAGTATGTATTGGATAAGATAAACACTTGATTGAACATGAAAAGTATGTCACCGTCGATAGCATTTTTGATTGTCACTGATAAGATATAACTAAATCCTATACCTAAGGCATAAATAAATCGTAAACAATAATTCAACAAATTTGTTATTATTAATTATTATTAGGTAATTACCCGATGGATTTTTGGTAGGTATTTTACTGTAATTTTATCCAAAGTTTTATTATCTCTATAAACAGAAATTGAAATAGCTACGGAGGTAGGTTCCTAAGCATATCAGGCAAATAAAATAATCACTACTACTAGGATATTATTACCATGCTACTACTCAGTGAATTCCGCTTTTATTAATTTCAGTTGTTATCGTAAATAAATTACATTATGAGATTCTAAGAAACTGTAGTATCAATAAGCATAGAGTAGTATTTATTAAAAAGCTTTAATTAGTTTTGTCTGAATCATTGAACTTTGAAAAAAGAGTTGTAGCTTATTAGAAACCAGTTTTATCCTAACGGTAAATGACTTTGATCAGCGATAGACGCGCTTACGTTGTTTCAAGTCAAAGGTAAAATCCGCACTCAGACATGAACGATTGCAGATGTTCGCTACGTCATCCACATTCCATAATCTATAAGAAGTTTGTGTTAGCATGTTAGAGGTTATTTTTTTTTTTAATTTCTGTATTAATATAATTTTATTACTAGAAAGTTACTTCAAAGATATTTTCTCGCCACTCACAAATCATTCGTAAAAGAAACGGGAACTGATTAAGGTGACTTTACGTGTTTTTGTGAATTCACAAGTGTTAAATGGATTCTTTTGTTTGTTGTGATCTTGGAAATAACAAATGAACATGATAGGTATCATTTTGTTTTAAAGTGTAGCGAATCGGTACACACCAACATAAGCAACATACGTGTATATTGTTGATAAGAACATTGTTCAGTCATAAATTTTCATCGGCGCGGTGCACTCGTGTTAGTGCGTCGTATTTGTTTACATAGAACACGTAACAATACTAATTGAATATGAGTGCCAACGGTACAAGTGACGAAGTGCCTGTAAGAGGAATTCCAAACAATGAAAGAATAAGTCGTCTGAAACAGCATTTTTGTAGAGAATTCGGATGTGATCCATTGTTTTTCGTCAGAGTGCCGGGTCGCGTTAATTTAATTGGTGAACACATCGATTATTGCGGCTATCCAGTGTTGCCCATGGCACTGGAACAGGATATACTGATTGCTGCCGCGATAGTAAATAAGCCAGAGCTTCATGTACGAAATATAAATAATAAATATAACAATTATGAAACAGAGATAAAATCATGTGAAGATATATTTATCAAATCTGACCCAAACGGGAAGCCGTTTTGGTATAATTACGTGCTGTGTGGGGTTAAAGGTGCTTTAGAGTTTTTAAACGATAAAATCACGAATGGACTGCAGCTTTGTGTGGATGGAATAATTCCACCTGCCTCAGGACTATCAAGTTCTTCGGCATTAGTGAGTGCAGCATGTCTGGCTCTTCTCTATGCTCAAAATGTTCCACTGAGCAAAACTGAAATAGCTTCGCTATGTGCGAAATGCGAGAGATATATTGGAACCCAAGGAGGGGGCATGGATCAGGCGATAGCATTTTTAGCAGAGAAGAATTGTGCCCAATATATAACGTGGACACCCTTGAAAGCTACGCCCGTTGCTTTACCTGAAAACGCGGCATTTGTTGTGGCCCATAGTTTGGCGGAGGCTAACAAAGCAGCTACAAATGATTTCAATAGAAGGGTGATAGAATGCCGGCTGGCAGCTAGAATTATATCTACGTGCGCAGGTGCTGTTACTGATAACAAAATTATTACACTTAGTCAAGTACAAAATAAACTTGATAACACTTTAAGAGAGATGGTAGACCTCGTTTATAAGTATTTACCTAAAGATCTATACACAAAACCAGAAATATGTGATATTTTGAACGTTAATGAAGAAGAATTGGAACAATTGTATTTAACACCAAACACAAAGCATTTAACGGAGTTTAAATTGAAACAGCGAGCTCTTCATGTCTACGAAGAAGCGATACGTGTCGAAGATTTTCGTAAACATTGTTCGCAGACAGCATCAAATGGCAACGGCTTGAATGGAGTGAATGGAAATAATTTCCCTAATGTGTACGAAAATGGTGATGCTAATGAAATTATAGATGTTCTTGGTAAATTGATGTCCAGTAGTCATGAAAGCCTGAAAGAACTGTATGAGTGTTCTCATGACAATTTAGATCGTCTGGTCAGTATGTCAAAGGAAATGAACGTTCATTCTCGCCTAACTGGTGCCGGATGGGGCGGATGTATCATCGCTTTGTGTCCGAAAGAGAAAGTTAATAAGTATATTGATATGTTAATAGAAAACTTTTACGTAAAACATTGTAAAATAGATAAAAGTGAGGCTGGCTCTTATGTGTTTGCTACTACTCCGAACCTCGGAGCAGAAATATATGTAAATAAATGAATAAGTTTAAGTGCTGTTTAAAAAAAACTGTCGTACATATTTAAAATATTATTATTGTGTTATATCCACCGTTTCTTTACATTTTATGTTAACTATAATAAAAATAAATATTTTTCTGTGCAATAGTAAGTAAATATAACAGTAGGGAAATAACTTATTTCTCCAGATTTAGGTTTGATGGGTAATAATATAATTTACCAATATCAAACTTTTACCGCAACATTGATTTAATTCTGTAAACAAACCTACCTATTTAAAGATAATAGTTTCTAATTTTAATATTTTTTATGTTTTATGGCTTACATACGACATCTTATAAATAAAAATATATTAGTAAATAATACTATGTCTACTAATGTGATTTAATATAAAATATAAGATTGAAAAGATTAGATAACTGAAACAGTTTGCTAGGTACATACTTACCTGCTTGTTTCAACAGCATTTATTCTTACTAATCAGTCAAGTGCCGTTCTTATCTTATTTTGATTATTACCTTACTAGAGTACCTAATAAAATAAATTTATTAAAGTGTTGAAAACATGTTTTATTTGGTTATACCATGTATTTGTAAACGTCTGCCTATATCAACACACTGAAGTCTGAACAGTTAAAGTGAAAGTGCTGGACCGCGAAATAAAAATTTTCTTAATCCCATTGAATGTTTTTTTTTCTTAAATAGGGTAAGACGAACTAAGAGGGTTGTACTGGTGCGGTTCTAATGATTTTAGTTCCGTAAATATCTAGTTCTAGCATAACGAGTGACAGGACAGAATAGAACAAAAAGAACGTGTTGCTCCAAATAACACGGGACAAGGGCAGGAAGATTATGATGAATTCCGTAAATATCTAAATTTGCACGAATGCAAATTATGTATAAACCTTCCTCTTTTTTTTTAATAGCGCAATCCGCATCAAAGTCTGTTGCGTGGGCTAGGAGTGGTTGCTAGGCGTTCCGATTTGTGCGGGATGTCCCGATTTTTAGGGGTTTATATGGGCAGTACCTACGTCCGCCCCTAAAATATTAAGAACATTGTTCGGATTTGGACTTAACACGCTGACTGACTTCTAATTGCTGGATAATATCCATTATTTCTAAGCTCGTCTTGACACAAACGAAGAAAAATGTATCTATTTCTCCATAATATATTTTAGCATGTTTATTATCTCGCTGATGTTTACAAAGTTAGTTAGAATCATCACTCCTTGCTCCTGTTAACCGCAGACTACCAACGTCGCGTCCCGAATTACGTCAAAATCGCTTGGGTTAGGGACGGGTATAAAGCGTTGAAGAAATCAACATTATTGTCCGCGTTCACATTCACGAACGGTCAATGTGCTTTATTGATAAGACCAATAAATTGGTTAGACAAAATCAAAGAAAATTAAATATCTATGATTTTATAAACTAATTAAATAATATAATAAAATATATTTACAGAAAAAAATCACTTAACTATGTGCTTTTGATATGATTCGGAACGAGGTGCATCCCTGCATCATATCCCCTTAGTTCCGAATTACGTCAAAAGCTTGTCAAAAGCGATTATATCGTAATCACAAAATCTAAGAACTATTGACGTTGAATTATAATATTATTATATCATTTATACTGAGTATTGAGTACTTTTTGTGACTTTGCGCGTTGGTCGGATTCACGATTTAATCGCTTTTGACGCAATTCGGAACACGGGGATCATCTGTTCGTTCTGTCAACTAACTCAACTGTCAAATTTCTTTTCCAATTTCGTCATATTGTTTGAGAAAAGTGAAAAGGTTAATAAATTAGTTATTGTTCAACATAATTATTAGATTTACGAGTTATAAAGTCATTTATACCCATCCTCATCATCTGCGTTTCGACAAAAACTTTTAAAAAACGTAAGTATTCGATATTTTGACACGCAACCGTAATACAGTGATGATGAGGTATTTTATGAAAAAAATTGTATATTCATGAATGTTTTATAGCTTACCAAGGAATAGCAGCCATGGTAATACCTCAGGTATACGTGATTTACTTATGTTGCTATGATGTGTCAATTTATAATTTTGAGGTTATGTTCGAAACGTATTTGTATCATTAAGTTGATGAAATCCTACCCAATGCATATGCAATTGAGTGTCGAAGTTAAAGGATCGCTGTACAATCCTTCACCAACTATGCAATCATATTGATAATACTGCAACCTTTTATTTTGATGGTTTGTTTATGTTTAGTGTACACATTATGATTTGTTTTATTTATTTTTGCATCCTGTTTTGAGCGCATTATAAAATATTTAGTCATGTTAACTGTACTTTAGTAATACTATGTTGGCCTTTAGTTTGACTGAAAGGATAGTCTAGTAAAACCAATTGACCATTACAGGAAAACTATCAAAAATTAACTTCAAGTACAAAGAGACGAATTAGACGACTTAAACTTAAGTCTATTTTGTCAAACACACGCAGGCCTGCAGTAAATACAAGTAATAAAATTCTAGATGAAACAAAGCATCCTGGAGTGACAGAAGATTCGAATAAAAACCTAATAGTTAAGATAAACCCGAATCTAGGAGATGTGCAAGATAATTTAGTAAACATCAAAGTAGAAGAAAAAATAAACATGTCTTCAAGAGAAGATGTAGTGGCTGCCAGACAGGCTAAGAAGCAGGCTAAACTAAAAGCTAAAAGCAAGGACACAACTCCAGCAGTAATTAATGAACAAGGTGCTACTGCAGCTGTAAAAGAAACCCCTGCCCCAACTTCAGTTGAAAAAGAAAGTAAAGTAGAAAAGGCACCTATCAAAGAGACACCTAAAGTAAATTCACCAAAAGGTAAAGATGAAGTTGATAAAGCTACAAAAGTAGAACAAGTCATAGAAGCACCTGACAAAAATAAAGAGCTGATTAAAGCAGAAAGAGCTGCTAAAAAGGCTGCAAAGCATGCCAAGAAGACGGGTGCTACAGCAGACGGAGACACAGCGGTAGAAAAACCTGCTGTAAAGGAAGTTCCTACACCTACCAACCCTGATATGACAGTGAAAGATGTTGTCGAAACTTTAAGAGATATACATAATGTAGCTAAGGACATAAAAGATGTAACTGTTAAAGTTAATGCTATTGACTTGAGTGGTAATAAAAAGGTAGGTAACCTTTTATGTATGATTTTAGTTTTTAATATAATGAAGTGGAGGAGAATCTTAATCTTTAGAACTATTAATTGAATCGGGAAAAATCTCACTTTCCAAGGTAGTATATTTTGTGACAAATACTGTGTATGCCTACTAGGCTATGGAATCACTATACAAGCCACGGAAGGAGAGCAGTAACCAAAGTCATGGGTAAAACTGTGGGGGACAGTTGGTATGAACATAAAACCTTATTTTGAGGGCGAACTGCAGTGACATCATTAACCACTAGTGCCTTTGATAATAACACGTTTTGATAGATGTTATTGTATCTATGCTATTAAAATTGCGATTGCAACCATCTGTTTTTGGAGAGAGGTGGCAGGTGGGCACACCGGCCCACCTCTTTCCAAAAACAGATTAGGCCACTCTGTGAGGGAATTCAGGGATCCTAATTCCTAAAGCGACCATTACACGGTCATGCAAGCGTCAATGATAGTGTGTCGCCTAGCCCGTTCCATCATCGGACTACCAGACGTACGGCTATGCGCCACCAGTACATGGTGGATATCCCACCTACACGCACAAAATGTTTTGGGACACATTCATTATGCATGCACCTAGGGAGTGGAATTCCTTGCCGGAGTCTGTGTTTCCTGATAGCTACAACCCGGGAATCTTTAAGTCGAGAGTGAATAGGTTTCTTCTAGGTAAGCGCGTTCCATCGTCGACCGCATCGTCGCTCTCCATCAGGTGAGATAGCGGTCAAGCGGGAACCTATCAACAATAAAAAAAAAAACAATTCCATCAATCATGAAGTATGGTTTTCATCAATCGGTACTAAAAACGTCAATTATTGCATTAGATAGTAGGTTTTTCGTCAATCAAAATATTGGCTGTGGCAAAACTAACAGCAAAACCTAATTTGTAATGTTCGCCTATGGTTTGCATGTGTGTATCAGTGGTAATTGTGCAGTCAAGGAGCACATTCGCAATTGTCTCATCCACCAAACATGCTCAACACAGAGGGCTGTCTGTGACGCTTATTATGAGGAGGTGCTTCTTATTTTAATCAATTGTATTAATTTTGAAAGGTTTTTTCTTTAGGCTGAAGAGAGTAACAAGAGTAAAGCAGAGTTGAAGGCAGAAAGGCGTGCAAAGCAAGAAGCACAGAGGGCTGCCAAACAAGCCGCACAAGAGAAGGTTGTAGCTAAAGCTAAGGCTGAAGTGAAGAAAACTGTTGAAGGAGATGCTTCTAAAGCTAAAGAGGTAAGAGATGAGATGCCTGGGTTACTATTCTAACATATAAAACAAAGTCTATCGTCATATCTTATTGTCTCTATGAACATGATAAACTCATAACTGTTGATCAGAGACAGAGTGGCGTATAAGAAAGGTGTAAATGTGCTTATTATAGTAGATAAAAGCTGAGAATTTCTTCTTCAGAATTTATCTAACACCCGTTCGAAGCTGGGGTCGGTCATTAGTTATTGTTAAAACAAACTCTGTACAAGCTAGATGTGTTTTAAAAAAACCTATTTGCAAAATAAATATTGTTATCTTTTATCCACCGCCCCAAGATCGGAGAGCCTGCATTTTGAGAATGCAACTTTTCAAATTGTTTTAGGAGAAAGCACCCAAACAGAAATCCTCAGAGAAACCTAAAGTGAAGTCTCAAAGTGGTCACAGAGTGCAATGGTTGCAACATCTGTATAAAGAACATGACAAGGAGTCACTCAAGTCTATTGCTATCAATTCTAAGTAAGTACTGCTCGGCATTAACTGATTGATGATCTCTATCGAAGAACAGATGAAAGTGGTTAGAATGGGCTTGTGGACGGGGCAGACGTGCCACAAAGTAGGGCAATGCTCATAGTTCAACTACCAATAGCAAACTTGCTATCTAAGTGTGCGTGGTCTGTTAGTTGCGCGTTCGTATTGGTTTATTGCCTGTAGTGGAGTTAAAGGGTGGGAGACAAGTGGTGACACTCGTTGTAGTACAAATCGGAAAGTATTTCCTTTCTAACCTTTAAACTAAGTTCATACGTCTGTTACAGCTTATTCAATATAACATGCTTAATGTGAATTAGATGTAGTATTTTTATAAAACTAAGTGTGACATCTAATATTTAAATTTTTTTTTTGTAAATTATGTCGATTATAAAGTACCTAAGATCATATTGGTCGCAATTTAAAGAATCACGGCAATGTAATTTCTTTTGATAGTGTGGTTTTGTTTTCAGCTTGCACCCAGCTATCATAAAGCTAGGCGTACAGTTGGCTTCCCGAGTCGTATCCGGTTCCAACGCGAGATGTGTCGCACTTCTAGATGCGCTAAAAAAGGTGAGCTTTTTGTTAAAAAAATACTAAAAATACATCATTTCCTTCTATTTATGAAATTAGAGGAAACATTAACTTAAAAAAATTAATTAGTTTACTCATGGATTATGGATCTCTGGTCTAAAAATTAAATTTATTATTATTATTAACTGGACAATTTATGGCTGCATGTTAGATAATAAATCCGGTAGAATCTGGCTTCTCATTGTATTCGTACCAGGGACCGTTCTGGTTACCCATTAAAGAGGTTTTGATAGGGTTTTTCTAAGCAGTTAATAAAAAACCCTTATCATATAGGTAACCCTTTTAAAGGGTTCAAAGGATCATTTTGGTTTTTTATAGAAAGGGTTTTCGATAGGGTTTTTCTAAGCGGTTAATCTAAAACCCATACGATAAAGGTAACCTTTATTCGATAGGGTTTTTCTAAGCAGTTAATCTAAAACCCATACGATATAGGTAACCTTTATTCGATAGGGTTTTTCTAAGCAGTTAATCTAAAACCCATACGATAAAGGTAACCTTTATTCAATAGGGTTTTCCTAAACCGGTTAACAAAAACCCATACGATATGGGTTACACTTTTGAACGGCTTAAATTAAGTCGTTCAAAAGGGTTTCTTACACTGAACTCTTTTGAAAACGATAACAACGTAACACTTCAACTAGGAACAATGTAATTATGATCTGTCGATGGTAGACATACGTTGCAAAATGGCATAGCACACGTCAAACGTCAGCGGCGGGGTGGGCGCCTTTGTGGTTACGTATGTACCTACTGAGAACGAGATTTATTATCATTATTGCATGTAATATAGACACATGAGTAAATAGATCGTACAGGGGCAAAGCATCCTAAGAACGTGTAGTATTGTTACCTATTTTGGTAGGGCACAATAGGTGAAAACAAATTAAATTAAACATTTGTTAAATCGTTTTATTATTCAGAAGGTTCAAAATAGGATAAGTAACTAATAAGATTCCAATAAGAATTAATAAGAAAGTGCGAATTTATTAGTGAATGTAAATTTGTTTGTTAACTATTTTGATAAGACATGGGATTTTATTAAAAAAAGCAGGTCTAAAAGGGAGATGTATGCTTCGTCTACAAGTCTTCAATGTCTAGTGAAACTCGCACCTACTGAGCATAAATTTATCGAATAACCATAATAATACGGTAACCCGAAGAAAACCCTTACCTATAATGGTTACCTCGATAAGGGTAACCCTTTCACTGGGTTTCAAGTATAGAACCCTTTCAATGGGTTACCATATTGAATAGGTAACCCTTTTAATGGGTTCGAGCTTAAAACCCATTCACGGGGTTACATCATGATAAAGGTAACCCTTTTAATGGGTTCGAGCATAAAACCCATTCACGGGGTTACATCATGATAAAGGTAACCCTTTTAATGGGTTTGAGCTTAAAACCCATTCACGGGGTTACATCATGATAAAGGTAACCCTTTTAATGGGTTCGAACTTAAAACCCATTCACGGGGTTACATCATGATAAAGGTAACCTCATAAACGGGTTACCCTTCCAAAGACTTGACTCTTAACCGGGGTTGTACGTTCCCTGATTCGTACTCCGTACTACGCTAGGCCAGCCAAAGATCAATGTGTTGCCACTGTGATGAAGTCTACTGTAATAGGTACCTACCAAGTATATTATAATATAGCGTCGTGGTCTGATCTTAAAAAATTATCACTTCATGAAAAAGCTAAAACTGACCAACTGTTTAAACTTTAAAGTTTGATTATTATTTATTTATTTTATAATATAATAATAATAATTTAGTGAGCCATACCATGAAGTGATCAATTCTAATATCTGGCCACGACCAATACAAAGAATGAGGTTTCTTAGGACTATCCAAAATTCACCTAATAAGGGCAAAACCACACGATGCGGTGCGGCGCCGCATCGCAAATATTTCGACGAATCGGCCTGGCTGTAAGGGGATGAAACAGGGGTCCAAAGTTTGTATGGAGACACTTACACGACGAGTACTTACGAGTAGTTTTACACGCGAGTGAAGCCGCTGGTAGAAGCTAGTTCTATTATAAATAGTCATAGCAAACAATTATAATTTTATTATGAGTACGATTTGTTATAAAATGGTTGCAGCTGTGTTTCTATCGTGTGATATGCCCATTTCCTGTTTTCTGTACAGTATAAATAGAAGCAAAGCAAGTAGCTAACTATTACCTAATTACCATTTATTTCCCTGTACCTATGTTTTGATATAGTAAGTGACACTTGCTATTTAACACATAAAAAACACAAGAATTAATATTTTCCGTGTACTGTAACTCCTGAAATACATACCTATATTTTAATAAAAATATGTCAATGTAACATCCTTTGTAATGTATCAAACCTTTCAAAAAAAAGGCTTGTTACAGCTTTTTCATCTCAAGATAACTTTCAGAGTTTCAGAACAGACAATGTCATACTAACTACTAAGTCTAATTTATTTGATACTAGCTTTTGCTCGCGGTTTCGCTCGCGTACATAAATTATATATAGCCTATGTCACAGCTATAAAGCAGCTTTCTATCAGTGAAAAATTTTTAGCAATTGAACCAGTACTTTCAGAGATTACCTGCTACAAACAAAAAACAAACTAGAGATAGTTTATATATATATTTTTTTTTATTTATTTATTATCATTTATACAAAGATTACAGGATTATTTAGGTAAAATAGCAACCAAAAAAACCACTAAGGTTTAAACTTGTGCTATCATGAATCCATCTCAACATCGAAACAAATTGAGTTTTCAATTTTATACGTGTACGTTATTTTCGACATATTATTTTCACATATAATAGTGTTGACACATAATAAAGTGCAATGACCAATGGATGCAAGGACTGAACAACCGAATCATATGCAGAAACTTGGGGTGAATTATGATGAACTGAAATAAAGGACCTATCTTTTTTTTGAGGTGTGAAATCATCAAATAACTCCTACTACGCTGGGTAGAGCGAGAGGGAGGGTCAGACTTTCACAGACTAAAACCCACCTGTTCTCTCAGTTAGCCTTTGCACTCCAGGACCACGGTGGCTCGAACGATGCCTATCCTTAGCTGACGAAACAGGTTTTAAAAATACCTATTCTATTTACCACAGATGGTTCGCGACTACACGCTCCCAGCCAAGACGGAGTTCGCCCGCGGTCTGGAGGCACACCTCGCAACGAGCCTAGACTTCCTCTGGGCGATGAGATCTCCTTCTGCATCGCAAACCAACGCTGTCAAGTTCTTCCGGTACCATCTCACGCAGCTGCCTAACAACGTCGATGAGTTTGATGTGAGTTTTCGCCACCGTGCCATCTAGAACCAGAGTAATGCCTTGATCACACGTGTCGAGTAAAAGGGCGAGAGAGTAAAATGCTCGGCCCAGACAGTGATGTAAGCGAGTTGTAGAGATCGGCCGAGCACTCGACGTATTGTTTATACGTACCGAGTACTCGGCCGAGAGCACTGTCTCGCCCGTTTACTCGGTACGTGTGATCAAGGAATAAGGGTGCATTGTGACTGTAGCTAATCTGGGCAAAGCGGAGTGGAAAAGAACAGTGAAAAGTGGCAAGTGTATCCATTGAAGTGGAGGGGTGGAGTGGATTTGTGACCCATATCCACTTCAGATTTGGGTTAGTCTCTGCTTTACGCCCTCCACTCGGTACCTGACTACGTTCTGTCCGGCTTAGGGCCGCGTGTTTGTTTTATCTGAAAGTCCGCTGAGCTCCACTCTACTACATTTACACTTCTCCAGTGATGTGGAGTGGAGATTTCGGGCACTGTGGTTGGCTAATAGGTTGTCATAGGTTGCCATCCTTAGGCACCTTTACGACGTATTGCCCAGAGCTCACTGTGCAATGAGCATGCAGCTGACGTGATCTGCCCAATCCCATTAATGCCTGGCAGACATTCATCACAGGCTTCATGTATCTGTCTTCAGCCTTACATTATAATTGATAAGAAATGTTATTTAGTGCTATAGTTATTTTACAATGTATGATATTGATTATAATTGTTTATCTGTTAAAGTTCGTTAACCTATTTAGATTTCAGTAAAATATAACTACACTTATAGTACCTACACAACTGCAAATTTTAATTTCAGTACTTAACAAATATTTTGATGATATGACCTGGAATATAAAAATAGTGGTTCTAAGCCCAAATTTGCATTAAAAAAAAATAATACTTTGTTGAAACATTTGATTTATAGTCTCTTTTTAGGGCTCTATAACTTGTATTTATTAATAATAAAAACAGAATACAATAAAAATTTAAATAGGGCTCCCATATAATAAACGTGTTTTTTTTTTGCCAGTTTTTGGTCGATATTAATATTGTGCGAGTCAGACTTGCAGTTGGCCAGTTTATTTATAGTATTTTGATTTTTTGAAATGTTACCCACAGGCAAAGAAGACGCTACAGGAAGAAATAGACCGGTATATTAGAGAACAAATCGATATGGCGGGCGAAGCAATCAGTATAACAGTACGCAATAAAATATCTGATGGAGATAACATTCTCACTTATGGATGGTAAGTTAATTTTTCCTTTACAAAGTACATATAACAAACATATATTTTTTTTTATAGCCCACTGCTGGGCAATAGCCGCCTCTTTCTCCTTCCGATCTCTGTCTAGGGCGATCTCCGGCCAAGTTTGACTCGCGAACATGATCAGATCATCACACCACTTTCGCCGCGGTTGACTTTGACGGCGTCGACCTCCTGCCATCCTCGCCCACCTGTCCGAGTGCATTAGTGCGGCGTGGCCCGCCCTATCCCACTTCAGCCTGGCTGTTTTTTTCCCCCTACATCTGCTATTTGAGTTATGGAGTGCAGCGTGTTGTTTCTAACGCGATCTATTCGCTAAACGCCTACAATTTAAATTACGTAAAAAAAAAAAACATTGCATACATTGGTACGGAAACCTTCGTGAGTCCGATTTGCATTAGGTCATTATTAATTTTGTGCCCATCTCATTATTATGACAGTTCATCACTGATCGAGCGTATCCTCCGCGACGCGTGGGCATCCGGCCTCAAGTTCCGCACCATAGTGGTCGGCAACCGAGTGCAGACGGCCGCCACACAGATGCTGCGGCGCCTGGTCGCGCTCGGCCTGCCGTGCACATACGTCGACATCACTTCTCTCTCCTTCGTCATGCGCACGGTGAGTGACGTCAGCTAATGTCATTACTTATAATAGCCATACACCATCCTAGCTATCGTCCAATCGGTTTGACACTACAGGTGTGATCAAATCTGTAGTTCCGTGTGTATGAGTCGTACCAATCCACTCCCACACACGATCAAACTGCCGCGCGACTGTAGCGCTGCCGCGTTATTCCATGTAAATAACCAAGTAGCGTGACTGCAGCACGGGTGTTGCCCAGCAGTCGCGCGGTACTTTTCGGCTAATTTGAAGGCGTCCTTACACTTATATTTATTATTTGAGATAATTGTAATGCACCAGTCAAGTATATTTTTTTAATTGCTATAAACCAGTGCTTGATTGCGATCCCATCTGATGGTAAGCAGTGGTGCAATCTCTGATAGTGAGGCGCACTAGTTTATGAGCCTATTAAGTATTGACTTATTTTTGTTTTTTCAGCAGTAACCACCAGGTAACGGCCCCGACTTACGAGTTTTAGGTCGCGTGGGTGGCCAGGTCCATTACTTTGTGTAATTTAATTCTTCACAGTTGCTCTAAGAATGGTAAAGGAAAAAATCGTGAGGACACCGACATGTCCCATTATGGTTCTGAGATAAGCTGGTCTCCTCACAATTTTTTATTCGAAGATTATGTGACGCATCCACCCAATCTACACTAGGCCCGCGTGGCCTATTCCCTCTCCTAGAGGCCTCTCTAGGAGAGGTCTGGGTCCCAGCAGTGGGACATTGTAAGGCTGATGATGGTGTATCGTGCAGGAGATAACCGTGTGATGGTTTCCTTAGAGCAACAAGGTGGTGCTGGGCGCGAGCGCGCTGCTGGTGAACGGGTCGGTGCTGGGCGCGGCGGGCACGGCGCAGGTGGCGCTGGCGGCGCGCGCGCACAACGTGCCCGTGCTCGTCGCCTGCGAGACGCACAAGTTCTCCGAGCGCGTGCAGACCGACGCCTTCGTCTACAACGAGATCGGTACACTCACTAACTATTCTTTGCACGAATACCTAGATACCTCTACGAATCTTGAGCGCTCGGCGAAAGAGTGAGGATAGCTTTGCGCATCGTACACGTCGGCGAGCCAGTCACTGTACAAGGATTGCACTCCCCGCTCCCGTGTCTTACTTCATACCATTAAAGAGACCCGATATTTCACTTCTGCGCAAGTGGAAGCCAGCGGTCAAGACTCGTGGCTGTACCTATATAAGGTGATTTCGGGGCCAAATAGACTAAATAACCACCGTGTAATATATATTTGTAATATCATGCCATTGCCTACCAATGAGACAGTATCTATACGCTAGATAATGTAAAACAACTGCTATATTTAAGATATACCGACAATAGTTGTACATGTTAATAAAATGCCATGATGTGTTCTAAATCAGTAAAGCATAGCATTAAATACGGTAGCATACAAAAAATCGACACTAATATTATAGTTTGATTTTGTTTTTTGTTTGTAGGAGGTAATCTCTGAAAGTACTGGTCTGAATGCTAATTTTTTTCATTGATAGAAAGCTGCTTTATTCCTAAGTGACATATTTTATGTAGGCAGGCGAAGCCGCAGGCAAATGCTAGTAGATCATAAATACGAAAATAAATCCAATCACTTAATATATCTTGAAGATGTGTTGCTACTTCCGAAATCAGACTCGAGGAAAATTATCAACTTGGCTATTTGAGCTGTAGTACTTATACTAGATTTAACAGAAAAAAAGTGACCATGTCTTTACTACAACTTCGTTCCTTTTATCCAGGCGATCCCGACGACCTAATCGACAAATCAGACGAGAACTCACCTCTGAAAGACTGGCGGTCGAACCCCAACCTGACTCCGTTGAACCTGACCTATGACGTCACGCCGCCCAGTCTCGTCACAGCCGTGGTCACCGAACTAGCCATCCTGCCTTGCACTAGCGCACCTGTTGTACTGAGGTTTAAGTTATCAGAATATGGAGTGTAAATAAATAAATGATTATTTATATAAAAGTGTTATTTTATAATGACTTTTATTTTTGTGGGTATTTATAATATGACTGGATATACAATTTATACTTCATTCACATTAAGATTAGACATTTAAACAAGCCTTTTTTTTACTGTCCTTTCAATCGATTTTGACTTCTATTTCATAGGCATAAGGATGGCATTAAAAGCAA
Organism: Mythimna albipuncta; assembly: GCA_929112965.1. Lineage (NCBI taxonomy): Eukaryota > Metazoa > Arthropoda > Insecta > Lepidoptera > Noctuidae > Mythimna > Mythimna albipuncta. The sequence continues at coordinate 4,515,775 of OV815959.1, read as the reverse complement.
AAAATGTGGTTGTAATACCAACTATTTATTGCAGCCGCCATTTATCATGCCACCAACGCAATAAAAGTCAAAATCCTTTGAACGGACAGTAAAAAAGGTTTGTATAAAAGTTTAATCTTAATGCGCATGAAGTAGTGTCTACTCAAATTCTGAAAAGTATCCAACTGAGTTGTGGTTTAGTTCATTTTATCAGCACTGCCTGTGCACTGAGTAGATTTACAAAGTAACATGCTTGTTTAAGTACTTTTATAGATTTTCATTAGATTTTGTTCTAGAATCTGCTAAAATGATTACTTCAATATTTTACTCTGTAATGTAGTGTTGCGTTGCTGTTGTTGATCTGTTATGTTACCATAACAACATTAAACTGAAATAGTAATGCTGGTTGCATTCATTGAATATTGCGGCCACAATTGCCAATACCATTAGTGTTGACCTAATTTTCAAGCAATTCCAATTGTTGCATATATTTTTAGGGTTCCGTAGCCAAATGGCAAAAAACGGAACCCTTATAGATTCGTCATGTCTGTCTGTCTGTCCGTCCGTATGTCACAGCCACATTTTCCGAAACTATAAGAGCTATACTGTTGAAACTTTGTAAGTAGATGAAGTAGTATTCTGTGAACCGCATTAAGATTTTCACACAAAAATAGAAAAAATGCAATAAATTTTGGGGGCGTCCCCATACATAGAACTGAAACTCGAAAATTTTTTTTTCATCAAACCCATGCGTGTGGGGTATCTATGGATAGGTCTTCAAAAATGATACTGAGGTTTCTAATATCATTTTTTTCTAAACTGAATAGTTTGCGCGAGACGCTTCCAAAGTGGTAAAATGTGTGTCTCCCCCCCTCTAACTTCTAAGATAAGAGAATGATAAAACTAAAAAAAATATATGATGTACATTACTATAAAAACTACCAACGAAAATTGGTTTGAACGAAATCCAGTAAGTAGTTTTTTTTTTAATGCGTCATAAATCGAAAAAATACAGTATTATTAAAACATCGATCAAAGTTACAACACATTACAAGAACTTTTATATTATGTTACTTGCTGCTACGGAACCCTTCATGGGCGAGTCCGACTCGCACTTGGCCGGTTTTTTTTTATTATAAATAGGCTCGCATTTCACCACTATCTCACCTAATGGTAAGTGATGATGTGGCCAACAATGGGATGGTCTTTTCAATTAAATATAAAAATATTGTCTTTATTATTGCTATTATCAACCTCCCCAAGAATTTATATATAGTTTTAGATTCAGGTTGATAAAATGATGTGCTCAAAATACCAATATGATATAATGATGATATTGTAAATAGTTGATTACATATTTGGATACCTACAGATTAAAATATTTTGTTTCTAATTATTTTCTTTTATTTATCTATTCCCATTATAACTTGAAGCCTCTTAAAATAAATCCTACTTTCTTAACTAAAATGTTTATAAAATTTTTAATAAAACCACATTATAATTAAAAATCACTTATATTCAGCACATAACATTGCAACACCATAAAAATGCACGAGAAACTAGATGTGTAATAATTAAAATTTAAATGATATATTATTATATTACTTTATTTAAGTGATATTTATAAAGTTAATCCTTATGATGGTGCTCAGCCTTATGAATAGAGAAATCTAATCTTACATAGATAATTACACAAAGGAATAGGGCATAGAGGAACCCTACAACAAGTAGTGGCTCCTGCAACATCAGGAGACGAGGGAATGTGTAGCGCAGCTGGAAATCTTGAATGTGATTTTCAACTATATTCTTTTTAGTGAACGAGATGACTGGACGACCTTTAGTGTCTAGATAAGTGTAGTGCAGGCTGTCAGGCAGTCTGGTCACAGGATAAGGCAAGTTTACTTTCACACTAGTTGAACCTTCCGGCAAAATAATCTTGGTGACCACCTCATCAACTTGCATGTCATCAAAGATATGATCAATAACCCTCATCTTCAACAGGTAATCATTGCCTGACTGGTACAAGTACTCGTAGCTGGGGACATTGTATCCAAGTGTGTAATGAGTTCTCCATCCTCCAAACAGAGGGTATCTTGGTCTGAGATCCAGCTCCACAGAATCTTTTTTCACTTTCATGTTGGAGGTAGAGATGTTTCCATTTGTGTCTCTGTAGTAAACATCTGAGGCAGATGCAGGCAGCAGAGTCTTATAAGACCTGACACTAGCGGGTCCACTGTGATGATCCTGTTGGTAGTCATAGCGAGAGAAAGGTCCCTTTAGCTTGGCACCAGTGTGCTCAATCTCGACAACCTCCTCGATGGCGATGTTGCCCCAGTGGGAGACCTCGATCAGACGCTCAATACGAGTGACAGTCAGGAAGGGTGAATTGTTTTTGTAATGAATTACTAATTCCTTCTCACTGAAAGGTTTCACAGTAGGATATGGCCCGAACTGGAACCCACCGTCCTGCTGAGTAAACGGCTTTACTTTCGTGAAAGATTCCACACTCTTGGTATTCAGAATAACATTTGTTTTCTGAGATGTGACATAGTATGGCGTGTACGTGTACAAGTTACCGATGTATTTCACTAGTTGGTCTTCCTGTTGTGTGATGGCCGTAGGGAATGGAAGAAGTGCCTTAGTAAACACTGATTCTACCGTGAATAGCGATGTTGCGCCCGCGTTCAGTGCATCTTTGAGCTCCACACGCCAGAACCTCACGTAGTCATAACCACTCACTGTAGTCTCGACGAGACGTAAATCTTTGTTATTGCTGTCTTTGGCACCAACGAATGCAACGTTATTCTTTGCAGAACTTTCAACTGCTATCAAGAAATTCTTTACCGGCGTACCCCCTGTGTTCTCCAAGGTTAGTTTCGATGAAATTTTTACGAGTTGCGATGATATATCTATTGTGCGATCAACATTCTTAAATCTTACATCACTAGATATCGTGTCGACGTTGACACTCTCACATTTTATTACGATGAAAAGGAGAAATATAAAAGAAAACCGAAATTTACCCATCGCCGGCAACATCTTTATTTTTGACATTTGACAACGCAATAACCGGAAGTACACGCCATCAACTGAAACGGAAACGCCTTTAGTTATAGCATTTGATCTCTATGGTTTTTACCTGTGCGAAGTGTTTTAGGCGAGTTTCGTTGGAAGACACTAGTGTTTGGACTTTTGGGTTATTTCAATTTCATTCGGTCGAATAAAAAATATATTCTATCTATCGGTCAATCAGTCGGTCACTTTCATTCTGTTTAAACCACTCATTCAATTACATTTTTCGTTTACTTTTTATTTCATTTCGTAGAATGATGTCGTGTGCTGGTAAATAGACCGAAGAGAAGTTATTTTCATTTGTGAAACTTTCTGATTCAAAGCCTTCTTCAATATAAAAAAAGGACATTTCCCGTCATTGGTTTGACAAGTGCATTTACTGTGAAAATACGACGTTCCGGTACTGAACTTGTTGCAGTTCAAAGAAGTCGAGTCCGACTGGTAATTTGTGGTGCTCCCTGCAGGAAGTCGAGATTTATCGAAGATGATAAGTCTATTAGTTCGCACGAGCCTTGCGCTACTTGGTAAGTGGATGATTGATATTTATTTAATTTAGAAATATGAAATTTACCGTTCTACTCTTACTTCTTATAACTCTAAAATTAACATTTTTCTTTATTGAGTCCCCACCGGATCAATCAATGTTCGTACTATGATCAACATAGATCATAGATGTTCACCCTAGTTTTGACTTCTGTTATGCAATGAATAAAAAAAAAATGTACGCTTTCATATTTTTTTAGTTTTTAACTTACTGCTGTCGCCGGCTGGTGCTTCTCGGAGCATGGACCCCTACTATAAGAGTTACAACGAGATAAGCCGTCCTAAGGCAACTGCCGAACCAGCACCACAACATACTACACGAAGAGGTTTGGGGATCTCAGCCTGGGGTATTGTTATTTTAATTGTGGCATTAATCTTGCTTGGACTGGGAGTCTACTACTTTTCAATTTGTTATGATATTTGCCGAACAAACAAGAACAAGTATGACAAAATGGGAATGCCAACTATGGCTTAGAGTAATTTTGCAAAGCCCTGTGATTAGATAATTATATTATGTCTAAAGAATTCATAACACTCAATGATTTTTTTATGTTTGAGTGTTTGATACCAAGTGCAAGGTATATTTATACTGCTGCTTTTAGCATGCTAGCTATAATGCATTTATTGTATGAATATTATTGTGTAAAAATTTATACCATACCTGTTGAGGTATAACGACTGAATGTTGTCTCGAACAAAGGGAACAATAAAATAACATTCCCACATATCATAATAAATAAGTAAATGAGAGATGGTCACATCTTTGAATATGTGTAAAAATGGGGCCTTAGACTGTTTGTAACAGAATGAGAAACAAGCATTGAGAGGTTTTACAAGGTTGTGACCTACATTTATAATTTTACATAAATATTGTCTTTCTAAACTTTAAAAAAAAAATTTTGGGTGCTAGAATGCTTTGGAAAATATTAAAAAGCTTTATGATTGTAAAAAGACTAATTTTTTGGCCAATTAAAATGAAAGGAAGACAAAAACATTTACATTTTTGTAATAAATTAATTTATGTGGTATTTATTGATAAAATGAACTTTTTATGTGTTCATTAATTAGTGGTATTAACATAATTAAGTCATTTAAACAAAGTCTCACAAGTGGTAGTAATTAGCAGGATAATGAACAATAGGAATTACCTCAGAAGACAGAAATAGGTGCCATACAAACAACACATCACTATTTTCCTTATTGTCTGTGTGACACAATACTTGTGACCTCCATTTGAGAAGTTTTCCATATTTTTTTGAAACCATTAGGCATAGCGCGCACTGGCGATTTTGTCACCGTGACTTTTGGCAAAAATGTCACCATGCTTATTATGAACCCAACATATAGTGCGCGCAATTGAAGACGTGACGGTTGGGTAAAAATGGGTAAAAAAAAATATTGTCACCGTCACAAAAGTCGCGCACTGGTGACTTTTGACAAAAAAGTCACAGTACTTATGAACCCAGCATGTAGTGCGCGCACTTGACGTGACAGTTGGGTAAAAAAAATATTGTCACCGTGACAAAAGTCACCAGTGCGCGCTATGTCTTACTCATGCTCACACTCATCTGCATTAACTTGTTGACAAAGGTAATGCTGATAAAAGATAAACCATTATTTAATGTAGGTATGTATCATAGAAATTCATTGTAATTTCAAAATGTTCCTGCTAATGAAGCTTGTAAAAAGTAATACTCATTAGATTACTAAGCAAACTAGAACTTCCATTAGATGTACATCACATTATCTATCATCATCTAATCTGTTAATGTATTTAACTTTTTAATAGTTAAAACAACAAACTATAAGTTGAATGATAAACATAATCGTTTTTACCGCCTACGTCTCATATCTGTCATTCGCTCGTATTATGTGCGCCAGGGTCGCACATCCACGGCCAAATACGTGAAATACTCCATCTCGTCAACCCTTCTGCCACTTATGGGGATTGAAGATCTAAACGAGATGGAGGACTTGCAAAAATACGACCCTGGCGAATATAACACGAAAAAACTCGCTGGACCAAAACAATGCTATGGTAACACTGTTCAGTCAGATGGAAATTATCTATTTAATTGTTCAAAAGTAATGAATGTATGACGTTGTACAATTAGACTAATTATGTTTTAAATAACTGTCGCCTCCGGCCTCACCCTAATTAAACCTTTTATCAGCATAATCCAACATGATACTGTCCAACCGTCTACGAGTATACATAAGACTGTACACACTAGAAATGTATTTAGGTTTAGTTTCGTATTCATTATGTTCAAAACCAATGCTCAAATAAATATTGTTATAATAACTCCAGTTTTTTTTTTTATCTTCGGCATAGACATTCAGTGGCGTAGCTAGATGAACAAAGGCCCAGGGGCAAGAACAAACTGGGGCCCCTAAAGTGTTTAGGCTTTATCAATATATTTAAAAAGTATTTATATAGTTACATGCTTTAAAAATGGAATGCTGATTTATCTTTTGTACAATTCCCGAGTTATAAAAAGATTTATCATTAATATGCACACAATGATATGGAGACATGGTCTTCGTTATTATGATCGCCAACGATATCTTTCACAGCTTAATTACAGAAACTTCATGAGTAGGCTTTTCAACCAATACTGCAGTGGTCACATTATTTGGTTCATTATCAACAGAAATATTTTTCGTAAAATTTGTCGTTCATTCAATGTTAATCAGGTATTGGGGGCCCCCGAGCTTGAGGGCCCCGGGGCACTGCCCCGCCTAGCCCCTTAGTAGCTACGCCACTGTGGACATTGGTCCTAGTTACTTCGAATTATCTTATCTTATAAAAGTCTTAACTTTTAGGGTAAGTCAACAGTAAAAAAAATGAGTCATTTTCGTGGTTTTCGTGTAAGTGATTGATGACTGTGACATTATCTAATACCTGTCGGTGTTTTAAATAGTACCAAGACGGGTTAAAGATTTATTACCATGCTTCGCTTCCTGTTATCGAATGTATCCATGCGTAAGTAGAATAATAATGTCTTTCGTGGTGATTCTTGACTCGTTCATAGACCCACATCTATACGTAGGTAAGTAAGTACCTAAGTATATAAATAAAAATGGAGCGTCTGTTTGTAATATCAAAATAACAAGTACCTACTAAATTCGATACAAGTCCTTATAACAAAAACGCATTTGTTATCTCTGTTTCTCTCTCCGAAATAGCTCGACCGATTTTGACGGAACTTTCACAATAAGATGATGTTATGAAAGGTAACTTGGGTTACTTTTATTTCAGAAAAAATAATTGTGACTAAATGGCATTCATAATGTCTTCCTCAATAGATGGACTATCCAAAACTACAGGGATTTGTCAATTGGAACCAGTAGTTCTCGAGATTAGCGCGTTCAACCAAGCAAACTCTTCAACTCGTATTACTAGCTACTTACAGATTTTGAAACTACAAGGGTGGACTTCTCCCGCTTTGAGTGGAGCGCGAAGGCATGTCAAAAATTTACTGACTGACTTGAAACCACACCTGTGTCCTTCAGTCGCCCATTGCATTCTAAGACTACAAGTCTCCTGTTCAGAAATTCCACACGAGAAATCCTAAATGTTTTTTTGTTAACTTGGTGTACAGTAATATATTATGTAAATATAAATACCTAAGTATAGTAGTCCTTGGGAGCGAGTGTCGAAAACAAAGAATACTGAAGACAAACAGCAAGACGATAAACCTACTAACTCCACGGTCTCGGTCTAATGCGAGGACAACTTCAGAAAAACCCGAAAGAAGTGGCCTTGTTTCAATATTACAGTAAAATAGTTTACTATGGTGAGTTCGAACTCGACGGTGAGTTGCCAAGGTCATGAGGTCGAACACCATCCCAATCAATCTATCAATAGCTTAGCGAACTGAATTTTATTAGAAAACTATTCACATTATATAAAAGCCACGCCCTTCATTCCAGTAGCCCGTATAGCATCATTCAATTATTGATTAAAGATTATTGTGGGCACCTAGTTACCAAGTTTACCCATTGAATGCCGCAGTTGGCAACTTACATTTGTCTATTTACGAATATATCCATATAAGGCTCCAGCTAAAAAATCGCACTCCGTGTAAAAGTACACAGATAAAAACGTTTACAATTATGTAAATTCAGCATCATTGGTATTTCCCGCCCCGCATAATTACTTCCTCGTCTCGTATAGATGTCCTACGTAAATTTCCGTAGCTGGCGTCCTGTATAAAAACTATGTACGGATATATCCGTAGTCAGCATCCAAGATAGCAGTTGTTACTATAAATCAACAGCTTAGCTGCATTCATTTTTATGAATTTATTATAGTTAGGAGGGAACTACCTACTAAGATTTTAGGGAGGAAAGATGTGTTTTATTGTTCGTAATAAACTCGAAAATTACTGGATTTATTTAAAAAATTCTTTCTTTAGTAGAAGGTACTTTATCACTGAACAACTTCTACTATCACGAGGGCGACGCCGTTAGCAGTAACTAATTCAATATTCTTGACTGTTTAGGATAAAAACTCAAAGAACACTCGAGTTCTAAGTTCTGATAACAAGTGCAATAAAGACGTTGCTAGCCTCTCAATGCCAGATGTAATCTTACTGCGCGCTAACAGCTTTTGTGATAATAAAAAATGAGGTTAAACACTAGAGCGTGTTACGTGACTATGTAATTCATTAATCTTATTCTTGCAAACTATTATCCATATCCACACGATGAAATCTGGTATTCAAACAGGTATTTTGTGTCATACCAGTTTTCTAGGAAGTCGATGTAGCCTTGAAAAAACCTAGATGCGATATTAAGTTATGCGCACGATTGCACCGAATTTAATTCATTAAACCCCAAGCGAACGTCGGCGTAACGCACCTATTGTCTTTCCATTGTGTCTGTAATTTCCTCGATTGAAAGGTTAGTGCATTCTACAGACAGGAACCTTAAAAAGATATCAATGGTTTTCCATGGTATTCACCATGGAAAACCATTGATATCTTTTTAATAAACCTAGCTACGATATTTAAGTTATGCGTACGATTGTACCCACCTAATTTAAATCATTTGTGTATTCAACAGATATGAATCGAATACCATGGAAAACAATTGAAAACTTTTCAATAAATAACATTTTCATTTGTCACAATGCTATATAGTTTCCAGTTTGCATACAATAGGTAGGTACACTTTAGCATCACTATTCAATAAATAGGTCGCTATTATCCTCAATATGGATGTTGTTTACTACTTGACTTCTCCAAAAGGAAGATTATTTTATTTTAGTACTTATTTGTTTTTCCCATTCGCAATTCAATACACGGATTTTCCATCATAAATTATAATGCAAGCAGGGATTTATAAAGGTAAAGTTTATATAAAAATGAAACAGTCATACTTATTTGTATTATATTAAAAATTTATTAGCGATTTCACAATTCATAAAATTATCCAAAATTTCTCCTCCAAATTAAAAAAAAAAATTGGAAGAATGGTAGATAGCTAATGTACATTCCAATTAACATCTAATTCAACTAAAATTAAGTATCAGTTGCGCGGATCACTAGTTTTTGTTGTATCATCAAATGAATTACATATTTATAAATTACAATGATTCAAAAACATCAGTCGTTAGCTCTCTCGAGCTGAGCTCAAAAACCCGCGAGACATTGCTTGTTATAGTTCTAAATTGTGATACTCAAATATGTTAAAATATCTCAGAAAATAAATGTTTTAATTAGATAAATAGTATGTGATGGAATTAGCCCGTTTGTCTTGTAATAAAATTACTGCATAATTAAGCTATGCCACGCTTTGGATAGGTATACAAGTAACTGGCCCGGTGGAAATAAATATAGTTACAGGTAAATGCTTGAACCCGTGTTATCACTGTCGCGATCTTATCATTATTAAAATCAGAACTTGTTGATATGATTCACACTGAAGCATCATTCAGACTATGGCAGAGACACTTAACCATTGGTTCATAAAGTCTATGCTGCAGACATTACTGCGCTTATAACTCGTCCTTCTCAAGGTCGACGTCGGAGAGGTCAATGTCCTCTTCTTGCGGCAGCTCGCCGTCTTTGCCGTCCCAGGGGTCGGTTGACGCAATCTTGGGCATCTCGGCGCCTTTTACTGGGGCTGTCTGTCCACGGCCGAAGGATAAGTCCCTGGAAAAAATGTTTTGTTTGAATTTATTTGTTGTCTAACTGCCACCGAGTTACTGTAGACTTATTTTCTGGTTTGACTCTATTTTAGGAAGGGCATAGTTAGTGACACCTAGCGTTTTTTGCAAGAGTTTTCTCTTCCATAACGATATAGGCATAATTTATAATTCATTTAACTACTGATCTAATATAATAGTCGCTATTAGTAGCAACATGAAATTATTTTAACATAATTTCATACTTTTTAATTTATTGAAAAATAAACCCATTCCAGCAAAAACGTGAATTGTAGCTAACGATGTTTTTTTCTGAAAAGGCACGATATACTTTAGCGTGATATAGTAATATAACGTTGGAGGTGCAATGGATTAAACTGATAAGATCAAAACGACAAAAATTCGCAATACATAAAAATCGATATCTCGATAACGTTACGTTGAAAGGCACCGCCTAAACACCTAGTTATGTATTTTGGGAAATACATTAGACATGCTGATGAATGAAAATTATAATGAAATGGATGAGGAAATATTCAACAGCCTCGTACGCGTCACACAAAAGCCTTATTACGCCATGAATGTGATTCATGACGTCAGAAATTCTAAAAATTAAGCACAAAAAAAATCATGACTTGTTTGGCGGGTTTTCCCAAGGCCATGTATTGAGGTGTTTTTGCATATGAATAGCGTATAAGTAGATAAGTGACGTAGGTAATTTTTTTACCCGACTGTGCGCAGCAAACGCAGGGCTTTACTCTGGGATAGATCATCAAAGCTAGTGTTTTAGAAGTTTTAAGCTACTTAGCATACTGTAGCTCCGGGTAGACTTAAATGTCGGAAAAGTTTTCTTCGATGTACACAGGCCATTCGGGGCCGACCATCCACAGTGAGATAATAAGTTGTGGGAAGTTATATTTTATCCTAATTCATGAAAGTCCACGCTGCGCTTCTGTTGCCTGTATATACCTACTAGCTTTTACCCGCAGCTTCGCCCGCGTGGCATAAGGTACTTAAGGAATCGGGATAAAAGGTAGCCTATGTTCTTTTCCATGTCAAAGGCTATTATGCATGTCAAATTTCATCCAAATCCGTTCAGCCGTTTTTGCGTGATTAAGTAACAAACATCCACACTTTCACATTTATAATATTAGTTAGGATATGTGTGTATGTAAAGCTTTAACAGGTATTCGACAAGCATCGGTCTTCGGACTGGGACAGCGCATCGCACTCTTCTTATACTGGTAGCGACACTCCTCTTCATCTCAGCGAGTTTCTCCGACCACCATGGCATGGTAAGCCATAAATTATGACAGATGATAGACTCACCTTAAGAACTCATTGATACCAGTCTCGGAGAAGGATCCCCTGAGGGTTGAGAACTTGAGTTTCTTTGCGTTAACGACAGCCATGGCGGGGTAGCCAAAGCCGCCGAGCTCCAAGGATTCTTCTAGAGCAGTCTGTGCACCTGCCTCTGCCCAAACCCATCTGAAATTGAACGTATTTTATTAGAATAAAAAAAAAAATTATGAACCTATCGCGAATATATCGTGTCACGTAAGCGTATATTAATTAGCAAGCCAATTATAAGGATCTGAATAGCTTTTTATATAAAATACGCACAAATATAACCTATGCCATTCAGGAATAAAGCAGCTTTCTGTTGGTGAAAAAATAAAGCAATCGGACCTGTACTTTCAGAGATTCAACAGACTTCTTTATAATATTTTTTTAGTCTAGATGTTACTCAGTGATAAAATAACATTCTATTGGTTGAAAAATTTTGAAAATCCTGAATTCTGGTCCTGTAGTTCTTGAGTTTATTCGTTACAAACAAAAATCCATTTTTTTTTTCTAACGGTATTTTCTTTTAAGGTGTGAAATCAAAACCACACCTATGTTCCGTGTCTTGCGTTTCAGGATGCCGGGTTTCTCTTTCGGAAGGGCAAGCAAACATAAAGGGCGAAAAACACGTGCCTGTAGCTGGCACAAAAGTATGCAAGAACAAAAACCTTTAATAAGACTGGTCTCACATAAGTTACACCATAGTTAGAAAGAAGTTTCGTCTACTGAGTAAGCCCTTAAAGTTTGTGGAGGGCTGTCCCTTACACCCTGTATATCTTACGAGGCAGTGTCTTCGCATAAAAGGTGGACGAGCAAACGATGGTATGATACTCACCCCCACATCTTGTTCTTGTACTTGTCGCCGAGACGCGCCAGGATGGCGAGGTAGTCGTTGCGGCACGCCGCGTTGCAGTCCAGGATGTGAGGCAGCACTGACACCACGCAAAGGGGCTTGTCACTGCACGCCTGCATTGACTTCTCGTCGGTAACCTGACGGGGAAAGGTAATCATGAAACAAGTTTTCAATGATAATCGCTTTTTCATAGCAAGCTTTTATATGTTCTTCTCTGAAAAAAGGAACTTTATTTTTTAAATTTTTCTTTACAAATCGATAGTGTTTCATGTACCGGATCGACCCTCCACGGGATTAAAACGATTAAAATTTCACGTTGTATTCTATGCTACGCCCTACCCTTCTCTAGGCTATTTTTATTTAGCATTTTATTTATACACCAAAATATTTATTGTTATTCTTTTCCGAATATATAATCTCGGGGTTTACATGGTAAATAATTATTATCAGTATTTTTTTTACCGATTCTCATGGTGTGTTTTTAAAAAAAATTGCATAATATTCTTTAATGACTATTTTTATAATCAGGTCTCTCTTTCAGTCCATCCAAAGGTTGTCTGTAAGAGATCGCCCTGTGCGATAAGGCCGCCCATTGTACACTTATTTTGAATAATGTTTGTCCTGTATCTTTTTTGTTCATGCGGTGTACAATAAGGAATACAATAAATAAATAAATAAATAAATAAGTTGGTGGACCGCGGTATATTCGAATTTGACGTCTGAAGGAACACAGAGGGGTTTTAGTCAGTAAAAAACATGCCCTGTCGCTCCACCCAGAGCGAAAGAAGATTATTTGATGATTTTCTACCTCAAAAAAAAAAAACAAATAAAAGTGTATGAGTCAGTTCAGCTCAGGTTGGTTTAGTCAGTATAAGACACTCCCTTTCGCTCCACCCAGAAAGGGAGAAGATTTTTGATGACATAACACTCCAAAAAAAAATGGCATTCGGCGTCATACAGACACTGCTTCGCGATTACTGACTCAGTTTTTTTTTTACAGAACTATGACAGTTCCGATTATACGTTTTTCTTTTCCAATATTACATTACTATGACTCATAACCGTAAACATACATATACAAATAATGATAACGTAATAGCAGTCTAACATCCGATTTCTGAGATATTCCTAACATGACTATTTATTTGATAATGTTATGAATTTCATATCTTGAATCATTATGTTTCCGATCAGTTTGAAGAATGTTGACGTAATAGATAACTTAATCATTAGATATTTATAGTTATGATTTGCTATCATTTACTAACAGGTTATGTGCGAGCCGTGTTTTTGGGTATATTCTCTGGCCATATTTCATCTCGAATTGAATAACTTTAATTTTCGAATGCCTGTCTTGTTTCATCTGTAAGTGAAATATAGACAACATTATTTTTAGTTCATGCGAAACCTGTGTTTGTTGAGAATTAGTAACTCAATTCTTGTATTCGCCTTTTTCTCTGCATCACTAAGAGGTTGACTAAAAGAGAATGCCTAAGGCATTAAGTCCGCCTCTGTACTCATGTGTGCATAAAGTGTTAATAAATAATTGAATGAATATCAATAGTTTTTACACCATGTTATATTTTTTTCCAAAAATATGGATACCACCGACACTAAGTACTACGCAGGTCATAACGGCCATTAGGTGCCAGCAAACAGCTGCAAGTACAAAACAACCCCTTAGTCGCCTGGATGGCCCGGTGACTATGTATTTTTGCTGACATAACAAACTTATAACTTTGTGATTTTTCATGATACAGGTATGAAATTTTGTACATAGATTCTTTACATAAAAATACTAGACGCGTGTTTTGGGTTTCGTATATACTAAAACTGAGGTTGTACCTATAGTAATATTAGCTACTAGCTACCCGACAAACGTTGTTAATAGGGGTTGGGGTAGGAGGATAAAAAATAGCCCACAACCTATTCTTAGACCTACAAAAAAAAAAACAAAAAAAAACATAAAAAATCGGTTAGGCTGATCCGGAGGAGTTTTATAATAAAATTTGACAAGAGATTTTTACAAATATTAGATAAGGAGTTTTATAATAAAATTTGACACGAGATTTTTATAAATATTAGATAAGATCTGCACTGCTCTTGACTCTATTCTATACAATGGCCTTCACAACGCCAGAGACAAAACAGATGGAGGAATATCGTTCGAATGAAATTGATGAAGTAGGGAGGTCACGACCCTCAGCCCTGATGAGTGCGTGGCAAGTAGGAAGAATAAGAATTTGTCAAAGTTTTACAACGAATTCTCATTCCAGTGTTAGATTGTATTTTTCTCGAGGTGAGAATTCATCAAATTTCTTCTCCCGCTGTTTTACTGACTAGAACCCACATTTGTCCTTCAGTTGCTCTTTCAGTTCCAGGGCCAGGGTTCTTTCGATCATTCCCGCAGTCTAACGAAAACAACACCAGTTTCCCAAGTCCACTGCAGTATAGTACTTGTATAAACAAATAATAAATCCGAGTTCTTATATAAGCTATGATTATGTTTATATTCACGCGCTAACCGAACCGTTATAAAATTTACGACATATTGGAAATAATTCGAAAATACGATTTTCAGTATTTTCGAATTAAAACAGTGCAACGGCGTGAAACACCTTCAAGATTAAGGGCAAGATATTTTTAAACATTTTTATTAAATGTGACCTAATAATTTGGTTACTGTGTGTTCTTTTAGAGTTGATTTACAAAACAATTTTTTTTAACCGTTTTAGCTTTCTTCGTAGATAAATGATCTTTATTTTACAAGTAGGTTTTATAAAAACACTTTTACACGTCATTTTTTTCGTCAAATAATGCTAGATAAGGCCGGTGTTTCCTAGCTGACTACCCTGAGAAGAAACACCGAAACAAACTCAGGGCAGTAGCACATAGACCATTCTAGACCCATCACCTAAAGCAAGAATTAAGCTTTAGGATGAACACTATCTACCACGATCCCACTTCTTGAAACCTCAGGAACATCGAGGTAGGCCGCTGCAAATACAGCTTGGCATAATGGAGATTTATAGACTAATCGGATTCTCAATGTGAGCCATCATCATTATTTCAGCCGAAAGACGTCCACTGTTGCACATGGGCCTCCCCCAAGCGTCGCCACAACGACCGACGCAGTACGTCTCTCATCCACCGCATTCATGTCATGCTCGTGTACGGGTGCCGTCAGATGGGACTGGTCATCTCTTAGCTGCCAGTGGCTTAATTCAGTTTCTATCTTTTAATTATTTCACATTTTTATTTCACTATCGACATTGTGCTCAGAGAGAGGGTAGATTTTGGTCAGTAACGGTCTAACAAGCCCTCTCGTTCCATCCAAGAGCGAGAGGGTGGTTTATAAGACAGTAAAAGTCTGACACACCCTCTCGTTTCATCCAAGAGTAGGTTTTAGTCAGTAACAGTAGGACACACCCTCATATTCCACCATAAAGCGTGAGAAGTCATTTTTTTTTTTTTTTTTTTTGATTTTATTTTGCACAGAAAGTAGGTACAGGTTATAGGTATTTTTCAAGTTTATGATCCATACTAACTACCTTAACTAAGGCATGCAAAACACTGTTAATACAATATGCTTAAGGCTAAATAAGACACAGTCAAGCTTATATAATATCAAATCAATTCAATTATTATCAAATAAAATGTCAAAATGAAATTAATTAATTATAAGTCAACAATACAAGAATGAAAAAATAAATAAAAATAATAATAGGTAATAAAATGTCAGATTAATTTAAATTATTATCCATCAAAAATTCGTTAATTGAGTAATAACATTTATTAATTAATAATTCAGTCAATTTCTTTTTAAAAAGAGGAAGAGCCTCATTTTTTATCTCATCGGGTATTTTGTTAAATATGGTCGGACCCATACATAACACACTTTTCTTTAGTAAGGCAGTGCCGAAACCATTAGCAAGCAACCTATTTTTATATTGCCTCCTAATTGGCCTATTACTATTTTCGGACATTTTATTAAATAGATGCATATTTGATTTTACAAAAACAGCAATCTCGAAAACATATAGTGATGGGAATGTTAGTAGTTTTAGGGACTTAAATACAGGTACGCAGCTGTCTGTCACTATTAAATTACACATTGCCACGGATACATACAAAAAAAAATGCTGTCAAAAAATACATTTGTAATGGTTCTTACCTGAATAATCTCCGGCGCGGGCACATTCTCAGCGAGCTTCTCAAGAGCATACGTCACGATGTCGCTCGAAGTCCTGCCGCCGTTGTAGTCCTCCGCAGAGTCGGCCGTCTTCTTGCCAGACGGGAACAGTTTGATGGTCGGGTAGCCTTGCACTTGGTAGCGGGACGCCATTTGCTGGTGGACGGTCGCGTCTAGGGCGCCTAGTTTCACCTGAAAGGTATGAAAAAGTTGTTTGAGAAAAATGTCCCAACCATCGACTTATATCCTACGTTCATGAAAACCATTTGTCAAAACACTGAAAAGTTAAAACAAAAGTTCGCTGCAGCGCTAAGATAGGTTTAAGAGGATACTTTTTTCGCGACCAAAATGTCTTAAGCGCCATGAATTTCGTAGCACTTGACGAGTTTCGTCCAACATTGTGTAATGATCAAGGTGTACGGACTAAATTACATCTGAGTCGATTGAAGTGAGTGTTCGGTACGCCCAATCTAGAGTCATAAATATCGATGGTCCCAACTAATAGGTTTTAAGATAAAATTCTCTAATAAAATTATGATAGCTATAGCCTAGGGGTCTTTAAGTCAAGGGTGAATAGGTTCTAGGCAAGCGTGCGCCATCGTCGGCCACATCATTCCTTCCATCAGGTGAGATAGTGGTCAAATGCGTACATACATATAACAAAAAAACCAAGTCCTTCACCGTCTGTCTGTCTGCGGTGTTTTGTGTTTTTTGAGAGTTAAATTAATTTAACTTGGAAATTCTTAGTTATCTATATAAAAGTAGAAATTGACACACTGAAATATCAACACACAATCGAAACTACTGGCATTAGGAGCGTGAAATTTTGAGATTGCTAGCACTAAAGAAAGATTTTTACAAAAATTTCCTCTTACGGGCATAGACCTGTAAAAGGAAATACCCGAACCGTAGGTAGAGGTGGAGAAGGCGTTTGTATGAAGGATCCTACTTTCATGCGGTCGTAGCCGCTGGCAGAAGCTTGTCTATAATATTTTCAAAACAAAGTGTTATCAGTTACTTTACAAAACATAGTGTTTTTATCAGTTAATTTCTAATGGTCCCATTTGAAATTAGACGCTCAAACACATTATTCCAATACGCATTTGTCAGTTTAGTTTGCAAATTCATTAATTTCATATTTTTACAGTAAGTCGTAATTAAGTAATTTTTTACACAATACAATTAAATCAATTAACATTATTTTCCGGTTTTACACCACGAATAAACTCGTAAGTGGTTAATGTTAATAAGTTATTAACGGAACGATAATTTCTTACCACCCGTGTTATCGGAACACAGGCGAGAGAAGCTTAGCTGATAAGAACACATTAAGTGGGAAATTGGTTAGCAAAGTAATTGTTTTATGGCGGATATCGACAGGGTAATTAACGCGGTAGAGAATTTAATTCTTCTGTAATGGTCATGGCGGACGATCGTAAACGCAAGTCGGATTAGCTAAGGTTTGAACTTTTTTTAAAATTTAAACTTTGTTGTATCAATTGAAATTAAATGAACATTTGACTCCCTAAACTAAGTAAAATAAATACTTGTATCTCAGGGGTCAGTTCCTTTTTTTTTATCTGATATAAACTAGTGCTTAACTGCGATCCCACCTGATGGTAAGCAGTGATGCAATCATTGATGGTGCGGCTTGAGATTGCCGGAAATATTCCCATAATGCCGGCAACGGCACATCTTTAGGTGCGACGCGCTAGTTGAAGATTATCAAGGTATATTTTAATGGGAGATTTTCGAAGCATATAGTCATATAGGTACACAGGTTTTTTTGTTTATTTCAGTGATAATCTCAATATGTGTTATGTTTTAATTTTTTTTTTTTTTTTTTGCAGATTTTTAGTACCAGTGACTGAAAAGTTGAAAGGTAATCGGTTGTCTTGGTATGGTCATGTGAAGAGGAGGGATGAAGCGCATATTACTAAAAGAGTTCTGAGTATACATGTAGATGGATGGAGAGGGAGAGGAAGGCCGAAAAAAAGATGGATGGATTGTGTGAGAAGTGATATGAAAGAAAAGGGAGTTAGTGATAGTATGACGGGTGACAGGACAGAATGGAAGGAGAAAACGTGTTGCGCCGACCACAAGTAATATGGGATAAGGGCAGGAAGAAGAAGGAAGTACTCCCGTAACGTGGACCGATGACCTGGGTCATGGAAATTCGCGAGAATGCGATGGATGTGAAACGTACAGGACCATTCATCGTGGCGATAAATGAGGGAGGCCTATATCCACCAGTGTACTTTTTTCGGTTGAATTTATGACGATGCATACTTTCGATGATGAATAATTCGTTCATGTGCGTGTGATAACTAAGCCTCTTGAGAGTCTCTCGCGCGAGTATGTGTTTGAGCCACGAACTTTGCTGTAATTTGCAAATGTAGTCATCACCAGGGTACTAAGTACGCAAAATACATTTTTTTTAAGTTTTTTACCTACATACTGTATACAAACATTTGTTACTCCTTTAAAATACGGCTATATTTCGCTGGGACACCATGGCGGCTCGACCAGTTGCGCCACCATGGTGTGCCAGTGAAATATAGCCCTAAGCTATCAACTAGACACCACACAAATATCAGAGTCGCCACACGCCGTAGCTGGTCGAGCCACCAAATTGGTTGCGCAACCAAACGGACACCAGGTGAGTAACTCTCTATAGAACTGTGTACATGTTGTTGGTAGCGGCGACTCGACTGGTCGCGCCGCCATGATGTCTCGGTGAAATATAGCCATGAAGAGTCTATTACACTATGCTAAATAACGCGTACGATATTAAGACTTGTCTTATCTTTCTACCCGAGTAAGACAGTCTGACCCTTATTACACTACGCGATACGTCGAACCATAGACTAGATACGTCGAATCATAGACTGAAACGGTCTGAATAACGCGTAGTGTAATAGGCCCTTTACGGTCATACGTCTGAACGGATTTAGGTAACGGATAGACCATGGCCTGGTATAGTACATAGGATATTCAGCACATTTTATCCGGTGAGTATGTTCTCCTGGGATAATATTCTACTTAAACAGGGGCAAAGCTGCTGGCAGAAGCTTGTATACAGCATACACATCGTACAGGAATATTTCTATCTAGGACATTCCAGTATGATGTCGTTCATAAAGTACATCTAGTTTCAAGACACAGTTTGTATGACTGTCCAAGGCAATAAAGCTCAACAGTTTAACTTTTTTCAAAATTCATGTGCCTTATAGAACAAGGAAAACTATTAGAAAAACCATCTTTTAATTCTACTTTTCGTGCTGACTGATTTCTAGTCAAGCTACCAATTAGTATGTCGCCTCTCTTCTACAGATACCAGCACGAATCTTGAGCGCTCGGCGAAGGAGTGGGGATCGCTTTGCACATCGTACACATCGGCGAGCCAGTCACTGTACAAGGATTGCACTCCCCACCCCCGCGTCTCACTTCACACCACTAAAGAGACCCGATATTTCACTTCTGCGCAAGTAGAAGCCAGCTCTGAAGATATCTGCTGGTATCTGGTATCATGAATAAATGCTTCGTTGTGAAGACCCACGCGGACCCGTCGCAGGGAGCCAGGCCTCGCGCCTTCTTTTTGCTACGTAATAAATATTAAGTTCTTTATCGACACGACTACATGCACACCGTTATAGTTGAACTAACGACGCTAAGAACCGGGTACCCCTCGCGGGCGCACGCTTAACGCGGTTTAGGCCCTAAGTCTAAAAATATGCAAGTGCATGAGGAAATAGGAAAACTCGTACTACTAACCTTGCCCTTAAGTTCAGAGGCAGCCTTGGCCCAGTGGGGCTCCAAGTTCTTGCAGTGTCCGCACCAGGGCGCGTAGAACTCCACCAGCCACAGGTCCTCGCTGTCCAGCACCAGCTTCTTGAAGTTGTCGTCTGTCAACGTGATCACGTCCGAGTCCGACTGTGGAGAAGCAAATTAGTTCATAAGAATACTTATGGATACCCTTTAGAGGTGTAGCGTGGAGTAATTTTGGCGTGGGCGAAGGCGCATTAGTGAGGCCTTTTTCTTTCATAAATTTGGAAACGAGACAGCGACTGATGCAACTCAGTGTTCGTGTGATATCACGTGGCTGAAATAGTGAATCGTAGGTGAAATAGTGGTCAAACGCGAGCCTATAAATGATAAAACAAAACCCTCGTTGTTAAGGAGACGTCGCGGGGCCCTGTGGGTGCGAGGCCGTGAGCGGGGACCCACTTTGCCCACGTCTAACTACGCTACTACCCTTTAATGTACTTATACTAAATAAAGTTAAAATATATTAATTAATTATACAAAAGGTAGATCAAAGAATGGTAGAATGGTGAGACTAGAGTAACTAGAGAGTATTAAAATCCCTGAAGATCTGAAGATAGGAAAAGATTTTTACAGATGAATAATCGTATTTTTACAATGTTTGGTCAGTAAAACACTTTATGACTGTATAATGTGGCGAAAGTTAGGTTTTAAACTAGAACTTCAAGAATCTCAGCTTATTACAAGATAATTGTATATCAGTAAAAAAAAAAAAAACAATATCCCGCCAGTATCCCGAACAGGGTCCAAGCTACCGGCGGTCAGCGTCCAGAGAATAGAACCTCCTAAGAATGCGAGCCGTCTCAAAAGTCCAAC
Organism: Mythimna albipuncta; assembly: GCA_929112965.1. Classification (NCBI taxonomy): domain Eukaryota; kingdom Metazoa; phylum Arthropoda; class Insecta; order Lepidoptera; family Noctuidae; genus Mythimna; species Mythimna albipuncta. The sequence goes on along the minus strand of OV815959.1, from coordinate 4,494,997 downwards.
CGCCTAACAGGAGCCTCCTAAGGCGTTGGTAGAGGCTAGCGGCTATTAAACCATTGGCTGACATGACTATCGGTACAATTATCGCTGAGTCCACCTCCCACATGCCGACAACCTCTCGGACCAAGTCTAGATAATTAATTTGCTTATCTTTGTCGGCTTTCACGAGGTTCTTGTCGCGTAATATTATAAGATATACATATATATACAAAGATTTAAATATGTGACTTAAAGTCATAGATTAAAATAATAGCAATAGTGAGTACGCAACATTTCAAAGGAACTTCCGTAAGATCTAAAATATCATTGTTCTAAAATAATAATTGGCTAGAAGCCACTCTTGTTGGAATAAATAATGAAAGATATATTTGTCGTCTAAGGTAATGACACTACAATACTATATAAATACCTACTACGCACAATAAACGCAAAATACAAGAATACTTTGCAAGTACATCATTTTATTAAAAAACCGGCATTTGCCCGCGACTTCGTCCATTTGAATGTCGGTTATTGCGGACCCGAAATCGAAGCCACATAGGCTACTTTGTTTTATTTTTTGAAGGACATATCCTTTCTTGGGCTTAAAGCTTACTTTGTTCCAAATTTTATCAAAATCGGTTCAGTAGTTAAGCGTGAAAGCGTACAGTTACTTTTACAGTTACAATATTTGGACAGAACGGTTGGCGCAATGTTTGAGTGACTGGCTGCTACGTTACGTGTCCTGTGTTTGAGTTTGCACGGAACAATAATTTGTACGACCTGCATACATATAAGCGTTTCGGGTCTAGGTGTCTTGTGCATGCAAGTTTATATGTTTGCGCACACACGATACAGAAAACATACCTAGTTTGGAGCAACACTTTGAAAACCATACAATAGTATGGATTAATATGTTAAAGCCTATTTACAGTGTTGGACTCAAAAATAAACTATTTATACAAATAGTCATGACTTTCCTTATCGCACTCTACATCACTTTTAAACAACAATGTTGTAATAATGGCCCTCCTCAGAGGCTTATTTATTTATTTATTATTTATTGGAACTTCAAGCAACACACCGGTACAAAGGCGGACTTAATGCCTTAGGCATTCTCTACCAGTCAACCTGGGGCTTAGCGTAGGCTATTTTAGAAATGGGCGAAGGCGCAACAGTGAGGCATTTTTCTTTCATAAATTCGATAACGAGACAGCGGCTATCGCAACCCAGCCACATCGTCACTTACCATCAGGTGAAATAATGGTCAAACGCGAGTCTATCAATTATAAAAAAGCCCTCGTTCTTAAAGAGCCCTCGCTTGCGCGAGGCCCCTTTTGGGTGCGAAGAAGTGAACAAGGGGCCACTTCGCCCACGCTTAGCTACGCTACTGGCCTTCCTAAATAGTAAAATAACCTAATTCGAAGCAGCACCTAGCCATGACTTATGTAGGTGGTTTGTGATATGCTGATAATTTATGGTAATAAAGGAAAGGAGAAACTGATTGTTTGACATATCAAAGCACAGCAGAAACTACTGGGACTAGGAACGTAAAATTCTGCACAAGGTTTCCTTTTATGACGTAGGTGAGAACTAAGAGAGGATTTTATAAAATTCTCCCCCTAAGTGGAGGAAACAGGAGTTTAAAATTTGTGTGGAGAAACTTATTTTCACTCGGGCAAATCACAATGGGCGCTTTATAAGCGTGTTTAAAAGTAAAACTACACTGCGCACACGTGTGCCACACACGTCGATCTGGGCGCATATGTCTCCAATCTCCATACATTTTATATGGAAACTAGACTTGTAGAGCTACACTTGATTCACGTTCAAACCAGGCGTGTTACACGTATCAGCGTCGGTCTAATGTAGTTCTAACCTTACAACTTCGACTACGTCTTAAATCATTCTTCCATATAAATAATATTCAGTGCCAAATACTACGAACTAAAAAGGAGGTCAGTAAGCTGTACTGACGTGTCCCAATAGTTCAATTTTCTAAAGTGAGAGGATGCGTAGGAGTATGGTGGGCGGGCACCGACTCAATGACATGCGACGAGAAAATATTATTCCCTCCTACACTGTCTGAGATTCTTCGATTTTTGTTTTTATATCAGATTGCGTATAGGAAAGAAACAAATTCATAGAACTCTTCAGATACAAAAATGTAGTTTTGACTTTCAATAAGTATAAGGATTTTGTAATGTAAACGATCTGGCCAGTTGTACTTGGCCATATTATGAAGTAATAAATTTCTAAGATCTGGCCACGACATATACGCTACTACAACATAATTAAGTTTATAATTGCAGTATTGATTTCAATTTCGATTATGTTCTAATCAGTTACGTCTTTTGATATGAAATATGTTTAAAGAAAAATTTTTGTTCGATACATAGAACAAAACGAAGTCGTTCATCAAGTCTGTCTGCCTGTTTATCCGCTAATTCTCCGTAAATGCGTAACGAATTTTGATTCAATTTTCACTAAAAAATAGCGATAATCGCGGAAGGCTTGTTGTTGTACATGGTTTTTAATGAAACCTCAAGTCTCCAAGTCCTAGGTTCAGTGGCGGCAATTAAATGTACCGAATATACAACAGATACTTTTACAAAAAATAAATGCTATTGATTTATCATTTTTTTATGTGTGGAAGGTTTAGTGGCAATCTGACAGTAATCAGTAAAATGGACTGGCTACATTACCATCATGCACAATGCCTCTTGTGATAAACGTCAAATCGAATTACTCTAGCTCCTAAAATAGATAACTTGTTGACATAACAAACTGGCTAGGTAATGCTATGTGATATGAAGATAAGGTGTCAACGCCCCTTGTACAATGCTCTCTACTATTTTCCAGTATATAAAACTTCCGTTTAACGTTAATGGTTTCCGATTATGATAGTGACCAATATTGGGTATATCATATCCATAATCTTAGCCGTCAAGCGTAACATACGCTCTTTACTCAACTCGTCGAGGAAGTTGTGAAGTTTCTAACCTGAAGCCCTACCAGAAGCTTTTAACGCGTTCCATTATAGGACCTAAACTGAACTGTTAACTGTTGCCACAGAACAGATGAAAGAGGTTAGAATGGCCTTGCGGGCGGGGCAGGCGTGCCACAAAGTAGGGCAATGCTCATAGTTCAACTACCAACAGCAAACTTGCGATCTGAGTGTGCGTGGTCTGCTAGTTGCGTAATTCGCGTTTGTATTGGTTTATTGCCTGTAGTGGAGTTAATGGGTGTGAGACGAGCGGCGACACCCATTATAGTACAAATCGGAAAGTATTTCCTTTCTAACCTCTTTCATCTATGTGCCAGGAACTATATAGGGTGTAATAGCTTCATCCCACTTTCTCGATCGCACAGCTGACATTTTAACATGTCATGGTAAGGCTGCTGTTCTGTCCTACTCCTATCTGATGATCAGAGTTCGGAGGGTTCGTAGGTAGGGCTGTTTTATGTACTTGCCATATGTTAGAATAATATGGATATACCCCGAGTCCCGGGATTTGGTTTTAAAGTACTAAGTAAAATTATTAAAAAAAAAAACTATTATTGCCTTCGGGACTAATGAAAGATTATAACTCCTTTCTGACAGGTAAATATAAGAAGGAACGTATTAAGGATAGTATAACACGCTCAAGATCCGTGCCGGTATCTGTACGCGTCTCAACAAAGCGGCAACGTCGCGCGATTGGCAAAAAGTTTTTTATCGAGCTGTTGACATAAAATTTACAACGTCGCATATCTTGACAAAAATTATGAAATTCAATTAAATCCCGTAGTATCAGCCGGAATCCCGTGGAATATCCATATTAACATCAATGTTTGCGGTCAATGAACCTAAATAGCCCTACCTATTCCGATCACTGCTGATGATCTATCCTTCTCAGATCAGCGTAAAGTTACATAATAAAAAATAAAATAACATCGGCTAAAGGTCACATTAATCAACATAACTATTTTTCCTCTGCATCAATAAAGTTCGGAACAATTGATTAAATTAAGTATCCACGTTCATGCATGTCCTTTGAAATACACGTGATTCAAAAGTACTATAACGATGTTTACATTAAAAATGCAACAACTGTGTAGGTATCATGAAACTACAATGCATTAAAAACTGTACCAACAAATATTACCATTATTTCAATCCATACTAAAGTATGAGAAAATGTGAAATTAATTCTGTACATTACAATTTCACGGTTAACCTTTTAATTACCTACGCCGGATATATCCGACAATAACTATCACGATTATTCCGCCAGGCTCGCACATTTACGACCAAATACTCCATCTCATCAGCTCTCCTGTCACATGTAGGGATTGAAGAGCTAAACGAGATGGAGTATCCAGTCGTTAACACACGACCCTGGCGAATAGGACGCGGAAACCAGTGGCGTAACTATAGGGTGGCAAGGCTGGCAAAATGCCACGGGCCCCAGGCCCAACGGGGCCCCTCTCAGAAGCCGCGAGCTCAGAAGAAGTAACCAAAATACATTAAAAAAAAATGAAATCACAACGTAACGTGATTTATCGGGGGCCCCATCTAATGAATTTGCTACGGGCCTCAGATGATATAGTTACGCCACTGACGGACACACTTGTTGGATCAATCCGACCGATTTTGATGAATGATGTAATTTGGTGGAGAAATGCTTGAGCTTTACTCTACTTTCTATCTAGCTTCAAAAGTGTCCCCGATAAAGACATTCACGAGTGCAAAAGCTAGTGTCTTATACCTGACTAGCTTTTAATTAATTTGGTTTCAAAAAATGGTGTTTTTAGTTTTGTTTCTTTCGTTATATAACAGACTAAGCCCGCGGTTTCGCCCGCATACATAAAAAAAATCTATGTCTCTCAAGAATATAGCGGCTTTCTATCTGTGAAACAACTTTCGCAATCGGACCAGAACTTTCAGAGATTTGCTCCTACCAACAAAAAAACATAGTGAAGATTATTTTTTATATTATATCTAACTATACCAAAATTTTTAGTTAGAGATAGTAGTAGCAGTATTTTTAAAAGTCATCAAAAAATAGTATAAAAATATTTTTTTATTAGCTAGCGTCCCTTTAGCCTTAAACCGCGTCCCTGGCGTTTATCTGAACGTCGCTTGATAACCGTTGCATTAGCATTGACAACTCCTTTTTTTTGAAGCACGAATTTCAGTCGCATTAAAATCTTTATAATCTTCGCTCTGGTTTCATCCTTTATATCACCGCGAAGTAGCAGCATTTGTAATTTTTTGAACCTATCGAATGTTGTCACGGGAGTTGTCTTAGGAGCTTTGGTGGTAGTTTTCATTGTGACAGAAGTTTTTATACGAGTTTTTGTGGTACTTTTCATTTTGACAGCTGTCTTTATAGGAGGTTTCATGGTAGTTTTCATTGTGACAGATGTTTTTACAGGAGTTTTCATGGTAGTATTCATTTTTAATGTTAGCTTTAGATCTCCTTGCATCCGAGCAATGATGTTTGCTGTAGTGTGATGATTTTCATCTGTCTTATTGAAGTCTGGTGGACAAGTCTCCGTAGTATTAATGAGTTGTTGATCACTTATTGGTGGTGGTAGTGTAGTCTCCAAAGTGTTTCTTTTTACTTGTTTCCATGGTATGTTGTGACCATAATATGTGTCTGGTTGCTAGTGAAAACTTTGTAATGTAACTTTGCAGTGTTAAAATTAAATTATTGCATGATATAAATTAGTTGTATGAATTTCTAATGTTATTTTTAGTATGAATTTTGTGTTAACATGATTAATAAAATAAAGTGTAGAGTAGTAGAGTAATAAAATAAAATAATGTCACAATAGTAAGTGGTAGAGTAATTATAAGATTGAAGTCATGACATAAAAAACGAAAAATAAAAAATATAAATTGATTCCTGTTAAAAATATTTCAATAGATGCTGATTCCTTGCAATTATAGACTGAGAATGTCCAAATTATCTGCACAACAACTAACATATTTTTTTTTTATTTTTTTTAATAAAGAATTGGCCTTAAAGTCCCTTTAATGCAATATAATAAATTAAATAACTGTAGTTAACAAAACTAGAAAAGAAACAATAAATGCCATTGATTGTTTAACTAGATTACTCAAAATTATGAGTAATAATTAATAAAAATAATGGTTAATGATAAAATCATGAATATTTAATGACGGTTTTCTATTACCACATATTAGGATGTCTAGATCTCAAGTATCCCTTGATAATTCTATCGAGACCTTTCAAAATGTTTACCTTGTCTGATCCTGAATCCTCAGGTCTTTTCCCGAGGCGTTCATAGGCCTTGGACTTGACGGCTTTAAGGGCAGCCTCGACTAATCCATCAGCTGTCCTAGCGGCTTTGTACGGGACATGTTTGCTGCCCGTGAAGATCTTGATGGTGGGGAAGCCACTGACTCCATAGCTCTTGCCAAAGCTCTTGTACTGGTCTGCATCTATAGCTCCAACTTTAACAATGCCCTGGAAGTAGAAGACTTATGTAGATTTTTTATTCTGTGTTATGAAATGCAAATTTTCTAAGGGAGATTATTTGATATGACTGGTTCTTCATAATAATTATATTAACCTTTCGAATACCCTCAATTAGAGACACAATAGAAAGACAATGTCAACGAAAACACCAGTGATGTTTGATGAATTTAATTTTATTGAATTTTCTTATCAGCTCAATTATAACATTATATGCATTTGGGAATGAGAATTCCATTATTGGCAAAAAGATAAAGTGATTAATCTTGAAGAAAAGAATACAACATTTATTAGATTTGTGAAAAAAATAGTTTTGCTGGTAACATGATCAAGTTTCATAATTTATATTAAACCACCTTTAATAAAATGGTATTTCACATCAATAATATTATTATACCAATGATTACTAGTTTTTCAATAAATCTTTTATTGAATTTCATCATCATCATATCAGCCGAAACACGTCTACTGGACATAGGCCTCCCCCAAGCGTCGCCACAACAATCGGAACTGTGATCCAATTCATTCATTGATTCATTGAACTTACAAGAAACAATTATGTATCCCGCAACAAATTTTAAATTTTATAGAAAATATCATGTTTTAATGACTAACTCGAACTAAATTCATATGCATGAGTGGATTACATACATTAACATTTTATAACTGACTAGAAAAAATTAAATTTCCTTACATGATTTGCTAGAAAACAAAAAAAGTATGGACACAATGATTTTAGGCTTCTGGCCATGTAAGATTTAGAGCTCAAAATTATTGTTTAGTACTAGAATATTAGACACGTACCCGCAATGCTTTAGCAGCCTTCTTGTATTCAGGAACGAGGTTTTTGCAATGACCGCACCACGGCGCGTAGAACTCCACTAACCACACTTCATGACCGTCTGTGACCAGCCTGTTGAAATTATCAGGAGTCAGCTCTACCACATCTGAGTGGGAGTCGTAGAGAGCGTACCCAGACCCTACGACGAATAAGATACCTGAAAATAAAATTATAATCATTACAACCGGCTCATATAAATCTCTCAACGTTCCGAATTGATTTCACGGTTCTATTATGTTATTTAAACATACCCAAGAAATATGTGCGTAACATTGTGGGTTGATTATATGCTACTTAATTTAGAAACTATAAAAACACCGGCTCATATAATACGATGGCACGAGTTATCGGCTAAACAATGACCCGAAGAAATAAACACGTCAGTTAATCATTTTGGCATCCCAAAGAAGAAAGACACGATATTGTCAATGGAATTCGTGGACTCGCATCATTGGCCAGATTAAATTTCCCGCAAAAAAGTTATTAGTGATTTAGTCAAATCTGTTATTATTTACTGTGGCAACTCTTAAATCCAGATAAGACAACATTCGTGAATCGTGATCTCTCTTATCTGTGGTGAATGTGGTGATCGAGTCATGTTCCAGTAGACATGCCTCATGGGTTAGAGTCTGTGCGGAAAGTAAACCATCGTGGGATTTGAGGGCGCTGCTGTAGATAAATATCGTTTTTGTTATGTAAGCAACATTGTGACGTCATTATAGTGCGATTGTTAAATCTTGATATTTTTAGACTAGCTTCTTCCAGCGGCTTCACCCTATAATAAAAATTATCTTATTGGCTGAATTTGCTCACCTAATGAAACTGCAAAGTTATAGCTATATTATTGCAATGTTTATTATTAAGTTCATCTGTCTTGTAGTTTTTGCGCGACACATCCATACATACGACTACCTCCATCCATCTTCACAAACTTTCGCATTTATAATATTAATAGCCTATTTATTGAACTTGCCCACGTGATGAAACACCTGGGGGAGGCCTATGTCGAACAGCGGACATCTTTAGTTTGTAATGATGATGAATATTTAAATGCAAACACGAACCGGTAAAGGAAAATAGCGTGAAGAAACTGCTGCACTGCCTATCTAGGTAGGTTCCACCAACGACCACTTACCTAGTTCCAACGAAAATGGTTCTACAACTTTGACTGGGATCGGTCTATTATCACTGACAGGAATATTGTAGCTAACAGCAAGTTTATGTTTACCCTAGTTAAATATAAAGGTAAAAATGGAACACACGATGACACGACCACTTTCTCGTTGTCTACCTCAGTACATTTTTCCCTTTTGCTAATCTATGAAAAATATGAACTTACGACTATGAAAATAAAGTACACTTCAGAATTTGTAATGTTGCTTCGTAAAAAATCTATTTAGCCTGTAAGGGACCACCTCGTACATAAGATCTTTGGGATCACTTGGTTGTCCGTCTGTTTATCTGTTAAGACCTTTTAATTCGAGAACGCTTGGAGGTATCGAGTTAATATTTAAACCATACGCTCAATTCAAGTCTGCGGTCTTTTGAAGTTGTGAAAAAATCAGACTTCTGAGTTAACGAAAAAAAAAAAGATACGGCCGTTTATGTCGCAAAAAAACATATATTTCGATACTCAAAGGAATCAAAGTTCATAGGGTGAATCCCGTTGACCTAAAATCCGGAAATTTGGCATAAATCAAGGTCTCATAGAACAAGTACAGGGAAAAATCTGGAAATTGTAAATTTGCAGATACGCCACAAAAAAAAAAATTTGTAATTCGGAAAAATCTTCGTAACTCAATTCGGGAATTGATTTCATAGGTAAATTTATACAGAATCCTCAGTGCGCGAGTCCGACTCACACTTGCCCTTTTTTATTTTAGTTACTGTATCCGTACTGAACCCTGAAAAGAAATATTCTAAGTTAGTCGAAACGCACATCGACAATAGTCGATTGTTAATCTTGTCTATGATTAATCCAAATAGACGATTTAGCATTTTTTCATCAATGAAATATAGTAAATTTAATTTCGCATTGATAGCAAAAAATGGCTTGTGTGCATGAATTTTATTTACCAATAAAATGTCATTTTCGCCTCGCCATTCACGAGAATGTGTAAATGTGGCTTAACTCTATGGTAACATGTCGCTACCATAGTCATAAAAATAAAAAAAATGTTGATCAATATTTTCAATGTCGGCCATGAGCAGCGCCTCGTTTATATTATCAGTAGTAAATAGAATATAATTTTAAGAATAAATGCCACGTGACGATGCTAAGGATTGGTATTAATTTAATATATTGTTTTAAAGGTATTTGTATTTACTAATTTTTAATTTGACAGGTTATGTTCGCGCGTATTTGTTTATTTTTGGGACAATTTAGGCGGGAAATTGGCGTTAGTAACGCCATTCTTTCATCAAACGAACGTCCGTCACCCACTAATCCTATAGCTATAATTTACAGCCGCGGGTCCTGTAAGGTTTAGTCACAAAATGAACGCAATGGCGATGAATAACAAACCGTTCACTGTATTCGTCGAAGGTAATATTGGCAGCGGCAAAACAACATTTCTAGAACATTTTCGCCGATTCGAGGACATCACTTTATTGACTGAGCCCGTTGAAGAATGGAGAAACCTAAAGGGTTGGAACTTATTGGTAAGCATTCTTTGTACTAAGTATAAACTATTTACACGTTTTGATTTAATAAGTCTCAATCGAGATCACATCGAATGTTAAACCTATCTACCACTACCTACTTATTTGTTGGTAGGCAATAATAGATAAAAAAAATTTGATCACTCGGTTGAGTTGTACCGTTTACTAAATTAATATTGTTAGAATACTACTTTATTTTACCCCTCTATTCAGTAACATAAATATTAAAATGAATGGCCTGAAAGAGATGTATTGAAATGGATGCACTGTAATGCATTACACCAAGGATTTTCATCTTCCTCTGCCTGACTTTGCCCACTGCTTAGCATAGGCTTCTCTTGTGCCAATCCCCAAATGTTCCTGTGCGTAACTTATTCAGTACTATTTACTTATTTCAGTTATCCAATCTACTTACTTGAAAAGGATTAATGTTTTATTCATTCAATACTTGTTATAAATAATATTTTTTTTTTTATGTACCTGCCATTTTGTCTGTGCACTACCCTAGGTTAACTGAAAGAGAATGCCTAAGGCATTATGTCTGCCCTTGTATCTTTTGTTGCATGAAGATTAAATAAATAAATAAAATATTTTCCAGGATCTTATGTACAAGGACACGGCTAAATGGGCAATGACTTTCCAATCCTATGTGTCTCTAACAATGTTAGATATGCACCGGAGGCCTACACCTACGCCTGTTAAGTTGATGGAACGCTCCCTGTACAGTGCACGCTACTGCTTTGTAGAGCATATGATGCGGAGCGGGACTCTGCATCCAGCTGAGTTTGCAGTGCTTGATGAATGGTTCAGATTCATAATGAATCAGATACAGATCGATGCAGATCTAATTGGTTAGTATAATTTAAACTTTTTTGTGATATTATCTACATATCTATTTATATATACTTTTTCCTTTTGACATACGCAAGCACTAAGATAGGATTTTCGAAAGTAGGGAGACACTTTCAGTGCTCAGCATTTAACCTTTCAATCGTGAGAATTACAGACACAAAAGAAAGTCAATGGGTGCATGAACGCCGGTGTTCGCTTGGGGTTTAATGAATTAAGGACATAAAAACAGTAAAATCACAATACTAACTTAATTTTAAACTCTTTTATCATTTTGACGTGACAACGTCTTAAATTAGGTTGCGGCTGGGAGTCACTTATGAAAAAGTGTAACGCTCGGTAACGTTACGATGAGTCACCGAACGAGAGAGAGGCCCGCCGAATGCCTTGCGTCTCTCTCCCACTCAACTATGATCGGTCTGCCGCGCGCGCAGCACTAGAGAATTAGGCGCATTGAATCGGCGCATGCTTGTGTCTCTGTCTTTGTCTTTCTCGAACGTTCTTGGCGTTGGAAAAACAAGAAAGCGTCATAATACAAGTTCACACGTGTGGTTAAAGTATCGTCAGCTGTGTCTGTAGTGAAAATGTGGAGTGCTTAGATTCGTCATTTACAACAACTACAACAATAAAGGTAAATAATTGTACACTGATATTTCATTATCGTAAACTATGATTGATTGATTAATTGTTAGATTGACACAAAAGTTGAGAAACTGAGTTTATAGGTTATGTCATACTATTGATAAATGTTGATAGTGTTAAGTAAATTATTAGTTTAAAATTAATTAATTAATTAATATTCTACCGAGAAAAAGACGTTGTCACGTAAAATCTTCGCCCGTAAAACCGACTTTACAGGCAACCATTTTTTTTTTAGTCATGCTTTATTGTAGTTAGGTCATGCTGTATACACTTAGACAATCAAGGTTAATAATACAAAAGTCGTAAAACTATAACAATACTAATTAAACACCCAGTGGTATGGTAATTATATGTACCTGCTATACTGACAATAATAATTGGATTTCAGATTTATGTACTCTATTTTTTGTATTAGCTGTCTAAATTGTCTTAGTCTGTAGTCTGTCACTGTACTTATTAAAATAAAATAACAACAATGTCTTCTAAATAAGAATATGATCAATTGCCATGTTGTGATGTCACGTCATACTGTCAAATCAAAGATATCGGGTAGTGGTAAATGGAAGAAGGTTAATTGTTCCTAACATTGAAAATAAGAAAGAAATTAATTTCCTTTTTTAATTAATTATGACTTGAGCAAAATATATAGATAATTTATATTAATTCACTATCTTTTGCCCGTGGCTTCGCTGCTGCTCTTCCCTACTATACCCTACTCTATCCAGTTTTCTGTATTGACTTGTAAGAATCCCTTACCCATAAACTATGACTACTGCTACTACCCTACTCTACCCTACTCTAATTTTCATTTTTTTTCTCCATAAGAACCTCCTCACAATAACAAACACAACAAAAAAAGAATAAGCGAAAACGGTCCAGCCGTTCTCGCGTGATGGCGTGGACCAAGGGAAATAGGGAATGTGAACAGATTCAGGTCATTCCTATTCTTATTTGGAACGCATAGTACAACAATATCTTTTGATTTCTAGTATACCTGAAGACGACTCCTGCTGTAGTGTATGAGAGGATAAAAAAGAGAGCTAGATCTGAAGAGCAGTGCGTCCCACTGTCCTACATAGAGGAACTTCACAAACTACATGAAGACTGGCTCGTCAACAGGCAACACGCTGAGTGTCCTGCCCCTGTAAGTATTGCAATAGCAATATTGTAGATATGCTACATTATAGTACAGTATAGCATATCTACAATATTGTATAAAAAATATAAAATTAACAATATTAAATAGCAAACTATTTAGTATTGTCAATTGATGACAGGATGTGTGTAAGCAAAAACGATAAAGTATCAAACATAGAATGCTACATTTAAGTTGCACATAAAAGTATAAAGTCACTCTCTGTGTCTGTCTGTTTATCTGCTAACTTCAAAACTATGCAACAGATTTTAAAGAGCTTACACATGGGGAAGGTTTATGTATTACAATGTGCAGTAGTGCAAAGCCAGGGCGAGTCACTAGTGTATTATATGAGTAGGAAGTTAATAAAATTGTTGGGGTGATTTAAATTTCTTTGGCAGATATATATCTAGGAAATAAGGGCCCAAACACTAAACTGATGCAATGTCGCATCGTAAAAATCATCGAGGTCGCATGACGAATTCGCAAGAATTTGCATTGATTTGCATCACTTATTGTATTATTTGGTCACCTGAACCAATGTTTTGCTGTACTAAATCACATCGCAGCAAATCGAGGCGTATCATATAGCATTAAGTTTTGTGTGAAAGCCTTAGCTGAGTAAAATGATCTCTACTAAGTTTGCTGTAATTGCGAGTAGATAGCCTTTCGAATACCGCAATCAGAGACACAATAGAATGACAATGAGAGAGCGAACGCTGGCATTCGCTTGGGGTTTAATGAATTAAGTCACAAAGAAAAGTATAGTAAAAAAACAAGAACTAAATACAGATAACATTTATGATTTCTTATTCCAGGTTTTAGTGATTGACGCTGACTTGGATCTGTCTCAAATAACAGAAGAATACAAGAAGAGTGAGCACCAAATATTAAGAAAAGCTGTTGATGTGGTAATGAGATCACCCAGTAAGCTTAGCCCAAAGAAACCCATTACCACCTCTCCCATACAGATAGTACCTCAAAGAAGAATATTATAATATTAGCTCTTTTATTTTAATTTATAAACTTAGTTTTAACTGACTTATCTCCTTAGGACTGTTCTCTATGACTTGTTGCAAGTATTTTAGTTTGTAAGATTATTATTGACGGGATCACAAATAATAGTTACTATTATACATGTTGTGGCTAGACGTCACAAACAGAAATGGACTTTAATCTTCAAGATGCTTTAAGAAATTTTTCCTTCAAAGTAAACTTTGAAATATAAGCACACGAGTGTCTTCAATTGATTTTTATTGACAAGTAATAATAATTATGATTATTGTTTGATTATTTTTATACATAAATTATACTAGACATTTTTTAAGTTTCTTTAAAAATGTGTGTATACAATTATGTATATGTAAGCTTGTGTATTTTATGTATTTCAATTTTGCATTTACTTTTCAGTTTTCCTATTATTTTAGTGTATGTAATCAATTTGGTTTATAATTAATCAACTGTACAATTTTGTGTCAATATAAGGCATTATTGACTAATATTATTTTTATTTTTCGGCGAAACGACAAATTCCAGCAGCAAAGGTTTCTTATATTAGTCTGAATTGGACTGATTACAGAATCTTTTTTGCCCACAATCTTTGTTCCAATGAGGCAAATGGATTTGTACCCTTATTTATGAAATCGCGACGCTGTATATTTACATAGCTACAAATTAGCTGATGTTGCATTGAAATTTTCTATATATTAGATAGATTAGAATTTGGGTATTTTGACGTGACAACGTCTTAAATTAGGTTGCGGCTGGGAGTCACTTATGAAAAAGTGTAACGCTCGGTAACGTTACGATGAGTCACCGAACGAGAGAGAGGCCCGCCGAATGCCTTGCGTCTCTCTCCCACTCAACTATTTTCATTCAATTCCTTGTTCCTATTGTGCAATTTAATTATATTCATATCAATAAATATTCTACCGAGAAAAAGACGTTGTCACGTAAAATCTTCGCCCGTAAAACCGACTTTACAGGCAACCATTTTTTTTTCAGTTCAGCTTTTTTATCAATAATATAATACTTATTTTCTTATTTGCGCCTCTATAACATTACATTCTCAGTTGATGGTAGTGTATTGTTTGTGTGATATGGGTATTTGAATAACATTATAGTCTGTCTAATAAGTCAACCGACTTGGGAATTTTGTATAATATTTAATCATTTAAAAAATACTTATATTCGATACTTTTCATATGGTTCTTCTGTTAGTAAACAATGATCTCTATCTCTTAATCAACCTTGATTATTGAACCCGTGTTGACTACATCCGATTTCATTAAATCCTAAAAATTACCTAAGTCGTTTAACTTATTAGACAGACTCTACTTATACCCTATAACCAGTACCTACATATTAGCATTTATGCTAAAAATGGCCATAATAGCAATATCGACAACATGTCGAACACAGTATCTGCCTTACAAAGGCAAATATCAATTCTCATAACGTGTGCAGCATGAACTATACAAATATCGATCTCGTGCCTTTGTTAAAATATTGCCAAGTCAGCAAGATGGTGTTCTCACCCCCGCAATAATCTTATTGATTTTTTTGTCATTGTGTTTGGCAGAAACTTACAGAAACAAAAGAAATTATGCTGGCAACACTGGTTGTCTGTCAATTTGTCAAATTTATTATTGTGTCACTGTCAGGTGTTTACTTACATGCCGATACTACAAATTAAATAATTTAGGTCAATTTTTAACTAGATCAATTCTTTAGGGATACTTTTTATTATTTTTATTAAGTGTAATTTGTTATAAACATAATTTGTGATGAGTTCTTGTTGTGGCAACGAGTTAATATTTAATTCGGTCATTAGCGAAGTAGTGGTTTCCAATTTGGAACAAGCGTCGTATTTTATCAATATTTTATACAATTCTGGTTTTATTGTTGGTGCTTTTGCATTCGTTGTAGTCTTGTTATTCGTGGCTGTTAGTAAGTACGGCGTGGGGCTCGGATCGCGGGCGCGTTGACGCATGAAAGTAAAAGTAATGAGATTGTTTACCGTGGGGCTGTAACTACTCGGCGTTATAAGGTAAGTCGTTCATTTACTATTTCTTGTGTATATTTATCGTCATGTACAACCGATCTTAGAGTTTTATGATCTCATGTGTAGGAAAAACTCAATACATGACTTTTTTCCATCAATAGGCCTTTAGTTTTTTTGTTATCATGGCAGCTATTGTTAGCTTAACGCATCGAATCGCCGATCAGATATTCACATACAATTTGAGATTAAAATGATTGACTTTCTATATTTAAGAAATTAAACCTTAAACATTTTACTGAACAAAATATGCTAAAACACTAAATATTTATTCTATACATCAAATTGTTTAATTTTACTCCATCCTAGGTTCTTAAATCACAAAAAAATGTGCTTTGTCATGGAGTTGCGGTAACAGCGGGCCTCATCAAATGTCCCATTCGTGATCTACCCTGTAGTTCCGGGCTTTTGTAATGATTAACATCAGAAGCTCGTCTCTACAGGTAGCTCACGGCTGGTAGACCACGCTACAAGGTGCATCTGCGGTGTTGTTGTTCTTATGTATAACACAAGTACATTATTGGAACAAATCAGGTAAAAGGTTTGCAATGTAAGCATATTTAAGATGAAATGTTTTTGAATTTGTAGCTATAACTGAGGACCTGGTCCTGTTTAACTGAATATTTTCTTTCAACTATGAATGAATCTGATACTTATTAAAAAACAGTCTCCATCTTGGAAACATGTTATCATAGTTTTAGGGAATCTTTTGTAAAACATTCCTTCAAAACATTGTAAAATAATAATTTCCACATAACCATGAATAGCTGATTTTAAAATTCTGAATAATGGTTGTACAGTACTCATAACAAAAAATAAGCTAAAACAAATATAGAATTTTTTGGATTTTTTAATTTTATCTTTAGTCTATAGTTTATTTTTGGCCTACTTATAAATAATGTTTAGTCATTCTAGGTATATTTTCTTGCAATTACAATAATAATAATAATAAAAAAAAAAATTATCACAATATATTTTTGATTTGTCATGCTGATTCAGTTAATCAAGTAAAAAATACATGACCTTCCACAACTGCCATGAAATATAGATTTGTATTTTGTAATGTTATGCATTTCTGGTCCATAAAGTAGGCAATTTTGGCACTTTTTCAAATAGTATTCTAGGTTGATCCGAATCGAGAAGAATGTGCAAGGGAACTCCATGGATACTATTTTCATTTAACATTTCAAGCAGTAACCCATGAAAGAAGAGGCCACTTTAGCCAGTCTGAAGCCTAGTTGAACTATTACCAATATATGTGCCTATTTCTTGTATATTCGTCGGTACACAACTCCTTAATAAGTTTTTTTTGCAATAAATGTGAAAGGGTCGAAAAGTCGTTTATAAATATAAAAAAAGGACCTAATATTGAACCTTGGGGTACTCTCATTTTCACATTTAATCCTGAAGAATTGAAACCGTTTATCTGAACTTTACTAGTTGTACTAGTAAGTAGCCAAGATATAATATTAGTATTGAGCCCTAACTGGCAGTTAGACTGGTTATCTCAACAAACGAAAGTGAGTGCGGCCAGTGAGCGGCGCTAGTTTAACGCATTAATATTACCTCATTTGACTCGCCCACTTTTTCACTTTCCTCTAGTACATGCAGAAAGCGTAAACTTGTCAACTTTATTGAGATTTTTCGTTTTTATTTAATTAATTATGCATGCTTAAGTGTGTATGGTTTGGTCTTTTTAGAAAAACCCATCGTGATTTCATGGTTTCTGAGTCATATTCATTAGGAAGCGAGATCAACATGGCGTCTTTTTGCTTCTTAGGGTGTGGTGTGATGGGCACGGAGCATGCGCGATCGAAAGCCCCGCTCCCGATCGACTACACAGTGGGGTGGGGTTTCAGTCTAGAGTCTCGAAATGTCAATGACCTCCCGAGGCGTTAAACACCCGTGAGGATTTTCATTTTCCTGTAAAAGAAAACCTAATCATATAGCTAATAGGTTTATTTTTTGATACAATAGGTAGGTACTAATTACGAATTGAGCCTGCGCGGTCCTGCTCGTCTGTTTCAAAGACTTAATTTTTAGTTACTCCATTGGGTGTTATTTGTTAGTTCCGCAAAAGCCCACATAAGATGTGAACTTGGTCATTGTGTGAACGGTAAACCGTATCGGCTTCGTTGTTACTGCGGCAGCCTGTTTGCGTGTTTCTTACACCGCACTTTCTTGGTCAATATATAAGTAGATCTTATAATATTAATATTCGTCTTTTACTGGGTTTGTCCAGATAATTCCCGACGGATCACGCGATCGTATTTTTTTTTTTTGTAAATACTAAACACGGAACTCACGACGCGAAGGATTGAAACATCTGACATTGTAGTCCTTTTCCACTTCTTTTCGTGTCGATCTGACTCAAATTTTGTCGGACCATTATTTAGCCACCTGGACATTTCTGTCCTTGGCCTCATGAATAATGTAATTAACAAATCTACTAAAAATAACCATAATAAAGATTGATTTAAAAATAAAACACGTATTTTAATGGATTTATTAATGTCCTAAATTCCTAATTCAACTTGTGATGTGATCACGTTGGTTCATAATATTGAAAAAAGTTTACAGCTTTAACCTAGGTACGTTTTCTAAAATGAGATTGACTAAGGTAGGGATACCTCTGTGTAATTCCATGCAACAAGAAGCTACTTTCCATTTGAGTCAGAGAAAACTATATGTAGATTTTTCGTATGTAACTTCCGTTAAGCTGTATTGATTATGTAAGATCAATATTTTTGCAGTTAATCTTATGCTCAGGTAAAGGGAATAAGCCACAAAGCCATTATTGGTTCGGCCAACCTGAGTAGGTATAGCTGGGAGGTCGCCTGAATGTACCTACGTAACAAAATTAATTATTAAATATAAAAAAAATAACTTCAAAATGTCGTCCCCTCTTAATTCATATATTTTCCCTCAGCACCTGGGGCATGGCTGCGGGGCATGCCTGCGGGATCAGTGCATCAGGAATGGACAGTATCCTATGCATCAAGGATGCCGTTCTCTTGCGCATGATAGCCTCAAAACTATCCGTGCCTGCCTTAGCAAACATGCCTGACGCGTTTAAGTCAGACACAATGGCAACATCCGCATTTATATTAATCAATTACCTACTTAACTCGGACACTACCTACCCGTCTTTACATTCAGTTTAGCGCCTTTAGGCTGGCAGTTCATTTGTTCAAGCAGTATCTGCGCTGTCCTCTGGTGAGCTTATCATATTTCAGTCTTCATTAACCCGTTGTATTGAACGCAGATCTACGCGGCACACAATGGCTTTTTAATTGTGTCTCTAATTACAGCATACGAGAGGTTAAAGGTTTGCGTGGTTTAGGTTCGGTAGGCACAAGATAGATGACAATGCTAGAAGAACTGCATGCAGAGGTGCAGTTACCTTCGTATCAATAATACGGGGCTCCTGAGCTCTAGAAGACCCGACGTGTGTTGCGCAAAAAAGGCCTATAGTGTATGATAATGACTACATAATAGGATGTACCAATTTTAGCTCGCTCCGCTCATTTTAGCATTATCTACATAAGATCACAAATCTAGTCCGGAATACTCCAATAAGAGCTCATTTTCAATTAAGAGATTTTTGTCTCAGTCAGAGTAATCCTATTTTTGAGTTGTGTTACAAAGAGAAAAAAAATCAATACATTTATTAAAAGCCATTCGGAGGCATTTTTGAATGGTCCATAATTCAGTCAATGAGAAAAAGGATGCTATAGGTACCTAGAGAAGAATGTGTAAGAAACTCCATCTTATAGTTTAGGAGATATTGTGTGCGCAAACACGGACTCGCTGTTTCTTTACTCTTATGGTCCGAAGGGATAGCAATCCTACATGACTGGGGAGAGATCAAATGCAAGACCACTGGCTTTAACGCCCCGAGGCACGGCATACCACACTTATATCGTCGTACTGCCACACTGCCACTGATACATTTTTAACTCTTTGAATGTCTTATGTTACACAGTTCGACATAAGCCATTGTCTTTCTATTGTGTCTCTAATTACGGCATTCAAAGAGTTAATGATAAAACCCAACAATATTTTGACGGACTACATTGGATTAAAGAGAGAGACTGGCTAGAGGCAGCTTGCGCCTAGTGGTGACCATCACCGGACACTGCACACTAAATAAGCACCTCAACACAGTAGGCATCATAGACAGTCTCTCGTGCAGAGCATGCTTGGAGGAGGAGGATACAATTGCATGTGCTCCAAGGCTGCACAGGTGTCACTGAAATTCGCACTCGAAACTTAGGGTCAACTCACACCGAAAGAGCGGCGAAGGGCAGGGAAGCGCAGCGACCCGTTTACGTTTATAGAATTCACCGGAATTCCCGCGGCCCCGCGGGCATCCGCGCGACTCGTTCGAGTTTCTCATGCGATAATAAGTATTATAGCAATGAAAATAAAGTTAAAATTCATATGACACTGAAACTGCGCTCAGCTTCGCTGCGCTTCGACGCTCTTTTGGTGTGAGTTGACCCTTAGGATTCCTAAACTCAGTGATACCCTGAAAAACCTGAGAGGCCTATTCTGTTTTTGGAGAGGCGGGCTGGTTGGAATAAGTTCACCGAGGGTAATGGTCGCCATGGCCCATGTATAATGGAACTAAGTGCGGAAGACATATTACTTCGACCGATTCGAAAATTGTTGTACTGGGCCTTATGCTCAGCAGTTTCGCTTTGCGACTAATGAGACCTCAAAAATATAAATCCTACATAAAGGTAGAGCAAAGAGATCATTGATAATACCGTATGTTAATTAGGTACGTTCAGTAATATTTCCCACGTTCCTGAACATGGTCGCTTGATCACTGGGAAGGGATCACACATAAACAATGCACGAAGAGAGAGGGTTCGATCACCTTGGCAGTTTTACAAATAACATCAATAATTATATTGTGGAGACTGCATGGTAATCGTGATTACTTAAGAATTTATTGTTTACCAATGGTGCTAAAAATAACATTGATTTTATTGTTCAATTGCTACTGAAAATCTACAACATTGTAATTTATGTAGTTTTAGAAGCCTTCTTCATACTGTACTGGAATAACGTGGCATGAATTGTAAGTTTTTATACCACGTGACACAATTCTTTTGCCTTGTCATGAAGCAAAATTACTTAATCATTTCAGGTTACGAAAGAGTTCAATTTATTTGGTAATTGCTCTGTAACGGCATGGGTTTGAGGTAAAAGCACCAAGAGCCTATTTTATACCATAAACCTACCTACCTATACCCATGTTAGATATGTTTTTGGTGTAGGTACAATAAAGAGTAGGTACTTATAACTATTTATCTATACTTACATAAACATATATTTTAGTTTAGCTAAAAAGTGGTGTATTAGGTACTCCTAAAGTGGAGGAAAATTGTCTTAATGCTTCCAGTGACGTTGTTTTTTGAAGTGAAAACTTCTTTAGCGGCGTTGAGCACTTTTTCTGTAATGGGTATAAAATCTTAAACTCGCGTCAGGACACGTGACCTGATCGAAAAAGCGTAAGACGGATGGAGAGTATTTAATGTAAAATAATTGTAATAGTTTTAAAGTGTTAAATTTTTAATGTAATATAAATTGTCATGTTTGTGTACGATAGCGCAATAAATGAATATTGTATTCTACCACATAAATGATAGTACTTTTATACTGATAAAGCAATTGGTGCAAAATTATTCCCTAACCATTCCAAAATATCAAATATGCTCAACGTTAATAATCAAGTTTTCACTTCTGCCGACACTCCCGGAGTGCAACCCGTCTTTTTTTTTTTAAATTAGGGCGGGATTGTTTGAAAGAGTTGCAGCGATTCGAAAGCAAAGGGCATGTGAGGAACACAGGAGGGTTTTAAGTAGTAAAAGTCAGACACTCCAATCTCACCCAATTAGAGCGGTCTTTAAGTTAGAGAGATAGATAATAATAATAATAGGTTGTAGGAGCTTAACTAAAATTAATAGGTTGTAATAATAGGCAGACTTATCGCTAAAACGATATTTTACACAGTTTAAGGTAGGCAATCATGAAATAACTTTTCCCCTCAAAAAAAGGGCAACTGATCATATTCAAAGGTGCAGTATGCGACTTTATAATCAGTCGGGTAATGAAGACGTTTTGGCTAATTAAATTATTCATTGTTACTTTTTCCATCCATTGCACAATTTACGAAGACATTGCATGTTGATTGTTCGATCCTTCCTTTGACATTGCCCTCGCCTGACATAGTTACAGGTTGGTAGAACCACTTCTAACAATCAGTGGCAATATGGCCGATTGAATACAAAGACAGTCTCACGAAGGGTGATCAATTCGTCATTTACAATTTGTATAATGTCAATTTATCTCAATCAAGTTTGGAGTCCGCAGACTGTAAATCATTTGACTAGTCTTTAGTCATTGTTACGTGATTACACGTAATTTGGGTATGTTCCACTTCTATTGCTTCTTTGGTCAATTCTATCACATTGTCGTTGAACTCTACAACTTCAATAACCCGGTCGCAAGCTACATAAGCTGGTTGAAAAAGCTGAGCGAGTGTCTTGTTCGATTCAGCCCGTTCCTTGCTGTCCTCCCCCAGCGACGCCCTATGCCGAGGCTCGTAACCCACAGGGGGTGCCCTTAGCGTGTAGTCGCTTAGTTTGTAAGTTAGTTAAGTAAGCCCGGCCTCCGCTTTCCCGAAAGCTTTTCATCACGGTCCTAAAGTCCATCTTCCGAAATCTTGATTGTAATGATATATGTGAATTAATCAGTGGGAAGTTTCTCTCGCACCTCAGATTTGTGGACGACAATATACTGTCAGAAGAACCGTAGGTACAAATTAAACTACATGATAGATTCTCTTAGGCATCGACGTGGAGGCCGTCGGGCTGCAAATCAATTGGGACAAAACGACGATTACAACTAACTATGAATACTTAAGTTCAACTTTCGTAGTGCGCCTCACCACCAATCATCACTGCTTACCATCATGTGGGATTGCAGTCAAGCACTAGTTTATATCAATTATAAAAAGAAACGAATAGGTACCTATATCTATACAGTCAAAACCTGCATGCAATCTATGTCGCAGACTACACGCACGCCCGGAGAGTTCTATCTTGCTCATCTAATCTCAACATAATCTTGTACAGAATAAAAAAATATTTTCAAAAAAAAAAAATACAACCGAACTCAATGTTAAATAAACACTGAAAAGTACAAAATAACTTTAATTTCGGAAGTCAGTGTTTCTATAATAGTTTTGTCTCTTCGTTATTTAAGACTGACTTCCGAAATTAAACTTATTTTGTACTTTTCAGCGTTTATTTAACATTGAAATCGGTTGTATCTTTTTTTGAAAAAGTTTTTTATTTTACACTTTTAGTTATGGTACCTACCACCACTAAAAGGTAGGTACTTCTCAGCCAAACTTAAACACCTTATAGCCAGAGAGCATCTCATAACGATTCTAATAATCCCAAACACAGTTAGAGTACATTAATTTATCTTCTGGCTTCGTCATCAGATCAGTCCCCTCCCCCTTTTTAACCGACTTCAAAAAAGGTGGAGGTTCTCAATTCGACCGTATATATATATGTTTGTTTTTATAAGTTTGTTCGCGGATAACTTTGTCGTTTATGGACCGATTTGCTAAAATTTTTTCTTCAGCCAGTCATCGGCTATACGTATAAACAAAGCAATTTTACTTGTTACGACAGTTCTGCTGTGATCTTAAGAGGAGTTCTATGCCATATCTTCGAAGTTCATGATCAGATCATAACAATATTTCAATGGTGGTCCACTTGAAATATTGTTATGACTGATCATTCAACCTTTCACTCAAAAAAAGAATTTTCAAAATCGGTCCACAATTGACCGAGATATCGGTGAACATACATTCAGCCGAACATAGAACTTCCTCCTTTTTGAAGTCGGTTAAAAAGAAATCGACCGCAGACTACATGGAATATATACGAAAGAAGTTTTCAAACACATATAAAACTGGAAACGAAAGCAATGAATATTTGCTTAACCCCGATTCTTACATATGCTGGCTTCTCAAAATGTCCTTAAGTACAAAATAAGTTGTCAAAAAAGAATAGAACGGTGTTGAGTTATATAAACATCAAATTAAAAGACAGAATCAGAAGTAAACGGATAAGAGAAAAGGCAAAGCCAGAGTCAGTGTCAGAAGCTGTCTAACCATGTGGTAACTATACTGAAATGGAAATGGTCAGACCATACCCAGAGAGCCAGAGAGCCATGGATAAAAGATGGACACAAATAATTATAAATTGGTACCTACTCAATATACAAACAAAAAGAGAAGTCCGATAGACCATTCAAAAGATGGAGTGACGATATTGTACAAACAGTCGGGAATTTATGGCCCAGACTGGCAAAAGTAAAAACACCTGGCACAATTTGGAAGTTTTTTGTTTGAATCCTGAGGAAGGACGTAGGCTCCTTTTTATCTTGTTTCGGATCAACGCGGACCAAGTCGGGAGCAAAAGCTAGTTATAAAATAAATACAAAGAGCCATAACCACCATACCAAGACGACCATATATCAAACCCATATATCATATGGGTATGACCATATTTCAAGTTACAGAACTGAACTTAAATGGATGCCTATACGCCAGAGAAGAAGTTTGCGCGCATTGACTACACTTTTCTCTCTGCTGAATTCTCCCACCCCTCCTTCTTATCTTATATCAAACTTTCAATTTCTATGTTCTTCCCATGCCAAGAATCTGCGTTCTTCCAATAACCTTCTTCTGCTTTGTCCTTCTCATTCTTCTGATTTTGTCCATTCTTCCTTTCATATACAGTCTATTCTTCTGTGGAATGCGCTTCCTCTTGACATCAGGACGGCCACCAGTCGGTATGCATTTAAGCGGAGGTTGCGGCTTCATTTTCAACAGAAATAGCGGAGTAGTCTCAAAAATCCTTTCGTTACCTTATATAAATTATATATATTTGTATGTATGTAGGTTTATATTATATTGAATATTTAAGTATGTTTATTATATAAATATTTGTACACTTGTTTTCTTATCAAAATATTCTTTTTTTTTTTTATGCACCTGCCATGTTTTCTCTTCACCACCCTAGGTTGACTGGTAGAGAATGCCTAAGGCATTAAGTCCGCCTTTGTACCTTTGTGTTGCATGAAGTTTTTTAAATAAATAAATAAATAAATAAAGAGTACGTTTTTCATGGACTACATTGTAAGTATAAAAGCGATAACAAATTCGTGAAAATTTACACAAAAAACTGGTTGCAACCAAAAAGTACTCGTTACAGAATCTACACTTATCATAAGTTTTATAACTCACGACGCGATGCGCGACACCACGACGAATGTAAAACCCGTTCACATTTTGACATGATAGTTAAAGCCGCTCGTAGGTCCTACTGCGATCTATTTGAAGACCTAAATTGAAATGTTAAAGAGATGGAGCTATATATATACTCGTAGTGTAGAGTCTGTCTAAAAAGTCAAACTACTTGGGTAATTATTAGGGTACAATGAAATCTGATGTAGTCAACGCTAGTTCAATAATCAAGGTTGATGAAGAGATCTTGCTCATAGTTTAATAATATAACCTTATAAAAATTACATACTATTATACAAAATTCCCAAGTCGTTTGACTTTTTAGACAGACTCTATATAGCTCCATACGAGCGAGAAAAAGGGATTGAGCTGAGTGTATAGCTCGATCCATCTCTTTTTCTGGCAAAATGTCAGTCACTCGACTGACTTTTTGAAACGCCATCGTAAGTTCCCTGGTCACGTGGTATGGTAGTTAGATGAAATCTTCAGACCTCCAAATAATAATTATGATACCTATGTAATTTTCTACGCTTTCCTTACCTTTTCCACTCGCCTATCGTTAACTTAGAGCATGATTTAAAAGCTTCCTGCTTCATCTAACGCAATCCAATGCGAAAAAACAGAGAGAACGCCTGAAAACTTGGCATTCGGTAACTCCGTGATTTATTCGAATATTGCACAAAACTTGTTCCAGGAAATACGTGTTTTATTAAACCCTTAAAAGTGTTACAAAAAAATTATCACCAATCGCAAGGCTTCTAATAATGTACTTTTTTATATTTTTAATATATGAGTACCTACAATATGGAGGGCCAAAGTCCACGATAGCAAGCTGGATTTCAGAGGTCTTTACTAGATAAGTTTTACAAAAATTTAGGGTTTTGATTTCTATAAAAGCCTAGATAATATTATCCACAAGATAGTCAAAATATCTAGAGAAAGTTGTAATAACATCATTATGTAATCACGTAAGATCGGTTGTAAGAGAATGTAAGTCGAAAAGGACTCTCTTAATATAACTAATATCTATTTCAATCGTCCGTCACTCATAACCACATAAACAAGACCTTTCTAAACATATTTTCTATTTCAACAAAATCACAATCAATAAAAACTGTGTCAATAACGAGATACTACATTTTATACGCTGACTCGATTCTACGAAGACCATCTAATGAATTTGTTGTTCCAAGACGTCGTATTGAGGAAAATGCTATCTGTTAAAGGTCTTTGTATAAATCAAATATCATGCTCCGCCCATCTCTTGCTACAACTGTAATTAAATAATTGTCTCGTTGGTTAATCAGTCAGATAACTCTATAGAAACGCTTTTTAACCTTATAACCGCTTGTTTAGTGTCTTGTGTCGTATTCGCCAGGGACACGTGTTGGCGTCTGGGGACTCCATTTCGTTTAGCTCTTTAATCCTTATTGTTAAAAAGAAAGAAAAAATAATAATTTATTTGCACGCATGGATGGCACGCACTGTAAAAACAAAATCATAGACAAAAAAAGAAAAAACGCTAGAGTCCGTCTAATGAAAGCGTGACCTGAGAAAAGGAGGTAACAACCAAAAATTTTGAATGTGGTATTATTGAAATAGTAGGAGAAAAAAGTTTTGATACTAGAGTATTTTTTGTATTTATGACAATTTTAGAATAGTTGTAGAAGAACTTAAATCCTAGTCAAAAACATGTGTGTAGACTTTATTATTTAGTGGGTGTATGGTAAATGTCAATAACACACAAAATGTTAGATAGTATTCCAAATTATTTTATTTTATCTGATCTCTCAAATGTCGCTATATAATATTTTACCAAGTGCACAACACCGTGATAGTCAAATAAAATAGTCAACATGATTTCAACTTCATCACGTCTCGCTAACACTATTAATGTTCAAGATTGTTGGGTTGGAATCGATTCGTTTTAGCATAGAGAAAATTCAGATCTTTTGGGATTAGTCAAGCGGGAACATGTTTTATATGATACGGATCGACTCGTGGGACACAAAAAGTTCAGCAGCTGCTGCAGCAGCATCTTTCTCTCAAACTTGAACTAGGATTTTCGCGATTTTAACTTCAGTTGCAGACTTTCATGCACTACCAGACAGAGTGAGGCAAATCTTTCATTACATCTCAACTGCTTTTGAACGCATTCTACCACTCATGTGTTTTTGTTTAAGTCAATTCACCAAAAGCCTTCTTTGTTCGATGTTTTTGTCCATTATGAAATTTGCAATATGTCAGATTACCCAAAAATATAAGAAAAAAAAATATCATTATATCCTTAATATGACTATCTAATAATATTAGTCGACAAAGATCAAGATTATAACGTCATACTAACTTAAAAATCAGAAATCGTATGTAAACAATGTTGGTTTTCATTGAAAACACCTTCTTTCTCTTCTTGTTTTTGTTTGAACTTATTAACCATAGTGTGTAGCAGTTTTTGCACGTTACAGTTTATTGTTTTTCCCACAATTAAGCAATTATTCTTGAAAAATAAATATCAGTTTCCAAAAACTGACAATTGCAACCATAGACTTTGACGTGATTTTTTTCGGCAAAACAATGTTGCCAATTTAATTTAAAAAAAAAACTCCAGGTTACGCTTTCAGTAGACGCACTCTAACACAATTTTTGTTTCACGGCTGCGCCAAATAGGTTTCAGCAAAAATGCCAGAGAAATACATGGTAGATAGTCAGTGGTAGTTGCCTGACGCTAGTATTCAACTGATTGACAGAAGAGCTGACGAGATGGGGTATTTGGTTGAAAGGATGAGCGACCTAAGCGAAATAAATGCGAAAGTGTTTTGTCGGATATGTACATGGGCGGTTAAAAGGTTTTAGAGTTATCTTTCATTGTTAATGTCGTGCAATCATAAATCTGTCGTTAGCCCAAATAGCAAAAGTTTTGCGTGTTGAGTTGATTTTAAATTTTTTAACTACTTATTCATTGTAACCGAGGAAATTATCTTTGTCCTTGTTTTCATATCTATGAGAATTGCTCGCATCGTTACGAAATGGTTAGCGGATATCTAAGAATGTTTTTGTGCCTGTCTGCTAGTTACTTACTGACACATTCTTGGGATGTCAAATTCTGTTATCTTATGGGCGAGGACTCTGATTGCTCTGATGATGTTAAGTTTGGAACTTCGCTTAACATTCCTGAGTTGTCTGTTTTTGTTTTATCAGTTCAACTCCTTGATAACTACATATTTGCGACGAATTTGGAAGTTGGATTATCTAAACTACACAAGCAGTTAAGCAAAATGGGTGTCACTAGGGTTACCAGATGAAAAAATCAAAAGTCCGGAGAAAAGGCCCGATTTCCATTGAAACATTTCGAGATTTTTTTACAGTTTGAGATTTTGTTCACACTGCGGATCTAACTCATGCGTTACACATTGCACTGAAAGTGGTAAGGGTGGCAGCAGAACCCCCGTTTGCCATAGGAAGATTAATTTTAGTTTATTTAACTTTTTTTTTATTAATTTGTTTAACTTATAGGTGTATTTTATTGAAAACTCTAAAACTCCTGAGACTTCATGAGATTTGCATTCGACCGCGATCCTGATAAGAGTCCAAAAATCCTGAAATCTTAGGACAAATTCTAAGATGTATGATAACCCTGTGTTTCATCCCATCTTCCCCCTCAAAGAAATTTGACTTACAAGTTACGTGTAGGGGGAAGTGGGGTAGATTGATACATAAAAATTTAAACTCAAATTATAGGTGAAAAAATGACATATTTTTAATTAATTTTCAAGTGGACGTTTAGCTAAATGTATAAATATTATGATGTCAAGGATAAATATAGTTTAATATGTGAAAGAAAAAGATTAGCACGTGTTTTGTAAAAAATGGGTTTTGAATCACACTACCCCGCCAACGGGGCACTTAGATACGTCACCTGTGGCACTTTCATACCAAGCGGATATTGTATGAAATTTGTTAAATTAGAACATTTTCATGAAAATAATACTTTTTTATTATGAGAATATTGTAATCAGTTTAATAAAATTAGGAACATCCTAGTTCTTCAGAACAGGACTACCAACACTGACTACCAAGAGTCTTTTCTCTTTAGGTTTTTCATATTCTGTAAGTCCTAATCAATTTTGCTTCTTGGGTTTGTATGTCCGCATCATTTTCAGTTGACAATATAAAAATATGATTGTAATTTTAATTCTATATATTTTACAAATTATATGAGGGATTAACACACATCAATGTGCCCCGTGCTTTGATGTATCTAAGTGCCCCAAAAGATTTTTTTCAAAATGATAATTATACTAAAGAAACTAACTGATTTCTCTCGTAAAAAATACTAAATACGTAAAATTGGATGGTTTAACATACTGTTACGCCACTAAACGTGAACACGCCATATCTCCGAGAAAATAACGAGTGGCACGTAATAATTAAAACGCATTGCTGTTCGAAAGGTCTAGAGTAGTTTTGCTTAGACAGACTGGGAAAAATCTCGAAACATCCACAAGGTACCTACCTACCAAGGTACATGTAGTAATAGGTATCATCTAACCGTAAGGGAATTTGTACTCTCCGACGTTAACAATAGAGTCGAAATTCGCATGAACGTGACTTTTATTATTACGAGAAATAAAAATGATTTATGACTTCGAGAAGCGATTCAATTGTTCTGGAATTCTGGATAGATCCGGGGACGTCGGTATCTAGAATTTTCTTGGCTCCGCATATAAATACGGGCCCCCGGCCGGAAGCGAGTCAGTTGTGATTTCGACTGCGATCAAGAGCGAACTACCCTAGTACTCGAAGTGATTTTTATCAACGACTTAGGCGATAGTGTAACGGTACTCTAGTGTTAATTGCGATTCGGATTATTGTTGACTGGACTAATTTGTTATTGTTTGTGGTAAATAAAGTTCTCTCGTCAGTAAATCGGCATTTGATTACCCACGTACGTAACAACTGGTGTCAGAAGTGAAATGCCATTAACACCGAGAGACGACGAACAGCGACCACGAACAAGGAGGCAAATGGAGATGGATGCTGCGCGTCATCGTATGGAGGAGGAAGATCAGGCTGGCATGGGAGCAACGGCAGCTGCTGAGGTGCCAACAGGATCATCCTCGGAATTGAACCTCGCTGCGGTGTTGGCCGCCATGCAAGCTAGTATGGAAGCCGCTCGCCGCGAACAAGAGGCCAACCAGCTTAAGCTTCAGGACCTAATCGCAGCGAACCAGGAAGCCGCTCGCCGCGAACAGGAAGCCGCTCGCCGCGAACAGGAAGAAGCTCGCCGAGATCAAGAGGCTAAGCAGAACCTGATCCTCGAAAAAATTGATCACGGCCTCGTCACATTGGGTGAGAAAGTAAAGAATCTCACCCTAGAGGTCAAGGAGGTTTCCGCCCGAGCTGATAGCCTCGAAATAAGGATTGATGGCCACGAAGATCGCCTGCTGGACATCAACAAAAAAATTGTCAAGCTCGAAGCACGCGAACCCGTTGCTGTTGGCTCACCATCGCACACCCACTGTGCTTCAGCCGCAAAATTTGATGTGCCGCGTTTTGATGGCACGTCTTCCTGGACGGCATTCAGATACCAATTCGAAACATTGGTTAAGACGAACCGCTGGGATGATGAACAGTCTTTCGCGGCATTAACTTTGGCTCTACGAGGGGACGCCCTGCTGGTCCTAGAGAACCTTCCTGCGGACGGCAGGACATTGCAGCGCCTCATGGAGGGACTGGACACTCGCTATGGAGACAAGCACCTCGAGCACGTTTTCCGCGCGCAACTTCGCGAGAGAACGCAGAGGTCGAACGAGAGCCTCCAGCAATGGGGAGTCGAGGTCGAACGGCTGGTCCGGCGTGCTTACATGTCGATAACACCAGAGATGGTGGAAGTAAATCTGGTGCAAGCTTTCATCGACGGTCTACGGGATCCTGAAGTCAGGGCTACGGTGCGACTCGGACACCACCAAACTCTAAAGAGTGCGATGGCTCACGCTCTGGAAGTAGAAGCTGTACGACAAGATTCACGCACGCACAGAGTTCGGGAAGTGGTGGTCTCGCCGTCAGTGCAACCACGTCAACGAGAAGTGGTAGCTGCTTCTTCGGCAAAGTCCCGCTATATTCCGACGTGTTACGGGTGTGGAGAAAAAGGGCACATTCGTACCGATTGCCCCAAGAGGAAGAGGGGGAGTGTGGACTCCGGTACTCAAGTTAACGAGGAGTCGTTAAACTAAATGTCGCCAGGGCCGCGGGGCGGGTGCTGGCTGGTCAACTGAAGGCCCCAACCATCACCATCAATCAAGTTCACAACGGAAATAGTTTAATCATCGAAGGGACGCTGAATCATCGGGCTTGCAATTTTACCGTTGACACGGGGGCGTCACGGACTGTTATAAGACCTGAGTTGCTGAAACGCACCATCTTGTGGCAAAGGGAGTCTCCATCCTGCCGACTTCAGACAGCAACCGGCCAGCCAGTCTCCGTCCTCGGTGATACAGAAATTGAGATCAAAATCGGTGATCAAGTGTATATCCATCCTGCGTTAATTGCGAATATTACCGACGATTGCATACTGGGTCTCGACTTCTTGCGGAATAACCGATGTATTTTAGATATCGACAGGGGAGTATTGAAATTCCCAGATCAAGAAGTCTTCCTGCGAGGAATAACCTCATGTAACCTCTATTGCTTAAAAGACACTACATTAGCTCCGAGAACAGAAACCTTGGTTGAAGTAAAATTTCCTAAGAAAATCAGGCAAACACGATGTGTTTTGGTTGAAGATATTGGCCGGCACCCGGAGGTCATCACAGCGAGGACATTAGTTATGACAAAAGGAAAACCTGAGGAATATGGAGAAAGTGTTCACCAGGATACGAGGGGCTAACTTAAAACTAAGTCCAAAGAAGTGTGCCCTATTCAAGAAGGAGGTCAGCTACCTAGGACATGTTATTTCCGCCGACGGGGTGAGAACCGACCCTGAGAAGATAAAAGCAGTCCAACAGTGGCCGGTTCCAAAGAACAAAACTGAAGTACGTGCATTTCTGGGGTTGTGCACATACTACAGGCGGTTTGTCAAGAATTTTTCGGACATTGCAAAACCTTTACATCAGCTGACTGAGGATAAACGAGATTTTATTTGGGACAAGAACTGTGAGTCAGCATTCGACGAGCTAAAGCAACGGCTATGTGAAGCGCCTATACTGGGGTATCCGAGCAGAGACGGAAGATTTGTCGTTGATACCGATGCCAGCAACACGGGAATTGGTGGAGTGTTGTCCCAAGTACAGGGCGACAAACAGGTCGTAATCGCTTACTTCAGTAAGGCACTTTCAAAGCCAGAAAGGAACTACTGCGTGACTCGACGAGAACTGCTGGCTGTGGTAAAAACCTTGCAGCATTTCCACAAGTACCTCATAGGAAGACAATTTGCTTTGAGGACGGATCACGCTGCATTGAAATGGCTTCTACAATTTAAAAACCCTGAGGGCCAAGTTGCAAGATGGCTCGAGCAGCTGCAGGAGTTTAACTTTGTGACGGAACATCGTAGTGGAAAAGGGCATAACAATGCTGACGCCCTGTCGCGACGTCCATGTAATGATGACTGTAGACACTGCCAGCAGAATGAAGCCCGAGAACGCGTTAATTTAATTAGGGCTGAAGGCAACTTCAAGAAGTCCCAGGAAGAAGATGACGATATTCGACCTATACTGGACTGGAAGCGCAGCGGAACTAGGCCCCAGTGGAGTGAAGTATCGTCACACAGTCCCGTAACTAAGAGCTACTGGGCACAGTGGGACAGTTTAGTCCTAGAAAATGATGTGCTTTGTAGGAAATGGGAATCGAACGATGGCAAGGAGGTGACCACACAAGTGATAGTGCCACGGTGTGAAGTAGTCCCCCTGCTACAGGAAATACACGATGGTGCTTCTGGAGGACACCTGGGCATCAAGAAAACTCTACTGAAAGTGAGACAGCGGTATTACTGGCTCAATTGTAGAGATAACATAGAGCAATGGTGTCGGAAATGTACAGCGTGCGCATCTGTGAAAGGACCACAGACTAGGAGCAGGGGCAGGCTTCAGCTGTACAATGTGGGAGCCCCATGGGAACGCATCGCTATCGACGTCGCTGGACCTTTTCCAGTTACAAATGACGGAAACAAGTACATAGTGGTGATCCAGGACTATTTCACAAAGTGGCCTGAAGTCTTCGCCATACCCAATCAGGAAGCGACGACAGTGGCGAAGAAGGTGGTCGAAGAAGTAGTATGTCGGTATGGCGCACCTTTGGAAATCCATTCCGATCAAGGCCGTAACTTCGAATCTGCGCTGTTCCAGGAAATGTGTACTCTTCTGGGAATTTATAAGACACGCACAACACCTGCGCATCCTCAGTCGGACGGAATGGTGGAAAGATTTAACCAAACCCTGGAGAATCATCTGGCTAAGGTTGTCGATGACCATCAGAAGGACTGGGACCGGTATATTCCACTATTTCTGATGTCTTACCGATCGGCAGTGCATGATAGCACGGGACATACCCCAGCAAGAGTGAATTTCGGCAGAGAGATGAGACTCCCGGTCGATGCCATAACTGGCGTGCCACCTGACAAGACTAAGCCAGTTACAGATTACGTAAGTGACCTTCAAGATCAATTGAACGAAGTGCATAAACGAGTTCGTGAGAATAGCATGAACACCAGCGTAAAAATGAAAACTAGATACGACCGTAATGCCAATGCCAAGGGATTTGAGGAAGGTACACTGGTCTGGCTCCACAACCCGCTTCGACGGAAAGGGAAGTCGCCGAAACTCCAAGCGCGATGGGAGGGACCTTACACCGTGTTAAAAAGGATTAATGACGTGACCTACCGCATCAAGAAAGGGCTAAGAGGGAAACCCAAGGTTGTTCATGTGGATAGATTGGCGCCGTATCACGGATCTAATAATGCTCGGGACGAGCATGACTAAGAGGGGGGCACTGTTACGCCACTAAACGTGAACACGCCATATCTCCGAGAAAATAACGAGTGGCACGTAATAATTAAAACGCATTGCTGTTCGAAAGGTCTAGAGTAGTTTTGCTTAGACAGACTGGGAAAAATCTCGAAACATCCACAAGGTACCTACCTACCAAGGTACATGTAGTAATAGGTATCATCTAACCGTAAGGGAATTTGTACTCTCCGACGTTAACAATAGAGTCGAAATTCGCATGAACGTGACTTTTATTATTACGAGAAATAAAAATGATTTATGACTTCGAGAAGCGATTCAATTGTTCTGGAATTCTGGATAGATCCGGGGACGTCGGTATCTAGAATTTTCTTGGCTCCGCATATAAATACGGGCCCCCGGCCGGAAGCGAGTCAGTTGTGATTTCGACTGCGATCAAGAGCGAACTACCCTAGTACTCGAAGTGATTTTTATCAACGACTTAGGCGATAGTGTAACGGTACTCTAGTGTTAATTGCGATTCGGATTATTGTTGACTGGACTAATTTGTTATTGTTTGTGGTAAATAAAGTTCTCTCGTCAGTAAATCGGCATTTGATTACCCACGTACGTAACAATACCTTTGTTGTATAGATATTCTCACAAGATGGTATAAGAGACCGGGGAAACACTTTTAAATTTCACGTTATTTTT
Source organism: Mythimna albipuncta (assembly GCA_929112965.1). Taxonomy (NCBI): domain Eukaryota; kingdom Metazoa; phylum Arthropoda; class Insecta; order Lepidoptera; family Noctuidae; genus Mythimna; species Mythimna albipuncta. The sequence goes on along the minus strand of OV815959.1, from coordinate 4,460,357 downwards.
TAGTTGACCGCACTCAAAACACGTTACGAGTTGTAGAGCGTCAACGGCTTACAGGCTGTAGGCGCGAACACATAGGATACGTTCAAGCATTTCTATGATCGTTTTAGGAATGTCATCACTCGAATATGTTCAATCGATTTTTAGATAATGCTTGTGTATCTATGTGCCCCTTGCATCATTGTGCCCCCCCCTCCCCCTACACATTACCTACCATTATTTATATAGAATAATAGGACCAGAGAGTACTTATACAGTTGAACACGTTGATCTAAGGAAAATTAAAGCACGTGTTCCCGAAAAATATGAATAAAACAAAATTTAAATCAGTTTATCCATTGCTTACAAAATATGGGTAGGTCTCATGTGTTTGTTAAGAATGGAATAAGAATGCGAACAATAAATGTTCCAGATGATGTTAACACAGACTAGTGTTATGAAATATGGCCTTATCGGTGATAAATTACCCAATATTGTTTTATTTGATTAGGTTTGAATGAGCTATGATAGGAAATAGGACGATAACAAAAGTCCTAGTTACTTAAATACTCGTATAACTACCTACCTACCAGGCGACGTAGTTTTGTGAATAAAGTAATTTTTAATATGAGACACTATCTACTAATAATTTATTTTTAAAGCATGATTAATTAGTTAACCTATTTATGTTCCACTGCTGGGCGAAGGCCACCCTCTCCCTTTGCCACACACGTATGTCCTCGGCCATTACGGGCCCTCCGGTAGTTGTTCAGCTCATCTCTCCACCTTCGCCTTGGTCTGCCGCGATGTCGCCATGTGTTTAATGAGACTCACAAGATAGTAAGTGAGTAGATCAGATAAGTGGGTATTTTAGTCCACAGCTCATCCGACATGCGGCAGAAAAGTCCGTGTCGTTTTTTTTAATTCATTTATATCTGAAACTGGAGTAGTGATGAAGGTCTTTCTAAAGCTGTAGAGGTACTGCAACTGAAAACGTTTACGTGCGTACGTATACGGTGGTGAGCCACTGATATAATACATTTAACAGCGCGATCGATTAACTTTTAGAGATGAAGAAAGATGTGGTCGGCTAAAGTGAAAAATTTAATCCAAGGAAATAGCCGAATTATGTGTCAAGAGATTCAAACATACTGCAGTTTGGATCGGGTAGTGTTCATGAAATTCTATAGGAAAATCTTTGTTCGAGATACTCACCGCCGTTGTTGAAAACCAGGTCCACCTTGAAAGGTGCCCCGACATGATTAATAATTGATTCGCACTCTCAGCGGTCGAAACGACAGACTTCCTGGTCAGTACACCGGTCTAACTTCTAAGTTACCCTACCTACAACCCTAATTTAGTCCCATGTGACTTTTTTTATTCCTAAAAAAAATCTGCTCAAAAGGACACAGCTTTCGTCATATTGCTGAAAAATGTATGTTTTCCCCAAATGCTTGAAAATATACGGCATTAAAAAGTCAAAAACAAGAAACCCACACGTGTGCATTTACACGGGTAGAAAAATAAAAACAACAAAAAATCTTGTGATGCTTACATAGAAATGGGTTTCTTTTGAAATCGAACGGGAAAAAGTGAATAGAAATGTATGCAGATACGCAACTAGTAGGTACCGTTTTAATATTAATCGTGGGTTAGATACCTAGCCAGTTTTTGTCAAAACTCAAGGTTTTTATACGACCCATAACGGTACAGTCTTTTTCCATAGTCATTTGCATGATCCCAATATTTCGTATGAAAAAGGAAAATGCCGAGTGGTCCGACTAATAAACAATACTTGTTTATCTTTAGCTGCTAGTGACCAAATTAAACGCAATTTTTAGCCGAAACCGAAACAATAACCCATGTTCGGCTTCTTTTCTAGTTTTAGCAGAAATTGATGTGGTAACGGAAAGTCGGCCAAAAATGTTCAGTATTTTTTGTCGCGTAGGTATAAAATGGTCAGATCATTGATAGACCAAAACTTAACTCTGCATGTCCATACTAATATTGTAAGGACTTAATTTTAATATGTGGGATGTTGGACTTACACAAAATATATTGGCATACCATAGGTCAGAAAGAACTCAACGCATAATTTGTGGGTTAACCCGCAAATTATGCGTTTAGTGTAGTATTATAGTTTATTTAGTAATTACAGAAGTTAAGGCAGTAAATCCCTAGTTTATATTTTATAATATAAGAATATGTTTATGATTATATAAGTGTGTAAATGAACTATAAGGTACAATGGGGTTGACGTATCCGTGTGGATAAAAACCCCTAAACAATAAAGAATAAAAAAAAAGTAACATTAGCCGGCTGGCGAGAAGTAACTTCCTGTTTTTTGGCCAAAAACCAGGTAGTTACTTTCTTTGATTACATGAAACACTCGCCACTAAACGCGCCACTGGGCGTAGACGGGGTTGACCTAGTTTTCGCCTCAAGGGACGGCCTCGAGCGAATCTCATGAGAAATTTACAAGTCTTTCAATTAGCTTTTAGGTCAGAAATTAGATTAAGGTCTGCAGACTGCAGTCGCTATGCTGTCCTATGTGTGTGAGGCCTTAAAGACACCTAAATTGTAATCGGACGGGAAAATTAACATTTTTAGCTTTTTTTTTATGGTGTGAAAAATCATGCATTGACATCCCCCGCCCTTGGGCGGAGCGGGAGATAGTGTCAGACTCTTACTGACTAAAAGACCCACCCCGTTCCTTCTAGCCTTAATACCGGGGCTCGAGCGCCCTTTGGGATATGAGGCCTTAAAGATACCTAAATTGTAATCGGACGGGAAAATTAAAATTTTTAGAACAAACAAATATGAAAGAATATAAAAAAATTCTTCAGCAAAACGATTAGAAATTATAAAGCTTCAAAGCTAATAATAACAAAGAGAAGTCAGATATGGAATTTGATAACAAATTACATCACGCCTGACTACCATAGATAAATGGCGTTTTCGCAAGAGAGACAGATTGTACAACATTATTTTTAGTTTTCCCAAAAATATTTAAAAAGTTTACTATTTGGATAAAGAGTATTAGGCGCCAGCAAATAGCTGGATGCAAGTGCAAAACAACCCCTCAGTCCCCTGGATGGCCCGGTGACATAACAAGCTTATAACATTGTGATTTTTCATTTTATAGTTTTAAAATTTTGTACATCGATTCTTTACATAATACATAATAAAAATACAAGACAGATGTTTCAGGTTTCGTATATACTAAAAATAAGGCTGTACCAATTGTTCAAAATTATTATCTTGTATGGTTTTGTACAGATTTCGATATTATTTTACAATACCTACGCTCTATTTTTGTATATTTATTACTTAATGGTTAGACAAAAAAAGAAAAATTTTCGTATCTAATATTCTGTATTTGGTAGTCACGTGTAAATTTAAATAAGTACATGAGTATTTAGGATCGTTGCTAAACGAAATATAAAAGATACTGATCTTAATTACCTAGTTCTGTGGCTAGGCTACAAGTGTTGATGTAGGTCGGTGGGTATTGCGTCAAATGGACAGGAATTTGTACAAATGTACATGTTTAATTGATTAACTTGGAACCATGACTGTTATCCCAGTTTTGGCTTATACATACACTATCTACCTATAAATAAAGTTGAGCGCTTGAATTATTCTGAAAATCGTTTTTCAGGATGCTGAAATCAGCAAGGTAACTGGAAAAACAAGAATAGAACAAAAAGAAAAGCCGCAGTCACACGTTATAGGTACTAACCGAAACACATTAATAACCGCTAGAGGGCGCTTTATCGAGTTTTGTGACACGTCACATAGCTTATGTTCAGCGGACGATTAAGACGGTTCTAACAATACCTCATATAGGGATAGGGAACAGATGAACATACATACATACATAGCCAGTCAAAATCATAACCCTCCTTTGGCTTTGCCGTAGTCAGGTAAAAAGACCATTAATTATTGTGTTACAATCCTATTCTCTTCATTGCACAGGGCGAGTTTGGACGTTTACTTTTATTTAAGGCTTATAGTCCCTTGAACCATCTGGCCGAAATTAAATGGATGCAACTCTCGCACCCGCCTAGGCGGCAGTACGCATATCTGTGCATTTATTTACGGCCAGCAGCGCCCGGAAAGCGCGCGGCTGACCTTTAAATCCATTTTCTTTGCGAAATATTGATTGATTTACAATATGCTATGTTCACTTTTAAGAATATTTAACCAGCAATTTTTATGTGTAAAAATGTTTCTAAAGATCCAAGCCGTGCCGAAGGAGTAGGGAAAAGTTGCGGAATTGCTAAATATTTTTTTTAGACAAAAGTATTAATAGCATGAAAAAATCAAATGTTGATAATGTTAATATAATAAACATTTATTTTTTTCAAACATATAAACCTTGCCGTTACCGAGGAGTAGGCTTCAGAAAGTCACTGTTTTATTGCGCGTGGCTTGTAGCATTTACTACTCTTGCTACATGGCTAATCCGCCACTGGAATAAGTCATGTATGTAGCGTGTTCAAATTAAAATCGGTAAAATGCTACTAACTGATTGATAATCGTTTAGCACTTCCGATTCAGAAAATCTGAGTTAGAGACAAAATGCGAATTGAATCATGTTGAATACTTAGATGTACTAAATAGGTAATTTTAATTGAGCTAATCGATTTATGTGCTTTGTTTCGTGTAGTTTTAAAGAGTTTATAGGCTTTTGGCACGCGGTTGTATTGGTTTGCGAACGAAGTTGGAACGGCTAATATTTTCCTTAAAAGCAACTAATTGCTAGGAGTAATGCGACAGGCTACTGTAATCTCGTCACAGAGTGGTTTTTTTCTTATGGAATTTACAAAGTGGCACATCAACTGTGACGACGTGACGACGTGACGACTTTACAATAACCTATTTGATTTACTGAAAAGAAACTCTATGTTGATTTTGTATTTATTGTAATTGGTGTTTTTTGTTTTGGTTTTTTACTGATGTTACATATTGATTTGAATGCTAATTTTGTTACAACGCAAGAAGCAGAATTTTGATTTTAGGAAATTAACAAAAAAAAATATATATATAAATAAAACTAGTAGCAGTAATTATGTAGGTAGGTTATTTAAATAAATAGGTAAAAAAGCCTTTCACACCAAGTAAGGCAAAATCTGTTGTAGAAAATCGTATACTTAAGTACCTGCCTGCACATAACAACAAACGTAATCCCGAAAGAAGTATGGGGAACACCTGCGCGTTAATAATAATTTTTATATATTAATGTAATAAAAAAATATGAAAAATCGTTTTTATACATATTATATTTTTTTTATTTAACTTCGTCCGTTTTGGCCCACAAGACCGCGCCTAGGTACAACAAGTGGCTATGGTACTTATACACAGGACCAATGAAGGACAAAACATAAATAATATTTATAGATAGTGAGTATATGTAATTTAAATATTTGTAAGTACTTAATCACGATATAAAATCTTTGATCACGTGTCACACTATGATGTTACTACTTACGACCATACTCGTACATAATGTACATAATTCATTATTTAAAAAGACTGGTCATAGATTTATTTATAAAATTGTATTTTCTTAATGCAAAAACTTCTTCAGGTTTCAAGTAGTCCAAAATAATACCTAACCAAATTAAAAATACGCGCTTATCATTTCACCGTTCTGGTTAAACAAAAGGGAAATTATTAGGGCATGTTGCACTTTCAATACTGTCTGGGTTGAAACTTCCTACGCATAGTGTCGAAAGTGTAACATGACTGGCAGTTTGGTATTTTTTTTACTTTTGATAAAACTCACAATTTACGGTTGTTTTATATATACAAGGTGTAAGGGACAGCCCTCCACAAACTTTAGGGGCTTGCTCAGTAGACGAAACTGAACAACCTTCCACAAAAATTTTATTCAGGAAACGAAAAAAAAAATCCGCCTCTCCATACAAACTGTCCAATCAAGTTTATAATTTTCTATGGTGAGACGGATTTTTTTTTTCGTTTCCTGAAAAAAATTTTTGTAGAAGTTTGTTCAGTTTCGTCTACTGAGCAAGCCCTTAAAGTTTGTGGAGGGCTGTCCCTTACACCTTGTATAAATATTATTAATGAATTAAAAAATAATTGATCTCCTGCTTTACACCTTTTCACTTTCGATATACGGGCCTCCATTCGTTACACTTGACAAGAAACATGACCGCATTAAGAACATATTAATTACGTATCACGGTGGTCCAACTTGCAGAGGATTTTTGACTAATGACATTTAGCTGGTAATGCGGGCTGATGGTTTTTTGGGGGATTTTTTTCGAGTGATGTTCACTGGCGGTTTTAATTATTCGTGAATAGATTCTTAGTATATTGTGATTTTGACAATTGGTGTAATTTTGTATCTCAAGTGTCTACACAACTGGACAATATAAGTAATTATGGAATCATAAAACAGACGCGATCTTGGTAAAATTTAGCTGAGAATATTAGAATATCATTGGCTGAGAATTTTACTGTAGTAATGGCTACCTCAGCGAAGCTTGCCGAGAAGGCTGACTTGATAAAATTTGCTGCCAAAAACTGTAGTAATATTAAAATTTTATGTTCATCCGCGTTCTAATGAAAAACAATGTGACTGTATTACATGTCAAAAACTAAAAACTTCCTAAACTTGACTCTGGATTAATGCACAAACCTCTAAAAGCTAAAAGAAAAAATCCAGGCCGATGTTCAAAAACTGCGCTATGATAATATACTTACTGCCACTAATAAAAGAAAGATGTAATGACTATAGAAAAGAATCAACAAGAGGTTGATATAGAAGAAGACATGCTTCCTTCCACTCAGATAAATTGAGATAAAAAAACAGAAACAAGACCACGATGATGATGCTAATAAGACACGTGATATGGCGAAGTTTGTTGCGTGTTACTGAAAAAAATTTAAATGTTTTCTCAGCTTCATGATATAACTGTTCCTGTAACTATACCATCTGCTTTATATTCCACATCAATATTAACAGTGGACACAGAGTGCGTCATATTACCAACTATTTTACTAACAGAACTACCTAATTGCATGAACATGAATTTCATGGGACACATTTTAAAATTCAACGTTCATGTTATATTGATTTGTCCCGCTCCTAAATGTGGAGGAGTGCAACATTACATATGTATGTACATTTAAGTACGAAAAAAACTTGTTTTTCAGTCACAGTGAGGTTTGAAATCGATTATTTATTAAAACATGTTAAAATTTGAATCGGAGATTGCTTTGGTATCGGAACCAGATGTAGAGCACTTTGTATTGTGTTTCTACATATAAAAAATTGTATCTATTAATGTGCATTCAGCTTGGGACATCAAATATATAGAATGCTAATAGAATAATCAAGTTCAATCTGTCACTGCACCTTCGATCAAGACTACATGGATCGAAGCACTACAGAAATAAAGTCACTTCCACTAACAAACGTAAGGGAAAAGCAAATATACAAGTGAATAAAACAAGTACGTACCTTATATCTGGGACTAAAGTAAGATACAGGGCAAAAAGTGGTTTACTAGCAGCTCTGCAGTTTGTAAGCTCCGGTTACATTGCCATAACTTTAGTGCAGGCCGACTCTAGCACCTTTAATTCTATTTACAGCCGGTTATCGTGTGAAATAAAAGGTATTTTTAAATTAGTATTGCGTGTGGAATAGCCTTTAAAATTAGGATCAGCTACCGGTTATAAATATGGTCTTATAAACTCGAAGTAAAGCCTGGAATTTACTTGATTAATTTCTTTTTTGCCGATCCTGCTATTTTGAGCTTAACGCTTAAATTAATTGATATCGAACTGTCTGGTATGAACAGCCGTCTACTTCTTTAGTTTTTTTACTTGAAGGCCCATTTAATAGTGGAGTGAATGAGGCTTAAAATTTTTGTCGACTCATTCCACGTTTAACTTGCCCAACATACAGTCGGATACGGAAAATTACCGTATAAACGAACAACTATGTCAAATCCTGATTAAAAAAGTTCCTGATTTTAACACCATGTAATCTGTGACGAATCATAAAACACGAAATATTGTAGAAGAAAATTCGATACCCGCGGTGCATCTTCAACTTGTCAGCAAGAGTTCTATTTTAAGAACATCACACGTATTTGAATAGAAAAGGTCATGCATATCGACAGTGAAAATGAAAATTGATTGGAGTTAGTGAAGGTAGAAATGCTGGTGTTTAAAGGTAAAAGTTTCAAGAGCAATCAGTTGTCGGAACTCGGCATGCATCAAACGCTTACCGGAGGAGCAGAGTAGAGTGACGTAAGTGAGCGGACGGTGTTATTCGGGCAGGCTTTTCGGCGACTGGGCCCCCACCATTACGTTTTGTTTACAAGAGCGACGCCTGAGCGCCGGCACTCGCAGCCGGTCAGCACGCGGGACGCGACGCTCGCGACGCTACAACGCTACCGCTAATAACCTCCTCACTAATCATTGATAAGTGATGCCCCCCAAGTGTTGAGGCCCCGAGGACACACTACCGGTTCTGAAGTCGTGCCAGAAAAAACTGGAGCTATTATTCACTATTCGGTTTACATTAGATCATATCCGCGAAATTAGACGTGCAACCAGTGAGTGCTAAGGACCTGCATCTCGCCGAAAATTATCGTAAGTGTCATATTGTCAATTTTATTTTGCATGCTAAACCAGTTTTATGTTTGCGAGTTTTGTTACGACATCTATGGAAATGTTTAGTTTGAAAACTAACTAGTCATCATCAAGAGTCGGTCGGTATGCTTGATCTATTTGCTCGTTGAACGTTTTTGTTAGTATCTACGCCTTTTAATTTAGGAACAAGCATCATACACATGAAGGTCGTAATTTTTATGTCACTTACGTTCCTTTTCGAAATCGAAAACCGGTTGGGATCTTTTTTTAAGCTGGTGTAATAAAATTAACATATCAGTGGCAGGGATCGCTGCACGTGTGGCATTCACAGGTACCTTTAGTTTAAATTTAGGGGACCCTCTTGCCCCACAAGTCACACCACTGTTTCAGTGTGTGTTGCAACCATTAAGTACGATAGTTTTTTTACCAAACAAAAAGCCAAAAATTTCAGTGTGGTATTGCATGCGTTGTTTACCAATGTTCAGTATCAGCGCGTATCTCCCCCCGCGTGGTGTCTCAATTTGTTTACCTACATAGCATTTGATCTGAATACTTTGTTTACATGGGCAGATAAGGGAGGATATCGGTCATTGAAAGTACTTTGATTTCAAGGCTTCTAGCATGAAGTATGACTGTATAATTTTCAGCCATATTCATTTCGTCTTTGTGGCTCTGTTCATTGGTAATAGCTGTAATTTGGGTATTACCAAACTACTTTTGATGCAGCAAGGCGTCTTGCGTGAGCATGTAGCTGTAAATTTGAAGAACCACAACCGAATTAATGATTATAGTATCGAGCTATAAACGCACCTACAGGTAGAAGCGGCATTTTGTAGTGTTATTGCTAACCAGTTAATTATGTTTACAAGCAACGCTGTCGTCATACAATGGCTAAAGGAACAGTTTAACGAGCTAGTGCAAGCAGCGGAAAAAATCAATGTACCAAAAAGAATTCGTTTCCGAATACATTGTAATATCGAATGTTGAAACGACTAGTTTATCTTTAAAGTAATCGATAAATACAAAGCAGTTAACATATCTTATAAAATTTGTGTAAATTACTGAAACTGGATCAGTGTATTATTTCTATAACGTATAAACATAGTAGAGGCTTTAACGAGTCAATGAAATACAAGTTTATTTTCTTTTTAGATAGTGGCAGTAGTAAGTGGTGATGAAGTAATTTCTATGAGATAACCAATATTACCCAACGTGAATAAATTATATTAGAATTAAAAGAGTGTAATCGAGATAAATTTCCATATAATAAATGAAAACATACTAGACTATACGATTTTTCCGGAAAATTATAAAAAATAATAGCAAATAAATTTGTAATATGAGATTGTGAATGAAATTCTTATAATAACAAGCTTCCCACCCCATTGAAATTTGGCAAGTGATTGTTGTCACAACGATCAATAAACGACTATTTATTGTGTAAAAGTCATGTTCTGACTAAACAAAATTTTAAATTTTTGACAATCCTAAAATTGACAGACACATAAAAACATTAGAGATGTTTTTTTTGTTTTCTTACAATTTTCTTTGACACAAACTTTGCCCTGAAAAATTATTATATTATTATAGTTAACTCACATTGTCCCACTGCTTGGCGAAGGCCTCCCTCCACTCATAACGATCACGGTTCCTCGTTTTCTCATTACAATTCTTAAGGAAGCTATCCAGGTCGTCCCGCTATCTCCTTCAATATCGAACTCAAAAAAAGGAATTATCCAATTTGGTGCAGTCGTTCGGAAGTTATACGCGTACATAAATTTCGACGATTCATCCTTATTTATATAAATAGATTTTCCGTGTAAATCAACGAAAAGATATTTGAATCTTACTTGAACCAGCAAGAGACTAATTTTATTTTCAGCAGTCCATTGTGAAATGCCCAAAAGGTATTTCGATCTTATTTGAACCAGCGAGAGAACTATTTTATTTTGAGCGGTCTATTGCAAAATGCCCTCAATTTGCCCTATGAGTAGGTTTTCGTCTGGGATTCTGCTCCTGCTATAATTGTAAGCTAAGCACCCTCTTCCCAGCGACCTCCAGACGGTTGACCTCAGCTCCGGGCCCGCCACTCATTGTTGTTACACAATAATATTCGTCATGTATCGATTTGGGAAAGCCATTCGAATAATTTTGCATTGATTTCTTTAGTCAGTTGTTTGGCTTTGTTAAATATTTAATCTTTGTTATTAGTTTTGTGTGTGGTCGTTTTGGGTTGTCGTGTCCTATATCGCTTCTGGTAACTTTCCGAAATAGTTCTTACTCTATTTTGATTGTCGTCTTCATATTGTTTGTCAGGGGTAGTGGTTAAATAAAAGTATTCAATAGTTTTCTGCCTGAGTGGAACTATGTTGTTATTTCTTAAATTCATAAAAGGTGCTCCGAATCATACAAAGTATGTCAACATTTCCTTCAGACACGAGTGCTTCATAAAAATCCAGCTTTACATTTACTGCTGCAGTAATATTCTTTAAACGAGGGATCTTCTAAAGAGATCTCAATTTTTTATCGGGGCATGTGCATTATATTGTGTATTCAATATAGTCCGGATGAAGTCATGATTCACGTCTTAAAATCCCAGTTTATTTTGGAGACTATGCGCATGACTGAGCCCTATTTGATGGTGATATTTTTATCTCGGCTCTTTCCTTGACCTTTTTAGAGGGCAGTCATCCTGTTTGTCAATCTGGATTGCCGAAGCACAGCAGTAAATAACTCAAGTCTTTATAAATTCTTGCCATGTCTATTTATCACTGGCACTAGACCTTTACTTATTTTAATTTGTGGGTGTCCCTAGTTTCAAAACCCAGTTTAAAAGTGATGCATTTGAAGACATGCTATAATTATGTTGTTAACGGCCTATTCTGGGGGAATAACTTATATATTTTCTCGTCACGCAAAAATAATTGTTCTTCGGTCTAAGTGGCAAATTGTATAATAATGGTCAAAAAATTCAGATCAAATGCCAGATTTTAATGTAACTGCGTAATTTTGATGAAGGTTGCGAAGACTGGGTGGGCTTGTAATGGTTAACTTCTCATTGGTTTAGTAAGTGATAATGAAGATAACTCGTTGGTTATCGTTCATTGACCGCCCGCCACTTACGATTGGTCAACTGACAACTAGTTTTCAGTACCTAATGTCATAAGTGTCGTACCGTTACGAGTATTATTAATATCACTTGGAAATGTAAACTAATCGACAGATTAGTTATGAAACGTTTATTTTGTAATAGTTCAGATATAATAGCCCAAACATTTATAATGTTGATACAGAAAAGTGGAGTTATGTATAAAATTTAAATATTTACATCATAGGCCGGTTTTGATAGGCATAATCGGAGAAAATGCGTTTCCAATTAAGTAGAAAATCAATCAGTGAAAATTTTATTCTTAATTTATTCACTTGTATTTCGTGAAATTTAAATCTGTGTGTAAAGGAAAGATGAAAGTTAGTGATGCCGTCATGGGTTTTTCCAAGCGCGGCGCTTCTTACGATCAAGAATAAATGTTTTGTCCAATCGAAAGTACATAAATCATGAAACATCTACTTGCAAGGCTCCAATTCAATCATCTGGGTTACGAGTTCCACTTTGTACGAATAGATGAAAGTAATTAAGTGTTTTCGCTTTCGTACAACCAGTTCTAGTGTACTGTCGCCACGTTGTTCACATCATTTTCCTTGATCATTAGAATTGCAAATACATAGTTTATAGAAATAAATTCTGTCCTATTTTGGACCTACACTAGGATTATAGTATTTAACTTCTGGTAATTTAGACATATCACGTAACACAACGTGATCTAACGACTTGCTACCTTGGATGTCGCCTTTGGGTTTCACCAAATTAAAGTATCAAACACAAGTTTATGTAGTAGTAAGTAGATCAAAGTAGATAAAATCTTATGACTACAGCTTGATTTGGGCTCAAATGATAAAAAAATATCATTGTTATTTATGTCACACCTTCTTGAAGTTTTTAATGATGCATAAATTACCAAAATGCGTCACCTCTGACACGATAAGACTATTTGTTAGACAATGTAATGTTTTGTACATATTTGTATATGTAAGCTCTCACACAAATATTATTTATTTAAATAGCTGTATTATTTACTGAGCTAGGTAATATAGTATTTTAGAATGTTGTAACACATAAAATACAGCGGTCGTCGAAGAAAACCGATCTTTTCATACCGAAAGTAAAAGTTTACTTTCGGCAGCTCCACCAGATGAAAGTGATTCAAGTGACTAGTTTGTATTAGTTTCGCTCTCCAGTGCTTTGTCTCGGATACTTCTTAACCATGGTAAGGTTTAACCTAGAAGCTTATTTGCAACCATTAAGCCAGTCAAAAAAACTGCTATTAGTATAAGTCTCCTTTTCAACTTGTTGTAATTCCTCGTATAGTAATCACAATAGTTTGTATTCTTGGCTGTTCTCATGCCAAAATAAATTTTCCATCAATGGCTTTGTGTGCAAAAAAGCGAAATTTAACCAAATGTGATTGCGTAGCTCGTGGAGAAAGCCGCACTATATGGCAGGCGCGTGCGCCCGTCGGATTTACGTGCTGGTGACGTGCGTGTTGCGAAAATTCGTTCGGAAAAATTTGCAAAAGCCGATAATACATAGGGGAGTGTCTATTAGCACTTAGACATGACGTCAATGGAAGACCAACCTGAAATATGAATGAATTCGCCACGCCAACTATAACGCACTCGATACTCTGCCGCTTCACGACGAACGACTATCTATGCCAAGTGTTACGCAAACACGATTCGTTAAACTACGTATCCGTTTAAACTTTTGAGGCCGTGGAGACTCCACCCAGCTTAAAGCTCCATACCCATTCATTGAAAGAGAAATTGGTGTCATCAGCGAACCCATACACTGAGCCGCTGGACCGTACGCCCGGTGTCGAAGTAAAAGTGTTCCAAAAAATTTACGTCGCAAAATTACATTGCGATTTCGCCGTAACGAGGTCACTGATGTGGGTCGAGTAACAGCTATCTGTTAGAATTGATACTTTTTTGTTTGTTACATTTAGTATCCGCCGGTGAAGGCGTAGTTCACGGCCATCCAAATATTAGGAGTCGTCAGCGGTTATGCCTCGTATATTCTGAGTATCACGATTAGACATAATTGATGTATTGTGTGAACGCCATCGAGTTCGTTTTTGTGCGTTACAATTTTTTACGCGCATTAAAATCAGGTTGTTGTAACATCTAGTTTTTCCAGACAGCGGTGATTGCTAAAAAGACGGCTGTGAATGTCTGACGCACAGCACACGAGAATACTCTCGTAGCTAACTATGGGTTATTTTGCAAATTACTTGTTTCTTAACTTTTCTTCTTGATCTTTTGATCTTGTTTTTTTTTGGTTGTTGCAAGTAAAGTCACAGTGATAATTCAGAAAATTCCTAAAGATGAGTCTGAAGAGGTGAATAGGTAGTCTTGCTGATAAGGAAAATAAGAAACGCCAACCTAACTGAACAATATTTTGGTTACATACAATTATTACTACGGCACGACTGTCTACATAAAAATACATTTCATATTGAAAAGTAAATCTAATTTCGGTCTCTCGATTTCCTGTATGTCACGTACCTACTCCTTCAGGTAGGGTCTTTGTGTAACAACTTTTTTTTTAATGGGCAGACGTAGACTTTATCAATTTACATTGACAATTCACGCCTCAGTTATTTTCATGTTCGATACTAACATATACCAAGTTAAATTGTTAATGTCAATAAAAAGTAGGTAAATCTATGTGATAATAGACTTTTATGCCTGGTGCTACGAAAAGAATTTTAATTGTGTTGGATGACAAGTCCCTGAGCCTATGGCACCTCATTTTGTTTTATTTTAATGAATTTTATTTTTCTTGCTACGCATAAGTTGTTTTAAAGGTGCACTTTTCGGTCTGTTAATTAAGAAGATATCGTTGAAGCTGTACCCTGTAGGCGTGGGATAACCGACTTGTCTTTATAAGTTCTCTTTTATGTTTTTCGTCTACTTCATATTCTTCTATCCTATTGTCAGCTCTTAATTGTTCACTTTCTTCTTAACGCTTATTACATGACCCACATACAATATTTCTAGTTTGAAAATTTAGTGAATGTCTAGTTATTACGTAGAATTCTTTGTCTTATCTCAACAAAAGTAAAGTCAGGTTCTAAAAGTATGATGTCATCAATAAACATGATTGCAAACGTGTAATTCAACATGTTATAAGTAGAGGTATTTACTCATGGCTTTATAGTTTTTATCACTTCGTATGGAAAGTAATCTACATCGTAAACTTCGTTAAAACCTTGAGCATTGCCTTGTTTTTTCTGCACTTTCTTTCTTTTTTGTCATGAACACCCTACTTTGTCAATTGCTTTGACTCTACCGAAGCAAATTCCGTTATGTGAACTTTAGGGTCTATTTTCCACTTATTGCTTTATTTATAGGCCTCTAAACTATTTTCTAATCTATCTGGGATAAGTTGTAGCTGTGTGTGTTTATAATATACTTGCTAATCTTCATAAAATATATAAAATGTTAGTGAAGTCATTGAACTTGGTTATGTATATTGATGCGGGTTCATCAGTTTTGACTTTAAACCCCTAGATAACCTTACAATTCTTGGTTCGTGTAAGAACCACTGAATTTTGTTTATGTGCGTGACTTGGCGACCCTTGAACTTGGATTTATAGCTTGTTGACAGTTATATAATTTACATAAGGATCTTTTGTCGCTACGTAGGTTTTATTTTTTAAGCTTATTTTTCCTGAAGTACTGTGATAGTAGAGTTCACTACATTATCGCTGTGTTGCTTTGAAGGCGCCTCACTCGTAATTCATGTAATGCAGCGCACGGGGTATAAAGATTGCAACATTGCACTCCACTGACAGCTTGTTAGTATTGCCTGCATATGTAGTTATAGACTGACTTTATCGGCTGACTTTTTGCAAGTTCGAAATAGAATTCTCAATTTTTTAGGCTATATAACATCGAATTACGACCAGTAGGAGCGAAGCAGTAGACTAGGTAACCAAAAGGCAGGTCAAACCGCGGGTTACAGCTAGTAAATAATATAGTGAAAATGAATACTATAAAATAAATGGGAAAACCTTTAATGGCATATGGAATCCTTCGTGAACAGTTAAGTACTAAACTTTAAAAGCTATTTTAATGGCTTCACGAAGTTTTGAACTCACAGTTCAAAGGTGCTTGGTGCTTACTTACAAATTCGTAAGTTATATAATGAATAATGTATAACTTGCTTTATTGAATAAATTATTTCTTTGTTTTATTTAATTTTCTTCACATTATAATTAAAGAGCGGAGCAAGTTCTGAAAAAAATTGACGACTCTTTTCTTATTGTCTTTTCGGATTCTGATGAAAGCGCTCTCTGTTCAAATAAGTTTTCAATGAAAATATTTTTTTTTATTAAACTTTTATTGTGCGGTAAAATAATCGTTAAGACCGTTCCAAAGAGCTCAACCATGATCTTGGTTATCTTGTTGCACGCAGTACTTAATATAGCCACTATCCGACGTCATTGTCAGACCAGTTTCACGTTACAATATTAATTCCTTGTTATCCAAGTTAAAGAAGGATCATAGGAGTGAGTTTTAGTCAGTAAAAGTCTGGCACGCCCTCCCGCACCGCCCTAGAACGGGAGAAGTTATTGGATATTCCACTTAAATAAAATCTAAGTTACACAGTATTCCAATTTTCTGCTCGATTGGCTAGAGGTACCTGTTTTAAAATCCAATTGGAAGATTTGCACCAGACACACATACGTAAAAACATTGCAAGTTCATAAAAGCTTGTACAAATATGTGAATGTTTTTCAATTTGCTTTGTAATTCACATTTACGCCACTTTGTTTTAAATATATAGTTTCTGATTCTAAATTGTGATTCTTCTTGACCATAATTCATATAGGGATTAATAACGCCATATTGCGAATGTTGGCTGATGTAATATATTTACCATTTTATCTTGCTTCAAGAATAACGAGAGCAGATCAGCAGACTAAGATGTATGTTCTGCTCACTTGCATATACAACAATAGACAAAAGGGTATAAAAAGACGTTTGGTAAGGCCATTATGATCAAATTGACTGGCCTGTTGGTCTAGTGGTTAGTGGCCCTGACTGCTATGCCGCAGGTCGTGGGTTCGATTCTCACCCAGGACAAATGTTTGTGTGATGAGCATGATCATTTGTTCTGTGTCTGGGTGTAATTTATCTATAATATGTATGTATTTAGAAATATATAAGTATGTTTATCAGTTGTCTAGTACTCATAAAACAAGCTCTGCTTAGCTTGAGTCTAGACGGCGTTGTGTGATAGTTGTGGAATATTATAAATAAAAAATTATTATAAAATAAAATCCTTCTATTGTTAAAAATTTCGTATAAACAGCTGTGCCAAATTCACTCGTATACTAAAAACATTATTTGACGTCTGTATTGTGTGTGCCTTAATGAAATGTATTGTTAACAGATAGGTACATCGTGCGTTTAGGTCAAGACCTCAATCTTCTACCTTAGCACGTCAGCGTAACAACACTCATTAGATGGTTAACTAATAAGCAATTTAATGGTGGAATCTACGATTGCTTTGACAATGTGGCATTGTTTATTCAAAATATATGTACCTATAATCAAACATTCTTTCAAGTCGTGCACTCTTGACAGAGTGGTCGTGGTCATGTTTCGGTAGAGTCCTGCGCAACCGTCTCTCTCGCATAATCACACATACTAAAGTATAATAGTAGGGGTCCAAAAATAGTGCCTTGTGGAATCCCTCAAGAACATTTTGTAAAAATGCGTGTCTGACTAAAGATTAGATAAGATATTTATTTTAAAACATTCTTTGTTTGTGTACAACTTATCTTTAAATCGTCTTTTTGCTCTCGTAAGAGTGATTCATAAAATAGGATCTCGATTTTATTCAGTACTTGTGTTTGTAACCCTTTGCCAAGACTAAAAAGAGTTATGTTAGATCTATTTATACAATGTAACAGTAATGGTCTACAAAAGCTTGCAGTATGTACTGGAATACAAAGTCCTAGAGATTTGCCGTTGCTGGCAATATTGCCGAGAAATGGGAATATTAGTGGCAATATTGCCCGAAATATGAATATTGGTGGCAACATTGCCAGCAAAAACCGCCAACGGCACATCTCTAGTTCTTCTTCCTCATCTTAATAACTAAAAGAGCAGGAGTTTCAACATAATTCACAGTTAGCCTATAAGCTTATCAAGACATAGACCTGTGTATTTAAACATCTTTTTGTTGACTTACAAGTACATAATTACTTTATAAGGCTCGGAGGTCTGAAATCATCAAATAACTTCTCCCTCTCTGGGTAGAACGAGATGGATTTAGAGCGAGTGTTTGACTTTTACTGAAAAACCAGTTATAATCCTTCAGTTGGCTTTGCGTTTCAGGGCTACGACAACTCTTTTAGACAATCCCTCAGCATTTTATAAAGCTTGTATTGAAGGTTTATTCACCGTCTTTTTAACGCATACGTCAAGAATAGCCTATCATTATCTATACGTATGCTCAAGGTCGTGTCTAAAATGTCTGTACTTGCAGTATATCTATATATAAATGTCTGTATGTTTACGTTGTTGTCATGTGTACAGTTCGTGTCGGAAGTGGACTCTGCTAAGTTGTTTGGTGAGGGCGAGAAGTAAAACCACCTTCTTTGTTTGAGTTCGGTAGTGATGTTTGAATGTCTCTAGGGATTTTATATCCAAGACGACGCGTCTCGCGTAAAGAGGTTGGTCTATATGTTCATTGTTTTGTGTTTGTTATCCTTGTGCTCTTTTCCCTTAACAGATGAGTTGAATATCAAATGAATGTACTTAGCGTGATACTAGGCAAGCAGATATAGTAGTCATGTGTCTATTTATATATTTTTTGTTTTATTATTAGCGATCGCAAGTGTTCATTCACGCCCCGAGGTTTTCAGTAACAAATTGTTTATGTTGTATTTTTTTTAATGCTGATGCATGATGTTTTCTCGTAGCTTTTTTGCGATCAGCACAACTGGTTTCTACTTCGGTTTTTTACAGTTTTTCGTGACAAGGAAAACCATTTCATGTTGCTACTTAGATGATTTTGTTTTTATTGAGGTCACTTTTATTTCTCTTAGGCTTGTGGTTCCAAATTACATTTTTTTTTTAATTTTTCGTCGCTCTACTGAATACTTGTTTATATTACTACACAAAACAAAGATCAAATTAAACAACAAAATTAATAACAAAAAAATGCTAAATGGTAGCTATTACATTTTTTTTTGAATATTAAATAAAATAAAATATGATTCCGTATGTAGAAAGTCCGTAACACGTATTTTTATAACTCCATTTTTCGATAACCTTATCAAATCTTTACAATTTTATTAGTCAATCAAAATGAGAATCTAATATTTAAATAAAATCTACAAATACATAAACACTACATTATTTTGAAAATAAAGGTAAGGTAATGTAAGGGTAACTCTTATTATTTATCGAGAAAGTTTACTTAGATGCAACTAAAAATCTAGACTTGATAGAATTTTTCTGTTATCGAATTCAAACTAAGGAGCCTTTAAATCTAACGAAACACTTATGGTCATTGTATATGTTTCATTAAAATATATATTTTATTGAAGTTCATAATTCAGAGGAAATAATACGTTAAATATTTATGTGACTAGACTCATGCCCTCAATATGTAATGAGTGCAAATATATTACTGGAAGTAAATAAATATAGTCGTGTTGCAATATCGGTGGCCTATTAAAACAATGTTGGATTCTAATCGTTGACCCACTTTTACAACGAAGGAAGGAAAACTTTTCACTAAACTGTAGCTGCAACTGAATACATATCCGTTTACCGCAAAGTGGTAGGCTAAAATATAATATAGATACTTATAAATAAGTTTTTATCGTAAAGTAATCTAGGATAGTGTTGAAATTATTAATTTGATAAGATGATAATATTTTATCGGCTCAACTTTCTTCGGCTAGTATCTTTGGTAACAATTTTCAAGTTAAGAAGTGTGTGACCTAGTCCCTTCATTAAATATTTAGGCATATACAAAATACACACATTAAAATTCGCCACCGCGAGAATTTCTTCTGCAGGCTGCGACCAAAGCTTGGTAAAAAGTGGTGTGTCCAGATTTCACCATGCGAATTCAAGAGTGCGTTGTATGCAAATTGTCGATAAGTACACGCCAATGCGGAGGCGTTTCTTTTGCAATGACATTTTTATCACCACGCCCAATGCACTCATGCCGTATCACTTTCACCGGACCTTTTACTTCGATACGAATAATACTTTTTATTTTCAGATATTTCGTGGATAAAGTAAAATCATTAATCAATAATAACATGCAGTAGCGTCATTGCTTTAAAATTGTTCAATGGCACCTTGATTAGCTTTAGATAAAGGTTCTAGGGGTTATGTAAAACCTTAATCTTAATTGGCATAATACGCTTATTCATTTCAAACGTGGCCGTGTGTAATCACCTGTAATTTCTTTGTGAAAAGAGATGTAAACGCCGAAAATTTATGTTTCAGTGATGCCTAAAACTCTAAAAGTTGAAGGTTATTTAAGGTACTTCATTGTTAAAATTATGTTACAACCTTGAATAATAAGATAAAGATGCCAACGTTTGAATTGTTGTTTTCTTAACATTTTTACTAAGTAATTTTAGAAGGTCACGTATCAATATTTATGTTTAAATTTGTCACCGAGTGCATTAACCTGCTTCGAGCACACCCTTGCCACATCTATAATCTACTCGATGTCTGAATTGATTTTGCCTTCAATTGTGACATCTGTTTCATCACAGATGATGGTTGTTAAATGATTACAGGGTAGCGTTTCGTTTCTTCATTTACACGTTCCACTTTGTCCAATAAGCGGAGGTGAGCAGTGTCAAATTGGTGGTACTAGTGATTCGTTGGTAGCGACCTTGCCCGATACACTCATTCGCATCGAGCACGCAGTTGCTCGGCAAAGTGCGTTACGCACATGATTTCATCTTTGTACATATATTTTTTATGTGCGCATATTTGTCACCACTTAAAAAGTTATTGGCAATATGATTGTTACTAGTCTTGTCGGTGCGATCTTTATATAGAAGTAACATCTCAGCAGAATAGCAATGATCGACTAGAGTACTTCTTCTTACTAAAGTGTACAGTTTATTGAGATGTTTATCCTTGTGTAGGCTATTCATATTCTACGGTCGATTAGTGAGCCTCTTGACCGCCATGCTACCTGCAATGGCTTTGGCACGGAGCGCCGACTATGAGATCAACAATGTCAAGGAACGGTTATGTTATGTCAGTATTGTGCAATGCACTCGCATGTACAACAACACGTTTGGTCCATGGAGGCCGCTTATCACAAAAATACACTAAACTTTTTGTATGCCGCAGTCCAAAGTGCGATGCAACTGCGTGCTTTTGTACATTATAATTGCAAATGGTCTGTTTTAAAGTAAGCGGTCATGTGTATCGCTGGAAGTTTTTCTCCACCGCATCCCGATTTGTTCTTGTTGTCGATCGTTACATATTAATCTTTTTCCACGAAAGGCCATTATGTTTTTGTTAAACAGATAGGTACTTGTGAAGGGCCATGTCGTGATTTATGCGCTGGGTAGTGAATGTATTTTACACATTTTAAAATATTTATTGTTACCGTATCAATACCAACGACGTGTGACGTATTCATATAATTTTCAACACCACCAGCGACGCTAGCACATTTGTGTCATGAGTCTATTGTGGCTTAGAATTTTGAACTACTGCTTATAATTATGAACATTGTCAATTGTATGTAAATGGTTTATTAAAAACGTAGTGATAAAGGTCGGCAGGCGTCCATTATGTCGAGCGTGTAGAGGGCAGTAAGTCAGTATATCTCCGACAGCTCTCCGCCCCGGGGTGTCCGGTGTCCGAGCCTGGTTTATGCAGGCACACCTACTCGGAAGATTTGCTTCACACGACTGTCTCCGCAACTGAAATATTACCTTTAATCAGACTTTCGTTTATTTCGCATTTATTTTGATCGGATTTCGATTTCGATGCATTGTTGCGTTGTTTTATTTCTGGAATCATCTCAATATCCTGTTTATTATTTGGTTCTGTTGTTGGTTCTTTGTTTATTTTAAAATTAATCTTTCTTGCAAATTTATCAATTTGGACATCGCTGATTATAAATCACAATGTCGCATCACGAAGTCTGGACTGGCTTATTGGTTGGGTGCTCGTTGGAAATATTAGTGTCACTGAACTTTGTAGTTATCACGTTGCAAATCTCGGTATTGGTTACGAGTAATTACGGCCGGTGTACTTATCTGTTCATATAAATCATTTGTCTCATAGACACTTAACAGCTGCTGTTGAAAATTAATACACGCATTAAGTTGAATTTGATTTGCAAATAGAGTCTTAGTGGCAGACACGCTTGTAGGTTCGTAAGCGTTATTAACTATCATTGGATCGGCCTTAAGGACTGTGCTCAATTAAAATAACTGGAACTTGCTCCCAAGAATCTATACGGAGCGTACCGAATTAGTATGGATTTTTAATGCATATAATATTCTTAATAAAAATATTCTCCATAAAGAGATGAGTTATGTTCTTTAATTACAGGTTGTTCTCAAAAATGCCACTGTACCGTGGCAGCGTGTTTTGATTATTTGTTTTGCCAGTAATTCCTCATCGGTTACTTTGTTCCGTAATTATCCGGTTAACTTAGTGCACAGCCATGAATCTCGTTAATTAATAGCCAGTGGGCAGAATCCGGTTTCATTTAATTAAGACTCCAACAAATTTTACTATTAATACGCACCATAGCATATGTTTACTTTCGGTACCTACTACAAGCGACCGGTTCTGTCTGATTAATAAACCTGTGAATTCTGAATCGTTAATAAAGTGCAGTGGCGTTTGTAGTAACATAGCTACAAGATATTTAGCGCTTGTAACGAAATGTTCTTCTTTCTTTAGTTTTATTGTTATATCTTTGCCTATTATATTTAAATCGTTGCCATAGAATACAAATGACTAATTAGTAGTTTACTATGCTCAATATATCGGCGGGTCTCAGAATTTTATAAGCGGTATATTGAAACGTAATTCAGTTTTATGAGTTTCGTTTCATTCATTTGAAGCGTTGAAAGTGGAATATTGAAGGCTATGTAATTAATAGAATGCAAAAATATTTGAAATACCTGTGCTAACAATTGTAACTTGTCAGGACCAGTTATTGGTGCATCTGCTTTCCATGTAAAATGATAAATATTTGTATGCGTAAGGCAAGAGTTTGTCCTTTGTCTGAGAGCCATAAATGTTTCCGTAACGTGGTAAGGTATCGTCAGAACTCTAGAATTTAAACATAGATACTTGGACAATTAACATGGTATAATTATTATCAGCGTTTGATTTACCTGATTCAGTTCGTCAGCAACCGTTTAAATGGCACAATAATTTATCTAGACTAGGTCTAGGTCCTTGCACAGATTTACAATGAAGTTTCTCCGTTGGTAACCACTGTATTTCTCATTCGTGCCTGCCGCCGACATTGTAAATTGTACCTTACGTTATTAAACTGGGTTTAAAATAGAGATTAATGTCGAGTGCACAGTGTCATCGGCAACAAGTATCTGCTCACTTACCTTGACCGCGCACGTTGTCCTCTCACTTATAGAATGATCATAGATGTCTTCGATGCGCCACTAGTGAGCACCCTGATTCGTGTTCCTCAGTCTTCTCATTTTTCAACCTTCCTCTTTCCCAAACAACAATCGTTTTTCTAGAATTTTCACCACATCCTCTATTTGTTATACATCATAAATATCATGAAACTTTATCATATGAACATACCTTTTTTTTACGCTCCTTTTCTATTTTATATCAGTCTCGATTTGAATGAATTTCAAAATAATTACATATATGTATGAGACCGTGACTTTTTTTCCCGAAAACACACGGCGAACTGTATCTTTTTGTGTTGAAGATGAATTTTGATGCGGGTTGACGTCGAATCTGTTTGGTAGTTCATTTTGTCGTTTCACTGAATTATAAGTGAGGACACAGTGTTAAACAATTTTTTGTCTCCTTCCTAACACGCGTTCTGTTTATCTGATTTCCACATGAGTATTTAATTTAAATATGTGTATTTTATAAGTGTTGCGTTGATGCTGTAGTTTATGTTCAATTTATGTCAATAGATTGTCCGGCGCTCGCCATTTTTATATGATTCATTGGCACTGAATCGCGATGGGAGATTAAATAAATCGTCAGTCGCCGTCCTCGTATAGTCGATGTGATTGTATGTGCGTGCGGGGTTGACTTTCATACAATATTGTCGCCAATTAGATCGTGGCGTCTCGCAACGCTGCCTAGGACACTCGAGTTCACTTTACGGAGATATCGATTTCGATGTGTACCTATTTGGATTTATTTCATTCACATTTTGATAAGAAGTTTTTTGTGCTTACTTTTACATTCTTCTGTTCAAAACATTTTGCTTCAGTCGTTTTCCACATGTTCACTGATCTCTTATCGTCTTGTCAGTCAGTAAATATTTTAATATTAAAAGGTGCGGTGGGTATGGACATGTGAACATAAATTTTAAATTTGGCTGCGTATCAAAGACGGATGATTTTTCCCAGAAATATTAAATGTTTTAAATGTCTTATTGTAAAGGTCGAGTGGTACTGGCATTTGAGAAAAATGGGGCATTCTGTATGATACTGGTGCAGCAGTAACCCGCTTCACAAGTAGTATATCTATTTGCTGTGTCCCGTTATCACTGGAGCGATAGCACTTGGTCGATAGCTCGACCACTGCACAAGTTCGTGGGCTTATCTCGGAATGCAGTTTACTGTGCACTTCATTTGGCATCAGACGTGAAAAAATGGATCGTTTGAGTCACCCCTAAAACAATAATATCACTTGAGGCGTTATTTGAGTAGTTAGTAGTATCAGTAAAATAGTTTTCTTGCTGGAACTGGTCGGAGTAGTGCAATAGTGCGTCGTGGTCGGTGTCGCCGGTGGTCATCGGCCCCCATCGGTGAGTTTCGCAAGTCCAGTTAACCGTATGAGTCGATCACATTAATATTCTACGGTTGATTTTATTGCGAACCTAGCGTTTGCCTCCACGTCTGTAGGTATTGATTCTATAGATTTTTTTGAATGTTTATATTAATTGTATGTCTGATAAGATTTGAAATAGGTACACCACACTTAATTTATGTTTAATATCACGTGAATGTAAAACGTACGGGAGAGCAATGAGACAAAGACATTCCGTAGTGTCGAGACGAGAGGGAATCTTCAGTGAAGGGCGGCGCGCAGCCGGCTTTCATCGTGTGTAAATGCGTGCCGCACAAAAAATGGATAGACGGCCAATAAAAACCCCGTGTGGAGAGAAGCCGAGGGGCGGGCTCGCGGGTGCAGCGCGCTGCGCCAGTAATTGCATGTTGCAGTCGGTCTCCGCCGCGCTGGGTGCGCGCACGCAGCCTCCTCATCCCTCCCGCACTCGGGTGAACGACTCCCCAATCAAGTATGCGTACGACTCACCACCGCCGCACCGAAGCCGCTCGTTGTTTTCGCGATCGTTGATCAATCTGTATGTTTTGGTCCCGTTAGCCGGAAGCGTCGTCGCCGACACTGGCGTTTAGCGTGCGTTTCGTTTTCGCTCGGCCGGGCACATAGACTTGATAGTATAGGGGTTGTGTAATATTCGCGTCAGTAACCGCTTAGACGTGACGACCATGACGTGAGTTGATCTACAAGTAATGTTTAGGAACCGTCGGATAAGTTTATTTGTACTAGTTGTAAATGGTTGTTTCTGTATTGTCGCAGGGCAAACGTCGTCGCTACAGTATCATCAGCCGGTGGGGAGGCAGGTCCCCCGGGCCCGGCGGTCGAGGACGCCGACATGAAAGGCGTGGAAGCCACACCAGAAGAACAGGAACGGCTAGCGACCGGCAACAACAATGGCTCCCTTGACTGCAAGCACACGGTGCCGCACCCTGGGCCGCTGCGCGAGCGCTCCGTGTTCGCGTCCACGAGGGTCTTCATGCTGGTGTTCCTGTCGGGCTGGGTGCTGCAGGGCATGTTTCTCACGTACTTCGTTAGTGTTACGACCACAGTGGAAAAGCTGTTCAAAGTAGAGTCAAAGACGACTGGAACGTTACTGGCGGCAACAGAGATCGGACAGATATGTACGGCGTTGTTCCTGACGTACCTGGCGGGGCGCGGGCACCGGCCGCGCTGGATCGCGTGTATGATGCTGGTGCTGGCGGTGGGCGTGATCGGCTGCGTTTTGCCGCACCTGATGTACGGCACGCAACTGCTGGAAGTACACCAGGACTCGCACCGCGCCGGCGCCGCGCCCGTCTGCTACACCTACCAGAACTCGTCGGACCAGTGCGACGCCGCGCACGTCAAGAGCTCCACGACTCGCTCCTCCATCACAGCCGTGGTCATCCCGTGGTTGTTCATCTGCCTGCTGGTGGTGGGCGTAGGGCAGACCGGCATCGCCACGCTGGGCATCCCTTACGTCGACGATAACGTCGGCAGCAAGCAGTCTCCACTTTACATGGGTGAGTAAATTTTATTTCTGCGCTCGAGTTTTATATCTGGGTGAAGTATAGTTTAATTGTATGAAGTAGGTAACACAGGCGCGGCGGAGAATCACAGGGTCGCGTTGTTTAAAACAAAAGCTTGATGGATGCTTCAATAAATTTGGTATATCGATTAAGATGGTCGATTGTTAGCGTTTTGCGAGTACTAGTAATAAAATGGCCACATAAAAGTGTATAAATCATAGCCGCCTCCCACGACCCGCCTACAACGCTCTCTGCCGGCCGCCCTCTGATGCGTTGCGTAATTAACAATCGACTTTAGTGCATCCCGCACTCTCATTAATTGCAATTTTGTACGAAACATCCATTTGTAATATTCATTTTAAATCTGCATTGTTCATGCTTATTCTGATTTTTAGGATCATTTCTATGCAGTAAAAGGAAAGAAATAAAAATTAGATTTATGATATGAGTTATACTATAAACCAATTCGTTTAAATTTTACGTCCGATTGTGTATAAACTCGGAAACAAGAGTCAAACTTATTGTAGGTTCAGTATAAAATGCATAAAAAGCAAACAATGGTGTTTGGGTGTCGCGAACAGTTGTGAGTTGTGTGCAATGGTGTAGTGTGGTAGGTTCGTATTGTTGTGTCTGCGTCGTATCTAATGCGTCTACTGCACCACTACCAAAACATACGGAATGGGCTTTACAGTGAGCTTAGCGCGATCAGCGGATGAAGTTATTGGGTACCTATTGCATCTTATCCCTCTCCTTCAATTTTGTGGCCGTGGCATATGGCACTCATTGTTGGTGAAGCATTCTATCACTGTAAGGTTATTCGTCATCGGTATCGGTATCTATGGTTTTCGAGAGATTATCTCCAACAATACAATAAACACTTTTCACTCTATATAATATTGGTTTAGATTCACTGCCATGTATATCTTCGTATTTTAGTAGGCTGCATCGTATGTAATGCATTTACTATTCTGCTATTGGAACATATACATAAATATTAGAGAGTAGGTACAGACTCTCTAATGTTCCCTTTATCCGACAATCCAGAGGTCTAAGAAGATTCACATTTTTGCAACAATCTAAGCCTTGACTCTAACGAAAATATTTTTAAATGGAATTTATTTCACATAAGATTAATGTAATGTTGATGATTTCATTTTCTCATGTTTACCTTCGAGACTTCATAATGCACATTCAAATTTTTCCGTCGCACTTGATTCAAATGTTGAGTAGACTTCAAAGGTAGACTTGTATAGGTACATCATAAAAATATTTGAACTGACGAGTATATGTATGAAATATTACGTTAGCTTACTATATTATGGAAATTACTTAAAACTTTTATGACTAGTTTAATAATAAGAAAGGACGGAAGTTTATAGTTATTCGCACATTTCTTGCAGTTATGCAGAGCGTCCTTTCTCACTAACAATGGGCCCTTATTCTCATATATCAAGCCTTGTAACGATTTTGCTAAACAAGTATTGCTGACTGTTTTCGTACTAGTGTAATATGGAATATACAATTTCTTTAATATGTGGCGTTGGCTAAGGAGCAAGGATCTGGTCTCTTCCCGTGCGTGTCATCTCGTATTGTATGCTCGTTACATCAGGGAAATGAGTTATATCCTCTCCTGCTTTAGGAACATTATCTGCGTCTTCTTTATTTTCTTCGTCACATAGCTTTTGTGTTGTTGCCTTACAGACTACTATGATATTTTGTTTAATCTCAAGGGTAGTCCTACTACTCATTGTTATTGGCAGGTTTTGGCATGCTGTTTGCATATAATGTTACACTAGCGTTTACCCGCGGCTTCTATCTAGTTACCTTCCTGCCCCGTACTACCTACTTACTCTATCCTATCGACCTACATTACCTACCTACTTTTTTTAAAATCTGATATAAACTAGTGCTTGACTGCAATCTATATCTTTATCCTTAAATATATTTTTTTTCTATTAAATCTTCCCTGTATGCTGGTGAACAAAATATATGTATGTCACATTTCATAAAGACAGTTGTCATCAGTAACATGCCGAGAAAGTAGTTTTCCTTTCCAATAAAAATAGTTGACGCCTAACCCTTTGGGCGACCTATTTTCATTCCCTTTAATTTAGTCCAATGTGGCTGTTGCACAAGAAACTCTGTCCTAAAAACGGGAACATACCCGTGTTTATGTTACGACACTGCCCCGATAACATAGATTAATGTTCCATCTAGTGAACTTGCCAATGATTAGATAAATGTAGAATAAGTCCGTTTGTTTTATATGGGCCAGTCATTATCTGTCACTCATTCAATGCATCCTTTTCAATTGCACTTCTCTTATCTCGGGGTTTTGGGTTCACTGTATCTTTTACCACATGTCGTTTAAAAGCAATTATAGGTCTGTTGGTATGTGTGTCGTGCGTTATGTACTCGGCAAATAAATTACCTATGTTGTCCTTATTCTATAGTTCTTTGATGATTTGTAGTTGCAAACCCTAACAAATTCTGCGATCAAACCTATAGGTACAGTTCGTGCCAAATCAATAGAAATATTATTGATTGGGCAAAATTTTGTCTATATACGCTTATTTTGATTTCATGTTGACAAACTTTTTTATTATCCTTAATGGACGGTTAGATGTTTCATAAGAACTGATTTGTTGAAAGTATATACAAGCATTGTCTTAAGGCACTAAAAAGATCTATATACTATCGACTATAAAGTTTTCATAAGCAACTTGCAGAGAATCTAGACAATGGCATTATTGATTAATACACTGGACCGCAAAAAATCCGGGACGCTAAATAAAATATTTCGAAAATTCTTGAAAGTGTAGTGTATGTTGTATATGACACTTACATAAAAGAAAATACATAACACGACTAATAAAAAAAATTAATAATAAATAATATTTAGCAATTACTTTTAAAACAAAAAATACACATAACAATTGGTAAATATTAAAAAAAGAAAACTTTGTTCGTTTTAATACTGTGAATTTCGTGCATGAGCCCGTATCACCTCATCAAGACGATGAGGCACGCTATAATTAATCAAATCTTTAATACAATTTTGGGTATAAGTTTCATGCAAGTATTATAAACTTCTGGAATATACGCATTGACCAAATGAGCTCTCTGTGGCTGTGCATAAGAATAACATATTATTTATACGAACAATCTATGTTGGTGCATAACGTTGTGAGATATCGTAGTGTTTATTTGTGATCTTAGATTTTTGCGGTCCAGTGTAATTTATCCGCCATATAAGTTTACTATCACAGGATATTACAAATGCTCATGTGCGAAGTTTATGGATCTATTTTAATTGAATTTTGTAAGACATTCACATTCTCCTTTGGTTATGTACATAATAATAATATGTTCGTAAACTGTTAGGTGCTTATTTTCAGCAGTTAACATCTACAGGCTGATTTGATTGTTCACTTCGCACTTAGATAACGTAGTAAATATGTATCTAGGCCAGCCAGTCTCGATTGATAGTGAAACTGACGTTAGCTACCGATCGATAAATGATTAGCCCTTCAAAAATTCCCCGAATAAAAGTTTGAGATCATAACTTGATAAAAATAATTGATTTCCTGAAAAATGTTCGGAGACGACGCGACGTAAGCAAATATTATCTTGAAATCTATATTTTTGAGAAATTGTGTTTTTAAATATTTATTTTTTTTGTGTGTAGGGTATATGTATAACATAATAATTTATGTATTTAAATATACTTTATTGTACACCAAGATAATATTTTTTATGAAAACGTTTTCAAATTTTTTGGTCATCTTAACATACAGCTAAATTAGCTTGTCAAAATATCTATGGATATAAAATTTGGTCTCCTTGCAATATTACTATCTGAGCAACTTAATTCGGTAGTTAGCCTATCGTTAACTATATCGAGAGTCGAGACTGTTGGTTCAACTGTACTTTGCAATCTAGATAATGTAGTACATGCCGACAAAGTTCACTCATATACGCATTACTTAATTTGCAGCGATTAACGTAAACAACAGTCTCAATTAAACAAATTAATTAATTAAATAATAATCCTAATTTTTTCATAATCACGCGTACGATAAAGGAAACATTTGATAGCACGCAACGCATTACGTTAATTTATTTAACCAATTAAATCCAATTCAGTTAACTTGTGTCGACCTAAATAAACCGCAGTACGCACGGGTATTCATTGATTGATACCAATGTGCACTGGATTATTTAGGTCAATTATGTAGTGTGATCGTGAACTTAGGTGTTAGGTACTGTAAGTAGGGCTTCATAGGACTGTGAGTAATAATTGTGTGTCATTGTATACCGAAGAAAATATGTATGTTAGTTGACGTACCATGCTGCAGAAACGTGGAGTACATTTGGAAAAAAAAACATAACTATGCAGGTACAAGGCACTTTAAATTTTTATGACCAAATATTTATCAAGCAACAGTTATTAAAACAAGACAGTTAACCTATTTCAAATAGCGAAGTTCTTAAACCCAACTACCTGTATAAACGGTTCATTAAAGTTGTCTATAGGTTTTTCAAAAGACCTTGGGCAGAAATATTACACAATACCAATTTGGTGTTATCTTAAATTTATAATTATAAAGATTATAATCTAATGGAACTGGGTTCTATTAACAAGTTCTACGATTGTTTTTGAGAATATTTTGCTCCAGTTTTCCTTGTTTTTCGTTTTTGTATAAACTAGATTCACATCATATTCTGTCATAGCTTGCGTTACATAATATTGCCTTGTTTTGATTCAAGTGTGATATAATAGTCAATTGTAGCTTCAAGAAAATGTTTCTCAAAATGTTCAATTGTAGCTTCAAGAAAATTGATCGCAGCGCCACGCTTCTCATTTCCTTCAGTTTTCTTGAGTTCATTGCCCTCTTCAGTAGCGTCTTTCAGTACAATTTCCATTGATTTTCCGATCGATACCGCTACAGTTTTAAACGCAGCTCACTTATAATTCATGGCTGCTCCATACTTCTTGACTGAAACCCTGTTGTGCAGTAAAACGTATGCAATTGCTATTTCAGTAGGTGGTTAGCGAAGTGTGTCAGTGTGCCGACGCGTCGCGGCGACAATTTCAGCTCGTTGGTGTCAGTGCGTATGTCTCTTTCTTAGAGACGTTGCCCTAATTTCGTCCCTCGCGATCACCGTTCGGGAATGGTCGGCTTCGTGTCGCTTCCTTGATGCGTTCTTGAGGTTTTTGCTTTATATCTGGAAAGTGTTTTGATAAAATGTCTTCGCTGTTGTGTTTATCATCGTCCTGATATAACTTTGGTTATTTTTGGTTATTTCATGATACACTTTCCTCAAAATTTTAATGGGTCCATTTCCGTCTTTTATAGTTCGTCTCTCTGAATATCCTTTCACACTTCTTCCAGCATTTCACTGTTTCTATTATAATGTTTTCTAAATGAAATATTGACAGTATAAGTCAATATTTCATTTATTATTGTCAAGTCAAACGTCCTACCTTTAAAGTTATTTAACTTTTACTTCTAATTGGTATGTCAAGGAAACAATTTTGCTACGGCATTCGGCAGGTGTCTATATTTAACATAATAAATTCCTTTAGAGAATCTTAACAGTGTTGACTGTTTTATTATTTACGTTGGTAAATAAAATTACTTCATTTTAGATTCTAATATATTCAGTACAGCATAGAACTGGGTATTGTAGTTTTCCTTGAACGCGGCTTAGGTTTTTATAACCAAAATGTTGTGAATCATATCATTTTCAGAGAACACGCTACAGTACAGGTTTGTGTTTATTTGGGCCACTGGTGATACTCGCATTCAGATGCTAATTTATTTTATTGAACCTTGTTTCATCTAAAATTGGATTTTTATGTCCAAGGGTCTTTAAGAATTTGGCCGAAAATGCCTTCGATGGGTTTGTATTTCGAGTTTATTTTCAATAATTCATTAGTTAGGTTGAAGTCATTTATTTTATATTTTCAAAGTTTTGTTTTGATCAAGATCAATATGCGTCCTGTACACATGATCGTCCATTCAAACATGCAACAACGTAAAAACCCGGATAAGCTATGATATATAATTCGCACTGTATTTTTTTTTTGGATTGTTTTTACTTTAATCGTATCATCGGATTGCAATCTGATTGCGATTAATTACGCGTTGTGCGAACGATAAAATTACCTCGTTATTACGATATCACGATATTGCAAAGTGCGCCTTATGCAACTTTTTTGCGAGTGCACTATCAAATTGCGCTCCACCTAATCATTTATTGCTGTAGTTGTCATAGGTCAGTTTTCTTGCAACATCGCAAGATTAGATTACGTCTGTATGATTAGATATGATTATGTCGGCTGTTCCTATTATATTATCGACAGTTGATTAAATGTTTTTATGACGTTTAATTGCCTTTACTTCTTAAAACGTCTTTTGATTGTTTTACATTGCCTCAAAATCTATTTCCTGTATATCTGTTTATACAGATGTTTTCGTAGAAACGTCACGGCGGTTGCTATTAGTGTGTTTTCCAACCGAATTAGTCATACTTCTAAAAATGATTTTGCATCTAAAAGAGCAATGAACTCTGCACCGATTAGGAATTGTGTTCCTATTTCTTGGCCATTAAAAATATCGTGACTGGCGAATATTGTTCTGTAGTACCGACTGTCTGCTATGTTGATTGACTTAGGTTTTAAATATTGCTCGTGGATAAGTTCCTACAAGCAACATTTGTGAGGGTTCCAATGCTAATCAAAGTAGTGATAAAAATTTATGGCGCTAATCGGATACCTATCTATATTTACATTAATTTGAAATTCTATTTAGGGAAGACCGGTGTTGAAGTAGCCGTTTAGATTTTGCATTACCTGGTAACGATAAAGTCATGTTCCTATAAACGGAATTTGATACAAGAGATAGAACCCGTCAGACACCTTATTTAGACGTGAATATTGATTCCCGAGCTGTGCTTGTTTATTTCTTCTTCTAAATGAATGCATTGATTATGTTTCAGCAGCTTATTATTATATCTATTGGGCGTATATGAGGTGATTGTAGCTGTCAGTTGAGATGACCTTATTTACAGAAGCGGGCTTCGCAAGGTTATCTCTACGAGCCCTGTTGCCTTTCATATCACTGTATTTATGTATGCCTCTATTATTGTAGATAGTGTCAGCAGATAGGGTGGCTTGCGTCTCTATTTTTAACCGTATGTTAGACTTGAGAGCAAAAAATATACACGAGTCAAAAATACACTGCAATATTGGACCCTACGTATCTGTTTGCCTACCGGGTTCATTTTAATGATGCAATTCGTCATTTTTGACAATCATTGAGCGTTAATTCGAGGGAGCAGCACTTGAACGATGTTAATGATGCATCGGAACCGGTAAGGACGAGTGTACCGGGACATAATAAAAACTTGTACCCGAGACGCGGGCAGCGGCCGTTTTGAAAAACGATCCTGACGAGGCCATTATTTATTACAAAAGCGCATGATGATAATAGGAACGTATATTTTACTTTGTGTCGAACGTGAAGCACGCGAGCTGAACGCACGCCTGTCCGTTTTTTGGCAAGCGATGCGGTTGGTTTCTGGGAAAGATTACATTCGGGACCTAAGTACCTGATTGTTTTTCGGTCACTCACCCTGCAACGGTCCTTTGTTATTTTATTATAAACAGGTTTTAATTTAATTTTATAAATTGGGACATTTCTTACGCATGTACAATCGCGACGGATGATTCGTCTTCAGATCGCGGCGTCTCCCTAATATGTTTCTGTCTCATTATTTATTTAAATGAGTTGTTTACTGTTTATAATATGTTGTGCAGTAATAGTCATATAATTTAATGGGCCGTAATAATATTAGCATTTCTCGGAACAATAATGTCGGTAATCATCCAAGCTCGCAGTGCTCGTTTTTCTTTCGTTCTAACATGAAGTAGCTGTGTGCAGCAGCGATCGTTGACAGTGGCAATTCCTCATACGATAATTTGTTGTGGCGGGTTCAATGGCCCTCAATTAGCCCCAGAGCCCTAGCCCTATTGAGATGAACGGCTGCGGTCCACTGTGTGCGAGAGTCCATCTCAATTTACATAACGACCATCTCCGCCTCACCGATTATGCACATTAATATTTACTACATCATTAAGTGACCCGATGATAATATTTCCTCGAATTAATTCAGTGCTATTTTACATTGTATCTGCAGTTTCGTGCAATAGAGCGGTTTCAGTGATGCGTGCAGTGGAAAATGTATTCGTTTCGTGTGTAAGAGCCGTAATAGGAGTACGATCTGCTGGCGTAATATTATTTAATACTTCGTGAGAGCAAGATATGTAATTGATTACAATGTTTGTATTATATCAGTATGATGGGTTTTTACCTTCGCTGCATGTTACTGGCGTTTTTTCAGTAACAGTGGTTCTCTCATACGATGTCGATGATAAATGCATTTAAACTGCAATCTTAAGCATGACCATCGATTTTAAACGTAGCGTGACAGATTTTTCTTTAAATATTTGATAAAATTGATTGATTATGCGATTGTGACGGAGGAGTAGAAGCCCAGTGGTAATGGCCTCGACTTACAGAGTTGTACGTAGTGAGTTTGGTCATAAGCAGGCGTTTTAATTTTTCAAATTTATTTAATCACCATTACTCTCAAAACGGTAAAGGAAAACATCGTGAGGAAACTAGCGTGTCCTAGAATGAAAACTTCGAAGAACTGACGTCTATCACCCACCAAATCGCGTGGGACTATTAATTGAAATTCTCTCTTATAAAGAGAAGGCCTGAGTTCCAGCCGTGAAAACACTATAAAGCTAATTATGCTATTCATTTGCTATTGAATATTGAGCTTTTACTATGAATCAGAGACATATGAGACTTTTCTCATCTTATTAGTATTAGCAAATTCTGTTACATAATAACCTGTTAGGATTAAGTGTTTTCTAGTATGATTAAACGTTATTCAGATGATTTACCAACCTAAAAAAAGCATGATTAGACGTGGACAGTTTGCTGATCATTATAAATTATCATGACCCCCACCGTGTCTGTCTTTCTGTCATGTCTGAATTTGAAAAACAACTGAACGGATTGAAGTTTAAGATCAAAGTTTTATGCTGTTTTCATTAGATGGTTTCTTAAGTAAAAAAAATCTCGCCGAAGAATAGAGACGTTCATGAGGGAGGATTAGATCATACAATATACATGCATGTTGTAGTGGAGAAAAGCCGAGAAATTCGAAGTTTTGTAACACTAGTGCGAAGGTGGTTCGCTAGCTTGGTTTACAGCCGGATCGGTCGTTGTGGTTGTTCTTTCTTGTATGGTTGTTTTGTACAGTGATTTCAATCGTTTGTCTGGCTAACTGGTGTCAAGTGCGATAGGGCGATATTTTTTTAAATTTTGTTTGGTTTTATAGTCAATAGAGTCACGATTGACTTTTATTGTACCCACTTAATGTTAGTTGTTTTTTGCTTTTAAACCTTCCCTGTATGCTGGTGGCTTAGTTTTAGTATCTATATGTGAAACCCGAAACATGTATCTAGTATTATTATGTACAGAATCTATTTACAAAATTTCATAACTGTATCATGAAACACCACAAAGTTATAAGCTTGTTAAGTTACCTGATTGTCCGCATAAAAACATGGTCACCGGTCATTCGAGCAACTGAGGGGTTGTTTTGCTCCCGCATATAGCTGTGCGTTACCGCCTAATGCCCGTTATGACCTGCTAAGACCTGTGTGTACTTAGAGTCGTGTAAATATTTTTCGAAAAAATATAACGTGGTGAATTTGTGTTTGGTTAAAAGCTATTGAGATCCATTCCATTACTGATTCTGAACAAACTAGATTCAGGTCATAGACTGGCCTGTTGGTCTAGTGGTTAGTGGCCCTGACTGCTATGCCGGAGGTCGTGGGTTCGATTCCCACCCAGGACAAATGTTTATGTGATGAGCATGATCATTTGTTCTGTGTCTGGGTGTAATTTATCTATAATATGTATGTATTTAGAAATATATAAGTATGTTTATCAGTTGTCTAGTACCCATAACACAAGCTCTGCTTAGCTTGGGACTAGACGACGTTGTGTGGTAGTTGTGGAATATTATTAAGTTTTGCTACTAAAAATAATGTTATATGTATAGATTACCAGAAATTTTTTACCTGTTCTAATCTGTTTTATATCCTTTGTCCACAGCTATAACCATCGGCATCAGGGTCATTGGACCAGCTCTTGGGTTCCTCTTGGGGGCACTATGCACCAGGGTGTACGTAAACCCACTCCTGAACCCACCCGACTTCGATGCCAGCGACCCGAGATGGGTGGGAGCTTGGTGGCTTGGTGAGTAACCTTATCATTTTTTTTATCTCATCTTTTATTTTTATTTTTTTGTAACTGTTAGATTGTGTTGAAATATTGATGACGTAATTGGTAGGGTAGAGTAGGGTAGAGTAGAGTAGGGTAGGGTAGAGTAGGGTAGGGTAGAGTAGGGTAGGGTAGAGTAGGGTAGGGTAGAGTAGGGTAGGATATAGTAGGGTATGGTAGAGTAGGGTAGGGTAGAGTAGGGTAGAGTAGGGTAGAGTAGGGTAGAGTAGGTAGAGTTGACAGCTTAGATAAAAGTTAAC
Source organism: Mythimna albipuncta (assembly GCA_929112965.1). NCBI lineage: Eukaryota > Metazoa > Arthropoda > Insecta > Lepidoptera > Noctuidae > Mythimna > Mythimna albipuncta. Next base: position 4,423,466 of record OV815959.1, on the reverse strand, counting down.
TATTAGGCGGTACGAAGTTTGCCGGGTCAGCTAGTATCACTATATGGTTAGACAGTAGATTTAAGCTTGAACTGCATTCGACACACGCCTGATTTGTACGTAGAACGACATCGCGTAGCGTGTATCAAGTGTAGCTCTACAAGTCTAGTTTCCATATAAAATGTATGGAGACCGACGCGCCCAGATCGGCGTGTGTGACACGTGTGAGCAGTTTAGTTCTACTGTTAGGTCGATTATTCCCGATGTCCACCACTTTTCTGGCCACCACTGGGGGACAGCGAGACAACTTTAAAACATTATTCTCGTTGTCCACCACTGGGGGACAGCGTCACAACTTTGTAAATTATTTCCATTCGCCACCACTGGTGGACAGCGACACGGATTTTTTAACATTCCCTATGGCCGCCGTTGGGGGACAATGGCACATCTCTTTTGATCCAATTCCCACTGGCCATCAATTTAAATTGTTTAATCTAGAGACCGGTAAGGGATAGCTTAATATACTTACGGATTTGATTTTTAGCAGGGCTAAGGGTAAGACTAATTTAAATATTTATAAATTATATGGTAGGTAAATAATAGTCATGTTCTTGAATCAATTTTTATTAGATGTTTCACTCAAGTATTAAAAATTGATCCTACTACTTAGTATTATATAATATAGCTTTGATTGCTTATTTTTTATTGAAGTAGGTAATTAACCGACTTAATTTCCACAGCTGGTTGACAGGCTACAATTTTTAAAATCGACTAGTACATTACAATCATAATCACAGTTTTATTATCCTATTCCTCGACGGAGGAATAAAAATTAAATATTATAAATTAATCAACAGTTTTAAAAATCACATATGTAGTTAAACAAAAAGACAATAATAAATAATTTATCACAATATCTAGAAATTTATTATATCTAGATATTTATTTATTTATTGTAGACAAAGCACACGAAAACAACAAACAAATAGAATATCCACTATCGCAAGTTCAAAGCCAAACGAAGCGATGGTTTTTGTTTGACGTTTGATGTCACATTGACACGAGTTTTACGTTGCTGCCTGTATAATAAAAAAGTATAATAACTGTCAAATCAATTCGTTGATCAATTCGTTTTATGACGTTCTTAGAAATGACGATAGATAATATGATTAAGTCCTCATTTTAAAAGTTTTTGAAACCTAATCTATAGAAGAAAGATTGATTCATTTTCATTATTTTGTTTTCTATTTTTATAATAATTTGATTAATCGATTATTATCGATTAGTGATCCTTATTTCATTTGGCAACATTGTTAAAAAGTGAAAGTAACGAAAGTCAGTATCATTTTGATTAAATAATATTTTATTTATCCCATATTAAAATGGCTTGGTAATAAATGAATGAAAAAAAAAATTGATAAACAATTCATTTGTGTAACGTTCAAGCCCAGTTTCGCCCGTTTCCTTTATCAAAATGATTTTAAACCATAAAACGTTGAAAGTAACTCGTTCAAAATCAAATAAGAAAATTTTACAGTTTGTAGTAACTTGATGTGCTGGCGTCTGTACTTTCCCTCATAGCAATACTTTTTGTAAATATCTTGATGAAGTGAATAGTATCAATAGATAATAATAATAAGCATTAGCAAGAAAATACAATTTAATTTTAATGAATTACCTATAATTAATTAAATTAACTATATTATACAAGGATAGAAATATTATGTCATCATTATTACGTAAGCATTAGAATTGGATAAAAGTAATTTCAGCATAACACCAAATGGTCTCTAGATAAAATAATTTAAATTGATGGCCAGTGGGAATTGGATCAAAAGAGATGTGCCATTGTCCCCCAACGGCGGCCATAGGGAATGTTAAAAAATCCGTGTCGCTGTCCACCAGTGGTGGCGAATGGAAATAATTTACAAAGTTGTGACGCTGTCCCCCAGTGGTGGACAACGAGAATAATGTTTTAAAGTTGTCTCGCTGTCCCCCAGTGGTGGCCAGACAAGTGGTGGACATCGGGAATATTCTCTGGAGTTTTTATAATAAAACTGTAGCGACATCTAAGACGCCATATAAGAAATAAAATAAATAAAAATCCTACATCACGATAACAGAGTTCTCCGTACGTTTAGAAACATTATACAACAGTTTTAAATCAACTATCGGGCAGTTGCTCGGACCAGACACAAAAGTCGTCTGGTCAGAGGATCTTCCCTTTTCAACGGAAGTTTGCAAGAATTTTACCCAGTTCCGCATACCTATAAAAATACTTAACTGCGACGATTTGTCTTTTTTTTAATTCATTATTTTTTAAGGGGTTTTTATCCACACGGATACGTCAACCCCATTGTACCTTATACTCTATTTACACACATAAACATAAACATATTCTTATATCATAAAAATAAAAATATAGTTTAAAAAAAAAAAAAACTAAAAAAACACGCTTCGCTTCGTTTTACGAAAAATATGGCACAAAGCGCCCCACGCTTTTTTCACAATGATGTTAATATTTTTTGTTCATTATTATTATTATTTTCTACCTATTTTGAAAATTATTTTACACTTTTTAGTTTGATATGCTATGAAAGCGTGTTTTTTTAGTTTTTTTTTTAAACTATGTTTTTATTTTTCACAAAAAATAAATAAACGGATTATTGTATTGTCATCAGTCTTTGACGGGTGTGCAATGTTTGAAGAAAATCTGATCGCCCGAAGTTGTTCGAAATCGAGCTCAAAGGCGTTGGTTACAAACATACAGGTGAAGCTAATATAAGCGTGTTAATAAAAAAGGCAATTACCTAAGGCCTTAACATCTATAAAAAATAAATAAACTATAATAGTGTAATCCATAAATAAATAACTAAGTGACAGTTAGACTGGTGTCTTGCGTAAGAGATGGTAATCATGTTAATAACTTTCTGTTTTAGCCTATTAAGACATTCGACGTCTTTTAATTAACTTGTTTCTCCTCCACGTCATCTCTACATCAATAAATTAAAAGAACTAAACTTGATATAAAATAAAAACCCCTTTTTTAAATTTCAGAAATACCCTAGAATGTAATGTGGAACGAAAGTGAAAGAAACAATAAAATAATAAATTAGGGATCCGGTGTAGTAGTAGTCATTTTAGCTCTTTTAGTAGTAGATAACTACACTACAGGTAGTCAAAACACAAATGCCAAAACTTTTTTTTTTACAGCTTTACCAGTGGGTAGTTCTGGTTTTGAAGAATATGCAATATCTAGTAGAGATGCTGAAGAAGAGAAAGAGGGTAGAGATCCCAAAATGTCACTCATTTTATGGATATACAAGGTGCAAGGAACAGCCCTCCACAAACTTTAAGGGCTTGCTCAGTAGACGAAACTGAACAACCTACCATAAAAATTTTTTCAGGAAACGACAAAAAAAATCCGCCTCACCACACAAAATTATTAACTTGATTGGACAGTTTGTATGGAGAAGCTGAATATTTTTTTCGTTTCCTGAAAAAATTTTTTATGGTCGCTTGTTCAGTTTCGTCTACTGAACAAGCCCTTAAAGTTTGTGGAGGGCTGTCCCTTACACCATTTATAGTACAGGCTGTTGAAGAATAAATGTAGTATTTTCCAGTAGCAATTGTGAAATACAATCCACAAATTTTCGTGGACAATTTCGTTTTTTTTTACCTTTTGACTACTAAAATATTAGCAATTGAAAAAAAAAAGATGATCAGGTACGGGTAGAGCCCATTTTTTTTGTACTAATTTAACTCATCGAATGCCGTAATTAGAGACACAATAGAAAGACAATAGCTTATGTCGAACTGTGTAACTTAAGACATTAGAAAGGTTAAAAATAGGAGTATACACTCCATTATGATGCATTAGCAACAAAATTTCTGAAATAAAATATACAAGCTCTGCATATTTCCTGCAGTGTGTCGTTAGGACTTTCATCTGCAGTGCCAAACGGGTGGTTGCAACCGATCGCATAACATCCATAATAAGTTGCAGCCAGAGACTCGCTTAGTTCACAGCACACGTCTCTTCGGATGCATTAATTGTTATATACTGAATACCTTTGGGCATAATAGAATAAATAATGCTATCCGCAGAAGCAGATGTTTTCTGTTAACGGCCGTCTGTTTTTCTATTTCAACACGAACTAGAACTTTGTTGATTTTTTTTTATTTGTCTACCTGTTTTCAAAGGTGACTTGACTTTTTATTTCGTTGATCTCTCTCTCTCTCTCTCAATAAGATTTTTTACTATTTCGGTAAGCGTTTGGTGGGCTATTAGCTATTTGGGCTTTAGGGTTGTTTGAAAGAGTTATCGTGGTTCTGGAACGCAATGAGAAACTGAAAGAATAGCATAGCATAGTCTGTCTTATAATGTTCCCACAGCTGGGACTCAGGCCTTCTCTCTAGGAGAGGGAAAGGGCCGCAATGCACCACGCCGGCCGAGTGCGGGCCCGCTGAAGGAATACAGTCAGGTTTTAGTCAGTCCAAGTCTGCCACTCCTTTCCTCCCCACCTACACCGGGAGGAAAAGGGTTGGACTATTTCATTGGTTGATGATCTAAAATTTTTTCAACAAACTTTTACTCTTGAAAAGCTCCATCTCTTAAGGCGTATAGTCCCTTGAACCATCTGGCCGAAATTATGTGAACGCAACGCTCGCACTCGCCTAGGCGGCAGTACGGAAATCTGTGCATTTATTTGCGGCCAGCAGCGCCCGGAAAGCGCTTTAAATGCATTTTCTCTGCGAGATATTGATTGATTTACATATGCAATGTTCACTTTGAAGAATATTTAACCACCAATTTTTATGTGTAAAAATGTTTCTAAAGGTCCAAGCCGTTTCGAAGGAGTAGGGAAAAGTTGCAAAAAGTTGCGAAATTGCTAAATATTTTTTTTTGACAAAAGTATTAATTGCACGAAAAAATCAAATGTTAATATTATTGTTCATGAATCTATAGTAAACATATATTTTTTTCAAACCAATTGACCTAGCCGTTACGGAGGAGTAGGCCACAGAAAACCACTGTTTTATGGCACTTTTCGGGAGCTTGGCCCTTAAGATAAGGATTTTAATAATAACAGTTTGTTATCCTTTTCTTTAAACTCTGACCGGGATCTTTCTTAGTATCGAGAAACGAAGGAGAAAAATAAGGTTTCGTTTTAGCTCATGCAACCCTTTCACAATAAAAAAAAAAAAGTTAAAATGTCAATAGTAGGCATGGCGATATAAAAACAAGGAATAGGTTAGAGGGTATAAAAATAAACGAATGTTTCACAGTTTTACTGCTGTGTAAACACAATATAATTGAAAATCGATACAAGTGGGTGCTAGTCGTAGCTACTACCATTTTCATACGTGCTGGCCAGGCTTCGAAATTATTGAATCTTGCGTTGCTTGTGACTTGTATTCCAATTCCAACGAGCCTATAGTCGGTCTAAAAAGCCAAATGACTTGGAGATTATGTATATATTTAATCATTTAAAAAATACTTATATTCAATACTTTTTTATAAGGTTTTTATGGCGTATTAGTAAACAATGGTCAAGATCTCATAATCAACCTTGATTACTGAACGAGTGTTGATTATATCAGATTTTATTCTACCATAATAATCACCCAAGTCGTTTGACGTTTTAGTCAGACTCTCAATTTTATTCAAATGTCATTAGTTGATAGTGTCACCAATTAGGATCATGCAAATGCATAATTTGATGCATTTTGGTATCTTTCATCATCATCATTTCAGTCGAAAGACGCCCTCTGTTGGACATAGGCCTCTCCCAAGTGTCGCCGTAATGACCGGTTCTATGCGTCTCGCATCTATTGGATTCCTGCGACCCTCACCAGGTCATAGGTGTCAACGCTGCATTTCGCCATTGCAGAAACTTTTGTCCCCATCAACCATCTGTTCTGCGAGCAGTGTGCCCTGTCCACTGCCACTTAAGTTTGGCGATTCTCTTGATCTGGTATCTCTAGCGTTATTTTTTATTATTTATTAACATAACCAATGCTATCTACATATCCGCGTTATTCTATTCTTAGTTCTTAAACAGAATATGATCTATTAGGTCCTCACTAGCTTGATATTCCCTAAGTTTACAACCAAACCGATGACCTGTCTGTTGCCACAACGAAATCGAAGTACCAAGCATTCCAATGCGGAACAGTCATATACCGTTAGCGAAGCACTTGCGCAGATTTGCGCGCAAAATCCACGAAGAAAGCACGTGCGTGACCTGCACACCAACCGAATGCGTGTAAACAAAACAAACTTGCTATTTACCACCCATAAACAACCTATAACACCTTCCCATCTTCAAGATAAAGCTCACTTTCGAATACCAAAGGGTTTTAGGAAGTTATTTGTACGTCGTGTGGCGGTAGAAAACTGCTACAAGCGTGTCTCGACTGCCAACGTATTGAATTCGCGAATACGCATTGAATGATTTCTGCGTATTTCCTTATTGTTCCAACGCTACATTCATGAATGAAGTTTTGAATTATAATAAGTTTATTTTAAAGAACGTTTTTGAATCGTTAATGTACGTAGATGTTGTCAGGAAGTCCTGAATTGGCGGCTGTGGCTCAAAAAATATTTTTTTTATATAATGCCTCGTCCTTTATACCGCGTACCTCGAAGGACTGAAACAATCTGCCTGCTATGGTCTTCCCTTCCGATTATAATTTGAGTGTCTTCAAAGCGAGAGTGAATAGGCTCATAAATTAGTATGCTTCACCGTCAGAGATTGCATCACTGTTTACCATCAGGTGGGATCGCAGTCTCATATCAAAATATCACTAATATCAAATAAATAAAAAAAAATGTTGGCAGTTAGAGTGGCAAAACTTGCAGGATATTGCAGACGGTCAATGGCGTCGAAAGGTTCTGGATTGGCGACTGTGTACTGGAAAACGCAGCGTTAGTAGGCCTCCCACTAGTTGAACCGGGCGGTGACCTGGTGATAGTCACAGGAAGCCAATGGATGTGAGATGCACAGGACTAGTCGTTGTTGCGATTCTTGAGGGACGTCTTTTGTCTGAAATGAAGATGTTTTATACAATGGCTTAAACTGGCATTAGTATTATTTATATATTTAAAGCGTTATGCACAAAAAAAAAACTGTACAAAGGCGGACTTAATGCCTTAGGCATTATCTGCCAGTCGACCTTAGGGTGGTGCAGAAACATAACATGGCAGGTGCAACTTAATATTTAGGCAAAACAGAAGAGAAACAAATACATACATATAAATAAACAATACTCTAGTATTATATTGTAGCTCATAATTCTTGGAGCATTAATTGTTTTATGTTGAAGAAAGAGATCACAGCAAAAAACATTGAACTGTCATAATGAAAGACAAAGGTCGCGTCTTAATGAATTGATCACCAATTTAAAAGAAAAGTTTACACTTTATAAGTAACGCCGAATATATAATTAGCTGGAAATAAATTCACGCAATAGCTCCACGCGTACGTGCGTCTATAGAATGTCAGTTAAATTGAAGTTGCGACGATTTACGTTATTATAAGAACATTTCTCAAGGGATAATGAGCATACAGATCGTATGTCGCAAGATGTTAATCACCGCTCATTACTTCCCCGACGGACTCCCATAGCGGCTTGATTGCATTGTAATTGTTTCTACGAAAGGGTTGCGCGAGACATTCCACGGATGCATAATTAATACTTCACTATACAAATGTTGGACATAGACCTCCCTTGGCGCTACAACGTCCGGTCCCTTGTGTCACGCATCCATCGGATTCCGGCGACCCTGACCAGTTTATCGGTCCACCTTGTTGGAGGCCTTCCAGCGCTGAGTCTTCCGATACGTCGTCGCCACTCCAGAACCTTGCGACGCTTGAGGGAGGCCTATATCCAACAGTGGACGCCTTTCTTTTTATTATGTAGAGTCATAAGTACTTATAGGTACTGATTTCATAAAGAATAAAGTGGATATGCCTCAAATCCAGTGATTAAAATTTAAAGAGCAGATATTTTATAGTGTACGATCAGAAAAATAGCAGAAAAAATTTCTTCGTGCATTCATGTCGAGAAGGAGGAAGTGTAAAAAGTTAACCTCACTTCACTTGACGTAGAGAGATCTTTTTCAATGAAAAATACTAATAATAATTGCATCTTAGTTATCTTGTTTTATTTGTCTTATATCTCTGAGGTTTTATTTTATTATTATTTATTATGAGCCCGTTGTGTCCCACTGCAGGGCAAAGGCCTCCCTTCCGTTATTCCACTCTTTTCTGTCCTTAGCCACTTCTGGCCAATCCTTAACTCATCGAATGTCTTAATTAGAGACACAATAGAAAGACAATTGCTTATGTCGAACTGTGTAACTTAAGACATTCAAAAGGTTAAGTTAGGAGTCCAAATTGTCACGCCATCTCCTGAGGTTTTTATTATTATTTATTTGCAACGAGATTTTTCATTAGAAATCCCGGGAAGATCCGTATTAATATCAACATTTCGATGCAAGTACGCGAATAACTGTACCTAATTCCGACCTCTGGTTATAACACTGCGGTGCAACGCGTATGATGTGTTGTCATAGAATGGAGCGCGATGCAATTTCCAGTCGGCTTTCGCTTTTTTGTGCGAAGGCGTCACGCTGCGGCGGCGGCGCAGGCGCACGCTACTAGTTATATAACGCGTCTTACATCACGCCGCGTCACCACAGCTAAAATAAGCGCTCTATCCGTAGCCGGTCACGGCCAAGGCTGTGCGCCTTGTTGCCGACAATTATGCCGTCGTCGGTGCCCGTAATGAGGATTTAGTAGGTGGACACGCGACCGACGCCATGCTCACTTTTACTTTTAAACCGGTTTTCTTGACCTTCGTCTTCTCTTGCAGCTCGCTGCAAAACTCATTTTCTCACCAAAACGTATTAGACGCTGCGACTCTCTATATCACCTACGTTTAATGGTACAATTGAGCGTTTAAACAATGCTGTTTCGCGTGTATGTATCCATAGTCCATACCTACCGTGTCTAGCGAACGCCCTTGACTGAACGGCGACCGGGCGACCTTGTGAACGCGCAAATGTTTTCTGTTTGAATCTATCGGAATTGTTTTTGATCGTATCCAAGGTTTCATGACTTATTATTACGATCACTGGTTTTGACAACTCTAACAATTGTCCGTTTTGGTCATATTTCTACGAATTTCAACGTTTTACCTCAAATATAGAATTTTTAAACTCCCAACTGGCTGCGTCATTGTTTGGATATCATTCCAAGCTTACGTAGCATCTGCGGGATTTTTCGAAAGTATTAACGCGGTTCTGGAATGACCTGTAGGTAATTGTCGGCGTTGCGGACAAACTCCCTACAGGTCATTGAACTCGCTCAGCTGACGTTTTTTTAAAGAAATTAATTTCGTATATGCGTAAATTAATACGAGTTTTGAAAAAAAGGTACTTTTATTTTTTAATTTTTTCTTTACAAATCGATAGTGTTTCATGTAGGACCGGAACGACCCTACACGGGATAAAAACGATAAAAATTTAGCGGTGTATAGAAATACAGTGTAGATGTAGACGAGTGTTTAGCATTTTGTACATGTAGGTAGACAGACAGCGTCAGTCTCGCACGGTGGCGCCCCGCCATGCGTGAAGTATTCCATACATTCGAGGTAATCTCCTGACGACTGCTAACAGATTAGTGCTATTGAAATGAGCATTTCTCACTCGCCGCCTCGATAAATGCCATAATAAGAATGTTCCAATAAGCGATCCTGCTGATATATTCTATAAACAATGAGTGACTCGTCCATGTAGACTGGCAACACATTGTGTTGGCTTACTAGCTACGATTTCCTTCGTATTTGTTTAAATAATGCTCCTAAATACGTGTTCATTAGTACGTAGGATGTTAGCCTTTTTTAAGTATTTGTACAACGTTTTATTACGAGCCTGATAATTCTAGAGCATATGACTATGTGTACCTAAAAGGCGTTTCAATAACCTTACGAACGTTTACGCCTACTACTGCGAACGTTATTTGTTCAATCGTCCAATAAGGTTGAAATTAAGTTACAACTTTCGATCATGTTTCACTGTAGCTTAGCATATTCGGCCTTATAACGTTTCCACTGTTGGAACTGAGGCCTCCTCTCTTGGAGAGGGAATAATCCACCATGCAGGCCCAGTGCGAGTTGGTTGATGTCGCATGTCTTGGAATGTTTGGTTCTAGGACATGCCGGTTTCCTCACGATGTTTTCCTTCACTGAAGCTTAACTTATATGCACATAGATAGTGTTTTTTTTAAAGGTAATTAGTAATTCTAATTATAGGTAAATGGTAACGGACACACTACATTGGTAGAGCGTTGGTATTGGTATCTACGCACGCACCCTTAAGCATGCTAGTGACACAATGACGATTTATAAAGAATTTATCAATAAAATAGGCAATATTTTTATCCCAAAATTAAAATTAATTTAAAAAGTAATCTATTTTAAAAACAATTAAAATCGATGATTCTGAACAACTTTCAGGATGTATGATTTGCTGTATCTTGTATAGCTGTATACTTACCAGTTACCACATTCAATGTCTGAATTATACAAAAAAAAAAAAAACTGTTATACACAACTGAATATTTTGATCTTTGGCCCTCATCTATCCAAATGAAGTGTGACACGATGCCACAAGCTATATTTGTTTTTGTTCAGCCGAGAATTTTTTTATGTGAACGTTTTCACAAGAACTCATCAATCTCTATCTATTGAAAATTCGGCGAAATTATAAATTGTTTTGACATTGACACTGAGCCTAGATCGAAAAATATTTTGTATCGTCATGCTACAGAAATTATTTTGGAGAAAAGTCTAGAACTTTTATGCTGACGCTAGAACTTTACTGATTTTTAAATTAGAAAATTTCAAACTTAAAACTGTTTGTCTGGGTAATCTAAGTTTCTGAAACCTTTAATATCAGCTTTTTTGACTCATTCGAACAGCCCTTTAAGAAGCAGGGATAGTGATATTTGATATTATTATTATTATAAAAGTGTCGAATAAAAGCTGAGTCCAAATGACAAACAAATGATAAATCTAGAGATATACAAATCAAATCTTGCTATTTGTATTTTACTGTTATAATTGTAAAATCTAAGTAATATGGGATAAGGGCAAGAAGAAGAAGAATTGTAATATTCGTATCCGAAACCGGTATAATATTATTCCTAAATCCGATTCCAGATCTGAAATTTCGTATCTATAACAGCACTAATAAGAAGCATCTACTAACAACTCATGTTGTATTGTTCCTCAGGTATGGTGTTCATAGCTGGCTTCATCGTTCTCCTGTCGGCCCTGATGTTCTGCTTCCCGCGACAGATCAGACAAGAGCCCATGCCGCCGCCACCTAAAAAGATCAAGGATAAGAACGAGCCTTTCTTGAAAGGTAATATTTTAACTTTACAGTGGTTAAATAGCTCGAAAACCGTTGGAAGAACCGATGACTTGGTGAGAGTCGCGGGAATCCGATGGATGCGAGACGCACAGGACCGGTCGTTGTGGCGACGCTTAGGGGAGGCCTATGTCCGACAGTGGACGTGTTTCGGCTGAAATGATGATAACTTTACTTGGATGATAATATGGTGGCAAATAGAGCTGGAAAAACTGGTGTACTTGTTAGCTAGACTGTAGAACAAACTTTATCATTCCAAATTCCATTATCTAATAAAATGCCTTTGACAAAAAATCCGACGCTATATATTTTTTAACAAATCAAATGTCTAGCTAAATTGGTGATAAAAAATACGCAACTGTTTATTGTATCTCTGTGGGTGGCCTACTTTTTATATTGTAGTAGTCAAATAGTATTCCAGTTGACATAACTAGCGCGGCTGTGATGAATTCCGTCCTATAAAACGAACGGCTAATAAACTTGTAACAAATGATATGTTATCGTATTAAAAAAGATTGTCTCTAGACAATGATGCATATAACATATCTGTTATTCTTTTAGCCCGATGTTGGCAATGCTTTGAGATTCTTAATGACTTTTATATGTTAGAATTTGTTTTTGTTATTCATTATACACATTAGTTATCAAGATGTGTATTTTATTACGTCTAAGTCTAGTTTATTTCCTGCCCAACCCAAAAGCGGCTTTTATTTAATTCGCACGCTATCCCACACTCGAACTCTTATCGCAATTGGTATCTTTTTGATTAATTTATTATCTATATCAGAATTTATTCGTCAAAATTCGAGAGCCATGGTTCCGCTTTACCATTTCACAAAAGTTGCATTATTCGAATGTTTAATGAAAATTGAAATTTATACAAAAATTCTATTGTAACTCGGTTTTTTCGTTCACAAGTCTAGTTCCAAATCAGTTGGACGATTTCCAAACAGAACAATAATAATAAAAACGGTGACAACATTGAAAAAGCGGTGGGAATCCGACTTATCTGCTTGACAAATATATAGTACGTCGCCGCGTTGTGCGATATCTCTTCCGTAAATATATTAGTACGAGAATTTCGTTTGAATGTTTTGTTTTGTATACAGTTTAATGTTTGTAATGTCTGGTCTCTTCGCCGGTTGTGACTGGTACTACTTCTGTTATTAATTTTGTTAGACATTTAATGCCAGTAGCTACAGAGCAAACGCCAGTGTATTTCAGCAAGTTTTATCGTCTGGTAAACTGTGCCCACGTCAAAGGGTTCAAATTCTTTACAGCTATTAGATATGTCGCAGGCAACTAGTTTATCCTTACTTTATATGTACCCAATACACTCCCTTGTGGAACTCTTCATTATTTTTTTCTCACAAACATGCGGACATTTATTCATTTCAGTACTAAGTATTTATTTTAGAACTTGCGAATACTTCTTCAAGTCCTAATTCAGAAGCTAATATATTAGCCTACCAGCAGGTTTATAACGCGGCGTAATACCGTGAGTGACTTGATCAAACGCTTATCCCCAACACTTACACTTAGTTTTTATAATCTTCACTATAAACTACATCACTCTCTTCTCACTTCCAGATTTCTTCGCAACGATAAAGAGGCAGGTGACCAACGACATCCTGATGTGGCGTACGGCGAGCTCAGTTCTTCATCTGATGCCCATCAGTGGGGTGTACGCCTTTTTACCAAAGTACTTGGAGAAACAGTTCCGGTTGCCTACGCATGACGCCAACCTTGTCTCGGGTGAGGTACTAACATGAACACTCTATTGGTATTGGTGGTTCGACCATGGTCTGCTGTGGCATACGGAATATAGAGATGTGGGTAAAGTGATATACTACAATGTTGGGTAATGTGAGAAGTTCGGATAGCTGAGATTTTGAGTGGTAATTTAATAATAAATGCAATGAGACTTATAAGGTGGTAAAGATAGTTATGTAAGCTGTTAGCTGTAGTCCTATCAAACAATTTATTTACAAAAAAATGTCGGTAAAGTACCAACTGTTAACAAAGGATTTTTTTGAATGATTTTAACTTGGATAAGGGTGTGACTTGTTTAAGAATGATTGCATTAGTTTAGTCGTTATTCTTCAACTTATAACGTTCACATTGAGTTATTGTGGGGCGACCCTTATGCGGGTCGGGATAGTCAAGAGAATGTCACAGACGAGACGAGATTAATGTCTATTGTCAGTAGATAACTATTATACAATGTCAAATGATAAGGGTCTAGTTCTTTGTTGAGTCGTTTCACCCCTATAATACTTTTCGTTTCTTCTGTTACTGTTGGTAATGGGTGTACTGCTATGAGTCTTATTTTCTATTCACCAAAATTATTTAAAAGAATATTCTTCCTGAATTTGAAAGATAATACAAAATGAAATCTAATTCTCATGTTAATGCGTGATGAAATTACAACGACTAAGCTTGTGCGAAATTGACAGCAGTGTTAAATGAACAGACTTTAAGAATTAGATTTTCACCAGAATTACAGACAGCCACATTAATATGTCATCTCTTTTTTTGAGAAACTACCAAGAAAAGTGTTTATAACTGTATTATTTCTTGCAAGATTTAAGAGAATATAGGCGTGATGCGTATAATTTATTAATGAACACATAACAAAGTGAGCATTTAATATACAGTTATCTATATACAAATGTCTACATAATAATGTCAACCTATCTGTTCATGTTCCAGGTCTGGGAGGAATTCTAGTAATGGGCTTGGGCACGATCACATCTGGTGTGGTGATATTGAAACTGGTGCCGACCGCGAGGCAGGTGGCCGCGTGGACGGCTGCTAGTGCTGTTATCTATAGTGCCGGTAAGGAAACATCTTTTTTTTTTTTTTTTAATAATGTAAACTAGTGCTTGACTGCGATCCCACCTGATGATAAGAAGTGATGTAATTGTTGGTTTAGCCGGACAAAGGGTAATTTTGTTACGGATATAATTTACCCTCACATTAGAGGACTTAACTACCACCAATGCTGCAATTCTCGTGGCCACTTACTAGACAATCTAAGGATACCATTACGTCAAAAAGAGGAACTGCACTGGGTGCTTTTGTAATCTAGAGGATCCCCTCTAGATTTGCTTTTGTTGCAGCTTTGTTGCTAAGAACAATGCTGGTTTAATTTGCCTTTGGTTGCTTGGCCGTGGAAAGACATGTTGGTAATAATTTCCCGCATAAATTCTGATTAAATGTGTGGGATATGCGATGTTTAACTGTTAAAGAAATCAAATGTTAATTAAATCTTTCGATTTTATTTCTGATTAATTTTTATGAATTCAAGGTCTCAAACTAATCAAGTATCTAATTATATCTTTAACTGTTTCAGGTATGGTAGTACTGATGTTCATAAGCTGTCCCGAGGAGAACTACCGCATGATCAGCGAGGTCAGCATCGCCAACAGCAGTCTGGACTGCAGCTCAGGATGTTACTGTGCTAATGTGTCCTTCAATCCAGTTTGTGGACAGGTCAGTAATAAAGGGTGTAAGGGACAGGTTTCCACAAACTTTAAGGACTTGCTCGGTAGATGGACCTGAACAACCTCCCACAAATTCTTTTTCAGGAAACGAAAAATAAATCTATGTCTCCATATAAAATTATAAATTTGATTGGACAGTTTGTATGAAGAGGCTGATATTTTTTTCGTTTCCTGAATAAATATATGGAAGATTGTTCATTTTCGTCTACTGAGCTAGTCCTTAAAGTTTGCGGAAACCTGTCCCTTACACTCTGTTTAGAACATTTGCCTCGTGTTTCAATATAAACTTTTTTGCGCTGAACAATAGCGTAGCTTTCTCTAAGTGAAAAAAAAAAGTAATCGAATTAGTATAGGCCGACACAAATTCTTACAAACATAATAGAAACAATTAAACCTCTATAAAATAATATTTTATTAAGGTAAAAACGGTGTTCTCGAATTTTATTTATTAACAGTTGTGTTATGTATTTTTGTTATTATTTTGAGATTAGATTTGGCCCATTTGGGCGCCAATAACAACTTCTTGGCGCCCAAATGGGACTGTGAATAGTCATCGCTTCATGAGTTGAATTGACTCGTAATTCAATTTTGATGGCATTATATGGATAACTTAGTGGCGTCGTTTTGTTGACACTTTAAATGTGATTTTGTAGATACGAGTGATTAGTTTCGAAAAAAAAGTTAGTAGGTAAAAGTTGTGAAAACATTGTATTGGCGACTTTCATGACTTTCATCAGCAAAATACTCTAGTTTCTTCTGGTCCTCATTAACGCAACCTCTATATATGGCGATTTTCTTAAAACACTTAACATTTAACATTTATCGACACGTGCTACAATATTTGCACTCCGTATTTCCAGGATTCCTTCACGTACCTATCGCCGTGTCAAGCTGGCTGTCTGAATAGTCAGCAGCTCGACAACAGCACGTGGATCTACTACAACTGTTCCTGCATCAACAGCGAGACTCGCGGTGAAAAGGCTATGCAAACGTGAGTCTTAGAATTTGACATTATGATGAGGAGCTTGTGGCTAATTTAGTTATTAAGAACTTTATAGGTCGATTTTTGAAGTTAGCGTGCTGAGGTCGGTTAATGGATATGTACCGTCGCGCTTCTTTTTGTCTGATCACTTAAATTCGCTTGAATCTTGCGGCGTGGCGCCAAACCAAACCCTTTAAAGTTTTCGTTTTGAGTGCAAGCAAAAATGAACTTAGCGCGGTGGTCAGGCGAAAGTGTCTTTAAAGATACTTACTACTATTAAGGATGAACGCAGTTTTAACTAATTTTAACGCAAAACATTTAATTATAACTTCAAACTATTCAAATAATACCGTTCGGTATAACACCGTGAAAAGGTCACGTAATTCTCTGTTCGACTGTCAAAGATGCTATTGCGGGGGCGATGATGCGTGACAATAGTAGGGATGCGCTCATTTATCGACTTTTTATTCTAACACTACGAACCGAGACCCGAAAAGCACGTTAACTCTTGACCCCGGCTTTCATTTTTGACAGGTATTCGTCGTTACAATAGTCAGAAACCTTTCTGACACCAGTCTTGCCAAGGAGATCGTGATTAATAAGTTGTTAGCTGGGTGATCACCCCCGGGCCTAACACTATCCTTTTATATTTATTTATATTATTTATTTGGATGTAGGCGGAACTGAGTGTAAAGTCCCGCAAATCTCCGTTGAAAAGGGAGGATTCTTCGACCAGACGGGTGTTATGTCTGGTAGGCAACTGCCCGATAGATAATTTTGGGCTGGCTGTTCAAATCGTATGAACTTTAACTTTAATTGTGTGATGCAGCATTAGTTCTTATGTGACGCCATAGATGTCGCTGCATCTACATCAACCACTGATCATTCTCTACTCCCTTTCAGTATCGAGCGTTACGAACTGTTCAACCAAACCGACAACATCCTCTCCCGTTCCCTCGGCTTCGCAGTAAGTGGCGAGTGCGGAGGACCTTGCAACCAGATCTACACGTTTGTTGCCGTGTTCGCGACCATCATGTTTGTGCACGCCAGCGGGGAGGTCGGCGCCGTGCTGCTCATTATACGCTGTACAGATAAAAAGGGTAAGCTTTTAAACTCTTATAATAAATATACAAATGGAATATGAATAGTAGTAACCGACCAAAGTTCCTCCTCCGGTTTCGACCGTAAGCCGAAATTGACGTATCTACAAGGAAACTGTCAAAAACTAATAATAATATTTCGATAGAATAATTCCTAACTAAATTTCGATATAATTATATATTGTACAGTTATGATTTTTTTAATAGTAAAGTTAGGTGTATGCCTATTTTGTCCATTTTAACTTGTAAAAACTATTTACTCTACTACACTACGAAAGACATTTTAGTACAAACTTTACATGCAAAAAACATAAACGTAAGACTAGGCAGTATGATTAAAATACTTTAGCCTTCCCCTAGGGGTAAATAAAAAAATTATGCGCGCGTGCGCATACGAAAACAGATTTTTACCGTCATGTCACAAAAATAGTTACTAGTTTTACTGTTATTTTTTTCACAAGTGTATTGAAAAACTTTGTATGATGCACGTGAGTAATTAATGATTACCGTTCTCGGCTCTCTTAAGACCCTCGCCACGGCTCGGGTCTAAATATCGCCTCGACGGTAATCACTAACATTACACACATAATTATATCATAATGTACTAAGTAACTCTACTATTATTTTACTACAGAGATCCTCCACTGCTGTAGCTAATCAAACGGATACTTTAAAGTTATTTATTAATTTTTAGAATTAAAATTTACTATTAACTATACAGACCGACATCAAATTGAACAATTTAGAGCGTGCAAAAAAGTCTAGTTGGTTGTTAGTATTGTCGGTACATAAAACACGGAGTTAATCGGAAGTTTGTTAAAGGTTACGTGACCCAAACAGCTGCAGTGTCAACCCGGTGTGCGTGCGCGTTAAGTTATGTCACCTCTATGCCTTTTATTTTTGACTAGCGGCCCATCCCGGCTTCACACCGGCAATAAATATAGCGTGTTTTACTGAGGGTGAATGTAGCTTATCAATGGTGAAAGAATTTTTGAAATCGGCGCAGGAGTTTTTGAGTTTATTCATTATAAACATACACAAAAACTTTATACAAAAAAAAAAAAAAACAAAAATAACCGACTTCACTAAAAAAATACACTGAAGCCATCAAAATAATTTTAAGTCGGTGTTTCTCGATATTGTTTGTTCCTTATTTAACACCGACTTGACACTTTTTAGTTGCAATACACTTACAGCCAGAGTACGTTTTTCTCATGACAATTCCAATTAACTCAAACCCTGCCCCGTGTCTACCATCCGGCTCCATCATCATCATCAGATCAGTTCGATAGTATCTTATAGCCAAAGTGCAACTCATGACAATTCTAATAAGCCTAAACACGGGTAGGATCCGGCTCCATCATCATCATCAGGTCACTTCGATGATACCATTTTCAACATACCTATTCAGAAAAATTCATTTATTTGTATTATCGTAGTCGTATAACTATGTTCATTGTGACATCTGTGTGAGTTTGAACTTCCGTTGGCCATTTCTGGTCTTCTTCACCAGTTCCACTTCATCAAATGTCATTTTTTGACTGTAAATGCAAGCCTTTGAAGAAAATATCAAAAGAACTATATGGTTGCCTATAATATTTGAGGAGTTCCCTCGATTTCAGCAAGATTCCATCATCAGATCCCGACTTGGTGACTATGGGACCATTTGGGAAGTATACCCTTTCCAACAAAAAAATATTTTTTCAAATCGGTTTGCAAGAAGTCGGTTAAAAATATAAATTTTTTTTAGAAGTCTGTTTAAAATACAAATTTTGCCTCTTGAATGCCCATCGGTACCCCTCTAAGTGTGAATATTGAACAGTCGTCCTCTTCTCCCGCAGATAAAGCCATGGCGATGGGAGTGATCCAGTTCGCGATTGGCGTGTTCGGTAACGTGCCGTGCCCCATCGTGTTCGGCGCCGCCGTGGACGCGGCGTGCCGCGCGCGCGACGTGCTGTGCGGCCTGCTCGGCGCCTGCGCCAGCTACGACAACGATAGCTTCCGACAACTTTATCTGGGTAACTGTCAATATACTCCTACCGACGTGTCGTGACTTCATCATCACATCAGCCGAAAGACGTCCACTGTTCGACATAGGCCTCTCCCAAGCGTCGCCACAGTGACCGGTCCTGTGCATTACGCATCCATCGGATTTCCGCGACCCTGACCAGGTCATTGGTCCACCTTGTTGGAGGCTTTCCAAAGTTGTGTCTTCCAGTACGTGGTCGCCACTTCAGAACCTTTCGTCCCCATCGACTATCTGTTCTGCGTGCAATGTGCCCTGCCCATGCCACTTAAGTTTTGTGATTTTTCGAGCTATTCCGGTAACCTTGGTCCTCCTGTGCCCTATACGGCTAGAAATATGACGAATCATTCATACGTGATTGTCGTTGCAGGTCTGTCGGCGTCTTTAATGTTCCTAGCGTTCATAATGGACCTGCTGGTGTGGAGCAAGGCGGGGCGCATCGACATGAACCCGGCGGACGCGAGCCCCGCGCCCGACGCGGCGCCGCTCGCCGTGCGCGCGCCCCCCGCACCCGACACGCAGCTCTGACCACACACCAACTACGAGTCGCATCTCTAAGCGAACATATCGCTACCGATACGACACTCAACGCTACAACTAAGCTGCTAATTTGAGTGGTCATCACTAAGGTGCAGGACAATGTGAATTTTAAGTGTAAGTGTTACGGTCTAATTTGCAACGACATGGATCTGAATCTTAAATGTTACGCTTTGAAATATCAAGCATGGTCTTGTTACATATTAAAAATTTAATAACCTTTATGTCCCAGTGATTAAGTCGGGAATGTAACGACGCGGATCCGATCTACTTAGAACAACCTCTTTAGGAATTGTGAAACTAATATTTGATTGTTAAGGTCGAAATTTGTTAGGGGATCTGAGAGTCGTAGTTATTGAAACGGCGTAAATAAAATCGTGTTTTGGGCGAATATTCAAATAATTCGCGAAACTACTTATTGAAAAAGGTGCTTGTTACGTCACTTAGGCGCCTCGCTCACGACGACTTTTTGTAACGATGCTGACGCGCGTCTGGTAAGCGCGCGACAGCATCGCTACTAACGTGCGTTCGTCACATTTGCAAGCGCCATGGAAAAAATGCTAACGCGCTACAGCATCGCGACTGTATCGATGCGAACATGCTACAGCATCGCTATAAAAAGTCGTCGTGGGTGAAGGGCCTTATAAATGAATTTCATAGAGGAATACAGGCCTTCCGATAAGTGTGTTTTTAAACTCGAACACGGGGACACATTCAATCATGACGGGCAGTTTGTTTATAATAAATAGGCCGCCATTATGAGCCATATTACGAAAACGTAAAA
Source organism: Mythimna albipuncta (assembly GCA_929112965.1). NCBI lineage: Eukaryota > Metazoa > Arthropoda > Insecta > Lepidoptera > Noctuidae > Mythimna > Mythimna albipuncta. The sequence goes on along the minus strand of OV815959.1, from coordinate 4,403,112 downwards.
CAGTGCATGCCTTATTTTGTAATCGGACAAAATTTAGATATATTTGTACATACAATTAATTTACAAGCACCAATATTTTGGTTATTTATTAGAGCCTTGCTAATATTACCTTTTTAGTAAAATACCAGTGTTTTTGATAAAACTTGTACGGTTTATATGGCTACACACCAACGTGACTGAACAATGAAATAGTTTTATTGTGCATTTTATTTTGTATCTATGCATTTTATACACTAGTTACTTTACTGCATAAGTATGTGCTCAATTTTGTTAACATAATAAAAATAATAAAACTAGAACTGGTTTCAGGCATAATATAAAATTAATCATAATAAAATGATGTATAATAATCATTTGGGAGCAAATAATATACCAAATTCTACAGCTAATCTAGGGCCGACATATTTGGCAAAAGTAGTATAAATATATAATATGTATTTCGTCACTTTTAAAGAAGATTTTAACCCACTAACGCACAGAACTTTTTTTATATAGTTAATAATAATAATTATGTGTTAGTGGGAAAAGATCGTAGTCCCACATTTCTTGTCTCGGTCCCACACTTTATCTTATCATGAAATAATGATCGCATAATGGAACACATCACTGTAATTAATACATCACATAGTTATCACAATATATTCATATGGGACTGAGTTTATTCGGAGATCACACGTTGTCATAATAATTAATAATAATAAAAAAAATATGAGTAGAAAGATGGAGCGAATAAGACTTGGACTTAGTAATAATAGTTCCTATTTAAGTGCAGTAATTATACAACAAGTTAGATAAGAAACATAGAGCAGTGAATACGGTCTAAAAATATGCTAGAAGATCATGGGGTCAGTGGTCCTCTGATTCTAGAATTCTTATTGGTCCATTGGCCGTCAGTTACAATCTACAGGAAAGAGACAGGTATCGACCGCACATAATCGTTTTGTCTCTTTCTACATATTTGTCAATTTTGCAATCAGTCAGATGGTAGACTTGATCAAGTTGTGGATATGATTGGCTGGAGTGAAAATCTACAGGTTGCTATCATTTTTTTTTTCCGTTGTTAATATTTTTGTCTTGGATACAAAGTCCTTTAAGCCATATCTTCGAATGAATAATTAATTTATTTACTATTAGAAAATGGATGTACACATTCTAATGTTTTATAATTAGATCAGTTCTCGGCAGACTTCAAGGTAGTTAACACTACAATAAATTTCTCAGTTCGATTTTACCGAGATGGCAATGATGCCTGTTTTAACAAATCATTACCATCTCCATTTTATATCACAATTTCCTCTAGGAATCAATTTGCGAATAATTAAAAGTTACTGAACATTACTCAAAGGAATCCCGTCAATACTCTGGATGCAACCAATTATTATGACAACGTGCGTTCTCAACGACGCATAATATTATTATTTCGATAATTGCGATTTACATGGCTAGTGATTAGACATTTATGTTAGTTTTAGTCAAAGTTTTTTTTTGTAACAAATTATTACTAAAATCCCTGTAAATAAATATATATCTATTAAATGAATTAAACATTGTAATCACATTATAGTTAGATTAATTTTATTATAAGATTTTCCTTTTATAATTAGAATAATATTTCTGTTATTTTTTTACTCGTAATCGATTTATTTTATTTTACGGTATTTCTTCGTGCTGCGGTCTGTCGTTGATATCTATTTATGATGATATTAAAACTTTTATTTTATTTTACTTAATTTTAAATAAGTATATTCATCTTTATTTTCATTATACCTGTGGGCATTTTTTACAATTAAATGGTATATAATAATTCATCACAAAATTGAAGAGAAATATTATAATTACAACGATTTGTGGTGACCATTTTTGGTTTTTTAGTAAAATATCGGTACTTTAAATGTATCATAGGATTTATTATTTTACTATACGTATGTATACTGAGCATTTCAAAAATATATTAAGATCTAATAGATATTAGATTTTACGTCAAGTTTAGCTAAAAATATAGTAAAAGTATACAATTACTCGTATTTTGACGAAAGACCAGTAGCGGGAATATAAGAATATCTGATAAAAAGGCTGGGCACCGTGTAACACTATTTAGTAAAATAAACTAGAATAGCGGTTGTTAGGTTTCGTTAATACCCTTACACGATAACTGTGATGTCTTGTCGTGTTTTATATTATGCATAATTATACTTCAATGTATACGTCCTGCGTTTTTACATTGTGCGCTATATTTCATTTCGGCGCTGTTTTTTTTACAATTATGGATTCTATTCCATATACGGTAGAGGTCATAAACCTATATTGCAGCTTGTTTGAGTAACTTTTTAATAAAACTAGTACAATCATTAACAAATGTGTTAAGAAAAATGAAGTGCATTAAAAATGTTTCTTAAAATTAACTACATAATTATCTCGTGATAAGATAATATTTTTTGATTATTATGAATTCGGTAATAATTTATTAAACTACTTAAAAAAAGAGGAGGTTCCTTTTTGAGTGACAACGAAAGCTGAATTGTTAGAATTATTATCAGCAATATGTTTCGCAGTACCTATATTTTTCTATTGAACATTTTTTATGCATATGAAATTAAAAACCAGTGTCACATATTTATTAATCAAATTATTGTATAATTATTACATCTTGTTCCTTACTATAGAAAAAGTGTGCATTATTCACGTGCAATCTTTTTAATGTTGTCTTTTATTATATTCTTCTTACTAAGTTTTATTAAATGTGTATCTTTGTAACGTATAATTATGTGTATTAGCTACGTATTTTTATTGACTAATGGCATAGTAAAATTAATCAATGTTTAGCGTTTTTAGCGGAAAATCGAAAAGATTAGGAAAATATTGTTTGTAATCGTGGAGCATAGATAAGTTTAACGATTTTTAGAAATGCAAAAGGTAGGATGAAATATCTAAGAGTAAGTTTTAGAGATATATTTTATATCTTATATTTAAATCGTTGATGTCCTAGCGGAATTATGAATTTATCGAAACTAAAGGGTGATGATAGTACTGGAATAGTGGATAAGTAAACGAGCTAAAACTTTCTAGACAAAATATGTATGCCTTGAAATATAATAAGTCAACAATCGCAGCATACTACATAATTTAACGTATAAATGTGGTTTGATGAACAAAAGAATCAAACTACAAATACACGTGACATCATGCCGTTTCTCTCATATCTATACCCTATTCGCGTTAACAATAGAAATTTAAAGAAACTTTTTTTACTGTCTGTTCAACCGATTTTAACTTCTGTTTCGTAGGCATAAGGATGGCATTAGAAGCATAAAAGTGGTTACAATACCAACTATTTACTGCAGCCGCAATTTGTCATGCCACCAACGTAATAAAAGTCAAAATCGATTGAACGGACAGTAATAAAAGGTTTTCATAAATTTCTAATGTTATTTTGAACAGAGTATAGTTCATAAATCGGCCGCCACCTATAACTATTAAAATTTATATTATAAACATTTAGATAAATATCTACTTATATATTTTTACTTTGTACTGTCGTAGTTACAATTTACTTCTCAGTGGTAGCTTTTAGCTAAATTTTGTTGTTTGTTGCTGTAATATTAATAAAAATACATTAAGGTTTAAAAGTGTAATGTCTACGTAATAGTGAACACAATTTTACTAGTCTACGTTTAGTTATAGAGAATAATACCTCTGGATGTTAGATGTAAAAGTTTGTAACCGTCTATTACTTTAAATATGTCAGAAAACAACCGATTTGTGAAGCGAAATCCTGTTATGTATGCTTTATATTTATCTGCTACTTATGTACTATTGAAACTTTATTAAAAAAATCGACTATGTAATATTGTATACGTCTAGTTTTCTGAATAATATATTAGAACTTAAATTAACTTTCGAAAGAAAGCCTGCCACTCGTAACGCACATTTAGTGAGTTTCTAACACTTTTGTACGTAGTTGTACGCCGTGTGAATTTTTTATACAGGATTGTATTGTTTTTTTTTTATAAATCCGTGTTCGGTACACCTCCAGTACATACGTTTACAACTTTAATTGAATATAATATAAGTACAGTGTAGATTTGTTATTGTGACTTCGGATCACATATTTTTTAATTATTTGTAAATAAAATTATTGAGATAATTTACTAGTATTTTGATTATTCCCCATGCTGAATACTGAAACCACACCATTGATTCCAAAATTGAAATAGACGACGGTTTAATATGGATTGATTTTGCGATAGTCTGATGTCTTTATTCCAAAAATAAATATGATAGTTGGCCAACTTTATCATACAAATGCATATGAAAGAAAGAAATTAAATCTTCCACATTTGTATCTTCTCAATATAATGAGTTGTTCGGGGTTGATGCTGGGTATGTGCGTGCGCCCGCGACGAGTAGGGGTTTACGTCGTGCGTGTATCATGTGCGACTATACTGTTTTTCACTACATTATACTTTTTACTGTTCAACAAAAATAAAGTAAGTATACAAAAAACTGTTTTCAGCACCAAAATGACATAATACACACAAGTATTAGACTAAGATGCTCAAACATTTTTTTTATCAAACCACAATAATACAGTTTCAGAATCAATCGAATCAGCTCCTCATTTATTTTAGTTAATTGTGGTGAGGCGTATGAAGTTTGTTTTAAAAAGACTGTAAATTAATAAGTTGTTGCGAAAAGTTCTAAAAAAGTTAGATCACATCTATAACAAGTAGCAGGAGAGTAGATTAACAGTTAAATTAAAATAGTGCTATAACAAAAAAAGCAACGGTTCACATACTTGATAAAATATCTAAAAGCCCAATGACGGTATACAGAGAAAAGTTTACAATTAAAAAAGTGACAAATTAGTTAGCTAGTCAAGGACTGTGTTACGGCAAGGTAAGATTCTCGCTCATGGAATAATTGTCATAATGTAAACACGTTCAGATACTTTTTACTAATTACATTTGTTTTGCTATGAATCATAGATACGACGATAACGAGTTACTAGTTTAGCGCAAACACATAGTATATGCAAAGAAATTAGACAACTAAACTACTACATATTTTATTTCTTTCTATTTATTCTCTAAGCTGGAAACGACCGCGTTGCTAGTCTTACACGTTCACTTGATGCAGTCTGCTGTGGGTCTGTATATCGCAAGAATTCTGCTACAGTTAGTTTGGAACGAAGAGAAGATGGTGGTACTCCTTGGATGGCTTCGTCGATATGAAGCACATCACCACGCGGAAATGAACAGTTGCTTCGTAAGCACAGCAGGACGCAGCAGCATGTTTGGTCCACTCGGTGCGGTGTTGCACTGGTTACGGGAACATTACCCCTAGCCAAGTTGATAATGCACTGTTAGCGCTAGTAGAAAACATCAAATATACCTACACGAATGACGTCATCTAAACGCTCAGTCACGTGGTCAGAACAAAAGATTCGGGGGCGTGGCCAACTCCAGGCGTTCGACGCAAACTAAACGGTTGTAACTAGGCTAGGGGGGTTGGGCTTCTCCTTTTCTACTCTAGTGGGACCCTCTTTATCAACTTAGCCCGTTTTTGGTCAGGAGCTACGGACGGCAGTCAGGGTAGGTTAACTACTGGTTATTTTGGAAGAGAAAACTCATTCCTACATCCATTTTTCCGCAGGGTATAAGTACAAGTTCCTTGGTTGGTTCTTCCTGAAAAGGTTCAATTTATTTGCACAGGTATGTAGCATAGGCAAAACTCTATATAAATCTACGTGGTCTGGAGCAAGGAGGAGTGGCAGGCGGTCGCCTTCTGCAAAGCAGTAATGCTAGCAAAAGAGGAGGTCGATCGCATCAGGCAACCGCGCTCACGCCCCAGCCGCCGCCGGGATTCCGATCCTGATTTCCGGCCACCGTATGCACCGGCTTGTGGACGGCGAGCAATGGCTTGCTGTCCGACCGTCAGGTAACCCTCCGGACCGAGCCCAAGTCGTCGACGGCGCGCACTGTTCCCGCGCGCTTCAAGGAGTTGTCAGCAACCATAGGGGCCCAGCAGGGTCGAAGCCTACTGAGGCCAAGGGTCTATTTCTAAAAGGAAGGCTCAGTCCCGGTATGAAAGGCAATGAAGGAACGGGGTGGGTTTTTAGTCGGTAAAAGTCATACACTATCTCCCGCTCCGCCCAAGGGTGGGATATCACCTTGATGATTTTTAAACGCCGAAAAAAAAAAACAAATCTACGTGAAACTATGCAAACTTTGCGGATGCGATAAGTCTTTCCTAGACCAAACTTTTGAGGAAGCCAGAAACAAATTACCTAAATGATATAATTGTAGGTATCAGCTGCAGCGCTTAAGTAATTAAGTTTTTTTTCGTCTGCAGTTAGGACTGTATTAATGGCCACTAAATAACTAGCATAATCATGAAGAATATTTGATTATTAAGAATTAATAACAAACCTGCTTCGGTTTGTTTGGTCTAGCACCTAGCTACGGTGATGATTGGGACACAATGTCCGAATTGTGACACTATTCGGATTTACAGTCAAATAAAAAGTTATGGAATATATGGGGAAAAAGTATAATATCCGCTCAGCAAGCAAAGTAAAATTATAAATATGTCACTACTAGTCCTATAAAGAAAGATTATAAATATGTCACTACTAGTAACTTTGTTGCATTGCGTAGACTATTTAACTTATAATAGCATTTGCCGAGCCTTTAAATACTTAAGTGCATTATTTTTTATATCTCGGTCTTATAGTTCGCTACAAGAATGACTTATAAATCATTTACATATCAATAGACAGGCCTGTTGGTCTAGTAGTTAGTGACCCTGACTGCTATGCCGGAGGTCGTGGGTTCGATTCCCACCCAGGACAAATGTTTGTGTGATGAGCATAATCATTTGTTCTGTGTCTGGGTGTAATTTATCTATAATATGTATGTATTTAGTAATATATAAGTATGTTTATCAGTTGTCTAGTACCCATAACACAAGCTCTGCTTAGCTTGGGACTAGACGGAGTTGTGTGATAGTTGTGGAATATTATTTTATTTACAGGGTACTTTTACTAATAATAACATTTCACAAGCGTAGATACCCTCAAGAGTATTTGCTTTTACATCTGTCTTATAGCTTGCTACAAGATTTTCTTTTAGGACACTTTTAGGAATAATTAAAATAATTGTTTAGAGTAAAACTAAATAATCCAGTATAACATTTTGATCTTATAGTTGCGTTTTGTGAGTAAATAAGATATTATAACATACTTAGCTGAGATCACTATAAGTTTACGCCGTTATAGTTTTGCTCGAAACTCTTGAAAAACTTGATAAGAGCGCTATTTGATCAAACAAGCTTATAAGCTACTAGATCAATAACTTTATTAGTAAACATCAGCCATTTTTTGTGCCGGCTCTCTGGTGTCTAGTTTGGTAGCTTAGGTCTATATTTCACCGGGACATGGCAGCGCAGCTGGTCGTGCGCGCCGCAATGGTGTCCCGGAGAAATATAGCCTTAAAATCCACTTGTTTGTTTCTTCTTTGCTTTGCGTTCCCGAGGTTCATTTTCACTTAACCTCTTAATCCCCGCGCGAACGCCGGCGTTCGCGCTAATGTCATCGCGCCATCCAATGGGTTGATTCGGACACTATGTCCGAATATATTGTGTCCGAATCGTCGGTAATTACTAGCTACATAAATATCTACAAACAAATTAAACTTTGTTTTTGTATTTGATCGTCACAGTTGGATGGGATCAAACTCGACCTCGACCATATGTAGCTAGCCTATAGATATGTAGGTAGGTAGATAGGTATAGGCACAGAATAGATAGGTACAGAAGTCAATCTACATACAAAACGCGCTCAAGAAACGCACACAGACACTACTCACAGACAAGATATCTCGGCTCAATCAACCGGGCGCACTCGTACAGTACGGCGCAATGCGCTGACCCTAGCACGACCGTAGAGCGTAGGTATAAAAAGTGAAGTACAAACTTGAGATGACTTCTGTACCAATCTATTTTGTGGTATAGGTGCGACGGTTTAATCATGGTTCGATTGATTGGTAAATCGATCAACCTATTGTTATTTCAAAACTTGTTTTTTAGTATCGGCATACCCATCGAGCGCCAATTGTACACCGTTTGTAAAACTTGGATGAATGACCTTGAAAAATGCTTAATTGTCGTTTTGTACACACGTTTTTACGAATTTTTTTGGCCGATAATTTTGTTTTCTATATTAGATATGTTTTCTTTTTCTGGATTTTTCCTAGACAAATCCAGAAAAAAAAACTACTGAGGTGTCAAGGGACACCCGGATGGAACGAAGTTCCGTTCTGGCTTGCTTTCTATAAGAGAGAGAAAGAGAGAGAGACTGACAGAGAAACATGCGTACGCCGCTCGGCTTACAATAGCTACTATAGCAAAAATTTTGCTGCCAATACAATATAACTAAAAAATACTATCCTTTTTTATGTACATCATTATTTCAACATCTTCGAAACCATGAAAACGACACTCATGACAAAAAAGTTGATAATTTCTGACAGCCGCCATCTTGGATGTACATTTACACAGTACTATCAGTTTCAACACCCTCGAAAACCATGAAAACGACACCAATGACGAAAAATTTATTAATTGTTGGCAGCCGTCATCTTGGATTTATATTTTGACAGTACTATCGATTTCAACACCCTCGAAAACCATGAAAACGACACTCATGACAAAAAAGTTGATAATTTCTGACAGCCGCCATCTTGGATGTACATTTACACAGTACTATCAGTTTCAACACCCTCGAAAACCATGAAAACGACACCAATGACGAAAAATTTATTAATTGTTGGCAGCCGTCATCTTGGATTTATATTTTGACAGTACTATCGATTTCAACACCCTCGAAAACCATGAATACGACACCCATGACGAAAAATTTGATAATTTCTTGCAGCCGCCATCTTGGATTTATATTTTGACAGTACTATCGGTTTCAACACCCTCGAAAACCACGAAAATGACACCCATAACGGAAAATTTAATAATTTCTTGCAGCCGCCATCTTGGATTTATATTTTGACAGTACTATCGGTTTCAACACCCTCGAAAACCATGAAAACGACACCCATGACGGATAAGTTAATAATTTCTTGCAGCCGCCATCTTGGATTTACATTTTGACAGTACTATCGGTTTCAACACCCTCGAAAACCATGAAAACGACACCCATGATGAAGGGGTGATCGGCGGCGGAGACCTCTCGCGCCGGGCCTTGGTCGAGGCCATGGTCCGGAGCGAGGAGGAGTGGCAGACGGTCGCCAACTTCTGCGAAGCAGTAATGCTCGCAAAGGAGGAGGCCGACCGCATCAAGCAACGGCGCTCTCGCCGCCGCCGCCGGGATTCCGATCCCGATTTCCAGCCACCGTAGGCGCGGGCTTGGGAACAGCGAGCAATGGGTAGCTCGCTGTCCGGCCATCCGGTAACCGTCCGGACCAAGTCCAAGTCGTCGACGGCCGCGCGCCTCAAGGAGTTGTCAGCAACAGCAGGGGCCCAGCCGGGTCGAAGCCTACTGGGGCCAGGGTTATCCGAAAGGGCGCTCGAGCCCCGATATGAAGGCTTGAAGGAACGGGATGGGTTTTTTAGTCAGTAAGAGTCTGACACTATCTCCCGCTCCGCCCAAGAGCGGGGGTTGTCATAAGATGATTTTTCCCATCGAAAAAAAAAACACCCATGATGAAAAGTTTGATAATCTATTGCAGCCGCCATCTTGAATTTCCATTAATAGATAAAGATTTAGTTTCCAAGAAAAAAACATTAAAAAAAAATAGTGAAGGAATATTAAAGAAGAAAAAAAAACAAAAAGAGGGAAAAAAGTGTCGGTACAAGTTTTCGTGAGATTTTTTTCCGTCTAGCCCCCTTTCACAACGCGCGATAAAGAACTTCGTTCCAAAACTTCGTTCCAATATTTTTTAATTTAATTTTTGGAGATTTACGTAAAAACGCGCGTTTACATAGTAATAACCCGGGGCGCACGAGAGGTCTACTGGAATTTATGTTAGTAAGTGTATTCACATGACACACGTATGGAGATTAAATAAAATTACAGAAAATGTATCCAGAGAAAGAACGCCGCATCTATAAATGATGACTTGACAAATTAATGTATCGCGAGTGACTCGGACGATGAGGAAATCGTGACTATTCAGCGAGAAGATGAGGGTGAGGTTAGCGATTCTGAGTTCAAATCTCCAGACGATGACATTCCAATTTCTGGAATGAGACAAACTGTGCGAGAAATGGACCTCAGAGGAGTAAACAATCACGAATACAAACTAACTCGTGCTCATTATATTCAGCTTTAAACTCAAGGTCATAAAGTATATGCCAGAAATACAGCAGTGCGAATTTCCTGCTTCCTAGTCCTAATACCTCATGAAGAGAAGATTGACGTGTGAGAAGATTCTTAGAGACTTTTAGGCAAATACTCAATCTCTTTTAGGTCGAATGATACCTCGAGTGATCGGGGGAAGACTTGGAAGAGTCGGCAATGTTAACTTAATTCAAGAGCACGAAATAGGTCCACAAAAAAAATGGTGCAAGAGTTGTGGCAAAGTTTAATCATCATTTAAATGACGTCAACAAAATAAAAACATCTGAAATATTCCTATATTTTTCTAAATTGGTAACCGACCGCAACTGCGATAAGGAAATACTTAGGTATTCTTCTAAAAGTTACCTACAAAAATAATCTGTAAATAAATATTAAAAAAAAGTTAGGTGTGCTATTTTTAGGGTTCCGTAACCTCAGTCGGCAAAAACGAAACCCGAAAAATAGCAAACCAAACTGTTATATTTATTTATAGATATTTTAGTAGGTAACGTTTCGAAGGCGAATATCAAAGTGATCATCACTTTGATATCCGTCTGCCAAGACCGAAGATTTTTTTTCAGGAACTCGTAGAAGTATCAAGCTGAAATAATTGTCAAATACTCAGGTCTCAAAAATCCAAACTTCTAAGTCAACACAATCTACAGTTACGGCCATTTATGCTCCGTTTAGGCACATATTTGACACTCGGAAAGAAATCCACAGGGTACAGAAAACCTACAGGGTAGTACAGAGTGCTTTCCGTTGACCTAGGATCCTCAAATTTGGCAAGAAGCAAGTTTTAGAGCACAAGTAAAGGGAAAAATCTAAAAACTTTATATATGAGCCATAGAGCTTTTTCGCTAATGAGAATATGAGACTGTAGGTAAACAAAACAGTTTTATGTAGTTACATAATCTTTTAATTCGAAAAATCTTTTAGATGCGAGGATCGAACTATTTTCGTATGGAAAGTTTCCACAGAACCCTCGGTGCGCGAGTCCGACTCGCATTTGCCCGGTTTTTATTTATTATTACCTTATGCTTAAAAAAGCTGAATTGATTAACAAAAGCCGGTGTGTTAAGTGCAAGACCTAGGCTAAATACAGTGTTCAATGTTGAGTCTCGTCAGCCTACAGACGATGCGACTGTGCGTCAGATTGGAATTATTGAGTGGACCTGCGCGTTTCTTGGCGATTCGGCTTATCATCATTATAATGATGATGACTAGTCCTATGAGGTCCACTAACTAATTAATAGAGATATTGCTACGTTGATCGACCCTACGCTGATATTAGAACAGTTATGAACAGTGCACATTTACAGAAAAAATAAGTGTCGATAGTCATAATTTCCTTACCGGTCTCCTAGAGAGGAGGCCTGAGTCTCCGCAGTAGGGACATTGTATGGCTGACTATCGTGTATGCTATGCATAATTTTCTTTCACCGTCATTTATTTATTTTAATGATTAAAATTTCTTAAATAAATGCGTGTTACGGCCGCTAATAATATTTAACCATCATACAACTTGATCATTGTCAACTGCAAAATGCAATAAACTTGAATTTCTCAGGCTACCCTGGCGCTTTCAACTAAATACTCCATATCCTCAGTTCTTCTGTCATCTATTGGGATTGAAGCGCTAAACGAGATTTAGTAGGTACTGTGATATCGAAAGGAGATCGCATGCGTTGCTTTTTTATGTAACCAACGAACTGGCTTGTAAAATATAATTCGAAGGATTATGCTGTTCTAGATTAGATTGGAATATGATGATAGTTGTCAACAAGAAAAATATTAATTTAATTTTGTATATTAACATAATTTAAAGACCTCATTCAATATAATTAGTCGTAATTAAACTAAAAGCTTTTCATTAGCGTCTTCCCCCGTTACAATATCTAACCAGTCGCAAACACTCGTTCCAGTTAGTGGGTAGGTCCAATCCGACGCAAGCGGTTTAGGATTTTTTTTTGTTCCATAGTAAAATCATCCAATGAAATCCCCCGCTCTTTGGCGGAACGGGAGATAGTGTCACTTTCACTGACTAAAAAACCCACTCCTTTTCCTTCGTTGCATTTCGTACCGGCGCCGATTCTTCCTTTATGGGTTAAGCATCATTTTTTCGGTAAAAGTCGTATATGTATAGCGTCAAGTCGGATCGTCCGTAGGCTTCTTTAGCATTTCATGATCCGGTTAGTAGCACCTAAGGCACGTGTAAGCCATTGTCGAATTGATTTGCGTGTTTCACCCGTGTTGCGCAATACTTAAACGTTTCACGTTTTACTCGTAAACAATAGAATTAGGGGATTTTTGACAATGATTGTGCAACATTTGTATCTTAATAGGTAGAAGTGTTACCCGAATCAAAGGCATGGAATTAATTTATTAACTCAGCATAATGAGGTTTTTAATGATCCTAGATGGAATGGGGCTTCAGAATTGAGATTGATTGAAGTTTAGCGACATGCTGGTTTTCTCAGGTTTTTTTTTATGGTGGGAAAAAATCATGCGTTGACATCCCTCGCTCTTGGGCGGAGCGGGAGATAGTGTCAGACTCTTATTGACTAAAAGACCCACCCCGTTCCTTCTAGCCTTCATACCGGGGCTCGAGCGCCCTTTCGGATGATGCTTCTCCAGCCTAGTCGGGTTATGACAACGAGCGGTGTGATAAAATAATGAATAGATACAAATTGTTTTACAAGAAGTCGTCAAATCATCATAAAAAATCTTCATTTGAATCATAATATAGGAATTAGGTATTATATAATATTAAAATTATATATACCTTTCCTGAAAAATATATACATCAAAATAACGTTAACCAATAAAACTTCTTTTGTTGAAGTTGGTTAAAAATTATGTGTTTGGATTTGTATTCATTGAAGTCAGTAAGAAACGTCTGTTATCGCCTATCTGTTTGTATTCAAGTAAGAAAATAATACAGTTTGATACAAGAGCAGAAAGTTTGCCACTGCATCCCTCGGCTCCTTAACAATGGCTCGTGCGAATTTCCGCCTCGTTTGCAATAACAAAGTTTAAATTTTGCACTTGTATCAAAATGTACTATTTTCGATCTTTCGAAAGTAAACGGGAGTTGACGCGCGCCTCGTGAGGGTCGACGCGCGCCCAGCTTGATACGATAAATGTAATAAAGTTGTAGCGGTGGAGAATACGAGCACTTTTCTGCACTAGTGCAGAAAACAGTATATTGCGTGCATCTAGGCTGTGGGATAAGAGCGAGTTATCCTTTCTTTTGAATACAACCTACCTGGGCCCCAAGTCTGCTATTTTTATAAATTCGTCATTCCAACACGATCCCATTGTCATTTTGCTAAAAGTTTGTAATCTGCTAATTTATAATGATCGATCATTGATCGGTCAATGTTCTTGTAATAAAATGTGGTAGAATGATAATTTCGAGCATATTAAAACCAATAACTGCACAATAACGTTCTGTGTGTCAAACACTGATCTAATAAACTGTCAAAGTTTTAGCAGATTACCGCAAATGTCAAATATTCATTTGTCATGTACAAGATTACCATTTTATGCCACTTCTTTCAATGGAGTGTCAGTGGTTGACCATTGCAAAGTCATGATGACGCCATTATTTTAGTAGATTACCAAACTTGTCAAAATCGACAATTATGACATCAATGATAGACCATTCTGACACTATTATAATAGCAGACTTGAGGCCCTGATATATTGTTATGAATGCAACACAACATACCTCCTTAAAACATACAAATATTCCAAACTGGACGTCCACCAATACTGCTGAGCGCGCCCGCCTACTGGCGGTGGGTGCATGGGAGTCGGGTCTCTGGCTACAGGCTTTACCGTCACTCAAAATAGGTAGCTACTACGCTGAGCGACACCACCTTCCAGATCGCTACATGCCTATGTCTGGGTGATCCTAGTGGAAGTCAATGCGGTGAAACATTTTACTGATGCCCGGAGGACAAGGTGGAGCACACAGTCGAGGTGTGGCGGTCCGTCCTGCTTGGGCGGAGCATTGCCGTCCCCACGTGGGGGCGATCGGCGGCGGAGATCTCTCTCGCCGGGGCTTGGTTGAGGCCATGGTCCGGAGCGAGGAGGAATGGCAGGGGTAAGCCGACTTCTGCGAAGCAGTAACGCTCGCAAAGTAGGAAGCCGACCGCATCAGGCAACGGCGCTCTCGCCGCCGCCGCCGGGATTCCGACCCCGATTTCCGGCCACCGTAGGCGCGGGCTTGCGGACAGTGAGCAATGGGTAGCTCGCCGTCCGGCCGTCCGGTAACTGTCCGGACCAAGCCCAAGTCGTCGACGGCGCGCATTGTTCCCGCGTGCCTCAAGAAGTTGTCAGCAACAGCAGGGACCCAGCCGGGTCGAAGCCTACTGGGGCCAGGGCTATCCGAAAGGGAACTCGAGCACCGATGTGAAGGCTAGAAGGAACACGGTGGGTCTTTTAGTCAGAGTCTGACACTATCTCCCGCTCCGCCCAAGAGCGGGGTTTGTCATTGGATGATTTTTCCCACCATAAAAAAAAGCATTTAACCGATTCGGACACCATGGGCTATCCTGCAGTAGAACCGCTGCAGCGCTGTTCGGTTAGTACGACATGCCAGCGTTATTCACATCATCTGCCGAGCTCTGTCACCACCGGGGTATCAGCTGTTTTAGAACACAGCTTGGCACGTGACAATACCTTGTTGTTGGGTAGGCCTTTGTTGTTGGCTGCAACATGTGTCGACATCCTCGCGCCATCCCATCTTCTGAGTACGGCAGGCTGTGCTGAGACGGCTTCTGCAAGTACAGAAAACCTCAAATATATATTATAACTTTATCGGAAGTTGTTTGAGCCGTTTGGGGTTGAAACACTAGGGTCCGAGCGCTTATCGAGTTGTTCGTAATATCAGCAAATAGGTGGTCAACGCTTCGCGTGTCCAGAGGCCTGGGCTTTTTTTCGGTCAACGGGCACTTTACCCATTGATATCGATGTGGATGACTTTTTTGCGGTCCAGTAATTTAAGTTTTCTACCCGATTGTAAATATTATTATTTTTAATTTATAAATGCAGGTACCGTCAAAGACACTTCCGCCTGACCACCACTAAGTTCATTTTTGCTTGCACTCGAAACGAAAATTTCAAAGGGTTTGCTTTGACATCGCGCCGCAGGATTCAAGCGAATTTTTATTAAAGTGATTACGCAGAAATTACCACGATAATACTTATTAAGTTGTAATATTTGTTAGTTCAGATTTATAAATGCAGTTATATATTTATGATTTCTAATTGAATAAATACCTGTACAGCTGGACAACATTTCTCGTTACTTGTTACTATTCAGTTATGCCACATAAAACATATTCACGGAATTCAAATAGGAGGAAAACACGAAGCTAATTTTCTACTTGCGCATTCAGTTCAGCATTGTCACCACTAACAAAAAAGTATGACTAGAAATTTTGTCGATTTTGCACAAACATGGATGATTGTCAGATTTCGCACAATGGCATGGGCCCTGTATAAAACGATGTACCAAACACGATCTGTCATTACTTCGAAAAGGGATCAGCAAGCTTAAACATGGTCAGTTTGTCTGTAGTTATGTTCGCTGCACTGATCGTCTCCTGCGTGGCAGCTCCTGGTGAGAATTTCTCTCTATTATAGTCTGTCTAATAAGTCAACCGATTTGGGAATGTTGTATAATATTTAACACAGGCCTGTTGGTCTAGTGGTTAGTGACAATGACTGCTATAATAATAATAATAAATCATTTATTATCAGGCATCTTGGCCCACCATAGATATATACCTTACAGACTAACATACATATAAAGTAAATACAACTTGTCGTTAGTAAATAAGACTTAAGACTATGTTAGTAACACTTCACATTGCACTAAGTTCACTTTCGCTATGCCGGAGGTCGTGGGTTCGATTCCCACCCAGGACAAATGTTTGTGTGATGAGTACGATCATTTGTTCTGTGTCTGGGTGTAATTTATGTATAATATGTATGTATTTAGAAATATATAAGTATGTTTATCAGTTGTCTAGTACCCATAACATAAGCTCTGCTTAGCTCGGGACTAGATGGTGTTGTGTGATAGTTGTGGAATATTATTATTATTTAAAAAATACTTATATTCGATACTTTTCATAAGGTTGTTAGTAAACAATGATCTCTATCTCTTAATCAACTTTGATTATTGAACCCGTGTTGACTACATCAGATTTAATTAAATCCTAATAATTACTCAAGTCGTTTAACTTATTAGACAGACTCTATAAAGGGTAATTTGGAAAATACTGGCAATCTTATGGGACTATGTTACTAACATCATAAACAACAACTTTTGTTCTATGACTTTTTACAAAATATAATTCATTTACCAAAAACAAACCTTTTACGATTTAATTGTTCTATCTAAAATATTTCAACTCGGTATTTTGCTATACCTACCTACGTTACGTTTGGTATACCGCACCCGCCGCCTGATCCCCGCTCCCCTCTTCGTAATATTTAGAACGATTTTTAATTTAAATGTTTTTATTTTTTAATGAAAATTTAATGAAATAAAATATGATATTTTAATAAAAGTCACAGAACATAAGTTGTTGTTTATGATGTTAGTACCATTGTCCTGAGAGGCTGCCAGTGTTTTACAAATAACCCTACACATAATCAACCTTTTAATGTTCCCACAGCTGGGACTCAGGCCTTCTCTCTAGGAGAGGGAATGGGTCGTAATCAGGGATGTTATGGATATGAAATTTCGGATACGGATTGGATACGGATATAGAAATGATTATTATACCGGATACGGATACGGATATGAAATTATTTCGGATTATCCGTTAGTTTCGGATAATTTCGGTTATGGCTATTAGATTTTTAAGGAATTTTAGAAGTAAAATACAAATAGCTAAAAAATGATTTTATATGGTAGGAACAAAAATCAGTCGCATAAATGTTGAGTGTTTTCTACCTAAAATGAAATAACAAACTTATTACTATTTAATCACTAATTTATACGATCAACAGAACAACCTGTGATAACGTGTCGCAATTAGTCTCCGCCCCTATCCGATATTATCCGAAACTTTTAATTCGGATTTGGTTACGGTTATGGATATTATTTTATATCGGATATCCGATAGTTTCGGTTACGGTTATGAGCTCCCTAACATCCCTAGTCGTAATCCAGCACGCGGGCCCAGTGCGGGTTGGTGAATGTCACATGTCTTCAAAGTTTTGGTTATAGGACATACTGGTTTCCTCACGATGTTTTCCTTTACCATTTTATGAGTAGTGGTGATGAAATAAATTACACAAAGTAATGCGCCTAGTTTTGTTTGAACCCACGACCTACGACTCGTAAGTCGTGGCTGTTACTGCTACCACTGCTCTTTTTGTTATGACAGGATGACTTTAAATTCTTTGGCTATTCTCATGTATCCGAGTATTAGTTTGCATTTGAATTCCGTGTTGCTTTCGTAATCAAGTTATATCAACCCTGAAATGTTGCCCATGGATTTAGTCACCCTGAAGGTAGAGCTAGTAGTTTTATATATTACTTAGATTAGATTATGTCATTTTTTGAATGTTAGGCTGTAAAAAAACGGATGAAAAAAGATTGCATGTAACGGTGAGAATGTTTTGATGGATGTGTGGTGTGACGAGAAAAGATAAAGTAAGAAATGAGTTTATTAGAGGAAGTTTGAAAGTAGCGCCAGTGACTGAAAAGTTGATGGGGAATCGTTTATCTTGGTATAGTCATGTTAAGAGGAGGGATGAAATGCATGTTACTAAAAGAATTATGAATATACATGTGGATTAAAACCCAATTTTGGGTTAAGCTCGCCTGTGTACATCGGCTTTCTTACTTTGAATGGTGTATGAATTTATGTACAATAAAGAATATAAGAATATAAGAATGGATGGGTGGAGAGAGAGCGGGAGGCCAAATAAAAGATGTATGGATTGTGTGAAGAGTGATGTGAAAGAAAAGGAAGTTAGTGATAGCATGACGGGTGACAGGACAGAATGGAAGAAAAAATGTTTTGCGCCGACCCCAAATAACACGGGACAAGGGTAGGAAGATGATGAGGTTATGTCATTTTTTATTTTTGTTTTATCCAGGAGAGCGAGTGCGAAGGCACGGCGACTTCGGGCACGGCGGCTTCGGAGGCGGGTATGGCGGCTACGGGCCAGTCGGCGGCGGGGGCCACGGCCACGGCCACGGCTATGGCGGCCAGATCCCCGCCTCGCAGTCCTTCTCCAAGTCCTCGGCCAGCGCCAGCTCCAGCAGCGGCTCTCTTGGGGGCTGACTGTAGAGACAGAAAAAAGAGGTATGCAGAGTCTAAAGTTTCGTACTTAATGGTTTTTTTAGTCAGTTTATCTTATATTATAGGACTTTGTATTTTTGTGACATACCTATAAAGCGATGAAAGTTTGCGTAGAAAGGTATTTTTGCCGATGGCCCCCCGAATAGGGTAGTTACCAGAGTCAATATAATCACATTTTATAGTCCTTATTTTAGAATTTAAAAAAATTTTGGACAAGTATTTTTTCTTTTTTCGATTTAACAAACAATAACAAAGATATAGCCCATTAAAGTTACATGTGAAGTCACCCCGTGCAAAAAAAAAAAATGCAGCACGGCGTTACGTTACACGTAACATTAATGGGCTACATCTTTGTCATTTTTGGTTTAATTTACAAATAAAAAAATACATGTCCCTTATTTTTGAATTATCTAAAAGACGGACTAATTATTTTTTTTTCGGCAACTAGCCTATTGTATTGCAAAATTACCCATTATTATATAATAATATGTTCTTTTCTCTACAAAAGTTCAAACTGGTTACGTACTTGCTGCAGTTGGTTAGTTACCTTTAGATTCAATTTATGTTAATAACTTAAATTCGAATCACTTCCAGTGGCTCTACTATGATGATAGGAGTATTTTTCCATTTCAACTATTATTTAAATATTAATGTTTTCCCTTTTATTTAGGAGACGTTTTATATTTAATAGGTATCTAAAGCTCTTTGTTTTTTGTTTCAGATTCAGTTTTCCTTGAACTCCGCAATCCCACGATTATATATAAGTTTCAGTAAAATTATATGTATTTACCACAAGATTATTGTAAGACAGTGTATGTGATAAGTTATTTAAATAGGTATTTAAGTTTTATCTAACGTATATGTAAGAATAGAATTAATATTAAAATACAGTTTTCACGGATTTTTTTTTGCAATTAATAATTATGTTTACTGATCTCTGGTTCATATCCATTACGAGATTTCATCACACGTACCTACATAACATAATCAACCTTATAACATTCCTACCTTTGGGACTCAAGCCACCTCTCTAAGAGAGGCAATGGGCCGTAATCAACCACGCGGGCCCAGTGCGGGTTGGTGAATGTCACGTGTCTTCGAATTTTTGGTTGTAGGTTTCCTTGGGATGTTTTCTTTTACCGTTTTGAGAGCAGTGGCGATAAAATGATTTACACCAAGTAATGGGCTTGGCTGGGTTAGAACCCAACAACTGTTTATTACTCGTAAGTCGGGGCTGCTATTTCAGCTTTACGAGATATTAGGAATAAAAACATATCCACGAGCTATATACTTAATGCCATAACCTAAACCTAAAAAAAAACAAGATGGATTACATAGAAATATAAACACTATTGTCAATACAAAAATTCTACTTAGGCAAATCGATAAAAGGTTCTTGGCTTATTACTGTGGCATAAAAAATTAGGACCCGCCTAAGGCACCTCAGCAATTTAGTTTAAGAACGGCAGGAGCACAGTTGTGGCAGTAGGTAGTAGAACATTTATCAAACAAACTGTTGCCAATAGGTTAAGGGCCAAGCGCCCGAAAAGTGCCATAAAACAGTGATTTTCTGAGGCCTACTCCTCCGTAACGGCTAGGTCAAATGGTTTGAAAAAAATATATGTTTATTATAGATTCATGAATAATAATATCAACATTTGATTTTTTCGTGCAATTAATACTTTTGTAAAAAAAAAAATTAGCAATTTCGCAACTTTTCGCAACTTTTCCCTACTCCTTCGAAACGGCTTGGACCTTTAGAAACATTTTTACACATAAAAATTGGTGGTTAAATATTCTTCAAAGTGAACATTGCATATGTAAATCAAACAAAATCTCGCAGAGAAAATGGCTTTAAAGCGCTTTCCGGGCGCTGCTGGCCGCAAATAAATGCACAGATTTGCGTACTGCCGCCTAGGCGAGTGCGAGCGTTGCGTTCACATAATTTCGGCCAGATGGTTCAAGGGACTATACGCCTTAAAAGTCATTAGGTAAATATCTAAATCTACTCAGGTTCTATTATTTATCTTGTGGTTCATGTACAATCGTTACACTTTATAACTTAATGATACATGCTATTATAGTAACCATTATACACTTGGTTACTTTATTAGCATGTATCATATTAACTCTAAGCAGAGACGTAGCTAGTTGACCAAGGGCCCTGGGGCAAAAACAAACTGGGGCCCCTAAATTGTTAAGGCTTTATCAATATATACCCTGCTTTATCTTTTATATAAATTCCTAGTTATAACAAGATTTATCATTAACATGCACACTCAAAGATAAGGAAACATGGTGGTCGTTAATATGATCGCTAACGATACCTTTCACAGGTTAATTACCGAATCTTCATGAGAAGCCTTTTCAACCAATACTGGCAGTGGTCACATTATCTGATTCACTATCACTATCAACAGAAATATTGTTGATTCAATAAGCGGTTTGTTAATCAGGTTTCGGCCCCCCCCCCCCCCCGAGCTTGAGGGCCCCGGGGCACTGCCCCACCTAGCCCCTTAGTAGCTACGCCACTGACTCTAAGAAGAGTCTACAGTCAGGGGTCAAAAGTACATGTTGCACTCCACCTGTGTTCAAAATTTGGTTCGTGACTGATTTAATTTGTAGCATATAATCTAAAGTATTGAATAAACTAGTGGTGGAATCTTTAACTTCTTCTACAAAAGAAATTTTAGATACTATATAGGGTGCGGAGCAGCTCCAATACAGTTCTGGCGATGATTGCCTGGAGATTGGTTTATCTCCTTGTCGAATGGGCACGCCACAATAATGGCGGTAAGTCCCCTTTTTGAGGCGTGGCTGGAAAGACCTCATGGCGTCTTCACTTTCCGCATGACGCAGGTTCTCACCGAACATGGTAAGTTCGGGACGTTCCTACAACGGATTTGTGCGTGAAATACATCATCTGTAAGAATTTCAATTGTCTAACTATCGCAGTTCATGAGATACAGCCTGGTGTTAGACGGACAGCGGAGTCTTAGAATAGGGTCCTATTTTACCCTTTGGGTACGGAACTCAAAATATGACAGCAAAGGCCAGAGAACCAGAATGGCCCAACAGTCATTTTTTCACCACAGATTTTATTAAAAAAAGCTGCTCGTTTTTCAAATAAAATCTGCATTGAAAAAATGAGTCCACCCACTGTGGCTCGCGTGACCTCGTATTATTGTTGCTAGGTAACCTATATAATAATAATACATATTAACCCAACGAAGTGCGTACATAATCACTATTTATAATAACTCTACCAATCCACATCGGTATCCACAATAAGTAACTAGATACCATTTAATTTAATAACCACAGGTCATAAAATGAAATACAAAATGCTACATTTACACTGACAGCACCTCGAAGCTGTGGGAACCTATCAATTATTAAATGGCCCGTCTAAGTGTTGTAAGCTCATTTCCGTATACGTACGTAGCACATCTTACGTCATTCTAATTCGATATTCATACTTACGCAGGTAGGTACAGTCAACAAAAGAGATAAGTAATGCAGGCCGATAACTTTAACCAGGCTTGCGGGAATATAAAAGGCAACAGAATGAGCACAGTTTGGTTTTAAAAGTTTGATGATACCCATCACACTTTGGCAACTCTTCGTTATTTCTAGTTTATCCCAAGGATTATCCTCCTAGGATAAAAATTTAAAAGTAAATCCTACGTGTTATTCTAGGACATGGTCTGCCCGTAAGTCATGAAATCTGTTCAGCCGTTTGTATCGATTAGACTTCTGTTGTTGCCTGCTGGATTGGTGACAAGCTAAACCTACGTCCTCTAACAAAACACATACCTACTAAAGTAAGATCTAATTCATACATACAATTTTTTTATTATTTATTTAGGAAACACAACAATTTATTTTTAAGTTACATGAGTTAAGAAGGCCCACCCCACTGTCAATGGACCGCCCAATGCAGTTGCGTGAAAGTTACTAGCATGTAAAAGTGAGGTCTACACACGCTGCACAGTGATAGCGAAATAATAATAATAATATAATGTAATATTCCACAACTATCACACAACGCCGTCTAGTCCCAAGCTAAGCAGAGCTTGTGTTATGGGTACTAGACAACTGATAAACATACTTATATATTTCTAAATATATACATATGATAATGAAAATTATCACTTAAACGAATTACAGAGTTTCAAGGCATTTATAAAACTAGGTTAACTACAAAGTGGTGTAAGGAAAGAATAAAAGCGTAAAAATACACTAATAAAGTATACTATTACAATTTAATAAGGGAAAAACAAAATATTAAATCGTGTTTAAACAGTAAGATTCAGATTGTTGAAATACTTATACCATCTATAGATATAATTATTATTTATAAAAATTTAATGACTTACGGTACAATTTACTACAATTGCTATAAGATGGTGAGGGTGTTTCATACAATGTAGCTACCTCTCTCTCTCATTTCTGTCATGTTAAACATGCATATCTTCGTCCTGCTATAATTATTATCCTATTCATGCTACGTAAAAAGACCTTAGTATGTACTGATACTTGAAAAAGAAAAATAACAGTCGAGACTGAATATGTTTATCCCCAATCATACCTACTATTCGCTTTTGTTAACTGTACATTCTAATCACACCGAACATCGCTCGCATGCCGCCTGAAATTACCAAAACTATTCAGGGTTTTTTTTGTCTTTATTTGGTTCTGAAAAACCCGTGGAGGCAGGAAAAATCCTATTTTTATTGTGTAAAGGGTAATTCCATTTTTCCAGCAGGTATAATAGATTCATGTGAAAAGATAAGGATTCTAAATATAATATATTTTTGTTTAATTAGGATTCCAACAGCTAACTAAAAAAGCGTTGCGGTTTTTTAATTATTCTGAATCTTATGAATTGTTCAAGTGGAAATATCTTCGTAGTCTGTCTAATAAGTTAAACGACTTGAATAATTATAAGAATTTAATGAAATCTGATGTAGTCATCACTGGTTTAATAGTCAAGGTTGATTAAGAGATAGAGATCATTGTTTACTAACAGAAGAACCTTATGAAAAGTATCGAATATAAGTATTTTTTAAATGATTACGAGTAAATATTATACAAAATTTCCAAGTCGGTTGACTTATTAGACAGACTATATATTAAAATAAAAAAAAATCATTTGACTAAAAAAGGTTATTTATAAGTTACCTTTTTTGAGATAGGAAATCATCCAATGACTTTTCCCGGTATAGGGTGGAACGAGAGAGTGTGTCATACTTTTAGTAACTAAAACCACACTTAGGTATGTCTTTCAGTTTAAGTCAAGAGTGAATAAGTTGCTTCTAGGCAAGTGTGCTCCATCGTCGGCCGTCGGCGGCCGATAAGACCGCCATTGTGCCCATAGTTTTAAGTTTCTGTGAAATTGTTACTATTTTGGTGTACAATAATAAAGTTTATTCTATTCTATCATCGTGTGTGATAGTGGTGTGAGTGTCGATAGTGGTCAAATCCGAGCCTATCCATAAAAAGAAAGTTACCCTTTGGTTTCTACGGCTAGGGTCGCTCTGCCAGATGTTCCCAGCGGGAAAGTCTGAAAGAGTCCTATTACTGGGGCTGCGAAAGTTCCTGGCAATTTTGGCTTTAGCTTTGCTGACACTTGTTTGTTTATTTGTTTATCCTTACATCGGAACGCCTTGATTTTTCTATTAGGAAATACTATACACCCCTACTTTTTAATTCGTACACAAAAAAATGGGGCTCTATATGTACCTGTCACTGATCATATTTTTGTAGTCAAAAGTAACAAAAACTGAAATCCTAAAATTCACCACGAAAAGGTAAATTCATTATAGAATCATACATAAGAATTGCTAGTAGAAAATACTGCGGGCAGTGTTTTTCCTTAATAATTGTCACTTATTCATTAATTAATCAATAGCCTGCACAATATTTCCATAAATTGAGTGACATTTTGGGACATAAAGCAACGCTAATAACTTTGCTGTTTATGAATATTATTTATTGATATTTTACATAAAAAATAACAAGGGCTTTTCTAATAAGCCCTTTATGTATTTGTACTAATTAAAAATTAGTGGTGTATATATTGAATGTCGATGGATAGGGGACGCACGCGATGGCGACGCTTGGGGGAGGCCTATGTCCAACAATGGACGTGTATCGGCTGAAATGATGATGATGATGATATTAAATGTCAATGATGATCTTTATGTATGTGTACTAATTAAAAAATTGTGGTGTATAGCTGTCCGGAGTTTGAATGTTGGTGGTGTGATGCCCCGTGCCTCGGGAAGCACCTAAAGCTATTGGTCCTCCGCTTGATCTCTCCTCGGTGGTGCCGTATTGCCATCCCATAGAACTGTGAAAGTAATGGAACAGAGCCTGTACCTGTGTTCAGAAATCAGAATCGTTTATTTCAAATAGACCAATTACATGCACTTTTGAATTGTCAAAATATTGGTCAGACAAACAGTGAAGCTAAATTTCACGTTCCAAAGCGTAGATCTCTCTGCAGAAGAACGTGCAAGAAACTCCATGGACACTTTTTTTTTATTATGAGTTACGCGAATCTTGGTTACATATTTCTAGTTGCTTCTATTACATATGTTAGCACAATGAAGAAACAATAAAAAAATGTTACTGGCAGCCGTGGGACATACAATGTAGATATATATTTGAAGTGTAAGATCCATACTAAAATCAATTTTTACTTCATTGTGTGTACCTGTGTGCCAAATAAACGTATTTTCTTTCTTTCTTTCTTTCAGTCTCAACTGACGGCGCCCGTTCTCGAGCATCAACCTTGTTTGCGATATTTATTTTGTAAAAAGGTTTTTAAAAACACTTTTACACGTTAATTTTTTTTTTTACGAAAGTTTAAACTAGATGAGGCCGGTGTTTCTTAGCTGACTACCCTGAGAAGAAACACCGAATCAAACACAGGGGTCAAACGTATACGCTTTAGCACTCTAATATCTCCTGCGTAGATATTAGACCAGTCTCCTTAGAGATTGGCCATTATGATGTAGCCACAGATGAAACATATAACATAATCATTCTAGCGTTTTCCAAACTATTATCAGCTATCGACTGTATCTGGTTATACTCGTTTTTCGTTTTTAAAATAAAATTTAACCTTGTGGAAAAAAAGTAAAAAAAAAAGCCGAAATCATCAGTCTTTTTTAATAGTGTTGTTTATTTTTATCACTATCTCACGTGATTTTAAATTAAACCGCAACTTATGATATTAATTTGATTGGAAGTCTACTCGAAGAAGAAGTATATATTAATTAATTTCGTCACAGCGCTAATTTGTTTTATAAGACTCGTTTCACTAGATTCGTGTATTCTTTATTTTCATTTTTTTTTGTCTCTTCGACTTCTTCTACATTAATATATATATACTTATATTCATTCGACCACAAATCGAGAAAAAATATAAGTAATAAATATAAGTATATATACAAGGTGTAAGGGACAGCCGTCCACAAACTTTAAGGGCTTGCTCAGTAGACTAAACTGAACAACCTAACATAAAATTTTTTTTCAGGAAAAGAAAAAAAAATTCGGCTTGTCCATACAAACTGTCCAATCAAGTTTATAATTTTCTATGGTGAGACGGATTTTTTTTTCGTTTACTGAAAACAATTTTTGTGGAAGGTGGTTCAGTTTCGTCTACTGAGCAAGCCCTTAAAGTTTGTGGAGGGCTGTCCCTTACACCTTGTATTATTTTTTTATATTTTATAGGTTATTTGTATTAGCAATTTTATAATATGCAAGTAATGTTTAATATTGCACCACTATTTGTCTCTGCATCACCCAAATGTTGACTGGTAGAAAATGCCTTAAGTCCGCCTCTGTACTCGTGTGTGCATTAAGAATACAAAAAAGTAAATAAATAATATAATCAAATTGAAAATATTGTACCTTATCTATTTCAAGCATTTTTTAAGCAACAATGATGGAACATAATTCGATAGGTATAATGTTGGCATTCAGGCATGGTACACCGAGACGTAATACGTCGGATCAACGCAGGATGGATGAAATGGCGACAGGTCACGGGAACAACTTGTGACCCACGCATGCCCCTCAAGTTGAAGGGTAAAATTTACAAGTCCGTCATAAGACCTGTCATACTGTATGGATTAGAATGTTGGGCTGTGAAAAAGAAGGATGAAAAAAGATTGCATGTAGTGGAGATGGATGTGTGGTGTGACGAGAATAGGTAAAGTGAGAAATAAGTATATTAGAGGAAGTTTAAAAGTGGCGCCAGTGACTGAAAACTTGAAAGGTTATCGGTTGTCTTGGTATGGTCATGTAAAGAGGAGGGATGAAGCGCATATTACTAAAAGAGTACTGAGTATACATGTAGAAGGATGGAGAGGGAGAGGAAGGCCGAAAAAAAGATGGATGGATTGTGTAAGAAGTGATATGAAAGAAAAGGGAGTTAGTGATAGTTTGACGGGTGACAGGACAGAATGGAAGAAGAAAACGTGTTGCGCCGACCCCAAGTAATATGGGATAAGGGCAGGAAGAAGAAGATCAACATCGATTTCGTTCATTTTACGCGATGCACTCACAACTAAAATCTTCTACAGATTTATTATATTTATAGACATAGCAACAGTTATTTTGTGATATTATGAATCATATCAAGAATCACCTTGACCTTTTTCTGAACTTCAGCCATGTTAATAAGTATAAAATGTTTTATAGAGTCATCTTTTATTTAGTGGTTGTGTTGTAAACAATAATAATGTTTTTCTTTGAAGTAAAAATACATATATATCTAGTATGTATTTTTAAATGTCATTAAGATCATTCGTTTCTTTCGTGTTATGTGCTTGTTAGATCGTTATTATTGATATCTATGATATTACTTTTTAAACTCAACTTTTTTTTTTTTTTCTCTGTTATAAACTAGTACTTGACTGCGATCCCGCCTCATGGTACTTGCACAGCGATGGGGAGGAGTTTTTCGACCCCGTATTTTAGATTGCTTTTTCAGTTCTTTAGGGCTTTTATGTTTATTTTGTAAGTTAGTTTTTTGTATGTATTTTTAAATTTATAAAATAACTGGACGAAGTCGGTATTAAACGGAGTCGGCGGGTCTTTATATCGAGAGTGAATATGGTTCATCGTCGACGGGTGAGATAGGTGGTTTTTTATTACTATTATTATTATTTTTGGTGGGGAAAATCATCCAATGATAACCCCCGCTCTTGAGCGGTGCAGGAGATAGTGTCAGACTATTACTGACTAAAAACTCACCCCGTTCCTTCTAGCCTTCATACTGGGGCTCGAGCTCCCTTTCGGATAACCCTGGCCCCAGGTGAGATAGGTGGTCAATCGAGCCTATCAACAACTATATTATAAAAACTACACGTAGAATATTTTCTGTTGACGCCAATTACTCATAGACCGGTTATGCTAACCTCCATGTGTTACGTAGGCCAGCTATAAAAAACCGATAGGTATGATTTCGTTTCAGGATAAAAAAAAAAAACAATTTCCTTTTGTTACCCGTATATATTTTTTACAAACTTATTTACTTTGGTGGTAATTCAATGTCAACTAAACTATAACTAGTTCTAAAATCTAAATGAACCGAAAAAAGGTCTTTGTTACAAACAAACCAATTTCCTTAGCAAAGATCAAGTAAAAGATATAGTAAAAAAAGAAAAAGATAAAAAATATAACTTGGTTTTTTCCTGAACGAACTTCAAACATTCGAAAGTCATCGAGTTTTACTTTCAAAGGTTTGTCTTTTGGTCCTTGTTGAAAGCGATAGCGGACGCTGAAGCGGAGGCGGATGACTTGGTGAAGGAGCGGTGCCGTCGGTCGCTTGGGCGGTTGTCTCTGTTGAAGGATAACTCGTGGCTCCCGCTTCCATAACTGTAATAAATGAAGATTAACTGTTAAACTTATATTTTTAATCAGTCCTATATCTTTGGATAATCCAAATGGGGCCTGCGTGGTGAATTATTCCCTCTACTAAAGAGCAGGCCTGAGTCAAAGCAGGAACATTATAAGGCTGATATGTTTTTATTTATCTACACTATTACTATAAAGATGAAAAGTTTGTTTTTATTTGTTTGTAAGGGGTAATCTCTGATAGTACTGGTCCGATCGCTAAAATAGGCGTGATATAGGCCAAGCCGCGTCAGCTCTATAATTTTGTGATTTAGCTAGATCTCACTGTAGGTTTTAGTTCGATTTTTATAACTTCAGGCAACTATCTCGTAGTAATCTGGCATTTTTGTTGTACTGGACCAATTTAGCGTAACCGTAAGACACACAATGTTAGTTTTCCTTTTTTTTTAATCTTAAGTCTCTCATATTGTTTCTATGGTGTGTGTATCTTTGTTTACCATACCAAATGTTTTTCTTCCTTTTTAGGGTTCCGTAGGCAAATGGCAAAAAACGGAACCCTTATAGATTCGTCATGTCTGTCTGTCTGTCTGTCTGTCTGTCTGTCTGTCTGTCTGTCTGTCTGTCTGTCTGTCTGTCTGTCTGTCCGTCCGTCCGTATGTCACAGCCACTTTTTTCCGAAACTATAAGAGCTATACTGTTGAAACTTTGTAAGTAGATGTATTCTGTGAACCGCATTAAGATTTTCACACAAAAATAGAAAAAAAGCAATAAATTTTGGGGGTCCCCATACATAGAACTGAAACTCAAAATTTTTTTTTTCATCAAACCCGTGCGTGTGTGGTATCTATGGATAGGTCTTCAAAAATGATACTGAGGTTTCTAATATTATTTTTTTTAAAACTGAATAGTTTGCGCGAGAGACACTTCCAAAGTGGTAAAATGTGTGTCCCCCCCCCCTCTAACTTCCAAGATAAGAGAATGATAAAACTAAAAAAAATATATGATGTACATTACTATAAAAACTACCAACGAAAATTGGTTTGAACGAAATCCAGTGAGTAGTTTTTTTTTAATGCGTCATAAACCGAAAAAAATACACTATTATTAAAACATCGATCAAAGTTACAACACATTACAAGAACTTTTATATTATGTTACTTGCTGCTACGGAACCCTTCATGGGCGAGTCCGACTCGCACTTGGCCGGTTTTTTTTTCTAACTTCTTGTTGGCTATAGGTCGCTTGTGCTTTACACCATAAGTTTAAAATCCTTGCAGTTTGAACAAATCGAGGATAAAAAAACAGTTTTATCTATTAAATCTAACGATTTCAGTTGTTAACTTATTTATCAGTGACAGTTAATTATTGTAAACAATTAAATAGTTGTCTGCACTGGTGCATAGGTTTTTAATGCAACAATTTTGGAGATACAGATATATGTATCTGCTATTGTAGTAGGTGGCTGGAGAGGCAGGTTGCTTAAGTTTTTAAATTCGCTCAAATCAAATTGGCTCAAAATATTGAGTAACATATTTCTTTACGGGGGGGTGTCAAGATAATAAAATAAGCTATCTGCCTCTTCGTACTATATTTCTTTTGGCTAAAAAATAAATTGGTATACTACTGCCAAATTTTGTTATCACGTATTCTTAAAGTTATTATTAGATAGATGGCAATTAAGTCATGCCATTCCCGCACTCTCCAAAACTACTCTAAAAATATTAATTATCGTTTTCTGTCATCCACTTCTAAAAAAAATTACATCTTCAGTAGAACACCCGCCACTTTTGCTCGTGCCACTAACCTGCCACTTCTGCTCATACCACTAACCTGCCACTTCTGCTCATACCACTAACCTGCCACATCTGCTCATGCCACTAACCTGCCACCTCCTTGCTCCTCACTGCACCCCAGTCGCTCCTTGCTGAGTCCGGAGTCACGATCATCATTCTTCCCGTACTTGTCACCATAGCCATACGCGCCAGGGTTGTATCCGCGCTTCACTCGTTTCATTGATTTGAACCTCCAATCTAAAATTTGATCACGTTGATTGAACGTCAATTAAAATATGGAAACTCTTTTTCGTTTTGTGTCCGTTTTATTTAAGCTCATGTCTATAAACTTTATACCTATAGAATAGAATAGAAATACTTTTATTCGGTACAGACACAGCACAACAGTTGTAAACACAAAATAAAAAATAACAAAAGTACAAAGTGCACCGAGCGTATCTGCACCGAAAAGGTGACCTTAGCATTTGCTGGGCGATAGACATCCAGCGCTGATTTTCAGTTGGCACACCGCAGTGACGGACGCACGGACTAGGGTAAACATATAAACATATTACCTAAAGCTGGAGAGTTATACATTAAGAACGTTCGGAAAAATTGTGTATCTAACACACAATTTTTTCCAATGCCATTTATTTACCCATTTATTGAGGAAGGTTCGGTTTATAATATCACCCTACGACTCATGGCATCGGAGCAATAATCAAAGAGGCAGGCGGAACCTCGCAGTCTTCTATAAAACCAGTAAAACCGTAGTAATATCTCCTGCCGCAATGGGGTTAGTGTTGTGGGATTGTTACTTATTTATTTATTTAATTAAATAGAACGGCCGAAGCCAATTACAATATTTAAACTTATACCTAATTCTTTAACTCAGTCATGCATTCTTCTCACAAAAATTCAAATATTCTAACATTAACGCCTTCCATTCATCTGCAAACACATCAAAACCTGTGTTTGAGTTCAGGAGAGCGTTAATGGCGGCTTTTGTCTGCGGAATAGGCGACTTGGAATGTGCAATAAATAGTACGGGAAGTTGGAACAGCCTGTAAGCGATGTTTTCTGCCACGACAATAATTGTCTGGGACGAACAGATTGAATATTAATACCCCTAAGAATTTAAAATACAACTGTCATCTATTACAAAGAATATAAATATATCTGTTACAAAATATATATATCTGTTACAAAGAATTACCGCGGCCCTGAAACGCAATGGGCAACTGATGAAACACGGGTAGGTTTTAGTCAGAAACAGTCTAACACTACCTCTTCCTGGCAAGCCTTGCTCCGGCTCCAAAGCCGGAGAAGTTATTTAATGGTTATCTACGCTCAAAATGGTGTCAGTATTAAAGTTGATTTGTTTTGCGTCAGTATGAGAAAACGAATTGATAGAGCTGATTTGGTCCTACCATCATTTAAGGTACCTATTAGAACTACAGGACCTCACAACATTTCACCAGCAGGGTGGCTTTTCCATTTGCTATATGTAATGCACCATTAAGAGGCGAATGGAAGGTCTACACTGAACGCACAACCTTTATAAGTCCCTAATAAGGCTAGATGAGCCTCTCAAGAGGCACTGTGGTCGTAAACGGTAAACATTTCAGTATGGGCTATGTTAGTGGTCAGAGGATATACAATCTGTAGAGGTACTCCAGTACCGTGGCCCGACAGTTGCTGAACATAGTATGATTTTAGCCAGTAAGAAGTAGAGTCTGATAGGCTCCTGCACTCGCTCCAGGATGAAGGACATCCATGAGGATTATAATACTCAAAAAATGGTTAGAATAATTTCAATTAAGCTAGAACTACATTAAACCGACAAACACGTGTAACACTCCTGACTTGTAAGTAGAAGGACGTCGCGTGGCGTGGATCAAGTGTAGCTCTACAAGTCTAGTTTCCTCGTAAAATGTATGGCGATGGACGCGCCCAGATCAGTGTGTATGGCATACGTGTGCACAGTGTAGTTCTAGCTTAAATATACTCGTAAATTAGGCTGAATTGACTTACCGCGTCCTTCCACAATCACAGCCAGAAGCATCATAAACGCGAACACTGAAGCTACCTTCGCCATTATCAATCAAATCTACACTGAATCTGTTGCAAGTGTCACCCACACATGTTATATATACGTCCCTCATCCGCACAGGATGGCTCATGTTCATCGGATGTCACGGTCTGTCAAAACGTCATGATTTCGGTGACACGCCTGATGGCTGGACAAAGGCGACCGACGGCTTGATTCCGTTTTGACGAATTGTCTGTCGCCCTTGACTTTGGGGACAGGAGTCCATTAGCTACAGTTGTATTGACCTTACAAATGTCAGAGGAACAAAATGTGGTACGCGAAATTTTGACAGGTAAATTGTAATAATTGTGGGAAGGCCTTTTGGTGGCTGAATCTGGTAGGAGACTTAACAAAGTTACTGACGGTGATACGCAATTTTATTGTCATTCAATGTTGCTGGAACATTTTAAAGAGTTACTGTGGCCCTAGAACGCAATGGACAAATGAAGGAATGTAGATGGGTTTTAGTCAACAAAAGTCTGACATGTCCTTTCGCTTCATCTTGATGCGGGAGATGTCTTTCGATGATTTCCCATCTCAGAAGAATCGTGAATCTAGAACTGAAGAGGCTTGATTTTCCTCAATATGATTCTGTCTTCGTATTTTTACTTCTCTTGGTGGTAACAAGGCTGCGAGATTGTTCAAAAAATTTACCGCAATCCTGGATCGCAAATGGCAATTCAAGGAACATAGGTTAGCTTTAGTAAAAAAGGAGTGTCAAATTCTTATTGTTTAAATTACTTCTGTCAATCTTGCCGGAGCGGGAGAAGCAATTTTATGATCCATTTGTGTTGTGGCCGGAAGGCAAGATTTGCCCGCTTGTAAAGGCACTGATGGCACGTAGGTACATTGTCACGATAATTAAGTACTAAAAAGCATAGTATAAGCTAGTCGGCCTTTAATGTTCCCAGTGCTGGAACTCAGGCCTCCTCTCTAGGAGAGCGCCACGCCACGCGGGCCCAGTCCGGTTTGGTGGATGTCACATGTCTTCGAATTTTTGGTTTAGGACATGCCGGTTTCCTCACGATGTTTTCTTTCACCATTTTGAGAGCAGTGGTGATGTAATAAATTACACAAAGTAATGCGCCTGCTCTCAAAACGGTGAAGGAAAACATCGTGAGGAAACCGGCATGTCCTAGAACGACATTCACCAACACGCACTGGGCCAGCGTAGTGGATTACGGCCCATTCCCTCTCCTAGAGAGGAGGCTTGAGTCCCAACAGTGGGAACATTAAAAAGGTGATGATGATGAATGCGCCTGGTTGGGTTTGAACCCGCGACCTACAATTAGTAAGTCGGGGCCGTTACCACTCGGCCACCACTGCTCTAAAGCTGGATAAGAATGTTGTTACTAACTCTGTTTATAGAATAAATTATTATTAAAAAAAATGGCGATGGTAACAGGCGGTATGAAGCAGTCCGCAGGGTGTAAAAAGTATCGTCAATCACGAAATACAGACAAACTGGCCTACGTACTGACGACACGTGACCATTCTGAAGCATAATAAAAAATTGAAACTATGGAATCTTGGAGTAGTGAATTTTGTTTGTTTGATGAACTTGTAAATATAATACTTATATTTCTCTGATATATGATTTGGTCGACCAAATTGTCTTTTAATTATCTCACAGATAGTGTAAAAAGTAGAGTATGCAACACGGGGATAAAGCTGTCTTTGTCTTGGGCGGCTTAAATTCCTCACTTCACTCAGGTTTCTTTATTAACTCCCTCGCAATTCTCGGGAGTTAATTTTATAAATCCCTCACTATCGTTCGGGATTAAAATCAGCAACCTTCGTTTCGTTCGGAATTCAACATGCCCGCGACTTAAAGACACTGCTTTATCCCCTAGTCACATAAACTACTATTATGTCCTCGCATCTAAGGACATTAAAGCTATCAGATCCCATAAGATTTGTGGCTGCCAGGCTATATTGTTAACGATCGAACGGGTAATCAAGTGTTACATCACCGATCATAATCCTATATTATTATTACTTAACACATTTCTCAGCCGGTTTGAACTCGAAGTAAATTGACCTTGTCTATTCGGTCGTTCGCTTGATTTTTTCCAACCTTTTTTTTCAGTATACAATCATCACTCGAAATCATAATAAAAAGAGTTCGGTACAACCTTTCGGAACGAGTTGAGCGTAAATAAAACTACTTTTGGGATTAGTTATTGAGATTGAGTGTTCCAGAAGATTTATTTTATTTAGGAAAGGTATTCAGAAAGATAGTTATTCTAAGGTTCATATTCAAGGTCTAATTGATAGAGTAGTCTCAGTCACTATGGCAGAAAAAAAATTTATATCTGTTAATTTTATTGAGCTGATTTTAGAACTCCAACAAGGTAGACCGATGATCTGGTCAGGGTCGCCGGAATCCGATGGATGCGTGACGCGTGGGACCGGTCGTTGTAGCGACGCTTGGGGGAGGCCTGTGTCCAATAGTGGACGTCTTTCGGCTGATATGAGGGTGATGATGATGATTTTAGAAAACTATTTAATGTATTCAGGATAGAGGCTGTCCTTTAGAACTAGAAGAAATGCTCCAAGATCTGAGCACAGCTAGTCTTGAAGGTGAATTATCAATGAGCAGATCCAAAAGTCTAGGCCATGGCCATAGTCTTGGTTGAGGTAGACGAATATGTGTTGCAATTCATCTATGATGTAAAAGTAATTGTGTCTTTTAAACATAGACAAGATAGAAATAGGCACTGAAGTGCTTGGAAAATCTTTAAGCCTTTAACACATGAAAGAAATTCTTCCGATGACTCTTAGAAGAAAACTCTTTGTTTGTGCGTTCTACACGGCCTACCCTACGGTGCACAAAGTTGGTCACTTATCTACAGACATAAATAAAAATCATTTGCTGTTCGTTTGTCTCGCTAAAATTCGAGAACGGCTGGATCGATTTTAATAATTGTTTTTTAGTTTTCTTCCAAATCAAATCAAATAATTAGTCACTTATTCATAAATAGGTAAAAATTAATAGGCAGGTTATAGGTCTGGATGGAGAAGAGCAGATCTGTGCACAGGAAAAAAAATGTTTTCCAACTGCTGTGCACAGATCTTCAGGTTTACACATTTTCGTTACTTTGATTCACAGAATTTACTACGTGAATTAATATAACAAGTAGCGTCAATAATAACGCATTAATGATGCATTTATGTAAGATGTAGGTAACCTATTCAAAATTGCAAAGAGCTGTTTTTTTTTTAATCATTATCGTCTGCAGCAAAAAAAAGTTCCGATGTGTCGTCTACCTAATGGTTAGCGCCAATTAGTATTTAATAGTCAGCTGTCAGAATTGATTCGTTATCGTTTGTTTCTCCTTGAGAGTTATGAAGACAATATCATCAATTTAAAAGTAATTTGAATTAACTTTGAGTTGAACCTGACTAAATGCAATTGTAAGAAAATTTCGAAGTCATTAAGTACCACATTGTCTAATTTTTCCCAACTATTTCTTGATCAATCAGCCAATCAAGGAATCAATCAATCTGTCAATCACTCAATCAATCAAAGTTATTTGTTGTTTGAAGATCCAGCTGGATACCAGTAATTTTCATGGAGCCTATCTTACCTCCATAACCCAGGAGCTGCGTAACATAATACCCCTTGGCAAAATTGGTGTCCGATTCAGGCTTTTGACTATTCAAAACTACTGTCAAAAATCTACAATTAGGTTTAATTGCCCTTTGCGATCAAGACTACCTTTTTCGACACACTTACCGTCGATGTCTCGGGCTCGGTTTTTACCGGACGGGCGGACAGTGAGTTACCCATTGCTCGTTGTCTACAAGCCCGCGTCTGCGGTGGCCGGGAATTATCCAGTGCATCCCGACGACCAAAGCATCTCCTGAGGCGGTTGTTGGAGTGTGAGGATATCTGCTCACTTACGACTGCGGCCACCTCCTTCGCTTTGCAGAATGATGGTGCCGTTTAGTTAAAGAACACTACCTCTCTACTATCTCGTAAAGTTATTATTTCTATATATATTTTTATAATTTAATTTACGTCTAGTATCTATTTATGTGTTTTATCTACTGGTATTGATATATAGATATTTATGTATGTATTACATGATTTTATTTAATTTTTATTAATATATTTTTATTTATGTAATTTATTTGTGTACACTATGTCTACAACAGTCTACATCTCTTATCCAACTCTCCTGTCGTAGGTCTGCTGGAAGAAATTTCATCTGAATTAAGCAGTACCTTTGTGCTCTTTTATCTGTATTTGAGTTTTTTTGATTTTTAAGTGTTTATGTGTACATAAATTGTTCTAGAAAATATTTAGCGCAGTGTTTTTCCATTTTGATCGTCATTTATTCATTCATAAATCAATAGCATGTAAAATATTTCCATAAATTAATTGACATTTTGGGATATAAACAAACGCTAATAACTTTGCTGTTTATAAATATTATTTATTAAGACTTTACTTAAATAATAACAAGATCTTTTCTAATATTGTTTAAGTACTAGCTGTGCCCGCGACTTCGTTCGCGTGGACTACAGGATTTTGAATTTATTTTTCCTAAAATAAAAGTAGCCTATGTTACTCCTTATTACATTAGCTACCTGCCAATAAAAGTTTCGTCAAAATCGGTCCAGCCATTTCAGAGATTAGCCTGGACAAACAGACAGACAAAAATTGTAAAAAATGTTATTTTGGTGTATGTACGTGTATATTCATATCGATGTAGTAAAAAGCAGTTATTTCAATATTACAAACTGACACTCCTATTTTATTTATATGTATAAATGTATAGATTTGTACTAATTAAAAATCAGTTGTGTGTACTATAATAATAAATTGGTATACCTATATAACAGCATTTCAAATAGGTTTACGGTATCTAGCACTTATAAATGAAAAAAACACCTAGCCTAGGCTGGCCTATTAATGCCTAGCTAGGAAAAAAACATAGTTTAATGCATAATAAACTAATCTTTATTCATGTGTTACAGCTAACCATTTTATATATATTAAAATTCTGACGCATTGCAAACATAAATTCACATATAAATATAATTTATGACTTTATCTATCACTAGAACGTGATCATATGATTGAGACAAATTAACTATGCGCATATATAGGTATAATTTATTCATCTTTACTCGTACATAGTATAAACAAATTCACTGTTGTTGCTTTTTAGGATTCGGTATGAAGGCTAGAAGGAACGGGGTGGGTCTTTTAGTCAGTAAGAGTCTGACACTATCTCCCCAAGGGCGGGGGATGTCAATGCATGATTTATCCCACCATAAAAAAAGGGGTTCCATAAC
Organism: Mythimna albipuncta; assembly: GCA_929112965.1. Classification (NCBI taxonomy): domain Eukaryota; kingdom Metazoa; phylum Arthropoda; class Insecta; order Lepidoptera; family Noctuidae; genus Mythimna; species Mythimna albipuncta. The sequence continues at coordinate 4,365,384 of OV815959.1, read as the reverse complement.
CAAAGAATAAAATGGGACCATATTGCTAAGGGCCTGCTCACCCTTGAGACAAGACGTCTTAGACAAATAACAACGAATACAAAAAAAAATAATTAAGGGAATCCCATACATCAAACGTGACTTTTTTGCTATTTTTTGCTACGCTTGCGCGCCGGTACAGAAGCCATCGTGCGCGAGTCCGACTTGCACTTGGCAGGTTCTTTTATTTATCTAGCACTTTGCATGCTGCTTCGTTCGCGAGAATGTTTTTTTTTTTATAATTTAACTTTTTCTTTGAAAATGTGATGTAAATAATGTCAGTCTTTTTTATTTGTTTTGATAAGAATTTTTACGAGGTTTTAACTATATTAACCTAAGGAATAAGATTCTTCCATACAACCTTTAATGTCCTCAGATACGTTTTACAGGTAAAGTATAAAAAAACGAATAATGAAAACCAGTTTTATTTACTTGGGTTACTATTAATGCCGAAATTAGAAAGAAATATTACATTTTCTCTCTAATTTCCCTCTTTTTATCCCCTTAAACATTGAATTTTCAAAAACCCCTTTTAACTCTTTGAATGCCGTAATTAGAGACACAATAGAAAGACAATTGCTTATGTTGAACTGTGTAACATAAGACATTCAAAAGGTTAAGTGTTTCATCATAAAATCAAGCCATACCTAAACGAAATTTAACGTTCATGTCCCTATAGTTTTGGTTTTGCGTTGATATTATTTTCAGTCAGTTTCTCCTTTTATTATATAGAGATTTATTATATTTCTTTATTGATTTTTTATTATATTTCTTCAAATAAACATGAATTTCTTTCTTTTCTATCCACGTCGGCCTGTTTATCTGCTAACTCTTCCTAAACTACAGACAGTTTTTACTAATAGAACGTAACAAACAAAAAAGGCTTATAATATAATTTGCACCCATACAAAACCGGGACAGATAACATAATATCAAAATCCAATTGTTTTGTTATTATTAGACGCAAGGTGTTATTTTTATCCTTCTTTTTTTCTTGTTTTTTAATATCGTTGGGCTCGCGACCTTGACCACTATCTCACATGATGGTAAGCGATGATGCGGCCGACGATGGAGCACGTTTATCAAGAAGTATCCTATTCACTCTTGACTCAAAGACCGTGAGGTTTTTGTATCTGCAATGTCTCAGTAGCAACCTGGAGTTGATGATGATGGGCACAGGATCACCCCTAACTAACTGGCGAAACGTGCTTCTGTTGTAAAGATACAACTCTGTCTCTCTCGGGAAATGAATGGTTTGACGTTATTTTTCCCTTCTGCTGGTTAAAGGCACCTACCAAGGCCTCTAGTTCCTCTTGTTTTTTACGCTTTTTCTGGCCCATCTTCCGCATACGCCTCTTCGTCGTCACGCCAACTTTTCCGAGGCCTCTCTCGGCAACTCGGTGTGTCATTGAATACATAATTTTTAATTGATGTTGTTTATTTTTATAAGAACTTGTAGCCTCATTATAATGTTATAAATAGATTCATCACGAGTTTTCGTGACTGCGGAAATTGAACTGGATCAACTTATTTAAATATTTGATTGTTATGTATTAAAATATTCTGAAGGGCTAAATATGTATATGTTTAGATGGGGTAAAATATTTACATATAAAAACAACTACTATAATAGTAGATGTTTTTGAAAGTGGATTCAATTTTCAAAATAAAACAAAACGTTTTTAAATTCAAGTCTCATTCTAATATCTATTTCATTGGTCAAAATATAAAATTGTGAATTTTAAACTACCTACTAATTAACAACGATTGCGATGCAGGTTCAAGCCTTTCTAATAAAATATAAATAAGTATATACAACTTTTCTTAAGCAATATCACAAAAATATACCAGATTCCGTTAATGACGATATCTATATAAATAATTCTAGAACTATCGTAACATCGTTAGTCGTTTCTGTTTACCGCCCATATCCGTATCCTTTTCCATATTCCTTGCCATCATATTTGTCATCTCCTTTATCCTTGTCATTACTTTTTCCCTTGCCATCGTCATGACCATCACCCCCATGTTCTTTACTCTCACTGCTACTACTGCTGCTAGAGCTGCCTTTACTGTCAGAATCACTTCCTTTTCCTCCACCTTTGCCATCTGTAAAATATGACGATGAAATTCAGGTTCACTAAGCACACTCTTTACTACATGAGAATTAGAAATTACTGGTGTATTGTTTATACAGTACTACTTTTTAATTACTACAAATACTTAAAGTGCTTATTAAAAAAGGTTTTGTTCTTATTTATGTAAAGTCTCAATAAGTAATATTAATAAACAGCAAAGTTATTAGCCTTTGTTTATATCCCAAAAGGTCAATCAATTTATGGGAATATTGGTCAATAGTCTGTCTAGTATTTCCATAAATTAAAGATCAAAATGAAAAATCACTGCGCGTAGTATTTTCTAGTATCAATTGTTTTGAATGATTGATTCAATTATGAATTTACCAATTATGACAAATTTTTGTGGACAATTTTGAGATTTCGTTTTTTTACGTATCAGTTTCGGATAGTGTATATCTGTACCTACAACTCTGCTTAATCTTTTCAAGGATACAGATATTATGGTACGTTGTAGAATTCAGGATTCCTTGATACCTTGAACTCAAATCAAAGACAATTTTCATGATTAATGATGATTAATGGTTACTATTATCCTATGTTATGTAACAGATACATGTTAATGATACTTCTATTTTAGATTTTACGCTGCTATAGCGATATTACTTCGATTAGGTTTTATTAGGTAATTATTATGTATGTTTACTTTGATGGCATACTATGTAGCTGTATTTTGCATATTTTTTTTATTATCTATCATTATGGTTTGGAATTCAAGAGTTCAAATATGGTATGCAGAGATAACAAAAATATGATAAAAAATATTTTATTCTTACCGCTAGGCGTTGTAGCGACGCTGACTGCCAATACTACAAGAGTAAGCGCAATGATAGTCCATTTCTTCATTTTCAGTTGTATTTTATTTTCCTTTCCTTTGATTGATACTAATGAATATGTCTTGTGTACTCTTATCTCACACTCGATCTCTCGATCGACTACAATCTCCTGAAATCCAACTGTCCTTTAAATACTCATTCACCTTCTGATTTTTCATTATATTTTTTGCTCTAACTCAAAGGTTTTGAACAATCTAATCTATTTTTAATTATGCTGTAAATAATATATTCGTTCCAGAATTTAAGTTTTTGCTTTAATTGACTTGTAATCCATTTAAATTAATTAGTATCATTTGCTTATTTTCGTATTGTTTGTTTATTTCTGCTTTAGCTGGTCATGTTAAGTTGGAAATTGTAGTTATAACTAAGTAGTGCCTGCGACTTCGTTTACGTCAAAATCGTGTACAATGCTATTCGGTCACAATTTCGAGAAGTTTGTTTTTGCGCCGAACCCTTCTTTTTTAAAATAAATATTACCTAAGTTACTTCTTCTAACATCAATTATCGGTCAGTAAAAGTTCTTTCAAAATCAATCCGAAATTTAAAAAAAAATGCATTTTTGTTGTAGGATATAATTTAGGGAGTGTATAAAAATGTTATTTTGATACTACAAACAGACACTTTAATTTTAGTTACATGTATATAAAGTATAATTTAAACGTCTAGGAATTAAATAAAATCGTTTAGGAATTAAGAATTTGATTCATCAACTGATGATCCAGCTAAAGTAAAAATTATTGTCTTTGGCAGAATACCGTTAGCCTTCAAACAGTGCAGTCGAGTTTGGTTTATAAAGTAGCATTTTTAATTTTTAATTGTTAGAATTATATGCTCTTATTTCATTAAACCCCAACCTATTGTTTTTCTATTGTGTCTGTAATTTCCACGATTGAAAGGTTTTTGATCTTATTTTGGCCAATGATTTTGGTTACACATTTACTGAGATTAATATCGGACCATATTGCGCTGTTTAGTGAGAGTGGCCAGGTCTAGAACAGATTTGATGTGTGGCGGCAATGATAGAAGCGTCCGTGAGCAGTTTGCCCCGACTTTCGGAACCTTGGGTCGTCCTTATCCAAAGAGATGATGAATTATACCAAGACGTAACGCATCGAATGAACTCAGGATTGATAAAATAGCGACAGGTCACTGAAACAACTTGCGATAAATGAATGAACTAAATTCAACTAACTACAAGTCCATGATAAGACCTGCAATATTGTACAGATCTGAATGTTGAAAAAGATGGAATAAAACAGATTGTATGTGGACAAGATGATAAGACGAGAATAGATAAAGTGAGGATTATATTATAGATATATTTTAGTATATCAGAGGAAGTTTGAAAGTTAAGTCACTTTGAAGATGAAAGGAAATCATTTGTTTTGGTACGGTCATGTGAAGAAGAGGGATGCATGGGAGCAAAACATCAGAAATAATATCAATAAGACATAACAATAAGAAATACATACAATACTACAAATATAAATATCAAATATCTAATTGAGAAAGAAGAAAAAATTGAATGAAAGGTAATGCTACTTAAGCATTTTTTAAATGTTGATAGCGTTATTCGTATTGCAAATACGTTATGCTATTTATGCACGCGATCCTCCTTTTTTCTTAGATTTCTGTAGTTTTGGCTGTTTTTTTGTGATTTCACCACCATTAGCTACTCCTTATAACTCACGTACCTACTAGATAAAATTATGTTTTTTATTTACAGGTATAATATTGGGTCAACCACAGTCACAATACCTAAAAGTTTTAAAATATGTGTGCATTCAAAATGTGTGGTATGAGAAAATAATATAATTATAATCCATAAAGATCCAGTAGTGTGAGGAACTGTATATTCTTGAATCATCTTTGTTAGTTTTATTTACTAATAATATTTATCGAAATACTTTAGTATTTCTTTGTGATGTTTAATGGTAGGAGACTTTATATTGTATACCTTGTGGTAAGATTTCTTTGTAATCAAAATTTATTTCGTATTTGTACCTATTACTTCCCACAATTTTCAAGATACAATTAACGACTTTATAATAATAATATTTTTTTTATTTTTATTTCAGGCTTTAACAATGAACCTGTATTGCAAAAATTGAAATTATTTACATTTTTAATAAAACAATGAACAATGATGCTCTTAGTGGAGAATTGGAATTAACAACAACATTAATGAAATTTACAAAGAAATCCTTTAAAGACTTTGTCTGTTAGTTTTTCATAGGGTTAAAGGTGGCATGTAGATTAAAAATCGAAAATTATTTTATGAAAACGATAAACTTTATTAGCTTTGTGTTCATACATATGTATGGCGAAACGTATTTGTTGTTTAATCACATTGAGCTTTTAATTGGTTTTTCTTTGAGATTTTCAGATAGCAGCTTAACGTCTGAAACAAACAAAAAAGAAAAACTTAATAATATGGTCAGGTGAATTACAAATGATCTTTATTTGAGAATAAGGTACAGATAAAGATCTCGTGTTTTACTAAAAGTGGCTTTAGTTTCGTCAATTTACTCAGGTATATTAGTTGCTTACAATTTAAAACTACACGATTGTTTTTTTTAAGCAAAAGGGGTTACTTATCGTTAAAAATATTGTTATGTCTATTATCTATAATCTAACAAAATAATGATGAGTATAAGACGAATTAGTGGCTTGTGTGTATGCAGAGTTAGGTGCCTTTTTGGCCTCGCTCCGATTATACTTTTTTTTTTCATAGTGTATTTTTAGTTTATATTTATATATGATTGTGTGAGGCACGAATAAACGTCTTTTCTTTCTTACCCGTAACCGCCGCCACTGCCACCTTTGTTGCCACCGCCGCCGTCGCCACCTTTGTGGCCGCCACCACCGCTGCCACCTCCGGAACCGCCACCGCCGCCGCCGCCGCCGCTGCCGAAACCACCGCCGCTGCCTTGTCCTCCGCCGCTGCCCTGTCCTCCGCCGCTGCCCTGTCCTCCGCCGCTGCCGCCACCGTGTTCATCTGAACCTCCTACAAGACCGCCTCCGTGACCGCCGCCGCTGCCGCCTCCGAGACCACCTCCGTGTCCACCGCTGCCTCCTTTACCGCCGCCGCCGCCACCGCCGCTGCCACCGCCGCTGCCACCGCCTAAACCACCGCCACCTCCGTGGCCTCCGCCAACATCGCCGCCACCACCTTGATTACCACCTCCATATCCTGGAAATTATAAATAACACCAGGTTTAGAAACATGGTATAACATTAAAATCGATAAATATAATTATAATAACTATATAAATAATAATAATAATAATAATATAATTATTTTTTAATAATTACATTTATTATATTACATTATAATATTAATTAGTTATAATTATAATCTAATTTTTAATAATTTTTTCCTTTATTTTTCTTCACAAAAACATGATCGATTATACACAAAAAAAAGACGTGTGGCACTCGGGGACTGCCGCGGTAAAGCTATTGCATAGCATTTTTGTCAACTTATGCAATTAATCTAATTTTTAATTAATTATTTATTTATTTTATTTATGCAGTATTTTTTTTGACTTTGATATTAATTGAAGTTACACTTTTACACATTGAATTGAATTTTGATTGATTGCTCACTCATTTGTTTTCTTATCGGTCACCACGCTCAAAAAACAATGAGTGGGGGGTGTTAGGATATTTTCGTTACGGAATTTCTGGATTCGGTCTCCACGCTCAAGGCCCGCGATAGAAGCTATGCAATAGCTTAAAAATAAATTCAGTCAACATTATAGGAACCTTTTTTCAGTCAAGTGATTATGAGGAGCTGGTGTCTGTTATAGGTGTATTACAGATCACCAGGTTCCCACCCCATGAGCATACAAGGACAACACATCAATATACACGTTATACATATGTAAGTATAGATTATGTTATGCTACATGACAGTTCAGTTTTCAGCAGAGTAGTAAATTTTGGTCAAGTCACCGCCAAAACTAAAGTCACGTTAAATGTACACTAGTCTATAGACGAAAACCTCTTGGGAGAAACCTAATTTGATCAATTTGCATAAATATAATTTTTCGAATCCAAGAATATAAAAATATTATATATATGTAGTGACAAAGTTCATGTTTTATAAAAGAAAGTTGAATTTTTTTGTGAAATGAATGTTAAATCAAAACAAGACTAAAATATTAAAAACAAAACAGTACCTGGTGCGGCGTGAGTGATGGCAATGAGCCCTAAGGCTATCGCTGTGACTACTGCTAGACGAGCCATGCTGATCTGTGCCCCAAGCTCCCTCGAACTAGCTTATATACAGACTCGCTTATGTCATGGATTTGAGCAAACAAATGTTTATTATAACTTTTTGCCTCGTTGTTTTTTGTAATAATTATTAAAGTTCCACGGAATTAAAATATCTTGATTTTATGCATCGAGATGCATATAAACATGGACTAATAATAATACCTCTCGCGCCGGGCCTTCGTCGAGGCCATGGTCCGGTGCGAGGAGTGGCAGGCGGTCGCCAACTTCTGCGAAGCAGTAATGCTCGCTAAGGAGGAGGCCGACCGCATCAGGCAACGGCGCTCTCGCCGCCGCCGGGATTCCCATCCCGATTTCCAGCCACCGTAGGCGCGGGTTTGCGGACAGTGACCAATGGGTAGCTCGCTGTCCGGCCGTCCGATAGCTGCCCGGACCAAGCCCAAGTCGTCGACGGCGCGCGCTGCTCCCGCGGGCCTCAAGGAGTTGTCAGCAACAGCAGGGGCCCAGCCGGGTCGAAGCCTACTGGGGCCAGGGATATCCGAAAGGGTGCTCGAGCCCCGGTATGAAGGCTTGAAGGAACGGGATGGGTTTTTTAGTCAGTGTGACTAAAAAACCCATCCCGTGTGTAATTCCAAATTAATAACAAAATATTATATTTGTCTTTGAACACCACGTCTGGCAACATGGGCCACTTAGACCCTCATAAATTGCCTTTTTAATGTGAAAGGAACAATTACAAAAAAAGGAAATATTTTAGCACAATAGTGAAGAAATGGATGCAATTTGTAAAGATGGAACATGTGCACGCCGGGCACGTCGTCGGACAAGAACGACCCAAACCTTTTAGAAACTATACAAAAACAAAGCAATAAAACACAGTTGGCAAAGCGTGGGAATTGATAAGGGATACTGAGCCGTAAGGCGAGAGGAGGCACGGGGTTGATTCGGCAGGATAGGACACTTAGCGTCAGGGCCGGGTAGGGGACACATGTCCAACTAAGCCATCTGACTCGGTATATCGTAGAGCTATGTCTCGTTGTAATTCTTAGGAGTGCCAGTATTGTAATACAGTATTAGATATAGATGGACCGAGTCCAGTTTAGGCTTGTCAAATATTTATAGTACAGATCTGTGCGTGTGAGTCAGAGTACGAATGGATGGGCGTTGATTGTGATCTAGTGAGTATTGTGTAAGTACGCGAGTGAATCTCAGCGGCTGTGTGAAGACTGCATGGGTGAGTGCTGTCTGTTTTATCCTTCCTAAATTCCACCCTATGACAAGGTAACCTAAGCTTGCGGTTGGTGTTAGGGAGTCGGAGAAGGCCTTCCTTTGGAGTGAAGCTTGACATTGACTTTCCTTCGAGTGGACTTGACACTTCCCGCCATACTTGGCGCAACCATGACTGAAACACTGCCAACTGATGGTGGAACCGAATAACTATTCGTTACATCCTAAGGCCAGTTTGAGCTATACGGAGATCACAAACGACCAAACTTTAGCGATGGCAACCTCCCCTTAGAACTGACTGAAAGTAGAATATTTTATATTCTTCTTGATATGCGCACATTTCCACAGAGATTGGGTAGTCACCGCCAAGTATTCTAAACATTGGTAGTCGTTCTAAGGAAAGCTAGGGATCGTACCCCGTAAAAACACACTTGGCTTTCGGGCCTCTTACTGATACAAAAAAATAATATTTAGCGAGACACGAAATTTGGACACATTTCAGAAAAGTACCTCAGCTAGACGTAGCTCGGAGGCGTGCCGGTTATATTGTCCTCACCTTGGGGCTGTAAGGAAGTGAGGAGTGTCGATAAACCACTTCGGCGTCTAGCAAGGCAACTGTAAATAGTTCTGCGACCGACTGACGATGCGTCACGCTTGTTAAGTTTTGTATTGTCTTATTAATGCGTGAGTAGTAGATACGGAGTCAATTGTTCAAGGAAGTGTGTCCTATCCAATAGCAGAGGCCTCACAACCTTTTGCCGTAGGATTGGTCAGGACAAGCACGAACGAAACGGATTAAAAGTAATTTTACTTACAAATACAAGCGTCACGTGTTATATACCCTTTTGCAGCCCTCTGTCTCATAATATTCATAACTTAAAAGAAAAGTAGATTATCCTTCCTTATCCCTTGGATTTCCAACCCTTTTTGATTTTAAATTTGTTTTTCTCATTTCCCCACCTAATCATAAGGAAGGTGACATATTCCTTGGAAATCCATTACTGTCGGTGGGAGCTACCCAAGACTCTGGTTGAAAGCTACAAGGACGAGCGGAGGTGGAGCTCGTCCTCTTCCCCGGGGAAGCCGACCTTCATACCTTCATGTAGGGAAATTCAGGAAAAAAATATATCAGTCTAGGGTCTTATTAGAACAGTCACAACAGTATGAGTCTAACACTATCTCCCGCTCCGCCCAAGAGCGGGAGTTGTCATAAGATGACTTTTCCCATCGAAAAAAAAGACTAATAATAATGATTGCTGGCTGATCGTTCGCGGTAATAACAATAGTGTTGTGGCTTGGAATTCAGAATGAAACTGTTACAAAAAAACATCCTGGAAAATAAAGTGACTGTTTACCGGATTATCATCTTCCTGCCCTTGCCCTTCCATATTATTTGGGATCGGTGCAACGAGATTTTTTCTTCCATTCTGTCCTGTCACCCACCACGCTATCATTGACTCCATTTTCTTTCATATCACTCCTTACACAATCAATCCATCTTTTCGTTGGCCTCCGTCTCTCTCCGTCTCTCTAGTAAGCTCGTTCTGGATTTTATTGTTAATCAATAATTGTTGTTAGTTTAGTTTGCTGTTGTGCTTGTGTCGCTTACTCAAATTCATACCGCTCAAGTTATTAAAACAGTATCTCATCATCAGTCGCTAAGTTTTTTTTTTAGTCGATCGTTTTATAATTCCCCTTTTTTAAATGTTGATAGCGTTATTCGTATTTGCATACTTACGTTATGCTATTTATGCACGCGATCCTTCTTTTTCCTAGATTTCTGTAGTTTTGGCTGTTTTTTTTATGATTTCACCACCATTAGCTACTCTTTATAACTCACGTACCTACTACATTTGATAGTGTAAGCAAAAAAACTTGTAAAGCTGCTTATGCGTTGTTTTCACTGTCTTCGAAAGCTAATTTAGAAGCTTTAATTACGGCATATTACGGTCTAGTGGCAGGACAATTGAGATACGGCATTATCTTTTGGGGAAACTCTACAGACAATGTAATTGCATTTAAGGTCCAAAAGAGATGCATTAGATCCATGTTCGGACTTAAAACGGTGGATAGCTGCAAGCCTTATTTTAAACAGTATTAAGATACTCACACTGCCTTGCTTATATATTTTAGAAAACACCATGTTTATTAGAGCCAACCCTTCACGGTTTCTTCGCTTGGAAGAAAAAATTTCACGGAGTAGACGCGACAATACCTTACTTTACACACCAAGTGCAAAAACGGCTTTTATGCGTAAAAATATCTTATGTAATAGCTCCAACTATAGTTAACAAATTGCCGAAAGAGTGTAAATTGCTAAATGACAATTCATTAAAATCTAAATTAACGATATTTCTAGCTCAAAAAGCATACTATAGTGTCGTCGAATTTCTTAACGATACAATTGTTTGACTGGCATGCTACAGGATTACATATATGTATTTGTTGACATTATTTTACTATTTTAATATCGTTTTCATGTTTGACATTCTATTTATTTCTATTTTGATACCCTATTTAATTTTTTGACATTTTATTTAAAAAAATTGACATAGTACTCAATTTCTTGACATTGCATTTTTTTTGACGAAGTAATTAATTATTTGACATTTTGCTTAAATCTTTTTTTGACACTGTATTTGAGTTTCTGACATTGCATTTAATTTTTGACATTCTATTTAATTTTTGTGAGATTTCAATTATTTTGTTTTAACATTCTGTTTTGATTTCTAATATTTGCAATTACTATTTAATTGTTTGACATTGTATAATAATTTTAAATTTTTGTTAATATGCATGCTGAATTTTCCTGCAAGTTTGTATGGCAATATTTGGCAAAACAGCACACTATCCATTTATACCACCCTCTGTAATACCTATGTTTATAAACCAAATAAATGAGTATGATTATGATTACATAAAATTATGTTTTTTATTTACAGGTATAATATTGGGTCAACCACAGTCACAATACCTAATACATACACCTAGTTTTAAAATATGTGTGCATTCAAAATGTGTGGTGTGAGAAAATAATATAATTATGATCCATAAAGATGCAGTAGTGTGAGGAACTGTATATTCTCAGATCATCTTTGTAAGTTTTATTTACTAATAATATTTATCGAAATACTTTAGTATTTCTTTGTGATGTTTAATGGTAGGAGACTTTATATTGTATACCTTGTGGTAAGATTTCTTTGTTATCAAAATTTATTTCCTATTTGTACCTATTACTTCCCATAATTTTCAAGATACAATTAACGAGCTTATAATAATAATAAAAATAAATACATTTATTTCAGGCTTTGACAATGAACCTGTATTGCAAAAATTGAAATTATTTACATTTTGAATAATACAATGATGCTCTTAGTAGAGAATTAGAATTAATAACAACATTAATGAAATTTACAAAGATATCCTTTTAACTCTTTGAATGCCGTAATTAGAGACACAATAGAAAGACAATTGCTTATGTCGAACTGTGTAACATAAGACATTCAAAAGGTTAAGACATTGTCTGTTAGTTTTATAGGGTTAAAGGTGGCATGTAGATTAAAAATCGAAAATTATTTTATGAAAACGATAAACTTTATTAGCTTTGCGTTAATACATATGTATGGCGAAACGTATTTATTGTTTTATCACATTGAGCTTTTAATTGGTTTTTCTTTGAGATTTTCAGATAGCAGCTTAACGTCTGAAACAAACAAAAAAGAAAAACTTAATAATATGTTCAGGTGAATTGCAAATGATCTTTATTTGAGAATAAGGTACAGATAAAGATCTCGTGTTTTACTAAAAGTGGCTTTAGTTTCGTCAATTTACTCAGGTATATTAGTTGCTTACAATATAAAACTACACGATTGTTTTTTTTAAGCAAAAGGGGTTACTTATCGTTAAAAATATTGTTATGTCTATTATCTATAATCTAACAAAATAATGATGAGTATAAGACGAATTAGTGGCTTGTGTGTATGCAGAGTTAGGTGCCTTTTTGGCCTCGCTCCGATTATACTTTTTTTTTCATAGTGTATTTTTAGTTTATATTTATATATGATTGTGTGAGGCAAGAATAAACGTCTTTTCTTTCTTACCCGTAACCGCCGCCACTGCCACCTTTGTTGCCACCGCCGCCGTCGCCACCTTTGTGGCCGCCACCACCGCTGCCACCTCCGGAACCGCCACCGCCGCCGCCGCCGCTGCCTTGTCCTCCGCCGCTTCCCTGTCCTCCGCCGCTGCCGCCACCGTGTTCACCTGAACCTCCTACAAGACCGCCTCCGTGACCGCCGCCGCTGCCGCCTCCGAGACCACCTCCGTGTCCACCGCTGCCTCCTTTACCGCCGCCGCCGCCACCGCCGCTGCCACCGCCGCTGCCACCGCCTAAACCACCGCCACCTCCGTGGCCTCCGCCAACATCGCCGCCGCCACCTTGATTACCACCTCCATATCCTGGAAATTATAAATAACACCAGGTTTAGAAACATGGTATAACATTAAAATCGATAAATATAATTATAATAACTATATAAATAATAATAATAATAATATAATTATTTTATTATATTACATTATAATAATAATTAGTTATAATATAATCTAATTTTTAATAATTTTTTCCTTACTTTTCTTAACAAAAACATGATCGATTATACACAAAAAAAAAAAGACTAAAGGTAAAGCTATTGCTTAGCATTTTTGTCAACTTATGCAATTATAATTATTTATTTATTTTATTCATGCAGTATTTTTTTTTCTTTGATATTAATTGAAGTTACACTTTCACACATTGAATTGAATTTTGTTTGATTGTTCACTCATTTGTTTTCTTATCGGTCACCACGCTCAAAAAACAAATGAGTGGGGGGTGTTAGGATATTTTCGTTACGGAATTTCTGGATTCGGTCTCTGCGCTCAAGGCCCGTGATAGAAGCTATGTAATAGCTTAAAAATAAATTCAATCAACATTATAGGAACCTTTTTTCAGTCAAGTGATTATGAGGAGCTGGTGTCTGTTATAGGTGTATTACAGATCACCAGACTCCCACCCCATGAGCATACAAAGACAACACATCAATATACACGTTATACATATGTATGTAAGTATAGATTATGATTTGCTACATGATAGTTTAGTTTTCAGCAGAGTTGTAAATTTTGGTCAGGTTACCGCCAAAACTAAAGTCGCGTTAAATCTATACTAGTCTATAAAAAAAATCCTCTTGGAAGAAACCTAATTGGATAAATTTGCATAAATATATTTTTTCGAATCTAAGAATATAAAAATCTTAGTTTTTGAGTTTGTTCATTTTTTCAAAATATGTGTAGTGACAAAGTTCATGTTTTATAAAAGAAAGTTGAATTTTTTTGTGAATTGAATGTTAAATCAAAACAAGACTAAAATATTAAAAACAAAACAGTACCTGGTGCGGCGTGAGTGATTGCAATGAGCCCTAAGGCTATCGCTGTGACTACTGCTAGACGAGCCATGCTGATCTGTGCCCCAAGCTCCCTCGTACTAGCTTATATACAGACTCGCTTATGTCATGGACTTGAGCAAACAAATGTTTATTATAACTTTTTGCCTCGTTGTTTTTTGTAATAATTATTAAAGTTCCGCGGAATTAAAATATCTTGATTTTATGCATCGAGATGCATAGGTATAAACATGGACTAATAATAATACCTCTCGCGCCGGGCCTTGGTTGAGGCCATGGTCCGGAGCGAGGAGGAGTGGCAGGCGGTCGCCAACTTCTGCGTAGCAGTAATGCTCGCTAAGGAGGAGGCCGACCGCATCAGGCAACGGCGCTCTCGCCGCCGCCGGGATTCCCATCCCGATTTCCAGCCACCGTAGGAGCGGGTTTGCGGACAGTGAGCAATGGGTAGCTCGCTGTCCGGCCGTCCGGTAGCTGCCCGGACCAAGCCCAAGTCGTCGACGGCGCGCGCTGCTCCCGCGGGCCTCAAGGAGTTGTCAGCAACAGCAGGGGCCCAGCCGGGTCGAAGCCTACTGGGGCCAGGGATATCCGAAAGGGTGCTCGAGCCCCGGTATGAAGGCTTGAAGGAACGGGATGGGTTTTTTAGTCAGTGTGACTAAAAAACCCATCCCGTGTGTAATTCCAAATTAATAACAAAATATTATATTTGTCTTTGAACACCACGTCTGGCAACATGGGCCACTTAGACCCTCATAAATTGCCTTTTTAATGTGAAAGGAACAATTACAAAAAAAGGAAATATTTTAGCACAATAGTGAAGAAATGGATGCAATTTGTAAAGATGGAACATGTGCACGCCGGGCACGTCGTCGGACAAGAACGACCCAAACCTTTTAGAAACTATACAAAAACAAAGCAATAAAACACAGTTGGCAAAGCGTGGGAATTGATAAGGGATACTGAGCCGTAAGGCGAGAGGAGGCACGGGGTTGATTCGGCAGGATAGGACACTTAGCGTCAGGGCCGGGTAGGGGACACATGTCCAACTAAGCCATCTGACTCGGTATATCGTAGAGCTATGTCTCGTTGTAATTCTTAGGAGTGCCAGTATTGTAATACAGTATTAGATATAGATGGACCGAGTCCAGTTTAGGCTTGTCAAATATTTATAGTACAGATCTGTGCGTGTGAGTCAGAGTACGAATGGATGGGCGTTGATTGTGATCTAGTGAGTATTGTGTAAGTACGCGAGTGAATCTCAGCGGCTGTGTGAAGACTGCATGGGTGAGTGCTGTCTGTTTTATCCTTCCTAAATTCCACCCTATGACAAGGTAACCTAAGCTTGCGGTTGGTGTTAGGGAGTCGGAGAAGGCCTTCCTTTGGAGTGAAGCTTGACATTGACTTTCCTTCGAGTGGACTTGACACTTCCCGCCATACTTGGCGCAACCATGACTGAAACACTGCCAACTGATGGTGGAACCGAATAACTATTCGTTACATCCTAAGGCCAGTTTGAGCTATACGGAGATCACAAACGACCAAACTTTAGCGATGGCAACCTCCCCTTAGAACTGACTGAAAGTAGAATATTTTATATTCTTCTTGATATGCGCACATTTCCACAGAGATTGGGTAGTCACCGCCAAGTATTCTAAACATTGGTAGTCGTTCTAAGGAAAGCTAGGGATCGTACCCCGTAAAAACACACTTGGCTTTCGGGCCTCTTACTGATACAAAAAAATAATATTTAGCGAGACACGAAATTTGGACACATTTCAGAAAAGTACCTCAGCTAGACGTAGCTCGGAGGCGTGCCGGTTATATTGTCCTCACCTTGGGGCTGTAAGGAAGTGAGGAGTGTCGATAAACCACTTCGGCGTCTAGCAAGGCAACTGTAAATAGTTCTGCGACCGACTGACGATGCGTCACGCTTGTTAAGTTTTGTATTGTCTTATTAATGCGTGAGTAGTAGATACGGAGTCAATTGTTCAAGGAAGTGTGTCCTATCCAATAGCAGAGGCCTCACAACCTTTTGCCGTAGGATTGGTCAGGACAAGCACGAACGAAACGGATTAAAAGTAATTTTACTTACAAATACAAGCGTCACGTGTTATATACCCTTTTGCAGCCCTCTGTCTCATAATATTCATAACTTAAAAGAAAAGTAGATTATCCTTCCTTATCCCTTGGATTTCCAACCCTTTTTGATTTTAAATTTGTTTTTCTCAATTCCCCACCTAATCATAAGGAAGGTGACATATTCCTTGGAAATCCATTACCGTCGGTGGGAGCTACCCAAGACTCTGGTTGAAAGCTACAAGGACGAGCGGAGGTGGAGTTCGTCCTCTTCCCCTTAGGGGGAAGCCGACCTTCATACCTTCATGTAGGGAAATTCAGGAAAAAAAAAATATCAACCTAGGGTCTTATTGGAACAGTCACAACAGTAAGAGTCTGACACTATCTCTCGCTCCGCTCAAGAGCGGGGGTTGTCATAACATGATTTTTCCCATCGAAAAAAAAAGACTAATAATAATGATTACTGGCTGATCGTTAGTTCTGATAGTTTTTAGATTATAACTTGTAAAGTTATGTTCGAAACTTTTTTTTCGGCTTCAAGCTTTTGCTTATGCTTCAAGCTTTTGCTGCTATTTGTTACAAAAAAACATCCTGGAAAATAAAGAAACTGTTTACCGGATTATCATCTTCCTGCCCTTGTTCCATATTATTTGGGATCGGTGCAACGAGACTTTTTCTTCCATTCTGTCCTGTCACCCACCACGCTATCATTAACTCCATTTTCTTTCATATCACTCCTTACACAATCAATCCTACTTTTCGTTGGCCTCCGTCTCTCTCTCTACCCATCTACATTTATACTCACTAGCTTTTGCTCGCGGCTTCGCCCGCGTGGTATTAGGTACCTAAGGAATCTGGATAAAAGGTAGCCTATATTCTTTTTCATGTCAAAGGCTATATGCATGCCAAATTTCATCCAAATTCGTTTAGCCGTTTTTGCGTGATTAAGTAACAAACATCCAAACATCCACATTTTCGCATTTATAATATTAGTTAGGATAACTCTTTTAGTAACATGCAAAACATCAGAAATAGTACCAATAAGAAATACATACATACAATACTACAAATATCAATACAAATATAAATATCAAATATATAATTGACAAAGAAGAAAAAATTGAGTGAGAGGTAATGCTACTTTAGCATTTTTAAAGGGTAGTATTTAAACGAGTGACTGTAAATTAAAATTTTAAGTGACAAAAATAATTATTTTGGGTTATAGAAATAATAAGTGAGCGATTGACTGCGACTGACGAGAAATCAATAGAACAGTGACTTACAAACTTTAATTTGAGTTACTTAAAATACAAAATGAGAAGCTTCATAATATTTGAGTGACCTAATATTTGTTTGAGTGTCAATGTTTTGTCCTGCATTTTTTTCCAGATTTGGCCAATGATTTATTTATACTAAGCGGCATTTTATCTTAAATGTTTCGAATGTCATAAATATAAATGTACACAGTATCGAATGTCCTAAATACCGATATTTATGTATTATGTATGTCACAAGGTAATTTGATAATCCGGATATTGCGAAAACCCGAATAATTAAAAAATGGTGAAATAAAATCTGCGAGCAACTTGGTCGTAGCGTTCGCCGGCCGCTGCCGCGACACCGCTCGCTTCGCTCACTCGGCTCACGCGCGGTAGGTCACAGTTCTAACCTAACCTAACCTATTTCACCCAGTTCAAATGATGAATCTACCTGCGACTAGATAATTAGACAATAATGAAAACATTTGCTAGCGTAAATTCCTTATTTAAAACCTCATTTTTATTTCTAGTCGCTCACTTATTATTTTAGTCGCTCACATACAAATTTAATCGTTTAACTAGGATTTCAATAACCCACTTTTAATAAGCTCGTTCTGGATTTTATTGTCAATCAATATTTGTTGTTAGTTTAGTTAATGTGTCGCTTACTCAAATTCATACCGCTCAAGTTATTCAAACAGTATCTCATTATCAGTCGCTAAGTTTTTTTTTTAGTCGCTCGTTTTATAATTCCCCTTTTTTAAATGTTGATAGCGTTATTCGTATTTGCATACTTACGTTATGCTATTTATGCACGCGATCCTCCTTTTTCTTAGATTTCTGTAGTTTTGGCTGTTTTTTTATGATTTCACCACCATTAGCTACTCTTTATAACTCACGTACCTACTACATTTGATAGTGTTAGCAAAAAAACTTGTAAAGCTGCTTATGCGTTGTTTTCACTGTCTTCGAAAGTTAATTTAGAAGCTTTAATTACGGCATATTACGGTCTAGTGGCAGGACAATTGAGATACGGCATTATCTTTTGGGGAAACTCTACAGACAATGTAATTGCATTTAAGGTCCAAAAGAGATGCATTAGATCCATGTTCGGACTTAAAACGGTGGATAGCTGCAAGCCTTATTTTAAACAGTATTAAGATACTCACACTGCCTTGCTTATATATTTTAGAAAACACCATGTTTATTAGAGCCAACCCTTCAAGGTTTCTTCGCTTGGAAGAAAAAATTTCACGGAGTAGACGCGACAATACCTTACTTTACACACCAAGTGCAAAAACGGCTTTTATGCGTAAAAATATCTTATATGTATAGCTCCAACTATAGTTAACAAATTGCCGAAAGAGTAGAAATTGCTAAATGACAATTCATTAAAATCTAAATTAACGATATTTCTAGCTCAAAAAGCATACTATAGTGTCGTCGAATTTCTTAACGATACAAATGTTTGACTGGCATGCTACAGGATTACATATATGTATTTGTTGACATTATTTTACTATTTTAATATCGTTTTCATGTTTGACATTCTATTTATTTTTTATTGTTTTTTTTTCCATTTTGATACCCTATTTAATTTTTTGACATTTTATTAAAAAAAATTGACATAGTACTCAATTTCTTGAGATTGCATTTTTTTTGACGAAGTAATTAATTATTTGACATTTTGCTTAAATCTCTTTTTATTACACTGTATTTGAGTTTCTGACATTGCATTTAATTTTTGACATTCTATTAAATTTTTGTGAGATTTCAATTATTTTGTTTTAACATTCTGTTTTGATTTCAAATTTTTGCAATTACTATTTAATTGTTTGACATTGTATAATAATTTTAAATTTTTGTTAATATGCATGCTGAATTTTCCTGCAAGTTTGTATGGCGGCAACAGCACACTATCCATTTATACCACCCTCTGTAATACCTATGTTTATAAACCAAATAAATGAGTATGATTATGATTATGATTACATAAAATTATGTTTTTTATTTACAGGTATACTATTGGGTCAACCACAGTCACAATACCTAAAAGTTTTAAAATATGTGTGCAATATTCAAAATGTTAAATGGTATGAGAAAATAACATAATTATGATCCATAAAGATGCAGTAGTGTGAGGAACTGTATATTCTCAGATCATCTTTGTAAGTTTTATTTACTAATAATATTTATCGAAATACTTTAGTATTTCTTTGTGATGTTTAATGGTAGGAGACTTTATATTGTATACCTTGTGGTAAGATTTCTTTGTAATCAAAATTTATTTCCTATTTGTACCTATTACTTCCCATAATTTTCAAGATACAATTAACGAGCTTATAATAATAATAAAAATAAATACATTTATTTCAGGCTTTGACAATGAACCTGTATTGCAAAAATTGAAATTATTTACATTTTGAATAATACAATGATGCTCTTAGTAGAGAATTAGAATTAATAACAACATTAATGAAATTTACAAAGATATCCTTTTAACTCTTTGAATGCCGTAATTAGAGACACAATAGAAAGACAATTGCTTATGTCGAACTGTGTAACATAAGACATTCAAAAGGTTAAGACATTGTCTGTTAGTTTTATAGGGTTAAAGGTGGCATGTAGATTAAAAATCGAAAATTATTTTATGAAAACGATAAACTTTATTAGCTTTGTGTTCATACATATGTATGGCGAAACGTATTTATTGTTTTATCACATTGAGCTTTTAATTTGTTTTTCTTTGAGATTTTCAGATAGCAGTTTAACGTCTGAAACAAACAAAAAAGTAAAACTTAATAATATGGTCAGGTGAATTAAAAATGTCATGTTTTTATTTGAGAATACGGTACAGATAATGATCTCGTGTTTTACTAAAAGTGCATTTAGTTTCGTCAATTTACTCAGGTATATTAGTTGCTTACAATATAAAACTACACGATTGTTTTTTTTTTAAGGAAAAGGGATTAGGTACTTATCGTTAAAAATATTTATGTGTGTATATATTAATAAATTGGGATAAGGGACAACAGAATAACGATGCGTATAAGACGAATTAGTGGCTTGTGTGTATGCTGAGTTAGGTGCCTTTTTGCTCTGATTAAACTTTTCTTTTTCATAGTGTATTTTTAGTTTATAATTATATATGATTGTGTGAGGCACGAATAAACGTCTTTTCTTTCTTTCTTTCTTACCCGTAACCGCCGCCACTGCCTCCTTTGTTGCCACCGCCGCCGCCACCTTTGTGACCGCCGCCGCTGCTGCCACCTCCAAAACCGCCACCGCCGCCGCCGCCGCCGCCGCCGAAACCACCGCCGCTGCCATGTCCTCCGCCGCTGCCGCTGCCGCCTCCGAAACCACCTCCATGTCCACCGCTGCCTCCGTGACCACCGCCTCCATGTCCACCGCTGCCTCCTTGACTTCCATGGCCACCGCCTAAACCGCCGCCACCGCCGCTGCCACCGCCGAAACCACCGCCACCTCCGTGGCCTCCGCCACCGCCGCCACCTTGATTACCACCTCCATATCCTAGAAATTACAAATAACACTAGGTTTAGAAACACGGTATTACATTAAAATATTATTTATTACTTCTAGGTCAGAATCACATATTTTTTTCCATTATCTTCCTAAAACAGTTTGATCTATACTTATAATAAATTTATTATTTATATAATCAATAGTCAAATAACAATTTAATCAATAAATATAAAAGAATTAACATTACACAAATGAAACGTCAAATGTCAATAAGTAATGCGATTTTAATAACGATCAGGGATCGTTATTAAAATCGCATTAAAATCGATAAATATAATAATATAAATTAATTTTTTCCTTTATTTTTCTTCACAAAACATGACCGTATACACATAAAAAAATAAATTCAATCAACATTATAGGAACCTTTTTCAGTCAAGTGATTATGAGGAGCTGGTGTCTGTTATAGGTGTATTACAGATCACCAGGTTCCCACCCCATGAGCATACAAGGACAACACATCAATATATACGTTATACATATGTAAGTATAGATTATGATATGCTACATGATAGTTTAGTTTTCAGCAGAGTTGTAAATTTTGGTCAGGTTACCGCCAAAACTTAAGTCGCGTTAAATCTATACTAGTCTATAGACAAAAACCTCTTGGAAGAAACCTAATTTGATCAATTTGCATAGATATAATTTTTCGAATCCAAGAATATAAAAATCTTTGTTTTGAGTTTGTACATTTTTTCAAAATATGTGTAAGTGACAATTTTAAGTTTTATAAAAGAAACTTGTATTTTTTTGTGAATTGAATGTTAAATCAAAACAAGACTAAAATATTATAAACAAAACAATACCTGGTGCGGCGTGAGTGATTGCAATGAGCCCTAAGGCTATCGCTGTGACTACTGCTAGACGAGCCATGCTGATCTGTGCCCCAAGCTCCCTCGTACTAGCTTATATACAGACTCGCTTATGTCATGGACTTGAGCGAACCAATGTTTATTATACTCTTCACTTTTTGCCTCGATGTTTTTTATAATTATTATTAAGGTTCCGCGGAATTAAAATATCCTGATTTTATGCATCGAGATTGATATATACATGGACTAATAATAATGATTGCTGGCTGATCGTTAGTTCTGATAGTTTTTAGATTATAACTTGTAAAGTTATGGTCGAAACTTTTTTTTCGGCTTCAAGCTTTTGCTTGCGAATTTTAATTCGTGAATCGTGTTTGACGTGGCTGGTAATAACAGTAGTGTTGTGGCTTGGAATTTAGAAAAAAAAACTATTTGTTACAAAAAAAAAAACATCCTGGAAAATAAAGTGACTGTTTACCGGATTATCATCTTCCTGTCCTTGTTCCATATTATTTGGGATCGGTGCAACGAGATTTTTTCTTCTATTCTGTTCTGTCAGGCTATCATTAACTCCATTTTCTTTAATATCACTCCTTACACAATCAATCCATTTTTTCTTTGGCCTCCGTCTCTCTCTCTATCCATCCACATAAATATACTCATAACTCTTTTAGTAACATTTACTTAATTCCTCCTTTTTACATGACCATAGCAAGCGATTCCTTTTCAACTTTTTAGTCACCGGCACCATTTCCAAACTTCCTCTAATATATATTAATTTCTCACTTAATCCATTTCCATCACATTACACATCTATATCAACATTCTCATCTCTGCTACATGCAATCTTTTTTCATCCGTCTTTTCACAGCACATTAAAAACGAAATATTTTTTAAATTTGACACTGGCTAAAAATACAAATAGGGCGATAGATAAATAAAATAAAAAATCTTCTCTTGACATCTTTGACTTAACATACCTTCTGCCACTTTTAATTTTCTTGTTGATTTAGCCTTCCGTATTTCAACACTGTGATCAACACTTTCAGCGTCTTCAGAAGGTGAATTTTCATTTTTTGATGTTTCGGAACTTGGTGTAGACATTTTTTTTTAATTTGTTTGGTTTGATTTTACTAATTGTATGTTGTGTGCCAGAATTATATTTAAAATTTTAAGAGTTTTTATTAAAACGAAAACTGTATCTTTAGGAAAGTTTCTGTCAGATTAATGTCAATACATTTTTTTTTAATAATGTAGAAGAATCTTTTCAGTGTGTTCTTATTCTAAGAAGGTGTTACTCAATACGGTTTAAATAATTTCCAAGTTCTTATTGTAATTTGATGTTGGTTTCACACAGGCTTTTTAATAACACTGCTAATATGAGCAAAAATCTCAATTTATTTTCATGTTGTCGCAATCTGATAAAGATACCCGAGCAAACCAAAGATCTCATGGGTTTTCCTATTGGAAGTAAATCACTAACTAACTCCTTCTGGTCTGGGTAGAGCTAGAGGGAGTGTCAAACATTTACTGACTGAAACCCACTTGTGGTCCTTTTGCTTTCCAGGGCAGCAGTAAATCTTTAGAATAATCTAGTAGCACTGGAAGACAAAGCACTCAAGCTAAGTGCAGATTTTTGTATGAATATGGATAGATGCGGGTACCAAAAAATTGAGCGGGACTGAAGTGGAATTATTGAAGTGTTCGATCTTCCCTTCGAAATTCATACGCCAAAGGAACCTACCATCGTTTACGATGCTGTAAGTTAGTTAGTCAGCCCATTATGTCCCACTGCTGGGCGAAGGCCTCCCTCTCCCTTTTCCATACACGTCTGTCCTCGTCCATTGCAGGCCAGTCCCTCCGGTAGTTGTCCAGCTCATCTCTCCACCTTCACTTTGTTCTGCCGCGATGTCACCTTGCGTTTAATGGGACCAAATAAGTAGCTGTAGGTAAAATAATAAATATAATTGACTAGCTTTTGCCCGCGCTTCTTCGCTCCCGCTACTCTACACTACTTTACCCTACTATACCCTACTCTACCCTACCAAACCAAACTGTGTGTTTTATATATATATATATATATATATACGGACAATAGATGTTTTATATATATATATATATATATATAAAACATCTATTGTCCGTATCGCGGAACCCTTTAGCCAGATATTAATAATACATATGTATTTAATTCATTCGTTAACACATCGAAGTGGCCGAGAGTTTTTGTGTAGAGCAGTCGATCAATATACCTATTCTACAAAGTAGTACATAGTAAATACTTTGTTCACGTCGGTAATGTGCGGTTAAGGTATGGCGTCCTCTGCAAGATATACGTAACTTGTCTTTGGCTTTTTGGGACAGGGCAAAATTTGTTTTTGGCAAAAATTACTTCAAAACTATTATTTATTACGATACTCCTGCCCGATATGTAGTGGCCAGATTTTATAGAAATTGTTATGGCCAATGTTATGGCCAAGTAAAATTGGCCAGATCGTTTTATATGTCAAAAGACCATCTGAGACACTAATCTGCACGGTTCTCATATGATTTGACCATTACATGTGTTTGATCTTTACTGTATGGACTTTAAAAGAGACCTTGACCCCTGAGTTTGTTTCGGTGTTTCTTCTCAGGGTTGTCAGCTAGGAAACACCGGCCTCATCTAGTTTAAACGGACTGAAAACAAAATTGACGTGTAAAAGTGTTTTTTTTTTTTTAACCTATTTGCAAAATAAAGATTATTTATCAGTT
Source organism: Mythimna albipuncta (assembly GCA_929112965.1). Lineage (NCBI taxonomy): Eukaryota > Metazoa > Arthropoda > Insecta > Lepidoptera > Noctuidae > Mythimna > Mythimna albipuncta. Next base: position 4,341,047 of record OV815959.1, on the reverse strand, counting down.
ATCAATGTTAAAGTTTGACGATATTTCAATCTTCAAAAAATCTTATATAAATGATATGGTCAAACGAGGATTGACATATCATCAAATGTTAACGTTTAATCGATCTGGTCAGTTTTAGTTGGCCATATCACGAAGTGGTCAATTTTTAAGATCTGATCACGACATAATTCTATTCTCGGCATCCTCCGAATTACGTTCGAAGAAATATCGACCTAACCACAGTTTTAATTAAATGTGTAGATTCCAGTTTTCTATTTGTTGATATTATTATTTCTAGAATTAGCAAAGAAGAGCATCATAGATTTTAATCGATTCAAGAACTATGATCTCAGATTTGAATACATAATCTGATAGATGTACCTATTCTAACAAAATTAAATGATTTTTATTTTTATTTGTTGGTTCGGCTACAAGCATTAACCTTTTGAATGTCTTGTGTTACACAGTTCGACATAAGCAATTGTCTTTCTATTGTGTCTCTAATTACGACATTCAAAGAGTTAATTAATTACTTAAGTCTTAGGTCACTAGCACAGAAGCTTCTCACAATACTACATAAAAACTGATCTGATCTTCATAAGCAAAAATATCACAGTTTTTACTCCGGTCATCAGCATCAGAATAATTTAATTTGTAAACTTACATAGGTCAGATTACAACATACAGTGTGAGGTGTTAAAGATAGGTAGATAATCTTGCTTTGTCCAGAAACGTACAAATACATATTATTAACATTGTTAGTTTTCAATAAACTTCTGAGATTATTATAAACCACAAAAAAGATGAAAGAGGTTAGAAACGAAATACTTTCCAATTTGTACTACAATGAGTGTCGCCGCTTGTCTCACACCCATTAACCTTTTGAATGTCTTATGTTACACAGTTCGACATAAGCAATTGTCTTTCTATTGTGTCTCTAATTACGACATTCAAAGAGTTAATTAATTACTTAAGTCTTAGGTCACTAGCACAGAAGCTTCTCACAATACTACATAAAAACTGATCTGATCTTCATAAGCAAAAATATCACAGTTTTTACTCCGGTCATCAGCATCAGAATAATTTAATTTGTAAACTTACATAGGTCAGATTACAACATACAGTGTGAGGTGTTAAAGATAGGTAGATAATCTTGCTTTGTCCAGAAACGTACAAATACATATTATTAACATTGTTAGTTTTCAATAAACTTCTGAGATTATTATAAACCACAAAAAAGATGAAAGAGGTTAGAAACGAAATACTTTCCAATTTGTACTACAATGAGTGTCGCCGCTTGTCTCACACCCATTAACCTTTTGAATGTCTTATGTTACACAGTTCGACATAAGCAATTGTCTTTCTATTGTGTCTCTAATTACGGCATTCAAAGAGTTAACTCCATTACAGGCAATAAGCCAATACGAACGCGCATTACGCAACTAACAGCCCACGCACACTTAGATCGCAAGTCAGCTATTGGTAGTTGAACTATGAGCATTGCCCTACTTTGCATGCTTGCCCCGCCCACAAGGCCATTCTAACCTCTTTCATCTTTTCTGTGATGTAAACTTTCACATCATTAATAATTTCTATAATAGATAGGCTCTCGTTTAACCACTATCTCACCTGATGTTAGGCAATGATGTGGCCGACGATGGAACACGCTTGCCTAGAAGCAATCTATTCACTCTTGACTTAAAGACCCCTAGGTTCCAGGACCCAGTTCAGTCATCAGTTTTAATATCAAGTAAGTGTTGAGTGTAAACTATAGCATAGCTAGACTAGGATCACAAGCTTAATTCAATATCTCCTTGTACATAGATACCTGGAAATCTTTTTTATTCAGTAAGCGGCGAACTGATAAGGAAATATTATTATTTTTGTTGTTGTTTTGGTTCTACGAATCGGTTTATGGACCGCGCACTTTGTTCGAGTGGTTCTTTCCCTGAATGTGGCTCAGTCGGCTTCGGATGTCGATGCTGGCTGTTCGCGTTACTGGTGAGTTTCATTTCAAGTTCGGTACAGGTTTTAGCCCTTACTAGGGATCCTTCGCAAGGGTGTTAGAAATCAATGAAATCCTAAGTTATTCGCTACTATAATACGGATGTATTATATGCTCAACGGCGTGCAATTTGACATACATTTTCACTGTTAATCGCTTTTACGCGATTATGTCGATTTGCATATTTTTCATTTGATGAATAAATAATCACTAGGTATACGCCCCTACTTTTTAATTAGTACACAAAAAAATGGGGATGTATCTGTACCCGTTACTGATCATATTTTTGTATTCAAAAGTTTAAAAAACCGAAATCCTAAAATTGACCACGAAAAGGTAAATTCATCATAGATTCAATCATGCATAACAATTGCTAGTAGAAAATACTGCGGGCAGTGTTTTTCCATTTTAATCGTCATTTATTCATTAATAATCAATAGCCTGCACAATATTTCCATAAATTGAGTGACATTTTGGGACATAAACCAACGCTAATAAATTTGCTGTTTATGAATATTATTTATTAAGACTTTACTTAAATAATAACAAGGGCTTTTCTAATAAGCCCTTTAAGTATTTGTACTAATTAAAAATTAGTGGTGTATATATTGAATGTCGATGGATAGGGGACGCACAGGAACGTTCGATGTGGCGACGCTTGGGGGAGGCCTATGTCCAACAGTGGACGTGTATCGGCTGAAATGATGATGAATGTAAAATTGAATTATTAAATGTTGATTTAAATAATTGAACTATTCAGTGATACAACTAAATTAGATTGCTTACATTAATTTAAATTAAAAGAGGAATGCAATAAAAAAAATCAAATCAAATGTCTTTAACTTTTACATGTTTGGGATTGATAGGCCAAGATAGTTTTCTTACGATAGGATAGGAGAGTGGATAAGGACCCTCTAAAACCTTCCTCACTAATCACTCTGTCTAATAAAGAAATCTGCAGTTTAATGTGTTTATACCGACAGATTTAGTGGGAACTTTATTTTATGTGTGTGTGATCTAGGGTATAGCAATGTTCTCATTTTTACAGGTGTTCGAATAATAGAAGAATTAGAAATACAAAAGCTGCGGGATTGTTTGAAAGAGTTCCCGCGGCCCTGGCTAAGGGCAGCTGAAGAAACACAGGTGGATTTAGTCAGTAAAGGTCTTTTTTTATGCTGAGAAAAAATCATACAATGACATCCCCCGTTGTTGGGCGGAGCAGGAGATAGTGTCAGACTCTTACTGACTAAAAGACCCACCCCGTTCCTTCTAGCCTTCATACCGGGTCTCGAGCGCCCTTTCGGATAACCCTGGCCCCAGTAGGCTTCGACCCAGTCAGTTAAGGTCTGAACTCTTCACCCAGAGTGGGAATAGTTATTACACTCAATTTGTTTAGATACTTTATTAAATGTAAACAATCTGTAAATGTCTTATAAACAAAAACTAAAAAATATCTAAAAATGTTTACCATTATTAATATACAAACAAAGATTATTTAAATTTAGTTATTTACCGAAACCGGTGTTAGGTAATTAACTAAAAAAAAATCGTATCAAAGACACAAATATGTATTTTATACGATTTTTTTAAGGAAGACATTAAGTTTGTATACGTTAAGTTAATTAGGTACCTATACAAATAGAGTGTAGACGATTTCCCAGCAAAAAAATAATAAAAAAATTGTTAAGGAATATATTAATTAAGTTTTGTTAGTACGAGTTTTGGGTGGTTACTTAGTACAGAAATTGTCGATTTATTTTATTTTTTCATAAATAAATCTAAATTATTTTTGTTTTATATTTTAGGTAAGTTGCAAACTCTGTTAGAAAATTTTGGAAACTATAGTTTTCCAAAGTATGTGTAGATGACTAAAAGGGTCTTAGGTCTTTGAATAAACTAATATTTAATTTCAATTATTAACATTTGTGCTTTTTAACAACTTTATTAACAAGCTTTCTTATCAGTCAGTTAAGTATGAGTTTTGGATGTTTATTTTGTTTTCGGCTTCATAAACCGACCAGTAGCCTGATTCACGTAAAATCAGACAAGCCAAATATCGTTGAAGTTTTATAGTCGTTCGATCTAAGTCCTATCCAAAAGCGGTATTCACGTGTTCCTTAATCGGGATTGGATAGAACGATAACTCAATTTTCTCGAAACAACGCTCTATCGACGATTTATTTCCAGTTACATTAATAAGTATTCTACCACGATAATGAAATACAGTTTTTTTTTTAAATCTATTATTCGACTATAGTTATCGGCACGGATCTTGAGCGCTGGTTTCAAGTTGCGCAGAAGTCAAATATTCTGTCCTCTTTAGTGGTCCGACGTGAGACGCGGGGGCGCGTCATATACGTCACTCGGTATTCGTTCCCTGCGTTTGCTGCGTGTATCTCTAACAGCGACGACGATTGGCTCGCCAATGTATGAAATGCGCAAAGCGATCCCCACTCTGACGCCGAGCGCTCAAGGTCCTTGCCGATAACCATAAACGACTTTAAAATCGGTGTCGTCCAACTCGACTGATGGATGTGTATACGGAAATGGTCTAAACGACTAAATCGCTCCGATATCGTTACGGTTTTGATTACGTGAATCAGGCTAGAGACCATTTTGATAAATTTTCGTGGGCTTTAAAGCTGAGGCCTCCAGTAATGTACCATGTGCAATATTGTAGTGCAAGTAGCTTCCTTGTCACAAGTTATTTTATTTTTATTTTGCAATGATTGTCACATTTTCAATCTGTCTTAATTTGTGCTATTCAAGAAAGGTACGAGTACACTGTACGAGTAGTAGGTACAACAAATGGTTATTAATTATCTAACCATCAAATATATAATTTAGAACCTAAAATAAGATAATTGCCGTACACATATTTTCTTCAATAGCAGAAGTTAACAAATATAGAAAGTTTCACTATGTATCTACATATATATCTAACATCGCTCATGACTGTACCTATTTTTGTTTAGAGAAAATCTTGCAAATGTATATTGAAACAGTTATTCCTAATCGATTGAGCTGAAATTTGGTAAAGTATACCAAATTTCAGCTCAGAGGGACTTTAAACTCTGTTCCGTGCTTCAAATTGGTGACCCCAACGTGATGAAAGCAGCAACCAGCAAACCTCCGTTGAAAAACAAAAATATCTGGTCTCTTACACTCATTTTTCCAAAAATCCCCACTGAGATAAATAAAAACTTAACTAGTCGGGATTTCTGAAAAAAAAAAAGTAACACCCCACAGCACACTCATCCCTACGGGTGAAATTTGTCGGTGGGGATTTCTGGAATAAACCCTTTGGATTGGTCTTGGTAAGTACTCGTACCCTGCGCGATAAAATTTTTAAATGAAAAAAACAAAATGATTTTCATTTAAAATTTAGTAATAGTTAGCTTCAGACTTTAAATGAGTGTTTGAATGTTCAAAAATGTAAGTACTTAAATAAGTAAACAAATAGAGAACTAGGTATCTCGGTATCGAAGTCTATGTACATAATTATATAGTGTTCAATTGACATTCACAGATTGTCTACGTATGTTTTAAACTCGAAAACTTCTTTAACCATTAAAAACAAATATTTAGGATAGTCATAACACACTCTTCACATTTCTGAAAAAAACAGACTTGACTTGACTTGCTAATGTCATCTCTATACTTTATATAGAGTCTGTCTAATAAGTTAAACGACTTGGGTAAATATTAGGATTTAATGAAATCTGATGTAGTCAACACGGGTTCAATAATCAAGGTTGATTAAGAGATAGAGATCATTGTTTACTAACAGAAGAACCTTATGAAATGTATCGAATATAAGTATTTTTTAAATGATTAAATATTATACAAAATTTCCAAGTCGGTTGACTTATTAGACAGACTATATGGGTATTAATATTGTACAGATGTAAAGTTTTTTTTTTTGTAGGTAATCTCTGGAAGTAGTGGTCCGATTGGTTTACCAATCAACATCAAATAAAAATAAATCAATAAAATCAATATCAAATTAAATATTTTCACCGATAGAAAGCTGCTTTTTTCCGAGTTACATAGGCTATATTTTAAGAACGCGGGCGACGCCGGGAGCAAAAGCTAGTCTTGTAATACAGTGGTCTATATTTTTACCAAATGTTCCCTGCAGTTTTGACTCTGCTCCCATGAGTCGTACCGTGATGTTATTAGCCTATAGACTTTCTCGATATATGGGCTATCCAATTCTAAAATAATATACATATACAAGTGCTAATGTTTGTATGTATGTATGTACGGCTGTTTGTTACTTGTACAGGACATTATGATTTTGTGAATTTTTGAATGTATATATGGACGCTCATGCGCGACCGTAGTGTGTTGCACCATTTAACTATAACGATAACTAAACCATAACCAGCCGTGAAACGGCCGCCTAGTGGTCAATTCGGCGATTTGACAACTGTTAACGGCTTTGGTATGGTTATAGTTAAATGGTGCAACTCACCCTAAGTTTCAATATTATTTAAGTGTGATTTTTGTGTTCAACATAATATTATGACTTGTTAGTTTCATAAGAGATCACCCACTGTATCCAAGTTGATTTAGTATTTTAGATGTTAATTTTGCCTAACATTGATGTTTGGAACTTAAGAAAATCCTTACAATCAATATTGTAAACTTTGTCATGATTGAAACTATCACCAGGAACCGTGCTCGACCTTTCGAAACCTGTCTGAGTTCTGTCAAGAAATAGACGTTTTTGATTGGTCAACCAGAATCGGGCCTCACCCAAGTATAATTTGATTAGTAGAGACATTTATTGTAAAAGTTCGGCACTACCACTACTTGTGCCTAGGAGAAAGGGCCGCCTGTTCTCGTTCCAGATCTTGTATTTATAACAAGTTAGTTAAAACTCTGCCCGTTGCAGTACTTAGTGTTCAGTAATTTAGTGTTCCTAGCCGAGAACTGTTTTCAGTGCTTGAAAGTATATAAATGTATTTTTAAACTTTAAATAACTAGTTATAATAACTTTTAGTGTTTAAAAACTATGATAAATTAGTAATATAAAACTGTAAACCTGTGAACTAAACTATTAAAGTGTGAATAAAACCAACTAAAAGTGTATGAACAGTTTCATCATCATCATCATCATATCAGTCGAAAGACGTCCACTGTTGGACATAGGCCTCCCCCAAGCGTCGCCACAACGACCGGTCCTGTGCATCACGCATTCATGAATAGTTTATTTGAAAATAAATAGTGTCAATTTTTGTCTCTTATTCTTTTTAATTACAAACTAGTACCTACTGAGTCTCCTCCAAACCAGCACACTTAAGGTTGGAATATGATCTACTGGAAAGATTTCGATGAAACTTGGTACACGGGTAGACCATGGGATATTTTTTTTCTATTAATTTTTTAAACTATCAGCTGGTAATATTATAAAGAATAGAATAGAATAGATATATAAAGCTGAAGTTATAATACAATTTTATACATATAGATGGATAATACGCTAAAATTATATTATATTCTCCATGATCAAATTTAAGTCATGATGGCCAATCTAAGCGGAGCCAAGTATACAGGTAAAGGTTCACAAGTGCATGCGCAAACAGGTACACTTTGTATTCATTTCCTCTAACAGTCCGATAAGGTGGTAATCCGGCACGACCAGAGAGAGATCAAGCATAGTACCACCGGCTTAGTGTGCTTTCTAAGACACGGGTGACTACAATCAGCCCCTCTAGCCAAGTAACAACCGTTCAACGTCATCTCAATGCTCAGAATCGGAAGCGTAGCCAACTAGAGGCAACCGACACAAGATAATAGAAACTGTTGTAACTTGGCTAGGACGGCAGGAGTCAAAAGTGCAGTAGCACGCTAAAGTGTCCAAAAATTCTTTCAGATTCAGATTCAGATTTATTTATTTGCATAGACATGTGTAGATAATATACATGCATGTTTTGTAACACCTATGATGCTTATTATAGGTGTTACAAAATATTTTTTTGCTCAACATGTTTGACTATGGCTGGTGTGGAAATTAAGTCGAAAGACAATAAGATTTTAAAAGTGTAGTAGAAATTCTTTGGTCCAAAACTAGTATGTTCATTAATAGATTCTATGTTACAAATTAAATTAGCAATGAACCCTCCTCTATAAAGAAATCTACAGTTTAGCATGACACTAGCATGGAATTTCTTGCCGGTTCTTTTCCATAGGAAACGACCAATTGAAAAAGTGTGCCTGTTGTTCTAGAGGTCAGTGGCCCTGACTATAGCAGCCAAAGGATTCCCATAGCCCCGGTATGAAGGCTAGAAGGAACGGAGTGGGTCTTTTAGTCAGTAAGAGTCTGACACTATCTTCCGCTCCGCCCAAGGGCGGGGGATGTCGATGCATGATTTTTTCCGACCATAAAAAAAAAACCAGGACAAATTTTAGTAGGATGAGCATGACCATTTGTTCTGTGTTTGGGTGTAATTTATGAATCTATAATGTGTATGTATTTATTAGAAATATATAAGTAGCTGTATGTTTATCAGTTGTCCATGTAGGCTTATGTGAAATAAATATATTTTTTAATTAGCATAGTAGAGTGTAACTGCACTTTTGACCCCTGAGTGTAAAACCAGTCTTTTAAACTTCGACCTGCTCCTAAATACATATTTTCCAATGAGAAAACCCAATACCACTTTTTGTCTTACCCAGGAATCGAATCCACGCTCAGCAGTCGTGCTGGCGCCTATAAAACCAACAAGGCCCTTAAATATTTATTTACTATATTTTTTATGTACCATCGCGGTCAAATGACAATGATGAGAAATCTGCCTGATCACTTGGCGCGGCGCCAAAACCTTTGAAGTTTTCATTTCGAGTGAAAGTAAAAATGAACTTAGCGGTGATCAGGCGGATATGTATTTGATGGTACAATAGTGTCAATAGGTGACTAACTTATTTTATTTAATTTTATTCTATTAAATTGTAACTTTATGTTAAATTTTATACTAGCATTTCAAGGTCATATATTATATTTCCTGTAATAATTAAGATTGATCCGGAAGTATGTTGTGTTTGTGATGCGGCTGAACTTAATTAAAATAAATAAATAATAATAAACCCGTTATTGTGAACTAAATCCTTAATGAAGTCTTTTAGTCCAATTATAATTTAGGTGTCTTCAAGCCTAGAGTGAATAGGCTCTAATGCGCCTCACCATCAACGATTGCATCACTGCTTACTATTAGGTGGGATTGCAGTCAAGCACTGGTTTTTATTAATTAAAAAAAAAAGTAATGTAGTTATTGAGTTTAGATATAATTCCGGCTGTATTCTATTCTAGAGGTATACGAAACAAGGTGTGAAGTCCCATTTATAACTCCGTTGAAAAGGCTGTTTCATTATTAACCAGCAAAGTACTTGAATATTTTTTGGCTCAATATATTAATTTTAATAAACCAATAATTCAATATATTTATTTTAATTTTGCCAATGTATTCAAGTACTTTGCTGAAGTCCTTTACTGTCCAGACCGCGTCTATGGAATGCATTGCTTAAAGAAATAAAACGAGCGCAAACACTGCCCGTATTTAAAAAGCTTGTGAAGGATCATTATTATTAAGTATTTAATAAGTTTTGATTTCTAAAAGTAATCAGTATTTGCACCTAGTGCAACCCCATTTTGCGTCCAGAACCTCAAGTCGAGCCGATGATCAATCATTGACACTCCATTGCAAGAAATGGCATAGAATGGTTATCCCGTACATAATGACAAAATAATGAATATCTGACGTATGCGGTAATCTGCAAAAATTTTGACAGTTCCTTTGATCAGTGCCCTACCATTACGACGTCATTGCGCAATTAGTGCCTTTAATAAACCCGATATTGTCATTCTATCACAATTCTATTACAAGACCATTGACCGATCAATGATCGATCATTATGAATTACCATTGCAAACTTTTAGCACAATGACAGTGGGATTGTGTTGGAATGACGAATTTATAAAAATAGCAGACTTAGTCCCGGCAATCTCTATTCATTCTAAGTTGCCTGGAAGAAATCGCTTAGTGTGATAAGGCCGCCAATTGAGTGCTTTTATTATATGGTTTCGTTTTGTAAAGATCTGAATAAGTTAAAATCTAATAAAAAAATACATAATTACAACCACTATCACAGTCTAAATCTGTGAGTGATGTTCATGACGACCTTCTAAATATTAAATGTAAATAATTTCTATAAACATATTGTTGGTGTGCTTTATTAATAAAATAAACTTTAAAGATGGTGATTGCAGTTCATTAGTTATTATTAAACTTGTTAGTTTCAGGGCCAACACGACTGCTATTCTAGTTGGAATGTTTGTATCAGGTGTTTTACAGGTGTTAGGCGATCACTCCATCTTCACTCTTGAAACACAAATCAAAATTGCATTACACAAATTGAAGTATATTAATAACTATCTTTTCCCGCGATTTCGCCCGTGTAAAAAAATATATAACCTATGTCACTCAGGAATAAAGCAGCTTTCTGTGGATGAAATTATTTTAGTAGAAGGACCAATACTTTCAGAGATTACCTACCTCCTACAACAAAAAAAAAAACTTTATCTTTTTATAATATTAGTGTAGATATTATTCTACAATTCAAATAAAGTAAAAAAGTAACTATAAACCACATTGACGCATAATTGGAAGGTATTGTTACGGTCTTAAAACAATATTAATGTTTTAGGTCATATTCATATTTTTGATAGTATTGAGTGCTATTTGAATAATACTCGTAGCACCCAAATTCCGATCCATGATGACTAAAGAATGGTGTTTCGGTACCGCCAATAGAATTTGTAGCAACCTAGGCTGCCTGAGATAGGTTAATAAAAAAACGGGCAAAAATCACTCCCCACATTACGTGTAAAGAAGGTACAATAATAAAAATTTTTTTTTCCACTTTTTATATTACCAATTTGTCGGCGTGACTGATGTGCATATTGGTACCAAATTTCAGCGTTCTAGTGCTAACAGTCACTGAGATTATCCGCGGACGGACGGACAGGCAGACATGGCGAAACTATAAGGGTTCTTAGTTGACTACGGAACCCTAGCCTGATTTTTAGGTGAGAGTAGTGTAGCTATCGGTTATCGTTTGGTAATCGAGTAGGGGCCTCCAATCGATCGCGCGCCCCTGAGCATGTGCCCAGTGTGCCCAGCGGAGAAGAGGTGCCTAAGTATCAGTCAATATCCTTTCGATAAGTCGTTCTTAAAATCCAAAACAGAAAGCCCAAGTCAAACGTTTAAACAAAATGTACATATATCTATCGATGTACTCAACCAATTGCGATGAAACAAAGCCTAAGTAATACATCAAGGTACACACAATTTCTATGAATTTAAGTTATCTACATCAATTTTGTACATTCTACGTGATGTCGCACAACTAAATACTTCTACAGATTTATTATATAAATGATAAAATAATCTAATGCAATTTAAATTAATTTAATTTTGTTATTGACCTTTCAATTTTATGTAATTTTGTAATACCTGTACGTATGATTTTGTAACTGAAATGAGTCTTTGATACTTGAAATATATAAATAAATAAAAAAAAATTATATGTATAGATTATGGAATACAAAATATACATACTTAAATACAATTATGTACTTAGTCCTTAATTTTAGATTTTATAGTAGGTATCCTTGCTATGGTCTGTCACGCTCGAAAGATAACATTGCAAGATATGTTTTGACGCTTAAGGACAATTAAAAGGCATTTATACAGCAGTAATTACAAAATTGAAAACTCATTTATAGATACTGATCATGTTAAAAAACTAAGGTGACTTAGAGAACACATTATTTACTTTATAAGGTATTTTTAGGTTAATTATAATTACTTACAGTGGTTTCTCAATTATGTTTTTTTTTTGTTTTTAGGGTTCCGTGCCTCAAAAGTAAAAAATGGAACCCTTACAGGATGTCCGTTTGTCTGTCTGTCAAGAGCTTTATCTCGAGAACGCGTGATACCTCAGGTTGAAATTAAAACTATATACTCAGGTCTGCGGTCCCTCAAATCTGAGGTAACGAAAAAATTATGGCGGTAAGTCCCCTCTTTAAGGTGTGGCTGGAAAGACCTCATAGCGGCTTTACCTTCCGCATGACGCAGGTCCTCACCGGACATGGCAAGTTCGGGAGGTTCCTATTTCGGATTAAAGCGGAAGTGACGCCCGGGTGTCGCCACTGTGTGGAACGCCCGGAAGACACGGTGGAACACACAGTTGAGGTGTGCCCTGCTTGGGCGGAGCATCGCCGTGCCCTCGTGGGGGCGATCGGCGGCGGAGACCTCTCGCGCCGGGCCTTGGTTGAGGCCATGGTCAGGAGCGAGGAGGAGTGGCAGGCGGTCGCCGACTTCTGCGAAGCAGTATTGCTCGCTAAGGAGGAGGCCGACCGCATCAGGCAACGGCGCTCTCGCCGCCGCCGGGATTCCGATTCCGATTTCCAGTCATCGTAGGCGCGGGCTTGCGGATAGTAAGCAATGGGTAGCTCGCTGTTCGACCGTCCGGCAACTGTCCGGACCAAGCCCAAGTCGTCGACGGCGCGCACTGTTCCCGCGCGCCTCAAGGAGTTATCAGCAACAGCAGGGGTCCAGCCGGTTCGAAGCCAACTGGGGTCATGGTTATCCGAAAGGAAACTCGCGCCCCGGTATGAAGACTTGAAGGAACGGGGTGGGTTTTTAGTCAGTTAGAGTCTGACACTATATCCCGCTCCGCCCAAGAGCAGGGGTTGTCATTGGATGATTATCCCCACCAAAAAAAAAGTTAACCAAAAAAATCATTGCTTACCATCAGGTGAGATTGTGGTCAAACACGAGCCTACCCAATATAAAAAAAATAAATAAAAAAAAAAACAAAAAAAAAATCATAGGGTACTACTTCTCGTTGACCTACAATCCAAAAGTATGACATGAAGCAAGGTTTGGAAAAAATCTGAAAACTGTAAATTTGTAGATACGTCATAAAACAAAAAAGTTAAGCGTTTAGGAGAAACCTTAACTCAATTCGGGAATTAAACAGTTTTCATAGGTAAGTTTATACGGAACCCTTAGAGCGCGACTCTGACTCGCACTCGCTCGGTTATATTTACTCACAGTGTTTACTCAATTATGTTCTTTTTTTGTTTTGTAACTAACTAAAGTTACTAAGTATTTAGTTAAGTATAAGATGAGAACTTCGAGTCTTTGTGTTGGAACGTTTGTAAAGTCATTGCGTTACTTTTTGTTATTTTTTAATTAATTGTAATTTTTTGTTTCAGTACCTACTTTGGGTTGTAAGTAAGATGTCAAATACAGTCAATTCTTAAAAAAGTTAGTTTTCAATCATTTAATATTGTAATCATTTAATATTGTGTCCATTTCATAATATAATAGTATTCCATTTCAGGAGAGGTTACCGCTTACCGGGAGGCCTCCTTCAACGTTGGCTGATGACTTGTGGAGGATATCTCGAAGGCTTTAGATAGGGTCTGGCACGATAGCCTTATTGCTAAGCTTCCTGCCTTCGATCTACCCACTGGTTTGTGTGATTAGATTGCAGTTTTCTTGAGGATTCGATCGATCGACCCACGAGCTTGTGGGTCACAGATCCAGTAATACCGAGAGGCTATGGTTGAACGCTTGAACTCGTCCTTTAAGGCGGTCTTCGATTTTGGCGATGCCAATCTGGTCAAGTTCAATAGAACTAAAACCCAGGCGTGTCTTTTTTCCGCTAAACGGAGCCATTTCCACCCGGCCCCATCTTTCCGAGGTATGACCGTGCCGTGCCTTGAGCTTCTTGGAGTTACGTTATTGTTTACTCTCAATTTCAGCTCATACATTGAGGCAAAGGCTCAACTGGTTACCAAAAAATTGAGGATCTCAGCAAATGTGAGACGGTATTTCACACCAGAATAGCTGCTCAATCTGTTATCAAGCACAAGTTCGATCGCGTATGGAGTACTGTTCTCATCTTTGGGATGGGTTTGCCAAATACTAGCTTAATGCGCTGGAGTCGATTGAGAAGCGAGCCAAGAAAATCATCGGCAATGATGCACTTGCAGAGTCGAAGCTCCAAAACCTTGGGTATCGCCGCCGAGTTGTTAGCCAGGCGGTTTTCTATCGTTTACATTTCGAGGAGTGTGCACTGGAATTGCACAATCTAATTCCGCCAAGTCCGTTCCATCATCGGACCTCAAGACGTACAGCGTTGCGCTACTGGTACGTAGTAAATATCCCACCCATACGCACAAAGCGTTTTGGGAACACATTTGTTGTGCGTACCTACCGTAGCCAAGGAGTGGGATTCCCTGCCGAATTCTGTGTTTTCTGATAGCTCTATAACTTAGGGGTCTTTAAGTCAAGAGTATAGGTTACTTCTAATAATAGGTTACTTCTAGGCAAGCGTGCCCCATCATCGACGATATCATCGCTTACCATCAGGTGAGATGGTGATCAAATGCCGGAAGACAGGCACCGGAACTCCGTATATAATCAATGTATCTTAGCCGTGTTTGGGCTTATTAGAATTTTAATGAGATGCACTTTGGCTACAAGGTACTCTCAAACTGATGGAATGATGGAGCCAGAAAGCCAAAAGCGAACATTGGAACTTTATAATAAAACAATGTATCCTAGCAGTGTTTAGGTTAATTGTAATTGTCATGTGAAATAGGCCTTGCTCTTTGTGTATCACAAAAAAAAAGTTTGAAATAAAATTTAAAAAAACCGTCTTCATTTCATAGTTTTAAGTTGTAAAAAGTATTGTAAATCCCATGCGGAGTCTGCATAGGATTTTCAGTAAGATAAAAAAATATGATTCTTACAGAACTCTCTACGCACGATTCCGACTCGCACTTGGCCAGTTTCTTATTATAGCCTTAAATAGGATACTAGACGCGTGTGTGACGCACGCCTTATCAAATGTTTATTTTGCAGAATAAAATTAAAGTGTACCATCGCATTGACGAGAACAAAAATAAAGGTTCATCGTATTGATTAAGTCAAGTGTGATAAATCAAACACTTCAGGATAAATGGTATAAATATTTTATTCACTTTGATCAACACAATTTCATACTTACCGTTCTATTAACAATCATTTACAAATTGATTTTCATTTTAACAATTATGATATATTTATGCAAAACAAATGCATAAAGTCTAATATTATAAATTATTACTAAATGTCTCAACGAATGCCTAAAGTTCATGTAACTACTAGCGCCATCTATCGATTATCATTGAAAGTTGAATGATTTATGAATATTTCTTTAAAAATCATTACACAAGTAATACCGCCTACAAGTAACGCCTAGGTCAACCCGTCAGGCTTAATTACTATAATTATTTCACCGGGACACCATGGCGGCGCGACCAGTCGCCGCTACCAACAAAATGTATGCAGCTCTATATAGAGAGTTGATAATCTGCAATCCTTAACGCTAGTAGAAAACTTCAAATGTACGGGAATGACATCAGCTCAACGCTCAGTCACGTGGTCAGAACATAAGAATAGGGGGGTGGCCAACTCGAAGCGTTTGACGCAGAGAAATGGTTGTAACTTGGCTAGAGGGGTTAGCGCCCGTTTGGTTGCGCAACCAATATGGAGGTGCAACCAGTTCGGACGTGTGGCGACTCTGGTGTCTGTCTGTATGGTGTCTAGTTTGGTAACATAAGGCTACGCGGCGCGCCCAGTTGCGCTGCCATGGTGTCTCGATAAAATTGTATGAAGGCAGTCTTGGCCGCCCACTAGACCGGCGGCTAAAAAAATAAAAATAAAATAAAATCATTAACCATGTCTCACTCTACACTCCAACCTATACTCATCAGAAAATTCTCCAAGCCATTTGACCCGGTTAGTTTGGTGAGCGGCACACCTGTACACTTTAATTTATGCCAGAGAATATCATATCCAACCCGGTCAAAAGCCTTGAGAGATCAAGAAAGGCTGCATACACCTGACAATCTGCTTGAGAGACATAACTGCGCATTCTGTCGAAAGTTCTGCCCCCCTAGCCAAGTTACAACCGTTTCGTTTGCGCCGAACGCTTCGAGTTGACCTTGCCGCCAATTCTTTTGTTCTGACCACGTGACTGAGCGTTAAGATGACGTCATTCCCGTACATTTGAAGTTTTCCACAAGCGTTAACTATTGCAGATTAGCAACTTGGCTAGGGGTGCTGGTCTGAAACCGAACTGTGCGTCGTTTAAATTTAGGTGTTTCTTAAGTTGTCTCTCAAGCAGCCCATCAAGCACCTTAGCTGTGTTTGTAGCCAATGATATGGGGCGGTATTGCACTTATTAGAAAAGCTAACGATTAGAAGAGCTAAAGGTCAGCGCTAGCAAGAAGAGGTAATTAAAAGACACCGACAGAGTTAGTTACTTTTACTTGTTTGTTGCAACCAAATGGATTAACTACACTTAATTAGCTCAATCCAGTTTTTTTCTACTGACTTAATTTTCAAATTAAAATATCGCTCAAATTAAATGTAGAGCTCGAAATTACCAACCAAACCATTGAACTTAATAATATAAATTTCATATTATGAATACTGTATTATTCATAATATGAAAAATGCCGACAAGGCAAACGTTCTTCTGCTATATAGGAGGTGGGAGTAGGAGGGTAAAAACTAGTCTACGATCTATTTTCAGACCTAAGTACCAAATATTATAGTAAAAAAATAATGAAATTTGGTCAAGCCATTTTGGAGGAACTCGATAAGAAACTACACCTACCACCTACGGCTATCTGGATAGAAAAGAAAGAAAGAAAAAAAAAACGTTAATTTGGCACAAGTCACACACAAGATAACAATATAGAAACTTAACTACTTAATCTTAAGTTATATCAACATTGTGTGTCTCACGGCTGCGGCAAATAGGTCCAGCATTTTGCCAGGCCATTATGTAGCAGTTGCCTGGCGCTGGCTATCAACCAGACTAGTACTATAGTTTAGGTGTCTTCAAGGTAAGAGTGAATAGGCTCTGAATAAGCTAGTGCGTCTCACCATCAACGACTGCATCACTGCTAACCATCAGGCGGGATCGCAGTCAAGCACTAGTTTATTATTATAAAAATAAATCCTTATTATGAGTCTACGAGTCTGCAGATGCAAATCAGTAGACTCTCTTAGTCAGTAGACTTAATAGCTCTTTCGTTGTGCTTTGGTTGTGCATGCTGGGCAGGAAAGGAAATGACGCATATCTTATGAAGGGGCTCCACACTGGTACTGTTTTTGCGATTGATCAAGGATACACCCTATTTGGCCAGAACGTTTCTGTAGAGGCCAACTTAAGTCTGTAATCGGATCAGAGATTTCCAGATTCCACTGCAGTTCGTGTTCAGGTGGTAGATGATCTGCCAAAGAGATGAATTTTGGAGGAGTGGGATATCACCATCCAAGTTGATAATCTGCAATCGTTAACGCTAGTCGAAAAGTAATCAAATGTCTGGGAATGACATCATCTCAACGTTAATTCACGTGGTCGGAACAAACGAATAGAAAATTCGTAGCCAAGTTCGCACCGTTCAAAATGATAGAATGAATTTCTACAATGTTTAACGCTACATTCTTTGATAAACAAACGCTACATTGTAGAACGAGCGGCCGACTCAGGCGCGTCAACATGGCTACCCACTTATCGTTTTCTACAATGCTGACACCGAAGCGTTACCGATTGGAGAACAGAATTCGACACGATACGGTTGTAACTTGGCTAGGGGGGCAGTTCGTTCACAGTTCGCGTATTTGATCCGAAGCGCTGTTTTTCGAGGTGTTAGTAAGTCTAAAGCTACTTTAGATCGACGAACACGTGGACCACGCCTGATTTGTACGTAGAACAACGTCGCATGGCGTGGATCTAATGTAGCTCTACATGTCTAGTTGCGATACAAAATGTTTGAAAACCGACGACGAGGCCAGGTGTGCGCAATGCAGTTCTACCTTGAGGGAACTTTCTCTCTTCAAGTGCGTAGGTAGGAGTTGGTATTCAAATTAAAAATAGAAAAAAAAAGTGATTTATTTGGCATAATGCACAAAAAAATATTAGAAAATTATATTAAAAGCTTAAATTATGTTAAAAAACTTAAAAATAAAATAAATAAAAACAACAACAACAACAATGTGTCTTACGGTAGTGCCAGATAGGTTCAGTTCACCATAATGCCAGACAACCACATAGCATTAGCCTGACGCTGGTTTTCAACTGAACCTTTGTCTGTCTTTGTTACACTCAACAAAGACACAATCATCATCGCTTACCATCAGGTGAGATGGTGGTCAAAAGCAAGCCTAACAATAATAACAAAAACTAATAATAATGTAACAAAGACACAATAATTGAACATAGAACACACTACTCTATTACCAAGTATCATAATCAACATGATTCAATTTTAAGAGAGAGATCTTTTTCATGGTGGAATTACGAAGGCATTGAAACGTCACAGCGGTGCTGCTGGTCAAATGACTTTTTATTAAGGACGCGTGAGCAAGATTCACTCGCTCGAATTTAGGTATCTTAGTCGCAATACATCAACCTTACGCGCACGCACACATAGAGCCCATTGTTCGCTCAATTTTATACTTTAACCGAACATGTCTTGATATTTGAGGTATTATTTTATTTTTCTTAGTAAGTATTAATTGAGTCAAGCTTGTTTGATTTTTAATATCAGTATAGTACTATCTTTTTATTAAAAAAAAAAGTGTTACCCCACCGTTACAAAGAATTACTACTGTATCGAGGATGCGTTTACAAACATGTAGACTCTACACAAGATACCCAGACCGACCCGGAAGAAATACGAGTATCTGTAGGCCTTACATATTTTTTCATATATGCAGAGCAGTCGGGTTGGAATCTGCAAAGAAAAAGAAAGCGTGGCCGTCCCCGTCAAATCTGGCGTCGCACCGTGTTGGCAGAAGCAGCGAGCATCGGAATGCGGACGGTGAGCAATGGGTAGCTCGCTGTCCGACCGTCCGGTAACTGTCCGGACCAAGTCCAAGTCGTCGACGGCGCGCACTGTTCCCGCGCGCATCAAGGAATTGTCAACAACAGCAGGGGCCCAGCCGGGTCGAAGCCTACTGGGGCCAAGGTTATCCGAAAGGGAACTCGAGCCCCGATATGAAGGCTTGAAGGAACGGGGTGGATTTTTTAGTCAGTAAGAGTCTGACACTATCTCCCGCTCCGCCCAAGAGCGGGGGTTGTCATTGGATGATTATCCCCACTAAAAAAAAAGGTGAAGGTCAGGACCGTTCGCGATGGAGGATTATTACTGTGTCCTCTGCCCCAACTAGGGGACATAGGACATTAGGTCAAGTAAGCCAATGCCATTGGCCAATGGCTCAATCCTTGCAGTGAGTAGCGTGTATAAATGTAGGTGCACATTGGCGAAATAAAGCGCCTACGTTTCAACGAGTTGTAGGTACTGAGTTTTGTGCTGTATGCATTCACCAAGTGGCAGGCGCTTCACAGAAAAACTATCCACCACTGTAACTAAAATTTTGATACCTATGTTCCGGCCTTTTATTTTAAAATTAGCGTAGAGTGCATGTGCGTGCAAGCATGGCAGTTGAGAGATTGTTGCGCTCACTCAAATGTCTCGCTACTATTGGCTATTAGGAATTATTCTGTAGTTGCCCAGAGTTTGGCAGTTGGTGGTGTGATATTCCGTGCCTCGAAAAGCAGTTGGAACAGGTTTTGGGCATGATCACAATGAAACACTTCTCTATAGACGAATCGTTTTTTTTTATTATTAACATAATTTTCTATACTGGAAAGTCAGAATAATATTTAATAATTATATTTAATTTTTATATGGTGGCACGTGTTATTGGGTCATTCGGCTCCTTTCAAAATGGTTGAGCTGAGTGGGACTGATACATGCGTCATGCTCGTGAACGGGCGCCGTCACTTGAGACTGGTCATCTCTTAGTTGCCAGTGACTTAATTCAATTTTTATTTTTGTTATTATTATTTTTTTTAATTTTCATTACTTATCTTCATTGTGCTCACATAACAGAAGCAACGTGAAATATGTATCGAAGATTCATGTAACTCAATATAATATAAAAGAGTGTCCATAGAGTTTCTTGTACGTTCGTTGTACGTTCTTCTCCATAGAGATCTACGCTTTAAAACGTGCAATTTAGCTTCACTTGTCTGACTGACCGACATTTTGACAATTCAAAAGTGCCTGTAATTGGTCTATTTCCAATAAACGTTGCTGATTTCTGATTTCTGAGTATGGGATCCTAGGTTCGATGCCCGGAGTCCACCTTCCTTCCATCTCACGACGAAACTCCCGCATTTCATCCCGGACCTCTCGCAATTCAGACCTGAAAAGCCTAATTTCTTCACGAACGGTCAGCAGTGCATCTTGCAAAGGTCCCCATCTGTACCCTGTCCGCTTATTCCCTTAGGCACCACAACGAGGGCTTGGATTGTGCTCTGAATCTGAGATGCCTTTACGAGCGACCTGTTTGCAGTGCCCTGGTCTGCCGGATCCGCCACGGTCATTGCCGACGATGAGCCCGCGACAACCGCATGCACACCCGGTGCAGTACTGTTCACGCCCATAAAGGTGTGGCACTGTTGTCTCCTTTAGGCAACTTATTTTTGCACTCCGGACAGAGCCAGTCACTGCCTGTCGGCGCCGCGTCGGGCAAGTAAGGCAGGTACAGGATACCCGTTGTGGCTAGCAAAATTGCCACACGTAGCGCCACCTTTTGCCGACAGGAACTTCCCGCACGCTGCACACTTTACCATTGTGTACTTGGTACTCCGAATAATGACTAGATGGCGTAGACGTTCCTCGCATTTTTCTAGACGTCGTTGCTAGATGGCGCGTACTCCGCACGAAAATCGATTCACAAATGTACAATCTGTGGTACAGTGCTAGCAACACCTGGAAGATCTCGCCTTTGAAGATACTAGTCGCAAATAAAAATGTTTATGTAGCTTTAAATTAAAAAATGTTCAAAACTCCACAGCTATTACTTAAACAGTTACAACGCGCCGAAACACTGTTGTTTATCTCGTAAAAACGCACTTGCACGTAAGTCGCACTACAGCAAGCTAGTGAATCTAAACATTGCGTATATTAGAAACTAAAAACTTGACACTGTCAATTCGGTTATAACATATTGGTATTTTGTAATATTGAAGTTTATAATCGTTTGATGTTTTTGTACTACATTTGAGTAGTTCTGGTTGTTTTATTGGATAACTAGCTTTTGCCCGCGCGGCTTCGCTCCCGCTCTTCCCTATTTCAGCCTACTATACCCTACTCTACCCTACTCTACCCTACTCTACCCTACTCTTCTCTACCCTACTCTACCCTACTCTACCCTACTCTACCCTACTCTACCCTACTCTACCCTACTCTACCCTACTCTACCATCTTATGTCCGTCTCCTGGCTCTAAGCTTTCACCCAAATCTGTTCTGCCGTTCTTGAGTTATAAGTGGTGTAACTAACACGACTTTCTTTTATATATATAGATAATTAATTCAATACGTCTATGATAACTGCTGACAGTTTAAGATAGTTAATGACTCATGTGTTGTATGTGGCAAGGTTTATATAGTGTGAAAGCGCGACGCATGTTCGGGATGCGCAGGTCGCGCATGCAATTCCATTTGCTTTCATAATAGATATCTGCGGGCGCAACGAAGTATCTACAACAAACGGGTACGGCTGTTGTATTAGGGTTCATGGTAACAGGCTTCCCGCATTATTTATATATATTGTAGCTATATGGTCAGGGCTAGATTGTTAGGTTAGGTTAGGTTAGGTTGATAAGCTACAGTCAAACCCCTTAGGCTTATTTAGGTAGCTGAATGTACAACTCACAATCTATGTATGTGATATACTGCGTTTTTTGATGAGAGAAAACGAACTAAAATTCGTAGTAAGTTTGTATAGGTCTTGATAACTTTATCAATAAATATGTAAATAAAAGACTAAACCATTACATCTTTTAACAGTCTTAATTCATTAAACCCCAAGCGAACGCCGGCGTTCGCGCACCTATTGTCTTTCTATTGTGTCTGTAATTTCCACGAGGTCGTGTATTTCAATGTAGGCCTAGGTATAGCGTAAAAATAATCACCCATGTGCGATAAAAGCCTGAGCGTAAGCAGCGCCACAATATAGAAGCGAAGGAATCCAAATTCTACCTTATCGCGCACATGTAATATATCAATAACAATCCTCCACTACACAACAATTCGACCTAAAATGTATACCTAAATACAAATAGTAATAATCACAACGGTTAAAAATTGCTATAAAATATCATCAGGCGTTTACAATTTTTTTTGAATATTTCAAAGACCGGTCAAATATTAACAACATAGTTTTAGGTAGTGAAAAGTTAAATCTATACTTATAATAAAACTGTAGAGAGGTCAATTCTGTACATTGATTATATATTAAAAATTAATATTAGATAATGATTGGTGATCGATACTAATGCCAAATATGCAATCAGTAATTTTTTTGTCTGTCTGTCTGTCTGTCTGTATGTGCACGCATGGGTCAAAAACTACTGAAGAGATTTTAACCAAACTTAGTACGATTGTGGTCCATACTTCTGGGCAGGTTATAGACTATATAACATAACGATAAGATACATAGGAACTGAGAAATGACGATAAATTTGAAGCAAGTCGGATGAAAATGCGCTTTCGAGCTCCTATCCTCGCATACGTTGATCATACACTAAAACTATGTATTACAAAAATGATGGTCTCCAATAGATCTACAAAAAAGTCCTCAATGGTATATATCTATCTATCTTTTATAAATTAGCCACAATATCGTGTTTAATCATTAGGCATTTCTCCGAAGTGTATTAAATCTTCTATACATATAACAAAATCGTACGAAAGTCAAAACTGTACATTGAATATTTTTTAAAAAGAATATTTGGGGCGTAATCTACAATTGATACCGAAGCCAAAAATATAGTTTTTAGAATTTTTGTCTGTTTGTCTGTATGTATGTCCGGGCTAAACTTAAAAAGTACTTCATGGATTTACTTCAAATTTTGCGTGAATATTACTAAGAGGTCGGGTCAACATATAGGCTACATATTATCACGCTATCACCTACGGAGGAGGAGCTGTGAATCTTTATTTTTCTCACGCATTCTGTGACAGCGTGTAATCTAACGATGCATATTTAAATGTTGTTTTTGAGTAAGCCATGCTATTATCTAGCTTTACACTATAAAAACTACGCCATTTCAGTAACTTGGGCAGAGAAACATAGTTTAATGAATGTTAGTAGTATAAAGACAATTTTGAAGCAGCGCCATCTATGAGATTTCATAAAAATCAAATCAAGTTATTTTAACACTTTTTGGAAATTAATAATTTAAATTTGATCATGTTGGCGAGGTTAGTAGTTAGTTATTCTTAAAATTCATAGATGGTGGTGTGATGTGATGTGCATTTTCTTCATAAAATTTGTATCGTATAGTTCGTTTTGGCAGAGTTGAGGAAGACAATTTAAAAAAATGTGGTGTTAACATGGTGACATTTTTCCAGCTCTGTGAAGTCGACCAGTTTGCGAGATCCCTTACGTAAGACGAGGTGCCTTCATATTACACGTACGACAAGCAAAGGGGTGTATTTTACCGACGTCGATGAGGAGGTGCTGTGGAAGGTTTTCCGGGAACTTTCAAGGACACCGCATTGGATACCTACCGTGCATCCGAATAATGGCGAATGCTATTTTCTGCGGTTGATACTTGCCCACTGTCCGAGGCCCGACGTCTTTCGCCTTCCAGAGGACATTTGATGGCGTGGAGTATCCCACTTATCGCGCAGCCTGCGTAGCACGTCACCTTCTCGACGGTGACAAAAATTGGGATCGGTTGGTGTTTTGTTGAGTCGCGAACTCGGTAGCTTTGTGGGAAAAGTATCGCCATCATCTGTCTGAAGATTTTCTACGAGCTTTGAGGCATGCTACTGGAGACGAAGACGAAATAACTGATGAACGCGTGCTGAACACCTGTCTCAGTTCACTTCAAGATGTGGTCATTTCTATCGGTGGCAAACCGCTGATCGAATATGGGTTACCAGCTTCCCAATCACCACCGCATCAAGGCCGTGGAAATCGGGAGTATAACGCTGGGATAAATTACGATTCGGGCGAAATGACCACCATACGAAATTACCTTTTCACTTTGTTCTCTTCAGAGTAAAAACAAATTTATGACACCGTCCTTGGAAGCGTTGGGTAAAACCAGGGTAATGTTTTTCTTGGATGCTCCTGGTAGAACAGGAAAAACATTTGTTAGCTCTGACATATTTGCAGAGGTCAGGAGGCAAGGCAAAATTGCTATTGCTGTAGCGTCGTCGAGAATCGCTGCCATAATGCTTCCGGGTGGCAAGACAGCACATGCCGTGTTTAAAATTCCCATCGATTTAGAGAGCGCCGAAACGCCTGTTTGTTGTGTGTCACGTAACAGCGATAAGGGACACGTGCTTAAGGATTACTCTCTGATCGTATGGGATGAGTGTACGATGGTCAATAGGAAGGCAGTTGAGGCCGTGGACAGAACCCTGCAGGACATCCGCAGGAACGAACATTTGATGTGTGGTGTCACAGCTCTGTTCAGTGGCGATTTCCAGCAAACACTTCCCATGGTGACGCGGGTATTGAGGGCTGACGAGGTGAATGCTTTGTTGAAACGATCTTCGTTGTGGTCACGAGTTTGTTAGCTGCGCTTGACCATTAATATGAGAGCTCGGCTCGGCGGCAATGCACGTGCATTGCAAGAATTCTCCGATGTCCTTTTAAGTCTTGGCGAAAGCACTCTGACAGGTGGTGCTTCCAGAGTCTCTCAGTAGAGTGGTATCCAGCTTAGAAGAACTCATTCGCTGTGTGTACGGGGTCATCAGTCGTATACCGCACCAGCTTCTTGGGTGTGTGAGCGATAACGCCGACGCCTAAAAATGATCAGGCTGCAGCAAATAACGAATGCATTCTCTCTGAAATTGAGGAGAATGAAGTAGTCTACAACTCGATAAACACTGTTATCGAGCAAGATGACGCCACACATTATCCCGTGGAATTCTGAACTCCCTGTCAGCAAGTGGACTTCTAGCGCATACCATCAAGTTGTTGGTCGGTGTCCCGATTATGCTTCTTCGGAACCTTTCTCCTCAGAAATTGTGTAACGGGACCTGCCTTAAAGTCATCTCTCTCCATAGACACACCATTGAGGCGGAAATTCTTACGGGTTGTGGCGTAGGTGAGGCAGTATTTATACCACGCATTCCCTTCATACCTCACCACTTCCCGTTTCAGTCCAAGCGCGTTCAGTTCCCCTTGAGTATTTGCTTTGCGATGGCCATCAATAAGTCGCAGGGGCAGACACTGCGGGCAGCGGGTGTCGACCTCAGGACGAGTTGCTTCTCACACGGGCAACTGTACGTCGCTTGCACCTGCGTCACCAGTCCTGACTCTCTTTACATTTTGGCTCCTGGCAGCATAACTACCAACGTAGTTTATAGGGAAGTGTTGTACGTATTTTTACTCTTTTGTGTCCTGGAATGTATGCCTGCATTATTTTCTCTATTTCATTCAGTCACATCTTAAGACTGAACTTAGCAGGATTCCCATATAACTCTCTTCACTTGCTTCGCTTGCAAAAAAAAAACTTATTTTTTAATGCTATTTCAAAAGTTGTTTACTTATAATACTATAGCGACACTGACATCTTAGGTATTTTTGGTACTGTAGAGCCTTCACGCAGACGACGTCGCGGGCAGCAGCTAGTAATAACTATACTCTTGAGAGTAAATTTGGTTTGACGCAAGTTGGTACGGCACCACATATAAATTGCAATGGGCATTCTCTTTTAAAACATGCAGTAAACAGACATATATTATAAGCTGGAAGATTAAATCCGTGATAAAAATGCTTGACTAAATGCCGGTCCTGCTCTACAGCCACAGCCACTTTTTACCAAATGTAATCTAACCGTGTTTAGTATTATTAGAATCGTTATGAGATGCACTTTGGCTTTATGGTATTTAAGTTTAGGTACCTAACTAAGAGGTACTTTTGAGTGGTGGTACCATAACTAAAAAGAGTAAAATATAAAACTTTTTACAAAAAAAAAAAAAACCGATTTCAATGGTAAAAAATCGGCCAAGAGCATGTCGGGCCACGCTCTGTGTAGGGTTCCGTAGTTTCCCGTCCGTCACAATAAAGTGTCCCCACTTATGAGTTAAAAAAGTACAGCGCTAGCTCCAGGGAAATTGATACTAATTTATACAAACTAGACGGGTTATGTATATTGGGTTTTCGGTGGTAATTTTGGATTATGTGAACCGTTTTTAATAATTCTTTTTTATTCGAAAGAAGATACGTTCAGGATAATAAAATATGTACTTAGGTAAGAATTATTGTGTATAATATAGTTTTAATTAGTTAAGTGATTTTATTTTTCATGACCTTTTTATGTTTAAATAAACTACTTATTTGAATAAAGTCCAGTTGTACATATTTTTATAATAGTCATTAATCTAAATTAGAATGAAAACATAACTTTAGCGATAAGTAAAAAAGTAACTGTTTGGATATATTTATTTTAAAACTAGATTATGTAAGATATTAATGCAGTTTTGATGTAAAAAAGCTACATTTTTATAAAACTAAGACCGTATTCATATGGACATTTATAACAGAAAAAGTCGTATCTTAATTTTTACAGACAATATGTATGTCAAAAATTGTTTTTATTATTACATTGTAAATAAATAAAAAATCGTGTCTTTCGTGAATGAGGTGTAGTGAGAGAATTACTTTGCATCGCCCAACAGTAGTTAGCCATCATATGCTGATCCCTTCAGCCAACCTCTCTTCCATAGATCTTGGAGAAACCGAATAAAAGAATGTCAGCAAATCTGGTTTTACTTGTTCGATAGGTCTTCATTTTTGTACCTACCTGACGCTAACATGTTTTTTTTTTCTTTTGATCTTTTTTTTTATGGTGGGAAAAAATCGTGCATTGACATCCCCGCCCTTGGGCGGAGCGGGAGATAGTGTCAGACTCTTACTGACTAAAAGACCCACCCCGTTCCTTCTAGCCTTCATACCGGGGCTCGAGCGCCCTTTCGGATAACCCTGGCCCCAGTAGGCTTCGACCCGGCTGGGTTCTGCTGCTGACAACTCCTTGAGGCACGCGGGAACAGTGCGCGCCGTCGACGACTTGGGCTTGGTCCGGACAGTTACCGGACGGCCGGACAGTGAGCTACCCATTGCTCACTGTCCGCAAGCCCGCGTCTACGTTGGCCGGAAATCGGGATCAGAATCCCGGCGACGGCGGCGGCGATAACGCCGTTGCCTGATGCGTTCGGCCTCCTCCTTTGCGAGCATTACTGCTTCGCAGAAGTCGGCGACCGCCTGCCACTCCTCCTCGCTCCGGACCATGGCCTCAACCAAGGCCCGGCGCGAGAGGTCTCCGCCGCCGATCGCCCCCACGAGGGCACGGCGATGCTCCGCCCAAGCAGGGCACACCTCGACCGTGTGCTCCACTGTGTCCTCCGGGCGTTCCGCTCAGTGGCGACACCCGGGCGTCACTTCAGCATGAATCCAGTGCAGAAAACTCCCGAACGAACCATGTCCGGTGAGGACTTGCGACATGCGGAAGGTAAGGACGCCGTTAGGCCTTTCCAGCCACGCCTCAAAGAGGGGACTTACCGCCATGATTGTGGCGTGCCCATTTTCTTTTGATCTAGAAGTCAACGCTTTGGCAGATTCTTTAGGTAGATAACTAGATAAATATCAAGATCTATTATCAAATCATTCATTTCTTCTTGGATAAAAAGTTTACAGCTTACTATCTTTACCAAAGGGTAATAATGCGGGGTGTCAGCTGAAAATCAGCGCTGGGTGTTTGATGCCCAGCAATTGCTGAGTTGGTGACCCTTTCGGTTCAGGCACAGTCACTGCAACTTGTATTGTATGTCTGTACTTTTTTTTTATTAATAATTTATGTTGTTGTATATTGTGTTGCTTGCGCCGAATAAATGCTATTCTATTCTATTCTATTCTATTCTATAATACGTGAGAGACAGTGGTATACAGGATCCTCCCTTTTCAACGGAGGTTTGCGGGACTTTACTCTCTGTCCGCCTACCTCCAAACTGGTGACCCTCGACAAAGAACGTCAGCGCAGCCTTCGTGCAGCTACTACTTCGTGACGTCATCATCACTTCCTCAAGCTTTCGAGCAGCGAGCCATACAGCCAGCACCCACGGCTATAGAGGGTATCCTGACCACCAGCATGCCTACCTGGTCATACCTGGTCATCACCTTCAGCCTCATCAGCGACCTTGGCTTGGCACACCGCACCTTCGGCCAGCCACATGAAGAGCCATGAAGAACCTCTCCTGGTCGACGCCAACATTTAAGCCCTACGTCGCACAAGCACCGCTCCGACTCACTGGAGCCAGCAGCACTACTCCGACTCACTGGAGCCTGCAGCATCATCCCGACTCACTGGTATACCAACACCCCGACTCACTGGGGCATCATCCCGACTCACTGGGATACCAACACCCCGACTCACTGGGGCATCACCGCAGACAGTTCCGACTCACCGAGAACTATGCGGCATCGGTTCCGACTCACTGGAACCAACCTACGCTGGCCTGGCGCGCATCAAGAACCATCGATCTCCGATCTCCGGAGGGGAGTGATGTAGCGACATCTATGGCGCCACATAAGAACTACGAAGAAAGTACGAAATCCTGTATCGCGCAATCAAAGTTCTGCGCACGATTTGAACATATACGACAACCCGAAATCATCTATTGGGCAGTCGCTCACCAGACTATAACACCTGTCTGGTCGGAGGATCCTCCCTTTTCAACGGAGGTGTGTGGGACTTTACTCTCTGTCCGCCTACCTCCAAATAATGTTCCCATTGTGCACTGCTGGGACTCAGGCCTCCTCTCTGGGAGAGGGGACTCGCACTAAGACGGTTTTAATTTTTAATAAAACATTCACAAGGCGGTGGGCCGACGATCTACGTATTTCTTGTCGTCTGAACCCACTTCACTTTAGTCTTTATAATGTGTGATTCAGCGGTCAGTACCCCCAATTGACTAAAATGAACAATGAATTATCGAGGAAAAATAAAACACAAGTTCTGTTTAAAAGAATTGTTTGTTAGATGGAGGTAAAAAATACTCCAGTACTATATTTTATGAGTGTCTGGTGTGGCCACCGTAGCCTCCCGGGCCCCTGCTATAAGGGTTGGAGCCGTGGTTGCTTCTGTGGCCGGCGTTTTCCTAGCCGGTGCTCTTGCCACTGCTCTCTTGTCGATGCTGAAGCTTGATCACCAGAATTGCCTCCCTCTATACTCCCTACTCCAATACTGTGGTCTGATGCCAAGGCTATCCCTTTCGGTCTCTCAAAAAAATGTTCTTTTTTTGAGGATAATTCAATCCAGTGGTTCCACAGCTACCTCAGTGACAGAAAACAACGCGTAGAGTTACGTTCGGCGGATGGCAGCTCTTTCTTCCGTAGAACGAGGCGTTCCTCAGGGGTCAATTTTAGGTGCGATGAGGATTATGACTCAGCCATTAGACACCTAAACGACGACTTGCAGAGAATCACCGCCTGGTCAGATGAGAACTGCTTAGTTTTAAATCCATCAAAGACCAAATATATGTTGTTTGGTATGAAACAGCAGTTGAAGAAAGTACCTGTATGTCTTAGTTTATCGTTAATGGGTGAGCCTATTAAAAGAGTCAATGAGGCCCAAAATCTCGGATTACGTATGGACAATAGCCTTAGATTTGAGAAGCACATTGCCGATTCAGTAAAAAATTGTTCGCTGATACGGTTTACGGTCCGCGTTTGCTGGCTCGTACCTAGGGCTTTCAATACCGGTATTACGGGATCCCGTAATACCGTGATCACGGATATATTTTGGTCTTTTTTCAATCACGGTATTGACGAGCCAATACCGTGCTTACGGTATTATAATCTTTAATATATATTATTGTGTTTTGTTGTAATAAGTAGCAAGAAGTTGTATTATATAATATAAATTACGATGTAATATTATTCTCACACTTATATTAAGCGCCAACTCTTCGCGATACGTCGGACCTTAGACTAAAATGGTCTAAAAACGCGTAGTGTAATAGGCCCTATACGACGTTATTGTTTTGTTAGTCAGTATCGCAAAGGCGCCCGGGTAACATGTGCATGTGAACTTGGTCATTGTGTATTTTTGATAAGTTTGTAATCTTGACTTGAATTAATACTTGTATTTTATGGGGTTTGTCTCAATTCTCAACGAATCACGCGATCGTATTTTTTTTTTTTGTAAAAACTAATGATGAATTACGAATTAACAACAAATTGAAGTATCTAGAATTGTGTCATTTTCCACTTTGTTTAATATCATTTTTACTTTAACGAATCACGTTATCCGTTAGATCTACAATTAAAAAGTACAAATTGAATATTTGAGCGCTTTGAATGTGGCTTTCTTTTTTAACTTCAAATATTAGTAATTTTGCCTAATTAGTACTTATTAACTACTTTCGTGTTCGAAGAAACAATTCAAAATTATACATTTAATTCGTAGTTTGGTACAACAAGTACATGTGAAATATTCATATAATAATAAGTAAGACACGAGTCTTGACGCTTGCTGACCTCTAAGGGCAGTATAGGTACGCATCGAATGTATCAGGCAGTAAACTATAGGTACGGCAGCGCCATGCTTACTTGAACCTGAGAACTGCGTTTTAACCTTATTAGAAATGTCGTAAAAAAGTTACAGCGTCAAATAAACCTAAACCTTACGTAGATCTATGGTTTTAATAAACCTTATTTGCTAACCACCGGTAAACAATCAGTACGGCAGCGCCATGCTTACTAAAACCTTATTAGAATTGTTAAGAGAGAATAAACACTGATTCGAAAACAAAAATACGTATTTAAATGGTTTTATTAATTTCCTAATTAAAGTTCCTATGAGACGGGGTTACAGTCACTAGCACTAGTGACTGCACTAGTAAAAAAAAAAGTGAGTTCTATACCGTGATCCCGTGATCACGGTATTGAATATTTTAATACCGGTATTGATACCGGTATTGGAAAAGTCCGGTATTTGAAAGCCCTACGTACCGAAAGACTCATTCAGAGAGTCCAAAATTCATGTACTCGATTCTGTTGTACAGTTCCCCCTAGGAGTCATATCACCCCTTCTAAACGAACGTTCTATTCTCAGAATGAAATCGAGACGAAAGCTACACTTTGCTTTTTTGGTGTAATTAAATCTAAAAAGCCGAGTTACTACTATGTCAAGAAAGTACCGGGAAAAGATAAATAATAGAAATTGACTCGTCCTAGCATGTCCTCAGCGACTCTCATGCGATTGAGTTTTTGGAGAAATATCAGGTCTTTTGGGACTAGCCAAACGGCAACATGTTTCATACCCAAATGATTAGTTAAAATGGTACGGATCGACTCGTGAGATACAGAAAGTTTAAGTCACTATTTCCTTCACCTTTGCGATGTTAACTTCAGTTGCAGAGGTTAATGGCCTACCAGAGCGAGGCAAATCTTCCATCACATCTCGACCGCTTTTGAATGCTTTGTACCACTCATAAGCACGTGTTTTTGATAAAGTCGATTCACCGTAAGCCTTCTGTAACGTTTTCAGTGACTCCGAACACGAAATTCCATTGGCGATGCAAACTTTAAGACAAACTCCTTATTCGATGTTTTTGTCCATTGTGAAATTCGCAATACACACTAGATATGATTTAACTAAAAACAGCACTGTATTTATTTAATGTAAATAACAGATGCAACTCAAACTCCGCGCCAAAATGGAAAACAGTTGTGCCAATTTATCAACAATAAAAAAATCTAAAATTTGAATTTGGAACCATAAACAAATCATCCATTCCCGATACTTTTTAGGGTTCCGTAGTCAACTAGGAACCCTTATAGTTTTGCCATGTCTGTCTGTCCGTCTGTCCGTCCTCGCTTAATCTCTGTGACCGTTAGCACTAGAAAGCTAAAATTTGGTACCAATATGTATATCAATCACGCCGACAAAGTGGTAAAATAAAAATGAAGTGATTTTTTTTTAAATTTCAACCCTAACGTGTGATATATTGTTGGATAGGTATTTAAAAATGAATACAGGTTTACTAAAATCATTTTTTGATATTGCCAATAATTTCGGAAATAATCGCTCCAAAAGTAAAAAACAATGTGTCTCCCCCCCTCTAACTTTTGAACCATAAGTTTAGAAAATATAAAAAAATCTGAAAAGTAGAACTTTATAAGAACTTTCTAGGAAAATAATTTTGAACTTGATGGAAAGAACAGTTTTTGTACAAAAAAGACAAAAAGGTTGTACAAAATAATTTCTGGACTAAGTTTGTAGTATAACGTATATGCAAGCATTTTTTTAAACTCATAAAGTACACTTATTGTGAAGGATAATATTCCATCACCATTGAGAATACTGGGCACTATTCATTCGTTCAGATCGCGATTACGGCACTATTTGATAGATGCGCAACGGAAACTAGATAGGGTCACACTTAATGTGTCGATCATATAAAATACCCTACAGCCTATCTCATCTTTTTTCGTCTGTTTCTTGCTAAACAAATATTGGAACATAATTATATAAATTTATCTGACAATATCAACAACACATGCTATTAACAAATACAAAATAATGTTTTTTCTTTGTGAAACTTTCTATTCCTATATTTTTATCTGAACTTGTATACATACTTAATTATTTCGTCATTTTTTTTTAATATATATTTATTTATTATACCTAGAACCTAATTAATGTTTGAAACTGTTTGCTCCGTCACTTATCACTAAAGGTTCATTGGAAAACCAGCGTCAGACATTATTTTTCTGTCTGGCAACATTGCTAAAATGAACCTTTTTGGCGCAGCCGTAAGGCACAAACAATTATATTGTTTTTTATTTTATTTTTATTTTTTTGTTTTATTTAAATCGTGGTGACTGTAGCCAAATAATAGTAAATTATGTGACTATGGGATAAAGCAGTGTCTTTCAGTCGCTGGCGGCATGTTGAATTCCGAACGAAACGAAGGGCCTAAACGAAGGGCGAATCTGCTAATTCATAATGTTGTGGTAGAATGACAATATCGAGCTTATTAAAACAATGACTGCACAATGACGTTCCAATGGTAGGTTACTGATTAAAGGAACTGTCAAAATTTTTGCAAATTACCGCATACGTCAGACATTTCTTTGTCAATATGTACGAGATTACCATTATATGCCACTACTTTCAGTGGAGTGTCAATGGTTGACCATTGCAAAGTCATAATGACGCCATTATATTAGTAGATTAGCAAAACTTGTTAAAATCAACGATTATGAAATCAATGATGAACCATTCTGGTACTATTGTAACAGCAGACTTGAGGCCCAGGTTAAATGCGCAGATCCTCCTCTTGCCCTTTGCAGACGCAGACCGTTTCCTATCAAAAGCGCTCTCCCTCTCATCCCATCCTTTGATTCCCATTTTGAAGCTAATCTCTCTGTCTGTTAATGCCTATTCCTATTGGAACAATAAACATATTCCATTATCTGTCATTGTAGGTACAGAGAGCTTAAACACCTCCCTTCACCTGTTTGTCAATATCCCTTTCTTCCTGTCTTATCTTCTGTCTATGATGTGGTTCATTTTAAGCAACTTTGCATCTCCAAAAACTCAGAGGACGAGTTTTTGGAGATGCCAAGTCCAAGACTTTTTACGTCCTGTGAAAGGCGACTTCGACAGGGCTATTGAAAGATACTGGCAATGTTGTACAGGTTCAGGTCCATTCCAGAACTCCAGAAAAGCACTTCTATTCCAATGCCCTCCAGAGTCCTCTGTATTTACAGGAGAATGCATTGGCACCCTAGAAGCTATCAATTTTATATTACCACACAATATTAAAAATTCAGTCATTTTCTGATTCTCGCAGTAGTATCCAATTCTTATTTTCGTCTCGTCTCACGGTCACGTCGCAAAACATGGTCAATGTTCTGCTGACGCCTTTTCCTATCATGATCTTATTTTCACTTCTTATAAAATTCGTCCATCTAAGCATAAGTCCAAAACTCTTCTGCTTCGCAATTTTGATGGGATGAACCTTGATCCTCTTCGAGAAGACGCTAACAATATTGATTAGACGCCTTTGGTTACTTCCACGTCCGTAGATGAACAGGTTGAATTATTTACTTCAACCTTGATTCAGCTTTATGACACACATGCACCTATTCGAGCTGTAAAAGTAAAACATCTTCCAGCGCCATGGCTGACTGATGACATTAAACTTTTGCTCCATAAAAAAGCGGCTGCGAAGTTCAAGTTTAAAATTCGGACCAATGACATTAACAGGGAGAAATACGTCTCTATTAGGAAATCATAACTTAATAACGAAACCGACACATTGATAAATACTTGT
Source organism: Mythimna albipuncta (assembly GCA_929112965.1). Classification (NCBI taxonomy): domain Eukaryota; kingdom Metazoa; phylum Arthropoda; class Insecta; order Lepidoptera; family Noctuidae; genus Mythimna; species Mythimna albipuncta. The sequence goes on along the minus strand of OV815959.1, from coordinate 4,306,547 downwards.
ACTAATGTTTACGTAAGCGTGGGGGGGGGGGGGGTGAGAGCTTTGTTTACTTTTGCTGACAAGGGGGAGGGTGGAGTTAATATTTGCAAAAAATCTACTTACGTAATACTTGAACGGCCCCATAGTATTTATTTATTTATTAGGATCTCCAACAAAAGTTACACAGATACAGTATAAATCATTAGGCATGGGGTCTTTCAACGTATTGAGGAGTCTACGAATAAAGTTCATGAGCGAGACGTGTTTGACGAATTGGGAAATAATATTATAATACGTGAGAGACAGTGGTATACAATGAAATACAGCGGAGTTTCCTTCGATTTTTTGTATTTTCTATTTTATTCAAATATACATAGTATTGGCATCATTAATATGAGTCGAAGTAGGAAATTTTACAATTTACGCGTAGCTAGTGTGGCCGGAGTCTCCCCCCTGGCCGCCATATATGTTGGTGCCTATGTTGCCGCCGTGGCCACCGTCACCTTTTCCGCCGGTCTTGCCACCGTGGCCGATGCTGAAGCTGCCATCACCGAACTTGCCACCAGTTACATGTGCAACGCCAATACTGCCTTTTGTGGCAGTCGCTTTATACCCTGAACGAGGCTGCTGCTGCAGGTTCGTTCTGCGTTCTGAAACAGAAACGAATTCTTTATTAAATATCTAGTGTAACCAACGGTAGTTTAATCTAATGCATGAGTGGGGTTTTAAAAACTTAGATATTTTGTCGCTCCTCCAGAGAACTTCCACAAAGTTAAATCATTCTGCTAGGTCAAATACCGTCTCTATAAATGGTTACCTACCATTATAGTCATTACGGACTCAATAGTCGAACTCCTTGAAGAATATTATAACCTCAAAAGACTGATGCATTTCAAAATATTATTGTTTATGCATGTATGAAGGAAAATTACGTAAGTAAACTTGCTTATCCAGAACCAGTATAAAAAACTTTGATTGTACTCGTACCTATATCAAAGAGTAAAAAATAATTCAAAGCTCTAATCTATTTGGCATTTCAATTCATCCTATTTTGAACCGACTTAAAAAAAGAAATCCGTTGTTCATAGATCGATTTGCCAGTTTTCCTTTAAAATGATATATTTATAAATTATATACTTTTGAATGATATGCTTTTAGATTGGTCCCATTTTTTTTTCAAAATCTAGTCCCGATGATGAGATCCATGAGGAATCGAGGGAACTTCTCAAATATTATGTAGTAACAATCATAAAGTGATTTTGGTATTTTCACCAAGAATTTAAGCGTTCATCACATGTTTATGTTTAACTGTAAACCAGTAAAAAAATAACATTTGATGAAATGGAACTGATTAAGAAGACCAGAAATGGCCAACGGAACTTCATACTCACATAGAAATCACAATGAAGATAGTTAAGCGACTATGACAATACAAATAAATAAATGGTTAACGTTATGTTGAAAATGGTATCATCGAAGCGACCTGATGATGTTGATGAAGCCAAAAGATAGGTACCGGAACTCTGTAATTAATTAATGTATTCTAGCCGTGTTTGGGCTTATTAGAATTGTCATGGCTTATTAGAGTTATCTTTGGCTATATGGCACTGTCAAACTGATCTGATGATGGAGCTGGAAGGTGGAAGGTAGACACAGGAACTTCATAATAAAACAATGTATCCTAGTCGTATTTAGGTTAATAGGAATTTTCATAAGAAATAGGCACTCTGGTTATAAGTATACCGCAACTAAAAAGTGGAAAGATAAAAAGAATTATGCGTGGCCTTGAAGCCTCATTTAAAAACTTTTCGAAAAAAAAAAATACTGACTTTACTAACTCTGAAATGTAAATTTCAAAAATTCTTTCATATTTTGCTGTCAATTATGAGAGGAATGCAAAAATTAAATGACTGTTACCTTTGCCTTTACCTTTGGGCTAAAATCGCCACATATTGTGTCCCATTAACCTTTCAATCGTGAGAATTACAGATTGAATAGAAAGACAATGGGTGCACAAACGCCGGCGTTTTCTTGGGGTTCAATGAATTAAACGCAACGACCAAGGCGAAGATGGAGAGATGAGCTGAACAACTACCGGAGGGACTGGTCTGCAATGGCCGAGGACAGACGTGTGTGGAAAAGGGAGAGGGAGGCCTTCGCCCAGCAGTGGGACATATTGGGCTAACAACTAACTAACCTTCAGTCGGCGCAGCAATGACACACGAAATCACTGCTATAATTAGAACAACTGTCACCAAACGCACCATCTTGCTCACTATCAAATTATTTCGTACACTGATCGAGGGACGTGTGTGAATGCAGCTTTTATATCCTAAATATTTTCATTCTTGTATAATATAGCTAATTATAAAAACTTGCTACAAATATTCAAATTACTTAATAATACCATCATGTTGGTAGGACCGGTTAAAATCGCAAAAATTATTGAGGATAAAACTTAAAAATACAAAAAATGCAACGGAGCCTTTTGTGATTTGTCACAGGGATCTTTAAGTTTCCCGTTACTAAAATTCACTGGTAAAGTTGTCTAAAAGTAAAAGGCTTGTTTTGACATTTATATTTTGACTACCTAGGTAGTAGTCCGGTGTAGTGTAGCTACTGTTAAAATAGCTACTACTAAACTGGACCGCTAATTATTATTTTATTGTTTCTTTCAGTTTCGTTACAAGTTACATTGTAGAGTCTTTCTCTAATGTCACAACTAGGGCTTTCAATACCGGTATTACGGGATTCCGTAATACCGTGATCACGGATATATTTTGGTCTTTTTTCAATCACGGTATTGACGATTAAGCGCCAACTCTCGCGATACGTCGAACCATAGACTAAAATGGTCTGAATAACACTTAGTGTAATAGGCCCTATACGACGTTATTGTTTTGTTAGTCGCCCGGGTAACACGTGCATCTGAACTTGGTAATTGTGTATTTTTGATAAGTTTGTAATCTTGACTAACAACATGGTACTTACTTACTTTTTTTGTAAAATCTAATGACAAATTACGAATTCACAACAAATTGAAGCATCTAAAATTGTGTCATTTTCCACTTTGTTTAATATCATTTTTACTTTAACGATTCACGTTATCCGTTAGATCTACAATTAAAAAGTAAAAATTTAATATTTTTGCGGTTTGGATGTGGCATTCTTTTTTAACTTCAAATATTATTAATTTAGCCTAATTAGTACTTATTAACTACTTTCGTGTTCGAAGAAACAATTCAAAATTATACATTTAATTGGTAGTTTGGTACAACAATTACATGTGAAATATTAATATAATAATAAGAAAGACACGAGTCTTAACGCTTGCTGACCTCTAAGGGCAGTATAGGTACGCATCGAATGTATCAGCCAGTAAACTAGAAGTACGGCAGCGCCATGCTTACTTGAACCTTAGAACTGCGTCTTAACCTTATTAGAAATGTAACAAAGTTACAGCGTCAAGTAAGCCTAAACCTTACGCAGATCTATGATTTTAATCTACTTTATTTGCTAATTGCTGGTAAACAATCAGCGCTATGCTTACTAGAACCTTATTAGAACGGTTAAGAGAGAGTAAACACTGATTCGAAAACAAAAATATTTAAATGATTTTATTAATTTCCTAATTAAAGTTCCTATGAGACAGGGTTTTAGTCAAGCAAGCACTAGTTTAAAAAAGAAACCTTGAGTTCAATACCGTGATCACGTGATCACGGTATTAAAAATTCTAACACCGGTATTGATACCGGTATTGAAAAAATTCGGTATTTGAAAGCCCTAGTCACAACGGACCTTTTATTTTTTAATGAGTCTAAAGCATTAATTAATTGAGGAAAGATAATGTTAGCAAAGTGCTCGTAATCGTTTTAGACACTCTAGAGTTTTAATTTAATCACACTAAAATTATAAAGGCGAAAGTTTGTCAGTGTGTGTGTGATATGTTTGTTAAATAAAACAATAATTAGGGATACATACGGTGGTGTAGTAGTATTTTAGTAGTTACACTACACCGGACAGGCCGCTAGGTAGTCAAAATACAAATGTCAAAACATTTTATTGTTTGACAACTTTAAAACGTATGTTAGAAGATATCCTCTTGGACGCCATCGCCAGGTCACTCTGAAACTGTTGGGATTTTAAAGCAATAGCATAATCAGTCTTTTAATTGTAGCGACATCTATGGCGCCACATAAGAACTACGAAGAAAGTACGAAATCCTGTATCGCGCAATCAATTTGAACATATACGACAACCCGAAATCATCTATTGGGCAGTCGCCCACCAGACTATAACACCTGTCTGGTCGGAGGATCCTCCCTTTTCAACGGAGGTGTGTGGGACTTTACTCTCTGTCCGCCTACCTCCAAATAATGTTCCCATTGTTTTTTTTATTTTTTTTTTATTGATTAACTTTATTTTTATTGACATTGCGTAATTTATTGTTATTTAGGATTATAATTTTATTTTATATGGGTTCTTACCTGAAATAAATGAATTTTATTTTTTTATTTTATTGTGCACTGCTGGGACTCAGGCCTCCTCTCTGGGAGAGGGACTCGCACTAAGACGGTTTTAATTTTTAATAAAACAATCACAAGGCGGTGGGCCGACGATCTACGTATTTCTTGTCGTCTGAACCCACTTCACTTTAGTCTTTATAATGTGTGATTCAGCGGTCAGTACCCCCAATTGACTAAAATGAACAATGAATTATCGAGGAAAAATAAAACACAAGTTCTGTTTAAAAGAATTGTTTGTTAGATGGAGGTAAAAAATACTCCAGTACTATATTTTATGAGTGTCTGGTGTGGCCACCGTCGCCTCCCGCGCCCCTGCTATAAGGGTTGGAGCCGTGGTTGCTTCTGTGGCCGGCGTTTTCCTAGCCGGTGCTCTTGCCACCGCTCTCTTGTCGATGCTGAAGCTGGATCACCAGAATTGCCTCCCTCTATACTCCCTACTCCAATACTGTGGTCTGATGCCAAGGCTATCCCTTTCGGTCTCACAAAAAAATGTTCTTTTTTTGACGATAATTCAATCCAGTGGTTCCATAGCTACTTCAGTGACAGAAAACAACGCGTAGAGTTACGTTCGGCGGATGGCAGCTCATTCTTCCGTAGAACGAGGCGTTCCTCAGGGGTCAATTTTAGGTGCGATGAGGATTATGACTCAGCCATTAGAGACCTAAACGACGACTTGCAGAGAATCACCGCCTGGTCAGATGAGAACTGCTTAGTTTTAAATCCATCAAAGACCAAATATATGTTGTTTGGTATGAAACAGCAGTTGAAGAAAGTACCTGTATGTCTTAGTTTATCGTTAATGGGTGAGCCTATTAAAAGAGTCAATGAGGCCCAAAATCTCGGATTACGTATGGACAATAGCCTTAGATTTAAGAAGCACATTGCCGATTCAGTAAAAAATTGTTCGCTGATACGGTTTACGGTCCGCGTTTGCTGGCTCGTACCGAAAGACTCATTCAGAGAGTCCAAAATTCATGTACTCGATTCTGTTGTACAGTTCCCCCTAGGAATCATATCACCCCTTCTAAACGAACGTTCTATTCTCAGAATGAAATCGAGACGAAAGCTACACTTTGCTTTTTTGGTGTAATTAAATCTAAAAAGCCGAGTTACTACTATGTCAAGAAAGTACCGGGAAAAGATAAATAATAGAAATTGACTCGTCCTAGCATGTCCTCAGCGACTCTCATGCGATTAAGTTTTTGGAGAAATATCAGGTCTTTTGGGACTAGCCAAACGGCAACATGTTTCATACCCAAATTATTAGTTAAAATGGTACGGATCGACTCGTGAGATACAGAAAGTTTTCAGTCACTATTTCCTTCACTTTTGCGATGTTAACTTCAGTTGCAGAGGTTAATGGCCTACCAGAGCGAGGCAAATCTTCCATCACATCTCGACCGCTTTTGAATGCTTTGTACCACTCATAAGCACGTGATTTTGATAAAGTCGATTCACCGTAAGCCTTCTGTAACGTTTTCAGTGACTCCGAACACGAAATTCCATTGGCGATGCAAACTTTAAGACAAACTCCTTATTCGATGTTTTTGTAAATTGTGAAATTCGCAATACACACTAGATATGATTTAACTAAAAACAGCACTGTATTTATTTAATGTAAATAACAGATGCAACTCAAACTCCGCGCCAAAATTGAAAACAGTTGTGCCAATTTATCAACAACAAAAAAAATCTAAAATTTGAATTTGGAACCATAAACAAATCATCCATTCCCGATACTTTTTAGGGTTCCGTAGTCAACTAGGAACCCTTATAGTTTTGCCATGTCTGTCTGTCCGTCTGTCCGTCCTCGCTTAATCTCTGTGACCGTTAGCACTAGAAAGCTAAAATTTGGTACCAATATGTATAATATGTATCAATAGTATCAGTAGTATGTATCAATCACGCCGACAAAGTGGTAAAATAAAAATGAAGTGATTTTTTTTTTAATTTCAACCCTAAAGTGTGATATATTGTTGGATAGGTATTTAAAAATGAATACAGGTTTACTAAAATCATTTTTTGATATTGCCAATAATTTCGGAAATAATCGCTCCAAAAGTAAAAAACAATGTGTCTCCCCCCCTCTAACCTTTGAACCATAAGTTTAGAAAATATGAAAAAAATCTGAAAAGTAGAACTTTATAAGGACTTTCTAGGAAAATCATTTTGAACTTGATGGAAAGAACAGTTTTTGTACAAAAAAGACAAAAATAATTTCTGGACTAAGTTTGTAGTATAATCGTATATGCAAGCATTTTTTTAAACTCATAAAGTACACTTATTGTGAAGGATAATATTCCACCACCATTAAGAATACTGGGCACTATTCATTCGTTCAGATCGCGATTACGGCACTATTTGATAGATGCGCAACGGAAACTAGATAGGGTCACACTTAATGTGTCGATCATATAAAATACCCTACAGCCTATCTCATCTTTTTTCGTCTGTTTCTTGCTAAACAAATATTGGAACATAATTATATAACTTTATCTGACAATATCAACAACACATGTTATTAACAAATACAAAATAATGTTTTTTCTTTGTGAAACTTTCTATTCCTATATTTTTATCTGAACTTGTATACATACTTTTTTTTAAATATATATTTAATTATTATACATAGAACCTAATTAATGTTTGAAACCGTTTGCTCCGTCACTTATCACTAAAGGTTCATTAGAAAACCAGCGTCAGAAAGTATTTTTCTGTCTGGCAACATTGCTAAAATGAACCTTTTTGGCGTGGCCGTAGGGCACAATCAATTATATTGTTTTTTGTTTTATTTAAAACCTGGTGACTGTAGCCAAATAATAGTAAATTATGTGACTATGGGATAAAGCAGTGTCTTTAAGTCGCGGGCGGCATGTTGAATTCCGAACGAAACGAAGGACCTAAACGAAGGGCGAATCTGCTAATTCATAATGTTGTGGTAGAATGACAATATCGAGCTTATTAAAATAATGATTGCACAATGACGTTCCAATGGTAGGTTACTGATTAAAGGAACTGTCACTACACCTTCAAACACGTGCTTTTTTTATTTATTTTCGATACAGGTGTGAACTTCAATCGAAACTATTATTTGTGTCTGAGTAGTGTTGTAAGGCATGAAATGAAATCCTGCCCCATAAATGCTCTTCGGGGGCCCAAGTCTGCTATTTTTATAAAGTCGTCATTCCAACACGATTCTGTTGTCATTTTGCTAAAAGTTCGTAATCTGCTAATTCATAATGTTGTGGTAGAATGAAAATATCGAGCTTATTAAAACAATGACTGCACAATGACGTTCCAATGGTAGGTTGCTGATTAAAGGAACTGTCAAAATGTTTGCAAATTACCGCATACGTCAGACATTTATTTGTCAATATGTACGAGATTACCATTATATGCCACTACTTCCAGTGGAGTGTCAATGGTTGACCATTGCAAAGTCATAATGACGCCATTATATTAGTAGATTAGCAAAACTTGTTAAAATCAACGATTATGAAATCAATGATGAACCATTCTGGCACTATTGTAACAGCAGACTTGAGGCCCAGGTTAAATGCGCAGATCCTCCTCTTGCCCTTTGCAGACGCAGACCGTTTCCTATCAAAAGCGCTCTCCCTCTCATCCCATCCTTTGATTCCCATTTTGAAGCTAATCTCTCTGTCTGTTAATGCCTATTCCTATTGGAACAATAAAAATATTCCATTATTTGTCATTGTAGGTACAGAGAGCTTAAACACCTCCCTTCACCTGTTTGTCAATATCCCTTTCTTCCTGTCTTATCTTCTGTCTATGATGTGGTTCATTTTAAGCAACTTTGCATCTCCAAAAACTCAGAGGACGAGTTTTTGGAGATGCCAAGTCCAAGACTTTTTACGTCCTGTGAAAGGCGACTTCGACAGGGCTATTGAAAGATACTGGCAATGTTGTACAGGTTCAGGTCCATTCCAGAACTCCAGAAAAGCACTTCTATTCCAATGCCCTCCAGAGTCCTCTGTATTTACAGGAGAATGCATTGGCACCCTAGAAGCTATCAATTTTATATTACCACACAATATTAAAAATTCAGTCATTTTCTGATTCTCGCAGTAGTATCCAATTCTTATTTTCGTCTCGTCTCACGGTCACGTCGCAAAACATGGTCAATGTTCTGCTGACGCCTTTTCCTATCATGATCTTATTTTCACTTCTTATAAAATTCGTCCATCTAAGCATAAGTCCAAAACTCTTCTGCTTCACAATTTTGATGGGATGAACCTTGATCCTCTTTGAGAAGACGCCAACAATATTGATTAGACGCCTTTGGTTACTTCCACGTCCGTAGATGAACAGGTTGAATTATTTAGTTCAACCTTGATTCAGCTTTATGACACACATGCACCTATTCGAGCTGTAAAAGTCAAACATCTTCCAGCGCCTTGGCTGACTGATGACATTAAACTTTTGCTCCATAAAAAAGCGGCTGCGAAATTCAAGTTTAAAATTCGGCCCAATGACATTAACAGGGAGAAATACGTCTCTATTAGGAAATCATAACTTAATAACGAAACCGACACATTGATAAATACTTGTACTAATGTTTACGTAAGCGTGGGGGGAGGGGGTGAGAGCTTTGCTTACTTTTGCTGCCCTTGTCACAAGGGGGAGGGTGGAGTTAATATTTGCAAAAACTCTACTTACGTAATACTTGAACGGCCCCATAGTATTTATTTATTTATTAGGATCTCCAACAAAAGTTTCACAGATACAGTATAAATCATTAGGCATGGGTCTTTCAACGTATTGAGATTAGGCATGGGTCTTTCAACGAATTTGATTTATTCGTCTACGAATAAAGTTCATGAGCGAGACGTGTTTGACGAATTGGGAAATAATATCATATACGTGAGATAACGTAAAAGCTCCTATTAACGACCCCCTAAAATGTGTACTCTATTAACGACCTAATTTTTAAATCACTCATATTAGACATATTATGGGGTTCCAGAAAAGTCATACCTTAAAAATTAGTTACGTATTTTAGTTGGACAACAATAAGAGTAAAGTTTGTGTGTTTAAATAGCCAGTGAAAGAAATAATTTGACTTTGAGTGGGATGCGCCCGAAGCGGACGCACTTTTCATAGTGTCACGTCTCTAGCCACGTAAGTACACCTAAATATTACTTAAGGAAAATAACACCCTAAAAATAGATTTGTCTTCTTGCAATCACATTACAACTGTAACGTATATATTTGTTTTCTAAACTAACTCTTAATATAATACTTTTTATTGGTTTTTATGTTATAAAATCATGTTTTAATTTAAGTCGGTAATAGAGTCCAAATTTCAAAACTTGATTCTAATAACGACCCATGGCGTTGTTAAAAATTTGAGAACATTTAGTATTTTAAAATAATATCTATTATAAACTACCTCATTTGATTTTAATTTTTGCTTTTCAATTCTTAAAATTATTTTACTTCGTTAGATCTATTAACGACAAAGCTATTTCTTAAAGTTTCTGTGTAAAACTCGATTCAACGTTAGACAATATCTCTATTATTATAATGATATCTGTAAATTACCTGTATTATCTGAATTAAAAACTAACTGACATTGAAAGCAAAAATATAGCAATGAGATCGAATTTAACAGTACACCATAAAGCGGATATTTTATCTGTTTATTATTAATTTTATTGGTCGCTAATAGAATATTGTAACCTTCATACTTGATTCTATTACCGACTCACAGCTGTGACGATATATTTGGTAAAATTAAAGTACACAAAAAAAAATGTATTTATATTTTTGAACAAATTGGCTCATTTCTTGCAAACGTGACGTTTTGAGAGATTTTGTCACATGCCAATGTAAAATAATATTTGCTATCCAGTTTCATTCATGGCTTCATGTCATTGGCTATGTTTTATATGATTTCAAATCAAATAAAAATGGCGGGACGGAATGGGGGCCATGTAACTATTTCAAGCTTCTTTCCAAGAATTAAATTCTATATCTCTTTAAAGATGGTGTTCTTTTAAAGAATCATGGAGCCGCAGAAGCGCAAGCAGTACGCCTCTGCTCAACTAGAAAGCTATAAATGAAGGGACCAGCTTATATGAAGCTTCAAAAACCTATGGCATACCGAGGACAACTTTGCGTGACAAGAGAAATTATTTTGTGATTGTATTACGGATAAAAATATTTTTGTTCTGATTCATAATACCTATCTTATTAGGTAGTATGTAGGTAATTAAAAAGTAAGCATTTAATTGTTTGAAGACTGTTTTCTGGGACTGATTATATTTTTTATTAATTAAAATAATTAAAAATAAGTGCTCTAAGCGTTGCAATAAATAATTATTTTCATATTGTAATAATGTTGATCTCTTATCTATCACTATTATATAATAAATACCTTAAAAACAATTTTTAATTTTATTTAATAGTATAGAAGAAATGACAACTTCGTAGCGGTCGGTAAAAGAAGCAGAAAAATCGGTAATAGAATCTTGCCGCATTCTATGGGTCGGTAATAGAATCAACTACTCTTTTGGATTAAATAATTATTTAGTAACTATTGTGTTATTCAATATTGAATTTAAGTACTGAATTGCAAAGAATAATTCACTGAGATTAACTATAAATTATAACACCTTTCCTAACATTACAGCTTATATCTATTTTTTTAAAGTGAATCCTAAGACAGCTAAAACTGGCGGTAATAGGAGCTTTTACGTTACAGTGGTATACAATGAAATACAGCGGAGTTCGAGTATCCTTCGATTTTTTGTATTTTCTATTTTATTCAAATATACCTAGTATTGGCATCATTAATATGAGTCGAAGTAGGACATTTTACAATTTACGCGTAGCTAGTGTGGCCGGAGTCTCCCCCCTGGCCGCCATATGTGTTGGTGCCTATGTTGCCGCCGTGGCCACCGTCACCTTTTCCCCCGGTCTTGCCACCGTGGCCGATGCTGAAGCTGCCATCACCGAACTTGCCACCAGTTACATGTGCAACGCCAATACTGCCTTTTGTGGCAGTCGCTTTATACCCTGAACGAGGCTGCTGCTGCAGGTTTGTTCTGCGTTCTGAAACAGAAACGAATTCTTTATTAAATATCTAGTGTAACCAACGGTAGTTTAATCTAATGCATGAGTGGGGTTTTAAAAACTTAGATATTTTGTCGCTCCTCCAGAGAACTTCCACAAACAAAGTTAAATCATTCTGCTAGGTCAAATACCGTCTCTATAAATGGTTACCTACCATCATAGTCCTTACCGACTCAATAATAGTCGAACTCCTTGAAGAATATTATAAGCTCAAAAGGCTGATGCATTTCAAAATTTTATTGTTTATGCATGTATAAAGGAAAATTACGTAAGTAAACTTGCTTATCCAGAACCAGTATGAAAAACTTTGATTGTACTCGTACCTATATCAAAGAGTAAAAAATAATTCAAAGTTCTAATCTATTCGGCATTTCAATTCATCCTATTTTGAACCGACTTAAAAAAAGAAATCCGTTGTTCATAGATCGATTTGCCAGTTTTCCTTTAAAATTATAAATTTATAAATTATATACTTTTGAATGATATACTTTTAGATTGGTCCCATTTTTTTTTTCAAAATCTAGTCCCGATGATGAGATCCATGAGGAATCCAGGGAACTTCTCAAATATTATGTAGTAACAATCATAAAGTGATTTTGGTATTTTCACCAAGAATTTAAGCGTTCATCACATGTTTATGTTTAACTGTAAACCAGTCAAAAAATAACATTTGATGAAGTGGAACTGATTAAGAAGACCAGAAATGGCCAACGGAACTTCATACTCACATAGAAATCACAATGAAGATAGTTAAGCGACTATGACAATACAAATAAATAAATGGTTAATGTTATGTTGAAAATGGTATCATCGAAGCGACTTGATGATGTTGATGAAGCCAGAAGATAGGTACCGGAACTCTGTAATTAATTAATGTATTCTAGCCGTGTTTGGGCTTATTAGAATTGTCATGGCTTATTAGAGTTATCTTTGGCTATATGGCACTGTCAAACTGATCTGATGATGGAGCCGGAAGGTGGAAGGTAGACACAGGAACTTCATAATAAAACAATGTATCCTAGCCGTGTTTGGGTTAATAGGAATTCTCATAAGAAATAGGCACTCTGGTTATAAGTATATCGCAAGTAAAAAGTGGAAAGATATAAGAATTACGCATAGCCTAACCTCATTTAAAAACTTTTTGCAAAAAAAAAATACTGACTTTACTAACTCTGAAATGTTTTTTATTGAAATGAGGCTTAAATGCCACGCGTAGTTCTTTCATATTTTGCTAACAATTATAAGAGGAATGCAAAAACTGAATAGAAAGACAATGGGTGCACAAACGCCGGCGTTTTCTTGGGGTTTAATGAATTAAACGCAAGGTAACAGACCAAGGCGAAGATGGAGAGATGAGCTGAACAACTACCGGAGGGACTGGTCTGCAATGGCCGAGCACAGACGTGTGTGGACAAGGGAGAGGGAGGACTTCGCCCAGCAGTGGGACATAATGGGCTAACAACTAACTAACCTTCAGTCGGCGCAGCAATGACACACGAAATCACTGCTATAATTAGAACAACTGTCACCAAACGCACCATCTTGCTCACTATCAAATTATTTCGTACACTGATCGAGAGACGTGTGTGAATGCAGCTTTTATATCCTAAATATTTTCATTCTTGTATAATATAGCTAATTATAAAAACTCGCTACAAATATTCAAATTACTTAATAATACCATCATGTTGGTAGGACCGGTTAAAATCGCAAAAATTATTGAGGATAAAACTTAAAAATACAAAAAAAATGCGACGGAGCCTTTTGTGATTTGTCACATGGATCTTTAAGGCGTATAGTCCCTTGAACCATCTGGCCGAAATTATGTGAACGCAACTGTCGCACTCGCCTAGGCGGCAGTACGCAAATCTGTGCATTTATTTGCGGCCAGCAGCGCCCGGAAAGCGCTTTAAATCCATTTTCTCTGCGAGATATTGATTGATTTACATATGCAATGTTCACTTTGAAGAATATTTAACCACAAATTTTTATGTGTAAAAATGTTTCTAAAGGTCCAAGCCGTTTCGAAGGAGTAGGGAGAATTTGCGAAAAATTGCGAAATTGCTAAATATTTTTTTGACAAAAGTATTAATTGCACGAAAAAATCAAATGTTGATATTATTGTTCGTGAATCTATAATAAACATATATTTTTTTCAAACCAATTGGCTTAGCCGTTACGGAGGAGTAGGCCTCAGAAAATCACTGTTTTATGGCACTTTTCAGGCGCTTGGCCCTTAAGTTTCCCGTTACTGAAATTCACTGGTAAAGTTGGCTAAAAATAAAAGGCTCGTTTTGACATTTATATTTTGACTAGGTACCTAGGTAGTAGTCCGGTGTAGGACCGCTTATTATTAAGCTATTGCATAGCTTCTATCCCGTGCCTTGAGCATGGAGACCGAATCCAGAAATTCCGTAACGAAAATAACCTAACACCCCCCACTCATTTGTTTTCTTATCGGTCACCACGCTCAAAAAGTGTAACTTCAATTAATTTCTTTCTGGATTCGGTCTCCACGCTCAAGGCCCGCGATAGAAGCTATGCAATAGCTGCGCCTCATGATGATGACAAGGTAATGAGTTAAGCAGCTGTTGGTGAGGTCTCGTTTTGGATGGGTGGGGTTAGGCAGCTGTTAGTGAGGTCTGGTTTTGGATGGAAGGGGTTAAGCAGCTGTTGGCGAGGTCTCATTTTGGATGGGTGGGGTTAAGCAGCTGTTAGCGAGGTCTGGTTTTAGATTGATGGGGTTAAGCAGCTGTTGGTGAGGTCTGGTTTTGGATGGGGCGGGTTAAGCAGCTGTTGGCGTTTTGGATGGGTGGGGTTAAGCAGCTGTTAGCGAGGTCGGGTTTTGGATGGAAGGGGTTAAGCAGCTGTTGGCGAGGTCTCATTTTGGACGGGTGGGGTTAAGCAAATATTGGCGAGGTCTAGTATCGGATGGGCGGGGTTATGCAGCTGTTGGCGAGGTCTCGTTTTGGATGGGTGGGGTTAGGCAGCTGTTAGCGAGGTCTGGTTTTGGATGGAAGGGGTTAAGCAGCTGTTGGCGAGGTCTGGTTTCGGATGGGTGGGGTTAAGCAGCTGTTGGCGAGGTCTAGTATCGGATGGGCGGGGTTAAGCAGCTGTTGGCGAGGTCTGGTTTTAGATTGATGGGGTTAAGCAGCTGTTGGTGAGGTCTGGTTTTGGATGGGGCGGGTTAAGCAGCTGTTGGCGTTTTGGATGGGTGGGGTTAAGCAGCTGTTAGCGAGGTCGGGTTTTTAATGGAAGAGGTTAAGCAGCTGTTGGCGAGGTCTGGTTTTGGATGAAAGAGGTTAAGCAGCTGTTGGCGAGGTCTGGTTTCGGATGGGTGGGGTTAAGCAGCTTTTGGCGAGGTCTATTGCATAAGTTGATAAAAAATGCTATGCAATAGCTTTACCGCGGCAGTCCACGAGTGCCACACGTCTTTTATTTTATTGTTTCTTTCAGTTTCGTTACAAGTTACATTGTAGAGTCTTTCTCTAATGTCACAACGGACCTTTTATTTTTTAATGAGTCTAAAGCATTAATTAATTGAGGAAAGATAATGATAGCAAAGTGCTCGTAATCTTCTTAGACACTCTAGAGTTTTAATTTAATCACACTAAAATTATAAAGGCGAAAGTTTGTCAGTGTGTGTGTCATATGTTTGTTAAATCCAAACTAATATTATAAATGCGAAAGTAACTCTGTCTGTCTGTCTGTCTGTCTTTGCTTCACGCCTAAACTACTGAACCGATTTGTGTGAAATTTGGTACAGACATAGTTTGGAACTTGAGAAAGGACATAGGATAGTTTTTATTACAAAAAAAAAAAAATATTCCGGACATACAGCGCCATCTATTGGTCAAGAGTTGGCTTCAATTCAGGGAACTATGTGGGTAAAACCAAAAATCTGCCGGAAGTCACTATTCCACGCGAACGAAGTCGCGGGCAAAAGCTAGTGAAACAATAATTAGGGATACGGTGGTGTAGTAGTATTTTAGTAGTTACACTACACCGGATAGGCCGCTAGGTAGTCAAAATACAAATGTCAAAACATTTTATTGTTTGACAACTTTAAAACGTATGTTAGAAGACATCCTCTTGGACGCCATCACCAGGTCACTCTGAAACTGTTGGGATTTTAAAGCTATAGCATAATTAGTTTTTTAATGTTCCTATTGTGCACTGCTGGGACTCAGGCCTCCTCTCTGGTAGAGGGACTCGCACTAAGACGGTTTTAATTTTTAATGAAACAATCACAAGGCGATGGGCCGACGATCTACGTATTTCTTGTCGTCTGAACTAGGGAATGCAAACCGGTTAACCCGAAAACCGAAAAACCGGTTTTTCGGCATATTTTTAATGACTAAAATAACCGGTTTTTTTCTCAAGTAACCGGTTTTTTCGAGTTTTTTTTATTACTTTCAAATGACACTATCTTTAAGCAAACAGTTTTAAAACGCTCTTGAGGCTTGATATCAGTCGTAGGTTTGCTTATGAATATTTATACCATAGTGATAGCTACACCAATTGTACAGTTCTAGTGACACGCGGGGTTGCGATAGTCGTTTGTAGGATCCAGGAGTTGGGACTTGAGGTGGCGCTACACAAATCCTAAGTGCTTTCACGGCCCTCGGAACGTGCCACCAACAGGTTCCCAACTAACGGTAGGAGGAGTGTACATCGGCGTCGGGTCAACGATGTAGTACCTGGGACCCGTCCTCGACAGCCGATGGAATTTCGGGGAGCATTTCCGACGTCTGACTCCCAAACTCAACCGGACGGGGGCTGCAATCAAGTGGCTCATGCCCAACCTTAGGGGTCCAGATGCCTCCTGCCGGAGGCTCTATGCGGGAATCGTTCGGTCCATGGCCCTCTACGGGGGCCGGGATGGGCGCCGTCGCTGCAAACACGACCGGTTGCCATGCTGAACGCCTGCCAGAGGGTCATGGCAATACCGATGGTGCGGGGATACCGCACGGTTTCCCGCGAAGCGGCGAGCCTTTTTGCTGGCCTACCACCGTGGGATCTGGAGGCAACAGTCCTTGCACACATGCACGATATGCAACGCCGGGGTGAAAGTTCGCTGCCGCGACAGACCACGGCATGACGTACAGAGCTCCGGCAGGATCTCACGGTGAAATGGCGTCAGCGACTATCGCAACCCAGTGCTGAGCACGCCACAATCATGGCGCCTCTTTCCTACCTTCCGCATGACGCAGGTCCTCACCGGAAGTGGCACATTCGGGAGGTACCTGTTCTGGATTAAAGCGGAAGTGACGCCAGGGTGTCGCCATTGTGCGGAATACCCGGAGGACACGGTGGAGCACATAGTCGAGGTGTGCCCTGCTTGGGCGGAGCATCGCCGTGCCCTCGTGGGGCGATCGGCGGCGGAGACCTTTCGCGCCGGGCCTTGGTTGAGGTCATGGTCCGGAGCAAGGAGTAGTGGCAGTGGAGTGGCTTCCGACTTCTGCGAAGCAGTAATGCTCGCAAAGAAGGAGGCTGACCGCATCAGGCAACGGCGCTCTCGCCGCCGCCGCAGGGATTCCGATCCCGATTTCCGGCCACCGTAGGCGCGGGCTTGCGGACAGTGAGCAATAGATAGCTCGCTTTCCGGCTGTCCGGTAACTGTCCGGACCAAACTCAAGTCGTCGACGGCGCGCACTGTTCCCGCGCGCCTTAAGGAGTTATCAGCCAAAGCAGGGACCCAGCCGGGTCGGAGCCTCGAACTCGAGCCCCGGTATGAAGGCTAGAAGGAACAGGGTGGGTTTTTTAGTCAGTAAGAGTCTGACACTATCTTCCGCTCCGCCTAAGAGCAGGGGTTGTCATTGGATGATTTTTCCCACCATAAAAAAAGACCTCAACCCGTGAACTACAAATTGAGATCTATATTAGAGAGCATGAGCTACATGTAACAATAATTCAAAATCCTTAAAAATTCTTTACGATCAGCAGTGGACAACTTTCCAATGATAAGCATATGTAAACAGATGACACGTGGCCTTAACGCTTAAAAGTCTGTGTTAAGGTTAAACTTCACTAATACTCGTATAATAAAGAGGTAAAGTTTTTTTTGTTTTTATGTTTTTTTGTTTGTAGGAGGTAACCTCTGGAATTACTGGTCCAATTGCTAAATTTTTTTTACTGATAGTAACCTGTTTTTTTCCCAAGTGACATAGGCCATATTTTATGGACGCGGGCGAAGCCGCCGGGCAATAGCTAGTGGTGGATATTTTGAGTATAGTCTGTCTAAAAAGTCAACCCACTTGAGAATTTAGTATAATTTTTAATTATTTAAAAAATACGTATTTTCGATAATTTTTCTAGGGTTCTTCTATTAGTAAACAATAATCAGTATCTCTTAATCAACCTTGATTACTGAACCAGCGTTGACTACATCAGATTTAATTTTACCTTAATAATTACCCAAGTCGGTTGACTTATTAGACAGACTCTAGAAGTATATATTAACTTTTAATCAAATCATTCACATTCATTCTGAGACATTGGTTTTTATGAAGTTGAGATTTTAACAGTATTCATATTATTAGTTATATAATATATTTTTTAATAGATAAGTTCCAAGATAAATTTAAAAATATTTATTTAGAATTTCACAAGCAAAAAATAAATTAAATTCTTCGCTTAAAAATAAATTTCAAAAAAACTAATTTTAAAACCGGTTACCCGGTTAACCGGTTTTTTTTTTGAAAAACCGAAAAAAAAAACCGGTTTGTAATTTTGACGGTTTTTGCATTCCCTAGTCTGAACCCACTTCACTTTAGTCTTTAGAATGTGTGATTCAGCGGTCAGTATAGAATTGTTTGTTAGATGGAGGTAAAAAATACTCCAGTAAGTACTATATTTTATGAGTGTCTGGTGTCGCCACCGTCGCCTCCCGGGCCTCTGCCATAAGAGTTGGAGCCGTGGTTGCCTCTGTGGCCAGCGTTTCCCTGGCCGGTGCTTTTGCCACCGCTCTCTTGTCGATGCTGAAGCTGAATCACCGAAGTTGCCCCCCTCTATACTCCCTACTCTAATAATGTGGTTTGATGTGATGGCTATCCCTTTCGGTCTTTCTTTCGGTTCCACAGCTACCTCAGTGACAGAAAAGAACGCGAAGGATTACGTTTGGCAGATGGCACTACCCTGACTTCAGCTCTTTCTTCCATGGAACGAGGCTTTCCTCAGGGGTCAATTTTAGGTGCGATGAGGATTATGACTCAGCCATTAGAGACCTAAACGACTACTTGCAGTGAATCACCGCCTGGTCAGATGAGAACTGCTTAGTTTTAAATCCATCAAAGACCAAATATATGTTATTTAGTACGAAACAGCAGTTGAAGAAAGTACCTGTATGTTTTAGTTTATCGTTAATGGGTGAGCCTATTGAAAGAGTCAATGAGGCCCAAAATCCCGGATTACGTATGGACAATAATAGCCTTAGATTTGAGAAGCACATTGCCGAATCAGTAAAAAATTGTTTCTATCGCCTAAAACTGCTATACAAAGTGAAACCCTTCTGGTCTGAACAGCTTCGCGAGCAGCTAGTTGTAAACCTTGTTCTTTCTAAATTAAATTACACTGATACAGTTTACGGTCCGCGTTTGCTGGCGCGTACCGAAAGACTCATAAAGAGAGTCCAAAATGCATGTGTTCGATTCTGTTATACAGTTCCCCCTAGGAGTCATATCACCCCTTCTTAATGAACATTCTATTCTCAGAATGAAATCGAAACGAAAGTTACACTTTGCATGTCTTCTTTTTGGTGTAATTAAGTCTAAAAAGCAAAAAAGCGAGGTATATGTACGACAAGCTTAGTTGGATGGCTAGTAGATGGGAATGCGCGCCCCGGTTTTGTGCACAGCAACTGTCCACACAGGCACATAGGACAGCAGCATTCAGGGCTAGTTTCCGTTACGCTGCATCTAAAGTGTGGAATAATATTCCACCACCATTAAGAATACTGGGCACTATTCATTCGTTCAGATCGCGATTACGGCACTATTTGATAGATGCGCAACGGAAACTAGATAGGGTCACACTTAATGTGTCGATCATAAAAAATACCCTACAGCCTATCTCATCTTTTTTCGTCTGTTTCTTGCTAAACAAATATTGGAACATAATTATATAAATTTATCTGACAATATCAACAACACATGCTATTAACAAATACAAAATAATGTTTTTTCTTTGTGATACTTTCTGTTCCTATATTTTTATCTGAACTTGTATACATACCTAATTATTTCGTCATTTTTTTTTAAATATATATAAATTATTTAATATACCTAGAACCTAATTAATGTTGGAAACCGTTTGCTCCGTCACTTATCACTGAAGGTTCAATGGAAAACCAGCGTCAGACAGTATTTTTCTGTCTGGCAACATTGCTAAAATGAACCTTTTTGGCGCGGCCATAAGGCACAAATAATTATATTGCTTTTTTTTTATTTTATTTTTATTTTTTTGTTTTATTTAAATTGTGTGATCCTAGTGACTGTAGCCAAATAAATATTTTTTCTTTTTTACATAAAATAAAAACAGAATAGTTATCATTTTGTATCCTTATACCTATATACAGGGTGTGGCGTAATTAGTGGTCCAACGTTAAGGGCTCGACACACCATGTATTCAGCTATCACACACCCCAATTTAAAATCGCTTTTTACCATAGGTCTCAGAATAAAACGGTTTTTTTTATTTTTTGAAAAAACAACCCCTTGCGACACTAATTAGGCTCTAATTTAAACAAAAAACATTATTTTTCTATTTTGTTTTTTGTATATTATTGCGGAATACATGTGCTATAATACGCAAATAATTCTTTTCATGTAAGCTTAGCTTAGCTAATACTTAATTAAAGAAAAAAATTGTTTATTTCAAATTTTAACTATAGTCTTCAGATAATCATTAGACTTTGGGCGCGAATGGTGTAAAAGAAATGTACTACACTGTCGGTGCCCATTATTGAATAAATATGCCCATTAAATGCAGATTCAAAACATGATTCAGATGCATGATTAAAAAAAAGTTATTGAGGTTTAACTTGAAAAGGAGCTGAATTTGAAAAAAATACAGTACCTATTTAATTTAAGTACGTTACCGAGGTTGCAGTTATTTGCGTATGCACATGTATTCAGCAGTAATATACAAAGAACGAAATAGGAAAATAATGTTTTTTGTTGAAATTAGAGCCAAATTATTGATTAATTGATTGTGATTTATTATCACGAGGTATTGTTTTTTCAAAAAAAATATAAAAATCGCTTTTTGTATGAGACCCATGTTCGTCATCGACCCGCTAACGTTGGACAACTATTTACGCCACACCCTGTGTTGACGCTCGTGTTTTGTGTGTTACTGTGGAGCGGGCTCGCTGGCGGGATGTCGACTGGAGAGTGTTCGGTGGTAGCAGGAGGAGCAAATAATAACACTTTTCTTCAGAGTTTTCTTCTATTTATTTTCTTGCTGCTTTCTTCTTACACTGCTGGATTCGGAATGCCTGACCACAGAAAATGCCCCTTTTTATAACCAATTCTGACCAATCAGGGCCCTACAATTTTGCACACGGCACCAATTTTCCTTCTATTGACCAATCAGAGCGCAGGTGGACTTTGTATGGAAAACTTAACTTTGCTGTTTTTCTGTGGTAAAACACCCCTTACAATATTTTCTCGGTAAGTCCCCTCTTTGAGGCGTGGCTGGAAAGACCTCACGGCGTCCTTACCTTCCGCATGACGCAGGTACTCACCGGATATGGTTCGTTCGGGAGTTTCCTGCACTCGATTCATGCGGAAGTGACGCCCGGGTGTCGCCACTGTGCGGAACGCCCTGAGGACACGGTGGAGCACACAGTCGAGGTGTGCCCTGCTTGGGCGGAGCATCGCCGTGCCCTCATGGAGGCGATCGGCGGCGGAGACCTCTCGCGTCGCGCAAAGGAGGAGGCCGAACGCATCAGGCAACGGCGTTATCGCCGCCGCCGCCGCCGGGATTCTGATCCCGATTTCCAGCCAACGTAGGCGCGGGCTTGCGGACAGTGAGCAATGGGTAGCTCACTGTCCGGCCGTCCGGTAACTGACCGAACCAAGCCCAAGTCGTCGACGGCGCGCACTGTCCCCGCGCGCGCAACATCAGGGGCCCAGCCGGGTCGAAGCCTACTGGGGCCAGGGTTATCCGAAAGGGAGCTCGAGCCCCGGTATGAAGGCTAGAAGGAACGGGGTGGGTCATTTAGTCAGTAAGAGTCTGACACTATCTCCCGCTCCGCCCAAGGGCGGGGGATGTCAATGCATGATTTTTCTTAGGACGGTCTTATTTTAATTATTTACATAGAAATCAGTCTTAAATAAATGAAAAACTGAAAACGGCTCTCGTTAAGGTAAAGTTTTCCTAGTACCTAAGCTTACATAAATAATATGGTATAAGTGGCGCCTCTAGTGGCGGAAATGCAAAACACTTAACGTAAATTCATAGAAAGAAAATAAGTACCATGAAAAATAAACTAATAAATTAGACATTGAAACTATTAAACAATTATTAACATATGGTCGCTAACACTTATAATCTTATTAGAAAAAAGTACCACTATGAGAGACAGATCAAACAAACTAATTTGAAATTATAACATTTAAATACTTAATTACATATCGTCGCTAACACCCTGTATATTGAATTTTATCTTTTTTTTATTCAGAGCCAATAGAATATTAAATAAAACTACTCGTATTTAAAACAGCATCACCAATACCAACGAAAAATAAAATAAAAAATACCAAATATCGTGTTTTATAGGTACTGCACTTTATTATGATAATTTGTAACTGGTCCGAGTTTGTTTCGGTGTATCTTCTCAAAGTAGTCACCTAGGAAACATCGGTCTCATCTAGTTTAAATAAGCTTTATTTATGACCATATATCATTTACCATTAATAACCACTCAAATCCTCCAAATTTAGCTGCAAATTCATGCTTACGTTTAATTTGAAATCTATTTTAAGTCATATATAAAATATTAAAGTTGAGCTAAAAAATTTTATTAAATCTTGTCTAGTTCAAGATAGATTAAGTTTACATTAGGATATCAGAATATCCATCACCATCCATGACCATATCCCGTCAGATGACTTAGATGTTTTCTTAAGAAGTAGCATAGAAGTCTGATTAATTACAGTCTTGAAGTGAAACAGTAGAGACTTATAGCATAATCAGCCTTTTAATATTCCCTCGGCTGGGAATCAAGCCTCCTCTCTAGGAGAGTGAACGGGCCGTAATTCACCACGAAGGCCCAGTGCGGTTTGGTGAATGTCACATGTCTTAAAATTTTTGGTTCTAAGACATTTTTCGCACAATGTTTTCCTTCGCCGTTTTAAGAGCAGTGGTGATGAAAAAAATTACACAAAGCAATGCACCTGGTTTGAACTACAACCACGATCTACAACTTATAGTCACATGAAGTCATATTTGACGATAAAGGGTACCTGTAGCACATGGAGCAGCAAAAGCACAGGACAGCTAGAACCAAGAGTACTGTTTCTAGACGCACCATTTCACTCGCTTTCGGATTGTTCCGTAAACTGAATACTGATCCTTATTTTATGTATTTATATCCCATAAATATTCTTGTACAGCTATTTATTATTATTATTTATTATATTCTTTATTGTACACCGCATAAACAAAAAAGATACAGGACAAACATTATTCAAAATAAGTGTACAATGGGCAGCCTTATCGCACAGGGCGATCTCTTACAGACAACCTTTGGATGGACTGAAAGAGAGGAGAAAGATATAGGGCTGTCAGTGTACATCAGAATAATACAAATATGAAATAACAACACAAATACATACATACATTACAAAAAATATACTAATAAATATTAAATATGTAAACTGAACACTGATCCTTATTTTATGTATTATAAATACATAAAATAAGGATCAGTGGATAATCCCATAAATATTCTTGTACAGCTATTTTTATTTAGAATTTCAAATTATTATTTTTTATGTTCGGCTTTACCGAAGGCTAGCAACGTGTGCAGAGCAACCGGTTCAGGAGTAATCAGCCTATGAGTGAAAACACTAGTGCATGAAATAGTATAGTTAAAATATTTGGATGTATATTATAATGCTCTTGATTTCCGTCATCTTAGCTAAAGCGACATTAAATAGTCTTATTATCAACCGTTTAGAAACATGTTTTATTTCTAAATAGAAGGATGTAACTCGTATATAAGAGGATTTTACACATTTTAAGTTAGTCTTGTTTTGATTCTGTACAAGATGTCTCGGCTTGTTGCTCTTTTGTTAGTGTTTGCGTTATTTGCATCTACTTTTGCGGCTCCAGGTAAATATGTTGTACCATAAGAGTTAAGAAAATATGGATAGTACATTTTGAAATGTTCAGAAATAGTTCCAGCTTTGTTTGGTTTTGATTCTGGTGTTTGGTAATTTTGAATTTTAAAATAGAACACGAAAAAATATTAGCGTAAACAGGTTTATCTATTCTTATATCGTAATGTTCCAATAGGGAATCCTATTGTGTATGAGAAAAAAATTAAAAGTATAATTAACGACGTAGTTGAGCAGCCGCTAAATGATCATTTTAGTTCATAAAAAGTGTTTATTTCTTAACAACAGAAACCAAGATTTTTGGTTTTGTAAAAATCAACGTTACACCGAGATTATTCTTAACCCTATCCTCCATTTTTTTCACTTAAAACATTCTTCTCTCTCTTTCATCTGCTGCGTTCCTGCGTTTAGGCTTTAAAAGATTACAATAATTTTATTCAACATTCATATTAAAATTAATTTCAAAATAGGAACCGCCCTGATAATATTACGTCATACGTGCAAAGTTGAACGGATGCTTATCGTAGCCCATGATAACTAATGCTGGAATTCCTCAGGTGTCTGTTCTCTCTGCAACTCTCTCTCTGTTGCATATCAACGATCTGTTGGTACTCGGTATCTATGGATATTAGTCTCTAAATGAGGCGTAACCAACATTGTGGGATTTGCTGCTAACACACTAATGGGTCTGTTCAGTAACAAAAGGAACCCGTTCAACATGGTTTCTGTTTTTGGTGGGTTCCTGGTTCCTTGGAGTGTACCAACCGCTTTCAGCTCTTGGAAGTTAAATATTTTTCCTCAAACCTAAACTTTGAGCAGTTCCTTGAGTCCAAAGCCATGCCATCATCATCATCATCAAGCCAAGCCAGCTGTTAAAAAACTTGGTGGTCTTGCAAGGGTATTGCGGGAATTCACACTCGGATAGCTTTTAATGTTAGTCGTTATGGGCTGTGATGAGCATTCGTTCACAACTACTCAGAGAGAACTTTCAATCAGGAAGCTTTTACTCAGCCTATTAGATCAGGGGATATGCCGTAGCAACATCCTCTATAGCCTGAATATCCGTAGACGTACATACCTACTTAGGTAAAAGCTCATACCTCCTCTGAAATTTAGAGCCAATAAGAACGATGATAATTATAACCATCTGAATGTTGTTGCTTTCAGTTCCCCACCATGAGAAGAATGCTGGCAAAAAAAGCGAGAAGTATGAAGAAAATGTAGAAGATGATGAACAATATTACAGCGAAGCAAATGCTGATGGTGGCAGCATTGGGGCTGTACACGTGGAAGGGGGTGAATTCGGGGGTGGCAGCTTTAGTATCGGTCACGGCGGCGATAGCGGTGGTGATGGCGACGGTGGACACGGTGGCAACATAGACACCAACATTTATGGTGGTCAGGGAGGAGACAAAGGCCACACCAGTTATGGAGGATAATGCTGTTTCACATAGCAGGTTAAGACAGAGCGGGGAGAGTGTTTTTAAAGGTTTCAATGAAAATCAGACAAGCTCCTATACATCTATAAGTTCATAACATTTTGAATGTGAATGAGATCGAGATTTTTGTACCCTTCTATTAACATATCTTAGTAACACTCTTGACTTGTCACGTATTGTTGTTGTAAGTATAGTTTAACCAAAAAATACAGATGACTTTTAACCTCTTTGAATTTGTGTATGTTCTGCAAATCACAACAAAATTAATAATTGACAGTTCTGTTCTTGAGGTGTTCTATTGTTTCGATTGAACTATTTTCAAGTTTTTGAGTTTCCTAGCTGAGGATATTCTAGTTAAGACACGTGAGACTCAGAATTAAGATTTGTAAAAAATTAATCTGAAAAGAAGTTTCAAATAAATGTTTCTTCACGTTCTGTTTCTTTATGTTTAATTTGTTTACATGAAAAAGTGAATAATTAAAACATTTGTGATAATTAAATAGTTATATCAACTTAGTTGGTACACTAAACCTCTTAATTAGGACAGAAAAAGGACAGGCTCTTAATAAACTAGTGCGCCTCACCATCAACGATTGCATTACTGCTTATCATCAGGTGGGGTCGCAGTCAAGCACTAGTTTATATCAATGATAACAAAAACGTAGACAGGCACCTAAATAAAATAAAACTCACAACTCACAAACTATCTAAACTCAAATTTCCTTTATTTCAAAAGTAGGGTCGTGGTGGCCACCAAGGCAGCCACATCGGTCTGTAGCGACTGTAACAAGTAGGAGATATAGTAACAAATTATTGTAACGAGTCATAGAAAATATGAATAATGAAAGAGGAAAATTCACTTGTAGATTAACGAGTACACAAATTTATTATAATGGCTGACTAACCGGAAGATGAGTAAAGAAAAAACGTGATTTGGAAAAGACTGTATCCAAAAAAACTAGAATATCGGTTTTACCAGTGTACAGTTTTGCAAGTTTTGTGAATAAAGGTCACTCACAAAAGCAAAATAAAAATATAGAAATGTTTTATATTAAAATATTCTTACTCATATTTATGTCTGAATCTACGTTTTTTGCTGTGACAATATTTAGTGGTGAAGGCTCTTCCTTTGAACTTGGAGCTGGATACGATTCCCGAACCAATGCTGCCTCCAATCGAGAGAGCGAATCCAATGTTGTTGTCGCCTAAAATTATGAAACGACGGTCCCTCTCTGAAAACAAACCGTATGAAGACAATATTATTGTTAAAGTTAGTAACCTAACATTACCGAGGGATTGTTGTCCGACTCTCGCCCTAAAGCCGAAAGATTTATTTGATGATTTTTTAACTCAAAAAAAAGGGATTCCAACTGTTTTCTTAACAAATTGGCAACGAGCTAATCATGTTAGCAATGTGTCTTAAACTTGGCTGTACTGAAGATAAAATATAGCTAAATAATGTTCCCAGAACACATAGATTTGAGCTTGACTTTGAGCCAGAGACATTTTCAAAATAATTAGAACCAAAAGAATAAGGTTTACCCGCTGGATTGCAATAAATATGACTGCGTACAATGAAGGTTGTAATTAATATCAAAGTATATCTGGTAAAAAACTCCATATCCTCAAGAAATGGCCAGTGTGATAAAGGTCCATGATCAGACCGACGGTTTATATAAGGTATTACTATTATACATTATCCCTTCCATTGCAGTTCAACGAATTTCGGACATGACAAGTAACAATAGCATCACTAATCAAAAATTTGAGAGCTCTTAGGTTCTTTTTATATGAATGCATCATCTGACTTGTACTTATACCTGTCCAAGATATGATAACGATCAAATAAAAAAGTTCTGTATTGATAAACCATAATATTGAGCGTATAATGATACGTTCATTACCACATTGATTGATTGCCCTAACCGCTGTGATTTACTGCATCGTCATAGTTTGACCTGCTCGTCCACACGATCTCTGTTGTAAATACAAAATAATAATTTTGGAGATCAAGCAGGCCAAATTTAAGGCCTGCAACGTGTGGCTGGATAATCTGAATAGAAACCCCGGGAAGACCCCTACCAAGTAGTTCAGGTCTGCCCTTGGTTGAGACCGCCTCCTGAGCCTGTTTTGGAAGATGTAGTGTGTAGTCTGTTGCTTGCGTGAGTGAGACATTCTCCCCATCTGTGGCTCTGACACCTGAGGTGTCGACGTGGACCATGCCGAGGACGACAATACTCCGATCATGCGCTGGTTTACATTTCCTACGATTTCAATACTCTGCCCTGGAGTTACATTAAGGGGGCATTCGGGCATCACCGGGTGCCCACCTACCTCCAGGGACCGATAGCGCTTTCCTTTTATAGGGTTTTACCCCGGGTTTTGAAGGGCTAGGATATTTTAATTCAATTAAAAACCCCCATGCTTTTGCTGGATAGTTTTTTAGCTAACCTTCTCGAGGGAAACCCATTCATTGACTATCCCAAATAATTACCTGGGTTTTTACAGTCGAATACAAAAAGCGCTAACAATCAGCTATCCCATTCTGAAAGGGAAACCCCTTCGTAAGCGCTAACCAATATATTAATTCAAGCGAGTTTGAACCGTATTCTTAGCACAATAAGAGCGATCTGAAGCCAGTAGCAGCACGTGCAGAAGAATTCACTCTAAGGCACACAAAGATAAGCCTACCGATCACCGCGTTATGCTAAAATATAACTTATGATCTTTCTTTTAAAATCTATCGTGTGCCGTGCGTCGTGTCAGTGAGTTAGTGTTTACGTCACGGGCACGGTAATAATATATTATTATAGCTATATAATAGCCAAGAAAAGATGCAGTGCATAGATATTTTCAGTATGACGAGACAAATAATTCCAACAAATAAATAAAAAGTACCATAACTGACCATAACTAAAGAGTGTAAAATAAATAACTTAAATTTCGGAAGTCGGTGTTTCTATTATAGTTTTGTCCCTTCGTTATTTAAGATCGACTTCCGAAATTTTAATTATTTTGTACTTTTCAGTGAACATTGAAGTCGGCAAATATTTTATATATCCTAGAAGTCGGTTACATTCTTTTTTTTTTTGTGTAAAAAGCTTTTTTCGATATTTACAAAGTACTTTATATAGAACTTTTTGATTATGTTCTTGGATAAATACTCCATAAATAAATGCTCAATATTTTATAATCTATACGGACGCCGGCGTTCGCTTGTTGTTTAACCGTAATGGCGCGAAATCACGCGCGATTTGACTGGGGTCTCTGTCTGCATATGTAACGGTATAATAATATATAAATACCTAGGATGGGATGTGAATGTGACGTGCATTATTAATAAAGCTTAAAAATATATCAAAATGAATAATTTACGGTTTTATAATAGGTACCTAAGTACCTAGTAATAGTAGTAGTAATAACTTGATCTAGAATAGTACCTAATGATATTTCATTACTATTTTAATGTTTATTTACCCAACTTTTTGAATTTGAAAAAGCGAGAGGTATCATCGGCAACAGTTCCGCAAGTCCACCTTAAGTAGGTACAACAATTGTATAGGAAGGCTCACGGTTCTTTCGCCAAATTCATGGGTAATGGCCAATAGGCTGGCACAAAGCGTATTTTAGTTGTGTGTGTATTAATATAATAATGTACTAGCTGTGCCCGCGACTTCGTTCGCGTGGACTATGCCTCTGTATAGAAGTGTGATGCGTACACTAGGTACAGGCTATGCTAACTTGTTTTTAAGATTATTTTTCATGGGTGCGACCGGCGTGAGCTCTTTATGAATTCGCTAATAAAAAAAACTTTTGAAATGTATAAAGTACCCCTCAGCCAAACTCATTCATCTCATAACGATTCTAATAATCCCAAACACGGTTAGATTACATTAATTTACCTTCTAGCGTCATCATCAGATCAGTTTGATACATCTCCTCCCCTTTTTTTCAGTCAGTCATCGACTACACGTATGCAAAGCAATTTTTGTTGTTACGACAGTTTTGCTGTGATCCTATGAGAAGTTCTGTTCCATATCTTCGAAGTTAATGATCAGATCATAACAATATTTCTATGGAACCAATTTGAAAGCATAACCTTTCAATCAAAAAAATAATTTTCAAAATCGGTCCACAATTGACCGAGATATCGGTAAACATACGTAAAAAAAAAACATACATTCAGCCGAACATAGAACCTCCTCCATTTCGAAGTCGGTTTAAAATAAGCAAACCATTCCGTTATTCTCTAATTAATATTTACCCATAAGGTATACACCACCGTAAGACATTCACAGGATAAAACCTATGAGGTCAAAGAAGAATTCTAGCCTGCCTACTCCTACTTAAAAGGGATAATTGCTGGCGGAAGAAAATACCCCTTTATTAAGTGGAAAGCAATAAAGCATTTGGGTTACCCATTAAAGGCTAAGTTAGCGCTTACCCTTACGATTTCGCTTGGGTTTCCTTCTCAATCTTCTTTCCATAGTATTTCGCTACGTATTCGTAGAAGTTTCCTTATTAAAGGGACAGTCGATCGTAAGGGAAACCCCTTCAAAGGGTTTTGAAAATTAATCCGCTCGTCCGGTCCCTGCCTACCTCCGTCGAGTGATAGAGGCTAACCTGACATTAATAAAGTGAGGTCTGCTTGGTGTTTTGCCATCACAGGCAGCCTTTTGTTAAAGCGTTGTATGCATTGCTGTCAATGCTTTCTTTCGTTTGTGTAGCTGTTGCAACAATACTGAGATCCCATAGTGATCTGACATAACAATACGTCAAAAAAAAAAATTGCAATTCGGAAAAATCTTCGAGACTCCATTCGATAATTGTAGTTTGCACGGAACCCTCAGTGCGCAAGTCCGACTCGCACTTGCCCAGTTTTTGAAGGTTTACCTACCTAACTGAAAAAATTGTCCTAGGTTGTATGTTAAACTGACGCTCAAGACTGTTGGTGGTAAATCCCCTCTTTGAGGCGTGGATGGAAAGACCTCACGACGTCCTTGCCTTCCGTATGACACAGGTCCTCACTGGACATGGTTCGTTCGGGAGATTCCTGCACCGGATTTGTGCGGAAGTGACGCTCGGGTGTCACCACTGTGCGGAATGCCCGAAGGACATTTTCGCTACCGACGCCAGGATTGCGATCCTGATTTCCGGCCACCGTAGGCGCGGGCTTGCGGACAGTGAGCAATGGGTAGGTCGCTGTCCGGCCGTCCGGTAACTGTCCGGACCAAACCCAAGTCGTCGACGGCGCGCACTGTCCCCGCTCGCTTCAAGCAACAGCAGGGGCCCAGACTGGTCGAAGCCTACTGGGGCCAGGGTTATCCGAAAGGGAGCTCGAGCCCCGGTATGAAGGCTAGAAGGAACGGGGTGGGTCTTTTAGTCAGTAAGAGTCTGACACTATCTCCCGCTCCGCCCAAGAGCGGGGGTTGTCATTGTCTGATTTTTTCCCACCTTAAAAAAAAAATGCCTAAGAATGTTATTTTTATAAATTCGTCATTCCGACACGAACCCAGTGTCAAAAAGTTTGCTAAAAGTTCGTAATCTGCTAAATTCATAGTGGTCGATGATTGGTCATTCATTGATCTCGTAATAGAAATGTGGTAGAATGAGAATATGTGATTATGAGAATGTCTCGTAACAAATTAAAGGCAATGACTGAAATGGATGCGAGATGCACAGGACCGGTCATTACGGCAACACTTGGGCTCTCCCAAGTCTCGTCATAATGAACGGCACCCCATATACACTGTTGGACATAGACCTCCGTCTATGTCCAACAGTGGACGTCTTTCGACTGAAATAATGATGATGACTGCCCAACGACGTTCTAATGGTAGGTCGTTGATCAAAAACATTGGCAGTTAAATTAAAACAAATTTTGAGAACTAACCAGTTCGGTCAGTTTGTAACATTTTTGTAACCTTTGCATTTAGATATTATTTTTGTATTTATTGCAATATTTATTATTATCTTGAATGGCGTTGACTGGTTTTATTATTGGGAAAATTGCCAATGGATTTTTAACTACGAATTTTTAAGCATTGTCCTGTGTTATGTGATGTGTCTGCATGCCTTTTGTTTATGTCAATTAGCTATTTAGCTCATGCTCAAATGGGAACACGGATAGGTTCTAGTCAATAAAAGTCTGAAATTCTCTCTCCACCCAGAGCGAGAGAAGTTAGTGATTTGAAGAAATTGATGATTTTTTTAAGTCGGTCTAATGTCTCTGTATTAGACGCTTAGGCTTAACACTTTCACATTTTTATTTTAACATCCAAAAAAACTTTAATTCTTTCAAAAGATGTCTTTGAACTAGTAATTGTATGGAGTTTACTGTCAGAATTAGGAACAGCTATAGTTTACTGTCAGAATTAGGAGTGTTTATCGGTTTATGCAGCGCTTTTTATTAGTAGGTACTCGTCCAGGGATAGGAGGAGTGGCCGCGGTGTGGGATGGAGTTGGAAGGCCACAGTGCATCGCAATTTGTTGTAGCGGGCAGTTGTTTTTTGAGTGGATAAATATTTAATGGATTTTATTAGAGGGCTCAAAGTATGATGGCAGATTTTAGAACAAATTTTTTTTGGCATATTTTTTAAGCATATATTGATGAAAAAAGGCCTCCCCCAAGTCCTTCCAGACATTCTTCTTTCGCGCCGTCTCTAACCAGTTCTCGTGATACGCGTCTAGATCATCTCGCCACCTCTTTCTAGGGCGACCTCGAAGGCGCTTACCGTTTGCAGGAACCCACCGGGTGGCGATACTTGCCCAGCGGTTACTGCTCATGCGGCTGGCGTGACCCGCCCAGTTAGCAGTTAACATGTCTAAATGTCATGCTTTTTTCTTGTGCTTTTTAGGGTGGTTAAATGGTGCAACTCACCCTTAGGGTTCCGTAGTCAACTAGGAACCCTTATAGTTTCGCCATGTCTTATTTCAAGCCTATTTCCCTTATTTGTAGACTTACAACTAGTGCTCATAAATTAATAACGAAACCAATACATTGATAAATACTTATATCAATGTTTACCTAAGCGTGGGGGGAGGGGGTGAGAGCTTTGCTTACTTTTGCTGACAAGGGGGAGGGGGGAGTTAATATTTGCAAAAAATTTGTTTACGTAATACTTGAACGGCCCCATAGTATTTATTTACCTATTTATTTATTTATTTATTAGGATCTCCAACAAAGGTTACACAGATACAGTATAAATCATTAGGCATGGGGTCTTTCAACGTATTGAGGAGTCTACGAATAAAGTTCATGAACGAGACGTGTTTGACGAATTGGGAAATAATATTATAATACGTGAGAGACAGTGGTATACAATGAAATACAGCGGAGTTTGAGTGTCCTTCGATTTTTTGTATTTTCTATTTTATTCAAATATACATAGTATTGGCATCATTAATATGAGTCGAAGTAGGACATTTTACAATTTACGCGTAGCTAGTGTGGCCGGAGTCTCCCCCCTGGCCGCCATATGTGTTGGTGCCTATGTTGCCGCCGTGGCCACCGTCGCCCTTTCCGCTGCTGTGGCCACCGTGGCCAATGCTGAAGCTGCCATCACCGAACGTGCCACCATCTACATGTGCAACGCCAATACTGCCTTTTGAGGCATTCGCTATATACCTTGGGCGAGTCTCCTTACTTCGTTCTGAAATGGAAAATAATTCTTTATTAAATATGTAGTCTAAGCAACGGTAGTTTAATCTAATACATGAGTGGGGTATCATAACAGACTTAGAAATTTTGCCGAACCTCCAGAGAACTTCCACAAACAAAGTTAAATCATTCCGCTAGGTCAAATACCGTCGCTATAAATGGCTACCTTCATAGTTGTTATCAACTCAATAGCCGAACTCCTGGAAGAATATAATAACTCAAAAGGCTAATGCATTTCAAAATATTATTGTTTATGCATGTGTGAGGGAAAATTACGTAAGTAAACTTGCTAATCCAGAACCGGTATAAAAAACTTTGTATATTAAAGAGTAAAAAATAATTCAAAGTTATTAATCCATTTGGCATTTTAATTCATCCTATTTTTAACCAACTTCAAAAAAATAACTCCATTGTTCATAGACCGATTTACCAAATTTTGTTTTCCTTTAAAATTATATGCTTTCAGATTGGACCCATTTTTTTCAAATTTAAGTCCCGATGTTGTGATCCATAAGGAATCGAGGGAACTTCTCAAATATTCTAAGCAATCATATAGTGGTTTTGGTATTTTCATCAAGAATTCATCAAATGTTACTTTTAACTGTAAAGCAGTCAAGAAGTAACATTTGATGAAGTGGAACTAATGAAGATGACCAGAAATGGCCAACGGAACTTCATACTCACATAGATATCACAATGAAGATAGTTAAGCGACTATGACAATACAAATAAATAAATGGTTAATGTTCTGTTGAAAATGGTATCATCGAAGCGACCTGATGATGTTGATGAAGCCAGAAGATAGGTACCGGAACTCTGTAATTAATCAATGTATTCTAGCCGTATTTGGGCTTGTTAGAATTATCATGAAATGCACTTTGGCTATAAGGTACTATCAAACTGATCTGGTGATGGAGCCGGAAGGTGGAAGGTACACCCAGGAACTTCATAATAAAACAATGTATCCTAGCCGTGTTTGGGTTAATAGGAATTCTCATAAGAAATAGGCACTCTGGTTATAAGTGTATCGCAACTAAAAAGTGGAAAGATATAAGAATTACGCGAATTATTTAAAAAACTTTTCGCAAAAAATAAAAATACTAACTTTACTAATTCTGAAATGTTTTTTATTGAAATGAGGCTTTAATGCCACGCGTAGTTCTTTCATATTTTGCTGTCAATTATGTTTCTTGTCTATCAAAAATTTAATGATTGTTACCTTTGCCATTACTTTTGGGTTAAAATCGCCACATATTGTGTCCCATTAAACGCAAGGAAATAGACCAAGGCGAAGATGGAGAGGTGAACTGAATAACTACCGGAGGGACTGGCCTGCAATGGCCGAGGACAGAAGTGTGTGGAAAAGGGAGAGGGAGGCCTTCGCCCAGCAGTGGGACATAATGGGCTAACAACTAACTAACCTTCAGTCGGCGCAGCAATGACACACGAAATCACTGCTAGAATTAGAACAACTGTCACCAAACGCACCATCTTGCTCACTATCAAATTATTTCGTACACTGAACGAGCAACATGTGTGAATGCAGCTTTTATATCTTAAATATTTTCATTCTTGTATAATATAGCTAAAAAACTCGCTACAAATATTTAAATTACTTAATAATACCAACAGGTTGGTGGGACTGGTTAAAAACGCAAAAATTATTAAGGAAAAAACTTAAAAAAATGCAACGGAGCCTTTTGTGATTTGTCACAGGGATCTTTAAGTTTCCAGTTACTGAAATTCACTGGTAAAGTTGTCTAAAAATAAAAGGCTCGTTTTGACATTTATATTTTGACTACCTAGGTAGTAGTCCGGTGTAGTGTAGCAATTAAAATAGCTACTACTAAACTGGACCCCAAATTATTATTTTATCGTTTCTTTCAGTTTCGTTACAAGTCACATTCTAAAGTCTTTCTCTAATGTTAAAACGAGCATTTTATTTTTTAACGAGTTAATTGGGGAAAGATAATGCCAGTGAAGTGTTGGTAGTCGTCTTAGAAACACCAGAGTACGAAGAGTTCCGTACCGTATGTATAAAAAATAGTAAAAAAATTAAAAATACGCCGTTTTTATGGGAGCCCCACTTAAATGCTTATTTTAATCTGTTTTTAGCATTTGTTGTAATAGTAGCATAATAGTAGCTGAGCGAGTTCAATGACCTGTAGTTAATAGTCGGCGTTGAGTGCCTACAGGTCATTGAACTCGCTCAGCTGACTTTTTCTTAAAGAAATTAATTTCGTACATGCGTAAATTAATACGAGTTTTGAAAAAGAGGTACCTACATTATTTTTTAATTTTATCTTTACAAATCGATAGTGTTTCATGTACCGGATCGACCGTCCACGGGATTAAAACGATTAAAATTTAACGGTGTATATCATTTGCCAGAGGGTCATGGCAATTCGGATGGTGCGGGGATACCGCACGATTTCCCGCGAAGCGGCGAGCCTTCTGGCTGGCCTACCACCGTGGGATCTGGAGGCAACAGTCCTTGCACACATGCACGACATGCGCGTGGAGATGCAACGCCGGAGCTCTGTCCGCCATGCCGCGACCTGTCGCGGCATGGCGGACAGAGCTCCGGCGGGATCTCATGGTGGAATGGCGTCAGCGACTATCGCAACCCAGTGCTGGGCACGCCACAATTATGGCGATAAGTCCCCTCTTTGAGGCGTGGCTGGAAAGACCTCACGGCGTCCTTACCTTCCGCATGACACAGGTCCTCACCGGAAATGGCAAGTTCGGGAGGTTCCTGTTCCGAATCAAGGCGGAAGTGACGCCCGGGTGCCGCCACTGTGCGGAACGCCCGGAGGACACGGTGGAGCACACAATTGCGGTGTGCCCTGCTTGGGCGGAGCATCGCCGTGCCCTCGTGGGGGTAATCGGCGGCGGAGACCTCTCGCGCCGGGCCTTGGTCGAGGCCATGGTCCGGAGCGAGGAGGAGTGGCAGGAGGCGCGCGCCGTCGACGACTTGGGCTTGGTCCGGACGGTTACCGGACGGCCGGACAGCGAGCTACCCATTGCTCACTGTCCGCAAGCCCGCGCCTACGCCGAAGCTCTGTCCGCCATGCCGCGACCTGTCGCGGCAGAGGACTTTCACCCCGGCGTTGCATCTCCACGCGCATGTCGTGCATGTGTGCAAGGACTGTTGCCTCCAGATCCCACGGTGGTAGGCCAGCCAGAAGGCTCGCCGCTTCGCGAGAAATCGTGCGGTATCCCCGCACCATCCGAATTGCCATGACCCTCTGGCAGGCGTTCAGTATGGCCACCGGTTGCTTTTTCAGCGACGGCGCCCACACCGGCGCCCCGTATAGGGCCATGGACCGAACGATCCCCGCGTAGAGCCTCCGGCAGGAGGCGTCTGGACCCCCAAGGTTGGGCAGGAGCCGCTTGAGCGCAGCCCCAGTCCGGTTGAGTTTGGGAGCCAGACGTCGGAAATGCTCCACGAAATTCCACCGGCTGTCGAGGACGAGTCCCAGGTACTTCATCGTCGACCCGACACCGATGTGAACTCCTCCTACCGTTAGTTGGGAACTCAATGGCGGCGCGTTCCGAGACCGGCGACCGTGGAAACACATGGCCTCGGATTTGTGAAGCGCCACCTCGAGTCCCAACTCCTGGATCCTACCAACGACTATCGCAACCCCGCGTGTCGCTAAAGCGACCGCCGCCCGGTATGACTCTCCCTGCGCTAGAACCAGCGTGTCGTCTGCGTAGCAGAACACGCTGACCCCGTCAGGGAGGTCGCCCCGCAGCACGTAATCGTAACCAATGTTCCACAAGGGTGGCCCTAGTACCGACCCCTGCGGAACACCGCACGACATCTCCCGACGTTTCCAGTCTCCCTGGTGACCGGGGTAGACAATATACCTGTCCGACAGGTAGGCCTCGACTACTCGACAGAGGTATTCGGGCACCCGGTGGTACCGGAGTGCCCTCCGGATCGTACTCCAGGGCAGGGAATTGAAAGCGTTGGCAATGTTCAAGGACACTGCCACGACACACCTACCCTGGGACACCGCATCCCCCGTCGTGAGGGCTCGCACGCGCATGATGGCGTCCACCGTCGAGCGCATCCTGCGAAAGCCGAACTGTCCGTCCGAAAGGTCCGGCCCCACCCGTGAAAGGCGCGCGACGAGGCGGCTCGCAATCACTCTTTCAAAGAGCTTGCCCACCTCGTCGAGCAGCACAATGGGCCGGTACGCGGACGGAGAGTCCGCAGGGCGCCCTGGCTTCGCGATGAGGACCAGTTTCCCCGTCTTCCAGCGAAGTGGGAACTGGCCCCTCTCCAAGCATGCGCTGAAGAGCCCTCTCAGTCGAAGCCCGAGAGCCTCCATGGCCAGGACCCAGGCTTTCCCAGGCAAGCCATCGGGTCCTGGGGCGGCGTTCTTGGCACTCAGCCTTTGCACCGCCACTCTCATCTCTACCTCGGTCACCTCTGGAGCATCGTCGTCGCTATTGCGGTCCGCGTCAGACACCGCTAGCGGAGGCGGAGCCATAGGCGGGGGGGAGTGATCCCCTCGCACAGGGAACAGAGCGCTTACCACACCCTCCACGAGTTGGGGCCGGAGACTCTGAGTCAGCGGGGGAGCCCAGGGGCGCAGTTTCTCCCGTACCAATTTGTACGGGCGCCCCCACGGGTCCGCATTCAGAGACCCCAGCCACACGTTGCGGGCCTCGAGTTTGGCCCGCTTAATCTCCGCTCGGAGGGTGTGTTTTGCCTCTCTGTAACCTTCGTACAGCTCCGCCTCTCTGGCCTCCGCATCCGGCGGGCGGATGCGGCGCCTGCAGTATCTGGCGTACCGGCGTCGCGCATGATTGCACGTGTTGCGCAGTGCAGCGATTTCCGGCGACCACCAGTACACCTGGCGCTTAGCACGTCCTGGACGGACTCGGGGCATTGCCGCATCGCAAATTTGCGACATGGCCTCCCGGAACCACTCCGCCTCGACGTCGATGTCAACAGGCCTGTCCGGTGCTTGCACCCAGGCCTGTACCGTCGCGGCTTCCAGGAGGAGCTCCCGGTCCATCTGCTTAAGCGCCCACCGCGGACCGCAAGGGCTCTGTCGGACTGGCGCGGCCGAGGTTTCGGCGAAGACGTCCAACCGGATGTACCGGTGGTCGGAGTACGTCTCCACCTCCTCCATAACGCGCCAGTCGACGACACGCGGCGACAGAGCGGGGCTGGCGAACGAAAGGTCCACCACTGATTCACCCCGCCTCCGCACCAACGTGGGGACAGAACCCCGGTTCAGGACGACCAGGCCCAGCTCCAAGGCCCAGTCCTCCACCATCCGACCCCGTGTGTTCGTGCGCCGGGAACCCCAAGCCGTATTCCAGGCGTTGAAGTCCCCGCAAACGACCACGGGGAGGGTACCAAACCCAGCGACGACGGCACTTAGCTCCATAAGGGAGACATGGAGTTCGTCGGGAGATCTGGTCGGGGACAGGTAGACGCCTACCACTGCAATGTCCCCGACCCGTGCTGCCACGCAACCCCGTCCCCTCGCAACAGCCTCGAGGGGCGGGGTACCGGCGGCGGCCGACGAAATTAGCGTCACCGAGCCGTCTAGGTCCTGAACCCAGCGGGGATGGACGTAGTACGGCTCGGAGACGACGGCGACATTTATCGACCACTGCGCCATGCTCTGGAGCAAC
Source organism: Mythimna albipuncta (assembly GCA_929112965.1). Taxonomy (NCBI): domain Eukaryota; kingdom Metazoa; phylum Arthropoda; class Insecta; order Lepidoptera; family Noctuidae; genus Mythimna; species Mythimna albipuncta. The sequence continues at coordinate 4,267,840 of OV815959.1, read as the reverse complement.
AGATCCTGAGCGGGGGCGCAGTGGTTGATGTTCGCCTGGAGGAGACGTAATGGTGTCGTTATTGACATTCCATTACAGTCTCCTCCTGAGCCCCCTGTGAGGGCACAGCCGCGGCGGGAGCGGCGGCGACAGCGGCAGCAGCCAAGGCGGTGGCTGCGGCGGTGAGGACGTCAGGGTGGATGGGCCTGACCTTGCCCTTGGCCTTGGCGGGAGGGTCGCAGGACCTGCCCCCAGCCCGGTGGTCGGCCGGCTTGCCTGCAGCCGCACATGCGTAGCAGTGCGGCTTTGCACGGCATTCGACGGCCTTGTGACCAGGCTGTCCGCACTGGTGGCAGCAGTCACTGCGGTCCACCTCCGCGGCGCAGTGGGCCCCCACGTGGTGCCCCACGCGGCAGCGGTAGCACCGCAGAGGTTTGGGTTCCAGCATCTTGACTTGGGCTGAAACCCAACCCACCAATAACCTTCGGCCCTCGGTCGTGATGGCCTTGGCCGCCGATACGGGGCAGCTCACCGTAACGGCTCGCATGCCCGTGCTGTCAGCGCGGATGGTGCCCGCCCGGACCTGATCGGTCGTGCACCCACCCGCCCTGACGATTGCGGCCACCACTTCCTCCACCCTAACGGAGTCGTCCAGACCCATAATGCGCATGTCGATGCACTTGGTGGGCCTGGACACTCGGGCCTCCTCGACGTCTAGGGACGCCCTAATCCTTTCGGCCAGGGCGTCAGCGGCTTGTCCACTGTTCGCACCTGGGACCTCTAGGATACGGGCTCCGGTTGCGGTGCGCCTCATACGGAAGCCCTCTGAGGCTCCGTATTCGTCAAGGTGGCCCACCACCGCCTCTTTCGCCTTTGCCATGACCATGTCATAGTTCACGCCCTTCTTTTCCGCAGCTGGCTGCAGTGTGATCACTACAGCTGCGGAAGTCGGGGCGCGAAGTCTGGCGGCCATGGCCCGCTTCTTCCGCTCCTTTCGCCGCTTGCGCTTTTTGGCCGCCATTGCCGCCTTGCTCGCCTTCTTCTTAGCGCCAACGACCGTCCACTCGGCGCCAGTAGAGGGGTCTTCGGGCGGAGGAGGCGGCAGGCGCGACCTTGTCGCCGCTGCGGCGGGACGCCCCGCCGGCTTGGTGGCAGCCGCCACCCTGCCCTTCGAGGGAGGGGCAGGCTTCCCCTGCTGCTGCTGCTGCTTGGCCGCCGGGGCCGGCCTCGCAGACTCCGGCGCCGCAACCACGCGAGTGGCTTGCCCCGACGGGCCTGCCTACGTTGCTGCAGACGTGGCCGCGGCGACGGCGGCATACGACGCCGTCTTCTTCTGACCGGAGGCCGCGAGAGGGGGGCGCAGGACGATGCCCTCTAAGATGGAGAGCTGGCGCTGTATGTGCCCCTGGAACTGCTGCTGCTGTTGTTGCTGCTGCTCCCTGAAGGCAGCCAGCTCCTGCCGCAGCAGGGACACAACTCCCTCGCTTTCTGCCTGGGGCGAGGGCTGAGATTGGCCCTGCACTTGCCTGTTCCTCCCTTCGGGACGAGAGCCCTGAAGAGCGGCCACGGCCGCCTCAAGCCGGCCAAACCTCCCGCTGAGGGTGCGCTCGTAGGGCTCAAAGACGAGCCCCAGCGCCTCCCCAATCGAGGTGTTGGCCAGCTCGATGGATCTCTTTTTGGCCACCCTCTCCCTTTTGTTGGCCACGCTCGTGAGAGCGGCTGCCACGATCGCTCTGAACTTGGCCATCGCCTCATCCATTCCTTCAGGTAAATCTTCCGGAATCTTCGGCACCGAGGCGCTGGCCTGGCGTCCCTCACTGGCGATTTCAGTGTGGAGCCCTCTCCCTTTGCCCGTTTTTCGGGCTGCGCCCCGCCCCGAGGACGAGATTTTCCGGGCAGGTCCCGTCTCGTCGTCGGATGCGGAGCGCATAAACGCCCTCCTTTTGTTGGAGGCGGATACTTCCACCTCCATCAAATTGAAGGGTTCCTGTACCTCCACTACTTCATCCTCCTTCCCGTCTGAGTTGAGGGAAGACGCGGCATCAGAGTCCGACGCCGCGTCTTCACTCACCTCCCTGAGGCCGTATCTACGGCCGGCCTCTACCGGCGTCGCGGACGTGCTGGGAACTGGTCCCAGGGAATCCGCGCTGCCGAAATGTGAGCCACCCCGGCTCTGTGCGTCCACGGAGGACGGTAAAGGGTCCGGAGACCCCAGGCGGTGGTTGCCCCCCCCCCAGAATACGTGGGGCAGCCCGAGCTCTGCTCAGGGAGGGATTCTCCTGCAAGCAGGTACCCTCCTGGGGTAGTCTTTTCTTTACCAGTCGCGCTCATGATGGTGCTGGACACAGCTTTGCCTTTTTTATTTAAATGGGGTGGGGTCCCCATTACACGTTCGCCATCCTGTTCGTGTCTGCTGAACAGACACGTACCGGAGGCGAACCCTATCTCTTCTAAATCGCTATCCAGAAGGCGCCAACAGCTGTTGGTGCCAGCGCTCCTGGATAGCGCACCCTCCGGGCGGTCCGACTGGACTCCACCGTATGTTCCTCTTGGTCTGGTCTCTCGCTTGAGGCCTTCCGGCATGAGTAGCTCTACCGGCATAGCCCTCAAGGTCACAGAGACACGCAAGCCCCACCACGACGACAACGTGGGAACACAGTTGGTGGGGTAATGCATAGGTTTGAATAATTATCATTTAGTCTAATATGTTTTCGCATAAATTTTAATTCATTAACCTTTCAATCGTGGAAATTACAGACACAATAGAAAGACAATAGGTGCGCGAACGCCGCGAAAATTATTGGCTTAAAGGCATAATATTTATTCGTCTAATAATCATGAGCCATAAATATAAAAAGTCACAATTAGATGAATGAAGCCAATAATTTTAAATTGATCTTTAAGCGATGTTTTTGTGGCGACGTATTGTTAGGTTAGGTTAGGTCTTTTCTTTGTAGTAGGAGTGGGAAATCCGTCATGAACGCCCACTAGTAATTAATCGGTAAGGTGAAATAGTGTCTACAACTTACTGTTTGGAGTTATCTTTTAGGGTTTATTAGTTTTATTCCAAAAAACATTATGTGTTTTTATCATTATGCGTTTATAACATTATGCTTTATTATTATTATGCTAGCAGTGTTTATGGTTACAAGCATTATGCCAAAAGTTTTATGCTTTATAATTTTATGCGGAATGATCATTATGCTGAATTTTGTTATGCGTAAATTATGTCAATATATTTTATGCTTATCATTAGTAAACCCTAGAACCAAGAGTACTGCCACTAGACGTACCATTTTGCTCACTTTCGGATTGTTCCATAAACTGAATACTGATCCTTATTTTATGTATTTATATCCCATAAATATTCTTGTACAGCTATTTATATTTAGAATTTCAACATTTTTTTTATATGTTCTGCTTTACCGAAGGCTAGCAACGTGTGCAGAGCAACCGGTTCAGGAGTAAACAGTGTATGAGAGTAGACACTAGTGCATGAAACAGTAAAGTTAAAATGTTTGGATGTATATTATAATGCTCTTGGTTTCCGTCATCTTAGCAAAAGCGACATTCAATAGTCTTATTATGAACCTTTTAGAAACATGTTTTTTTTTCTTTATGGAAGGATATTATATAAGAAGATTTTACACATTTTAAGTTAGTCTTGTTTTGATTCTGTACAAGATGTCTCGGCTTGTTGCTCTTTTGTTAGTGTTTGCGTTATTTGCATCTACTTTTGCGGCTCCAGGTAAATATGTTGTAACATAAGAGTTAGGAAAATATGGAGCATATATTTTGAAATGTTCAGAAATAGTTCCAGCTTTGTTTGGTTTTGATTCTGGTGTTTGGTAACTTTGAATTTTAAAACAGAACACTAAAAAATATTAGCGTAAACAGGTTTGTCTATTCTCATATCGTCATCCTATTGTGTATGAGAAAAAACTAGAAGTATAATTAACGACGTAGTTAAGCAGTTGCTAAATGTTCATTTTAGTTCATAAAATAACTCGTACTCTTAAAAAAGTGTTTATTTCTTAGCAACAGTAAACAAGATTTTTGGTTTTGTGAAAATCAACGTTACACCGAGATTATTCTTAACCCTATCCTCCATTTTTCTCACTTAAAACATTCTTCTCTCTCTTTCATACGCTGCATTCCTGCGTTTAGGCTTTAAAAGATTACAATAATATAATTCAACATTCATATTAAAATTAATTACAAAGCTTTTACTTTTCAATTACTTTTTTTTAAAGGAAAATAGAAACCGCCCTGATAATATTACGTCATACGTGCAAAGTTGAACGGATGCTTATCGTAGCCCATGATGACTAATGCCGGAATTCCTCAGGTGTCTGTTCTCTCTGCAACTCACTCTCTCTATTGCATATCAACGATCTGTTGATCCTCGGTATCTATGGATATTAGTCTCTAAATGAGGCGTAACCAATATTGTGGGATTTGCTGCTAACACACTAATAGGTCTATTCAGTAACAAAAGGAACCCGTTCACCATGGTTCCTGTTTTGGTTGGTTCCTGGTTCCTTGGAGTGTACCAACTGCCTTCAGCTCTTGGAAGTTAAATATTTTTCCTCAAACCTAAACTTTGGGCAGTTGCTTGAGTCCAAAGCCATGCCATCATCAAGCCATGCCAGCTATTAAAAAACTTGGTAGTCTTGCAAAGGTATTGCGGTAATTCACACTCGGATAGCTTCTAATGTTAGTCGTTATGGGCTGTGATGAGCATGCGTTCACAACTACTCAGAGAGAACTTTCAATCAAGAAGCTTTTACTCAGCCTATTAGATCAGGAGATATGCCGTAGCATCATCCTTTATAGCCTGAATATCCGTAGACGTATATACCTATTTAGGTAAAAGCTCATACCTCCTCTGAAATTTAGAGCCAATAAGAACGATGATAATTTGAACCATCTGAATATTGTTGCTTTCAGTTCCCCACCATGAGAAGAATGCCAGCAACAAAAGTGAGAAGTATGAAGAAAATGTAGAAGATGATGAACAATATTACAGCGAAGCAAATGCTGATGGTGGCAGCATTGGGATTGCACAAATAGAAGGGGGTGAATTCGGGGCTGGCAGCTTTAGTATCGGTCACGGCGGCGATAGCGGTGGTGATGGCGACGGTGGACACGGTGGCAACATAGGCACCAACACTTATGGTGGTCAGGGAGGAGACAAAGGCCACACCAGTTATGGAGGATAATGCTGTTACACATAACAGGTTAGGACAGAGCGGGCGGGTGTTTTTAAAGGTTTCAATGAAAATCAGACAAGCTCCTATAGATCTATAAGTTCATAACATTTTGAATGTGAATGAGATCGAGATTTTTGTGCCCTTCTACTAACATATCTTAGTAACACTCTTGACTTGTCGCGTATTATCGTTGTAAGTATAGTTTAACCAAAAAATATAGATGACTTTTAACCTCTATGAATTTATGTATGTTCTGCAAATCACAACAAAATTAATAATTGACAGTTCTGTTCTTGAGGTGTTCTGTTGTTTCAATTGAATTATTTTCAAGTTTTTGAGTTTCCTAGCTGAGGATATTCTAGTTAAGGCACGTGAGATTTAGAATTAAGATTTGTATTAAATTAATCTGAAATAAAGTTTCAAATAAATTTTTCTTCATGTTCTGTTTCTGTATGTTTCATTTATTTACATGAAAAAGTGAATAATTAAAACATTTGTGATAAATAAATAGTTATATCAACTTAGTTGGTACACTAAACCTCTTAATTATGACAGAAAAAGGACAGGCTCTTAATAAACTAGTGCGCCTCACCATCAACGATTGCATTACTGCTTATCATCAGGTGGGATCGCAGTCAAGCACTAGTTTATATCAATGATAACAAAAACGTAGAAAGGCACCTAAATAAAATAAAACTCACAACTCACAAACCATCTAAACTCAAATTTCCTTTATTTCAAAAGTAGGCTTGTGGTGACCACCAAGGCAGCCACATCAGTCTGTAGCGACTGTAACAGGTAGGAGATATAATAACAAATTATTATAACGAGTCATAGAAAATATGAATAATGAAAGAGGAAAATTCACTTGTAGTTTAACGAGTACACTAATTTATTATAATGGCTGACTAACCGGAAGATAAGTAAAGGAAAAACGTGTTTTGGAAAAGATTGTATCCAAAAAAATTAGAATATCGGTTTTACTAGTGTGCAGTTTTGCAAGTTTTGTGAATAAAGGTCACTCACAAAAGCAAAATAAAAATATAGAAATGTTTTATATTAAAATATTCTTACTCATATTTATGTCTGAATCTACGTTTTTTGCTGTGACAATATTTAGTGGTGAAGGCTCTTCCTTTGAACTTGGAGCTGGATACGATTCCCGAACCAATGCTGCCTCCAATCGAAAGAGCGAACCCAATGTTGTTGTCGCCTAAAATTATGAAACGACGATCCCTCTCTGAAAACAAACCGTATGAAGACAATATTATTGTTAAAGTTAGTAACCTAACATTACCGAGGGATTGTTGTCCGACTCTCGCCCTAAAGCCGAAAGAGTTATTTGATGATTTTTTAACTCAAAAAAGGGATTCCAACTGTTTTCTTACCAAATTGGCAACGAGCTAATCATGTTAGCAATGTGTCTTAAACTTGGCTGTACTGAAGATAAAATATAGCTAAATAATGTTCCCAGAACACATAGATTTGAGCTTGACTTTGAGCCAGAGACATTTTCAAAATAATTAGAACCAAAAGAATAAGGTTTACCCGCTGGATTGCAATAAATATGACTGCGTACAATGAAGGTTGTAATTAATATCAAAGTATATCTGGTAAAAAACTCCATATCCTCAAGAAATGGCCAGTGTGATAAAGGTCCATGATCAGACCGACGGTTTATATAAGGTGATAATGGTATACATTATCCCTTCCATTGCAGTTCAACGAAATTCGGACATGAAAAGTAACAATAGCATCACTAATCAAAAATTTGAGAGCTCTTAGGTTCTTTTTATATGAATGCATCATCTGACTTGTACTTATACCTGTCCAAGATATGATAACGATCAAATAAAAAAGTTCTGTATTGATACACCACAATATTGAGCGTATAATGATACGTTCATTACCACATTGATTGATTGCCCTAACCGCTGTGATTTACTGCATCGTCATAGTTTGACCTGCTTGTCCCCATGATCTCTGTTGTAAATGCATATTATTTTGGAGATCAAGCAGGCCAAATTTAAGGCCTGCAAAGTGTGGCTGGATAATGTGAATAGAAACCCCGGGAAGACCCCTACCAAGTAGTTCAGGTCTGCCCTTGGTTGAGACCGCCCGCTGTTGACGTCTCCTGAGCCTGTTTTGGAAGATGTAGTGTGTAGTCTGTTGCTTGCGTGAGTGAGACATTCTCCCCATCTGTGGCTCTGACACCTGAGGTGTCGACGTGGACCATGCCGAGGACGACAATACTCCGATCATGCGCTGGTTTACATTTCCTACGATTTCAATACTCTGCCCTGGAGTTACATTAAGGGGGCATTCGGGCATCACCGGGTGCCCACCTACCTCCGTCGAGTGATAGAGGCTAACCTGACATTAATAAAGTGAGGTCTGCTTGGTGTTTTGCCATCACAGGCAGCCTTTTGTTAAAGCGTTGTATGCATTGCTGTCAATGCTTTCTTTCGTTTGTGTAGCTGTTGGAACAATACTGAGATCCCATAGTGATCTGACATAACTTATTTTCACATGGATGAAATCTTAGGTTCTCAGTAGCGTCTCATGTGCTTCGAATGCCAGCCTGTGTGCTTGTGGAGGTCCCTCTTGGAGCCCTTGTGCAGGTACTATGTGAGAAAGGAAACTAAAAATAAGAATTGCTTGACTTATTTTTTTAGGGCTGATTTATATATTGTTCTTCTTTTTATTATGGATATCTTTTTGAATTTGGTTAAATAAAAATAATTTGTTTTGGCGTGGCTTACCTGAAGGCCGTTAACCTCTCGGTTACTGAGATATGTTTAAAAACCAAAGTGAGTAATACTGTAACAGTGCCATAAGTCATCACTGCCAACACAGACCTTCAACTTGAAACACTTTTGTACGTGAGACAAGAAGATACGGCGCGGCTTCATTGAAACTACCCAGTGGAATTAGATGTAACAATTTCCCTCTTTTTAGGGTTCCGTACCTCAAAAGGAAAAAACGGAACCCTTAAGGATCACATTGTTGTCCGTCTGTCTGTCTGTCTGTTAAGACCCTTTATCTCAAGAACGCGTGGAGGTATCGAGTTGAAATTAAAACCATAAACTCAGGTCTGTGGTCCCTTCAAACTGTGAAAAAATAAAACTTTTAAGTTAACGAATATACAAGATCATCATCATCATCAAAAACGCACGTACATTTTGATACTCTCAAAGATCGAAATTCATAGGGTACTTCCCCTATGTTGTTATATACATCAAAAAAAATTGCAATTCGGGAAAATTTTCGAGACTCCATGCGATAATTGTAGTTTGCACGGAACCCTCAGTGCGCAAGTCCGACTCGCACTTGCCCAGTTTTTGAAGGTTTACCTACCTAACTGAAAAATTTGTCCTAGGTTGTATGTTAAACTGAGGCCGAAGACTGTTGGCGGTAAGTCCCCTCTTTGAGGCGTGGCTGGAAAGACCTCACGGCGTCCTTACCTTCCGTATAACACAGGTCCTCACCGGACATGGTTCGTTCGGGAGGTTCCTGCACCGGATTTGTGCGGAAGTGACGCTCGGGAGTCACCACTGTGCGGAATGCCCGAAGGACATTTTCGCTACCGCCGCCAGCGGCGCGGGCTTGTAATAGAACTGTGGTAGAATGAGAATATGTGATTATGAGAATGTCTCGTAACAAATTAAAGGCAATGACTGAAATGGATGCGAGATGCACAGGACCGGTCATTACGGCAACACTTGGGCTCTCCCAAGTCTCGTCATAATGAACGGCACCCCATATACACTGTTGGACATAGACCTCCGTCTATGTCCAACAGTGGACGTCTTTTGACTGAAATAATGATGATGACTGCCCAACGACGGGCACGGTCTAATGGTAGGTCACTGATCAAAGGAACTGTCAATATTTTAGCAGCTTATCGCATTTAAGTGCGTTACACATTCATTTGTCATTATACTACGAGATTACCATTCTATGCCATTTCTTTCAATGGAGTATCAGTGGTTGACCATTGAAAAGTCATAAAGACGTCATAACAAGTAGGTTACCAAACTTGAACTTGTCAAAAGTCAAAATTAACAATCATGAAGTCTTGGATAGATATAGGCCATTCTGACATTATTGTAATAGTAGAAATGAGGCCCTGTTTGTGTGTGAAAATTGTAAATTCCGTTATATTACAAAGTATCTTGCAAGATTGTAAACTATCGAAGGATAACCTCAACAAACAGCTCACGATTTAACGCATTATTTGTTTGGTAGATTGTAATGTATCGAAGTGCGACAGTTAAATCATTATGTATCGCGAATACTGTAACTACTGAAACCGAACTGTCCCTGATTGAAGAGTAGAGTTCATGTACCTACAACAATCTATTTTAAATTAATAGTATACTTACACTTGACATCATAGGAGGATACACAAAAATATATAATGTGAAAAATATTGGTAGTTAAATTAAAAACAAATTTTGAGAACTAACCAGTTCGGTCAGTTTGTAACATTTTTGTAACCATTTTTGCAATATTTATTATTATCTTGAATGGCGTTGACTGGTTTTATTATTGGGAAAATAGCCAATATATTTTTAACTACGAATTTTTAAGCATTGTCCTGTGTTATGTGATGTGTCTGCATGCCTTTTGTTTATGTCAATTAGCTATTTAGCTCATGCTCAAATGGGAACACGGATAGGTTCTATTCAATAAAAGTCTGAAGTTCTCTCTCCGCCCAGAGCGAGAGAAGTTAGTGATTTGAAGAAATTGATGATTTTTTTAAGTCTGTCTTATGTCTCTGTATTACACGCTTAGGCTCAACACTTTCTCATTTTTATTTTAACATCCAAAAAACTTTAATTCTTTCAAAAGATGTCTTTGAACTAGTAATTTTATGGAGTTTACTGTCAGAATTAGGAACAGCTATAGTTTACTGTCAGAATTAGGAGTGTTTATCGGTTTATGCAGCGCTTTTTATTAGTAGGTACTCGTCCAGGGATAGGAGGAGTGGCCGCGGTGTGGGGTGGAGTTGGAAGGCCACAGTGCATCGCAATTTGTTGTAGCGGGCAGTTGGTTTTTGAGTGGATAAATATTTAATGGATTTTATTAGAGGGCTCAAAGTATGATGGCAGATTTTAGAACAAATTTTTTTTGGCATATTTTTTTAGCGTATATTGATGAAAAAAGGCCTCCCCCGAGTCCTTCCAGACATTCTTCTCTCGCGCCGTCTCTAACCAGTTTTCGTGATACGCGTCTAGATCATCTCGCCACCTCTTTCTAGCCTTAGTACTTGCCCAGCGGTCACTGCTCATGCGGCTGACGTGACCCGCCCAGTTAGCAGTTAACATGTCTAAATGTCATGCTTTTTTCTTGTGCTTTTTAGGGTGGTTAAATGGTGCAACTCACCCTTAGGGTTCCGTAGACAACTAGGAACCCTTATAGTTTCGCCATGTCTTATTTCAAGCCTATTTTCCTTATTTGTAGACTTACAACTAGTGCTCATAAATTAATAACGAAACCAATACATTGATAAATACTTATATTTTTACCTAAGCGTGGGGGGAGGGGGTGAGAGCTTTGCTTACTTTTGCTGACAAGGGGGAGGGGGGAGTTAATAATTGAAAAAAATTTGCTTACGTAATACTTGAACAGCCCTTAGCATTGAGGAGTCTTCGAAAAAAGTTCATGAGTGAGACATGTTTGACGAATTGGGAAATAATATTATAATACGTGAGATACAGTGGTATACAATGAAATACAGCGGAGTTCGAGTGTCCTTCGATTTTATTTATTTTCTATTTTATTTAAATATACATAGTACTGGCATCATTAATATTAGTGGAAGTAGGACATTTTACAATTTACCTGTAGCTAGTGTGGCCGGAGTCTCCCCCCTGGCCGCCATATGAGTTGGTGCCTATGTTGCCGCCGTGGCCACCGTCACCCTTTCCGCTGCTGTGGCCACCGTGGCCAATGCTGAAGCTGCCATCACCGAACGTGCCACCATCTACATGTGCAACGCCAATACTGTCTTTTGAGGCATTCGCTATATACCTTGGGCGAGTCTCCTTACTTCGTTCTGAAACGGAAAATAAATCTTTATTAAATATGTAGTCTAAGCAACGGTAGTTTAATCTAATACATGAGTGGAGTATCATAACAGACTTAGAAATTTTGCCGAACCTCCAGAGAACTTTCACAAACAAAGTTAAATCATTCCGCTAGGTCAAATACCGTCGCTATAAATGGCTACCTTCATAGTTGTTACCAACTCAATAGCCGAACTCCTGGAAGAATATAATAACTCAAAAGGTTGATGCATTCTAAAATATTATTGTTTATGCATGTGTGAGGGAAAATTACGTAAGTAAACTTGCTAATCCAGAACCGGTATAAAAAACTTTGTATATTAAAGAGAAAAAAATAATTCAAAGTTATTAATCCATTTGGCATTTTAATTAATCCTATTATTAACCAACTTCAAAAAAATAACTCCGTTGTTCATAGAACGATTTACCAAATTTTGTTTTCCTTTAAAATGATATGCTTTCAGATTGGACCCATTTTTTTCAAATTCAAGTCCCGGTGTTGTGATCCATAAGGAATCGAGGGAACTTCTCAAATATTCTAAGCAATCATATAGTGGTCTTGGTATTTTCATCAAGAATTCATCAAATGTTACTTTTTAAATGTAAAGCAGTCAAGAAGTAACATTTGATGAAGGAGACCAGAAATGGCCAACGGAACTTCATACTCACATAGATATCACAATGAAGATAGTTAAGCGACTATGACAATAAAAATAAATAAATGGTTAATGTTCTGTTGAAAATGGTATCATCGAAGCGACCTGATGATGTTGATGAAGGCAGAAGATAGGTACCGGAACTCTGTAATTAATCAATGTATTCTAGCCGTATTTGGGCTTGTTAGAATTATCATGAAATGCACTTTGGCTATAAGGTACTATCAAACTGATCTGGTGATGGAGCCGGAAGGTGGAAGGTACACCCAGGAATTTCATAATAAGACAATGTATCCTAGCCGTGTTTGGGTTAATAGGAATTCTCATAAGAAATATGCCCTCTGGTTATAAGTATATCGCAACTAAAAAGTGGAAAGATATAAGAATTACGCGAATTATTTAAAAAACTTTTCGCAAGAAAAACAAAAATACTAACTTTACTAACTCTGAAATGTTTTTTATTGAAATGAGGCTTCAATACCACGCGTAGTTCTTTCATATTTTGCTGTCAATTATGTTTCTTTTCTATCAAAAATTAAATGATTGTTATCTTTACCATTACCTTTGGGTTAAAATCGCCACATATTGTGTCCCATTAAACGCAAGGAAATAGACCAAGGCGAAGATGGAGAGTTGAACTGAATAACAACCGGAGGGACTGGTCTGCAATGGCCGAGGACAGACGTGTGTGGAAAAGGGAGAGGGAGGCCTTCGCCCAGCAGTGGGACATAATGGGCTAACAACTAACTAACCTTCAGTCGGCGCAGCAATGACACACGAAATCACTGCTAGAATTAGAACAAATGTCACCAAACGCACCATCCTGCTCACTATCAAATTATTTCGTATACTGAACGAGCAACGTGTGTGAATGCAGCTTTTATATCCTAAATATTTTCATTCTTGTATAATGTAGTTAATTACAAAAACTCGCTACAAATATTTAAATTACTTGATAATACCAACAGGTTGGTGGGACTGGTTAAAAACGCAAAAATTATTAAGGAAAAAACTTAAAAAAATGCAACGGAGCCTTTTGTGATTTGTCACAGGGATCTTTAAGTTTCCCGTTACTCAAATTCACTGGTAAAGTTGTCTAAAAATAAAAGGCTCGTTTTGACATTTATATTTTGACTACCTAGGTAGTAGTCCGGTGTAGTGTAGCTACAATTAAAATAGCTACTACTAAACTGGATCACAAATTATTATTTTATCGTTTCTTTCAGTTTCGTTACAAGTCACATTCTAAGGTCTTTCTCTAATGTTAAAACGAGCAATTTATTTTTTAACGAGTTAATTGAGGAAAGATAATGCCAGTGAAGTGTTGGTAGTCGTCTTAGAAACACCAGAGTTTTAATCACACTAATATTATAAAGGCGAAAGTATGTCAGTGTGTGTGATATGTTTGTTAAATAAAATAATAATTAGGGATCCGGTGTAGTAGTAGTATTTTAGTAGTTACACTACACCGGACAAGCCGCTAGGTAGTCAAAATACAAATGTCAAAACGGACCTTTTATTTTTTGACAACTTTAGGAGGAGTACGTTGGAAGAAATGCTCTTGGACGCCAGGTCACTCTGAAACTTTTGGGGTTTTAAAGCAGTTATTTTAAATAAATACCGGCCAAGTGAGAGACGGACTCGTGTACGAAGGGTTCCGTACCGTGTGTATAAAAAAATGGTAAAAAAAATAAAATTACGCCGTTTTTATGGGAGCCCCACTTAAATGCTTATTTTGATCTGTTTTTAGCATTTGTTGTAATAGTAGCATAATAGTAGCTGAGCGAGTTCAATGACCTGTAGTTAATAGTCGGCGTTGAGTGCCTACAGGTCATTGAACTCGCTCAGCTGACTTTTTCTTAAAGAAATTAATTTCGTACATGCGTAAATTAATACGAGTTTTGAAAAAGAGGTACCTACATTATTTTTTAATTTTATCTTTACAAATCGATAGTGTTTCATGTACCGGATCGACCCTCCACGGGATTACATTAATAACGACAAAATCTATTTTAAGTCATCACTTCATATATTAAAGTTGAGCTAAAAAAATATATTAAATCTTGTCTAGTTCAAGATAGATTAAGTTAACATTAGGATATAAGAATATCTCCAATAATGTTTGTATTTGGGGACACTGGTTGCAGCAAGACGAGGCCATGCGAGATCATGAAAGAGATGGTCGGACGACTGAAGTAGCAAGAAAGTCTTATTAATTACAGACTTGAACTGAAACAGTAGAGACTTATAGCATAATCAGCCTTTTGATGTTCCCACTGCTTGGACTCGGGCCTCCTCTAGAAGAGTGAATAGGCCGTAATCCACCACGCAGGCCCAGTGCGGGTTATGCACGATATGCGCGTGGAGATGCAACGCCGGGGTGAAAGTCCACTGCCGCGACAGGTTGCGGCTTGGCGGACAGAGCTCCGGCGGGATCTCATGGTGAAATGGCGTCAACGACTATCGCAACCCAGTGCTGGGCACGCCACAATCATGGCGGTAAGTCCCCTCTTTGAGGCGTGGCTGGAAAGACCTCACGGCGTCCTTACCTTCCGCATGACGCAGGTCCTCACCGGACATGGTTCGTTCGGGAGTTTCCTGCACCGAATTCGTGCTGAAGTGACGCCCGGGTGTCGCCACTGTGCGGAACGCCCGGAGGACACGGTGGAGCACACAGTCGAGGTGTGCCCTGCTTGGGCGGAGCATCGCCGTGCCCTCTTGGGTCGATCGGCGGCGGAGACTTCTCACGCCGGGCCTTGGTTGAGGCCATGGTCCGGAGCGAGGAGGAGTGGCAGGCGGTTGCCGACTTCTGCGAAGCAGTAATGCTCGCAAAGGAGGAGGCCGAACGAATCAGGCAACGGTGTTATTGCCACAGCCGCCGCAACCGGGATTCTGATCCCGATTTCCGGCCACCGTAGGCGCGGGTTTGCGGACAGTGAGCAATGGGTAGCTCACTGTCCGGCCGTCCGGTAACTTTCCGGACCAAGCCCAAGTCGTCGACGGCACGCACTGTTCCCGCGCGCCTCAAGGAGTTGTCAGCAACAGCAGGGACCCAGCCGGGTCGAAGCCTACTGGGGCCAGGGTTATCCGAAAGGGCGCTCAAGCCCCGGTATGAAGGCTAGAAGGAACGGGGTGGGTCTTTTAGTCAGTAAGAGTCTGACACTATCTCCCGCTCCGCTCAAGAACGGGGGATGTCAAAGCATGATTTTTTCCCACCATAAAAAAAAGACCCAGTGCGGGTTTGTGAATGTAACGTGTCTTCAAATTTGTGGTTCTAAGATATGCCGGTTTCCTCATGATGTTTTCCTTTACCGTTTTAAGAGTAGTGATGAAATAAATTACACAAAGTAATGCGCCTGGTTTGAACCCACGATCTACAACTCGTAAGTCGGGGCCAGGAGTTATACTATTGAACAATATTTAGAGGGTAATATCCTTGTTGGCATAAAATTTTTAAGCATAATATTATTTGGCATAACGTTTTTGCATAACTTTTTTTAGCATAATAATAATGTTGCATAAGGGTCTATCTTTTATAGCAGAACTTTTTACGTCATAATATGGTTTTGCATAACAACGGATAGCATAAACTTAATTTCGCAGAAAATCATTTCACATACACTCAGTTGTCATACATTCAAAACTCATAATTTTGTTAGTCAGAATCATCTTTAGGCATAATGTTTATATCCATAATAATTAAGAAGCAGAACCATCATATCGCAGAAAATTCACAGTCAGAATCGTCTTTTGGCATACATTTTATATCGATAGTCATTAAATTGTGAAAATAAGTTGTTTTTAGTTCCTTGTAAGAAGCATTCAAACATGCAAACAAGAATACACCATGATATTACTACTAATATCAAAACGCTAACCTAAATGCTAATTACAAAAATATTGTCGGCTTGGATGCATGTAGCATGCAAACAGGCATACAACATACAAGCAGGCATGCAACATGCAGCATGCATGCAGCATGCATGTAGCATGCAAGCAGGCATGCAACATGCAGCATGCATGCAGCATGCAAGCAGGCATGCAACATGCAGCAAGCATTGTTTCTGTCACGGCTCCGGCGCTGCGGGGTTTGGGCGGCGCCACGCGAGCTTATCGTCACAGATGGTTTTAACGCTCACCAGCCGCGGTGGCGGGCCTTCAAACCACCTGCTCCTCAGCTCGCGGGCCGCCCTACCCCTCCACGCCTACGCGGGTTTAAATTACACTCTAGGGGTAGGGCAGACAAGACTGCGTAAAGTCGGTTTCGCAGCGATTCGTTTCTGTCACAAAATTTTGCAGCACAACGTATTGACTTTTTATGACACAAAAATTTAATATTGAAAATGCTACCAATACATGCTATATTTAGAACATTCTATGTCACTTTTGCAGACCATTCGATTTTAAATACATTGCACGTAGGTTATCTAACCATTCGACAGCATAAATTTACTTTATTTAAATTATCAGTTTTATTCCATATATTATAAGATTTTGATGTTTTGAACACTAATTTTTACAAGAAGATACATCTATTTTAATTTTTGGTGTTCAAATATGCACCCATACCAAATAATCGTATATCTAAATAAATGTTATGCTAAACAAAATTATGCATAATATTAACTATGGCAAAGGTAATTATGCGAAACAAAATTCTGCCAAGATAAAAGTATGCCATTGTAAATTCGGACACGTAAATATTCTGCCAAACAAAAGTTATGCTAAATAATTTTTATGCCTTAAAAATATTCGATTAAATAAGATTATGCCATGTGAGTTATGCCAAATAAAAATCGGAGTATCAAGATTCTGCCAAATAGAAGGAACCCGTTGCTTAATAGTACTTTAGCATAATGCCTATGTTAGCATCATTTAGTCTAATATGTTTTCGCATAAATTTTAATTCATTAACTTTTCAATCGTGGAAATTACAGACACAATAGAAAGACAATAGGTGCGCGAACGCCGCGAAAATTATTGGCTTAAAGACATAATATTTATTCGTCCAATAATCATGAGCCATAAATATAAAAAGTTACAATTAGATGAATGAAGCCAATAATTTTTAATTGATCTTTAAGCGATGTTTTTGTGGCGACGTATTGTTAGGTTAGGTTAGGTCTTTTCTTTATAGTAGGAGTGGGAAATCCGTCATGAACGCCCACTAGTAATTAATCGGTAAGGTGAAATAGTGTCTACAACTTACTGTTTGGAGTTATCTTTTAGGGTTTATTAGTTTTATTCCAAAGAACAATATGTGTTTTTATCATTTTGTTTTTATCATTATGCGTTTATAAATTATGCTTTATTATTATTATGCTAGCAGTATTTATGGTTAAAAGCATTATGCCAAAAGTTTTATGCCTAATAATTTTATGCGGAATGATCATTATGCTAAATTTTATTATGCCTATGTAAATTATGGCAATATATTTTATGGGGTTCCTTCTATTTGGCAGAATCTTGATACTCCGATTTTTATTTGGCATAACTCACATGGCATAATCTTATTTAATCGAATATTTTTAAGGCATAAAAATTATTTAGCATAACTTTTGTTTGGCAGAATATTTACGTGTCCGAATTTACAATGGCATACTTTTATCTTGACAGAATTTTGTTTCGCATAATTACCTTTGCCATAATTAATATTATGCATAATTTTGTTTAGCATAACATTTATTTAGAGATACGATTATTTGGTATGGGTGCATATTTGAACATCAAAAATTAAAATAGATGTATCTTCTTGTAAAAATTAGTGTTCAAAACATCAAAAACTTATAATATATGGAATAAAACTGATAATTTAAATAAAGTAAATTTATGCTGTCGAATGGTTAGATAACCTACGTGCAATGTATTTAAAATCGAATGGTCTGCAAAAGTGACATAGAATGTTCTAAATATAGCATGTATTGGTAGCATTTTCAATATTAAATTAAATTTGTGTCATAAAAAGTCAATACGTTGTGCTGCAAAATTTTGTGACAGAAACGAATCGCTGCGAAACCGACTTTACGCAGTCTTGTCTGCCCTACCCCTAGAGTGTAATTTAAACCCGCGTAGGCGCGGAGGGGTAGGGTGGCCCGCGAGCTGAGGAGCAGGTGGTTTGAAGGCCCGCCACCGCGGCTGAGCCGAAGCTGCGGTGGTGAGCGTTAAAACCGTCTGTGACGATAAGCTCGCGTGGCGCCGCCCAAACCCCACAGCGCCGGAGCCTTGACAGAAACAATGCTTGCTGCATGTTGCATGCCTGCTTGCATGCTGCATGCCTGCTGCATGTTGCATGCCTGCTTGCATGCTGCATGCATGCTGCATGTTGCATGCCTGCTTGCATGCTGCATGCATGCTGCATGTTGCATGCCTGCTTGCATGCTGCATGTTGCATGCCTGCTTGCATACTGCATGCCTGCTTGCATGCTGCATGCATGCTGCATGTTGCATGCCTGCTTGCATGCTGCATGCATGCTGCATGTTGCATGCCTGCTTGCATGTTGTATGCCTGTACGAAAAAAATCAGTTCTGCCTTTTAATGACTATCGATATAAAATGTATGCCAAAAGACGATTCTGACTGTGAATTTTCTGCGATATGATGGTTCTGCTTTTTAATTATTATGGATATAAACATTATGCCTAAAGATGATTCTGACTAACAAAATTATGAGTTTTGAATGTATGACAACTGAGTGTATGCGAAATGATTTTCTGCGAAATGAAGTTTATGCTATCCGTTGTTATGCAAAACAATATTATGACGTAAAAAGTTCTGCTATAAAAGGTAGACCCTATTTTATGCTTATCATTAGTAAACCCTAGAACCAAGAGTACTGCCACTAGACGCACCATTTCACTCACTTTCGGATTGTTCCGTAGACTGAATACTAATCCTTATTTTATGTATTTTATATCCCATAAATATTCTTGTACAGCTATTTTATATTTAGAATTTCAACATTTTTTTTATATGTTCTGCTTTACCGAAGGCTAGCAACGTGTGCAGAGCAACCGGTTCAAGAGTAAACAGTCTATGAGAGTAAACACTAGTGCATGAAACAGTAAAGTTAAAATATTTGGTTGTATATTATAATGCTCTTGGTTTCCGTCATCTTAGCAAAAGCGACATTCAATAGTCTTATTATCAACCTTTTAGAAACATGTTTTTTTTTTTCTAAATGGAAGGATATTATATTAGAAGATTTTACACATTTTAAGTTAGTCTTGTTTAGATTCTGTACAAGATGTCTCGGCTTGTTGCTCTTTTGTTAGTGTTTGCGTTATTTGCATCTACTTTTGCGGCTCCAGGTAAATATGTTGTACCATAAGAGTTAGGAAAATATGGAGCATATATTTTGAAATGTTCAGAAATAGTTCCAGCTTTGTTTGGTTTTGATTCTGGTGTTTGGTAACTTTGAATTTTAAAATAGAACACTAAAAAATATCGTAAACAGGTTTGTCTATTCTCATATCGTCATCCTATTGTGTATGAGAAAAAACTAGAAGTATAATTAACGACGTAGTTAAGCAGTTGCTAAATGTTCATTTTGGTTCATAAAATAACTCGTACTCTTAAAAAAGTGTTTATTTCTTAGCAACAGTAAACAAGATTTTTGGTTTTGTGAAAATCAACGTTACACCGAGATTATTCTTAACCCTGTCCTCCATTTTTCTTACTTAAAACATACTTCTCTCTCTTTCATCTGCTGCGTTCCTGCGTTTAGGCTTTAAAAGATTACAATAATTTTATTCAACATTCATATTAAAATTAATTTTAAAGCTTTTACTTTACAATTACTTTTTTTTAAAGGAAAATAGAAACCGCCCTGATAATATTACGTCATACGTGCAAAGTTGAACGGATGCTTATCGTAGCCCATGATGACTAATGATGGATTTCCTCAGGTGTTTGTTCTCTCTGCAACTCTCTCTCTGTTGCATATCAACGATCTGTTGATCCTCGGTATCTATGGATATTAGTCTCTAAATGAGGCGTAACCAATATTGTGGGTTTTGCTGCTAACACACTAATGGGTCTGTTCAGTACCAAAAGGAACCCGTTCAACATGGTTCCTGTTTTGGTTGGTTCCTGGTTCCTTGGAGTGTACCAACCGCCTTCAGCTCTTGGAAGTTAAATATTTTTCCTCAAACCTAAACTTTGGGCAGTTCCTTGAGTCCAAAGCCATGCCATCATCAAGCCATGTCAGCTGTTAAAAAACTTTGTGGTCTTGCAAGGGTATTGCGGTAATTCACACTCGGATAGCTTCTAATGTTAGTCGTTATGGGCTGTGATGAGCATGCGTTCACAACTACTCAGAGAGAACTTTCAATCAGGAAGCTTTTACTCAGCCTATTAGATCAGGAGATATGCCGTAGCATCATCCTTTATAGCCTGAATATCCGTAAACGTACATACCTACTTAGGTAAAAGCTCATACCTCCTCTGAAATTTAGAGCCAATGAGAACGATGATAATTAGAACCATCTGAATATTGTTGCTTTCAGTTCCCCACCATGAGAAGAATGCTGACAAAAAAAGCGAGAAGTATGAAGAAAATGTAGAAGATGATGAACAATATTACAGCGAAGCAAATGCTGATGGTGGCAGCATTGGGATTGCACACATAGAAGGGGGTGAATTCGGGGCTGGCAGCTTTAGTATCGGTCACGGCGGCGATAGCGGTGGTGATGGCGACGGTGGACACGGTGGTAACATAGACACCAACACTTATGGTGGTCAGGGAGGAGACAAAGGCCACACCAGTTATGGAGGATAATGCTGTTACACATAACAGGTTAGGACAGAGCGGGTGGGTGTTTTTAAAGGTTTCAATGAAAATCAGACAAGCTCCTATATGTCTATAAGTTCATAACATTTTGAATGTGAATGAGATCGAGATTTTTGTACCCTTCTATTAACATATCTTAGTAACACTCTTGACTTGTCGCGTATTATCGTTGTAAGTTTAGTTTAACCAAAAAATATGGATGACTTTTAACCTCTTTGAATTTGTGTATGTTCTGCAAATCACAACAAAATTAATAATTGACAGTTCTGTTCTTGAGGTGTTCTATTGTTTCAATTGAACTATTTTCAAGTTTTTGAGTTTCCTAGCTGAGGATATTCTAGTTAAGGCACGTGAGACTCAGAATTAAGATTTGTATTAAATTAATCTGAAATAAAGTTTCAAATAAATTTTTCTTCATGTTCTGTTTCTGTATGTTTCATTTATTTACATGAAAAAGTGAATAATTAAAACTTTTGTGATGAATAAATAGTTATGTCAACTTAGTTGGTACATTAAACCTCTTAATTAGGACAGAAAAAGGACAGGCTCTTAATAAACTAGTACGCCTCACCATCAACGATTGCATTACTGCTTATCATCAGGTGGGATCGCAGTCAAGCACTAGTTTATATCAATGAAAACAAAAACATAGAAAGGCACCTAAATAAAATAAAAATGAAATACCATCTAAACTCAAATTTCCTTTATTTCAAAAGTAGGGTCGTGGTGACCACCAAGGCAGCCACATCAGTCTGTAGCGACTGTAACAGGTAGGAGATATAATAACAAATTATTATAACGAGTCATAGAAAATATGAATAATGGAAGAGGAAAATTCACTTGTAGATTAACGAGTACACTAATTTATTATAATGGCTGACTAACCGGAAGATAAGTAAAGGAAAAATGTGTTTTGGAAAAGATTGTATCAAAAAAAAACTAGAATATCGGTTTTACCAGTATGCAGTTTTGCAAGTTTTGTGAATAAAGGTCACTCACAAAAGCAAAATAAAAATATAGAAATGTTCTATATTAAAATATTCTTACTCATATTTATGTCTGAATCTACGTTTTTTGCTGTGGCAATATTTAGTGGTGAAGGCTCTTCCTTTGAACTTGGAGCTGGATACGATTCCCGAACCAATGCTGCCTCCAATCGAGAGAGCGAACCCAATGTTGTTGTCGCCTAAAATTATGAAACGACGATCCCTCTCTGAAAACAAACCGTATGAAGACAATATTATTGTTAAAGTTAGTAAGGTAACATTACCGAGGGATTGTTGTCCGACTCTCGCCCTAAAGCCGAAAGAGTTATTTGATGATTTTTTAACTCAAAAAAAGGGATTCCAACTGTTTTCTTACCAAATTGGCAACGAGCTAATCATGTTAGCAATGTGTCTTAAACTTCGCTGTACTGAAGATAAAATATAGCTAAATAATGTTCCACACAAAGATTTGAGCTTGACTTTGAGCCAGAGACATTTTCAAAATAATTAGAACCAAAAGAATAAGGTTTACCCGCTGGATTGCAATAAATATGACTGCGTACAATGAAGGTTGTAATTAATATCAAAGTATATCTGGTAAAAAACTCCATATCCTCAAGAAATGTCCAGTGAGATAAAGGTCCATGATCAGACCGACGGTTTATATAAGGTATTACTATTATACATTATCCCTTCCATTGCAGTTCAACGAATTTCGGACATGAAAAGTAACAATAGCATCACTAATCAAAAATTTGAGAGCTCTTAGGTTCTTTTTATATGAATGCATCATCTGACTTGTACTTATCCATATCCAAGATATGATAACGATCAAATAAAAAAGTTCTTTATTGATAAACCACAATATTGAGCGTATAATGATACGTTCATTACCACATTGATTGATTGCCCTAACCGCTGTGATTTACTGCATCGTCATAGTTTGACCTGCTTGTCCCCATGATCTCTGTTGTAAATTCATATTATTTTGGAGATCAAGCAGGCCAAATTTAAGGCCTGCAGCGTGTGGCTGGATAATCTGAATAGAAACCCCGGGAAGACCCCTACCAAGTAGTTCAGGTCTGCCCTTGGTTGAGACCGCCCGCTGTTGAAGTCTCCTGCCCCTGTTTTGGAAGGTGTAGTGTGTAGTCTGTTGCCTGCGTGAGTGAGACATTCTCCCCATCTATGGCTCTGACACCTGAGGTGTCGACGCGGACCATGACGAGGACGACAATACTCCGATCATGCGCTGGCTTACATTTCCTACGATTTCAATACTCTGCCCTGGAGTTACATTAAGGGGGCATTCCGGCATCACCGGGTGCCCACCTACCTCCGTCGAGTGGTAGAGGCTAACCAGACATTAATAAAGTGAGGTCTGCTTAGTGTTTTGCCATCACAGGCAGCCTTTTGTTAAAGCGTTGTATGCATTGCTGTCAGTGCTTTTTTTCGTTTGTGTAGCTGTTGCAACAATACTGAGATCCCATAGTGATCTGACATAACTTATTTTCACATGGATGAAATCTTAGGTTCTCAGTAGCGTCTCATGTGCTTTGAATACCAGCCTGTGTGCTTGTGGAGGTCCCTCTTGGAGCCCTTGTGCAGGTACTATGTGAGAAAGGAAACTAAAAATAAGAATTGCTTGACTTATTTTTTTAGGGCTGATTTATATATTGTTCTTCTTTTTATTATGGATATCTTTTTGAATTTGGTTAAATAAAAATAATTTATTTTGGCGTGGCTTACCTGAAAGGCCGTTAACCTCTCGGTTACTGAGATATGTTTAAAAACCAAAGTGAGTAATAATGTAACAGTGCCATAAGTCATCACTGCCAACACAGACCTTCAACTTGAGACACTTGTACGTGAGACAAGAAGATACGGCGCGGCTTCATTGAAACTACCCAGTGGAATTAGATGTAACAATTTCCCTCTTTTTAGGGGTTCCGTACCTCAAAAGGAAAAAACGGAACCCTTAAGGATCACATTGTTGTCCGTCCGTCCGTCTGTCTGTCTGTCAAGACCCTTTATCTCAAGAACGCGTGGAGGTATCGAGTTGAAATTAAAACCATAAACTCAGGTCT
Organism: Mythimna albipuncta; assembly: GCA_929112965.1. Lineage (NCBI taxonomy): Eukaryota > Metazoa > Arthropoda > Insecta > Lepidoptera > Noctuidae > Mythimna > Mythimna albipuncta. The sequence goes on along the minus strand of OV815959.1, from coordinate 4,244,063 downwards.
GCGGTCCCTTCAAACTGTGAAAAAATAAAACTTTTAAGTTAACGAAGAAAATAAAATTCAAAAATTTGTCCTAGGTTGTATGTTAAACTGAGGCTCAAGACTGTTAGCGGTAAGTCCCCTCTTTGAGGCGTGGCTGGAAAGACCTCACGACGTCCTTACCTTCCCTATGACACAGGTCCTCACTGGACATGGTTCGTTCGGGAGGTTCCTGCACCGGATTTGTGCGGAAGTGACGCTCGGGTGACACCACTGTGCGGAATGCCCGAAGGACACAGTGGAGCACACAGTTGAGGTGTGCCCTGCAGTAATGCTCGAAAAGGAGGAGGCCGAACGCATCAGGCAATGGCGTTTTCGCTACCGCCGCTAGGATTGCGATCCTGATTTCCGGCCACCGTAGGCGCGGGCTTGCGGACAATGAGCAATGGGTAGGTCGCTGTCCGGCCGTCCGGTAACTGTCCGGACCAAGCCCAAGTCGTCGACGGCGCGCACTGTCCCCGCGCGCTTCAAGCAACAGCAGGGGCCCAGCCTGGTCGAAGCCTACTGGGGCCAGGGTTATCCGAAAGGGAGCTCGAGCCCTGGTATGAAGGCTAGAAGGAACGGGGTGGGTCTTTTAGTCAGTAAGAGTCTGACACTATCTCCCGCTCCGCCCAAGAGCGGGGGTTGTCATTGTCTGATTTTTTCCCACCTTAAAAAAAAAAATGCCCAAGAATGTTATTTTTATAAATTCGTCATTCCGACACGAACCCATTGTCAAAAAGTTTGCTAAAAGTTCGTAATCTGCTAAATTCATAGTGGACGATGATTGGTCATTCATTGATCTCGTAATAGAACTGTGGTAGAATGAGAAAATGTGAATATGAAAATTTTGAGAACTAACCAGTTCGGTCAGTTTGTAACATTTTTGTAACCTTTTGCATTTAGATGTTATTTTTGTATTTTTTGCAATATTTAGGTAGAATCTTGAATGGCGCCATTCAAGATAATAATCTTGAATGGCGTTGACTGGTTTTATTATTGGGAAAATTGCCAATGGATTTTTAACTGCGAATTTTTAAGAATTTTCCTGTGTTATGTGATGTGTCTGCATGCCTTTTGTTTATGTCAATTAGCTATTTAGCTCATGCTCAAATGGGAACACGGATAGGTTCTAGTCAATAAAAGTCTGAAGTTCTCCGCCCAGAGTGAGAGAAGTTAGTGATTTGAAGAAATTGATGATTTTTTTAAGTCTGTCTTATGTCTCTGTATTACACGCTTAGGCTCAACACTTTCACATTTTTATTTTAACATCCAAAAAAACTTTAATTCTTTCAAAAGATGTCTTTGAACTAGTAATTTTATGGAGTTTACTGTCAGAATTAGGAACAGCTATAGTTTACTGTCAGAATTAGGAGTGTTTATCGGTTTATGCAGCGTTTTTTATTAGTAGGTACTCGTCCAGGGATAGGAGGAGTGGCCGCGGTGTGGGGTGGACTTGGAAGGCCACAGTGCATCGCAATTTGTTGTAGCGGGCAGTTGTTTTTTGAGTGGGTAAATATTTAATGGATTTTATTAGAGGGCTCAAACTATGATGGCAGATTTTAGAACAAAATTTTTTTTGAATATTTTTTAAACGTATATTGATGAAAAAAGGCCTCCCCCAAGTCCTTCCAGACATTCTTCTTTCGCGCCGTCTCTAACCAGTTCTCGTGATACGCGTCTAGATCATCTCGCCACCTCTTTCTAGGGCGACCTCGATGGCGCTTACCGTTTGCAGGAACCCACCGGGTGGCGATACTTGCCCAGCGGTCACTGCTCATGCGGCTGACGTGACCCGCCCAGTAAGCAGTTAACATGTCTAAATGTCATGCTTTTTTCTTGTGCTTTTTAGGGTGAGTTCCACCATTTAACTATAACGACAACCAAACCATAACACACCATTTAACTATAACGACAAATGGTTAACATTTGCTTTGTTATTGTTATAGTTAAATGGTGCAACTCACCCTTAGGGTTCCGTAGTCAACTAGGAACCCTTATAGTTTCGCCATGTCTTATTTCAAGCCTATTTCCCTAATTTGTAGACTTACAACTAGTGCTCATAAATTAATAACGAAACCAATACATTGATAAATACTTATATCAATGTTTACCTAAGCGTGGGGGGAGGGGGTGAGAGCTTTGCTTACTTTTGCTGACAAGGGGGAGGGGGGAGTTAATATTTGCAAAAAAATTGTTTACGTAAACACATAAATGGTTTACATCTTACCTACAAAATAGGGAACAATTCGTAGAAATAGAACATTTGAATGAATTTACTGGAGAATTAAACAGAATACGTTCTAATGGGCTTTGCATTGGACATTCTATTCCGCAAGGTAGTGTGGTCGGATGTCTGCTTTTTTTGATTTATATAAACGACCTCCCTAAGATAATGACAGATTCGTGCGTACTGTTCGCCGATGACATCTCTCTAATTACTTCATGTATTGACTCGCAACAATTAAATGCTAATTTAAATAACATTATGAAAAATATACAAAATTGGATGAAAGACCACAATCTAGAACTTAATTATTCAAAAACCAAAATAATGCAATTTAGGCCTCGCCAAAAAAATCCCTTAGATATTAATTTTGCATTTGACGGCATAAAATTGGAATGCGTTGATACTTTTACCCTGCTAGGACTGGATTTGGATATCCATATGACCTGGAAAGCGCATATACAGAAAATTAAATCTAAATTATCTAGCTTTATTTATGCATTACGTGAACTTAAAAAATCAACCGATCTTAAAACTGCCCTGTCTGCTTACTATGCATATGCATACGCATGGCTCTCGTATGGTATCATCCTTTGGGGAAACAGTGTAGATAGCAATGACTTGTTTATCTTACAAAAAAAATGTCTTCGAATAATTGTAAATATTAATAATGATGACACTTGTAGACCGCATTTTCGTAAATTAGAAACTCTTACATTATCATCAATTTACATTCTAGAAATCTGTAAATTTGTGAGGCAGAACCCTAATTTCTATAAAAAAATAACCGACCAACCTCGCCGATACGCACCGCGTTCTCAATTTAAAAACATGCTTGTAATACCTCCATCAAACTTAAAACTACACAGTTCGAGTCCTCACATAAGCTCCATAAAAATATACAACAAAATACCAAATGACATCAAAACCGAGAAAAGTGATAGAATATTTTTTATTAAACGACTCAAAAAACTGCTAGTTGACAAATGCTATTATTCGGTAAATGAATTCTTTAACGATGATTAAATACTTTCATATATTGTCATTTTTTCCATGTCCGTTTTATGTTTTGTTGATTATAATTTATTTCGACATCTGCAATGATTTTTATTTAATTTTTTGACATTATAATATTTTTTTATTTTTTTTGACATTTGTTATGATTTTATTTATTTTTTGACATTTGTTATGAATTTATTTTGAGACTGTAATAATTTACTTTTTGATTTTTATTTTATTTTTGATATTATCATTTTTCTCCCTTTTGACTTTTGTTATGATTTCATTTTTATTGACATTATTATTTCATTTTTATTGACATTTGTTATGAATTTATTTTGACATTGTAATAATTTACTATTTGACATTCGTATTATTATTATTTTTTTTTTTTTTGCTATTTGTAATTAATTTATTTTGACATTTAAAATGAATTTATTTTTATTATGAAGGAATTGACTTTGAAATTTATGACATGATTTTTTATTTTTGACATTTTATTATTATTTTTATTTTTATCTTATTACTTATTATTGTACTTTTTATTTGATTTGATTTTTATATCCGATTTTTTTTTAATTGTATTTCTACCTACTTCATGTATGACATTGCTGTGCCCGACAGGGTCCATGTGCACTTATATAAATATTTTGTCATCCTATGTAACACATGTGATATAGCAATAAAGAATTGAATTGAATTGAATTAATACTTGAACGGCCCCATAGTATTTATTTACCTATTTATTTATTTATTTATTAGGATCTCCAACAAAGGTTACACAGATACAGTATAAATCATTAGGCATGGGGTCTTTCAACGTATTGAGGAGTCTACGAATAAAGTTCATGAGCGAGACGTGTTTGACGAATTGGGAAATAATATTATAATACGTGAGAGACAGTGGTATACAATGAAATATAGCGGAGTTCGAGTGTCCTTCGATTTTTTGTATTTTCTATTTTATTCAAATATACATAGTATTGGCATCATTAATATGAGTCGAAGTAGGACATTTTACAATTTATGCGTAGCTAGTGTGGCCGGAGTCTCCCCCCTGGCCGCCATATGTGTTGGTGCCTATGTTGCCGCCGTGGCCACCGTCGCCCTTTCCGCTGCTGTGGCCACCGTGGCCAATGCTGAAGCTGCCATCACCGAACGTGCCACCATCTACATGTGCAACGCCAATACTGCCTTTTGAGGCATTCGCTATATACCTTGGGCGAGTCTCCTTACTTCGTTCTGAAACGGAAAATAATTCTTTATTAAATATGTAGTCTAAGCTAAGTTTAATCTAATACATGAGTGGGGTATCATAACAGACTTAGAAATTTTGCCGAACCTCCAGAGAACTTCCACAAACAAAGTTAAATCATTCCGCTAGGTCAAATACCGTCGCTATAAATGGCTACCTTCATAGTTGTTACCAACTCAATAGCCGAACTCCTGGAAGAATATAATAACTCAAAAGGCTAATTCATTTCAAAATATTATTGTTTATGCTTGTGTGAGGGAAAATTACGTAAGTAAACTTGCTAATCCAGAACCGGTATAAAAAACTTTGTATATTAAAGAGAAAAAAATAATTCAAAGTTATTAATCCATTTGGCATTTTAATTCATCCTATTTTTAACCAACTTCAAAAAAATAACTCCGTTGTTCATAGACCGATTTACCAAATTTTGTTTTCCTTTAAAATGATATGCTTTCAGAATGGACCCATTTTTTTCAAATTCAAGTTCCGATGTTGTGATCCATAAGGAATCAAGGGAACTTCTCAAATATTATAGGCAATCATATAGTGGTTTTGGTATGTTCATCAAGAATTCATCAAATGTTACTTTTTAACTGTAAAGCAGTCAAGAAGTAACATTTGATGAAGGAGACCAGAAATGGCCAACGGAACTTCATACTCATATAGATATCACAAGGAAGATAGCTAAGCGACTATTTGTCATAGTCGCTAGCGTACAAATAAATAAATGGTTAATGTTCTGTTGAAAATGGTATCATCGAAGCGACCTGATGATGTTGATGAAGCCAGAAGATAGGTACCGGAACTCTGCAATTAATCAATGTATTCTAGCCGTATTTGGGCTTGTTAGAATTATCATGAAATGCACTTTGGCTATAAGGTACTATCAAACTGATCTGGTGATGGAGCCGGAAGGTGGAAGGTACACCCAGGAACTTCATAATAAAACAATGTATCCTAGCCGTGTTTGGGTTAATAGGAATTCTCATAAGAAATAGGCACTCTGGTTATAAGTATATCGCAACTAAAAATAGGAAAGATATAAGAATTACGCGAATTATTTAAAAAACTTTTCGTAAAAAAAACAAAAATTCTAACTTTACCAAATCTGAAATGTTTTTTATTGAAATGAGGCTTCAATGCCACGCGTAGTTCTTTCATATTTTGCTGTCAATTATGTTTCTTTTCTATCAAAAATTAAATGATTGTTACCTTTGGGTTAAAATCGCCACATATTGTGTCCCATTAAACGCAAGGAAATAGACCAAGGCGAAGATGGAGACATGAACTGAATAACTACCGGAAGGACTGGCCTGCAAAGGCCGAGGACAGACGTGTGCGGAAATGGGAGAGGTAGGACTTCGCCCAGCAGTGGGACATAATGGGCTAACAAGAAACTAACCTTCAGTCGGCGCAGCAATGACACACGAAATCACTGCTAGAATTAGAACAACTGTCACCAAACGCACCATCTTGCTCACTATCAAATTATTTCGTACACTGAACGAGCAACATGTGTGAATGCAGCTTTTATATCTTAAATATTTTCATTCTTGTATAATATAGCTAAAAAACTCGCTACAAATATTTAAATTACTTAATAATACCAACAGGTTGGTGGGACTGGTTAAAAACGCAAAAATTATTAAGGAAAAAACTTAAAAAAATGCAACGGAGCCTTTTGTGATTTGTCACAGGGATCTTTAAGTTTCCAGTTACTGAAATTCACTGGTAAAGTTGTCTAAAAATAAAAGGCTCGTTTTGACATTTATATTTTGACTACCTAGGTAGTAGTCCGGTGTAGTGTAGCTACAATTAAAATAGCTACTACTAAACTGGACCCCAAATTATTATTTTATCGTTTCTTTCAGTTTCGTTACAAGTCACATTCTAAAGTCTTTCTCTAATGTTAAAACGAGCATTTTATTTTTTAACGAGTTAATTGGGGAAAGATAATGCCAGTGAAGTGTTGGTAGTCGTCTTAGAAACACCAGAGTACGAAGAGTTCCGTACCGTATGTATAAAAAATAGTAAAAAAATTAAAAATACGCCGTTTTTATGGGAGCCCCACTTAAATGCTTATTTTAATCTGTTTTTAGCATTTGTTGTAATAGTAGCATAATAGTAGCTGAGCGAGTTCAATGACCTGTAGTTAATAGTCGGCGTTGAGTGCCTACAGGTCATTGAACTCGCTCAGCTGACTTTTTCTTAAAGAAATTAATTTCGTACATGCGTAAATTAATACGAGTTTTGAAAAAGAGGTACCTACATTATTTTTTAATTTTATCTTTACAAATCGATAGTGTTTCATGTACCGGATCGACCGTCCACGGGATTAAAACGATTAAAATTTAACGGTGTATATCATTTGCCAGAGGGTCATGGCAATTCGGATGGTGCGGGGATACCGCACGATTTCCCGCGAAGCGGCGAGCCTTCTGGCTGGCCTACCACCGTGGGATCTGGAGGCAACAGTCCTTGCACACATGCACGACATGCGCGTGGAGATGCAACGCCGGAGCTCTGTCCGCCATGCCGCGACCTGTCGCGGCATGGCGGACAGAGCTCCGGCGGGATCTCATGGTGGAATGGCGTCAGCGACTATCGCAACCCAGTGCTGGGCACGCCACAATTATGGCGATAAGTCCCCTCTTTGAGGCGTGGCTGGAAAGACCTCACGGCGTCCTTACCTTCCGCATGACACAGGTCCTCACCGGAAATGGCAAGTTCGGGAGGTTCCTGTTCCGAATCAAGGCGGAAGTGACGCCCGGGTGCCGCCACTGTGCGGAACGCCCGGAGGACACGGTGGAGCACACAATTGCGGTGTGCCCTGCTTGGGCGGAGCATCGCCGTGCCCTCGTGGGGGTAATCGGCGGCGGAGACCTCTCGCGCCGGGCCTTGGTCGAGGCCATGGTCCGGAGCGAGGAGGAGTGGCAGGAGGCGCGCGCCGTCGACGACTTGGGCTTGGTCCGGACGGTTACCGGACGGCCGGACAGCGAGCTACCCATTGCTCACTGTCCGCAAGCCCGCGCCTACGGTGGCTGGAAATCGGGATCGGAATCCCGGCGACGGCGGCGAGAGCGCCGTTGTCTGATGCGGTCGGCCTCCTCCTTAGCGAGCATTACTGCTTCGCAGAAGTCGGCGACCGCCTGCCACTCCTCCTCGCTCCGGACCATGGCCTCGACCAGGGCCCGGCGCGAGAGGTCTCTGCCGCCGATCACCCCCACGAGAGCACGGCGATGCTCCGCCCAAGCAGGGCACACCGCGATTGTGTGCTCCACCGTGTCCTCCGGGCGTTCCGCACAGTGGCGACACCCGGGCGTCACTTCCGCTTTAATTCGGAACAGGAACCTCCCGAACTTGCCATTTCCGGTGAGGACCTGTGTCATGCGGAAGGTAAGGACGCCGTGAGGTCTTTCCAGCCACGCCTCAAAGAGGGGACTTATCGCCATAATTGTGGCGTGCCCATGACGGGGTTGCGATAGTCGCTGACGCCATTCCACCATGAGATCCCGCCGAAGCTCTGTCCGCCATGCCGCGACCTGTCGCGGCAGAGGACTTTCACCCCGGCGTTGCATCTCCACGCGCATGTCGTGCATGTGTGCAAGGACTGTTGCCTCCAGATCCCACGGTGGTAGGCCAGCCAGAAGGCTCGCCGCTTCGCGAGAAATCGTGCGGTATCCCCGCACCATCCGAATTGCCATGACCCTCTGGCAGGCGTTCAGTATGGCCGCCGGTTGCTTTTTCAGCGACGGCGCCCACACCGGCGCCCCGTATAGGGCCATGGACCGAACGATCCCCGCGTAGAGCCTCCGGCAGGAGGCGTCTGGACCCCCAAGGTTGGGCAGGAGCCGCTTGAGCGCAGCCCCAGTCCGGTTGAGTTTGGGAGCCAGACGTCGGAAATGCTCCACGAAATTCCACCGGCTGTCGAGGACGAGTCCCAGGTACTTCATCGTCGACCCGACACCGATGTGAACTCCTCCTACCGTTAGTTGGGAACTCAATGGCGGCGCGTTCCGAGACCGGCGACCGTGGAAACACATGGCCTCGGATTTGTGAAGCGCCACCTCGAGTCCCAACTCCTGGATCCTACCAACGACTATCGCAACCCCGCGTGTCGCTAAAGCGACCGCCGCCCGGTATGACTCTCCCTGCGCTAGAACCAGCGTGTCGTCTGCGTAGCAGAACACGCTGACCCCGTCAGGGAGGTCGCCCCGCAGCACGTAATCGTAACCAATGTTCCACAAGGGTGGCCCTAGTACCGACCCCTGCGGAACACCGCACGACATCTTCCGACGTTTCCAGTCTCCCTGGTGACCGGGGTAGACAATATACCTGTCCGACAGGTAGGCCTCGACTACTCGACAGAGGTATTCGGGCACCCGGTGGTACCGGAGTGCCCTCCGGATCGTACTCCAGGGCAGGGAATTGAAAGCGTTGGCAATGTTCAAGGACACTGCCACGACACACCTACCCTGGGACACCGCATCCCCCGTCGTGAGGGCTCGCACGCGCATGATGGCGTCCACCGTCGAGCGCATCCTGCGAAAGCCGAACTGTCCGTCCGAAAGGTCCGGCCCCACCCGTGAAAGGCGCGCGACGAGGCGGCTCGCAATCACTCTTTCAAAGAGCTTGCCCACCTCGTCGAGCAGCACAATGGGCCGGTACGCGAACGGAGAGTCCGCAGGGCGCCCTGGCTTCGCGATGAGGACCAGTTTCCCCGTCTTCCAGCGAAGTGGGAACTGGCCCCTCTCCAAGCATGCGCTGAAGAGCCCACTCAGTCGAAGCCCGAGAGCCTCCATGGCCAGGACCCAGGCTTTCCCAGGCAAGCCATCGGGTCCTGGGGCGGCGTTCTTGGCACTCAGCCTTTGCACCGCCACTCTCATCTCTACCTCGGTCACCTCTGGAGCATCGTCGTCGCTATTGCGGTCCGCGTCAGACACCGCTGGCGGAGGCGGAGCCATAGGCGGGGGGGAGTGTTCCCCTCGCACAGGGAACAGAGCGCTTACCACACCCTCCACGAGTTGGGGCCGGAGACTCTGAGTCAGCGGGGGAGCCCAGGGGCGCAGTTTCTCCCGTACCAATTTGTACGGGCGCCCCCACGGGTCCGCATTCAGAGACCCCAGCCACACGTTGCGGGCCTCGAGTTTGGCCCGCTTAATCTCCGCTCGGAGGGTGTGTTTTGCCTCTCTGTAACCTTCGTACAGCTCCGCCTCTCTGGCCTCCGCATCCGGCGGGCGGATGCGGCGCCTGCAGTATCTGGCGTACCGGCGTCGCGCATGATTGCACGTGTTGCGCAGTGCAGCGATTTCCGGCGACCACCAGTACACCTGGCGCTTAGCACGTCCTGGACGGACTCGGGGCATTGCCGCATCGCAAATTTGCGACATGGCCTCCCGGAACCACTCCGTCTCGACGTCGATGTCAACAGGCCTGTCCGGTGCTTGCACCCAGGCCTGTACCGTCGCGGCTTCCAGGAGGAGCTCCCGGTCCATCTGCTTAAGCGCCCACCGCGGACCGCAAGGGCTCTGTCGGACTGGCGCGGCCGAGGTTTCGGCGAAGACGTCCAACCGGATGTACCGGTGGTCGGAGTACGTCTCCACCTCCTCCATAACGCGCCAGTCGACGACACGCGGCGACAGAGCGGGGCTGGCGAACGAAAGGTCCACCACTGATTCACCCCGCCTCCGCACCAACGTGGGGACAGAACCCCGGTTCAGGACGACCAGGCCCAGCTCCAAGGCCCAGTCCTCCACCATCCGACCCCGTGTGTTCGTGCGCCGGGAACCCCAAGCCGTATTCCAGGCGTTGAAGTCCCCGCAAACGACCACGGGGAGGGTACCAAACCCAGCGACGACGGCACTTAGCTCCATAAGGGAGACATGGAGTTCGTCGGGAGATCTGGTCGGGGACAGGTAGACGCCTACCACTGCAATGTCCCCGACCCGTGCTGCCACGCAACCCCGTCCCCTCGCAACAGCCTCGAGGGGCGGGGTACCGGCGGCGGCCGACGAAATTAGCGTCACCGAGCCGTCTAGGTCCTGAACCCAGCGGGGATGGACGTAGTACGGCTCGGAGACGACGGCGACATTTATCGACCACTGCGCCATGCTCTGGAGCAACAGATCCTGAGCGGGGGCGCAGTGGTTGATGTTCGCCTGGAGGAGACGTAATGGTGTCGTTATTGACATTCCATTACAGTCTCCTCCTGAGCCCCCTGTGAGGGCACAGCCGCGGCGGGAGCGGCGGCGACAGCGGCAGCAGCCAAGGCGGTGGCTGCGGCGGTGAGGACGTCAGGGTGGATGGGCCTGACCTTGCCCTTGGCCTTGGCGGGAGGGTCGCAGGACCTGCCCCCAGCCCGGTGGTCGGCCGGCTTGCCTGCAGCCGCACATGCGTAGCAGTGCGGCTTTGCACGGCATTCGACGGCCTTGTGACCAGGCTGTCCGCACTGGTGGCAGCAGTCACTGCGGTCCACCTCCGCGGCGCAGTGGGCCCCCACGTGGTGCCCCACGCGGCAGCGGTAGCACCGCAGAGGTTTGGGTTCCAGCATCTTGACTTGGGCTGAAACCCAACCCACCAATAACCTTCGGCCCTCGGTCGTGATGGCCTTGGCCGCCGATACGGGGCAGCTCACCGTAACGGCTCGCATGCCCGTGCTGTCAGCGCGGATGGTGCCCGCCCGGACCTGATCGGTCGTGCACCCACCCGCCCTGACGATTGCGGCCACCACTTCCTCCACCCTAACGGAGTCGTCCAGACCCATAATGCGCATGTCGATGCACTTGGTGGGCCTGGACACTCGGGCCTCCTCGACGTCTAGGGACGCTCTAATCCTTTCGGCCAGGGCGTCAGCGGCTTGTCCACTGTTCGCACCTGGGACCTCTAGGATACGGGCTCCGGTTGCGGTGCGCCTCATACGGAAGCCCTCTGAGGCTCCGTATTCGTCAAGGTGGCCCACCACCGCCTCTTTCGCCTTTGCCATGACCATGTCATAGTTCACGCCCTTCTTTTCCGCAGCTGGCTGCAGTGTGATCACTACAGCTGCGGAAGTCGGGGCGCGAAGTCTGGCGGCCATGGCCCGCTTCTTCCGCTCCTTTCGCCGCTTGCGCTTTTTGGCCGCCATTGCCGCCTTGCTCGCCTTCTTCTTAGCGCCAACGACCGTCCACTCGGCGCCAGTAGAGGGGTCTTCGGGCGGAGGAGGCGGCAGGCGCGACCTTGTCGCCGCTGCGGCGGGACGCCCCGCCGGCTTGGTGGCAGCCGCCACCCTGCCCTTCGAGGGAGGGGCAGGCTTCCCCTGCTGCTGCTGCTGCTTGGCCGCCGGGGCCGGCCTCGCAGACTCCGGCGCCGCAACCACGCGAGTGGCTTGCCCCGACGGGCCTGCCTACGTTGCTGCAGACGTGGCCGCGGCGACGGCGGCATACGACGCCGTCTTCTTCTGACCGGAGGCCGCGAGAGGGGGGCGCAGGACGATGCCCTCTAAGATGGAGAGCTGGCGCTGTATGTGCCCCTGGAACTGCTGCTGCTGTTGTTGCTGCTGCTCCCTGAAGGCAGCCAGCTCCTGCCGCAGCAGGGACACAACTCCCTCGCTTTCTGCCTGGGGCGAGGGCTGAGATTGGCCCTGCACTTGCCTGTTCCTCCCTTCGGGACGAGAGCCCTGAAGAGCGGCCACGGCCGCCTCAAGCCGGCCAAACCTCCCGCTGAGGGTGCGCTCGTAGGGCTCAAAGACGAGCCCCAGCGCCTCCCCAATCGAGGTGTTGGCCAGCTCGATGGATCTCTTTTTGGCCACCCTCTCCCTTTTGTTGGCCACGCTCGTGAGAGCGGCTGCCACGATCGCTCTGAACTTGGCCATCGCCTCATCCATTCCTTCAGGTAAATCTTCCGGAATCTTCGGCACCGAGGCGCTGGCCTGGCGTCCCTCACTGGCGATTTCAGTGTGGAGCCCTCTCCCTTTGCCCGTTTTTCGGGCTGCGCCCCGCCCCGAGGACGAGATTTTCCGGGCAGGTCCCGTCTCGTCGTCGGATGCGGAGCGCATAAACGCCCTCCTTTTGTTGGAGGCGGATACTTCCACCTCCATCAAATTGAAGGGTTCCTGTACCTCCACTACTTCATCCTCCTTCCCGTCTGAGTTGAGGGAAGACGCGGCATCAGAGTCCGACGCCGCGTCTTCACTCACCTCCCTGAGGCCGTATCTACGGCCGGCCTCTACCGGCGTCGCGGACGTGCTGGGAACTGGTCCCAGGGAATCCGCGCTGCCGAAATGTGAGCCACCCCGGCTCTGTGCGTCCACGGAGGACGGTAAAGGGTCCGGAGACCCCAGGCGGTGGTTGCCCCCCCCCCAGAATACGTGGGGCAGCCCGAGCTCTGCTCAGGGAGGGATTCTCCTGCAAGCAGGTACCCTCCTGGGGTAGTCTTTTCTTTACCAGTCGCGCTCATGATGGTGCTGGACACAGCTTTGCCTTTTTTATTTAAATGGGGTGGGGTCCCCATTACACGTTCGCCATCCTGTTCGTGTCTGCTGAACAGACACGTACCGGAGGCGAACCCTATCTCTTCTAAATCGCTATCCAGAAGGCGCCAACAGCTGTTGGTGCCAGCGCTCCTGGATAGCGCACCCTCCGGGCGGTCCGACTGGACTCCGCCGTATGTTCCTCTTGGTCTGGTCTCTCGCTTGAGGCCTTCCGGCATGAGTAGCTCTACCGGCATAGCCCTCAAGGTCACAGAGACACGCAAGCCCCACCACGACGACAACGTGGGAACACAGTTGGTGGGGTAATGCATAGGTTTGAATAATTATCATTTAGTCTAATATGTTTTCGCATAAATTTTAATTCATTAACCTTTCAATCGTGGAAATTACAGACACAATAGAAAGACAATAGGTGCGCGAACGCCGCGAAAATTATTGGCTTAAAGGCATAATATTTATTCGTCTAATAATCATGAGCCATAAATATAAAAAGTCACAATTAGATGAATGAAGCCAATAATTTTAAATTGATCTTTAAGCGATGTTTTTGTGGCGACGTATTGTTAGGTTAGGTTAGGTCTTTTCTTTGTAGTAGGAGTGGGAAATCCGTCATGAACGCCCACTAGTAATTAATCGGTAAGGTGAAATAGTGTCTACAACTTACTGTTTGGAGTTATCTTTTAGGGTTTATTAGTTTTATTCCAAAAAACATTATGTGTTTTTATCATTATGCGTTTATAACATTATGCTTTATTATTATTATGCTAGCAGTGTTTATGGTTACAAGCATTATGCCAAAAGTTTTATGCTTTATAATTTTATGCGGAATGATCATTATGCTGAATTTTGTTATGCGTAAATTATGTCAATATATTTTATGCTTATCATTAGTAAACCCTAGAACCAAGAGTACTGCCACTAGACGTACCATTTTGCTCACTTTCGGATTGTTCCATAAACTGAATACTGATCCTTATTTTATGTATTTATATCCCATAAATATTCTTGTACAGCTATTTATATTTAGAATTTCAACATTTTTTTTATATGTTCTGCTTTACCGAAGGCTAGCAACGTGTGCAGAGCAACCGGTTCAGGAGTAAACAGTGTATGAGAGTAGACACTAGTGCATGAAACAGTAAAGTTAAAATGTTTGGATGTATATTATAATGCTCTTGGTTTCCGTCATCTTAGCAAAAGCGACATTCAATAGTCTTATTATGAACCTTTTAGAAACATGTTTTTTTTTCTTTATGGAAGGATATTATATAAGAAGATTTTACACATTTTAAGTTAGTCTTGTTTTGATTCTGTACAAGATGTCTCGGCTTGTTGCTCTTTTGTTAGTGTTTGCGTTATTTGCATCTACTTTTGCGGCTCCAGGTAAATATGTTGTAACATAAGAGTTAGGAAAATATGGAGCATATATTTTGAAATGTTCAGAAATAGTTCCAGCTTTGTTTGGTTTTGATTCTGGTGTTTGGTAACTTTGAATTTTAAAACAGAACACTAAAAAATATTAGCGTAAACAGGTTTGTCTATTCTCATATCGTCATCCTATTGTGTATGAGAAAAAACTAGAAGTATAATTAACGACGTAGTTAAGCAGTTGCTAAATGTTCATTTTAGTTCATAAAATAACTCGTACTCTTAAAAAAGTGTTTATTTCTTAGCAACAGTAAACAAGATTTTTGGTTTTGTGAAAATCAACGTTACACCGAGATTATTCTTAACCCTATCCTCCATTTTTCTCACTTAAAACATTCTTCTCTCTCTTTCATACGCTGCATTCCTGCGTTTAGGCTTTAAAAGATTACAATAATATAATTCAACATTCATATTAAAATTAATTACAAAGCTTTTACTTTTCAATTACTTTTTTTTAAAGGAAAATAGAAACCGCCCTGATAATATTACGTCATACGTGCAAAGTTGAACGGATGCTTATCGTAGCCCATGATGACTCTCAGGTGTTTGTTCTCTCTGCAACTCTCTCTCTGTTGCATATCAACGATTTGTTGATCCTCGGTATCTATGGATATTAGTCTCTAAATGAGGCGTAACCAATATTGTGGGTTTTGCTGCTAACACACTAATGGGTCTGTTCAGTAACAAAAGGAACCCGTTCAACATGGTTTCTGTTTTTGGTTGGTTCCTGGTTCCTTGGAGTGTACCAACCGCCTTCAGCTCTTGGAAGTTAAATATTTTTCCTCAAACCTAAACTTTGGGCAGTTCCTTGAGTCCAAAGCCATGCCATCATCAAGCCATGTCAGCTGTTAAAAAACTTGGTGGTCTTGCAAGGGTATTGCGGTAATTCACACTCGGATAGCTTCTAATGTTAGTCGTTATGGGCTGTGATGAGCATGCGTTCACAACTACTTAGAGAGAACTTTCAATCAGGAAGCTTTTACTCAGCCTATTAGATCAGGAGATATGCCGTAGCTTCATCCTTTATAGCCTGAATATTCGTAGACGTACATACCTACTTGGGTAAAAGCTCATACCTCCTCTGAAATTTAGAGCCAATAAAGAACGATGATAATTATAACTATCTGAATGTTGTTGCTTTCAGTTCCCCACCATGAGAAGAATGCCGGCAAAAAAAGCGAGAAGTATGAAGAAAATGTAGAAGATGATGAACAATATTATAGCGAAGCATATGCTGATGGTGGCAGCATTGGGGTTGCACACATAGAAGGGGGTGAATTCGGGGCTGGCAGCTTTAGTATCGGTCACGGCGGCGATAGCGGTGGTGATGGCGACGGTGGACACGGTGGCAACATAGGCACCAACATTTATGGTGGTCAGGGAGGAGACAAAGGCCACACCAGTTATGGAGGATAATGCTGTTACACATAGCAGGTTAAGACAGAGCGGGAGAGTGTTTTTAAAGGTTTCAATGAAAATCAGACAAGCTCCTATAGATCTATAAGTTCATAACATTTTGAATGTGAATGAGATCGAGATTGTTGTGCCCTTCTATTAACATATCTTAGTAACACTCTTGACTTGTCGCGTATTGTTGTTGTAAGTATAGTTTAACCAAAAAATATAGATGACTTTTAACCTGTTTGAATTTGTGTATGTTCTGCAAATCACAACAAAATTAATAATTGTCAGTTCTGTTCTTGAGGTGCTCTGTTGTTTCAATTGAATTATTTCAAGTTTTTGAGTTTCCTAGCTGAGGATATTCTAGTTAAGACACGTGAGACTCAGAATTAAGATTTGTATTAAATTAATCTGAAATGAAGTTTCAAATAAATGTTTCTTCACGTTCTGTTTCTGTATGTTTCATTTATTTACATGAAAAAGTGAATAATTAAAACATTTGTGATGAATAAATAGTTATGTCAACTTAGTTGGTACACTAAACCTCTTAATTAGGACAGAAAAAGGACATCATCTTAATAAACTAGTGCGCCTCACCATCAACGATTGCATTACTGCTTATCATCAGGTTGGATTGCAGTCAAGCACTAGTTTATATCAATGAAAACAAAAACATAGAAAGGCACCTAAATAAAATTAAAATTAAATACTATCTAAACTCAAATTTCCTTTATTTCAAAAGTAGGGTCGTGGTGACCACCAAGGCAGCCACATCGGTCTGTAGCGACTGTAATAAGTAGGAGACATAATAACAAATTATTATAACGAGTCATAGAAAATATGAACAATGGAAGAGGAAAATTCACTTGTAGATTAACGAGTACACTAATTTATTACAAAGGCTGACTAACCGGAAGATGAGTAAAGGAAAAACGTGTTTTGGAAAAGATTGTATCAAAAAAACTAGAATATCGGTTTTACCAGTGTGCAGTTTTGCAAGTTTTGTGAATAAAGGTCACTCACAAAAGCAAAATAAAAATATAGAAATGTTCTATATTAAAATATTCTTACTCATATTTATGTCTGAATCTACGTTTTTTGCTGTGACAATATTTAGTGGTGAAGGCTCTTCCTTTGAACTTGGAGCTGGATACGATTCCCGAACCAATGCTGCCTCCAATCGAGAGAGCGAACCCAATGTTGTTGTCGCCTAAAATTATGAAACGACGATCCCTCTCTGAAAACAAACCGTATCAAGACAATATTATTGTTAAAGTTAGTGAGCTAACATTACCGAGGGACCCACGTACAATGGTTCGCATAGGGCTAAGTGCGGAAACCATACTCAGACATAGACAAAGACATTACCGAGGGATTGTTGTCCGACTCTCGCTCTAAAGCCGAAAGAGTTATTTGATGATTTTTTAACTCAAAAAAAAGGATCCCAACTGTTTTCTTACCTAATTGGCAACGAGGTTATCATGTTAGCAATGTGTCTTAAATTTTTGGCTTTACTGAAGATAAAATGTAGCTAAATAATGTTCCAAGAACATTTGATATTAACTTTGAGCCAGAGATATTTTCAAAATAACTAGAACCAAAAGAATAAGGTTTACCCGCTGAATTGCAATAAATATGACTGCGTACAATGAAGGTTGTAATTAATATCAAATTATATCTGGTAAAAAACTCCATATCCTCAAGAAAGAAATGTCCAGTGAGATTAAGGTCTGTGATCAGACCGACGGTTTATATATAAGGTATTTCTATGATTTGACAAATCCGGTATCTTTGCCGTTTTGATACAGGCTCTAACACTCCATCTACACCCTCTCCTTGCCCGCATTTACCTGATATATGCGATGAATGTATATAGGTTTCATCTAAATAAATCAGCAGCCGAGGCTGTTTAGATTTATATTTTTTTTTTTACAGCATGCAAGTATTTTGCTCTCCAAGCTGATACTTCATTGCGCTCCATGAGCATTTTACGATTAGACTGCGACTTTTTATAACGAAAACCCATTTTGTGGAGCAGCTTTCGTACACTTTCTCTCTGTCCCGTGTAATTTATTTCTGTTTTTAAGACCTGTTTTTATTAGAGTAAAATTCATGTACTTTCCTCCGGATAACTCCCATGTCAAAATCATCAACATGAATAAACTCACTTTAATGTTTCCTCTCCTAGCCTGGGTTCCGTATTTTTGTACCAGCTTCTTCTGCTGCATTGCCCTTTCTTTTTTTAATTATTTTTGAAATTAGCCCTTGACTCACACCTGAAATATAGACAAAATTAATTAAGTAATTACATACTGTAGTTGAAATATTAAATGTAAGTATGAATAACTATTTTTTATGCGGCTTGCGTACAAATCGCGTCACGTGAGAACTCGCGTCCGTGGAGTGGAGAGAATTTACGCTAAGCCAAACGTACCTATGCGGGAGAGCCGCGTTCTTTTTACGTGACGAGAACTATAGGTAGTTGAATCACTCAGCTTTATATTTTCTAAGTTACAGTTACGTTAAAAAGTAATCAATGAAAAAAATATCGGATAATTTACTAAACAAAGAGATTTAAAGAGATACAATAGAGCGGCTATCAGGAGAAATGTCTTGGAAAACTGTCATCCTATCTCTCAGTGACGCCATCTAGCATTGAATAGCAATCACGTGAATTAAATTTGTCAAAATTGGTATGAATTTAACTATTGCTCGGTAGGTGGCCAGGGGTTTTACCATGATATGTTAAAATGTCAGTAGTACGAACGAAAAAGGATCTAACAATTCGATCATGTGGTAGAAGCTTCAGTGTGTGCCAGTGGCGTAGCTTGGGAAGGGGAGGGCGGGCCATGGCCCCAGGTGGCATACGAAAGGAGGCAGCAGAAAGCGCCAATTTATTAATTTAGAAAAAAAAAACTTAGATATTCGAAATTGCGAGCACAATGTTACGTACGTGCCAAGCAAATTTTGATGTCTATGTTAAGTCTACCCTCATGCTGCAGCAGGTATATTGCTTTTTATTAATCCAAGTTCATTCTCTGACGTAACAATGTCGGACCAAGCTCAACCATGACTTGGCACTGATTGTGTTCACGCTGACGCGATTAAACATGCGCATACCGACCTTGGGCCAATGCTCGTATGCGCAAGGCAAGTGACGTGACTCTTAAGGTGTTGTGGAGGTCTCAGTTTGACCACATTGGCCGAATAGGTAACAAACCCCGTTGGTAGTACGTAAACGTTTTGGTCCCCGGCAAACTCGAGTGAATCGAACTTCTGCCGTCCCTCACCTGCACCACTGTTGAAACCCGACGGGTCCCTGGCTCACACCGCTGAGGAGTAAGCAAACTGAATTGCCTCTCTTAATGCGGAATCTTCGCGTCTCAATTCCGGTGACGCACCGCCCCCTGTTTCTCCTGATGGATACGTGACGAGTATGTCGGATATTCGCATCCATCTGAAAGACATACTTTAAAATAAAGCTAGTGGCCCCAATGGGATACCTGCAGTCGTTCTTAATATTGGTGTTCTTAAACATAATAAACATCAGAGGGCGGCGTATTTCTGGTCGACCCCAAGCGGCGAAACCCACGCTACGCCACTGGTGTGTGCTAGGTGAGGTTAAACTATTCAGCGATAGATGGCGCTATCATAAAATCAGCAAATGTTCTAGAACTATTCATGGAAATTGTTGAATTTTAATTAATTACTGCGTAAATACCAAGAATATTTACGAAAATAAACCGAAGTTAGGTCCAACAATTTTATTATAACAAGATTTGCAATAGCGTAGTGCGCAACTCGGCATATTTTCTCAGAAAATGATTTTCTTTTAGTGCCTAAAGCGGATACAAACATGACTTGACGTATAGGCACAGATTACTGAATAGTTACTACGTAACAGATACTTCACTCAGTAGAAAATTTCCAATACCTATTACGATAATTGCCTACTCCCTCGCGTCAACAACCACTGTATGCTAAAATGCGCCTAAATGCTCAAGCGTATAGCAGTGATTGCTTCGCACCGCGCGATTCCACAGTAATCGCAGGGCTGCCTATTCGATAAAATTAAATTAACATAACTTTTCATCTATGTTATTGAGAACTGTGAATATGTTCTGACTTTTATGTGGCAGTTAAAAATTTTATCATTTATAAAATATTTAACCAACTTAAAAAAAAGGAGGTGATCAGACATACAGGCCAAACTGAGAAGTTTGACTTGTATGGTTTGTAGGTATGTTTGTGCGCGATAATCTCGCGTTTGGTTAAACCGATATCGATGCGGTTTTCAGAAAAGGATTTGTTGCATTTAGGAGAACGTTTTAAAATAAGAATAATACTTCTTAGTTTGATGATGATCTTCGGAGATGTTCACTAGAAATAAAAAAAAGCCTTAAAAAAAGAGAACCGACTTCAAATAAAGTACTAAGCCGTAAGAAATAATTTGTTTTTTTTTTATGTTAGTGCTAACAGCTGGTAATTACGAATCGAAAAAGCACCGACATCAAAGAAGAAATTATTTCTTACGGTTTAGTGTTTTGAAGTCGGTTCTCTTTTTTAAACGAACGAACAGCACTATTAAAATTGAACGGCGTGCGCGCGCTTCGCTTGCGAAAACCGCACTGAATTTGATCCGCTGGCGGACCGAGACCGCTCGGCTGGGCGGTAGGCACTTATAGCGCGCAAGTACATGGAGTGACGGAGGCCTGGTATAGGGGTGTCATACTAGACTGAGCGACTTGTTACTCACAAGTAACAAGTTTCGGATTTTGACCTATGTCCTGTCTATTGGTAGTATATATTTAATGTCTTTGTTACAAAAAGAAAGTAGACACCACTAACCTGTAGCTGCCGAAATTCGTTTGTATACTTGATTAAATGGAATAATCGGAGCCTCCGCTCGAGCTTCTTCTTCAAAAAAGGCTTTGACTTTAAGAAGGATGCTTCGCGCATCATTTTTAATCTTTTTCGGCATATTAATCGCTGAAAATAACGTAGAAATATCGCAACAGAAAACACAGAGCACCCGAATGTAGTAGACACTGACAGTCGAAAGACATTTCAACATGGCGGCCGTAGTTCCCATTTTCTAAATCATAATGTATCGCGAATACTGTAACTACTGAAACCGAAGACTGTCCCTGATTAAAGAGCAGAGTTCATGTACCTAAAACAATCTATTATTAAATTAATAGTAAACTTACACTTGACATAATAGAAGGAAGGAGACACAAAAATATATAATGTGAAAAACATTTGAAGTTTTCAAATTAAAAACAAATTTTGAGAACTAACCAGTTCGGCCAGTTTTTAACAACTAAAAAGAAAACTAGTGTAACATTTTTGTAACCTTTGCATTTATTTGCAATATTTATTATTGTCTTGAATGGCGTTGGCTGGTTTTATTATTGGGAAAATTGCCAATGGATTTTTCCACTACTAATTTTTAAGCATTATCCTGTATATTTTTAAACGAACGACAAATGTCATGTCGTAAGGTCATGTTTTCTTTTTTTTTATTTGTATTATGCGGACTTTGTTTGGTGGGAGGTTCACCTTCAAACACGTGCTTTCCTTTGTTTTTTTTTTTTTTTCTGTCTAAGTGTATTATTTATATCAGTGCAGTGTGAACTTCAATCGAAAATATTATTTTTATCTGTGTTGTATTGTATGGTGTGAAATGAAATCCTCACCCATAACTTCTCTCCAGGTTGAATGCGCAGACCCTCCCCTTGCCCTTCGCAGACAATACTTAGCAGATCGTATTCTGTCAAAACCGCTCTCCCATCCTGTGCTTTGATTCATATTTATTTATCTGCTTCCACAGTGTTGATAAGTTAGTAACAAACAAGTCATTGTAGACCCTGTTAGGGCACAGCAAAACATTTAATGATAGTTAAATCAATTACAATATTATAATAAATTATAAAAAAATCTACATCATTCATGCGATTTAAAATATTCACTAAAATTAGGCATACAATTATATCATCATCATTTCAGCCGATATACGTCCAATGTTGAACATAGGCCTCCCCCAAGTGCCGCCACAACGAACGTTCCTGTGCGACTTGCATCCATCGGTTTCCCACAACCTTCACCAGGTCATCGTTCCACCTTGTAGGACCTTTCAACGCTGCATCTTGTGGTACGCGGTCGTCACTCCAGAACCTTTCGGCCCCAACGGCCATCTGTTCTGCGAGTAATGTGCCCTGCCCATTGCCACTTAAGTTTGGCAATTCTTCGTACTATGTCGACAACTTTAGTTCTCCTACGTTTCGGAGCTATATGTCATCACTGGTAACACGCAGTGGTCATAGACTTTCGTCCTGAGACACAGGTTCTAAAGAGAGATTATGATGAAACTAATGAGTCTATTAAAAAAGTTTCCTTGGGAAAGTTGTTTGTATTCATGAGTACAATCACGTGTATAATTATCGGTCACTAATTACCAGTCACCGCTAATAAATAAATATATAAATTAACTTCTTTAAGAAAACGTCAGCTGAGCGAATTCAATGACCTGTAGTTAATAGTCGGCGTTGCACTGTAAAAAGTTTTTTGTTTTACACTTTTTAGTTGCGATACACTTTTATGTAGCCAGAGTATCTTTTTCTCATGACAATTCGAATTAACCCAAACCCTGCTAGGAATGCTAGGATACATTGCTTTATTATGAAGTTCCCATGTTCACCTTCCGCCTTCCGGCTCCATCATCAGATCAGTTCGATAGTACCTTATAGCCAAAGTGTATCTCATGACAATTCTAATAAGCCTAAACACGGCTGCATCATCATCCTCAGATCACTTCGATAATACTATTTTCAACATAACTATTCAGAATTATTAATTTATTTGTATTGTCATAGTCGCTTAACTATGTTCATTGTGATATCTGTTTGAGAATGAAGTTCCGTTGGCCATTTCTGGTCTTCTTCATCAGTTCCACTTCATTAAATGTCACTTTTTGACTGTAAATGCTTAAGTACTCAATGAAAATACCAAAATAACTATATAACTGCTATAATTATTTGAGGAGTTCCCTCGATTCCTCATAGATTTCATAATCAGAAATAGATTTTGAAAAAAAAAATAGGACCAATCCGGAAGCATATGTAAGGAAAAAAAAGAATTGCAAATCGGTCCAAAAACGACGGAGTTATGAGGTAAGAAACAAAAAGAATTGAGAACCTCCTCCTTTTTTGGAAGTCGGTTAAAAATGTTTACAATTAGGTATTACACATAAACCGATGTTACGTAATTAACTAAATTTAAATAATCTTTGTGTGTCTTTAATACGATTTATTTTAAACTACCTTTTGCCCGCGGTTTCACCTCCTTACATAAAATATAGCCTATATCACTCAAGAACAAAGCAGCTTTCGATCGGTGAAAAAAATTTAGCAATCGGACCAGTACTTCTAGAGATTATCTCCCTAAAAACAAAAAAAAAAAAAAAACTTTACCTCTATATTATATTAGTGTAAATTAACATACCAAGATTTTTTGCCTTGAGTTAAATACCTAAACAGGTGGAGTAAAGGCAGTTAATAATTTCATCAACAATTTCCTATCTGTTATTCTTTCAATAATTTAATGGTAGTTTTTTAGTTCTGTATAAATAAAAGGAGAAACTGACTATCAGAGAAATTGACTGGCCTGTTGGTCTAGTAGTTAGTGACCCTGACTGCTATGCCGGAGGTCGTGGGTTCGATTCCCACCAAGGACAAATGTTTGTGTGATGAGCATAATCATTTGTTCTGTGTCTGTGTGTAATTTATCTATAATATGTATGTATTTAGAAATATACAAGTACCTATGTTTATCAGTACCTATAAAACAAGCTCTGCTTAGCTTGGGACTAGACGGCGTTGTGTGATAGTTGTGGAATATTATTATTAATATTATTATCAACGCACAACGAAACTATTGGGACTAATACTACTACTAATTGTAAAAAAAAATTGTGACGTCATCATAAGGTGTTTAATTCGTATATGGTGACACAAAGGCCCCTACATACGTAATTATAATCATACAATAATAATTATTAAGTAGTTTTAATAAGTCTTAAAATCATGTACATTTCTTCTATTCGTCGACAAACAAAATAAAAATCTTTAAGATAATAACAAAATAGTTTTAATAATACTGATCTAATGACACTATAGGTTCTGAGTCAACTGGTTTTAAATGTTAAATATATAACTAAATATTAACTCCCTAAGGACTATCTATTCCATATCCAACGCTCATTAGAACTGTCGGAATTATAACCAGAGTTAATTTGACCATGGTTAGAATCTATTCTGGCGTTACCAGCACTATTGTTTTTTGTATTATGATCTTTAAAATCTTGTGCTTCATTTCCTATTTTAGTATTTCCAGCATTTTCATTATTTACACCACTTCCCTTTTGAAACACGTTGGTTCCTGGTTTTCTATTATAATTAATACTGGAAAATCCATCTGGAAAGTCGCCCTCTGTGATTTCAACGATCTGAATACTTCCGTGCTTACCAGTGTTGCTTAAGCCTTTTTCTGCACTTGGCAAACCTGTATTCCCAACGTTGCTACCAAATATAGCTTCTATTGCGGCCGCATCAGGCGCGGCAGCTGGTTTATTACCATTTCTCTGTTTGCTGTCTTTGATATGTTTATCACTATTTTGGGCGACCGCACCAATTAATATTTGACCAGCGTCACTACCTTTTTTGCCTCCACTGTTGGTGTTTGTCAGGGATTTTACTGGATACAGTTGAGTATTCTCTTTATTGAAACCTTAAATGAAACAAAAACAACCAAATTATTAAATAACTAATTGTGTATTAATATGAGCATACATACACACGGCATATTACAAGAAATTGATTATAGTTTGAATAATTAATTAAGATGCCTTATCATTCCCTTAAATAATTAACAAATGATAACAATTCAGTGTTAAAATTATTAACGCAAAAATAAACAAATTCACTGATTGAATATTGTGTGTACCTCCAGAATTGTTAGGATCTTCACTAACACTTCCAGATGGTTGATAATTTTCTTGTTGTTCTTTATGATTTGTTGATGATTGTAAAACTACATGTTGAACATCTCCTTCATCTTCATTCACGTGTACTTGTGTATTTGTACGTCTGCCGGGCATACCAATACTGAAGCTATCAGCCCCAAAAGTCCCGCCGCTTATATGTGCAACTCCGATTCGACCATCCTCAACCACCACCGAATGTTCTGGAAAGGCAAATTTATTTAATGAAAGCAAGTTAAAGTATTTATGTGATCGTTTATTTTTTTTTTGTATAAATGTATATGGAGGAAAAAGTAATGTATTTATGGATAATTTAGTTAGGTTCAATAAAGTAGACATCAACATAAAATAAAAACAACCGGACAGTCAATGTACCTCAACGGTCATAAGTAGACATGTACAGTTAAGATTTAGACTGGAGGTTGGCACTATTTATATATTTTGAAGAATAAAAAACTCGTTTTGCGATGCAATCTGTACGAAAACAGGAAAACAAAAACGTTGTGCACAATGACATTGCTATATACCTAGGCAACTAAGTATGTAAATATTTTGTACTTACGGGCTGACGTGTGAGAGAGAGAGACAAACGCTAACACTGCACCGAAAAGTACGAGACGCTCCATCGCGACATTCACAAACTACACTACTCATGCGTCGAGGAAGAAACCTGCTTTTATAAAGTCGATACTACATAATATGCGCATGCGTTGTTCTAACCCGGGTTTTACCATTTCAGAACTAAATAGATCGCTAACGTGAATGGTTTTTTGGTCATCGATAATGATGGGTTTATTGGCATCATGCTGAACTGGACCTATTTTGGCGCAGACATGAGGCACATAATTGTATTTTTTTGTTTCACTTTTGTTTGGTTTCATGTTTACATAACTATTGTTTGTGTGCCTCGCGTTGTTACAAAATAAATTTATTTTCTTTCTTTCTTTCATAATATTATATGCCCTAATATATTCGATACCTAATACAGAAAAATATTTTAATTTTTATTTGGTTAACACCGGCTAGTCCCTAATACAAAATGCAATAGTAAATTTTCTCCCGACTGGGGATTCGAACCAAGGGCCCCACGTTCAGTAGCCATACCTGCATCCACTAAACCAGAAACGCATTCTACAACATCTAGGTACAATACGTGCAAATAAAACATAGTTTAGGAATTAAAGAAAGCATGAAGATTTATTTTTTATTTAGTTTGACAAGGAGTAGAGCAGAAAGTATCATAACTTGTATTTTTTATTTTGTTTTATATCCCCTCTGCCGGGATTCAGACATCCTAAGTTAGGGGATGGGTTTGGATCTTTCACGCTCGTCTATTGCTGATTGGTGAAGTTTATTGGCATACTCTGCTATATTGATTACTAGCGGCCTGTCCCGGTTTAGCCTATGTTACTCAGGGTGAATGTAGCTTTCCAATGGTGATAGAATTTTTGAAATTTGCACCGTCGTTTTTGAGTTTATTCATTACAAACATACAAAAATACAAAAGTTCCCTCTTTATAATATTAGTGGAGATTAGATATTTAAATGGATTAAGCGCTTCATTATAATAATAAAGTAGCCTTTTATTCAGATCCAAATTATATAATACAATAAGATCTTAAAGCATGTTAGTAAACCTAGTCTCTTCTTTGATTTTTTCTTATTTTTTGTAGATCTTGCGCTTCGTTAAATTGAATATATTACGGTCGCTAGTAGTTAAGAAAATATTACATATTACGATTTTCTTCATAAAACATCGCCTATTCTTGCCTGTTTTTATAGACAAGTAAAAAAAAATAGCCAAGAGCGTGTCGGGCCACGCTCAGTGTAGGGTTCCGTAGTTTCCCGTCCGTCACAATAAGTGTACCCACTTATGAGTTTAAAAAAATACTTGTATATACGATTATACTACAAACTTAGTCCAGAAATTATTTTGTAGAACCCTTTTGTCTTTTTTGTACAAAACTGTTCTTTCCATCAAGTTCAAAATAATTTTCCTAGAAAGTCCTTATAAAGTTCTACTTTTCAGATTTTTTTCATATTGTCTAAACTTATGGTTCAAAAGTTAGAGGGGGGGGACACATTGTTTTTTTCTTTTGGAGCAATTATTTCCGAAATTATTGACATTATGAAAAAATGATTTTAGTAAACCCCTATTCATTTTTAAATACCTATCCAACAATGTATCACACGTTAGAGTTGAAATTAAAAAAAAATCAGTTTCCCCTTTACATATAGGGGGGCTACCCTAATAAAACATTTTTTTTTCAATTTTTATTTTACCACTTTGTCGGCGTGATTGATATACATATTGGTACCAAATTTCAGATTTCTAGTGCTAACGGTCACAGAGATTAAGCGAGGACGGACAGACAGACAGACATGGCAAAACTATAAGGGTTCTAGTTGACTACGGAACCCTAAAAAGAAGCCACAACGACCGGTCGTTGAGGCGACGCTTGGGGGAGGCCTATGTCCAACAGTGGACGTCTTTCGGCTGATATGATGATGATGATGATGAAAAAAAGAAGACTTGAAGAAAGAACCAGTTCCGATTTTAGGTTTTGTCAAGAATTATGTCACTTATTTTTAAAGATCTAGATATATTTTAGGAGGAAGCGTAATGTTTTTAGCCAGATTATTACTGTTTTAACTGCTGAATCCAAACAAGTCTTTGTGGCTTATTTTCACCAGTTTCTCTTTGTTGTGAATACAGGTGGCGATGACCTACCGGTTTTATCACAAATTGTATCATTACAGTCATGTAAAACCACAATGGTTAATTATATTTATTTTTAAACCGTGACGGTTTTGGGGATTTTGTGATATAATTATAATATGTTAACACAGTCACTTGTGCGCCAGAAAAAATAATCAACAAAAAATCTTAATTAAAGCATTTAAGAAAAGTCAACAACAATGACGTTATCGATATTGTTAAGGCGCAGCTTGCAATCTTTCTAATTCAATATAAAGCGAATTTAGACCACATTATTTTTAGTATATGCGGAACCAGTATACAGTTAGTTCAGAATCAGTAGGTAACTGAATGGATTCCAATAGTTTTCACACCATGTTACCTTTTTTTCCAAAAAATATTTAAAAAGGTCACAAGTTGAACACCACCGACACTAACACAATACATGGGTGCTATTCTCTAAGAAAGCGCAGCGCTGGCACAGCGACAAGTCGTCAGCGCACTACATTGAATTAACAACCCAATGCCCCTTTACATTGGATTGTTAATTCAATGTATTGCGCTCACGACTCGTCGCTGTGCCAGCGCTGCGCTTTCTTGGAGAATAGCAGCCCTGGTCACGACAGGTTAAGGCGGGTGTTAGGCGTCATCAAACAGCTGCAAGTGCAAAACAACCCCTCAGTCGCCTGGATGGCCCGGTGACTATGTATTTTTGCTGACATAATATAACTTTGTGATTTTTCATAATACAGTTTTGTAATTTTCTATAAAGAATCTTTCCATTAAAATACTAGACAGGTTTCAGATTTCACATATACTAAAAAAATAATTTGTATACATAGACTATTGGGTAGATGGGGTAGTTTTATTGTGTGTACAAAAAAAAATGGGTGTGCATATATGTAAAATGTAAAAATAACTTTATTCAAAATCGAAAATAGAAAGAATTTTTAAAGCCCGTTCAATATTAAGTAAGATAAAAAAAAATTCAAATCTGGTAGAAGGAGTAATTGCCAAGAAACAGATTATTTTTATTTATATTAATTGTATCGTCGACATTTCCAATCTTCTTCATATGAATATTTCAAATACTAATTGCTACTTCATTTAATAACCAATTTTGATGAGATTTTTACAAAAAGAATTCTTTATAGTGTTTTTAGGGTTCCGTAGCCAAATGGCAAAAAACGGAACCCTTATAGATTCGTCATGTCTGTCTGTCTGTCTGTCTGTCTGTCCGTCCGTATGTCACAGCCACTTTATTCCGAAACTATAAGAGCTATACTGTTGAAACTTAGTAAGTAGATGTATTCTGTGAACCGCTTTAAGATTTTCATACAAAAATAGAAAAATAGCGATAAATTTTTGGGGTCCCCATACTTAAAACTGAAACATAATTTTTTTTTTCCTCAAACCTATACGAGTGGGGGTATCTATGGATAGGTCTTCAAAAATGGTATTGAGATTTATAATATCATTTTTTTCTAAGTTGAATAGTTTACACGAGAGACACTTCCAAAGTGGTAAAATGTGTGTAACTGTAACTTCTTAAATAAGAGAATGATAAAACAAAAAAAAATATATGAAGTACATCACCATGTAAACTACCAACGAAAATTGATTTGAACGAGATCTAGCGAGTAGTTTTTTTTTAATACGTCATAAGTCTAAAAAAACACACTATTATTAAGAGGCCTTTTACAAAAAAACGCGAAATTGCAAGTGTTCGACGTTGAAATTGTATGTTTTACGTTCGTTAAATGAAATAACAATTATTGTCAAAAATAGTTTGTTTTCTCTACTATATTAACTATTTAACCGATTTTAGATAACTTGTTTAATTATTTAGTAATAAACTTTCTTCCGATGCATGTTTAGGCAAAAACTCACGGAGACGTGATTTGGCAGCTCTAATTTGGAGATTCTACTGAATATCTACCACCAAAACTAATATTAATTAGCTGTCAAATATCCTTAACTACAAAAATTATTGAGTAGTTTTTATCTTTTATTTATTATTATTGTTATTAGTATTTATCTCCATTTTTATTTTTAACACATTACTTTTTGTCCGCTAGAGGGCGCCATATCGTTTTTTGTGACACGTCACACAGCATATGTTCAGCGAACGATTAAGACTGTTCTAACGACACCTCATATGTCGAGTTCTGATAAGTAGATTAGGAGCTATAAGGAACAAATGAACATACTCACAAACATACATACATACATAGCCTGTCAAAATCGTAAGTTCCCTCCGCTGTCGGGTAATAAAATTAAAAAAATACTCTCTTCATTCTTCTCTTTCTATAATTAATATATTTGTTAATTAAATATATTATATTAATAATATTTAATTTTCTGTGAAATTGTTACTACGAGTATTTTGGTGAACAATAAAGTTTATTCTATTCTATTACATTTGGTTTATTTATTTATTAGAATACGTTGCAGCAACCATACTACTATAATATATACAATTAATACTAATGCTATTGACTGTAGATATTATAATCGATTACTGCATAACAATTTAAAAAATTATGTAAACATAAAAAATAATATAAGAAAAATCAATTAATATAAATTCATTTTATAAAATTGAAATAACACGTCAACAATTTCCACCTACTAACCTTCATCCTAAGAAAGTTTAAGTTAAGTACGGAAAATCCAGATCGTTTAGTCGCCGTATTAAGTGCGAGCGAGAAGTATGAATGAAAGTATCGGTGGCGCAGTTAGCCGTCCGCTCGAGCGCTCGGTGCGTAAAATACCTAAACTTGCGTAAAGCCGAAACGTAAAAGGACTCTTAAAACATCGATTAAAGTTACAACGAACTACAAGAACTTTTATATTATGTTACTTGCTGCTACGGAATCCTCCTGGGCGAGTCCGACTCGCACTTGGCCGGTTTTTTTGTTGTTTAGTTTATAAAAAACAATGTTTATGCAAAGTTCATGCCAAACAGCAGAGTTTCAGAGCTCTTTACTAGATTAATGTTACACAAATTTTTAAATTGATTTCAATAGAAGCCTAGATAATATCCACAAGATATCTATGTTTCCAAAATATCTAATGAAAAATGTGTAATAACGTCTTAATCGCGTAAGAGCGGTTGTATGAAAAACAGTAAAACTGTACCTATGTCGAATTGCATGATCTCAATTCAAATATTTTGGCTTTTGACATTTGCTGTCACTATTAAATTGTCCTTTTGACAGAACCCCAAGGACGATCTGGAAAATCAATAGTACAAATTGAATAAAAACTCAGTTAGCCTTAAATATACACCGTAATGACCTTTGCGTTGGTGTTCCTACAACATTGAAGATTTATTTTGATGGTATCTGCCTGATTTATATACTTGAGATTTTCGATTAGGATAATAGCTATAAAGCGCTTGAACACAAGACCGATTTTTTGTTTACGGTCAAAACGAAATTACGGCATCGGTATATTTTAATTTTATTTTTTAATATAATTTTGAAAATTAGATAATTATGTCGTTAGAGCTTGGGTAATTATTAGGATTTAATGAAATCTGATGTAGTCAACACGGGTCCAATAATCAAGGTTGATTAGTAAGAGATAGAGATCATTGTTTACTAACAGACGAACCTTATAAAAATAATCGAATTTATGTATTTTTTGAATGATTAAATATTATACAAAATTTTCAAGTCGGTTGACTTATTAGACAGACTATAGAGGAAGTTCATCACTATAGTGACTTGAAAACAGTTTTATTAAAGTTGAATGCATCCGAATTATATTCTGTGTTATTGCTTTGATTGAATATCTTGAGAGTCGGAGCAACTTTTTTCTTCTTTATTCTTCTAGAATAGGAAATAAGATGGCTATCTTCTCACTACTCTCACCGCTGGCTATCTCTAATTACCGTATTTCACACTCCTGTTCCTTCTTTGTCTTCATTCCAGGGCCCCGAGGTTGCCACCGTAGGCGCGGGTTTGCGGACAGTGAGCAATGGCTAGCTCGCTGTCCGGCCGTCTGGTAATTGTCCCGCGTGCCTCAAGTTGTCAGCAACAGTAGAGACCCAGCCGGGTCGAAGCCTACTGGGGCCAGGGTTATCCGAAAGGGAACTCGAGCCGCGGTATGCCGTTGCTGACAATTCCTTGAGACGCGCGGGTCGACTTGGGCTCGGTCCAGACAGTTACCGGACGGTCCGACAGCGAGCTATCCATTGCTCACTGTCCGCACCATTGCTCGCCGTCCGCATTACTTAAATGTAGGTACGTTTTTTTTAACTCTTTCATGAATATTCTTCTGAACTGTAGCAGATGGTTCTATAGTATCTATATCCTAAGGGAAAAATACAAATTTCGAGGTATTTTTGAAAATCTAGCTGACAGAAGTTTGATCACATAATTGTTCGAATTGTATTAGTCATACAATGCGACATTAAGTCAAAGCTCAAAATAATGTTGCGGTAAGTTGGCGATGGCGTCATTGAGTGGTGATCCTTTAATTTTATTTAATAAACTGAAGATCGTGACTCCTTAAACAATACCTATTGGAAAACCCTGACTGACAATTAAGTTTACATCCTTGATAACTTCACCCCTCTTTAGGAATCCTTCGACTGAATTAAATATGTACGCCTATCCTAATTTATTGTAACTACCTATAGTTTCAAAGAGCATGTTTACTAATAATATTTCCATTTTTATGTTTGTTTATTTGACGATTTAGCTTCTAAGCTGAGATGAAGAAAGTTTTAGTAGCAAGGATAGTTGGGAGGATTATAGTGACATTAATGATTTTGTCACGTAGACCAAACCGATCTCTCTAGTCTAATAAATCTAATAATAGATCTAATAAAAAAAGGTTTACATGGGCGACGTGCCGTTCCAAAGGGGGACAATTTATGTAGGTTTTCGATTAGCAGTACATAATGATGTTAACCATTATTAAAGTATCAAAATGCATCTTTTAATCATGCCTCCATATAGATTATTATCAATAATTACTAATCTATAATATAAAAAAAATAATCGCTAAATGTGTTGCTCAGCGCAAATCTCGAGAACAGTTGAACCGATTTCGCTAATTCTTCTTCTTTTTGTAGTGAGGAGAAGGTTGTTATGGAAAAAAAATGAAAATTAGGGTAGTGTAGGGTAGAGTAGGGTTCAGTAGGGTAGTGTAGGGTAGAGTAGAGTAAGGTAGATTAGGGTAGAGCAAGGTAGAGTAGGGGAGAGTAGTGTACAGTAGGGTAGAATAAGGTAAAGTAAGGTATAGTAGGGTGGAGCGGTAGCGAAGCCGCGGGCAAAAGCTAGTTACCAATAAAGATCGGTAAGTATAAAAATAAAAACAAGCTTTAAAAGACAAGCCTTCTTTTTTCTTTACCCAAATAGTATCGCGTCAAAATCCAAGACGAATCAATTAAAATAAATGCATTCGATAATTTAAACAATATCGTGAGTAATGCTTGTTTTTTTTTCTACAATTTTGAGTCACGGCACGCTTCTATGCGGCCAGTGTGAACGGTCGCTTCGAACTTATAATAAAAATACGGCATGTAGGTACGTTCCGTCTGTTTTGGCTTGCCCTCGCTCAGTGTTGTTCGCAATGTCGCGTTTCGTGGCCGGTTTTGCCTTATTTCTCTATGTCAGCGTGGTCTCAGGTATAAACATTGTAATATTTACCTTCCCCTCTTACCCGTTTCTTAACTATTGCAGCTTTTAAAGGAGTAGGTATTTGTGTCACTCTATTTTTTAAAAGGGACTGACCCTTCACCGCTAACTAGTGACACATGATTTGTGTAACCCTTTATCGCGCTTTTTTTTTGCATTCTGATCTTAGTGAATGATCATGAGTTTTAATATCGTGTTATAAATTTTTCTTTTTTTAATAATACTAAGTTTTTAAATAGACATCTCATTAACATATCAATGTTTCTATTATCCTTGTCTGTAGGTGATTTTGGCTACAAAATAGATTGGTACAGAAGTCAATCTCATGAATGTATTTCACTTTTTATAGCTACGGCGATCGCACACAAGTCAGCGCGTTGCGCCGAACTCTACATGTGCGACCGGGCGATTGAGCCGAGATATCGTGTCCATGAGCGGTGTCTATGTGTGCGTTGCTCGAGCGCGCATTGTATGTACATTGTCTTCTGTACCTATCTATTTTATGTTTTGGCAAAGCTGTGTTACCTAATCAAGCGTCTAACCGGTTGTTCGATTCTGTCATTGTCATGGTAATTAGTTTGATGTTTATTTGTTTTCGGTGTCATTTTGATATTTACGTTAGTTGATATTAAATCAGTGGTATTTCAGTCCAGTGACCTAATACGTCCGTCTGGTAGATCCGTCTAGACAGCCAATGCAGTGCATATGATAATTCAATAGGATAATTAATTGCTTAATAAGTACCTATTCATTTACAATTTCCTTATTGACAAGTTTGTTACTTTAGTACCCATTTACAATTTCATCTGGAGCTGCAGATTGATCGAAAAAGTTACCGAGGCCCTCGCAATGGGCAATTGAAGGAACATTGTGGTTTTAGTCAGTAAAAGTCAAGTCAAAGTTCTCTCGCTCCACCCAAAGCGTGAGAAGTCATTAGATTACGTCCCACGTAAAAAAAAGTATTTATAATTGCTTTTATAGAACTAACCATAACTAATACTCAATATCATCATCATCACTCCCCCAAGTGTCACCACAATGAACGATCTTGTGCGTCCTGCATCCATCGCATTCCCGCAACCTTCACCAGGTCATCGGTCCACTTTGTCTCCTACAAGGCCTTCTAACGCTGCGTCTTCCGGTACGTGATCGCCATTCCAGAACCTTTCGTCTCTATCGACCATATGTTCTGAGTACAATGTGCCCTGCCCATTGCCACTTAAGTTTGGCGATTCTTCGAGCTATGTCGGTAACCTTGGTTCTCCAGCGGATATCTTCATTTCTGATGTGATCACGCAAGGAAACTCCGAGCATAGCCCTTTCCATCGCCCTTTGGATGATTTTGAGTCTTTCGTCTTGAAACACTGTGGTGTATTAGACGAGAAGACACCGCGCAGCACCCCGAACGCTGCCCAGCTGAGTCGGATTCGACGATTGACCTCTTTCTCGAAGTTAGACGTCCACAACTTCGAGTGAATAGGTAACTAACACTATTGTAGTGTATATGAAATCTAATCCAGTACTAAAATATAAAGCTGGTTTAATCAAGCAAGTGGGGTCGTGTTATTACTGTTATTTACTAAAGTAGCTGTGCTTGCGACTGCATCCGCATAAAAGTCTGAAAACCCCATTTCCTTGTTAGCAATAAAGAATTATCTAGTAGAAGATCAACGAGGGCAGGAGGGCAGTGGTGGCTCAGTTATAACGGGCCCGACTTACGAGTTGTAGGTCGTCAGTTCAAACCCAGCCAGACGCATTACTTTGTGTAATTTATTTCATAACCCAGTGGTTATGAAATAAATCATACAATTCCTTTATAATGTTCCCACTGCTGGGACTCACGCCTCCTCTCTAGGAGAGGAAATGGGCCGTAATCCACCACGCGGGCCTAGTGCGGTTTTGTGAATATCGCATGTCTTCGAATTTTTGGTTCTAGGACATGCCGGTTTCCTTCACTTCACGTTTTGAGAGCAGTGGTTATGAAATAAAATTACACATAGTAATGCGCTTGGCTGGGTTCGAATCCGCAACCTACAACTCGTAAGTCGGGGCGATTACCATTCGGCTACCACTGCTCTCCAGTCCTAGTAGAAAATTATCCCAAGGTAAAAATACTCCTAGGATAAAAAGTATCTTAAGTGCTAATTCAGGACACGGTCTAGCCGTGTACTAAGTTTCAATGAAACCCATTCAGTAGTTTTGGCGTCTAAGAGTAACAAACATTCACACATCCATACTAAAAACTTTCGTGTTTATAATATTGCTAGTATTTGGACTAGGACTAAATGCTTTGAGCATTAAGTAGTGAACTAGTAAGTAGTGAGTGTAGGATTTACAGGAGCTCTCAAAATGTTTCTTGTCGAATACCACACATTTTTGACAGTCATCAAGGCTAATAGCTCGATGAATCGCCAAACATAAGTGGCAATGGGCAATGCACATTGCACGCAAAACAGATGGTCGATGTACACGAAAGGTTCTGGAGTAGCGACTACGTACCGGAAGACGCAGTGTTGGAAGGCCTCCAACAAGGAGGAGCGATGACCTGGTCAAGGTCGCGGGAATCCGCGATGGATGCGTGACACACAGGACCGGTCGTTGTGGCAACGCTTGGGGGAGGCCTATGTCCAACAGTGGACGTCTTTCGGCTGATATGATGATGACGGTGATGACGGCTAATAAAATGCCACTTTATCTGGAACCTCAGGTAGTTTAACCATTTTTTTCGTTTCTGTGGAAATATCTTAGATAGCCATTTAAGATGAATATTCTGCACTTTGCACCCTGATGTCCTTTGTGTTTTTCGCATTGGCAGTAGTTTGACCTTGGTTTGACTTTAATTTGCACGAATTATAATTACTAAGACCCGATGAACAAATGCAAGCGAACTGTGACTCATTGTTTACCAAAACGGATACAAATTACCATAGGTTTTCCTTTGTTTGTGTAGATAATGTGACCGTCCTTCAAAGCGTAGGTAAATTTTGAGACCTCAGTTTTACAGTGAGTATATACATACATATAGACATCTCGACGATGACTGTTCTTCAAGAGGACGTAACCAATGTAATATACCTATCAGCAATTTATAAAATTCAGACATTTATGCAAATTCCAAATGGGAATTAACGTGCTCAATTTTTAAAATATTAAGAAAAGAAAGAAAGAAAGAAAAAGAAAAACTTTTATTCGTACCTCACACATACAGCAGAATTCGATAATAAAATAAAAATAAAAAAAAAACTTTAAAATCTGTGCAAGGCCAAAAGGGCGCCTAACTCAGCATATGCTACGATATTTAAAAAGATAAATAACGCAGCGCGGGTATTCTGTTAGGGCCCGCGGTGATGCCACGGTCACATTCACGGAGGTTCAATAAATTAATTGGTATCGAAACAAAAAAAATAATAATAATTAAATACGAACATTGATAAAACAACTAGAGTCCGTCTAATGAAAGCGTGACCTGAGAAAAGGAGGTTACAACCAAAAATTTTGAATGTGGTATTATTGAAATAGTAGGAGAAAAAAGTTTTGATACTAGAGTATTTTTTGTATTTATGACAATTTTAGAATAGTTGTACAAGAACTTAAATCCTAGTCAAAAACATGTGTGTAGACTTAATTATTTGGTGGGTGTATGGTAAATGTCAATAACACACAAAATGTTAGATAGTATTTCAAATTATTTTATTTTATCTGATCTCTCAAATGTCGCTATATAATATTTAAAAAATATTCTTTATTTTCCATTTGGCGTTCTGGCAAGAATACCAAGTGCACAACACCGTGATAGTCAAATAAAATAGTCAACATGATTTCAACTTCATCACGTCTCGCCAACACTATAATGTGTTTCAAGATTGTTGGGTTGGAATCGATTCGTTTTAGCATAGAGAAAATTCAGATCTTTTGGGATTAGTCAAGTGGGAACATGTTTTATACTCCAGTGATTGTTTCAAATGATACGGGTCGACTGGTGAGACACAAAAAGTGCAGCAGCTGCTGCAGCAGCATCTCTCTCAAACTTGAACTAGGATTTTAACTTCAGTTGTAGACTTTCATGCACTACCAGACAGAGTGAGGCAAATCTTTCATTACATCTCAACTGCTTTTGAACGCATTCTACCACTCACTAGCATGTGTTTTTGATTAAGTTGATTCACCAAAAGCCTTCTTTGTTCGATGTTTTTGTCCATTATGAAATTCGCAATATGTCAGATTATCTAAAAATATAAGAAAAAAAATTTCATTATATCCTTATAACTATCTAATAATATTATTCGACAAGGATCAAGATTATAACGTCATACTAACTTAAAAATCAGAAATCGTATGTAAACAATGTTGGTTTTCATTGAAAACACTTTCCTTCTCTTCTTGTTTTTGCTTGAATTTATTATGCATAATGTGTAGCAGTTTTTGCACGTTACTGTTTATTGTTTTTCCACAATTAAGCAATTATTCTTGAAAAATAAATATCAGTTTCCAAAAACTGACAATGGCAACCATAGACTTTGACGTGTTTTTT
Organism: Mythimna albipuncta; assembly: GCA_929112965.1. NCBI lineage: Eukaryota > Metazoa > Arthropoda > Insecta > Lepidoptera > Noctuidae > Mythimna > Mythimna albipuncta. The sequence goes on along the minus strand of OV815959.1, from coordinate 4,206,351 downwards.
TTCGGCAAAACAATGTTGCCAATTTAATTAAAAAAAAAAACTCCAGGTTACGCTTTCAGTAGACGCACTCTATTTAAAAAATAATAAATATATAACATATTGTTCTCTATACTCAAAAAAATCCTCTATACTTTCCAGGACAGCAGTATCCTGACTTCCGGCTGAAAGGTACTCCGACTGATCCGAGCATTTCTGTCGCTGTGATATCAGGAGGCAACTACCCTGATGGTAGCTTCAGCATTGGTCATGGCAAAAACAATGAAAATGGCGACGGTGGGCCGGGTGCAGACTACGGAGTAAACCGAGGCAACGAACAATTCAACCCAAATAACAATAGAGGATATGTCTATCCCAGTCTCCCGAACACTGGACAAAATGGAGGAGGATATATCAATGGACAGAACGATATCGGTAGCCATGGCGGGCAAAATAACCAAAATGGCGCCAACAATTATGATGTACCATTCCAGAATCCTGGACAAAAACCAACCAATCCTTATGACGACAATAACTATAATTATAATAGACCAAGTAATAACATTCCTGTTAGGAATTCTGCATCAAGATTAAGTTTGTTCTTTAATCATGCGTTTAGGTGGTTTTTTTAACTAGGAAATTTTATATTCTGATAACGTATTTTTAACAATATATTGCGTTCTTAAAATGAAACTTGAATTTTGCGTCCCTTAGCGAAAAAGAACAGAAGCGCACGCGCTGGCGCCAAATCAGAGTTTCGGTATTATTCGTAGAAAGCGTACCTACTAAAAATACATAAATTATGTTAATGTTAAGGTGTTATGTTTAGTTTGGTAAAATGGTCTTCTAGTTTTTTAAGACACGTTTATTTAAAAACACTAAGTTCCAGTTTAGTAATTTATATTTTAGTATAACAAAGATGAGCAAAAAATCACATAAAGTCTGTCTAATAAGTCAACCAACTTGGGAATTTTGTATAAAATTTAATCATTTAAAAAATACCTACTTATATTCGATACTTTTTATAAGGTTCTTCTGTTAGTAAACAATGATCTCTATCTCTTAATCAACCTTGATTATTGAACCCGTGTTGACTACATCAGATTTCATTAAATCCTAATAATTACCCAAGTCGTTTAACTTCTTAGACAGACTCTAACACTGTTTACTAAAGTAGTCTTTATTTTGATAATTCAATTATTTTAAGAAGCTCAGTTTTTTTAAAAATAAAATATCTAAATCCTTAATACCAACGTTTATTATTTTATCTTCCGTTTTCTCTGCATCATTGTTAGTAACTGACCATCTGTTTTTAAACGTTAAGCATAAGGGATGTAACTATTGAAGATGGTAACACCATCTGCATTAGTTACTATATACGTCTAAGATATCTATATATATGTACGTCAAAGATGGCAACAAGAGTGGACATAAATAAGTTCATTTGAAATAGAATTTGAAAGGGGATTGCCCAGCCTCTATGGTGTTCCAGGCCAAAGACGGTCATCAAATATTACTAGAGTCTGTCTAATAAGTCAACCGACTTGTGAATTTTGTATAATATTTAATCTTTAAAAAAATACTTATATTCGATACTTTTTATAAGGTTCTTCTGTTAGTAAACAATGATCTCTATCTCTTAATCAACCTTGATTATTGAACCCGCGTTGACTACATCAGATTTCATTAAATCCTAATAATTACCCAAGTCGTTTAAATTATTTTATTAGATTCTATCAATGATAAAACTATTGTTTTTTTCTAAAAGTTACTTTTTATTTACCACTTATTGTTGAAACTAAGAGAATACATATTTTTTTATGGCAAAATGAATAAACAAAGTATTTTTTCTCTAGTCAATTGTCCGCTCATGGCCTCAAATGGGCAATCCCCTTTTTCATAGTGTCCAGTCCTATAGTATAGTACAACGGGCTGATTTCCGCAGCTCCACGACAAAAGCGCGTATTTTGCGTACCTACGAGTGGAAGAAATGTATCATTACATCCACCTCAGCTCCTCAAGCAAGGCCGGCAAATTATACTGACCATTTCACAGAGAGTACCTGGGTTTCCAGTCCAATGTCCAGTCCTATAACTAGGAAAATAAATAAACATAAAAATGTTAAATAAATGAATAAAAAATAAAAATAGATTTATTTTTCTACGAATATTTATAATTAAATCGTAAAACAATTTCTATGGAACTATTAAATATAATATTTTCATGTCACGTGTAGCGATGCAATGCCTGTCTTCTAAATTCAACTGTGGAATTTTGGTGTTTTTGTTTTTTAACCGTAGAGTAGTTTATGCAACCTTTTTCTAATAAATACGTTATTTATATCAGCAAACTAGCTTTTGCCCGTGGCTTCGCTCGCGGTAAATTCGGGGTAACACGGTTCCCCTTTCTGTGGGAGGTTAGTGAACTCCCCTTAGTGAACTCCACCGCGGGTGTAATCTACGACAAACTTATTATTTGCGGTTGGTACAGTAATCGGGTCTAGGGATCGAACCGCAAAATTAAGTTTGTTTTTTATTGCATATACTTTTTCGGGATAAAAAGTACCCAGTGTTGTGCCTAGGATATTAAAGAATAATTATACAAAGTTTCATCGTAATCGAACCGGTAGTTTTTGCGTGATGTCTGAACAAACAGACAGACAGACAAAAATTTTTTTAATCACATTTTTGGGTTCTGTGTCGGCCTAGTAACACCATTTATTTTTTTGATATTTTCAATGTACAGAATTTTCACTTCTACAGATTTATTTTAAGTGTAGAAGATATAGATAAGGTTGCTTACACTACTCTACGGTTAACATTTCGCATATTACGGTATTACTCCTCAGTTGAATCCCATAAAAGGTATTTTGGCCCCTTTCGTGGGGTCACTGGCGAATTTATTGTTCTTGAGCACTCCAGTGGCTATGCTTCCACTGGATGAGAAGCCAGCTCCGAAGTTGACTGTGTCCACGACAGCGATATCTTGTGATTTGTTTCCTAAAATCAAAGATAGATCTGAATTAACTCCTAGTATTATAATTGCCGGAAAACGCAGCGTTGGGAGGCCTCCTACAAGGTGGACCGATGACCTGGTCAAGGTTGCGGGAAACCGATAGATGCGAGACGCACAGGAACGTTCGTTGTAGCGACACTTGGGGGAGGCCTATGTTTGGACATACAATGGACGTATATCGGATAAAATGAGGATGATGATGACTATAATTGCCTATTATTTATTATTCAGTGTACTTTGATTCTAATGATTCCTAAAATTAACGTATGTAAATAATGTGCTAGGTTTTGTCCGGGACCAAAGAATATTTTTCAAGTGTATTGAAACGAGGACTCGACCAACAGATTTAAATAATTTATGTGTAGTCTGAATATAATAAAAAAAACATCCATTTTATTTTATTTTACTATGTGTATGTATATAGACGGAAAGAAAGAAAACATGTTTATTCCGCCTAAATAGACGCACAAATCAACACAATAAAAATATAAAAGCCAGTATCCCTATGAGGCCATGTGTGTAACGGGCACAACACTATTGCACCTTGTGATCATTGTCAACGGAGTTGTCTAGGTTGTCTGCACAGAGCATGTAAACAGTTGTCTGTGGCATTTTGACGCCGGCCATAACAGAGAACAACATAATAAACAAACGACGGTTGAAAGGCAAAATAATATAAGCGACATAAAGTAAACTTTACAAAAGTGAACTCAAAAAACACTTTTTTGTAAAGTTTACTCAATGTCGCTTACACCATTTTGCCTTTCAACCGTCGAAATATAACCTAAAAATAACTAAAAATAAAAGAAAAACTATTATAATAATATTAATACAATCTAAGATATTATAGTAGTATATCTTTTTTGCATGTTACATTATTTCATTGTTAGCTATGTATTTTGTGTGTACTTATTTTCCTTTTACTTTTACACACGGTGTCTACATCTCTATTTTCTCCAACTCTCCTTTCGCAGGTATGCTGGAAAAGATTTCTTTAAAAATAAGCATCACTTTTGAACTGTTCTTCTGTTTCTTTCTTCTTTTCTTTTATTATTGTTTGTACATAAATTGTTAAATCCTAACTAATATTATAAATGTGAAAGTGTGGATATTTAGATGTTTGTTACTTAATCACGCAAAAACGGCTGAACGGATTTGGATGAAATTTGGCATGCATATAGCCTTGACATGAAAAAGAATATAGGCTACCTTTTATCCCGATTCCTTAAGTACCTAATGCCACACGGGCGAAGCCGCCAGCTAGTAAATAAATAAATTATCGAGCTGATGGTTGATGTTTTATTAGGGTAAACAAATTTAACAACTTATTTTGTTTATTAATTTATGCAAACATAAAACTTACAAATGAAAAGAACAAAAATACAGATAGAAGGAGATAAATAGATTCAGCTTATCTTAAAAGCAACTAAACACGATTTTTTATGACTAGGATTTGTCAAGTACAAAAGAAATCCAAAATTTCTACTATGTGGTACACTTAAATGGTAAATCCTGTCAGCCGTCACGTCACTATCATTAATTTTATTTTCTTTCATATAAATTTTCACACAATCTACCGGTCTTTTGTTTGACCTTACCCTCCCTCTTTAGCCATCCACATGTATATTCATAACCTTTTAGTAACATGCATTTTATCCTATTTCTTTACTTGACCATACCAAGACAAATGAGTCTGGCACTGGCGCCACTTTCAATTTTCCTCTAACATAGGTACTCATTTCTCACCTTATTCATTCTCGTCACTCCACATCCATATCAAAATATTGTGATATCGAAAGGAGATCGCATGAGTTGCTTTTTTTATGTAACCAACGAACTGGCTTGTAAAATATACTTCGAAGAATTATGCTGTTCTAGAATAGGTTTGAAAGTTGTTAGAAAAACGAATGTCTGTTTTTTTTTTCAGTGTTGAAGTAATTTTTGTAAGGAAAGCATGAATTCGTTCAAATAAGTAAAATTCGGCGTGTGCGCCGCCCGAAGTGTTTGATTTCATAGAAGAATCCCTATAAGAGCCAACCGACGAGCTGAGCAGCGTTACAATATCAACATTCTCAACTCCGCTAGATGCACTGTTTTTACCCGACTACGGCAAAGCCAAAGGAGGGTTATGATTTTGACCGGATGTATGTATGTGAGTATGTTCATCTGTTCCCTCATAGCTCCTAATCTAATAATCAGAACTCGACATATGAGGTATCGTTAGAAACGTCTTAATCGTCCGCTGAAAATGACGTACATGACTACGTTACGTGTCACAAAACTCGATATGGCGCCCTCTAGCGGTCAAAAAGAAATGTATTAAAAATTAAAATGGAGATAAATATGCCGTGTTTAGTATCATTTGAAAGAGCTTCACTTTTACATTTCCAAAATATTGCTCAAATTTTAAGTGACGCCCTCTAGCGGACAAAGTCAAAGTCAAAGTCAAAACGTTTATTGCAAACCAAATGTACAATGATGACATTATATTAGTTTAGTGCTTATGACTTAGCAGCCTTTTTCAAGCATTGCAATAATTTATGATACGCATGCGTTAAAAATTAGGTACTTTCAATTAATTATTTTATATTATTACAAATGAATTTAAAAAAAAAATATATATATATATATACATAAGTCAAAATTACATGTCAAAGATTCAAAGAAGATCAATTTTTTTTTTACAATTAATGTCATTGAAGTTAAAGTTAAAATGTCAAAAAAAAACAATATCAATAATAATTAAAATTTCATGAATTATCAAATATTATATAATATGACCAAAATTTAATGTCAATTATTGTCAAAATTATTTAGCAATATTTGTCAAAAAGTAATGTATTTAAATTGAAAATGGACATAAATACGCCGTGTTTGGTTTCATTTGAAAGGGCTTTACTTGTATATTTCCAAAATATTGCTTAAATTTTAAGTGACGCCCTCTAGCAATTTTTTTTTTTTAAGATAAATATTTATTTTGCCCAGGAGCGGGACAGAACAGGCTAACAAAAAAAAAATTTAACTATACCATTTGGGACTAAAATTCAATGTGGCACCCTCTAGTAGACAAAAAAGTTTGTGTTAATAGAAATAAGATAAATACGTCGTGTTTGGTATCATTTGAAAGGGCTTCACGTAAATAGTTTAGAAGCACAATGATTTAACACCAAAATTGTTTAAATAAAAAAACAAGTTAACTGGAAAAACAAGAACAGAAAATCCGTAGTCACACGTTATAAGCTCCAACTGAAACACTTTAATAACGTGTGACTACAGATTTTCTTTATGTTCTGTTCTTGTTTTTCCAGTTACCTTGTTTATTTTAGCATCCTGAAAAGCTTGTTTCATGCTTTTTCAGTGTCGTTATTTTGTCGTAATCGGGTTTTAGTTTTTTTATTGTCTATCGTTTTCACAGTTAAATATTCTGATTCTGATCCCTACAGTAGTATAGGTTTTATCATGGACTTGTTTCTGAAACATAAAACGGATTTTGATGTTTTTCACTAATAATAAATGAGAAAATGTTGTGTATATAATTTAAACCCGTATAAATTCAGGTCAGGTAGCCAGTAAAGGATATAAGGCTAAAAATACCTGTGTCTTCCGGTTCTTTGTTCGGCTGTTTGCCAAATTTGTTAGATTGTACCAAGCCGTGAGCCTGAGATCTGTCTCTAGCTACCCCAAGACCAAATGAGGTGTCCTTTGCAAACGAAATTTTTCGGTTACTCGGCTCTTGGTTCGGGTTATGGGTTTTCTTAGAGTCGTCGGCGATTTCATTATCCTTTACTACTCCGGTGGCGGTGTTTCCACCGCCTGCGAAGGCGCTTCCTGCGTTGACATTGTCCAAGACAACAACGTCGGGTACATCATTTCCTAAAATCAACAGTGGTTAGTTATCAGTATTAACTCCAAGTAGAGTACAATCTCTTCTTCATCTTTCAGTGTGCTTGTTTTCTATACTCTATATACTATTAATTCTACTTCTATAATTAGTTTGTGGTCCCTAAAGTTACACATTTTAATTGTATTTTTTTTTGTATTTGGTTGGTTTAATTTTAAATGTTATTCAGTAATGCATGATTTGTGACTATATGCATTGTAAATTACAAACTCATTTAATATTTCTACACCAGTAAAGGTAGTATAATTATGTGATTCTGTTTAATATTAAGATCTTCATGCACCATGTATTCAGAAATAAACGATTCTATTCTATTCTATTCTATTTTAATCTATTCTATTCTATTCTATTTATTCTATTCTATTCTATTCTATTCTAAATAATAATATAAGTCGTGTATATGTCGCAGGGAAATGAGAATATCAGGGATTTCGCGACATCCCGCTAGTTGACGAATATTCTTGTTTATTACGTATTTTTACTAAAAGTATCTAGTCATAATGACAAAATACTAATATACAGTCAGATATGTGTCATTTCACTAAATTAAATGTAGTGAAATAAAGAATAGTAGTGATGAATAAAGTAGTAGAACGAAATTACAAATTGACTGGTACATTTTTATTAGATAATAAAGTTTTAATCAACTAAACGTAATCTGACAATGATTATAGGTTTTGTACCTTTTTCTGTTACGTGGATTTGATCATAAAAAATATATCTAAAAGGTGAGGTGGTCTAAATATATCTAGAAGGTTCTTCTAACCTAAATCTATCCGACCCGGGGTGCCCTAAAATTCCACTAAGATAGATTGTTGATTAGACCAAGTATCATCTTGCTCTACGGGGCTAAAACGAGCGCATTAATTTGCTCGCTAAGATTTGGTTATCATTTACTACATTTGGTGTTCGAATACAATTTAAAGTACAGTCGTAACTAAAATACTATTGTAACTTTAGGATTTCATTTTTTTGGTGTCAAGTAATATATTTTTGACAAAAGAACTTAGGGTACAAAAGCGTTTTATGGTGGTCATTATATTTAATCCCATGATAAATTGGTGTTTTGTCATATCACTAGATACTTTTAGTAAGATGACTTAATAAACAAGAATATTCGACATCTACCGAAATTTCGTGAAATCCCTGATACCCTCATTTCCCTGCGACATATACTATATAGGGTGACTGGTAATTAGTGACCAATACTTATGCACGTCATTGTACTCGTGATTACAAATAACTTTCCCAAAGAAACTTCTTTTTATCACAATAACAAAACAGATGTTCGCTCGAAATTACAGTTTCTCTAAACTTACTCTGAGCTGTTGATATTTTCGGATCGACTTGAAATTATAAGTTCAAATAAACTTTATTTAAGAGTAAGTTACGTTAGTACGTTATGTTTTTTACTAATAATTTATTTTTCGGTTTAATAGTGCTTAGTATTTTCTGTAATGTTTTCTACTATTACACGGGCGAAACAACATAATAACTGAGAAAGTTTTGCGGGTCACTAGTGGTAGTAAAGTATAAAAGGCAATCAATACCTGTGTCTATTGGTGCTTCAATCGGCGTTTCGATAAATTGGTTGGACTCTACCGAACCATGGACATTGCCAAGCGGTTCAGCCACACCAAAACCCACGCCGCTGTTCTTCGTGAGTACAAATTTTGGGCGGGCAGGTGCTGAAATATAAAAATAAAAGTTTGGGAATAAAATAACGCAGAATGTACCAGTACATCCTAGTAGGGCACTTTTTTGTAATAAATTTACCGGTAACAGTGGATTTAACACGTAACAGAATAAATAGAATAGTGATTTATTTGCTCAGAATGCAGGTATTTATAATAAGGTGATAAAAATAATTATATTAAAGTATCATTGTACATTTAGGCACGCAAATATTGATGCAAATTCGTCATCAAAGATATTAATATTGATATACAATTAAAATTAATCAGCTAGAAAATCCGAAACAGACAATTGTTTAACAAAAGTACTTTTTTATAGAATTAGGAATGTGGTTAAAGAAAGCCGGTGCCATACCAAAAATACTTTTCTTCAACAGAGGAGTCCTATATCTACCTGTGCATAACAAGTTTTGGTATTGAGATCGTCAAATTGTATCACAGTGTCTGCTTTCCGATAAAGTTAAAAATAGTCGCTGTAGTTGAATGTCAATAAATTATGATTTTTGAAAATTGGAACTCAGCTGTCAAACTTTAAAAGCCTTCAAACTAAATATTGCTCATAGGCAGCGTTTCTGGGTCTTAAAAATACTCTCTCTTTTGGTACAATTTCCCCAATAAATGATAGAAAATCTCAAAACGGAAACGACTAGACTATGATATGCTTATAAATAGTATTTTGATATTAACCTTTTTTTATACACATAGGCTTTTTTTATGGTGGGAAAAAATTATCCAATGGCAACCTCCGCTCTTGGGCGGACTGGGAGATAGTGTCAGACTCTTACTGACTAAAAGACCCACCCCGTTCCTTCTAACCTTCATACCGGGGCTCGAACACCCTTTCGGATAACCCTGGCCCCAGTAGGCTTCGACCCGGTTGGGTTTCTGCTGTTGCTTCCAAATACTCATAGGCTGATGCGCTGAGTTTTTTACTGATTTGTTCAACTCGTGCCTTCCACGTCAGTTGACTGTCAATTAAAATTCCAAGAAATTTTGTGACAGCTACTCTATTCACATTTTGATTATTATAATTGATACTTAGATCATCGACACGAAGTCTTTAGTTTTATGTATGTTTATTTGTAGGTTGTTACTATTTAGCCAATTTATTATGGTTTTAATGGTGTTGTTTATATCGCTTTCATAATTTTCGCGATTGTCGCATATTATAAGTAAGTACTGTACTATCATCGTCCATAGGATGGTGGATTTGGCGCGGGAGGCCGTTAATATAGATCAAGAATAACAAAGGCCCAAGGACGCTTCCCTGTGGCACACCGAATTTAATTTCTCTATTGAAAGACTTTTTTTTCTAATTTTGACTTGATACATATTTTATAATTTTCTGTTATCTGCTTGCGACCCGTTTTTATTAGGTTTGGGATATTACCTCGAATGCTTTAGGCGTTTAGTAGAATATCTGTTCACAATAATAACGAATTTATATTGTATACCATATACATCCATAGTTGTTACAATAGGGTAGTTTCCAGGGTCAAAATAATTACATTTTATTTAGTCCGTATTTTAGATTATAATAAAATATTGAACACGTTTTTTTTTTCTTTTTTCGATTAAACAAAAAATAACAAAGATATAACCCATTAAAGTTACGTGTAACGTCACCCCGTGCGAAAAAATGCAGCACGGCGCCGCCGGCGTGACGTTACACGTAACTTTAATGGGCTATATGTTTGTCATTTTTGGTTTGATTTACAAATAAAAAAATACATGTCCCTTATTTTTGAATAATCTAAAAGACGGACTAATTAGATTACGATGGCATGAAAACTATCTACCCTGGCCTCCGTAAACATACCGGAGCCACTAAAAACCGGGGTAACCCTAACAACATTCTAAATCCATTGTTATACCTTGGTTGGTGGGCGTATTAACGTGTGCTAAAAAAAGAGAAATAGTAAAAGATTTTTATTATTTTCCTTTCTTATGATAAATTATTATTTATTTTGCAAATAGGTTTTTATATGTAAAGAACAACGGCGAGGAAATTGTTGATGAAATTTTTAAGTGTCTACATAAGTTACCATGATATACCAACGAAATATTTGACTTAGTTTTATCTAATCAAGATTATGGCCGGTTTAACGACTGCAAAAAAATCGTCTTAAGTGGTAACTGAATTGACTACATTTTTTCAAAAATAATAATTATGGCTTAGTTTTTTTTGCTGGCTTGAATTTATGCCGTTTGGCTAAATTGAACTTTTAATGTTGCTACTAATATAAATCTTGGTCAAGTAACATAATATGCTTGGCTTTATTTATTGATAATAAATACTTAGAAAATACGTTTCCCAATTAGATAATAAATATAAAAATAATTTTTTGTATTTAGAAAACAATGCCTAAAATGACACAAAATGACATAGTCACTAAAACACAATATCGAGAATAACATCACCAGTAGAAGCATGGTGTTGGACATTTCAACTGATATCCAACCTAATGGCTTATAGAAAAAGAAAACATAACATTTGACATGACATCTTGTCGTTCGTTCAAAAATGCGTTTTTTTTTTATTCTTCAAAAATGCGTTTTTTTTTATTCTTAAGAAGGGACATAATTTTTTTACATAATATACGTAATCTTACCAACTTTAAACTGGAATATCTTTAAGAAGCTGCTTTTCTACTCGCCTATCGTAAACATCGAGCATGGTTTAAAAGCTTGTTGCTTCATCTAACGCAATCCAACATGATGATTGACGAAAAGGCAACGTGAAAAAAGAGTTATGATACCTGAATACTCTGTTGGCATTCAGTAATTCCGTAATTTACTCGAAAATTTTACAAAACTTGTTCCAGGAAATGTGTTTTTTTTTAAACCCTTAAAAATGTTTGAAAATCTTGTTATAATTTGCTAAGCTAGGAATTTTTGAGTAAATTATGAAGTGTCAAAGTTCATGCAAAATAGCAGATTTTCAGAGGTCTTAACTGGATTAGTTTTACACAAATTTAGAAATTGATTTTCATAGATGCCTAGATAATATCCACAGGATACTGTGTTTCCAAAATATCTAATGAAAAATGTGTAATGACTTCATAATCGCGTAAGAGCATATAACCGGATGAAAAAAAATGAAAATGTATGTCGAGATGCATCCCCTTAATAGACGGTTTCTATTAATGGTAATGTCTAAAAATTGATTAGAAATTTAATGTATCTTTCGTTTCGTTGTTCTTCAATAAAAGTACGCTAAAAAAATATGCTAGCAAAATTTTGTGCGAGGAAAGACAATAGGTGCGCAAACGCCGTTCGCTTGGGGTTTAATGAATTAAACCAGATAAGGCCGGTGTTTCCTAGCTGACTACCCTGAGAAGAAACACCGAAACAAACTCAAGGGTCAAGGTTTCGTTTGAAATCAATACATAAAACATAGTTAAAAAAAAACAATATAAAGTAAATATAAGTTTACCTGGAACTGCGTGAACGCAGGCAAAGAATAACAATACTATGGTCACTGCAAGATGCGCCATTGTGTCCTCTTAAAGAATACTACACCAACTGGTTGCCGATCGAACATATCTACGTTTAAATATAGATCCGATACAACAGCTGTGACATTCGGGTCCTAAGGAAAAGCTCTTTTTTTAATTCAAAAGAAAAAAGTAGATCGAGTCATTTTGTCAACGGTTTTTCAAGTTTGGATTCTGTTGGTCGTGAAGACAAAATTATCCTTTTTATTTTTAGGTGAGAAATAATCACAAAACTTGATTTAACCTTTCGCATCACTCAGAGGGTGCGAAAGGGAGAGGCAGACTTTAAAGGAAAAAATCGGAATCCTTTTATAAGGGTTTCGTATTTTCCTTCTTCTGATCATTTTGTTGTCCGTCCATCCATCTGTCTGTCTGTCTGTCAAGACACTAAGATGGATAGATTTTGTGATGAGTGATATGAAAGAAAATGGAGTCAGTGATAGTGTGACGGGTGACAGGACAGAATGGAAGAAATTGACGTGTTGCAAAAAACCTAAGTAATGTAGGACTGGTGCAGGCAGATGATGATACTGATAAATGTCAAGAATGCTCATCACATGAAATCTCTTAGAAACACAGACAAAAATTAAATTAAATGTTAATAAACAAGTTTTTAACTCCTTTTTTCTCTTCTAGGTCAGCTTTCTGACCGTCCATCGCAGTAGTATTAAAATAATATCGTACATATTTAATAAGCAATCATTATTCTTTTTTGTTAATTCGATGAAGAAAAGATATTCTGTACTTAAATGTTGACAAATGTCAAGCCACGAAATCAATTTTCGGGTCGTGTTTTGTTCAACTTTGACATATTTTTAGACGACTGTTATTAATCGCTAGCAGTACAGGTTCTGGAATGGCGACCGCGTATCTACTAAAATACACAGCATTGATCGGCTTCTCACAAGGTGGACCCATAACCTGGTGTGGGTTGCAAGAATCCGATGGATGCGAGACGCGTATGTCCAAAAGTCGACGTCTTTCAGCTAAAATAATGATGATGATAAATTAATCAAGTATCTACGCTTCACTAATTTCTCTAATCTGCAGAGAAGGACCAGTTTTAAAGATCTTGGATGATGAATGAAGAATTAATCTGGAAGTTCTCATACACCAGCTATCACCAGCGTGAAATTAACAAAGGCAAAAAGGCTGTAATCCAAAACTTTGTTCCAACCTATTTCATAACCGTCACAGTCCAAGAAATTGAAAACTATCGCTGACTGCTATTTGCGAAAAAGATATCTGTGTTGTCCTCCTTTCCTAGAGAGGAGGCTTGAGAGTTGAGTCCCAGCAGTGGGAACATTATAAGGCTGATTGTGCAATGTCTCTGTAGGATATCTCTGTAGGACAGCGTAACTTATCCCCACAAAAACCTTTGAGGAGACTAACCTGTCCTGTCCAACGGAGCGGAGCGAGGTAGAGGAGCGCAGCAAAGGAGAAATGCCTGAGCCTAGTTACGGGCTGTGTCTGTCCTCCAGAACGGAGAGAGGCTATGGAGCAGAGCGAGAAAATAATGCGGAGCGGAGTTGCAGACGGTTATAGCTATAGTTTTGCTATAGTGCCCATCCTCGTATCTCCTCTCCGCTTCCCCTCTCTGTTACCCCGCACTGCTTCCCGGTTTTGTATAAATGTTTCAACAAATTCGTACTTCGTGTCTACTGAAGAGGAGCGGAGATTTTGTGCTGTGCTATTGGTTAATATTTCTCCATTTCTTCGCTCCGCAGCCTCGCTCCGTTCCGGTGGAACTCGACCGGCATGCGGCAGACATGTCTAGTACAGTGCCACTGAAGCTGGGCAGCCTTCTGAACCACGCCAATGATTTGTGTGGTGCTTCGCAGTGTAGTGTTTCGAACGCGTTCCGTTATTTGAACACCTAGTATGCTACGCTCTATAGCACGTTGGCAAACCTTAATTTTGTTCCTTTGGATATTAAATAAAAACAATAAAATTGTGTGTGCCTCACGTATTTTGTCACATACCTCTGGCCAATAACCACAATAATTCATGTTCTAGTTTACATAAATTCATGCGGACTCCGTTTGTGGCGCGAGTCCTCCAAAGGTGCGAGTGGACCCTGTAGCTGTTCAGTAGGATTAGATAAATGATTATTTTAGCGTTTCCGAAGTACCTACCTGCCATGTCATTCGTAGGTACTGATCGTTTGGCGGGAACGCTAATGGTTTTTTTTTTTTAATTGATTAAACTAGTGTTTGGCTGCAATTTCACCTGATAGTAAGTAGTGATGTTATTGTTAATGATGGGACTAGTTCATTATGAGCCATTTCATTTCATCCGATAGACGTGCACTGTTGGGCTTCCAATGCTCCGTCTTCCGGTACACGGTCGCCACTCCAGAAGTATTGGGCTCCAACGGCCTTCTGTTCTGCGAACAATGGGCCCTGCCCATTGCCACTTTTTGGCCAATGCCAATCTTATTTATAACCTCCTGCGGATATCTTCATTTCTGATTCGATCAAACAAAGAAACCCCGAGCATAGCTCTTTCCATTGCCCTTTGGGTACTATAAGCCTTCTGATGAGGCCCATTGTGAGCGACCACATTTCGGAGCCATATGTCATCACTCTTTTGCCTAAACCTGCTAGTAATGTACTACTACCCAAGTCTCATCATTTCCCTAGCCCTTTCTCAACTACCTTGGAGTCGTCTTCCAGTCCAACAGGATGAGGTTGAATACCTGTGTACATGGAGGAGCGACTGCCTATCAGACCTCCGCAATCCACTTACCACACGATACTCCTTAAACAGACTGGTGGTCACGCTTTCTGGCGTCTGACTACCTGTTGACAGTCAAAGACCTACAAACGACAACAGGGACCAGTGACTTTACGTGCTTTCCGAGGTACTGGATGTCAGTAATGTCCTAGGTAAACTTAGAGTTGAAAAATTCACATTGGTACTTGCACGATTTCAAATCCGCAACCTCAGGCATGTGAGGTAGGTGCAATAATCATTAGACCACCGTGACCTGACCCAAGTCTGCTATACCTGCATATTAATACTTACCAAATGTAAATAGTAAAGCAAACTCAATCAAAGCCGAATTATGGGTTCAGTGGCGTAGTGGATTAATTTAGACGTGGGCGAAAGCACATCAGCGAAGCCTTTTTCTTTCATAAATTCGAAAACGAGACAGCGATTGTCACAACCCAGTGTCCGATCACATCGTCGCTTACCATCAGGTGGAATAGTAGACAATGTTGACCCTTGAAATTATCCGGGCTTGCGGTTAGTGAGCATTGGTTAGCTCGCTTTCCAACCGTCCGGTAACTGTCCGGCCCAAGCCCAAGTCGTCGACGGCGCGCACTGTTCCCGCGTGTCTGAAGGAGTTGTCAGCAACAGCAGGGGCCCAGCCTGGTCGAAGCCTACTGGGGCCAGGGTTATCCGAAATGGAACTCGAGCCCCGGTATGAAGCCTTGAAGGAACCGGGCGGGTTTTTTAGTCAGTAAGAGTCTGACACTATCTCTCGCTCCACCCAAGAGCGGTGGTTGCCATTGGATGATTTTCTCCACCATAAAAAAAAGCCTAGCCAGCTAGTAAAACTCGTTCTTAAAGATCCCGCGCTAGTTCGAGGTTCCTTTGGATGCAAGGCCTAGCTACGCTACTGGATAGGCTCACCAATTATAAAGATACACTTTCATACATTATGAGTTTAATAAACAGTTTTACACTTTATTACTTAAAACTAATATCTTTTAAGTTTAATAAAATATTTCAATTCGTTTATGAGTACTTGCTTAACATTTTTCAAGGTTGTCTTTAGTCGGGCTGGCAAGGAGATCGATGAGCTTACTGACTACATAACGTGATGAACACAATCATTTCTTTATCGTGGAAAGCAACGCATAAGTCTTGTTATCGATACTGTTGGAAAACTGTTGCAAAGTACAATTCCTTATCGGACCAATATCAAAGGCCTCCTAAGGCAATCCATTTGAACTGTAATAGGGATGTAGGTATATACACCACATTTTTTTTATTAGGTCAAATTCTTAAAGGGCTTATTATAAATGGTCTTGTTATTATTTATGTAAAGTTTCAATAAATAATATTCACAAACAACAAAGTTATTGGCGTTTGTTTATATCCCAAAATGTTACTCAATTTATGGAAATATAGTACACTGTACAGCCTATTGATTATAAATGAAAAACAATGGAAAAGCACTGCGGGTAGTACTTTCTAGGAGCAATTGACAAGAATTACTGACTCAATTATGAATTTACCAATTAAGATAAATTTTCGTAGGCAATTTTGGGATTTTTTTCTTTTTACTTTTATTTACACAAATATGATCAGTAGCGGGTGCAGATAGATCCTCCCCCATTGCCGTGCCCTCGTGGGGGCGATCGGTGGCGAAGACCTCTCGTGCCGAGCCTCGGTTGAGGCCATGGTCCGGAGCAAGAAGGAGTGGCAGGCGGTCGCCGACTTCTGCGAAGCAGCAATGCTTGCAAAGGAGGAGGCCGACCGCATCAGGCAACGGCGCTCTCGCCGCCGCCGCCGGGATTCCGATTTCGATTTCCGGCCATCCGGTAACTGTCCGGACCAAGCCCAAGTCGTCGACGGCGTGCACTGTTCCCGCGTGTCTCAAGGAGTTGTCAGCAACAGCAGGAGCCCAGCCGGGTCGAAGCCTACGGGCCAGGGTTATCCGAAAGGGAACTCGAAGCCCGATATGAAGGCTAGAAGGAACGGGGTGGGCTTTTAGTCAGTAAGAGTCTGATACTTTCTCCCGCTCCGCCCAAGAGCGGGGGTTGTCATTGGATAATTTTTCCCACCATAAAAAAAAGATAGAACCCCATTTCTTTCTTGTATTAATTAAAAATATTGGTGTTTATCTTAAATGTCAGTCGTGCGAGTGAGAAAGAGGGATGGAGCTATTTCTATTCCTTTCTCACTTACACGAATTACATTTTAACACGTCATAGTAAGACCCCAGACCAAGTTCTAGCAGGATGGTCAAGCACGAACATCGATCGAAAATGAATCTAAATACTAATTGCTTCTCAAACTTTGTAGTTATTAAATCTAGGTTCATGAAAACCTAACTTCGTTTCTATATTTCGATTGCATACGTATTAATATGATTTTTTAATTTTTCTACATTTTGCTTCACACAGTGTTGTGAATCTAGATGTCATCTTCTGCTTCCATTAACACTCTTCGATCCATCGTTGTCTCCACATCCTTGCTTTATTTAAATTTCAATCCCTCAAATAGATTTCTGCCAGCGAATATGTTGTTCTTTATGACACCAACGCTAATACTCTTGTCAAACGCAAATGCTGCGCCGACGTTCACTTTCTCTAAAACACTGAAATCTGGCCGCTTTTCACCTGAAAAGAATGTTTTTATTATATATAAAAGATAGATTGGCTGGTTAATTGGTTTTTTAGTGGAACTATTTGTGACACCACCTTCTGGATCGCTGCATGACTTCGTCTGGGTGCTTCTACTGGAGCTCCACATCGATGTCAGTGCGGCGAAGCAGTCGACCGCCTCGGACACCATGGCCTATCTTGCAGTAGAAGCGCTGGTCGGATAGCACGACATGCCAGTATTAATGACATCATCCGTCGAGCTCTTGTCACCGACGGGGTGCCAGCTGTTTTAGAATCCAATGGTTTGGCACTTGACGATGGGAAGAGGCTAGATAGGATGACTATAATGCCTTACAAATTGAGTAGGCCTTTGGTGTGGGATGCAACATGTGTCGACACCCTTGCGCCATCCCATCTTCTAAGTACGGCGGGCTGTACTGGGGCGGTTGCTGCAGATGCAGAAAACCTCAAACGGCGTAAATATAATAACCTCATCGGAAGTTATATGTTTGAGCCATATGGGGTTGAAACACTAGGGCCATGGGGTCCGAGCGCTCATCGAGTTGTTCGGGATATCAGCAAACAGTTGGTCGACTCTTCGCGTGACCTGGACTTTTTTTTTGGTCAACGAATCAGCATTGTCATCTAGCGTGGTAAAGCTGTCAGCGTTCTGAGCACTTTTCCTATTGACATCGATGTGGGCGAATGTTTTGATGCCCTCTGAGATCCCCTTTTTTACCCGTTTGTACATATTATTATTTTAAGTTTGTATATACCTATTAATTTATAGTTATAATATATAGTTAAAAGGTCATGTTTATATTAGTGTTACGAAATTTATCTCTAGAATATTTTCGATAACGATCCGAATCGATATGGAATAAAAAATCTCAGTAAACTTATTCAGCTCAGCGATAGCAGTGCGGAGCGATATTTTTCGACAAAGAGACAATATCCAACTAATATCAGTAACACTTGTGCACTCAGAGTCAAAAGTGTAGTTGCATTCTACTTCAAAACAAAATTACACTCTAGCATTGCTATAGTGCAACTGCAGTTTTGACCCCTAACTGTTTATATATCACTCACCTTCTTGCCTTTCCACTTGAACATGGGCACCTCGGTTCCCCTCAAATACGCCAAACGTCTTACTTGCGCCTGCTGCTAGAGCTAAACCGATGGTACTGTCTCGAATCACCGCAACTTTTGCTCTATCGGGAACTGGAATGACACGAAAGGAAATATTAAAACAAGTTATAAATATCTTGGCAAGTAATCGTAGCCAAAAGTAAGGCAAAGAGGAGGTAACCATAGTTATTTACACTAATATTAAAAAGAGTTTGTATGTTTATTTGTTTGTAGGAGGTAATCTCTGGAAGTACTGGTCCGATTGCTAAAATTTTTTCACCGATCGAATGCTGCTTTATTCCTGAATGACGTAGGCTGTGTTATTTACGCGAGTGAATCCGCGGGCATAAGCTAGTTATTTGTGTACGTGAATCTCTCATGCCCGTGTTTATCTTCTTTTTTAATTGAATTAACTAATGCTTGACTGCGATCCCACCCGATAAGTAAACAGTGATGGAATCGGCGATGATGAAGCGCGCTTGTTTATAAGAGCCTATTCACTCTAGCCTTCTAGACACCTAAATTATATAATCGGACGGGAAGACTGCAGCAGAAAATGTTTACTAGTCTATCGATGTACGTGGTATTTACGAAGAGGTATAATGCTTAATCCGGATTGTAGAAGAGTCAACAATGTAAGGGTGGACACTCGCCGTCAGGTTGGCTAAAGGTAGATAGGCGATATGGTTTTTAGGGGTTTTAGCCAAATCTGGATCACTTCATAATCCCAGTCAATATATACATGAATACAGACACAATACTTAATTAAGTGAACTAGTGAGAAACATCGAGTAGAGTAGATATCGACGTTTTTTTAGTATTAATTATCTAACAAAAATTACCAGAAACAGCGACTTACGAAATTAAAGTTATTTTGATCGTTTTAATGTTTTTTATTTTTTTTTTGGATAAAGTTAGATTTTTTTGTAAAAAGTTATTTTTATCATATTTTTGCAACTTGAAGGAAAAAAAAACTGCAATGAAAACGATTCTGATAATAATGCGTTTAGGAGGAAAGATGGAACTTAATTTCAAGATGTCCTTTATAGATCCGGTCAAAAATGTAATTTTAATAAAATGTTGATATTCCACTTTTGCATGTTTTTCTGCAGGACAAATCTTTTAGAGTTTTCCTTATTGGGTATTATTACTGTTTTCTAAGCTGGTGTTTAACTTTTATTGTTCTTATTTCTTTTTTACAAGCTTTTATTTCGTTTCACCTGTCCCGATGTTTGTCTGTAATGAAATCTAGCAATTACCTAATTTAATTTGAACCATTTTCCGGTTACCGATTGAGCTGAAATTTTGCATGCATGTGTAAATCTTGTATGTGTAATAATGTATGACATGGAGCTGATCTGATGATGGGACCGGAAGTGGCTATAGGAACTTGATAGTTAAACGACACAACCCCATCAAGTTTGGGCTCGTATGATTCGTCTTGGCGAGCATAAATTATGTAGGTATACCGAGCTATAAAAGCTTGCTATGAAAAAACGATTTTCATGAAAAGCTGTGTTGAAATGTTTATGGTAATCTTATTTGTTTGTCTTTTATTAAGGGCCAAGCGCCCGAAAAGTGCCATAAAACAGTGATTTTCTGAGGCCTACTCTTCCGTAACGGCTAGGTCAATTGGTTTGAAAAAAATATATGTTTATTATAGATTCATGAACAATAATATCAACATTTGATTTTATCGTGCAATTACTACTTTTGTCAAAAAAAAAAAATAGCAATTTCGCAACTTTTCGCAACTTTTCCCTACTCCTTCGAAACGGCTTGGACCTTTATAAACATTTTTATACATAAAAATTGGTGGTTAAATATTCTTCAAAGTGAACATTGCATATGTAAATCAATCAATATCTCGCAGAGAAAATGGATTTAAAGCGCTTTCCGGGCGCTGCTGGCCGCAAATAAATGCACAGATTTGCGTACTGCCGCCTAGGCGAGTGCGAGAGTTGCGTTCACATAATTTCGGTCAGATGGTTCAAGGAACTATACGCCTTAAGTTGCACCTTCCATGTTATGTTTCGGCACCGACCTAAAGTCGATTGATAGTCTATCTTAAGGTATTAAGTCCACTTTCGTGTCGTGTTTCATTAAAAACTTTAAGTTTTTAATAAAAACTAGTTTTACCCGCGGCTTACTCTAGGTTCATTATTTGCAGAGATACAGTTTGTCAAAGTAGGCTTTTTTTATTGAAAAGTAAAAGTTTTGTGATTGCGTCATATTCAAAGACACGTACTGGCTAAACTAATAGTCCTAGAGAAAAGTGTGAGGCAACATTTTGTATCAAATTTAATTAGCTTAAATTTGATACCAGAGTAATAAATTATATAAATTTAAGCTAATTAAATTTACTTATTTTTCTTTTTTTTTCGTTTTTTTTTCGAAATAAAATTTTTGACTTTGAGTGTTCGACAATTTTATATGTACATCTTAACTATTAAATGTTATAAAAAAATAGGTATACAATATAAACTTAGCTCACAGGCGATAGATATGCTACTTATGTGCTTAAAGTTATTATTGTAAAGTCTATAATTACCTGGGGAACCGAATATGTAGCCAAGCAACAACAAAACCAGAGACACCGTAACACGTAGCATCTTGCTTACTCAACTGATCCAAGTGAACTGGTTTAATATTATGTTGTTCTAAATCTTACATTCAAAAATTTTAATTTAATCACACGCATGAGTCACGTAGAGACGATTTCTTCTGCCAGGCTTCCTTGAGCCGATCTAGAAATAGAAATATGGGGGTTTTCTTTGGTGCAATGAATTTCAGGAAAAGTTTAAAACTTCATCTACCTACGAAACAATTTGTTAGAACAACATTTATATAGAGACTTACAAAAATAAATATGATTCCAGTCAATGTCGGTCACTACTGTTCAATTCATTAACAAGATTAAGTTACTGAAAAACTTAAGTGGCAGTGGGTAGCCCACATTGCTCGCAGAACATATGACCGCTGGGACCGAAAGGTTCTGGAGTGGAGACCGTGTACCGGAAGACGCAAAGTTGGAAGGTTTTCTATAAAGCGGTCGGATGGCCAGGCGAGGGTTGCGGGAATCCGATGGATGCGAGACGCACAGAACCGTTCATTTTGGCGACACTTGAGAGAGGAACATTGGAAGTTTTTTTTTTGAAGTTTGTGAATGTAGTTGTAGTAAATATTTTTCTATGATTTATTTATATAGGCTTTGCAATTAACCTTTCAATCGTGGAAATCACAGACACAATAGAAAGACAATAGGTGCGCGAACGCCGGATTCGCTTGGGGTTTAATGAATTAAGTGTAGTAGACCACAGTGCCAAAGTTTCTTCCTCAAAGCGTGTTCCTCAAAACTTTATGTTATGTTTTTCATCGAATTGTGGCATATTTTATTCGATATCCGACTATACTTTAGTATACAGGATTGACCATGAATGTTTAACTTCTTAACAAAAAAACCGGCCAAGTGCGAGTCGGACTCGCCCATGAAGGGTTCCGTAGCAGCAAGTAACATAATATAAAAGTTCTTGTAGTTCGTTGTAACTTTGATCGATGTTTTAATAATTGTGTATTTCTTTTAGATTTAAGACATATTAAAAAAAAAAAACTACTTAGTAGATCTTGTTCAAACCAATTTTCGTTGGCGGTTTGCATAGTATATTGTTTTTAGATTTATCATTCTCCTATTTTAGAAGTTACAGGGGTGGACACATTTTACCACTTTGGAAGAGTCTCTCGCGCAAACTATTCAGTTTAGAAAAAAATGATATTAGAAACCTCAATATCATTTTTGAAGACCTATCCATAGATATCCCACACGTATGAGTTCGATGAAAAAAAAATTTTTGAGTTTCAGTTCTATGTGAACCCCCAAAATTTATAGTTTTTTTTTTTCTATTTTTGTGTGAAAATCTTAATGCGGTTTACAGAATAAGTTTACAGAATACATCTATTCACTAAGTTTCATCAGTATAGATCTTATAGTTTCAGAAAAAAGAGGCTGTGACATACGGACGGACAGACAGACAGACAGCCAGACAGCCAGACATGACGAATCTATAAGGGTCCGTTTTTTGCCATTTGGCTACGGAACCCTAAAAATGGAAGCTATGCAGCAAAAATCGGCTCAAACTACTACATACCTACAAATCTAATCAGTACTATTCATATTTGTTTTTTTATTACTTTATTATATTTTTATTAGTAGCTCTTACCAAATGTATTCCGTTCAGGAATAGAACTCACGGCACAAAGCACAACAGCCACAGTAAAATATTCTAAATTAAAGGATTCAAAGTATATATTATAAGACTGTACCTAAGAGCAAGAGTAAACTCAAAAAATGAAGGAGGGGTGGGAGTATAAAACGATAATTACTCCAAAAAGTGAATGACTGAGATAATGACAAATTTAAATCACGGAATAATTTGAAATTTTTCTTCTTTTTGAATCCATGGTAAACTCGTTAAACTTTTTGGACTCATAAGGTGACGTTGCAGCATTGGTGGCACTCATTAAATCCTCGAAAGAGCAAGAATATGAACCCTTGGGGCACCCCAACGTGTGCCTTATGTTTTGAGCAGGGGCACTGCACTCACATTGAGTATCCATTGGTTCTATAAAGCCCCATTTCGCCAAGTTGTGATTGCAGTGCTTATCTGGATGACAACCGCTTTAGTGTTTTCCATATTATAGACCACTGTAATTCACGTTCAGGTGGGAGATGTTCTAAGAGTTTCAATTGGTAAACTCATTTTGAAATTGGGAAAAGGATAATGAGTAAAAATAAATAACTTTCAGTTTAGTTTAATACACTGATACAATATTGCATTATAAATAACCAAAGTATTTCGAAGTAAATAAAGATATGTCAAGTGTCTACACAACTAAATAATATGTGAAATGATTGAAACAGTGCTATTTATTTTTACATTTTATAGGTATTTTAAACTAAGCATTCTCTAAACTTGACTTTATTTCTTCCTCCAAAATGGATTTTTGCCAGAGAACAAGTCCTTTATTTGTTCTCCTACGGAGATTATCTTATCAACGTCTACGTCCGGACCTAAACCGATGCCTGCGCCAGAGTTCACGTTTTCCAGAAGAATAATTTCTGGAGCTTTATCAGCTGAAAATAATAATAATACTTTTAAAAAATTGTTCAAATGTGTAAATCTTCATACAATTATGTGCTTGTAATTGTATCATTTATAGGTATTTTAAGTTGCTTGAGGAAATCATCTACATTTCCAAAACAACGTACACAAAATACCTGCTTGGCAAATTTTGAAATAACACCACCAGATTTCAAAGGCTCTATCAATTTAGAATCAAGAACAAACTGTATATTGAAAACTATATCTAAAAAATAGAATCCAAACAAAACAAAATTTATTGAGTGAATGGGTGGTAGGTAGGGTAAGGGAATCAACTAGTTGGGCTCACCATCAACGCCTGTATCACTGTTTACCATCAGGTGTCAAGCCCTAGTTTAAATTATTTAAAAAAATGCATTTAAATATTCTTGATTTCTTTACCTGCTTCGTCTGGTACATCTACGTTTACAGTTCTAGTGCCTTCAACTACACCTTTTGCTTGCTTGTTGCCTGCACCAACATCATAGTTGACTATACTGTCTCGAAGCAGCGTTATTTCAATTTGTCGAGGGGCTGGAAGTAAAACAAGAAAAATGATTTACACTCATTTGGTACGGAAGGTCGCTGCAGTTCTGCGGGATTACTTGAAAGAGTTACCGAAACTTTGGAGCGCAAAGAGGTACCGGAAGAACGTAGATAGGTTTTAGTCAGTAAAAGTCTGACACTCCCTTTCGCTTTATTCAGAGCAGGAAGAGACATTTGATGAGTTCTCACCTCAATAAAAAAGATCAATTGCTATTGAAGGTCGATAACTGGAAAAATCGACGCACTACTAAACTCGTTAAAAAATAAAAGGCCTGTTTTGGCATTTGAGAAAAACCCTAGAATATAACTTGGAACGAAACTAAAAGAAACCAAAAATTAATAGTCCGATGTAGTAGTAGCTATTTTAGTAGAAGCTACACTACACCGGACAAGCCGCTAGGTAGTTAAAATACAAATGTCAAAACGAGCCCTATATTTTTTGACAACAAAATATTATGAGCCGTTGATATCAAATTGATTTATTTATTTATTTATTTATTTATTTATTTATGTACACACACACATTTAAAATCGAAAAGAACAATTATGGATAAAAGAGTACAAAGGACCTGCTTATTTCTAACGAAATTTCTTCCAGCAGACCTGCGACAGGACAGTTAGATAAGATATGTAGACACAGTGTGTATAAATTAAAAATAAAAATAAAAAACACAAACAAAATATATAATTAACTAAACTATATTATTTAAATTAAATCTCATAATACATACATGTATAACAATAACAGTAAATAAATGTAAACAAGAATAGATACAATACATAAATTATAAAAATACATATATTTAAGATAATATATATCTATAATAAATATCTTTACGAGATGGTAGAGAGGTAGTGTTCCTTGACTAGATTTTTGAAGACAGATATATTTTTAGCGTCTCGGATCTTAGCTGGAAGTGAGTTCCATAGTCGTACTGCATGAAAAGAGAAGGAGTTGGAATAAAAATGGGTTTTATGGGGTGGGAAATTGAGATGGTATTTAAGGTGGGATCTGCATGGGGCATCGGCAGGGCGAGTGAACGAAAAACGATCACGCAAGTAGCCAGGATAAGCAGGATTGAATAGGATGTTGTACAGGAGACATAATACCCGAGTGTTCCTACGAAGACGGATAGGGAGCCACTTGAGATCCTTGCGGAATTGGGAGACATGGTCGTATTTTCTTAGGCCAAAAACAAAACGAATGCACAAGTTTTGCAAGCGCTCAAGCTTATTTAATAGCTCCTCAGTGGCATCCAGGTAGCAGGCATCAGCATAATCGATGATCGGCTGAATAAGAGTTTGAGCTAAATATTTTTTAGTTTTAAATGGGAGAAACTTTTGAAGGGATTTAAGACTGTGAAAGGAAAAATGTACCTTACGACTAACCTCGTTTACCTGCGTACGCCAAGAGAGGTTACCGTCAATTAAGACACCGAGATTCTTAGCTGTATCAGTATATGCAATAGACGAGCCGTTAAAGGTTAGTGGCGTCAAGGCAGAAATGTTAAGCTCATTGCGATAGTATCGACTACCTATGATCATAGCCTGGGACTTTGAAGGATTAACCTTTAAACCGTAAGACTTAGCCCAATGATCAATACTCTCAAGGTCACGATTCATGGCATTAATCGCTGAGTCTGCTTCTGCCAATGTGAAGTGACGATACAGCTGCAAATCGTCTGCGTAAAGATGGAAGTTGGAAGTGATAACCTTAGAAACAGTATTTATAAATATAGAGAAAAGAAGAGGAGAGAGAACGCCACCCTGAGGCACACCAGCAGTGAGATCACACCAATCAGAAAAAATCTCATCAAGGCGGACACACTGAGAGCGACCCCGAAGATAAGAGTTGAACCAGGCTAACGCAGAGGAAGAGAAGTTGATAGACTCAAGAACTCCAAGCAGTATGTCAAAGTCTACTGAGTTGAATGCACAACTGAAGTCAAGTAGTACTAGTACAGTAAGAGATTTGTTATCCATAGCCAAGCGAATATCATCAGTGACCTTCAGAAGTGCAGTCACAGTACTATGACCAGAGCGGAAGCCAGATTGATAAGGGGAAATTATAGAATGTGAAGATAGATATCTTGTGATTTGACCATGGACAATGTGTTCGAGAACTTTAGAAAGGAAAGGCAAAATGGAGATGGGTCTGAAGTGAGATAAGGACGTTGGATTATTTATCTTGGGAAGAGGTATTATATGAGCCTGCTTCCAGGCTGAGGGAAATGTGGCAGAGTAGAGGGAATAATTAATAACATGAGTGAGAATGGGTAGCAGTTGTGGGAGAATAGGAATTATCATTCTCGAACACAGATTGTCATGGCCAACAGCAGAAGAGGAGATAGCAAGGAGAGATTTTTTGACATCATCTTCAGTAACAGGAATAAGATTAAAAGTTGGACAGTTCGGTAATGACATTTTGGAAAGTTCATGTAGAGTGGAAGCTTTAACACTTGAATTTAAGGAGATAGGAGGGAGAGAAAAATGATTATTAAGAGCGCCCAAGTCAACATCTTTACAAGTAGCAGAATGTGATTTGCCAATACCAACTGTCTTTAGGAATTTCCAAACATCAGAAGATTTACGATCAACAAGAGAATCGTGGAAATAGCGTCTCTTTGCATCTCGACACAGACGATTGCAGTGGTTACGGAGAGTTTTAAAGTGAGCAAGATTCTGCTCCGTGGGTCTACGTCTGAACCTATTCTTCGCTTTCTCCTTACGGGCAATAGCGCTTTTAATTTCAGCATTCATCCACGGAGCAGGATCATGCTTGATTTTGACTCGCCGACGTGGCGCATGTTTTTCATATAAACTTAGCATTATCGAGTTGAAGCAGTTTACCTTTTCGTCGACATTGGTACTTTCACTGACGGAGGACCAATCGATCTCTCCTGCATCACGCGTCAACGCCTCCAAATCGATTCCATTATAATTACGCAGGTAACAAAAGCGAGGTTTACGTTTGGGAGGTCGGATACGATAGGATAAATAGATGAAGTCATGGTAGGAAAAGGTTGCAGTGAGCTGCCCAAACTCAGCAACATTGTGAGGCGACGAAACGATCATTAAGTCTAAAAGAGAGGGCGTGCAGTTGGGAGAATGATGTGTTGCAGAAAGAGGTAAAATTTCGAGGTTAAAGGAGGATAAGAGAGAGCGGAGTTTGAGTGAACGAGAATCATCTTTAAGCAAACAAGTATTAAAATCACCCATTAAGATGACATGTTCGTAGGCTGGGCAAAGATTATTAAGAGATGATTCTAAGGAGTCAAAATAGTTAATGTGAAGATTAGGAGAGTAAAATACAGCAAGTAAAATTTTCGAGTGATTTACTGTAATTTCTAAAAATAAAAATTCAGCCGACCCAGAATACTGCGATGGAGACACACTAACAATTTTGTATGGTATATCAGCTCGTATGTAGATAGCTACACCACCACCACCCTTACCAGTCCTGTCATTTCTGACCAGAACATAGCCAGGGAGCGCATAGTGCGTAGAAAGGAGAGAGGGCTTGAGAAAGGTTTCTGATATCAAAAGTGCATCAAGATGAACACTGCTAAAGGATGCCAGAAGATCGGAATAGTGGCCAGGAACACTCTGTGCATTAATGTGAGCTATGTGCAAATTTTTAGGAAAGTTAGAAACAAGAGTGGAGATGTTGTCATGCAAAGTATGAAACGAAGTCTCACTGTCCGCACTAACAAAACTGGAAGTCGAAGAACATGAGAAAAAGCTGTCATTTAAGTCGCCTGGGCTATTCATAAATAAATACGATAATTATAATAAATACAATATTCAAATAAATAGGTGCTTACAAATATAATTAAACAAATTTAAAATTTAAAATAAACTGCTGATTGCTTTAAAACAACCACCCTTACTCACTGGTGTATTGGAAGAAATTAACAATTCATAAACCAAAATAAAAAATAAAAAAAAAACTACGAACAAAAACATAAAAAGTAGCACAATTGTTGTGCGTATAACGAACAACAACTATGTTAGAAAAGTGACATAATACAAAATAAACTGGAACGCAACAATTTACGTCAAGCTTTTAAAATTGACATTGACACTTGCCGTTTCAGTCCACTCGATTTGTTTGTCATAATCATAACAAAAAGAAAAAGTTTTATGTGCACCGACATTAAATTAAATAAGTTATGCTGTATTACAATGAGGGTGTGCAAAGAAAGAAAGTAAAGAAAAAAATAGTTACAAAAGTATTGCTACCGACTGAGAAACTAAGTTAAATAATCGTACACTCCTGCAAAGTTACGGAGCAACTCGGCGACAGTACAGGATAAAAACAACTTTAATTGTTGCGCCGGCGCGCCTTTCTCATCCCTCTTGAAGGTGTAGGAGTGACCCCAGGCGGGCTCGCATTCTTTGGCGAAGTATGTTCAACAGACTGCGCCGCATTACCAGAGCCGCAACCATTCGGAAAGCGTGAAATCAGTACCCGAAGTTCACCCGGAGTTTCTATCTTATGACGCTTGGAATCGGGTGCAACGATCACGATCCTGCCCTCCACTGACCAGCAATTCATCATACCAAAATGCCTGCGTGCGTCCATAAAGGTGCGGTGTCTTATGGGCGTCAAGAATTCGGAGATTGTGATACCCGTGCCTTTTAGCGATTTCTTACTCTCCCAGATTAAATGGCGGTGCTCCGTGGTGTACATTCTGACCAGAATAGGTCGAGCCTTGCCTTGTGTGGAGCCCAATCTATGGCAAACATGGATGTGCTCCTTGCCAATTTCAGACATGCCCATTTGGTCGGTTATTACCCCACTAACTCTGTCAAGCAACTTCTCACCAGGATGCTCTGCGACTCCATGAAACAGGAGGACCTTCCTCCTCATTAGGGTTTCGTGTCTGTCAAATCCAAGCGACAGCATCTCGATTTGACTTTTAATTTTAAATAGTGCCTTCCAGACAAATGATTTGAATTCTGCGAACTCACTTGTTAATGCTGAGATGTCCAGTGTAACTGCAGGTCGGGCTTCAGAGGATGCAGTTCTCAGCCTGTTCTCATACTCCGACATACGAGACTTGAAAAGCTGCTCCAAATCCTCCAAACTTGTAGCTAATTTGGTGTCCATAATTTTTGAAGAACACTTCTTGAAGAGATATAAAAGAAGAAAAACTTTGGAAATAATAGATAGTGAGCGAAGGGTGGTAAATGTTAATTAAATGCAATTATAACATTAAAAAAACAATTTTAAATAAATTAAAATCAATAAAAACTAGGAGTCGTAAAAATAGCGTGTTTACCCTGTGTCTACCCACAAATATGTACATACATAGTATTGATCATACAGTAAGAAATTGGTTTCACGGCTACAGACTAAGATTGTTCTAAATGTATTTCTAGGTGTACAAAGTGTTGTTTCCAAAATTAATCATTTTTAATCAAATGGGGAAAATGATGTTTTATACTAAAAACTCGTTTGTGAAGTTTGACTCGATAGCACTAATTTTAAATTCTTTAGTCTTATTTTACGAAGAATAAGTGTAAATTTATTAAAAACATGGTGCTTTTTTGATGTCAGGTAAAAGTATGTTGAGTTGTTCAGTGTTGTCACAGATATAATATGTTATAAGAGTTTAATTGATACGTCACATAAAAGTCCAGAGAAAAGTTAACTTATAGATCATCATCATCATCATCATCTCAGCCGATACACGTCCACTGTTGGACATAGGCCTCCCCCAAGCGTCGCCACATCGAACGTTCCTGTGCGTCCCGCATCCATCGGTTTCCCGCTACCACGAAGCTTTCCAGAAGTTTGGCAATTCTTTGTGCTATGTCGGCAACCTTAGTTTTCCTGCGGATCTCTTCATTTTTTATTCGATCACGCAAGGAAACCCCGAGCATAGCCCTTTCCATTGTTCTTTGGGTGACTTTAAGCCTTCTGATGAGGCCCATTGTGAGCGACCACGTTTCGGAGCCATATGTCATCACTGGCAACACGCACTGGTTAAAGACTTTCGTCTTGAGACACTGTGGTAACTTATAGATAGGTAATAAAGACAATGGTTACCTGGAGCTGCGTAGACACAGCAGAAGGATAACAGAGCTAAAGCCACCGTAGCTCGCACCATTCTGCTAACGTGCACCACAAATAACAAATAAACTGGTTGTCGCTTAAAAATCTTTCGAACTTAAATAAGATATCGTTAACAACTTATATTATTCGGTTATTCTTCCTCGTATCCATTGGTAGAAATAAAAACCCACCTGAGACTAAAAGAGGTAACATTTAAGTTTTAAGGAAATGTTTAATGCAAATTTCAAAATTTATTTGATATTTCTCAGATGTTTTGACTTTATTTCTGTTACATAAATAATAATAAGACTAAGACATAATCGGTGCACCTATTTTTTGTTTTTGTTGATACTTTTGCGCTTGACCGCTATCTCACCTGATGAAAAGCGACGATGCGGTCGACGATGGAACGCGGTTACCTAGAAGACATCTATTCACTCTCGACTTAAAGATTCTCTAATTTACTAAGGAAATGCATTTTTATTAATTTATTTTATAAAATGTTATTTTTTTAACGTAGTAATATTTGTACACCTCTAATGGTAGGGTATGGACCAAAGAACAACTGTTTAATTTTACCACCTCATGTTTTACCCATACTCAAACAAATAATGATTTGTATTTTTATTTGTAAGTTTAGTTTGGCTGCGTATATCTAACCTAAACTTATATGAAACCGTTTAAAAATAAAACCAGCGACTGCATGTTAAACAAGTTTACATAAAGTTATGACTTCGACCCATGGGTTTAATAATAAAATAAAAAATATATATGAAAACCTCACAGAATTAAGTGTCTTTGAACTGCGCGAAACGAAAGAGGATTATATACAAGGCGTTACACTCTGTGATGGGTGAGATGAGTGGTCATATTTTAAATACTTACAAAGTGCATTGATCAACCGATGATAAAGTACGAATAATCCGTTCATTTTTAGGGTTCCGTACCTCAAAAGGAAAATCGGAACCCTTGTGGGATCACTTTTTTGTCCGTCCGTCTATCTGTCTGTCTGTTTGTCAAGACTCTTTATCTCGAGAACACGTGGAGGTATCGAGTTGAAATCAAAACCATATATACTCAGGTCTACGGTCCCTTTAAGCTGTAACAAAATCAAACTTCAGAGTTAACGAATAAAAAAGATACCGCCATTTATGTTGCAAAAAAACGTATGTTTTGATACTCTCAAAGATCGAAATTCATAGGGTACTTCCCGTTGACCCAGAATCCTGAAATTTGGCACAAAGCAAGGTCTTATAGCACAGTTATAGGAAAAAATCTGAAAACAGTGAATTTGATGTTACTTACGTCACATAAAGAAAAAAATTTGCAATTTGGAAAAAAAATCGGGAATTGTAGTTTGGACGGAACCCTCAGTGAGCGAGTCCGACTCGCACTTGCCCAGTTTTTTTTGGGAACCGACTGACTTTCTGTAAGAATATGGTTCATGAACATGGGCTGAAACAGGATCGAAATGGCAAGTGATAGAGAATTGTCATATTGCCTTATGTGGTTTTATAGAATCTTCATCATCACCTTAATTTCAGCTGAAAGACGCTCACTGTTGGACATACGAGTACGAGTAGGCTTCCCTCAAGAGTTTCAACATCGATCGATCCACCACGCACTAACCTAGTGAAGATCACTATGTTTTATGCAATATCGCTTGCTTAAAAAAGGATTTCTATGAAGGTATATACGTCGCCGATATCATCGTCATCATTATCTTCATAATTTCGGAAAACGTCCACCGTTGAACATAGATCTCCCCAAAGTTGTTCACAAAGAACGGTTCAATGTGTCTCACATCCATCGGTACCACGACCCTCACCAGGTCGTCGGTCCACGTTGTGGGAGGCCTTCCAAAGTTGAGTTTTCCGGTACGCGGTCACTAATCCAGGACCTTTCGGCCCCTATGACCATCAGTTCTCCGAGCAATGTGCCCAGCCCACTGGTACTTAGTTTGACGATTCTTCGGGCTTAGTAACCTTGGTTCTCCTGCGGATATCTTTATACTGATGCGATCACGCAAGGAAACTCTGAACATAGCCCTTTCCATTACCCTTTGAGTGACTTTAAGCCTTCTGATGAGGCTTATTTTGAGCGACCACATTAAATTTGGCTATGTTTAACTTACCATCAGATATAGTAAAATATAAAAGACAAAAATAGTAAATGATCACCAAAATTAAACCTACATTTTAATGTAAAATTATAACCAGTTTTAACATCTCGCTATCCTATTTAAGCAAAATGAATCCAAATAAAGCATCGGCAGAACCCCATGGTTACGGAGATATCAGTAGTTAAAATTTTGAGGTTAGGTTAACTACCTGCCAAGCAGCAGCTCGACGGAGCCCCGCTACGCGGGGCTCCTACTTCTGGGTGGTTTAAAAAAAAATGACGAAAAGAAGGTGACGGGGTCTGTGTTCGCTCGCTTCGCTCGCTCACTACGACCCCGCCACCTTCTTCTAACCTAAATCTATCCGACCCGGGGTGCCCTAAAATTCCACTAAGATAGATTGTTGATTAGACAAAGTATCATCTTGCTCTACGGGGCTAAAAAGAGCGCATTAATTTGCTCGCTAAGATTTGGTTATCATGTACTACATTTGGTACAATACATCATACATCATACATACAATTTAAAGTACAGTCGTAACTAAAATACTATTGTAACTTTAGGATTTCATTTTTTTGGTGTCAAGTAATATATTTTTGACAAAAGAACTAAGGGTACCAAAGCGTTTTATGGTGGTCATTATATTTAATCCCATTAAATTTTAGGACTATTGTCATCACTTGTAAACTTGTTTACAAGCACATTGGAAGAGGTATTTAAGTCACTGGCAGCCTCATGGAACACCAAAGGCATTGACGTCGGTAACAAGAGGCTAACAAATCTCCGATTTGCCGACGACATAGTCCTTTTTGCCCCCACAGCTCAGGAACTACAAATAATGCTTCAAGAACTGAGCACGGCTAGCCTCAGGCTGCTGTGGGCTGCCAGACTTAAATGGTATTGGGCGGGTCACGTCAGCCGCATGAGCAGTGACCGCTGGGCAAGTATCGCCACCCGGTGGGTTCCTGCAAACGGTAAGCGCCATCGAGGTCGTCCTAGAAAGAGGTGGCGCGATGATCTAGACGCGTATCACGAGAACTGGTTAGAGACGGCGCGAGAGAAGAACGTCTGGAAGGACTTGGGGGAGGCCTTTGCCCAGCAGTGGGACAGTATTGGCTATTAAAAAAAAAAAAAAAATTGTCATCACTGGCAACAAGAACTGGTTATAAACTTTCGTCTTAAGAAATTGTGGTATGTTCGTTACAAAATTATTTGTTATGAAAAGGTCTGAGCATATTTTTCTATTTGACAAAGACCACGTTAAGACTCGGTGATACCCATTTGTGTATTTATAATTACGAATTTCAATTAAAAATTAACATCTTTTAAATAAATTTCATGGTGAACGGTTCTTTCGCTAATTATTACTTTCAATTTTGGATTTACCTACCTATTCAGAATTCGTTTTATGGAAGACCAATATCCTGAAAATCGGGATTTTCAGTAAATCTATAGAAAGTCAAACCCGTGTTTGACTTTCTATAGATTTACTTTGCCGGTTTTTACCAACGTTGGTGACGGCCTCTAGTTTAACTTAATGCAGCAAGATATATCAGTACTTTACTTATAGTAACTCTCTATCTGACCTTTTTGTGACTTCTGATTTCTTTTTGTGACTTCTGACAATTCGTAACATGTTCAAAGATGTCAAAGATCTGCAAATGGCAGTCGGGAACGGTTTAACGTGCCGCAGCTTCCATGTCAATAAATGATATTCCAGATTATTCAAAATAGTTTATTATTTAAGTTTTATAAGATAGCAAAGAATTGGTGCTTTGAAATAGTGAGAAGTGTTCGTAGGGGAACGAACTGGAACGAAGAAGCGCGGGCTCGCAAAATTTGGAAGGAGTGGATAGAGGCCTTTACCCAGGAGTGGGATTGAACCTGCTAGCAAAAAAAAGACATCATCATCAGCTTACACTTAGTCCCAGGTTGGTCCTTTAGACCTCACTATCATACCCAACTCCTGGCTAAAATTTTGCGGCGTCTCTAGCGCATAATATGGAAGCAACGTAACGGGCTTGCTTGCGTAGTTATTTTGCAGGCGCGTCTTTATTACAGCTGTCATTATTACTTAACATAAAATTAGATATATCATTTTAACTACTGTATGATTCCTGTGTTCTGTGATTTTAACAAACGATATTGTTTTGAAATTAAAGTAAGTTTCGGTTTTCTGAAAACTAATATTATGAAGATTTGTATTTTTGTTTGTAATAATCAAGCTCAAAAATTAGTGGACCTATTTTAATAACTTTTTTGCTAATAGAATGCTGCTTCATCACAAGGATGCAGGCAAAGACGCCGGCAGAAGTTAGTTCTATACTATTTCCTAAAGTTTCCTTCATTTGCCATACTGTTTGAAGAGTAGGTATTGCTATTACAGAAAATATCACTTTCAAAGTAAATATACCCCTTCCGAATGGTTCGGAAGAGTTTTCTTGACCCTGTAACGCTAAGGGAAAAGTGACTCTTCCTCTCGGCTCGACCCAGAGCAGGAGAATTTATTTGGTAATGTCCCACCTTTTTTTCAGTGAGTAAAAAAAAAAAATGAAATGACATCCCTCGCCCTTGGGCGGAGCGGGAGATAGTGTCAGACTCTTACTGACTAAAAAACTCACCCCGTTCCTTCGTGCCTTTCATACCGGGGCTGAGCTACCTTTCGGAGCTAGCGCTGCTCCCTAGCCAAGTTATAATTGTTTCACTTGCGCCGAACGCTTCGAGTTGACCTTGCCGCCAATTCTTTTGTTCTGACCACGTGACTGAGCGTTAAGACGTCGTCATTCCTGTACATTTGAAGCTTTCTACAAGCGTTAACTATTGCAGATTAGCAACTTGGCTAGGGGTACTGGCCCCAGTATAATTTTCTATCTTCAAAAGTGAAATATAAGGGAACGCCTGTAGATTTATTTTCAAAGCGGTTTTCATTTCGACTCGGCCATTTTTGATAATAAAGTTGCGACTCTTAGAAAATCAAGCTTCTACCAACACAAATAACGCCTGCGAAGAAATCGTAGGCAATGTTTGGGTTAATAGATGTTCGCAATGCGTGGTGTCTTGTTTAAGTGAGTATACATTCTGTTCGTGAACACACTCACAATACAGGAGATAGATTTTCCTGGAGTGGGGAAAAGACAAAGTTAAGATCGTCCAAATCAAGGTACATTTTCATACAACGGCTATTTCGTGATAATGATGTTAGTACACATATTTCTCTAAATATTTTGGATTATCATATAAATATCTTGTGGATATTATCTAGGCGTCTATGGAAATCAAAATATAAGTTTGTGTACAACCAATCCAGTAAAAACCTCTGAAAATCTGCTATTTTACGTGAACTTTGGCCCTATATATAGTTTATAAAATATAATGAAATACATAATGAAATACTTAGATGGATGTAAAATTAAATGCATATTTAATCGAGATTCTGAATGACGACAATTTTTTTCAAAAACTTTCAAGGATTTAAAAAAAAAACACGTACAAATTTTGTGACATATTCGAGCAAATCACGGAATTACCGAATGCTAACAGAGTTTTCAGGCGTTATCTCTGTTTTCTCGCTACTTCTTTGTTAAAAAGCACGTTAGATTGCGTTAGATGAAGCAATAAGTTTGATTATATACTGTTTTGGAGGTAAGCGGAACAGAGAGTAAAGTCCTAGACATCCGTTGAAAAGGGAGTGTCCGCCGATCAGACAGGTGCTTATGTGGTGGGCAACCGCTCGGAAGATGATTCCGGGCTGTTCTATTATATTCCAATCGCTCGGGGAACTTAAATTGCACGATGCAGGATTAGTTCTTATGTTACATCATAGATGTCGCTACACTCTTGGACGATAGGCGAGTGGGAAAGGACCCTCTTTAGAAGCCGAGAGCTTGCAGCAAATAATTAAGTAATATTCAGGTTTGTTCTTCTGGATTGTCAAATAAAAAAATGAGGATAGTTCTGCACACACCAGACCAGAGTGATCCTGGCTTGGAAAACTCAATATCATCATCATCATCATCATTTCAATCGCGAGACGTCCACTGTTGGATATGGACCTCCCCCAAGTTTCATCAGATTTTTGCTACCCCCTCCAAGTCATCGGTACACCTTGTGGCAGATTTTCCAACGTTGTGTCATCGGGTACGTGGTTGCCACTCCAGAGCTTTTCGGCTCCAATGGCCATCTGTTCTGTGAGCAATTGTGCTCTGCCCACTGCCACTTAAGTTTGGCGATTCTTTAGGTAATATCGGTAATCCTGGTTCTCCTATCGTCAATCCTTTACATTGCCCTTTGGGTGACTTCTGATGAGGCCTAGGCTCCGAAAAGTTATCTCGTTTAATTTAAGATTTGTAGGTGAAAGAAAAGAAAGAAAGAAAACTATTTTATTTGGCATACACACTCGTAGATACACACAATGTAGTAACAACATGTAGACACTAATAAATTGTTATATATAAAAATAAGAGACAACCAACAATGTGTGTCTCACGACGGTGCCAAATAGGTCCAGTTAAGCAACAATGCCAGACAACTACATGGTAGTATTCACTTTGTATCCATGACAGAGATACTTATGTCATTAGGTATCTGGCACTGCAACCTTACCCTTATTGCAAAAACCAACTATCTGTATTATTATATTATATTAATGTTATATTACTATATTCGATCTATTCTGTAGGTTATTTACTTTTATCCGAAGCTATCTTCGTAAATAAGTGTCATAGCTAATAACCAGTTTTACTTGCATTCCTCTTGATGATACGAATCGATCGCTATATATTTAACTTTATTTGGGTATAAAATTACAGATAGTTGGTTTTTAACCGATTTCGAAAAGGAGGAGGTTCTAAGTTCGGCTGAATGTATGTTTTTTTTATGTATGTTCACCGATATCTCGGTCAATTGTGGAACGATTTTGAAAATTCTTTTTTTGATTGAAAGGTTATGCTTCCAAGTTGGTCCCATTGAAATATTGTTATGATAGCCAGAAGGTAAATTAATGTAATCTAACCGTGTTTGGGATTGTTACAATCGTTATGAGATGCTCTCTAGCTATAAGGTATTCAAGTTTGGCTGAGAGGTACTTTTTAGTTGTGGTACCATAGCTAAAAAGTGTAAAAAAAAAACATTTTACAAAAAAAAAAAAAATACAACCGACTTCAATGTAATATAAAAAAGCACTGAAAAGTACTAAAATAACTTTAATTTCGGAAGTTGGTGTTTCTATAATCGTTTTGTCTCTACGTTATTTAACATCGACTTCCGAAATTAAAGTCATATTGTACTTTTCAGTGCTTTTATAACATTGAAGTCGGTTGTATTTTTTTTGCAATATGGGTGCGATATATGGCATAGTGCCACTTTCGAACTTGCTTTACTACTATTTTTATCAAAACATAATAAAGATGATAATGAAATCGTTATAACGCCTTTCTTAGTACACATAGTTTTACACGTTAATCAATTAATTACTGTGGTACTTGTTAATTATAAGTAATTGTCACGTGCAGTCGATAATTCGTGCCATTAATTCACATTCAACCATTGTGTGTCATGCGGGCAATTATTATCTATATCCACAGAGCACGGAATAAATTACACTGGAGATTGTATTATTGTGTCGCAGCTCAGCTCGTAGGTAGGCTCTTATAGGGATATTTCTGAAAATAAACACTTCGGGAGGAGCACTCTTATATTTTTCTGACTTATTTCACGAATACATGCTATCGTTATAAAAATCACTTCAGCACTGAAAAAACAACAGACATTCTTTTTTTCTACTAACTTTCAAAACTATTCTAGAACAGCATAATCCTTCGAATTATATTTTACAAGCCAGTTCGTTGGTTATATAAAAAAAGCAACTCAAGCGATCTCCTTTCGATATCACATTATTATTATTTCATTAATATTCTACAATATAATAATATTCCACAACTATTACACAACGCTGTCTAGTCCCAAGCTGAGCAGAGCTTGTATTATAGGTACTAGACAACTGATAAACATACTTAAATATTTTTACATATTATAGATAAATTCCACCCAGACACAGAATAAATGATTATGCTCATCACACAAACATTTGTCCTGGGTGGGAATCGAACCGACATTTGTTTTCCATATTTAATTACAAATAAAAATATTTCTTAAAAAAAAAAAACACATTTAAAAATAATAGTCCACTGGTATTGGGAATAGTATTCAAGCTACCGGTGATCAGGGCTCTTGAGAGAGGAATCTCTGAACAATATGCGCCGTGTCCAGGAGTACTGCCTTCTGAATCAAGCCTTTGATCCAACTGCCCAACGAGAGCCACCTCAAGTGTTGGTCGAGGCTTTAAGCCATTATTATTTCTTTTTATACATTTATTTATCTTAAGATCCTGAGGTCCTGAACCTTTGGGAGGTGCACGAGGGGCCGAAACCAACTCGCAGAGACCCGTTTAGATGCTTTTAATGGAACGTGGTGTCAACCGGTGATTCTCCCTGTAGGTGCTATGCTAGTGCATCCAAAGACAAGCCCCGGTTGGTGTAAAATTATTATTATATATATTATATTATTATATTATATTATATTATTATTCCATTCATTTATTATATTTACATATTTATCATATTTTTTAATATTTCTTCAAAAAATTATATTAAAAAAAACATTAAAAAATATAAAAAATAGTAGCCCACCGGCATCGGGAACAGGGTCCAAGCTGCCGGCGGTCAGGGCTCCTGAGAGAGGAACCTCCGGACAATACGCGCCGTGTCTAGGAGTACTGCCTTCTGGATCAAGCCCTTGATCCAACTGCCTAACGAGAGCCTCCGCAGATGTTGGTCGAGGCTCTTGGCAATTAAGCCATTGGCCGTCACGACTATCGGCACAATGATTGCTCTATCCACTTCCCACATGTCGACAACCTCGCGAGCTAAGTCAAGATATTTAGTTTGTTTATCTTTCTCAGCTTTCACGAGGTTCTCGTCATGAGGGACCGCTATATCAACAATCATTGTGCGACGCTCTAGTCGATCTATCACCACTATGTCAGGCTTATTGGCAACAATAGTCCTGTCAGTGATGATAGATCGGTCCCAATAAAATGTGACGCTGCCATTCTCGAGAACTGGGTCGGGCACATACCTATAGTACGGTACTTCTGATTCAACAAGATTGTATTTAAGAGCAAGTTGCTGATGGATTATCCTGGCTACAAGGTTATGTCTGTGCAAATAGTCTCCGTTAGCTAAATGAGAACACCCAGAAATAATGTGTCGGATTGATTCTCCAGGCCGGTGGCATGCCCGACAGATGTCAACCGTACCGTCCTTCACAATATATTTCCGGTAGTTGTTCGTCATCATAACTTCGTCCATAATTGCAAAGACAAAACCTTCGGTTTCTCCAAAGAGATCACCAAGGCGTAGCCAGGATACGGACGCTAAAAGATCTACATCGGGCCCATGTAAGGCCCGGTAAAAGCGCCCGTGAAGCTCCTTGCCCTTCCATACTTCCTTGCGTTCATTAGTATCCATTACTATAGGTTTGCGCCAGTTCTCGTTGGCCAAGGAGAGCGGGGTGAGGCCTTTGTCTACCGCCACTACATCTCGGTGCATCCCCACGTCGGTTTCCAGGAAGTATTCCCTGAGACTGCATACCTCACGGTTGTGCAGGATCTTGGCATTTAAAAAGCCGCGACCCCCACACTTCCGCGGGATATACAGCCTCATCACCGATGATCGTGGGTGATGCATCCGATATGTGGTAAGCAGAGTGCGGACTCTCCTATCCAGGGCGTCGAGTTCCGTCTGAGTCCATTTGAGTATACCGAAAGAGTACATCAAAACCGGCATGACCCAATCGTTGAAGGCGCGCACCTTGTTCCCGCCCGATAAAAGACTTTTCAGTACTTTATTCAGGCGGCCAAAGAAGCGCTCCTTCAACGATTGTTTCACGTCAGCAGCATTGATGCCCAACGCTTCCGACATACCCAAATACTTGTAAGTTTCGGTTGAGGTGAGGGATCTGAGGTGTATGGAACCTGAGAGTTGGGTTCCCACAGATTCCATAATCTCTCCTCGCTTTACATGCATGACTGCACATTTGTCCAAACCAAATTCCATTCTGATGGCACTACTGAAGGTTTCAGTTACCTTCAGTAGCTCCATCAGTTGCAAGTTGTTGGAAGCAAAAAGTTTCAGATCATCCATATAAAGAAGGTGAGATATGACCTGACCCTCTCTTCTCAACCGGTAGCCTAAACCCGAACCCTCCAGCAGTGTGCTGAGAGGGTTCAAAGCTAGGCAAAACCACAGTGGACTCAGACTGTCACCCTGGAATATGCCACGCTCGATCCTTAACGGTTCGCTGTTCTCCGAAACCCGTCGACACCCTGGATAGTGAAGGACC
Source organism: Mythimna albipuncta (assembly GCA_929112965.1). Classification (NCBI taxonomy): domain Eukaryota; kingdom Metazoa; phylum Arthropoda; class Insecta; order Lepidoptera; family Noctuidae; genus Mythimna; species Mythimna albipuncta. The sequence continues at coordinate 4,165,537 of OV815959.1, read as the reverse complement.
GTCCTCCACTGCCCCATACATGACATCAGAAAGGTGCGCAGAGTTACATCAATTTTATATAGCTCCAGCACCCTCATGAGCCATGTATGCGGCACTGAATCATAGGCCTTCTTGTAATCTATCCAACATGTCGACAGATCTCTTCGAGAACGACGAACCTGTTGGCTAATGGCAACATCAATGAGGAGCAGCTCCTTAGTACCACGGGACCCATTCCTACATCCATTCTGAGAAGCAGACATGATGGAATTTGTCTCAATATGACTATTAATTTTAGCTCTCAGGATGGATGTAAGAACTTTATAGACCGTCGGCAAACACGTAATCGGTCTATAATTTTTGGGTTCCGCAGTACTACCCGATTTATGGAGCAGGTGGGTTATTCCTGTCGTCAGGAACTGGGGTAGCGACCCTGACTCTAAGGCAGATTGGAATTGGGACGCCAAGCGAGCGTGCGAACTTTTAAACCATTTAAGCCAAAAGTTGTGCAGCCCGTCCGGCCCTGGAGATTTCCAATTTGGTAACGGACGGACTGCCCGAGCTACATCTTGGGGGCTGATGGTAATTGCCCCCATTTCTGGTATAAGTTCGCACTCTCGCTCGACCTCCCGAGTCCAATCACCCTCAGTGTGACTGACAGGCACCGACCAAATGCTGCGCCAAAATGAATACATGGCATCATCATCCGGTAGGTGCGTATCAATCACACTTTGGTCCGGTCGCTCCCAAGCCCTGTAAACCCACCTTTCGTTGCTTTGGAACGCGCGATTCTGGGTGTACCGCTCCACTCGCCGCTTGGACCGTCGTATACGGTTTGCCCATGCATAGACTTTCTGCCTCAGGAAGTCGATACGCTCTGTGATACGGGGTAGATAATCTCGAGAACTAACATCTGTCCCCGAGAACGCCCGCTTCACAAAGCGCATCACTCTAGGGCGAGTGTTGCCCTCCCTGAAGCAGATAAGTTTGCCGATGAGCGCTCTAGCCTCACCGATACGACGCTCGATTCTGCACTGCCAGGCTGGTTTAGCTGGTCGTGTAGCTCTGTCACTATTTGGAATTTTGACGTGAGCTACACGACACGCCGCTGCAGCCGCACAGTACAAGATTGAGTGGGTATCGGTAAGGTCTTCGCTGCTATCAAAACAATTTGATAGCTGCGAATCTAGAGCACACACCAACGCCCTATTTTTTCTATGCATAGGCAAACGAGGTAGACGAGGTCTAACCTCTGGTGGTATAGAACGATACTCCCGGAATGCATCCTCCAAAGCGCTCCTCAAACGTGCATTGCACTGGGTACTCACGGATATAGCCCCGTCATCATCATCCTCACCATCGTGGTCGGGTCGCGGTGAAACACTGGGTTGCAGTTGCACCGCGGCCGGTGGTGGAACAGGTGAGACACGGCCATTCCGTGATTCTAGGCGCAGTCTATCAAGTACGACGTCATCCAACATACGGTTACGCTGGATGACCCGCACCTGATCCGATAATCTTTGAGCCGAAACGTTGACAGCTGGTTCAAGCACCTGAAACAGAGAGAGCATCCGACCACGGTACGCAGTCAGGTTAGTTCCCCCCTCTGTAGCCCCAAAGTATGAGCGCATGACATTTTCATTAATGGATTGTGTCCATCGCATGCGCTGCACACTTCCGCCGGCAGCGGGGACCCCGCCAGAGGCCGGAGGGCCTTGAGGTCCCAAGCAGGCCGGAGGTCGGCCTCTTCCCCGCCGACGCGTAGGTGGTGGTGTCGTCGGCGGCGAGAAGTATTCGTCGCTCGAGCTCGACGCAACTGCAGCTACCGGAATCACTGGACTTACGGCTGGCGCTGGTCCCGGCGGCTGCGAGGCGGAGCTGAACGACGAATCCGAAGATGTTGGGTGTGTTTGTAGTTGTCGTGCCCGGCTTCTCGTCAACATTTCATTATAGTTTCATCGCCACGTCGTCTTGTATGAAACTTTGTTCGGTGGTATATTTACTTTTGTTGGTATACGGTGATGTGTTTTGGTTTTTTATTTTTTTTCGGACTGTTTTTCGGTGGTTTGGCATTTTATTTGTTATATTATTGAATTAAATTATTGGAAATAATTCGGCGAGAAAAAAATTTCTGACATTCACTTTGACAGCCGGGCCACAGATATTATTATTATTGTTATAGTTAGCAAACTGCTGGGCAAAGGCCTCCTTCCATTATTTCCAATGATCACGATTCTTCGCTTTCTCTTACCAATTTTGAAGGAAGACATCCAGATCCGCCATCTTCTTAGTGGTCTGTCGCGGTCTCGTGTCTAGGCACCAATACTATGTTTTACGGACCCACAGTACGTTAGACATGCGCAGACAGGTCCTACCCAGTCCTATTTAAGTTGTGCAACTTTTTTAACAAAATCAACTATTTGCATTTTGGAACGCAATATAGTGTTTGGAACGTGGTCTGCTAATTTAACACATAGTGACCTGCACTCTATAGCATGTTGGCAAACCTTGCGTTTGGTCTTGGTCTAATGGAGATTGCATTACTGTTAAAAATATTTGTGCCCACGCAATGAGCACTGAGACAGTTCTTTGGGCAAATAAACATTCGGTGTGAACATCATGCAGACACACTGTTCCCGTCTCTAGCAATAGCCACCGAGGCGACTCCGAACTCTGTGCCAATTGACTCCGTCAGGGACCGATGACACAGGTCTGGAAAAATGACACTGTAATTAACAATTAAACGTGTTTCACCATATTTTTTGTATCACTGAGAGAACTGCCTTTGTTGTTTTCTTTTTAGTAAAAAATTGTAACTTAATTGGTACCACATTGATCCTTAGAGAATTTTTCCAGGGAAGTGCTAGTTAACAAGAAACAAAACCCATTTGTCATACTTAGTATAATTTGATTTCTTCACGTTTTAATGAAATTAATATGTTTTACATCTCACCCTTTGTACGGTCGGTCAATTTCACAGTAACATCAGCCACCGACCTGTTTTACAAATATTTCATCTTGAACGCGAGCTATACTTTAATACTGTGTAATGATCATGACGTTTTCATAGTTTTTTTATTTATGGGGTCCCACGTCGTCATCTCTGAACCTACACTACAACTAATCGAGACCGTTCACTGAGCTTTGTGTCATACATTTAAGCGTTATCCAGTTTTACAAAATTTTCTCTGGGAAATCGCCCAATGACTTCTCCTGCTGGAAGTGGAGCTCTGAAGGCGTGTCAGACTTTTACAGACTAAAAATAGTCTTGTGTCTTTCAGTTGCCCTTTGCATTCTTTCAGACCGCGGGTTTGATATCACTTTGAGAATCGTGGAAAACTACGCGCTATCAACCCCTCGGGTTTGGTCCAGACGGTGATTAGACGGAGCTTAAGGGTGTGTGTTCTCTAACGTGTGCAGCTATCTCCATCGACGGCATTATTGCTTCGCAGAAGGAGGCGACTGCCTCCTATTCCCTCCTTCACACTTTGGACCATGGCTTGAACCAAAGAGGCCACCGCCAAGGTTATGGCGGGCCCGTTTCCCAAACTATAATGATATATGGTTACTACTGGGTGTATTTTTGGCATCGATCATTATTGTAATTTTCTCCATACGATAAGATTAATTTAATAACGTAAAAAACTTGGTTCAGGCTATTGACCAAAGCGAGGAGGAGTGGCAGGCGGTCGCAGACTTCTGCGAAGCGTTAAGGCTTGCATAGGAGGAGGCCGACCGCATCAGGCAACGGCGCTCACAGTGCCCCAGCCGCTACCGGGATTCCGATCCCGATTTCCGGCCACCAGCCAGCTCACTGTCCGACTGTCCGATAACTGTCCGGACCGAGCCCAAGTCGTCGACGGGGCTCACTGTTCCCGCGCGCCTCAAGGAGTTGTCAGCAACAAGTGGGTCGAAGCCTACCGGGGCCAGGGTTAGTTTTGAAAGATAGCTCGAGCCCCGGTATGAAGGCTTGAAGGAACGGGGTGGGTTTTTAGTCAGTAAGAGTCTGAAACTATGTCCCACTCCGCCCAAGAGCGGGGGTTGTCATGGATGATTTTCCTAGCATAAAAAAGGCGCTCTTGTACTTATCTGCGCTAGTGAGATCGCGGGAAAAAATTAAGTTACTATGACTTCTAAATAAGAATAGGAAAGTCAATAACCTCGATCTGTCAAATGTTGAATGAAAAGTATGGTTTGCAAAGAAAGCTTATTTGTGTATCATTAAAGGGTTTATTTTTGCTTTGTATTACTTATAGCCAGTTTCTTCATCTAAAGTAACAGCCAAAGTAACGTCATAAAGTAAAAGTAATGGTCAAATTCGTTTCTTCACAATTTTAACTGTTGGTTTAACTGTTACTTTTGCCTTTAACTTTTACTAGTCATTAGGGGGCTGCTAAAGCTAAAGTCACTGTCATTTTGATAAAGTTGTAGATTATTTAGGTTTCACTAATATGTTATCACGAACTTCGTCCAGTTGGTTGAGGCCATGGTCCGGAGCGAGGAGGAGTGGCAGGCGGTCGCCGACTTCTGCGAAGCAGTAATGCTCGCAAAGGAGGAGGCCGAACGCATCAGGCAACGGCGTTATCGCCGCCGAGGTCGCGCGTCGCCGAGATTCTGATCCCGATTTCCGGCCAACGTAGACGCGGGCTTGCGGACAGTGAGCAATGGGTAGCTCGCTGTCCGGCCGTCCGGTAACTGTCCGGACCAAGCCCAAGTCGTCGACGGCCCGCGCGCCTCAAGGAGTTGTCAGCAACAGCAGGGACCCAGCCGGGTCGAAGCCTACTAGGGCCAGGGTTATCCGAAAGGGCGCTCGAGTCCCGGTAAAAACTTCGTCCAGTGAAAGTTCAAGTTCATCAGACGATGAACTTATCGTTAGGTATTTAAGCGCAGGCCACACCGCCAGCTAGCGGGCGGGCGGGCTAGGCGGGTGGGCGAATCGAACGAAGGAAACTAAACAAACTACGCGAAATATTGGCGAACTAAACTATGGGGTTCACACCGAAAACTACGGAAAGACGAGCGACGATCGGAGCGGGCTAAGCGGGCGAAGCGGGGGTAGTATTTGTAGTTAAGTCATCAACAGAACTTTCGTTGATATATGACATATTCATCGTTCCCAAACTAAACACTACACTGCTATTCGAAAGACGAGCGTCGACTAGTCTACTCGAAACGGGGAGGACGGGCGAACGAACCGGGCGAGCGGGCTGGCGGGCGAGCTAAGCTAGCGAAGCGCGGGCGCGCCAACGAGGTGAACGAGTAGCTTCGCTGGAATCGTCGGATATTTCGTTAGCTTAGCTCGTTAGGTTCGTCGGTAGCTCGCGGTGTGAACCGAAGTATGTAAAGAGGTGAAACGATGTTCGCCCGACTAGCCCGCCCGCCCGCTAGCTACCGGTGTGGCCTGCACTTTAAGCGCGTAGACGTAAAAAGTTTAATGCTCGCAAAGATCATTTCGTATGGGACGACGCTGATTTTCTGTCCCGATACAGAATTTCAAAGGAAACAGTTACATACTTCAGCCTGTTGTTACAAGATAAACTGACGCCAACCACAGAAAAGTAAGTTTATTTTCAGTTTGTATTTAATACGACTACGTTAAATTAACTAATGTACAGTACGGCCGTTCTATCTTGGCGAGTATGAAGTTAGGCTCTGCGACCTTTAGCGCTTGTGTACCTAAACGTATAAAAATAACGGTTAAAAAAATACAGTTACCAATAACAGTTGTTAATAGCAATAACAACAACTAATAGCATTTATTTTTTAAATCATTTACTTATGTTATTATTTATCAATTCAATTCTAAAAACATTCGTTCATTGGCGTTCGTATCCTCCTCCTTGCGTCGTGCGCGCAATGCTGAGGGTCGTGACCTCCCTGCTTCATCACTTTAGCCTTTATGATGTTCTTCCATCTGTTTCTGTCTCTGGCGGTGTGAAGGGCATTGTACATCGTAGAGTCAAGAGCGGTGCGGATCTGGTCGGACCAACGTATTGGGCTGCGCCCGCGAGGCCTTTTCCCATCCACTTTACCGGTCACAATGAGCCTTTCGAGGTTGCCAGTTGCCACCGTCCTTTCTTGCAATGTGACCGAAGTATTGCAGAACCTTGCGAAGACACTCGGACGATAGCCGTGAGGCGATTTTAAGTTCTTGTAAAATGGATACGTTGGTCCGAAATGCTGTCCAAGGGACACGGAGCATCCTTCTCCAGCACCACATCTCAAAGGCGTCGATGCGTTTGCGGTCTGCAGCTTTTAGCGACCAAGTCTCAGCGCCATACGAGAAGATCGAGAAGACTAGTGTCCGTACCAGTTTGGTTTTGGTCTTTACGGAGATGTTGCGATCCCTCCAGACTTTACTAAGCTGAGACATAGCGCTCTTAGCCATGCCAATTCTCCTGCGAACTTCCCTCTCGCACGACCAATCGTTACTAATATTGGAGCCCAGGTAAATAAAGTGGCGTTCGTATAAACAGAATTAAATGACATTCGACTTTTTGACACTACTTGACAGAAGATATTGCGATGTTGTCATGCGTAAAAAAAGCTCCCCACGTCTTTTTGGGGTAATTATGCCGTTTGTGTTATGGTAACTCTGTTGACTTTTAGTTTAGCTGTTACTTGGATGAAGAAACTCATTTGCTATAATATCAGTAATTGTCAAGTAAAAGTTAATACTTTTACTGATAGTTTTAGTTGTTGATGAAAAAACTGGCTGTTAGTCTTAGTTGAATCTAGGTGAATTAAATACGTTATTGTTTAATATAAATTTGCTAAACATATTGTTTTAAGTTATAATTAGTTAAAAAAAGGACCATTTTCTTCCTTATTTTCTTTGCTAGGAATAATTCGCCTTCTTCTTCTATTTGCCACTACTCACACACATCACGCAGTAATGTAGAGATGAACAAATTTGAAGAACTAGTTATAATCTGATTAAACTTTTTTTTGTCCATGATTCGTAAAGAAATTATTTTTTTCAACTTCTTGTTGTGCTTATCCTACCCAATTTCTATGATTTGATAGTATGACGTGACGTCACAACTTGACAATCGATCCTATTCTGATTTCGGAGGCATTGTATTTATAATGACCATAGATTTTTCTATGTTAATGACTTTTTCAATGTGATTAAATTATTCATATTTATCTAATATTGTTTTGACTTATGACTTCTGTACGATCACGATTATCTTCTTATTACGGAAATGAAATAAATAATAATAAAGATGTACTTAAAATAATGCTCAATTACATTGCGCAATACATACCCAATATAAGTCAATATGTAGGTGTATAAAAATGGTCAAAGTCCTATGTGTGGTTTTGAATGAATTAAACTGTTATTAAAATAATTGCGGCTTGTTTTTGTGAGGCGGAATCAGCTCGTAGTTTAATAGTTATCATTGGAATTGTGTTTTTTCCTTGTAAATGGCTTTTGAGCTTATAATGCAGGAAGGTACAGATAATAAACTAATAGAGGTACATGTTTGCTGTACAAACAAGCTCGGTAGCATCAGCAACTGATCTGTTTTACAAAGATGTAATCTTGAAAAATAAGTTTGAATTAGTCAATCTGTCATTTTTATGGGTGATGACTTGTAGTGATTTAATTTCTTCAGCGCCCGTTCGCGGATATACCCCTATATTTTAATTAATTTCCTCGACTCAAACGAATCAAATTGACAGTAATAAATAAAAAAATCAAAAAATGTCTCCCTTATCAAGGCGACTGATTTTATTGTAGTGAAGGAATCCGAAGAATATAGTGGCACTGGGCAAAGTACTCTACATTGCTCGCAGAACAGATGGTTGTTTGGGATGAAAGGCAAAGTGACGACCACGCACCGAAAGACGCAGCGATGGAAAGCCTCTCACAAGGTGGACCAATGACCTAACGAGGGTCTTGACAATTCGATGGATGCGACACGTACATGATCGATAATTATGGCGACATTGGGGGAAGCCTATGTCTAACAATGTACATCTTTTGGCTGAACTGATAATCATAATAATGAAGTGTATTTTACGGTCTTAGGCCTCTAAAGATCTTTGAGCTAACTTCATTAAAGATTCTGTTGGCAAATAGTATCTGATTAACATAACAAAGAGGTTTTCATTTGACAGAAGAAAAAAAAAACAATGGCCAACGTGCAAAACATAGGTTTGTGTAATCTGCGCATTGATTTAGCAAGGAAATTACAGGCTGTTGATATAATTGCTGGCTAGATGGACGATGTTCCAGTTGTATCTAGCATTCTAGCTACTAGCTGTTACCCATGTATTTGATTAATTCATTAAACCCCAATGAACGCCGGTGTTTTCTCCCTAATTGTCTTTCTATTGTGTCTCTAATTACGGTATTTCAAAGGTTCTGCCTTGCGCGCACGTGTTCTGGGCATGTCGGTCTCCAATATGGAAACTAGACTTGTAGAGCTACACTAGGTCCACACCACTCGACGTCGTTCTACGTATAAATCAGGCGTGGTTCACATGTACGTCGGTCTAATGTAGTTCTAGCTTTACTGTTCTGCTCCCATGGGCGGTAGCATGATGTAGCCTGAATAGAATAGAATAGAATAGAATAGAATAGAATAGAATAGAATAGAATAGAATAGAATAGAATAGAATAGAATAGAATAGAATAGAATAGAATAGTAATTAAAAATTAAAATTTGGCAGGTAGGTTCTTATAGGATGTAGACATCCGTTAAGAACGGATTTTATGAAATTTCACCCCTAAGGCGGTAAAATGGAGATCCTAAGTTTATGTGGAGTAACCTCCTTCCATGCGGACGAAGCCAATGGCAGAAGCTAGTATTAGTATAAATATTACCTGTTATATCGAGGCCTTGTCAAGTGCCTAGTGTTTAAAGTAATTAAATAATTAATCAAGTTGTGAATGGGTCATCTGTGAGTTTTTAATAATTATAAAATCTATTATGATAATATTATTGACTTTGATTAAACACGCAGGTATGTAATTACTGTATGATCAATGAGGCCTTGGTAAGGATATAGGAATACTTATTGATTGATTTAATTATGAACAGAGCAAAGTTGATGGTCTCAGTTAAAGTCAAGATCAGGGCTCGATCTAGCTATTTAGACGCTCCGGGTAAAGATAATTTTCGCGTCACTTTACACACACAAAATTATACACCGATAGACACCATAGACCCTTTTTTTTATGGTGGGAAAGAATCATGCATTGACATCTCCCGCTCTTGGGCGTGGCTTGTCTAGTACCCATAACACAAGCTCTGCTTAGCTTGGGACTAGATGGCGCTGTGTGATAGTTGTGGAATATTATTATTATTATTATTGGTTGTGCGACCCTGGCGGATGCGAGTGTTTGTCAGATCATCGAATATATATCGAATGTACGATGTAGAATAGATCATCGGATATACGATGTAGGTCTTTAAAACATTAAAATTGAGTTACCATAAAATATTGTGTGATTCTGTTTGTATATTCATGTAAAGAGGTGTCTGCAGGTACTACATTATTGAGTAAGTAGGGGTCTGTATAAAATGAAACAACAATTAAAATAACTATAAATAAATTTAATGACTACGAGGCATTACAAAACACTTTGATTACATTCAATATGGCCGTGAGAACCTGACTATGTTCATGGAACTAAGACGAGATAATTATATATAGATTAGCCGTAGCTACTGGCGCCTGCGTTAGCTGAGGCAGAGGCTTTAGCGGACGAATAGGCACCTGATTGGCCACCGTAACCGCTGCCGCCGATACCGCTGCCGCCGTAACCACCAGCTGAGCTGGAGGCGTCACTGTTAGCGGTAGCACCGTAGCCACCGCCTCCGCCGATTCCGCCACCAAATCCGCCGCCGCCTCCGCCCCCGAGTCCGCCCCCGCCTCCGGATGAGCCACCGTAACCACCGGCTCCTCCACCGCTGCCACCGGATGAGCTACCATAGCCCCCAGCGCCTCCACTACCATAGCCACCGCCGCTACCGGTCGCTCCACCGTAGCTGCCGCCACTTCCAGTTCCACCAAATCCGGCTCCGAACCCTCCAAGGAAACTGCCTGCTAAGCCACCCAGGCCACCCCCGCTACCACCGCCGTAGCCTTTACCTCCGCCCCCGCCGCCACCTCCTCCATAGCCTCCTCCAAGTCCACCTCCAGAACCAGTTCCTCCGAAGCTTCCTCCGAATGAGATGCCTCCCTTACTGGATCCACCTACGCCACCAGAGCCTCCGGTTCCACCTCCGGAACTTCCTCCATAGCCACCGCCGCTGCCTCCGCCGAAGCCTCCGCCATAGCCGCCACCGCTACCGCCTCCGAGACCACCTCCGTGGCTTTTTCCACCTCCGAGGCCACCAGAGCTGCTGCTTCCAATTAGTAAGGTGCCGCCTAGTGAGCTGCCTGCTTTTCCGCCGCTTGATCCACTACCGTAGCCGCCGGCGCTACCACCACCGTAACCGCCGGCGCTACCACCGCCAAGGCCTCCTCCACTACCTCCGCCGAGGCCTCCTCCACTACCTCCGCCGAGGCTTCCTCCACTACCACCGCCGAAGCCTCCTCCGAGGCCTCCACCAGTTACAACGCCAAGGCTACCTCCACTGCTTCCACCGCCGAGGCTACCTCCACTGCTGCCACCGACGAGGCTACCTCCACTGCTTCCACCGCCGAGGCTAACTCCACTGCTTCCTCCGTATCCTCCTCCACTGCCACCTCCGAAACCGCCACCGGTACCACCTCCAAGACCACCCCCATGGCTTTTTCCACCTCCGAAGCCACCAGCACTAGAGCTGCTGCTTCCAATTAGTAAGCTTCCACCTAGTGAGCCGCCTGCTTTTCCCCCGCTCGACCCTCCGCCGTAGCCGCCAGCACTGGCACCACCAAGGCCTCCTCCACTGCCACCGCTAAGGCCTCCTCCACTGCCTCCTCCGAAGCCACCTCCACTACCGCCTCCGAAGCCTCCCCCACTACCGCCTCCGAAGCCTCCACCAGCTCCACCGCCGAGACCTCCTCCACTGCTTCCACCGTATCCTCCTCCACTGCTACCTCCGTGGCTGCCACCACTGCCTAGTCCTCCGCCGCTACCACCACCGAGGCCTCCGCCATAAACTCCAGCAGTAACTCCTCCGCCGCTGCTTCCTCGGCTACCACTAACTCCGTGGCTACTACTACCTCCACTTCCACCAAGTCCACCGCCAAAACTAACTCCACTAGTTAATACACCAGAACTGCCGCCATGAGCTCCGCCATGAGCTCCACCTGAGCTACCCCCATGACCTCCGCCAGAGCTACCTCCATGGCCACTGATGGAACCACCTCCTGCACCTCCTCCTGAACTTCCTCCGTATCCACCTCCGTATCCACCGCCGCCACCACTTCCAAATCCTCCGCCAAGACCACCTCCACTGCCTCCGCCAAGTCCACCGCCATGTCCCACTCCGCCAATGCTTCCGTGGCTAACACCCTTAGAAACTCCGCCAACACTGCCACTACCTACGTGGCTAACACCCCCGGAGCCACCACTGCCATATCCGCCACCCCCACTTCCACCGCTGACTAGTCCACCTCCAAAGTTCAGTCCCCCACTAATTCCACCACTTCCACTGCTTCCACCGTATCCTCCGGAACTTCCGTGGCTTCCGGAACCTCCGCCACCGTATCCTCCACTTCCAGCACTTCCGCCACCGAAGCCTCCTCCGCTTCCAAATCCTCCTCCACTTCCGAATCCTCCTCCACTTCCGAATCCTCCGCCAGAGCCAAATCCAGCGCCACTTCCATAGCCGCCGCCGCCGCCACTACTTCCACCACCACTATATCCTCCGCCGCCGCCATATCCGCCTTTACCACCATCAAGGGTACCAGTAAAGGCAAATCCACCAGATTTTCCATCTTGTGACTTCGTGTAGATTGATTTTCCACTTCCTGTGCCGCCTAGGCCACCGCTAAAACCAGCGCCAGCACTTCCTAGGGCGCTGAGGCCGGATTGGACGTCGCTGAGTATGCTACCAACTCCATCGCGGATACCACTGAAGCCGCTGTCAAAAGCGAGGCTTGAGCCGAATCCTAAGCCTCCTCCGCCTCCGCCCCCACCTCCACCGCCATATCCGAAACCGCCCCCGCCGCCGCCGCCTCCCTCATTCGTATACGAGCGCCCGATTCTCACTGAAATTAAAGTTTCATATCATTAGCAAAAGTAATAACAAAGATTTTAGTCCTTAATTGATTAAAACTTCAAAAGATGTGGTCTCTTTCAGTTGTATAATTCATAAAAGTTACACTGCAAATACTGTAAATATTCTTCTAAACACAAAACAAAAAACTTGAATGACAATTACCTGTATATGCATCGCTAAAGCCTAATATAAGGCAGAGGACGATGCCGGAACGCATCGTCTTCATGTTTCCTTCGGTAACTGACAGCGCTTAGTAGTTAACATCCTTTTATATATTAGGTGGCTGAGCGTGTTCAAAGTTCATAGGAACTCATACATACGTATGGGAAAAACAATTAGTTTTTATAATGCTTTATACTTCCCACAACAGGTTATGAATGTAGTAAAGCCGACGTTTTTGTCGAGTCGAGATTAGTCAGAAGCGATAGTGAATATCATGTCATCTTCGTCTTTGGATGTCCTTGAACTATGCAATCATACGTAGGTAACTTTTGGGATCACCTTCGTGCGATGAAACAATATTAGAATCACTATTTTTGCTGCACTTTTGCCATTTAAACGGTGCGTCATTAATGCCTGTGCTACAAAGTTCAACAGAGGTCAATACTTATCAAATAATTTAATAAACTTTAGTTGAAAACGGTTTTTTTCTATAAAAACGTCAATTTTGTAGATACAGACTCAATATGTACCGTTTTAATTAAAGAAGGCATCTCGTAAGAATGCGCCCGTCAATACACACACGTGCACTGTTATGGTTTTGCTCTCATTGTGCCTTTTTTCTTGTGTTGTTTCCGTCATTGCGTGTACCGACTGAGTAATAAACGTTTTTAATTTAACCAATTTTTTTGATGTACTAAAATTTTACGGTAAAATAAATTTAAGTTCAAAAGTTAAATATGTTATATAAAATAATACTAATTCTAGTCATATTGATGAAAATTCGTCATGGTTGTCATAAGTTATAGTGAAGTCAAAGTCAAAAGTTTTTTATTTCACATAGGCCTACATGGGCACTTACAAAACGTCAGAAACTAGTGCATAAGTATGAATGTTTGTGTTTGTGCATAAACGGCCTAACGGATTTGGACGATACATAATTGGGATAGGGGGCATACCTATTATAATTTTTATCCGTGAGTGTGTTCCCTTGATATATTCTTTTACTTTTACGAGAGCGAAGCTGCTGATAGGTCATCTGTTTCATACAGAGATAAAGATTGGTAGGTTTCTTTTCATTAATATTAAAACATTTAGTATATAAAGCAGTGTCTAGTAAATAGGTCACGTGTTTTGGTTTATTCGTTTCTGACTAACCCAACATCATCTTTCTGTTAAATGCCATGGAAAGGAAAAGTTCACCCCAATATTGACAACTAGAAATAGTTTGATTGCAATAATATGAAAAATGTAAAACTTTACGAGATTTAAACAAAAAGATTAAATAAAATTAAATTAACTGGTCTAGTCATCCTCGTGTTTTGCGCTTAGCAACTCATGTTGCTGATGTTTAATTTTATTAACCCATTCATGATTATTATAGTTAAAAATACATTTCAAGACTGTTTTATTGAACGTTCAGAGTAACCGAAAAGTTTCTGTTTAAGACTGGGATATCCCCAGTCTCGACATTTTCACCTTTATAATCTGATTGTTATCGAAAAGTATATATTATTAGTTTTTATAGTTACGCCCACAATGATGTCAGTGCCTACAGATGCAATATCGACCTTGTTATGTGTGATTATCATGTTTCTATTAAACTGTAGTTAACTCCATCCTGCGACTTCGTTTGGAAGAAAATGACAGAAGTTTAAAGATTTTTTCTGAAGTTGCTAACTAAGAGACCTTGATAAATGTTTTTTTTGTCCTTAATTTTTTTACAACTCAAGATGCGTGAAATAGTGACAGGTCACTAGAACAATTTGTGACCCACGGATGCCACTCAAGTTGAAGGGTAAAATGTACATACAAGGCTGAATTCGGTAACAATGTGTGGATCAGAATGTTGGGCTGTGTAAAAGACGGATGAAAAAAGATTGCATGTAGTGGAGATGAGAATATTGAAATGGATGTGTAGACTGAATGGATTAGAGGGTGTTTGAAAATAGTACCAGTGTCTGAAAAGTTGAAATGGAATCGTTTGTCTTGCTATAGTCATGGGAAGAGGAGAGGCATGAAACACAAAATTACACTCCATGGGGAAGGAGGATAAAGAAAAGATGGATGGATTGTGTAAGAAGCATTATAAAAGAAAAAGGCGTTAGTGTTAGCATGACGGGTGATAGAGTACAGTCAAGTTGGATAGAACGGAAGAAAAAAACGTGTTCCAACGACACTAACCCCAAATAACACGGGAAAGGGCAGGAAGATGATGAGTTTTCACATTAATGTTCTTTACCCGTATTACCTGGCAGATATATTTACAAATGGTAGAGATTTACCCGAAGTAGACTGCTATTGAATTGATACGTAAAACTAGCTTTTTCCTGTGGCTTTGCCCGCGTACATAAAATATAGCCTATTTCACTCAGGAATAAAGCAGGTTTTTATTGATATAAAAATTTTAGCAATCGGACCAGTAGTTTCAGAGATTACCTCCTACAAACAAAAAACAAACTTTACCTTTTTATAATATTAAAATGTACATTAATAGGCCAGCGCTTTTCATAGCTTCAAACAATTTTAAGCTGCATTGGTTTTTTCGCAGACCGTAGTTGGTTTACGAGTTAAAAGATAACAATTGTTAAAGATTGATCTGCATCGAGCTGTATGGCTTCCGTTTAGAAATTTGATACCTCTTTATCATTTTTCATGGGAAATCGTCAACTCGTCCCTCACTAGGGAACGTATCGAGTCTGAGACATTGACATCGCGTAGTGTTCCACGCGCGCCGTCAATGTCTCTTGAACATCTGGCCGGAACTAAATGGACACAACACTCATACTCGCTCAGGCGGCAGTACAAACATCTGTGCATTTAATTCCGGCCAGCTGCGCCCGGATAGAGTCCCGCTGACTTTTAAATCCATTTTCATTGCGAAATATTGATTGATTAACATATATGCTATGTTCACTTTGAAGAATATTTAACTACCAATTTTTATTTATTTAAAAACAATTCCTGTACACACTTAACCTAAATAAGAAAAGAAGATAGAAACAGAAAAATAGGTACATAGGTAATGCTTATTTCTAACGAAATCTCTTCCAGCATACCCGCGAAAGGAGAATTGGAAAAAAAGAGAAGTAGATACCGTGTGTAAAAGTGAAAGGAAAAAGAAACAAACATAACAATTATTATAAGAATATACCTACCATATAAATATATATGTACTATCATAAATATAAACATACATATTATAATAGAATAAATATCGCAAAAAAAAATACATACTAACCATATATATATTATATAATTATAAATACATACTAATAAGCAACTATGACGAAATAGAAAGATAATTTTATGTGTAAAAATGTTTCTAGATCCAAGCCGTTTCGAAGGAGTAGGGTTAAGTTGGTGTATAAGTAAGAGGGTTGAGTATAAAAGAGTAAGCTGTAAGAGGAGAGGTGTTGTGATTCCTGACCCGACCACGACATGGAACGGAGATTTTACTATGGCACAAAATAGTACATACATATTAACAGAACTCTATCGTCCACATTTCCTTCGTCAGAAAATACGTGACATCTGGCGGCCCTGGGATCGTACTTTAATAGTTTTTATTATACGAATCAAGATATATTCCGTGATATGAATAGTAAAAGAATTTCGTGTGCCATAGGCACAATTTGACACATATTTCTGGCATAATCAGTAACTTCACACTATTGATATTTTATTAGATCTGATTGTGGTCGGATCAGGAACCGTGATTGGGGATCACGGCCCGACCACAATCATACTCTTATTACTCAAAAAGTACAAGGCACAAATTCCTGGGATAAGTGGCACAATAAAATACAATTAAAATAACCATTTTGTACTTTAGTAAAATCTCCGTTCCATGTCATGATCGGGCCAGGAATCACAACACAGAGGAGAGGAGTGTTATGAGAGTGCAAGAGTGTGAGGTGTACCTCCAGGGAGTAGCTCTGGCATAGTATGTGTGGTAGTGAGAGGATAGAGTGATAGAAGTTATCTTCATATTTTCTATTTCGAGAGTAACTAATAAAGGTTAACGAAGGCACACGTGTGCCTCATTTTCTTGTACAAGCATAATATTTTTACTAACACTATCATAACTAACTATTATTTTTGTTTCTTTTGCATTTTTTCTCGCCTCTCATAATGATCACATTCTTTTATCAGAATTTGTAATATAACACTTATATAATATTATAAAAGCTAAAGTTTTGTGTGTTTATTACTTTTTCGTATATTATGTGCTATTTCAGATCATAGTCTGCTTGTGTGCCAAATTTCAATCAAATTCTTTCAGCCATTTGAGTGTGATGCGACGGACTAACAAATTAATGTACACACACATACTTAAAAGCTTTTATCTTTAAACACACTGATCTGTATTATAAATATTAGACAAGCCTAAACTGGACTTAGTCCATCTATATCTAATACTAGCTGACCCAGCAAACGTTGTTTTGCCATATAAATATATTTTTTATTATTTTATTTTTTTATCACTAAAGGGTATGAAAAATAGATGTTGGCTGATTCTCAGACCTACTCAATATGCTCACAAAATTTCATGAGAATCGGTCAAGCCGTTTCGGAGGAGTACGGGAACGAACATTGTGACACGAGAATTTTATATATAAGATAAATAACACAAGTACTCCCAAGAAAATATTTCCTATGTAGTTTTGTACTAGCAGTAACCCTTTAATGATGTTTTTCGGTGCTCTAAAGTGAATCGGTACATTTAACCCCTCGACACATACACCCCTTGTACATAGGTACGTACGTCTGTACAAGTTGAATGAACTTGAAAAACGATTAATTGTCGTACTGAACAAACGGTTGTACGATTTTTTTGGCCGAAAATTATGGTTACTATATAAAGATATATTTATAGATATTAAAGTTTTTCCTAGAAAAATTCAGTAAGATTATTTTTATTTTTAGTGATTTATACGTAAAAAGATAGTAGATAGAGAAGAAGACCACGAAGGATACGGCGCGACGAACTAGACAGATTCCACCAGAACTGGCAAGAAGAAGCCCGGGCGCGCGAAAAATGGAAGGAGTGGAGGGAGGCCTTTGCCCAGGAGTGGGACAGAACAGGCTAACAAAAAAAAATACGTGAAAATACCAATTATGCAATAACAATATACGGGGGTGCCTTATATAGAATATATTGAATATAGTTTATATATTATAAACGGACATACAATTCAATTTTATTTATAACGACAAATGTAATTGAAGAGAAACATTTATTGACATATGTGGATAAAACCGGTAATACTTACTTGTGGTTGATATAAATAATGCAATCTTGATTTTTAATTGATAATAATCATTTGATGACCTCTTTACATTCTAAGTATAAATGTTCTGTGTATAATGTCAAGAATAGCGAAGTAGTCACGATTATTATGCGCAAGTAATTTTATTAAACCACATCCGGGTGCCGTTTTAAACTGATTCCTAGGATAGGTATGGTTTTTACGTCCAGTATTTAAACATCAAGTAACGAATATTCGCAATCGCATTCGCATTCGTGAATATTCGTACATTTTTTGACATTCCCAAGAACATATGAATGTTTGGCAAATATTTCTGTCAAACGAAAAGGAAACAATGTATTGATTGAATGGATATAGAATGACATACAACTGATATGATTTTAGAGTCATAGATTTACTTTGTGAAACAACGTGTTAGTCTGTCTAATAAGTTAAACGACATGGGTAATTATTAGGATTTAATGAAATCTGATGTAGTCAACACGAGTTCAATAATCAATGATGATTAAAAGATAGAGATCATCGTTAACTAACAGAAGAACCTTAAAAAAAGTATCGAATATAAGTATATTTTAAATGATTAAATATTATACAAAATTCCTAAGTCGGTTGACTTATTAGACAGACTATAACCTCAAATTATACAAATCTTTTTGAATGAACTTAATGTGATTAGCTTCGTTCAATCAGTCTGTAACGGCTTTGTTAATTTCGGTTTAAATTTGGCTGAAAAGAAATGTCAAACCTGTATGACATTTTACGCGCACTTTGTTTGAAAGTCAACATTCGTACTCGCATTTGCGAAAATTGAATTTGGATTTTTGTATTCGCATCCCGAATATGAGAAATCTAACATTGGGTATATAAATATATTCACTTTAATATTGTAAAAGCGAAAGTTTGTAAGTGAGTGTGTGTATATTAGTTACTCTTTTTCACACTCAAATGGCTGAACGCGTTTGGATAAAATTGACATGCGGGTATGTTACCATACTTTTTTCCTCCCACATAAAAAAGGACATAGTTATACCCTTAAATCAAATCGTCAAATGACTTCTCCCACTCTGGGTACCTAGACCAGGAAGGAGTGTCAGACTATTACTGACTTACACCGACACCGTGTTCCTTTTTACAAGTATTTCCTTTGGACAATTTTACTAACATATAAATCTTTGAACTGCCCAAGGAAAACAATGCCTCGTTGACCCGGAATTGAACCTTACTGGAATCGCAAGCCCACCGCGCCTGCGGTGGTCGGAAAATCGGGGCGTCTTCGGTGGAGGTCAGGCGGCGAGGCTTGTCTTCACCTCACGATATCGGCTGCTCTCTTTGCTCGCATTACTGCTTCACAGGAGGAGGTGACCGCTTCCTATTCCCTCTCACTCTGTAGTATAATAGCCTGAACCAGAGCTGGACTCGAGAGGTCCATGCCATCGATTGCCTAAATAAAGCCACGTTCACACGCACCATGTTCTGGAATAGCATTTAGGGGTTGCAGCTGGCAGCTTTGGACTCGTTGAAAAGGCATGCGAAGAGACTAAATGTTGATCCAGATCTGGTTAAATCCAATCTTCAAAGCATTATGCACAGGCCGCCTTTGGGTGTTTTACAGGATGCATTTTTGAGAATGTGCGCAGGAATTGCATGACTTGATTCCACCATTTCATTTCTACCATCGGACAACCTGACGAAAGGCGAGTATCCACCCTAACGCTGTTGAAACCTCTACGGTCCGGATCAAGCGTTTCGCTTCATCGTTTATACCACGTACAACGAGAAACTGGAACAATTTGCCCGCTGAAGTCTTCCCGTCCGATTAAAATTTGTACATCACTAATCAATAAATTATTGGGGATGGGCTGACCGCCGACTATATTCGACGTTTCAGTCGTGTATGCATAGTTAATACGTTACCTATTATTATATAACATAGATAAATTAAGTAACTCAAAAGCATGACATAAAAACTAGATTTAATCGTTTAAAATTACATTTTACAAATCGATTGGCCGTGAGCGTTTATAGTGATTATGATGTAATTCGGAATGCGGCGCCAGTCATTCAATGTTTAGTTAAAATTATTTTAGTACAATTAATTCAATTATTTATGTGGGTGCTTATACCTACCCTCCCACTCATCATACAAAGACTTTTGTGAACACATTTATTGTGCGTAGACAGCCAAAGAGTGGAATTCCCTGCCAGAGTCTGTGTTTCCTGATAGCTACAACTTAGGGGTTTTTCAGTCAAGAGTGAAAAGGTTACTTCTAGGCAAGCGTGCTCCATCGTCGACCACATCATCGCTTACTTTCAGGTGAGATGGTGGTCAAACGCGAGCCTATCAATAATAAAAAAAGAGGGGTGTTATACGTTTGAGGTGTTTGTGTGTCTGTCTATGGTATCGTAGCTCCTCAGCGAATGGATCGATTTTGATGCAGTGTTTTCTATCTGAAAGCTGACGTTATCGAGATGGTTCTTAGGTACAATTTATGAAGATCTTTTCAGGTAGTCAAGGTCATCAGCTCATTTGTTGGCGGTGGCAGGGATCTTAAACACTTAATGGATGTATACTTTACTAATAAACACATATATGACATAACCTAATGTTTGAAATACTCATGTGCCTACATGCCGATGCTATCAAGCTGGTCTGATGATGGAGGTTCTCATCTAGTTTCGGCTTATGTAGATCTATCTTAAAGATAGTTCTGTTCCTTTCTTATGACGAAGAGAGACTCAGGATTTTTTTTTTCCAAGGGAAAAATCATCTTATGACAACCCCCACTCTTGGGCGGAGCGGGAGATAGTGTCAGACTCTTACTGACGAAAAAACCCATCCCGTTCCTTCAAGCCTTCATACCGGGGCTCGAGCGACCTTTCGGATAACCCTGGCCCCAGTAGAGAGAGACTCATGATGAGAACCTGATGACGAAGACCCGATGCTAGAACTGGGAAGTGGCTGATAGAACCCTGGAATACCTACTAGTGAACACATCGAGTTTGGGCTCATTAGATTCGTTTTAACCAGTTCTTTTACTTTTTATAGACTTTAAGCGTCGGGGGTATTATCAAAATTTTTAATTTTGCTGCTATTACTTCAATTAAGTTAATGATAGCTTTCGTTTTGTCTCATCAAGACAAATCTGCAAGTAAAACTGGTTTTTAGCTATAACATATTTTTACCAAGACGGCTTCGACAAAAGGTAAATAATCTGAAGATTTGGTCGAATATAACATAATAATACAAAAATGCAAGGTACGATAAATGTAATTATATTTTAGATCCTTTTTAATGACAGCAAAGAAAAATATTTTTAACGCGTATTAAGAAAATGAAGAACAAAATAACAGTTTTTATCGTCAAGTTTTTCATCATACTAATCACATTTAGAGGTTATTAAAAAGGTTAATGACCTATGCAAAAAATTAGATTTGCTTCATGATTCGGAATTGGCACTCAGCGCTTGTCTTTACTCAATAACGTAATTTTACGTGATGCTGTGCTTATCTAGATAGAAGAATCTCTTGAAGTTTAGGTCTTCTATACTATGTATACGTCTCCAACAATATTATATAGAGGAACGACTTGTAATTTTATATATTTGTATCTTTGTATGTAATGAATAAACTCAAAAACTACTGGGCTGATTTTACAAATTCATTCACCAGTAGAAAGCTACGAATGAAAAACAAATAAAAACAAAAATTCTAAAAATAATAATAAAAAAATATCTTATAGGGTTGATTTCTAAACCAATTCAATATCTAAATCACAAATTAGAAGAAATAGAAAGTAGGGTTATAAAAAAATTATAACGTTAAAAATATTTTGTTTGAGTTTAATGAAAATAAAATAAAAGAAAATTTATTTCTTATAAGAATTAAAAATTCAAATTGTATATTTTAGTATAAGAGGCACTATAGTATTTGATGCCGTTAAATTAGTTGGTTTCTATAAAATACTAGCTTTTGCCCGTGACTTCGCTCGCATACATAGAATACCCTATGTCATTCAGGAATAAAGCAGGTTTCTATCGGTGAAAAAATGTTAGCAATCGGACCAGTACCTCCAGAGATTATCTCCTATAAACAAAAAAAAAAAAAACTAACTTTACCATTTATTCATTATATTAGTGTCATCTTCCTGCCCTACTCCCGTTTTATTTGAGGTCGGCGCTACACGTTTTTTTCTTCCATTCTGTCCTGTCACTTGTAACTCCCTTTTCTTTCATATCGCTTCTCACACAATCCATCCATCTTTTCTTTGTCCTCCCTCTCCCCCTCATAACTCATAACAATATAGGTGTAAATAATAAGGACTATTACTAGAACTTTTCAAAATTAGAAGCGATTTTATAACTTATATACTCGTAGTAAACACGAAATTGTATTACCCAAATGGAGATTAGGCAAGACCAGTAAGTCATTTTTAGTAAATAGCATACGCTTTTATAACAAGCTACCAAAAGCGATGACTGAACATAACGAAGGAAAGTTCAAAACCCATATTAAGCGTGTCATAACCAAAAAATCATATTACAAGTTTAAAGACTATGTCGAAGACACGCTTGTTTGGCAATGACTGCCTCTGCACTTGTGGCCCCCTGGTAACTCATAATATTGTGTGAACGTATCTATTAACTGCTCCATCTGTGTTGTGACATATTTTTTCTAACACATTACTTTTGCAATATTTGCTTTTATATTATCTGACTCCAATCACATTAAATTCGTTAGTTTCTCTTTTTTCGTTGTTAACGTCTCATTTATTGACAGTTGTAATAATAATTTTTTTTTTCTAGCTTTTCTTTGCCTGCTTTGCCTCTTTTTTAATGTAAATCGAAGAACACTGTAGACTCCACGAATTCTTAGATTACTTTATATTTTGATTCACTTTTTTTTAAATGATTATTTTTATTGTGCTTTTGAGTACAATATGTATATATGTGTATAACGTGTATAATATAATATATATGTATATAAGTGTAAACCGGTGTTTACACTGTTCTTAAATAATACCTATTAATACTGTAATATGGAAATATTGTAACTACAACCACTTTTTTAAAAGAGTAACCATGAAGTTTCTTGCCGGTTCTTCTCCATAGGAAACGACCAATTTCGAACCGTGCACTAGCTTCTGACGTTTTATAAGTGCCCATGTAGGCCTATGTAAAATAAAAAACTTTTGACTTTGACTTAAGACCTCTTTAGTAGACAGATAAAGCCTATTTTCAGTATTTTGGCTTATCTTAACTAATATTATAAATGTGAAAGGGTGGATGTTTGAATGTTTGTTACTTAATCACGCAAAAATGACTGAACGGATTTGGATGAAATTTGGCATGCATATAGCCTTTGACATGGAAAAGAAAATAGGCTACTTTTTATCCCGGAAAAACATATTATTCCTACGGGAAAACACGTTTAGAGTGCGATAACCGAAGTACACGCGGACGAAGTTGCGGGCGGACAGCTAGTTTTTCAATAATTAGGCTTAATAAGGAACTGCTAAGTACCACCATTACTAAATGGACCTCCTCTACCACACCTACCTACACTACCAATAACCTACCACAATTTTGCCATTACTCCCGATATTTTATTTTATGCAGTATTAATTGTTGTTTTTATCATTAAGTCAGTTTAACAAAGTGAGTAAAACAAACATAATATAACCGTATAAAAACGATTGATGATTAGTGCCAGTCTGATAGACAATATAATCATGCTGATTTATTGCACAAGAACCTACCTTCTGGCACGTGATTATTCATTGGATTAGTCTACTGATCTAAGCCAGGGGTTTTTAAACTACGGCCCGCAGACCAAATCTAGCTTGCCAGTGCCATCACCGCAACTGCCTTAATACTGGTGTGGAATGTAGGTCACATTACATAGAATGATTTTAGTCTAGATTATTTTAATGGGTCCCGACTGTTGCTGAACTGTGGAATGAAATTGTTTATTTTTCTTTTCAGTTTTTATTAAAAGTAATTTTTTACGCAGTCGGGTTTTTTTATTTTTTAAATTAATATTTTACTTTACACTTTTTAGTTACTATTATAATATCACTATTTATTCACCATATTTTAGACGTAAAATCATTATAAAGTTCAAAAACCGACCTTGGCATTCGCCTCAGTGGAAAATAAATAACATAGATTTCCTTTTGTACTTTTTTTTTAATATGGTCATGACATACCATTTTGAAATTCTCATGAAAAGCCTTTTAATTTGACACCCATTTTGCAGAATAATTTTTTACTCTACACAACATATATAGCATCTCACAGTCAATATGTTGATTTTTTTTTAACGTCATCTATCTAAGAACACTTGGGTTATATATTGGAAGATATGAGGTAATAAAGAATATTACATACATACAAACATACAAGATACGCGCAAAAAAAAAAACATAACCCTTCTTGCAGTCGGGTAGTAAAAAATAAAACTGTTTTGGCACTTTGAACTTACAGAAAAAAAAACATTAAGGCCCTAAGTTTGGAGACCCCTGATGTAGACGAATAAAAAACAATAACAGTACTTGTGTAAAAAAAAACTGTATTATCGTTTCCTGATTTAAATACTCCATCACAAGTGGACCAAGTCCAGGATGAAGTAATATTTTCATTAATATGGAAATTAACAATAACATCTAATAAAAAAATAATTATAACTAAGGTTTTACCTTTAGTATCGATGTTTACTTTGACGGATAATATATTGTAAAAATGGAAGCGTAGAACTTCCAATTGATAAAATTTTTAACTGACTTCTATAAAGAGGAGGTTCTATGTTGAGCTGAATGTATGTTTTTTTTTTTTATACCAAGTGCTAGAAAGATAAACGTGGCAATCTATAAATCAACTACAATGTAAAGAGTTTGTCGTTTTGATCGAGGCAGATTATTTGCACGAGCTGTAGTAGGTGAGTGTGTTATGGAGCCGAGGGTTGCAGTGACTTTGCACTTGTATCAAACGACTTTTTTCAATACACTTACGAAAAAATTAATAAACGGGGTTGATCGGCGACTCATGGGGGTCTGACCTAATACGATAAACGTAATAAAATTGGGGTGGGGAAGAGCACGCGCACTTTTCTGCACTAGTCCGGAAAACATTCTATTGCGTGCCTAAAAGCGTGTTTTTGAGTAAGTGTATTGGAAAAAATAAATTGATTGGCGTGACCATCCGTCATAGATTTTTTTTTAATTGATAAAAACTAGTGCTTGACTGCGATCCCACCTGATAGTTCTGCCATTCTAATAGTTACAGGATCAAGTCCAATAACTTCAACTTTTCTTCGCCTTTTTTCCTTACGATAGAGTAGACTAATAGTCAGTGCAGACAGAGAGCAGCGCAGCGGAGAGGATTTTATTAAAGCATCCGAAAATCAACTTTATATATATTGATATAAAGTGCATATTAGCTTAAACCTGACAAAAAATGCTCGCGCGTCCTCGAAGATACCCGGGAAGCATATCTTCGACATACACCATCCGTCAGAAAAAGCCCGAGACCGCGAGAGAATTATTCCTCTCTGTTTGCGCTGACTCTAAGTAGGCCTTCTATGACTTTAAGTTATTATTTTTAGTTTTGTAATAATATCGAGCGCGTCTAGCAGCCATTGTGACGGCAAGGTCAGGATTGTTGTGAACATATATTGTGAATAAAAAACAGAAACCGGTCTCGTCACGCGAGACTGGCACGCATCAGGGTTTCATAACTAACGGCTATGACTAATGTAAGGGACACACGAAACGTGTTTGAACACGTTTTGATACTTGTGGGTCATAAAGCCCTATATGAAGAATAAGAATAAGAGAGAAAGAATGAGAGAAAGAATAAGAAGAAAGAATAAGAGAAGCATAGGCCTGAATGACTGGCCTGTTGATCTGCCCTGACTGCTATGACGGAGGTCGTGCGTTCGATTCCCAACCTGGGCAAACGTTTTTTTTTTTCATCTATAAATTAGTACTTGATTGCGATCCTGCCTGATGGTAAGCAGTGATGCAATCGTTGATGGTGAGGCGCACTAGTTTATTATGAGCCTATTCACTCTAGCCTTGAAGACACTTAAATTATAATCAGACGGGAAGACTGCAGCAGGCAAATTGTTCCAGGCCTACGATGTATGCGGTATAAATGACGAGGCGAAACGCTTAGTCCGGACCGTAGATGTTTCAACAACGTAAGGGTGGATACTCGCCGTGTGTCGGTTTGTCCGATGGTAGAAATGAGATGGCGGAATCAAGTCATGCAATTCCTTGTTTATCACGATCATTTGTTTTATGACTGTGTGTAATTTATTCTCATGTGTAGTTTATCTATAATATGTATGTATTTAGAAATATTTGAGTACCTATGTTTGTCAGTTGTCTAGTACTCATAACACAAGCTCTGCTTAGCTTGGGACTAGACGACGTTGTGTGATAGTTGTGGAGTATTATATTAGATATTTAAAGCTGATCGGTGTGATAACACTTTGAGGAGACATGATACATTAGGTCGCCAGAAGGCTTTATCCAGTGGGAAAATCATCTAATGGCATCTCTCGTTCTTGGGCGGTGCGGGAGGGTGAGTCAGACTTTTACTGACAAAAAATCCACCCCTGTTCCTTCGATGCCTTTCATACCAGGGTCGAATCTTCTTTCTTCCTTTCAGACCCTTAGCCCCAGTAGGCTTCGACCCTGCTGGGCCCCTACGCGGTGAACTGATATCTTGAGGCGCGTGTGGTCGCGTGTGGCGTGTGTGGTGCGTCTGTGCGTGTGTGTGTACGCTCCGTCGACGTCTTGGGCTCGGTTCGAACGGTTATCGGACAGTCGAACAGCGAAAACCACATTGCTCGCTGTCCGCAAGCCTGCGCCTACAGTGTTCGGAAATACCATTCTACCGTTTGGGCCATACATCGAGGTAAAGGTTTAACTAGCTACAAAAAAGTTGGTAACCCTAGCATAGGTGGTGAGACCGTACTTCACGCCAAACTTTGTCGACATCAATTTCGATCATGTTTTTTTTTAATAAGTACCAGTAGATCGTTATCAGTTTGAATGGTCCACCAAAGATTCAATAGTTTGTATGCATGTCTGGATAAATATCTTAATAGTAGCGGGAGCCCAAGAGGGGATTTTGCGCGTTATTTAAGTGGGTCTGAAAATCTTAAGGGGAGAAACCTTGCGTCCTGTAATGAGGGGTACGTTGAGACCAGCCCGTCAGATTAGTAAAAAAAATCAATCCTCAGAAAAACTCAAGCGCGTCAGATTAAGACAAGGTATCTATATCTTCAAGTTAACAAAACATAATGACTATGGCAATTTTTGGTCAACAATTATAGAACTTGTCTGTCAAGCATAATATCTATTAATAGAATTTATTTGGCTGAATTAATGAGCTTCGTTTATGACGTCTTTTCTTTCTTCCATTATTACATTAAATGTTATTTATTTATTTTTTGTTATTGTTAGGCTCGTATTTGACTACTTTTTCACCTGGTGGTAAGCGACGATAAAGTCAACGATGAAGAATGCTTGCTAAGAAGTAACCTATTCACTTTCGACTTAAATATCCTCAGGGTGTAGCCATCAGGTGTCACAGACTTCGGCAGAGAATTCCACTCCTGATTTATACGTAAGTACAATAAAAGTGTTCCCGAAACATTTTGTATTTATGGGTGGGATGCCCACCTCCACTACACATGTAGGTAGATGATCTGATCCCTTAAAAAAATTTCGCTTGACCCCAAAACAATCCTTTTGAGTTTTCGTTTCGAGTGCAAGCAAAAATTAACTTAGCGGTGGTCAGGCTCAGGCAGAAGTGTCTTTGATAGTACATGTGGTGCAATGCCTTTTGTTATTCTGATCTAACTACAGTGCAAAATTTCATTAAAGTTGACAATAGTTTTTGTGTGAAGTACATACATACATCTTTCCATACACCTTATAGTTAAACCTTCACTAACTGTTGCCAGCGGCTACGCATCCGTGAAAGTAGATAAAATATCCTAAGGGATCGTACTCCAAATTTCATCCGAATCCGTTCAAATATGAAGAAGTAACAAATATATACAGAAACTTTGCCTTTATAACATTAGTGTGATACTAGCACTTTACCTACGACTTCGTTCGCCAGAATATTTTAAAAACAAGAATTGTCAGTCTTAATTTTCCACTAGCTGACCCGGCGAACTTTGTATCTCCTAACAGGTACTTAATGAATGTCGTATATCTTTCGATAATAGTCAACCGATTGGCAATCACACTAAACAATCTTCTCAAAACAATCTTTTAAATTTGTTTTCATGCGATTGCCAAGCTACATTATTTATTTAAAACATCAAAGATTTGTAATATTGATATGGTCACTGTAAGATGTTGCAAAGGGTTGCTCCCGAAATTAACCAATTTGGATCTCTCAACGTGCAAGAACTGAATTGCGAGCGGTTTTTTTACAAATTATGTTTTTGATGGCATTGATATTTACGCCAAGTTTCAAGTTTATTAACCCAAGTACAAATACCGGCACGGATCTTGAGCGCTGACTTGAAGTTGAAATCGCGCAGACTTGAATGAGAAGTGAAGTATTGGGTCTCTTTAGTGGTATGAAGTGAGACGCGAGAGCTGGGAGTACGTCTTTGTAGTTACAGTGATTGTCTCGACGCAAATTGATCCTGACTCTTTCGACGAGCGCTCAAGATTCGTGCCGGTATTTGTAATAAGAATCTTCCATACTATCTTAATTTTTGGGGTAGTTTTGAAAAACATATAACGACAACCTTTATTATTTACTCAGCAAACGTTCGTGGCAAGTTTAAAGAGTTTTAGCTCCAAGAATAATTTTGCAAACAAACGAAATACCCTTTCGTCGTTTTAAAATTTAATTTCCAATAATCCTTTCTTAGTTCTCGCCTGTATCATAAAAGGAAGCCTTGTGCATTTCACTTCCTGGGAGTAGTGGTTTTGGCTGTGCGTTGATGTCAGACAGCTAGTTTCTTCTTATAAATTAATAGATTATTAGGAAGTGGGATAGGAAGATGGACAAGCTTTTATCTAAGATCAGTATTAAGGATAAAACAGGTTTTATCCATAAAGACTAATTCAAATCACATAGGTACTTCTTAGTAGAAAAAACCAGAGATAACCGGCAAAACCCCATTGTCTAACGATCCATCATAATCAGATACATCACGACTTAAATAAATTCACGTTAAGTAACTTACTCAGCAACTTTTCCATAAAACCTATATAAAATAATAGCTCCATTTGAATAAATAATTTTTTCAAACGTCCGGTACTTTTTTGTTCACTAATTGCGCAGGAGTGCGTCACAGGCGGGTTCCCCATTTTTACTAATTACACAATGTTTGCCTACGTATCATTTAATTGCTAGCTATCAAAATATTTGTGGTGTTTCCCACATTATGGAATTGCAATGATTGTTTGGTTTCGCTTCGTGTTTACGAAACGTGCCTAGAATTCTTGGTTTATTTTCGGAAAACCCGACAATAGGCCGGTAGAGTATATGGTCGGTAACACCAAGGTGCTGCTGGCCTTCCCTGAGGAGCTGGGGTGGATCGAGTGATACATTTGTCTTATACGCCAAATACGCGCTTTGATCGTAGAGTTGAAAACACCAGCGCGACATATACGGATTATAATATATATAATATATTCCACAACTATCACACAACGTAGACGGCGTTGTGTGATAGTTGTGGAATCCACAGCAAGAGTCCCAAACACAAGCAGACCTTGTGTTATGGGTACTAGACAACTGATAAACATACTTATATATTTCTAAATACATACATATTATAGATTAATTACACCCAGACACAGAACAAATGATCATGCTCATCACATAAACATTTGTCCTGGGTGGGAATCGAACCCACGACCTCCGGCATAGCAGTCAGGGCCACTAACCACTATACCAACAGGCCAGTCTAAATCACTAACGTCACGGACGACGTCAGATAATACACTAAGCTAGCAGAAACTGAAGTGTTATCCGATTATGAGGTAAGGTAGAGATAATACATAATTATGTCATTTGGGTCTGATAACGGTTCTTTTAAGTACAGCTAATCAGATGTAACCGGGAGTCATGGTGGTTAAAGATATCATTTTCATCACTGTCGTTTTGGATGGATGTCATGCACATGTCATGGCTACTGGATATTGAACTTTAACCTTTCGAACACTTTTTTTTTTCGATGGTAAAAATCATCTTATGACAACCCCCGCCCTTGGGCGGAGCGGGAGATAGTGTAAGACTTTTACTGACCAAAAAACCCATCCCGTTCCTTCAAGCCTTCATACCGGGGCTCGAGCGCCCTTTCGGATAACCCTGGCCCCAGTAGGCTTCGACCCGGCTGGGTCCCTGCTGTTGCTGACAACTCCTTGAGGCGCGCGGGAACAGCGCGCGCCGTCGACGACTTGGGCTTGGTCCGGACAGTTACCGGACGGCCGGACAGCGAGCTACCCATTGCTCACTGTCCGCAAGCCCGCGCCTACGGTGGCTGGAAATTGGGATCGGAATCCCGGCGGCGGCGAGAGCGCCGTTGCCTAATGCGGTCGGCCTCCTCCTTAGCGAGATCTTTCGAACACTGTAATTAGAGATGCAATAGAAAGACACTTGAGGTTTAATGAGTTAAAGACGTGCGTTGCCAAAGTTAAGAGAAAAAAACTGGGCAAGTGCGAGTCGGCTTCGGTTCGGCCCGGCTGGGCCCTTGCTGTTGCTGACAACTCCTTGAGGCGCGCGGGAACAGTGCGCGCCGTCGACGACTTGGGCTTGGTCCGGACAGTTACCGGACGGCCGAACAGCGAGCTACCCATTGCTCACTGTCCGCAAGCCCACGCCTACGGTGGCCTGAAATCGGGATCGGAATCCCGGCGGCGGCGGCGAAAGCGCCGTTGCCGGATGCGGTCAGTCTCCTCCTTTGCGAGCATTACTGCTTCGCAGAAGTCGGCGACCGCCAGCCACTGCTCCTCGCTCCGGAACATGGCCTGAACCAAGGCCCGGTGCGAGAGGTCTCCGCCGCCGATAGCCCCCACGAGGGCACTACCAACCCGCCCTGGGCCCAGGTGGTGGGTTACAGTCCATTCCCACTCTTAGAGAGAAGACCTGACTCCCAGCAGTAGAAACATTATAATGCTGATTACGCTATACCTATACTATATCACTTCATCAGTTAAAAATAGATATTACAATTTCATCATGGGTGTCTCTTAACACCAATTTCCATCAATCACCCCAGTCATCTACCGACAAGATCTAAATGGCTTATAACTTACCAATGCATGTTAGTATCTTATTCAGACAAACACTAGTAGAAGCCCAAATCCGTGTCCTGCATCCCAATGAGATCGAATAGAATTAACTATATAATGCGAATTCTGGCTGTGGAGTACAGAAGCTCTTGGGCAGCAAAACGTACAACATTTAAAAAGTGAACATAATTTTGAAATAAGAATGAAGTTGGTGATCTCGTTGGTGGTCTTGAGCTGTGCTCTCTTCGAAGCCAGAGGATACCCGTACCCGGTTTTCTCATCTTCAGGAAATGTGGACACTTGTAAGTAGTCTTATTTTTTTTTGTCTTTTTTAATGTTAGGATTTATATCTCGAATCATAACTAGCATTGATTCTTTAACTACCATGTCTGAAGGTTTCGTCAGTAGTTTTATACAATCTTGATTACCGTGACCATACCCTTTTATAATAGTAGGCTATAATAAAAAATATACATCTTAAACTTTTCATTGTTAATATGTAATTGCTATAGTCATAAAAACTCTTCCACAGGGTCATACGGCGATGCCGACCGAGGTGGGAGGGTGTTGAGCCGTTCGTACAGCCCTTATGCCTACCGACGTGCCGTCAGAGCTCCGCCAACTACCTATTCACTCTGGCAGCCTGAAGTCAACCAGAGGAATTACCCTTTAACTCATCACCAGGCCCTTCAGTACCATCAAGCTGATAGACGTCGCCAAGCTCTGCTGGAAGTCAATGATACACCACCACAGGAAAATGAAGTGTTCTACCCTCAAGCACCAGAGTTTGTACCCGAAGTCCCCGTTGAGGCTACTGAACTCATTGTGCCTGTGGAACAAGCTGAAGTAGTCCCAACTACAGAAAAAGCTATCGTGCCTGAATTAGTCGAGCCTGAAATTGAAGAACCGCAAGAAGAGCCTGTGCAAAAACCTAAAAAAGCTGTACAGAAGAAGAAGCAAGTCAAAAGGCCCGTAGAAGACGAAGAGGATGATGATGAAGAGGATGATTTCCCTGCTCATAAGTTCCTTTCTGGTGCCGTCTTCCCTATGTTCTTTGGTTGGGGAGGATCTGGTGGTCCTATGGCTGTAGCTAATGCGTATAGTACTGGTAAAGGAGGTGCAGCTGCAAGCGATGCCATCGCCTACGGGTCCGTGCCACCTGTAAAAAGATCGCAGTAAAGATTTTGCAAATATTCTAGAAATTAAGTTAAAATTGTATTGTACAGATGTCATTCTATTCACAACGCATAAAGAAATACTTCACATTCTATCCTCCAATTAATAAAAGTTTCCATATGTTCAAAGTCTTGTTTACTTTTTTTTACATTGACGTCAATCTTGATTGGGACTCAAATTAGTCAACAGTCAATTAACGTTTTGAGCTTTTAATTTATTTCTATGATTAGAAAAAAATCTTTAAATCCAGATAAATCAGTAGAAACATAGAGTAGTAAAGTTATAATACCAGATTATTTTACAATATGTTTTTGTTATACAATCACTGCTTCTCTCAGATTTAGGGACATAGTCGTTACATTAAATATTTGACGAAACGATTGACGCAGTCGTTGAGCGAATGGCTGCTGCGCTGCGTGCCGCGAGTTCGATTCCCTTAAGAAATAAATATTTGTGTGACCTACAGTTAGGTAGTTGTTCTGGGTCTGTTGATGTTTAATGTCACCATGGACCGAACTAGAAATGATTATCCAATCAGTTTTATTCAATTAAGTTTGCAGTAAAGAAAAGTAGTACTTCCTACAATCTACTGTTTTTTGTTTGTGGGAGGTAATCTCTGAAAGTAAAAGTCCGATTGCTAAAATTCTTTCACCGATAGAAAGTTGCTTTATTCTTGAGTGATATAGAATAATTATATTTTATGTAGGTACCTACGCGGGCGAAGCCACGGGCAACACCGAGTTAACAAATAAATAAATACTGCATGCTTGATTGTGATCCATGGAAGTGAAAAAAATTTTATATCTATAAATTCGGTAAGATAGTTCAGTTTTTATAAGGCATTGAAACGAGTTTAACGACGAGATAAAAGGTTTGGTTTAATCAGTGCCATCTGTTGTTACTTTAAAAACCAGTTTAATCTGTTTTCCACTACGGTTCACTTCAGAGATGAAGCCTGTAGACCTTAGTCATACTTATAACGACCGGTTCCTATCTTAAAAACAAGATGGCGACACATCGCATTAGTATAATAAATGCGGTTACCAACAAGGGCCTTTTGTTAACATGGCAACCACAGAAGTATCCTTACCGTAGGGTCTCAGCAGGGTTTTGGGAACATGGCAATCATAGAAGTATAGTTGCCATAGTGGCCCAGCAGGGCTGAAGCCTGATATGGGGCCATGGGTTGACTTTTGAGAGGAAAAAACTGGAGACCTGGAACGAAAGGCAAAGAACGAAGATAGGTGTGGCACCTTTAAAAAAAAGTATTCTTGAAAATTACATTTTAAAAAAGATCGAAGAAGGTTTCTTATAGAGATTGTGATGATACAAACTCAATTACAGAGCAAAGAACTTTCAAAGCCTAACTTCTTTTCCTTTCGTCAAATTGTATGTTGTAAACGAATTGTAAAAAAAAAATAACTAATTTACTTATAATACAAATTAAAAAATTATAAATGTATGTTTATAATATGATTTTACCAGGTAATATTATTGTACCTAGACTTCAAGACAAGGAAGTCATTTATATGCCTATTACAACGCCTGTTAAAATTATTACACAAGTTTGTGCGGACTAACCAAATTATGTTTATATTTCTTATGGAGGACTAAGTTGATGATTGTGATTTTTGTTAAAGAACCACAAATTTCTAGTGTTTCAGTTAACCCTAGGAGTCCTTTCCCTAATTTTACTTTCTCCATCTACTACTATCTGTGTCATCCTTTATAATAAGGATCGAGGAGACGGCAGAACATTTAATACCCCTTGATTGTTCGTTCTGCTGTCTTTTTTGAATTCTCGTAAGGAGCTGCTTTTGTTTCAATCAAGGAGGCCAATTAAAAATTGACCTCCTCGATTGAAATAAAAGCAGTTTAACCTTTCGAATACCGTAATTAGAGACACAATAGAAATACAGTGAGAGAGCGAACACCGGCATTCACTTGAGGTTTAATGAATTTATCTATTTACAATGAATTTAGTAATATAGGTTTCTTAGTAAAAAGATAATTCTTAAAAAATAGGAAAAAGTATATTGGCTTCTTTGGTAGATTAGCAAATTTTTACTGTTTTAAGATTTAACAGGAAGGTTTTAAAAGGAAAGAAAATGTAGATGATTGGTTTCAAAAATCTCAAACAATATCACCAAAACGCCTGCGACATAAAGACAAGTTAAACATGAATTGACGGATTTCTAGATTGCCTGTTAAAAGAATTTAGGGATATTAATCAATCACAACAACAAATAAATGGCAAATTTTATTTGTATGGATGATGAGATGCGCATTAACTCTTTACATATAAAAATATATAACAACATGAAGATATAAAACTTACACTTAGCTCTAAGTATTTTACACTCTCTCTTCTATTCTAGGCGATCCGTACGCTGTTGCGTGGCTCGTAGCTACTCCACCTTTGCCGGTGCTGTAGGCATTGGCGATAGCTGTGGGACCACCAGGCCCACCAGCGCCTCTACTACCTCCACCGTATCCGAAGAACATAGGGAAGAAGGCGGCAGCAGGCATCTTGGGGACATACTCATCTTCATCATCATCGTCAATCGGCCTCTTGACTTGCTTTTTCTTGTTTACAGCCTTCTTTGGTTTCTGTACAGGTTCTTCTTGTGGCACTTCTTCGGCTTCAGGTTCAACCAATTCTGGAACTGCTACAGCTTTCTCAGTAGTTGGGACAGCTTCGGCCTTTTCTGATGGTTCAGCGAGTTCTGTTGCTTCAGTGGGGGCAAAGGCAGGGTTTTCGACAGGGTAGTAGACCTCGTTCTGTTGGGGCTGTTGGGGTGGGATGTAGTTGACTTCTTGTTGTGTTTGGCGGCGCCTGTCGGGCAGGTAGTATTGGCCGGACTGCTGTGGAGTGGCCTGGGTCTCAGGCTGGCGGAACATGAAGGCGGCCATACCGCCACCGCCACCACGTTGGTCATAGTAAGGGTTGTAATAGCGACTCAACGCCATTCCGCCGCGGCTGCCGTCTCCATACGATACTGTGAAAGAAGAATACATAATTTTAATATCGTCATACGGATGTTCGTGCAATTGAAATTTCTTTGGACTTATTTCAAAATCATAATGATTATAACAAACTGTAGATTATTTATCTATACTAATATAATAGAGAGGTAGTTTGTTTTTATTTGGTTTGTAGGAAGTAATCTCTGAAAGTACTGGTCTGATTGCTAAAACTTTTTCACCGATAGAAAGCTGCTTTATGCCTAAATGATTTAGGCTATATTTTATGTACGTGGACCAAGTCCCGAGAAAAAGCTAGTTATTATATATATTTTAACAGTATTATAGAATATTGATACTTTGCTCAATTGAATTTCAATAAAATAATAAAGGTGTTATATTACCGTTAAAATTATAGTTTTGAAACCAACTGAACCAATGTCGAAATTATGAATCTTTATTGGAAAATATAAAATTTTCATTGGAGTTCTAATAAATTACATCAGACATAGATTACTAAAAAGTTACTCACGAGAATCAACATTTCCATATGAGGGATAATACGCATACGCGTAAGGATACCCCTTCGCCTCAAACAGCGCGCAACTCAACACCACTAACGAAACTACTAACTTCATATCTACGATATTTCGTATATTTTGTTCACTATTTGATACCCTTTGTCGACCAAAGGGTGTTGTGCGTTATACAGCTACTCAGTGTGTGGTGGCCTCAGCCAGACTTCGCGTTATATAGTCCATTCGGTCTGGACTAATTGGGATGCAGGGCACGGCAACGCCTGCACCCGCGCTAGCTTCGTCTTTTCGACCACTTAACAATATTCGGTAAAGATCTAACCGTTATAGGAGACTGGACATCCTAGAGAGGACCTGGTCATGCGCCACACGTCGCTATTAGGTAGGTGAACCGTTGAACTTTGTGTTATGGTAGCTTTTTTTTTTTACATTAATCTGCAGATTTGGTGAGTCAGACTTTTACAGTAGTAATGGGTTTTCTTTGATTCTTTCTAATTTTAGATTGCAGTTTATCTAGATGTGCTCTATCGTTTCGATTATATTTTATTTAGTCTGACGAATCAGTAAGTAGCCACTTAAAACATCTTCGTTCCGAAACATGATCGTATTTTATACTATAGAATTAGGTTTTATAATTGTAAGGGATTACTTATTAAAGTTTACTACTGTAGTAAAGATGTAAAGAAGCACTGTAATTGATAAATCTATTAAAAAAAAAAAACACTTAAACCTAAATATGTACATTTATAATACAAAACAAAATACGCTTAGGCACCGAAATACTCCTCCACATAGTTGTCATCCGGAATGGTATCCAGAAGTCAGGCAGTATTGCCACGTTAAATTTTAAAGTAAATTATTTTATTATTTGGGTAACTCATTAGTTTCTTTTGGTCTTTTCAATCATACATTTTTGAGCCAAAGTGTAAGTAAGTGTAAAGTAAGAAACTCAACAAACACTTATTCTTAGCTTCAAGTGAATCTGCAAAGACAAAGTGCTATAAATATGGAAAAATCGAACAGTTTGGTGCGTGCACGCATTATGTTGCGATCGCGAGTGCTCTGCATAAATCCGACCCTACGTGGAATGACAAAAAGGTTCATTCATGGAGATTTATAACGCTAGTAAAGCGATGTTTACTAGATTTTTAACTACTTCTTGGAAACTTTGAACGTATAACTTACACACGGTAAATATCGCGGAAAATTGTATTGTATTGTGTACCTATTGAATGCAGTACGTTATGCTCTTTAACTTTTTTCTACTAAATGACCTACGTAATCATTAATTGTATTCCATAATGTACACTTATAGTTTTTATTTCTGCGTATTTAGTAGTATTATTATTATAATACTATTTATTATAATTATTATTACAATAAATATGATATAGTGGTGGTGGACCGAAGCGAGAGGCGTGCAATGATTGTTGACATATCCGTTCCGCATGACGAGAACCTCGTGAAAGCCGAGAAAGATATTCAAATCAAGTATATTGACTTGGCTCGCGAGGTTGTCCACATTTGGGAAGTGGACTCAGCGATCATTGTACCGATAGTTGTGTCAGCCAATGGCTTAATAGCCAAGAGCCTCGACCAACACCTTAGGAGGCTCTCGTTAGGCGGCTGGATCAAGGGCTTGATTCAGAAAGCAGTACTTCTGGACACGGCTCGTATCGTTAGGAGGTTCCTTTCTTTGGAGCCCTAACCACCGGTAGCTTGGACCCTGTTCCCGATACCGGTGGGATACTGTTTTTTAAATTTTTAAATGTTTTTTTTAATAGTTTTTTAAAAAATATTTAAAAATATATGGTAACATGTTAAAAAAATGAATAAAGGAAATAATTATAATAATAATTATTATTATTAATATGTTCAGGGTCAATTTCTTGATCTGTATCACTAAATAGTTAAATACTTAAAAGCATTAACAGCCATTTAACAACTAATTATAGACTTGCGCTTGATCATTACCTCACCTCTAGTAAGCGATAAAGTGATTGAAGATAAAGCACGCTTGTCTAGAATTAACCAATTCACTCTTGACTTAAAAACCTCTAGGGGGAAGCTGTCAGGAAACACAAACTTCAGCAGAGATTTCCGCTCCTTAGCTACTAGTTGTTGTATTACAGTACAATGTGTATTTATTTTCTTCTTCTTTATAGGTCAATAGTATTTATTTAAACATTGGTCACGTTATCAATTGAGTTGCCATTGCGTTTTGTTGAAATTTAGCATTAATTGTGCTTGTTACTACGGAGCGAAAAACTCTCTCTTAATGTGTACTTTAACATGAATTAAACTTAAAAAAATTAAAGTTTAATTCATGTTAAAGTACTACTTGAATTACCGAACAAAGTTTTCTTATCACAAAATTAAGAGAAGAGCAATCATCCTTACTGCCCTTGTCATATTTTACTTAGAGTCAGTTTAGTTTTTTTGCTGCTTGTGTTTTTCTTCCATTCTGCCTTATCAAGCCTCACGATATCACTGATCCCATCCGATATTTTTTTTGCATCCCTAGCCTTCTTTGTCCATCAAGATGTTATTGTATACTTAGTAACTCTTTTAATCACACGCGTCTCATCCCTCCTTTTCACATGACCGTACGAAGACAAACGACTCCATTTCAACTTTTCAGTTACTGAAGTTACTTTCAAACTTTTGGTATACTCATTTCTTATTTTATCCATTTTGTCATTTCTAGTTCAATCAAATTCTTATAGATTTTACATTTTGATTTGAACGACTACGTATGTTAAGAGCGTGCAACCTCGAGGTACATTTTCATACAACATACATCGCTCTTACGATTATGATGTTATTTAAACATCTTTCTCCAAATATTATAGACACATGTATTTTGAATATTATCTACGCTTCTATAAATTTGTAGCTATAGCTTATAAAAATCAAAACGTAGATTTGTGTTAAAATAATCCAGTAAACCTCTGAAAATCTGCTATTTTACGTGAACTTTGGTGGTCTATAATCTACTCATTTATATTAAAAAATATGAAAAAGTACATTTAATTGAGATTCTGAACAATGACAATTTTTTTCAAAAACTTTTAAGGGTTTTAAAAAACCCGTGTCTCCTGGAACAAGTTTTATGAAATATTTGAGTAAATCACGGAATCATCGAATGCCAAAAAAGTTTTAGGGTCTCTATTCTTTCACTTTGCCTCTTCATGAAAATCGCGCTGGATTGCGTTAGATGAAGCAACAAGCTTTTAAACCACGCTCGACGTTGACGATAGGCGAGTGAAAAAAGACACTCTTAACGTAGAAATATCTATTGTTAATAAATATAGAAGCATTTACTTATGTAAGTTACACGTTACTAGGACCTCATTCTACAATTTGATTAGGCACAATGAACATAACATGAAATGAATGCTAAAAAGGACCTAAAAAGTAATCCGTAAGTCTGCGACGTCAATCATTTCCCAAGAAATTATTTTGTGTATTCGCGGTGCCAATAGAAGTTAAAGCATTTGCGCATGTCCGAAATCCTTAATATTAAAATCCATACATATTTGTATTGCGGCCACGTGAAAGATTTGAGTGTACTAGTAGCAAAGCCGGCGATAGTATCTCTGTGACCGTCCACTCCTTGGGTCGATAGGATCTGTGCCCACGGCATAAATTCCGTTAAAATGTTCATAACTGTCAAATTTGCCTGTTTACACGTATGGAGATGTATGCTGGTGGATTTATGCCGGAAACGTCGTGTACTTCACATTAGTATGTCCAGCGAATCGCCCTGATTCATGCTCCACAAGACTCCGGTCATGTTTGAACACCTGTACAGCCGTAACGTCTGCAGGGCAAAGTAGGTATTAAATTTAGATTTTAATGCTTAAATTATGTACTTTAGGTTCAATAGACCGGCTCAAAAGAGAGGTTCAGAAGAAAGGTTCAGAAGACAGGTAATAATGTGGCTTTTACCTAACAATGATCTTTGGTAAGACTATTATTTAAATTGTTACGTATCCAGCGGGGCTTTCTTCTCTACTTGAAAATTAATCTCCTACGAAAACCTAATCCGGTTTCCTTCACTGAATTTTGTTCTATTTTTATTTTACCGTTCCAAATACATTGAGTGCCAGGTCCATAATATCAGTCTAGCGCTTTATTTTTTTATAATCCTGGTTTGTTCCAGATTTTAGCAGTCTCACTACTTGGACTAGATAGGGAATATAAAAAAGATTTATGATTTATGGTCGCCGACAACGTTTTTGCTTTGAAAGTTCGTCTTCTTCATAAAGCAATACTTCTGCTGGCGTACCACAGGAAATCCGTTTCTTTGCTATTGTTATAAATTCTATTTTCAATTAAATTCGAAACACAGCTTGTATTGGTGAGTTTAAATTTAGAAGCTCTAGCTTTAGCGGATAACCACTTAATCTTTTCTTCCCATACC
This sequence comes from Mythimna albipuncta, assembly GCA_929112965.1. Taxonomy (NCBI): domain Eukaryota; kingdom Metazoa; phylum Arthropoda; class Insecta; order Lepidoptera; family Noctuidae; genus Mythimna; species Mythimna albipuncta. The sequence continues at coordinate 4,125,584 of OV815959.1, read as the reverse complement.
CTCTTGGGTATGAGAAGAATAGACCAGAACCATTTAGGTTCTTGTAAGATAAAATAACAATATCATTATTAAAAGATAAGAAGATATGTAAAATAAAAATATATTAAAAAGTTAGTGCTCGTCGTCGTCGCCCCAGCAGCTGTCAAGGGGAAGGAGGACCGATACAATATTGCATTTTGAATAAAGAACTGAGCACGAGTGTAGACGTAATTTCTAGTCAGGTAGTCATTAAGGATTCTTTCAATAACTGAATTACTCTGCCAGAAATAGGTGTTAATACATTCGCATTGTACTCCAGAAACCCTCTTCAAAAATTTGCGTAACAAAAAGTTCCGCGAAGTGCAGTAAAAGCCTTCGTAGACATTCTGACTGCGCTCCGCCTGTCAGATGTGGCGATACGGCCACATGTAGATGGCCTGATATCACTGCTAAAGAGACAGTGCAAGGACCTCCCAAATCCACTACAGTTATATCTGATGTAATTTCGGCAACACACTGTTCCATTTATTCTAATATGAACTTTCTTTCTGATGTATTTGAAAGAGATAAGTGTAATATGCTGATATTTATTGGTATATATAAGAGGTAAGATGATGTGTGAAAGAATTTTTAATAGATTTAAATATAGCTTAATAGGCTATGAAGAAAGTCGTAGGTTTTGGCTGTAATTTGGAGATCGTTAATAATCGCTATGGGTAGTTAGAAGCCCAAATATCTCATATTCGAGCTTATTAAGCAGAATCATTTACCCACAAACTGGGTCAGATAGTCTAACTAATTGCACTCAGCTACATCTGGTTGCAGTGGAAGGCAACTTTAACATGGATGTAAAAAGACTATATAACAGAAAATGCAAAGTTGGATTAACAATTGTAAACAAGCAAATCATATGCAAATAAATATCGTTAGTATTAAATAAATCCATCGGCAAATGAATTCGGCGATGCACATACAGTGTCCGATTCCGATAATGTAGAAGTTATGGATAAAGTCGAAAGGAACGTTGTATCCTTAGAGATCCGGCATGGGTCAGGAACTTCTGCAGATATTTATCAAAAGATAAGGATCCATATAGCTTTGACGGTGACTCGGATAACTCTTTAAGGTCGAGATAAAGACGAATCGTGAGCTTAATATTACTTCATTACAATCGAACTTCATTTGATGGCATTGTGATAGGCCTGGTCAAAAGTCTTGGGCGTCCTTCGGGTTGGGGATGCAAATAGTGTAATATATTGATAAGTGGTTTTACCAAATGTATAACCACGAGTATGTAGTTCAAGTTTAAATTTTGTTCTAAGGACATAAGATAAGGGCATTTTTTTATAATAATAATAACCCAGTAAGTTTTTAAACGTTATGAATTATTAAAATTACTTCATGTTCCCGCTAAACTACTAGTTGCAAGTTTAAATGTTAATTTGTCATTTGTTATAACAATAATATAATCATATTTTATTATTAGGCATACATACCTTACAGACTAGTGCTAACATATATTTTAAGCAATTGTGTACATAGCGTTATGAATGTAAAAACTGTTTATACGATGGCTTTAGCTGAATGATTAACTAAATTTTCAATTTCTGGAATTCTTCAGTTGTCAGTCAGTATAACAAAGTCGCCGCTGGCTGTTTGGTAGGCAGTATAAAGATGATACTGTATCACCATCTGGGAAGATTTATTTCTGGAGATCCTTAATGGGTTAGTAGAATTTATGGCCATTGTCGGCAAACCTTTCAGCGGCAGAGTTGAAGTTCGCGCCGAATCTATCCTTTATTTTACATTCATCATGTATATTACGTGATTATTCTTATCACGGCCTTATTTGCATGCATGCGTTCCTCTGCATAGAATTTTTAAAGAAATCTTTAGCCTTAGCTTTTTTGTTTAACATTAATCTAAATCTACCATCATTGTGTTAACCTGCCGTGTTTACAATATGCATATAGGTATGTCGTGTCAAAAATCATGGTATATAAACCTCTTTGTCTGTGTTTTAAATTTACAATTTTATTTTCACACCGCACTTATTAATTCTACTATGTGCTTTACAGGTAGGTTGAAAACTACAAGACAAAAATATTCAAAAGCATTCAGAAAATTTTAAAGACAATATCGATAATATAAACCACAACCAACTTTCAATTGCAAAGCTCATATGACGTCGGTATCGCACCCTTTACCGTCTGCCTATAGTCTGGCCATTGAATGCATATCGATCACAGTCATCTCTACGTCAAGCAGGTACAAGCTGTACAGACAGACATGAAATTTTCCTGTTCTTTGTATCCATAATGTCCATTTACAGGGACTACGTGCCTAAGTTCACGATCAATTTTGATTTGCTGATGCGACGATGCCATGTAGATCATTACAGGTGTTGAATGTGTTATGTTTATCCTCTTGCGTAGGTAGTGTGGCGTGTGCACGTTTATTGTCTGCATTATTTTTATTGACTATAAAAAGAATACTTTTGAATTTAGGAAATTTACCAGGTTTTAGAAATGATTTTAGTTTAATTCTACTTTCAGCTGGTTTGATTTTAATGACGATCTTTGAGCTCCTTTTTCGGAAAAATTACGAAAATTAAGTTTTACTGAATAAAAATTTTATGAACGTAATAGGTATTAATTTCTGTTGATTTTATGAAGTTAAATTAGCGTTTTAATCTTGCCCCCAAGGCCTACTTACTTTTGGATATTCGAACGTGGAGATCTTGTCCCCAGTTCTTGATTGGAAAGAAAAATGATATCTGCTTATTTTCATATAAGCAGGGGTTTTTTTTAATCTTTATTTTGATGTTTTTCTCTACAGTACATATAAATGAATATTTTGGTTAAAATTTTACAAGTACAACAATGTGTCGCTCAATGTGGCTTTATGACGCACAGGGCGCCGGCCGACTATTGACGCCTGATTATATCATCCGCCGGTTACTCACACAAGACCTATATTGGTTTTTACTCTAATTCTTTTTCAATACAGGGTCCGTACATGCACTATGAGGAACTCTACAGAAGATACTCCATACTCAAATCACGTAACACTATTTTATAATTTACGGCCTCATTGATACATCTCGATTAAAAATGCCTTGTGCGTTTAAAGAATTTTTATTGTTCACAGTTGTTATAAATTCGGTAAAAACAGCTGCAAATAATAGAGGCGGAATATAAATTCTTGGCGAGGTCGTTGCTAATTTTTTTCTGCAATTATTCAGGTACTCTTTGGCCAGCTAAGCCATAAATTGTCGCTTAGACAATAGCTTTAGAACGAGCAATTAAATGAATATTTCATTGTATTTCTTTACTATGCAGATACTAGATATAAAGGACATGTGCATTTTAATTTTACGGCTTAAATCTATAAAATATTTTGTGCAATTATGTTGGTTGATTACCAATGAGCCCGTCTTGTCTGCATAAACATCGTATATGCAATTCAATCAGTCAGGTTTGACAGCACATATGGAGATTAGCCTTTCAATTTGTGAACAAACAAAACAATGGATTTGAACGTTCTTAGAATCGATATATATATATATATAGAATCATCGCTACTAATATCAACTTGGGTGGCAAACTTACAGGTAGCAAACAAAGCATCGACGAAGGACAATTGACTTTATTTTAAGACGAAATAAGATCACGTCTTAACGTTACAAGCATCTATAATATTCTTCAGCTTTTTCTTTTATCTGATAACCCTCATAAAGCTTGATTACATATAAATACTCATAGAAAAAAACAACATTAATTCTATCATGTATTCTATAATGTTCATGTAGTTAGTATCCTATCCAATCAAGATTGGAGACTGTACACTAGAAGCTATAGATGATATGAGACAAACGGTCCAGTTAGCTAAGTATATTTTTGGGATAGAGGTGAACGTAAACCGTTGAAACTGATACGATTTGCCAGCGTTCAAGAAGCTGTATGTTTTTTTTTTCTTGTTCAGCGTACCACAGTGCATCAATTTAAAAACCTAATATTACTGGTTCGTGTTGCGTTGATAACATATGGTTCTGAAGCGCGGTGGCTCACAATGGGCCTCATCAGAATACAACTCAAAGTCGACCAAAGGGCAATTAAGTCAAAATAGCCGGGTAAGCACGAGATATTATAGTGTACAAGTGTGTTTGCAAGAACATGTGCACTCTTGGTGCCTTTAATATCAAGGCAACACGGGACAGTAACTCGACACGGACGAGAAGAAATATGGGGTGCTATGCAATGCCCGTTTACATTGGATTGTTAATTCAATGTATTGCGCTGACGACTCGTCGCTGTGCCAGCGCTGCGCTTTCTTAGAGAATAGCACCCCAGATGAAGAACCAGCGGTTTTACTTGATTATCATATGCTTCTAAACATTTTTTTTTTTTTTTCTTTATTGTTCATTACATTTTCTTTCTTACATTTGTTAACACAAAAACACTTGTCTGAAACCTTTTAAAGGTTTATGTGACAAAGTGGAGGTAGCAAGCTCGCTCGCAGCATGTTACATTAAAAATTTATATAATTTAGCTTAATGCTATAATTTTTGAGATGTGATGTTACCAGTAATATAAAGCTTTTTCAAAGTAAGTTTACATTTTTTATATGTGCTAGTGACAATATTTGATTGCACAGGTTTTGGAATTTTATTTAAATTATCGGGCAATATATATTCCCAAGTTCTCATGCCATAAACATTTACAGTTGTGGGTACTTTATATGTTGGCAGGTAATTAAGATCACGTAAATGTTTTGGTCTACTATTTAACGTTAAAGAGCTAATATAATTAAATTTGTCCAGGATAATTGCCGACCTAAATCTATCAAAGACTGACATAATTTTACAATATTTAAATAATCCATATTCATCATCTTTATATTTAAGTTTAATATTCATAGGCACAATATTCTTGAGTATGCTTAGTTGTAATTTATATATTTTATCTAGATATGTTTTGTAGGTACGTCCGTAGCTAGTAATAATTAGTTTAATGAATATGAAAGTATCATAGCACATAAATGGATATACTCTCTATTGTGCATTATAAAAATGCAGTAGGAGCTTAAAATGAATAGGGTGTAACAATGGGCAGTTTTATTGAAAAAACGATTTTTACAGACAACCCATGGATAGATTTGACAGAGAAATCGAAAGATATGCAGGCATATATGTAGTTGTAATAGAATTGACCAGATGGCAAACTAATGTTGCATTAATATCCTGATATCGAAGAACTGTACAATAAGAGAACAGAAACACGATACAAAGAACCATTTACCATCATTTACATTGGCCTCAGTTCAGTTAATGTACGCAATTGAACTTTGTTTAAACATTCTGCTACAAGTTGCAATTGATCGTCGTCCGATCATTGACATTTAGTTTCATGTGACTATTAATATGTGATAAAAAAAAATACAAAGAAATAATCGTTATTTCTCTTCATTTCAATTCTGAGACCGAAGTTCTGACCACACTTTACCGCTTTTCGAATTAAGATTCAATTCTTCCAAGAAAACCTCAATTGTTATAAAGTTTAATTAAACGTATAATCGCCATAGTAACAAATCATTTGGGTGGTAGATTGAAATGTTGGTTTTTCGTTTTCTAGGAAGTCGTATCATGGCATGGGTGAGGCGGCAGGCGTCCATACCAAGTGTTTAGTGGCTGTCGGCGTGCGCTTGCGCTCGTCCGGCCCATAACGGTGGCGCGGTGATCCTCTCAGCTCTAATGGTGATTGTATTCAAATATTGTTTCAATACTGACGAGTTTATAAAAGGTGTTCTTTTGTTCAGGTGTGTTTGGGACATTATTTGTATGAAGACGAAGAAGAAAAGATTAAAATTTATTTGATTTTTGATTTGACAGATTCAGAAATGACTTTAAATATTTTAATGTCAATCTGAATCTGTCAAATCAAAAATCAAATAGTAGTCAAGTAATTTATAAGTGTAAAATTATGTATGAAGAACGCGCGGGACGGGTAAATATGGTAGAAGAATATATACGCACAGGTGTAAATGATGGGAGTGATTTTCAACCTCAAGCAGGAGAACCCGCTAGCTAGGGTAGAGAGTCAACGACTGACAAAGTTGCCCTTTACTTTCCAGAACTACAGTATCCGTTTCAAAAATTCCCCAAGGCCCTAGCGGTAATAATAAAAAAAAAAATTTTTATTACAGACAACAGTGCTGACTTATATACCTACGACCTACGTTATTATTCCTTCCAAGTTCCATAGATGATGAGTATGATATTCTATTACCAATATAAGTGAATTTAACACAGTCTATTTTAAGTTTTCTAATATATTTATAAACAGACTATGTCTATGTCTATAATATAATATTCCACAACTATCACACAACGCCGTCTAGTCCCAAGCTAAGCAGAGTTTGTGTTATGGGTACTAGACAACTGATAAACATACTTATATATTTATAAATACATACATACATTTTATAAATAAAATTACACCAAGACACAGAACAAATGATTATGCTCATCACACAAAAATTTGTCCTGGGTGGGAATTGAACCCTCGACTTCCGGCATAGCAGTCAGGGTCACTAACCACTAGACCAACAGGCCAGTCAAATATGTCTATATTTTCACTCAACAATCCAGTTACAAGTCTGCTGAAATAAATTTCTTTTGAATTAAGCAGCTCTTTCATGCAAGAGCATGAAAGAGCTGCTTAATTCATATCTGTATGTGTTTGGCACATTTGTGAGATACACAATGTTGTTTTTTTTTATTATTCAATTTTAAGTTTCTACCTAAGTTGTTTCATCATTGCGCGTGTCTAAGTGTAAAATAAATGTTTATTCTTTCTTTCTTCTCTTTTTTTAAATAACTAAGTAATATTTTAAAGCCCATATTAATATAGCTACACTCCGTATCTACCAGTCTCGCATCACATTATGCGTGACGCGTGCGCAACTCAATGTGATGTCTGCGCACACGCTTGTCGCATACGATTACAACAACACCTCTTTTCTTGCCATAGGTAATAACTATACATCTCCTAAATACACTATTTCTATTCCAATCGGAGAAACATCAACAAATTGTTGTCTTAGTCATCACTGAGATCCTTCTTAATTTATTTATTCTGTCATGTCCTCGAGTTGATCAGGTTCATCTACCTTTTAATTGGTACCTAAGGTTCAATTTTGATTTTAAATTCAAGTTTTTTGTCCTAAAATTCATCTTGATTCCTTTACCAAATATTTTTTTGGAATTGATTGCTTGCATAGATTATGGAGTAAGTAGTTAGTAATAACGGCCCCGACTTACAAGTGGTAGGTCGTAGGTTTAAACCCAGCCAGGCGCAATACTTTGTGTAATTAATGTCATGACCACTGCTCTCAAAACGGTGAAGGAAAACATCGTGAGGAAACCGGCATGTCCTAGAACCAAAAGTTCGAAGACATTTGACATCCACCAACTCGCATTGGGCCCGCAAGGTGGATTACGGCCCATTCCTTCTCCTAAAGAGGAGGCCTGAGTCCCAGCAGTGTAAACATTATAAAATCGACGATGACGATGACGATAGATTATAGCAGGCGTAATTTTTTTACGAATTAGGTAAACGAGGACCGTTTGTTGTGGTGATACTTGAGGGAGGTCTATGTCCAACAGTCGACGTCCTTCGGCTGAAATGATGTTGATTTCCGTAGACCATAGTTGACACTTTCGTGATATCAAAAATATTGAGTGAAATATATATCTACAAACCTTACTAATTTATACGGTCAGAACTACAGTTCTTTTCTTAATTTCAATGTATCTGTTCAATAGACCCTAAACCTTTTGTTGACGAAGATATAATACATTTACAGAAACGGTTAATATTAACGTTTTCTACAACGGGGGAGGTCGCGCTGTTTCCGTAAACATGTTCCTGGAGCAGGCAGGTGACAACATCGGGCAGGTTTATAGTTCTGACTGGCTTGTTGTTGCCAACTTTATGTTGTACAGCTGAGATCACGATAGTGTTTGATTGTAGGCACACTATTTGAATCTTGCTTACACAGTTTAATCATATCTTCAAGTTCTTCACGAATTAGAGATGCATTAGCCATATTGCATACTGGAGTCTAGATATTGATTCACCTTATAAACATACTTCAAAAGTAATCTTCTGTTGTTGAAGTTTTTACTACTGCTGAAGTCAGTTTCTTGTTAGGTTACTTTTAAGAAAGCGTGCTCTATCGTCAAACACATAATAGCTATCAAGAATTTTTCTAAACATAAATTATTAGAATCACATATCTCGATAGATTGTGTGTAAAAGAAAAAAGGAAGTCAGTGATAGTGTTTAGACAGGCCTGTTGGTCTAGTGGTTAGTGACCCTGAATGCTATGCCGGAGGTCGTGGGTTCGATTCCCACCCAGGACAAATGTTTGTGTGATGAGAACGATCATTTATTCTGTGCCTGGGTGTAATTTATGTATAATATGTATGTATTTAGAGACATATAAGCATGTTTACCAGTGGTCTAGTTCTCATAACACAAGCTCTGCTTAGCTTGAGACTAGACGGCGTTGTGTGATAGTTGTGGAATAAAAAGAAAAGAAAAATGTCCCGAGTGACAGGGCAGAATAGAAGGAAAAAACGTGTTGCGCTGACCACAAACAACATGGGACAAGGGCAGGAAGAAGATGATTAGAATCACATATCTTATCCCTAGATACTAATACCATTACTAGCTACACACACAGTTCTTGTGTGTATATTTAAGGATAACAATATTAAAAATCCTGCTATGCATACTTACTCTGAAAAAGCACGTCCAACTGCTGTAAATATTACAAAGGAAGGTTTATGATGTTATACAGAAAACCTTTGTTCTACGTACGAGTAAGTTATAATGCTCATTTAAAATACCAGTAGCAGCGGATTGCGTCTGATTACACTGATGATTTGACGACAGATGTTCTGCATTACAGTCAAATTGGATGCAAATAAATCCAATTCATCAGTGCAACCTTTATATCTGTTATTCCGTGACATATTTAACAATTTGCTTATGTAGATGATGTTCCAAAACCTGCACGTGTTTTTTAAGTTAATATTCTGATACAGTTTACTTCTTTCTGCGGCACCATATCCCTGAATGGTCTGATTACTGTTACTATGTCGTAAAATTGAAAAATTATGGGCAATTTGACTAAATAGCTCTAAAACGTTACGTTTGTGAATTGAGGCTATGTGTGCTGAATGCTACTCTATTTTTTTGTATTTCATTCAAAAAAAGTTATTTTTACTGGTGTGGTTCTAATAGAAGATTATGTGACTAGGGGATAAAACGGTGTCTTCAAGTCGCGGGTGGCATGTTAAATTCTGAACAAAACGAAGGTTGCGAATTACTCCCGAACGGAGTGAGAAATTTCTATTAGTAACTCCCGAGCACTGTGAGGGATTAACCCCTAATTTTGATTTGGTACAGTGTGTGACTACGCTGTACAAAACCTTAGTCAGGGCGTCATAATTTTACAACTTTCTTCTTTGTAGGAATGGAATGCACTATATTAATAATAAGCGAGTTCATACTCCGACTCGCACTTGGCTGATATAAGGGTGACTGTCAACTGTGACCACAACCATTTTGTAGGTCTAGTCGAAGTTTTTTGGGGCCATGGGTTTTGCGAAAGTGAATCCCGGGGCTTTGGAACGAAGGTTAATAGGAACATACAAATGGATTTCAGTCAGTAAAAGTCTGACACAAAAGTGCGGGACAAGTCAGGAGGATTTCCCATGTAAAAAAGGGTAGATCTGCTCTTGCTATATTAAATTGGGATGTTATAATAAAAACAAGGTTTACTGTTCTAAGATTTCCATTCATACATTTAGTACTCATTTGGATACAACAAAAACATAATATTTTAAAGCATTTATCACTTGTTTACTGCGTACAACTGGTGGTAATGAAGTACATATATATTCCGAGGCTGTAGGCCGGATGTGGCTCTAAATAGTGTGTAAATATACTAAAGTAGTATTAGTGTTATGTCATGTTGGTAATACTTCAATGGTTAAAATGAGGGACACTTTTCGTATTTATAACGCACGTACGCATTAGTATAGAATTCGTAAATTTTTCAAAAGCACATTTTTACTGTAATTCTTATAGGTTTTTAATAATAATTGTCACTGAAATATTAATCATGACATGACTTGATTTGGGTGAAAAATCTGAGAACAAAATAGGACTGGGATACCAATTTTTATCAGTTGATGATGGAAGTTACACACAATAAATTGGGACCATATAAGCAAAAATACAACTTACAAACCTATAAAAAAAAATTAGAACAATCAAAAGAAACGTAACTTAAAATTACTACGGTTTTAACCAACATGACTGGTTTAACAAGTTATTTAAAAGTGGGTAAATACATAATATAATAAGAACTAGTTCACAATTTAGGGATACTGTAAATTATTCAATAAATAAAGTAAGCATTGAGCTCTACACAATTCTTCGGTTGATAGAAACGATTATACATTATATTCACATTGTATAGCCGTGTGATCGACGTGTGAAACAAATTTCATTGTTAAGATAACTTTCATAAAACTCATTCAGCAGTATAATACAAAGTGCTTTTCACACGATTTTTTCTCAAAAAACTAATTCAAACATGATTATGCCGTCGGAAAGCTTCACCTACAAAAGTCTACTATCCACGGACGCGTTGCTTTATAGACGCGTATTCGTCATTATACGCTGGGTGTACGCCTACGATTAACGAATACGCGTCTATGAAGCTACGCGTCCGTGGACAGTAGGCCTAACGTATGGTAGTAGATAAGTTTTATTTTTATTTTATTTTAATAAGTATAGTGACTAGTGTTGGGATTATATACGATTAAATGCTCAAAATGAATAAATACTCGTTTTTAATCGAGTATTTATCCAATAAAAACGAGTATTTATTGAGTATTTAATCATTTTGAGTATTTAATCAGATAAAATCCCAAAACTAATAGTGACAGACTACAGACCAAGATAATTTAGACAGTTAATACAAAATACAGTACATAAATCTGAATCCAATCATTACTTACATAGCATTCAATGCTTAATATGCTAAGTTCTGAAGTTTCCCGCGTGAAATTAGACGATAATCCTAAGGATTTGAATCCTAAGGATTATTGTCTACTTTCATAGATACTCCCGGAACTCGAGGATACTAATCCTATATCCTTTTACAGGATATGGTCTTCTCGTATCAGACAAACAGATAGGTACGTTCATACTATGTAGATATATGTATATTGAAACTTTCCCCTTAATAATAATAATAATGTGATTAATGTCATGTCGTTATAGTCTCATCTAAATAATAATTTTAAGCCAGTTAGGCTATTTTACAAACTAATATGTATGTAGGTCACTTTACGTCTTCTTAGATCTAATGATAAATCTTAGCCTCGGCGACTCTAGCGCCATCTTGTAGACTTGTCTGTGTGTTCGTTCGCGCCTGGCGATTGGACGGAGGGCGAACTTGCAGTACAGACTCCACCACTACTTCTTCCACGAACGGCTGGCCCTCAGCATCTGGAAATTATAGGAATAAATACATTTTTAGATACGGTAAGATTACATGGTGGACATCTTATGGTGGATAGCTACAACCTAGGGGTTTTTAAGTTAACAGTGATTAGGTTACTTCTAGGCAAGCGTGCTCTGTCATCGGCCATATCATCGCTTATCATAGTGGTCAAACGTGAACCTATCAATAATAATAAAAAAATCTCATCCATATGCACAAAATGTTTTGAGAATACTTTTATTTTGCTTACAACTAAAGAGTGGAATTCCCTGTCGGAGTCTGTGTTTCACCCACTTGATCACACTTGACTTAAATAATAACCTTGGGTTATAGGACCACATCATCACTTACCACCGGCTGTGGTCAAAGGTGAGCCTACAAATAGATAAAAAAAAATACTACAACTATAGCTAGTCGAACAGTTAAAATGGGCTTTGTTTGAGCAAATAAGTGTAATAAAGTAAGTATCATAAAGCAATACTCCTGAACACAATTACTCGTGTTGTTAAGAGATTCCTTTCTCAGGAACCCTGACCCTTGATAGTTTGAACCCTGTTCCCTAAGCCAGTGGGCAGGCATTTTTTTTTTACGCTTTTTTTAATCAGTATATATAAGTTTATTTCCAATAGACCAATTAAAGGCACTTTTGAATTGTCAAAATCTCCGTCAGTCAAAAAGTAAAGCTAAATTGCACGTTCCAAAGCGTAAGTGTTAGATCTCTATGGAGAAGAACGTACAAGAAACTCCATGGACACTCTTATGAGTTACATAATAAAATTAATCATCATGTCCCTAGCTTTCTCCCAATTAGCTTGCTCTAGAAGCTGCACATTAGAAGCTCACATTAAGTCTTTTGGGCCAAAACGAAAGGCGAATCAATTCCTGCCAAGGAGTTTTAAGAAGTTTTTAGAACACTTACTTCCATTTTCTCAATTGATTGAGAAATAAAAGCTAAAAATTTTTTTTTCACTAATTTAGAACTGTATTATCCAAAATTACATACTGCATTGTCTTTCAGTCAAAGACATATAATTCACACGTCATTGTTGCAACAAGTGTGTCAAGTTAATACAAAAATAACAATGATTGCCTAAGTAATTATATTTTATTATTTACCTAACTAGGACTGATTTCACGATTACCACACTCATCAGTAACACTACTGTTACTTTGAGGATTCAATGCGAATTTCTTAAAGTAGGTACCTCTATGCTTCTTTCTACTCGGTTCCATTGTTATAAACGCTCGCTTATGTCCAATCGGATGAAAAAAGACGAAGTTTTTCGACACTGCCACCATACGGCGCTTGCTCAGTACAAATTGACATCTACTTTCAAAACAATCACATCCAGTTAACTATTATTTTTATGATTACCGTTATACATATTTTCAATTATTATTAAATTATTTATTAAAATAAAAACCTAGTCCTATCCTAACCCACACCATAATTGATTAAACCTTGTTTAGGATGCGAGCCATTAATAATTGTATGTCATGTTATATGGAGCTTTCATAAAAACTTAATTAAGTTTATCAACTTGCGATGAAAGCCCCGTATAGCAAATAAAAGTATTTCTTTGACTACATAATAATATCTAATATTATAAGACCCATTACTTTCCTAGCCTTGTAATGAAGATTCATGTAACTCAATATGATTTAAAAGAGTGTCCATGGAGTTTCTTGCATGTTCATTCTTTGCAATTTAGCTTCACTTGTTTGACTGACCGACATTTTGACAATTCAAAAGTGCCTGTAACTGGTCTATTTGAAATAATCGTTTCTGATTTCTGATTTCTAACTTAACCTAACCTAACGTTCTATAGTTTCAGTCATACTTATAATAGCATTAAGTACCTAAAACATGCTGCTCCTGATCAGACGATAACCCACTTATTAGAGTGTCCAAAGTGTCCCAACATCTGTACTTTGGAAGATCTAAAAACGCCACTGACGCCGCCGTGGTAAGATACTCTGTCCAAAAACTTTGAGGGAAGAGAAAACTATCGTTTAGAGAAGAAGAATTTGCAATATGTGCAAATGTTTCCAACTTCTATGCGAACGAAGGAACGACGAGGTAAAGTTTGTTTTTATTATTTTTTGGTTTGTAGGAGGTACGTAATCTCTGAAAGAACAGGTCCGATTGCGAAAACTTTTTCACAGATAGAAAGCTGCTTTATTTCTGGGTGACATAGGATATATTTTATGTATGCGGGCGAAACCACGGGAACAATCTTGTTCAAAGTTAATTATAATAAAACAAAATCAATAAAAAAATATTAGAAACATTTTCAATTTCTAAGCGGATGAAGTCGCCGACCAACGCTAGTTCTTCGATATTTGGTGTTCCATACTGGATTAGGTCAGATACTAAATGGCAATAAACACAATTGGCCGAGCATATAAAGTCAATGGTCGTTATTACCTTTTAGAAACAGTGTCATGTGTTGAGTGGTCTCCTTGCAAGAAGTTAGGTATATTTTTTTTTGTCTGTTATAAACTAGTACTTGACTGCGATCCCGCCTGATGGTAAGCAGTGATGCAATCGTGCGTATTAGTCATAATTCCTATCTGGTATAACTAAACCAGATAAATATGAGTAATCATGGTTGGAAACAAGTCTACATAAGTAGTTTCCTTAAGCATGACGTAGAATGAACACGTGTGTAACATTTTAACTAGTTTTAACTAGAACAATAAATCAAGTTCCTATCTAGAACTCGATTGAGAGGATCTTATGAAAGGACAAAATTAGGTTTCTGAAAAAGACAAAATTCTCCTGATAGGGAGTTGTAAGAAACTTCATCAAAAAAAACTTCTTCGAAAAATGTAAGAAACTTCTTCAAAAATAGAATAGAAGAACAGTTAAATAATAAAAGTAACATGATTGTAGCAACATGATTTGCGCTGTGGTTAAGCGAGTGGCTGCTGCGCTGCGTCACGGGTTCGTTTCTCGCACGGAACAAATATTTGTATATACAAATAGTTGTTCTGAGTATCTTGTCTATATGAGTTTTCGATCTCTAGTGGGAGACAATCTTTTTAAAAAGAAATAAAAATTTGGTATAGCCTATCTCTTAGTTGGGGTGGGTTCTTCCACTTTAGGTGGAACGAGAGAGAATGTCAGACCGTACTTAAATAAGATAGAGCAAGGTGGCCGAGTGGTAACGGCTCCGAATAACGAGTTGTAGGTCGCGGGTTCAAACCCAGCCAGGCGCATTACTTTGTGTAATTTATTTCATGACCACTGCTCTCAAAACGTTCAAGGAAAACATCGTGTGGAAACCGGCATATCCTAGAACCAAAATGTTCGAAGACATGTGATATCCATCAACCTGCACTGAGTCCGCGCGGTGGATTACAGCCAATTCCCTCTCCTAGAGAGGAGGCCTGAGTCCCAACAGTGGAAAGATTATAAGGCCGACTGTGAGACCTGAATAAAACCCACCTGTGTTCAATTGTCTCTTGCATCCTTTGGCCACTGTTACCTATTCTTTCAAAACTTATTTTTAGTACATATACGAAACCTGAAACACCTATTATTATTTTTTTTTTTTTTGTAAAAATGGACATAATTTCAAAACTATTTATGAAAAATTACAAAGTTATAAGTCCGTTATGGTAGATATCTGGTTGGCAACATAAATACTTGGTCACCGGGCCATCCTTGCGACTGAAGGGCGGTTCTGTTGCCGCATCCAGCTGTACGCTGGCTCCTATTGCCTGCTATGACCTGCCATGACCTGTGTTGTACTTAGTGTCGATGGTGTCCTTTTTTAAATATTTTTAGAAAAACATATGGTGCAAAAATGATTGGAATCGATTCAGTTACTGATTCTGAACAAGATTTTGTAACCAAGCATTATATGTAACACATAATATATGATTTAAAAGATAAACTAGTGCTTGACTGCGATCCCATCTGATGGTAAGTAGCGATGCAATCTTTGATGGAGAGGCGCAAAGGTTTATTAAGAGTCTATTGACTCTAGTCTTAAAGACACCCAAATTATAATCGGACGGGAAGATGTCCATTACGCTTTGGAACGTGCAATTTAGCTTCACTTTTCTTGGACTGACCGACATTTGACTATTCAAAAGTGCCTGCAAATGGTCTATTTGAAATAAACGATTTTGAATTTGAATTTAAAATATATTCAGGTTTCTCATATACTAAAAGAAATCTTGTATAGCCTACGTATTTCTCGTATTTTTTACAAGTCACTAAAAGTTAAAGCTACGCTAACATTGTCCCATGAACCTTGAATCTCGTCAAACAAAAGAACAGTCACCGACTAAATAAAGACACAAACGTAATATCTTACTATCACGTACCTACACTGTTTACAACTAAACGTTATTTATCGAAACTTCGATCACTCGAATTAAAAATCAAAAATCTATCGAAAGAACGAAACACATTATGGTAAGTTCATTATACTTCGGGCCAGGGACGGTACGTGCGATACGTACTAATTATTTCTTACTGGTACAGTCATCAGCATAAATAGGTACCTTTTTTCCTTATTAAGTACCTTTTTTTCCGCAGGCGAACCATGGTTGCCGACATAGAACGAAGAATCACCAAACTTAAGTAGCAATGGGAAAGGCATATTGCTCGCGGAACCGATGGCTGTTGGGGCCGAAAGGTTCTGGTGTGGCAACCCAAGACGCAGCTTTGGAAGGCCTCCTACAAGGTGGTCCGATGACCTGGTGAAGGTTGCGGGAATCCGATGGATGCGGGACGCACAGGATCTTTCATTGTGGCGACACTTGGGGGAGTACGTCCAACAGTGGATGTCAATCGGCTGAAATGATGATGACGATGACCTTTTTTTAGGTGGAAAATCATTCTATGATATCTCCCGGCCTTGGGCGGGGCGGGAGGGCGTGTCAGACTTATACTAACTAAAACACACTTCCCGATCCCGACCTTCTTTTTCCAATTATCATTTTCCAATCTTCTTTTTGCATCACCAATGACCCCAGTAAGTTTCGACCCAGCCCCCTACGCTTGCTGACATCTCCTTGAAGCACGCGTGGAACACTACGCTCTGTCGACGACTTAGTGTCTAAACACACTATGCCGAACGTACGCGACCGAAGTTCCGCGGCTGATTTTACGTTCCAACGTATTCGGCTGATATGACACACCATAAGTGCCGAACTTACGCGGCAGAAATTCAGTTGCGCAATTTTGTGTGTATATTCAGTGTTTCGGGCGCGGGCGGGGGCATGCCTGCCTCCCGCTGCTTCCCGCTCCCGATCTCCGTCGGCAATCGAACCGAACTTCGGTCGCGTATAATGTGTGTTCTACAGAATACGTTGCCACCGAATTTCCGCTGAACTTACGCCCGACTGAAGTTCGGCTGTACGCTATAACGCAACGTAATTTCGGCATAATGTGTCGCCAGTAATTCAAATAGCATTGCAGGCGTAATCATGCCGAACTTCCGTCGCGTATCCTCGGCATAGTGTGTTTAGACACTTAGGCGAGCCCAACCGAACCGAACCGAGGTTCGGACGGTTACCAGACGCTCGGACAGCATGCTGATGAGCGGACGCTTACGCTTATACTCCATTCGCAATAAAATGAGACATTTAAACAACCCTTTTCCATGGTCCGTTCAACCGATTTTGACTTCTATTTCGTAGGCATAAGAATGGCATTCAAAGCAAAAAAAAGTGGTTAAAATGCAAACTCTAAACAAGGAACTGGTGGCTAAGTAATAATAGTTGCTTGGATCAATTTCAAAAGTTTCGTTGGTCTGTACATGGAGCATAAGCTTCTAAGCTGCTCAGTGGTCGCTGGATACAGGCCAAAATACTTCGGAAACCCAGGTAACCTCCGCGAAATGGTCAGTAAGGCGCTGCTGGCTTTCTTTGAGGAGCTGGGGTGGATCGAATGACGAAATTTGTATCACCTTTAGTCGTGGAGTTGCGGACGCCACCCCGAAATATAAATACAACAAAAAACAAATACATGGGTCATATTGAGATTCATAAGGGCCTCGGAAAGCACGTAATGTCGTTGGTCCAAGCTGTCATTTATAGATCTTTGAAAGTAGTTACGTAAAGATAGAAGCCAGGAAATCTTGAACCAGTCTTGATGAGAGGTATGCTAAGTTGTGGAATCAGATAGGCAGAAACTCTAAGTAAAGTACTGATTTCCAATTGCATCTGGTTAGATTGAAACTTGAGTCCATCGAAATTGGGATACAGGCTGGCTAGACATAATTACAAACAATTTAAAAAATACGATATTATACTGATAAGATCACTTGGTCACTATAAATACCTCGTAAAAAAATTGTTATTGAAATTGTCACTTATTTATTATTGCGACTGTACATAGACAGCTTTGTGTGATTAGTAGATGCCTGTGGTTACTACGACATCTTTTAAAGTTTCCTGAAAGAATTACATGTGACATTCGTAGGGTATAGGAGGAGTTACAGAAACAGTGGGTGGATGAAGGCAATGGTCGACAGTAAATTTTGACTTTCCGAATCTAACCGTTGAAAACTCGGCGTGATCGTGTTAAAACTAATTTTAAAAATAACTTTTAGGGTACATACCGCTGGGTCCGGTCTGTAGCTTGGACTTCGCTGGTGCTGCAGCAGTCAGGTACACGATGGTCATCAGAGAGATCAGTAGAAGGGTTCGCATCTTATCGCAGGCACGATCAATACTGCGCGAGCGGCGCCACGATGTGTCAAAGCTTGAGTGCGTTATTCTGTAAAAAGTTTGTCATTTGCTTATTTATTTTTTAAATTGGAAGGGTTACGATTTATAAAATTAAATTGCACTTACCGATAATGGTACGTGTTTTAATACTATAAGACATGAAGGACATTTTTTTTATATCTCCCGCCGTGTCTGATTTTTATCGACTAAAAACCCACTCCTGTTCCTTCTTTGCCATAATTCCAGGGCCTCGACTCGGCCATGGGTGATGTATAAGAGGCCCCTATTACGCATCACCCATGGCCCCAGTAGGCTTCGACACTGCTGGGCCCCTACGATTGCTGACAACTCCTTAAGACACGCGTGGAACACCACGCGCCGTCGATGACTTGAACATAATCGACATCATGGGTTCGGTTCTCGCATCGGGCAAAGTGCTATTGAGGTTTTTCATCTACAATTTCTCAGTAATATTAATTCCACTGATGGAACAATTTCTAACTTTGTCTTTTTGCCCTAAACTGTTAAACCAAACTGTTAAAATTCATACTCATAACAATGGCATATGACCGCACAGGTTCCTCATGTTATTCTCTTATCATTGTTCGATAATAATATTATATTAAAAAATATGTCTTTACTAATAATAATAAAAAATACTTCATTATAAGTTGAGTGCAGAATAACACTATTTTAATTGCATAACAGTGTTAGTGGGGGTGCGATTTCCAAGTCTTTAAGGGGGTAGGCATTGTAATAAGAGAAGCGATTAATTATTTAGGTGTTTATTTATTAGTATCAGTTATAAGATCTTAGAAGACTGTCCTAAGATTTTTGAATGCAGCTGTATTTTTGAGTGCTGCTGTATGTTTGTGGGCTACTGTATTTTGGGCGTTTGTTTCGTTGACACTGATCGGCACTATCACAGATTTTCATTTTGATCACCACATCTGTTATTATTGACCTCAAAAATTATCGCCTTGCATAAGATAAAATTTTAAAGGCCTGTTTTTATAATAGTATATAATACTATAATATGCTTGCACCCGTTCACAAAAAAAAACACCTACTACAGTGAACCTGTGTCTACAATATACCGTATTTACTCTTTGACCTCAAACTTTTTTTTACTTTTTCGTACTCAAAATAAAATCTTTGTGTATCGGCCATTCTGCATTCATTTTTCTATATTTAAATGCGAGTAATTTATAAACACAATATTGTCACATGACCCGATAACCGGGATCACCGCTATTCGCTATTCTTATGCTAATAAATGCGCACCATATAACCACTGGTAGCGGTTGTTGCACAATCTCCAACACATTCGCGACCAATCTCGCTATCTGACACACATTTATATTAGTGGTGGGTCGTTGTCGAACTTTTAAACGAAGAACGCAACCGGTCTTGCGGCGACAGAAACGTTTGTTAAAAACGGTCCTCCCCCTCCTTAGCCAAGTTACAACAGTTTCGCTAGCGTCGAACGCCTCAAGTTGGCCACGCCTCCGATCCTTTTGTTCTGATCACGTGATTGAGCGTTGAGATGACGTCATTCCCATACATTTGAAGTTTTCTACCAGCGTTAACAATTGCAGATTATCAACTTGATTAGCGGTTCTCGTCGCGACTGGTCTGAAGACGAAACTATCGCTAAGTGAAGTAGTTGCAGAAATTGTGCGAAGCTGTGTGTGTGTGTGTGAAGCGTGATAGTTGAATCAAAGGCTTCTCAACCTTTTTTTCTTAGCAGTAAGATAACAATTCGTGTACAGTAATTCGAAGACTGTTTTGTGCAACGAAGACTGTTTAGTCACAGGATGGAAAACGGTTGTTACGTTGCAGAACAAAAAACGGTCTTAGAAAACTGTTCATTGTTGAAACGCCCACCGCTATTATTTATAAACTTACGATTCGCTTGATCACAACTTTGTAAAATTAAAAGTCGTCTTATTAAGTAGTTGTATTCATAAAAAACTTGTTTTACTTACATTGTATAATAGAAGCGAGAGAGAGAATTTTTGTACGTGAAGACTAAAGTCGCGGGTTCAATTCTCACGCGGAACAAATATTGTTTGCTAAGATGGTTGTTCAGAGTCTGCGTGTCTTGTCCATGGAGTTTCTTGCACCCCATAGAGATCAACGCTTTGGAACGTGCAATTGAGCTTCACATTTTTTTTTGTAGACTGACAATTCAAAAGTGCTAGTAATTGGTCTATTTGAAATAAACTTTTCTGATTTCTGAGTACTTATATTATTTTCAGTAGCCTAGAATGTACATCTTCCGGCCGATATAATGGTGTTGAGTCTTTGTATCAGAAGGACGATTCCAATTTATCCGCATTATCTGAATATCCGTAACAACTGTCAAATTCTTCAAATGACAGTCAGGACTCATGATTAACTTGCTTTCACCACATTTAGACTTACTGTAAAGTCCCACATTAGTCTGTTGAAAAGGGAGGATCATTCGATCAGACTGGTGTAACCTCAGGTCCGGCCAACTGCCCTCTAGTTGATTTCGGGTTGTTGTATTGTTCTAATCGCGCGGAGAACTGTAATAACGCCATGCAGGATTTCGAATCTTAGTTTCTATGTGGCGTCATAGATGTCGCAAGTCACATTTCTTTTTTTTTTCTATTCTATACTAGCTAGCTTTTGCCGGCACGGCTTCGCTCCCGCTCTTCCCTGCTAAACCCACCCTACCCTACTCTACACTACCCTATTTTTTTTCCATAAGTACCTTCTTCTCACAATAACAAACACAACAAAAAAAGAATTAGTGAAATCGGTCCAGCCGATCACGCGTGATGGCGTGACCAAGGAAATAGGGATATATATAGGGGAATAAAGATTTATTTCTTTCAAGAGACCATTACGCCATAAAATATCAATCGTGCGAGCGAAAAAGAGAATTGGAGGTATGTACCATAAACAGGGTGTAGGTAAGGCACAGGTCGCCGCGAATATAATTCTCGGCAACCTTTCACAAGATTTTTTTCGGAAAACTTTTTACTGGGCAAGCCCTTAAAAATATGCGGAGACTTGTCTCTTACACCCTGTATAGCTCCATTTTAATAGTCCAGCGGTGCTATTCTCTAAAAAAACAGCCTTGGGCGCAGCCCTGGCCGCAGCGACGAGTCGAGAGCGTAGTACATTGAATTAACAACCCAATATATAGGTCTATTGGATTGTTAATCCTATGTAGGTACCTATTTGGATTTCGTCGCTACAGCCAGCGCTGCGCTCAAGGCTGTTTTCTTAGAGAATAGCATGCCAGTTTAGGTCGTAAAATGGATCGCGTTAAGAGCTCGTGGTAGCACTGCTGAGCCTCTCATGACGCAACAGTTTTCTCTTTAGCAAAACAAGTTCTTATAGTAATACTTTTGGGACCCCCAACAGTGTTAATTTTGAATCCAAATACCTCAACAACCAATACATCATCATTTATGAATTTATAATATCTGACCCCCTGACCCCTCAACTATCACAAGAGTGTTACCTGTAGACCCCTTGTTTCTCTCTATAAATTAGCAAAATATAAAAGAACTTGTATTTTAATACTAGTTTTTCCTAAATCCTTATTTATTGATCGTTAAATGGTCGTATATTTTATAACTCTGTAATAAAACTTCTTTAACTGTCACGCATTAATCAAATAGGTGGGTATTAATGGAGTTTGGCTTTGTGGTGAAGTGGTCAGTTATCACCCAGCGAGTTCTGCACAGAAATTTGTATTTTAGAACTTAATTCCTAGACTTGTTTTCATTCTGAAAGTAAACGTAGTGTTCCACGCGCGCCTCAAGGAGATGTCTGCAAAACGGAAGGGCCCAGCAAGGTCGAAGCCTGCTGAAGCCACGGCCAGTTGTGCGAAAGAGAACCCCAGGATCCTGAAATTTAAGCAAAGAAGAAATATAGGAGTGAGTTTTAGTAAGTAAAAGTCTTACACGCCTTCCCACTCGCTCTAGAGCTTGAGAAGTCTTTGGATGATTTCATCCTAAAAAAAAGTTCCAAAAGTTCAAAGTTTCTTTGGACTCGGTGGAAAGGCGTGCGAAGAGGCTGATTGGTCATCCAGATTTGGTTAAGTCCAATCTTCAAAGCCTTAAGCACAGGCGTAGTGTAGCCAGCCTTTCGGTGTTTTACAGATTGCATTTTGGAGAGTGTGCGCAGGAATTGCATAACTTGATTCCGCCATCTCATTTCTATCATCGGACAAACCGACGCACGGCGAGTATCCCCCCTTATGTTGTTGAAACATCTACGGTCCGGACTAAGCGTTTCGCCTCGTCATTTATACCGCGTACTTCGAAGGACTGGAACAGTCTGCCTGCTGCGGTCTTCCCGTCCGATTATAATTTGGGTGTCTTCAAGGCTAGAGTGAATAGGCTCTTAAGAAACTAGTGCACCTCACCATCAACGATTGCATCACTGCTTACCATCAGGCGGGATCGCAGTCAAGTACTAGTTTATAACAGATATAAAAAAAAACCGGCCAAGTGCGAGTCGGACTCGCCCATGAAGGGTTCCGTAGCAGCAAGTAACATAATATAAAAGTTCTTGTAATGTGTTGTAACTTTGATCGATGTTTTAATAATAGTGTATTTTTCGGTTTATGACGCATTAAAAAAAAACTACTTACTGGATTTCGTTCAAACCAATTTTCGTTGGTAGTTTTTATAGTAATGTACATCATATATTTTTTTTAGTTTTACCATTCTCTTATCTTAGAAGTTAGAGGGGGGAGACACACATTTTACCACTTTGGAAGTGTCTCTCGCGCAAACTATTCAGTTTAGAAAAAAATTATATTAGAAACCTCAGTATCATTTTTGAAGACCTATCCATAGATACCCCACACGCATGGGTTTGATGAAAAAAAAATTTTTGAGTTTCAGTTCTATGTATGGGGAAAATACCCCCAAAATTTATTCCTTTTTTTTCTATTTTTGTGTGAAAATCTTAATGCAGTTCACAGAATACATCTACTTACAAAGTTTCAACAGTATAGTTTCGGAAAAAAGTGGCTGTGACATACGGACGGACAGACAGACAGACAGACAGACATGACGAATCTATAAGGGTTCCGTTTTTTGCCATTTGGCTATGGAACCCTAAAAAGGAGACAAAAAAATGCAAAATAACTTCAATATCAGAAATCGGTGTGTTTGTTTAGTTTTTTATAAAAATTGCACTAACATGAAAATCTGACAAAAGTGTGTGAGTTGGTTACTTTTTCACGCTGAACGAATTTGGTTGAAATATTGAAAAAAGGTAGACGTGTACCTCATCCTGTACTAGCACATAGAATACTTGCTTTTTACTTTTTATCTCGGGAGTTCCATATATTTTTAATTTCATGCGTTCGAAGACATGAACTAGGGAGTCAGTTCATGAGTTACAAAGTTCTTAGGTAACAAAAATAGGTAAAAAAAATTGAAAATCTCCTCCTTTTTTAAGTCAGTTAAAAACAACGCTGTTTATCAACTGTCACTTTTACCTGATTCCATTAATTATGTAGATGAGTTTAATATTAGCGTAGGAATCCATAAAGGGTACAGATACAGTCAATAGACCCAAGCTTAAACAGGATGCGTTAAAAAGATACCATTTCGTTTTGTACGTATCATTTCAGCGGATGCGCTGCGAGAGCAATGATCTTTTTATAGATCTATAATCTAGATCAAACTCGATTTATTGTTATTTCATTCTAGACGTGACTTCATGCTGTAATTGTCAAAATACCGCGTCGTTTAGCACGTCTAGATACCGTTTTTAGGGTTCTGTATCTTAAAAGGAAATAACGCAAGTCTGTCGGTCTGTCTGTCTGTTTGGCATTTTTCAGGATTCTAGGTCAACGGGAAGTGCCCTTTGAATTTTAATTCCCTTGATGTCGAAACATACGTTATTTGCTACATAAACAGCTATATTTTTTTTTTTTTTTTTTTTGTTAACTCAGACATTTATTTTTTTCACAGCTTCAAGGGACAGCATACCTGTGTATATAGTTTTAATAGGCTAGTTGCCGTAAAAAATGTAATTAGTCCGTCTTTTAGATTATTCAAAAACAAGGGACACGTGTTTTTTTATTTGTAAATTAAACCAAAAATGACAAAGAGCACATTAAAGTTACGTGTGACGTCACCCCGTGCGAAAAAAAGCATCATGGCGTGACGTTGCACGTAACTTTAATGTGCTTTTATATCTTTGTCATTCTTGGTTTAATTTACAAATAAAATATACGTGTCCCTTATTTTTGAATAATCAAAGCGGCGGACTAATTACATATTTTACGGCCACTAGCCTATTTTAATGTATGTATAAAAGTTAACTACGTCGATTTCGTATATTTTACGCGATGCGCTTACAACTAAAATCTACAGATTTATTATATTTGCGTGTAGAAGAAGTGCCGTTTATAATTTCGTTGTTATATTATAATGCAGAGGAAGCTGCCGCCTATTATTTTGCAACTAAACGACCATGGGCGTTCACAGCGGGCTGCTAATAATTGACTATCAAGATTGTTAATTGGCTGTGAACCGTATTTGACTTTAATCTACTAGGTGATGAACTTTCTCTATACATCGTGATTAGATGCGTATATGATTTTGCACATGAAAGTGTACCCATCAATCAGTAGTAGATTCAATTGCTGAAATCGATCTTGAGCGCTCGGCGTCAGAGTGGGGATCGCTTTGCGCATTCTATACATTGGCGAGCCAATCGTCCTCGTTGTTAGATACATGCAGCAACGCAGGGAACGAATCAGGAGTGACGTCTATGACACGATGGCGCGGCGAGCCAATCACTGACACTCCCCGCCCCCACGTCTCACTTCGCACCACTAAAGAGACCGAATATTTGACTTCTGCACAACTTGAAGCCAGCGTCAAAGATCCGTGACGGTAATTGTAGTTAAAACTATTTTTTACAATCCTGTGATACATACGATCCAGCGAGCGTATCTCGCCATCAAACTGTAAAGTTTGGCGAAGAAATTATGTATTTAAACAACGAAAACTGTTTATGAATTAAATAAATAAAAAAGAAATCCACAAGAAGGTTTTCGATAGGATACTTTTGACACTATTGTGGCGCTCGCTCAATTGGGGCCTTACCACGACGAGTTAAAATATCAGTCGTGTGAGTGATATCTCCTTCTACGTGCTCCCGTTTGTGATCCTGTGGGCTCAACCTATGCTTGCCGCCCTCTGAAGGCTATAGCTGGGATCCTCTACGTGCTTTCAGACCTTCCAGCTTCCACGTGTCAACTCTCTCTACTTATGAAATAAATTACAAGCTCTACTTCACAAGGAACATATTTTTATTGCCCGCTTGCTCGCCCCCGCCCCCCAGCCGATTACGTCACCTATGCCCGCCACTTGAGACGTTTTTTATGGCCTCCCGCCGCGCGGGTTCGAATTTCAAATAAACAATCCATTGAGTGTCAAGATGTTATTGTAACTCGTAAGTGTTATGTTTTTTGTGATTAGTATGAATGGGGCGTCCTATTTAAGAGTTTTGTTTATGTTTCGTCGACTACGGAGTCGAAATATGATACTGTAAACACAGAGATAAGCGCTTTTTAAGCATGACTTGTTTTAAAAAAAATCATATCTCGAAAACTAAAGCGATGACATAGTGTTTTTTTGTTTTAATTACGAT
This sequence comes from Mythimna albipuncta, assembly GCA_929112965.1. Lineage (NCBI taxonomy): Eukaryota > Metazoa > Arthropoda > Insecta > Lepidoptera > Noctuidae > Mythimna > Mythimna albipuncta. The sequence goes on along the minus strand of OV815959.1, from coordinate 4,099,667 downwards.
ATTTAGGGTATATAGATTAAGAAAAAAAATAATACCATACACCCGTCCATACAAAATAATTTATTTTAAGCCCTTTTAATTTGCATAAACATCTGGCGGCGCGCGCCGTAAAACCGTTAAATTTTGCGTGTTGATTTACCGTTATAATTCACATTTAGGCCTAGAATAAAAGTAATACAATAATGTAGGTAGTCTAATATCCTTATTAAATAAACAATAGTCATAGCAATAGCGTTTACCATTGCTGATGAATAAGACAATTAGTGACAACAGAAAATTCAAATTTTTCGCCAAACCGTACCGCCAAGTTTCGGGTTATGACGAGTAAATTTCGTGTTTCATGCTAAAAACTTTATATCTACGTATTAGTTGTTAACTTACCTTGAAAATAAAACAAACACCAAGCAAATCGAGCCACTACAACTATTTAGACACTTTTGTTTACACAAGCGTAACACGACACTGACAATTACGCAACATTTATTTTTTTTTCCAACTTCAACTTTTTTTTTTAATTTTTTTTGATGGTTTGGATACACGGTCTGTTTAGTTTTAGGTTGAAAAGGTTATGGGGAAGCGAAATAAATTTATACAAATAGACCATAGACAGACAAAGACGAGAAAACTTCAAAAACTTAAACGACTGAGGTGCGCGGCTGCCTCGATTGCCCGTGTACCCCTCAGCGGCACACGGGCAGTCGAGGCTTCAAGGTCATGTGCCTCTCAGGGGCACACGGGCAATGTAACGGATATACCTCTTCCCTCACATCTTTTTAGGGTTCCGTAGCCAAATGGCAAAAAACGGAACCCTTATAGATTCGTCATGTCTGTCTGTCTGTCTGTCTGTCCGTCCGTATGTCACAACCACTTTTTTCCGAAACTATAAGAGCTATACCGTTGAAACTTTGTAAGTAGATGTATTTTGTGAACTTCATTAAGATTTTCACACGAAAATAGAAAAAAAAAATGTAGGTACATACTTAGAACTGAAACTCAATAATTGTTTTTTCATCAAATTCATACTGGTGGGGTATCTATGGTATAGGTCTTCAAAAATGATATTGAGGTTTCTAATATCATTTTTTTTTCTAAACAGCACGCATAGCCAAGTTGTTATTCTGCAATCGTTAACGCTATCGAAAAGTGATGAAACGTATGGGAATGACGTCATCTCAACGTAAAGTCGCGTGGTCAGAACTAACGAATAGACAATTCGTAGCCAAGTTCACATCGTTCAAAATCGTTTCTACAATATTTAACGCTGCATCCTTTGTTATACAAACGCTACATTGAACGAATGAGCGGCCGACTCAGGCGCGTCAACATGGCTACCAACGTGTCGTTTTCTACAATTGCTGTCACCGAGCCGTTACCGACTAGAGAACGGAATTCGATTGTAACTTGGCTAGGTGTACTGAATAGTTTGCGGCAGAGACACTTCCAAAGTGGTAAAATGTCCCCCCCCCCCTGTAACTTCTAAAATAAAAGAATGATAAATCTAAAAAAAATATGTGATGAACATTACTATGCAAACCATCAACGAAAATTGGTTTGTACGAGATCTGGTCAGTAGTTTTTTTTTTTTAATACATCATAAATCTAAAAAAATTACACTATAATTAAAACATCGATCAAAGTTACAACGAACTACAAGAACTTTTATATTATGTTACTTGCTGCTACGGAACCATTCATGGGTGAGTCCGACCCGCATTTGGCCGCTTTTTCTAAAACAGACGTCTACCAGTGTTATTATAAGTGTGAGAGGGAACGTCATAGGAACAACGTTCCCTCTATACTCCCATAATGTTACACTGGCTTACACACTGGTCCCATGAGCTACACGCCTCATGAAACTCCATCTTTTTAACAATTCTATTTATGTTAACAACTTAAATGGGTCGCTTTAAGAGCTTTGCTTTGCTTTTTATACATCTGCCATGTTTTCTCTTCGCCACCCTTAGTTGACTGATAGATAATGCCTAAGGCTTAAAATAAATTAAATTAAAAAAATAAAATTAAAATTGATTTATTACGGACAACATTGATCTATATTTTGTTAGTATTACACACAACTTATATTCTAGTGTTAGTAAAAGTAAAAGTGAACATAAAATACTCGGTAATTATTTGTTTTAATAACCACCCAACCCTCACTTTACCAGGCTTGTATGACTAGGCAGGAAAATATGTTTCGTACCTAATCACCCTTTGCACAAAAAGGCTAATATTTGGCGTATAGCTCTCCGCCACTGTTCCAGGATATAGTTCAAATCAAATCAAATCAAATCAGTTTATTGCAAACATGGTGTACAGTGTTGTACTTGTGATTACTTCGCACCCTGCGTAGCATCGAAGCCGTCTTTTTATGTCCGCCTTTGTACCTTTATGTTGCATGAAGTTTTAATAAATAAATGAATAATAAATCACCGAAATGGTCAATTGCGATTGATAATATTGACATGAATCACAATGACAATGTATTGACAATTAACTCCTAGTTTTTAATTAGAACGAAAAAAAATCGGACCCTATCCGTACCTGTTACTGATCATATGTGTGTAAAAAAAAGAAAAAAAATAACGAAATCCCAAAATTAACCACAAAAATTCATACTTGGTAAGTTCATAATTGAATTAATCATATTCATAAAAATTACTACTAGTAAATTAACGAGCAGTTGTTTTTCGATTTTAATGGCCATTTATTCATTAATAATCACTATTAATAGCCTGTGCAATATTTCTATAAATTGAGTGACGCTTGGGATTTAAACAAACGCTAATAACTTTGCTGTTTATAATTATTATTTATTGAGATTTTATTAAAATAATAGTAAGACCTGTTCTATTAAGCCCTTTAAATATTGTAGATAGTAATAAAAAATTGTTGTGTATTGTCCATCGTAATTGAACTTTTCGGGGACCCAAAACGGTTCAAACATTTGTAGTAGGTACCTATCCATCTCATCTACATTTCGAGGTACAGCTGGTTTATGAACTATCGTTACTTTACCTATACAATGATAGGTATAGTACCATATGCATTATTGTTATTTATAGGATAGTGTAAAAAAAACATTTCGAAGATGGCATTTCACTTTGATTTTTATTTGTCATGCGGGGGTTTTACAAATCTGTTTGACGATACCGTTAAAACCGTGTCATTATTTTTTTCATCTTTTATGGTTAACATTAATTAATTATATATGCGGTTTTTATGCTTTATTCTGGTCATTCATTCTGCCTTATAAGCACAATGTGATTTAAAACTTTTTCTATAATAAATATTGTTTCTTTTTATGGTCTCTGTTGTTCTTGCTGATGATGTCTTAAATTTATCTTTCTTTATCTAAAATAAAAAATCTGGCAGTGAACAAAATATTTCACCTTATTAACTATTTGACTGACGTAAAGCTTTTGTTATTGCAACACATCGTGTGTAAATATAAAAAGAATTGCCTTCCAAAAAAAAAAAAACAAATCATACTTAAATACAGGCTTATTAGTTGTTGAGGCATAAACCATACATCAATCATACATCGACATTATTGTTGAGAATGTCAGAATATAAAAAAAAACGTAAAGGGATTTTTATCGATTTATTCCAAATGCATTACCAAAAGTTAAAATAGGGGTTAAAGTTCGGGTAGTACCATGTAGGACTCATCATACTGTCATGTTGGTGTAGGCTGTGCTTGAACATGTCTTTCCAGGGGTCCGGCATCCTCGGTGTAAACGAAGGCTGTATCCTCGAATATGATGGCTGAGATATCCTCTGGAATGATGGTTGCGATATCCTGGGGAACGACGGCTCCGGTATCCTATGGAACGTAGGTTCTGACATCCTTGTATGATACGCAGAGTTAGAGATACTAGGAAACGCTGGGAACGGATCAGGGAAGAATAAATCGTTCATCATCGGCTTCATAAATGAATTTGACCAAGGATTTAAATCTGACATCTTTGGTCCTGCAGACGCCGAAGCTGATCCCGACTTAGCTGAAGACGACACTGATATTGAACCCGGCATGATTTTAATGGTTCCAGAGACACCATCGCCTTGTTTAGTAATCGTGATAGGCATTGGCATTTTGCCGTCAGTAGATTTGAAGATGAAGTTTCCTTTGCTATCAGTCTTGATCATGGAGGAGTCTAGCGGCGGGTAGAACTTCACCCCGGTTATGGAGGACGTTCTGCCGTATCTGGAATCTACACCAGCGATGCTGGCGACTCCCATCCCGTTCTTGAAAGATGCGTGTGCAGAAACATGATGTGGAGCAGGCGCCTTACTAGCTGTGCTAGATACCTTTGTCTTACTTGCCTGGTCTTCTTTACTACTAGATTGACTCTTCGATTTAAGATCCGCTAGAAATAAAAACAAACATGTTAACAAAGTTTATTATCAGAATGTATAAATGACAAAAATTCTGCTCAGAATTATTCAAATCTGATTTCCGTTCAGACATTTTAATTAATGATGTATAAAAACTTGTTAATAAAGTTATCTATATCTAAATTTATCGATGTTTTATTAATTTCCATAAATAAAATGATAGATCTACATTTACCTGCACCCCTTGCTGCCACTACTAATATATAAATAACGAACACACTTCCTATCTTGTTCATGTTGCAGACTAAACAGAAATGCATGATAAACATCGATCTCTCACTTTATATCCTCATCGTAAAATTACAAGTTTTCGGCTTTATAGCATAAGAAACGGTTCTTAATATGAACGCTACGACAGATCTGTTTTTTAGAGATAATTTCTCTACTATTATTTTACAAACTTCGTGTTGATTATCCATTTATATTTCTTGAGTGTAGTAATCATACGTTGAAGGTATTGGAGCTGAGCAATTGTGTTTAGCAATTATTTTACTTTTTCGTCTTCTTTGCCACCATGATCTGAGCTAACAGTACTATGATTGTTCGTTTGAGGACGACAAAAAATGTAGTGGCTTTTGAAAACAGTTTTAATATGGTCATTAGAATGTTTTTGTATATTCGAAGATAGTCTGCTGAAATATTGTTTAAAACACTATTGTTGCATTACGTACATATTCAATTTACATTGCTAATCACGTCTGACAGGTTCATAAATCAAAATGTGAGTACCGTAAAAAATTAATATGGAAAAGCTCTTAAATATAACGGATTCTTTGACGGATTGATCAATAGATCGTTTTGCACACTCGTTTAATTATAATTGTCTATTAACAATAAAGTACCCTATATGGTTTACCATGAATGATTAGAAAGAAATAAAATAAATTCTTATGGCAAATTGAGATTTGCTTTAGGAATTTATTTTCGATTTATGTTTACCGTGACTATTCATAAAGAGTGACATATATAGCCATATATAATGGCTTGTTTTCAATATTTAAATTAACAGTATCAAGGTTGCTTTCTATTGTCATTATTGTTATTTTTGCTAGTGTGATTCAGAGCCGTTTTGTTTAAATAAAAATAAAGTTGATAATAAAGAAAGCCATCTATAGTAGTAATTCGGAGACACATCTGAGCGTCCTGTCTTAATGAGAGCTTTTGGATGCTTGTAGAAGTCATCGTTGAATATATATCTCGTTTAGCCTTAAATATATTATGACTCACCGTAGATATTTTTATCTGTCATACAAAATAAATAATTAGCTAGCGCCAACTAGTTTTTCGTCACTGCTGCTACTGTTACTAGAGTTTAGAATAATTATGTGATTTTTTTTTAAGAAACCTTCTGGTCTTGTTTTAGCATGTTTAAATTTTTCTTCAATAATTCCTCTGCTGTCGAACTTTTGATTTATGTGATCCGTTTCTGTGTCTCTTCCTTAATAAATTGCCGTGAAATTATAACTAGCAATTATAGCACTACTACTATTACGACCGTCTGTAGTTTCTCCATTAATAACTTATAAACGGTGTCCTAGTCAAAAAGGAAGTCAAACTGATTTATTAAAATTGCCTTTAAAATACTATGTAGTTAAACACAAAGTAATAGTTTTAGTAGATAATTTGTTATTGAATAAATCTGAATTCACACCGTTTTAAAGATATAATCTGAGGTTTTTAACTTATATTATGTATATTTATATTGTACAGTTAACGGTTAATTTGAATCTTGTTGAGCACATTTGTCTACTTATTAATCCATTAAGAATGTGGCAGACTCATTTATTAGTATCATCGCTCTGTATGAGGTGGGCGGTACAGTTATCAGCTCACTTTGAGTGAGCATACCTCTTGGCTAAATAATTGACTTGTTATTTATGGGTCCAACAGCCTACTGTATCTGTAACGATACCTACTTATTACGCACTTACATTTCGATTGAAAAAAAATATACGATTCCTGCTGATAAAGAGTTAACCTAGGTAATGTATATGTCTCCGGAAAATTGCAAACGCCGTTACATTGTAATATCTCAAGAAATGTAAACAATTTTTTTTTGTAATAAGATACGGTTACGTTCGAAATTAATGAATTTCGTGATAAAATTATATATTGACAATAATAATTTATATAACAAACGCAGTTTACAAATTTCAGGTATTTTTTTTAATTTAGTGATCTATCGTTTACAAAATGACATTTTCATAATAAACCGAAAAAAAAAAAAATTTTTTTAACATTTATAGCAATCACATGGAGTCCAAAATTTTCACATACTTACATGATATACATACTTATAAGATGTTCCGGCCGTTGTCCCATAATATTTGGGGTCGGTGCAACACATTTTTTCTTCTATTCTGTTCTGCGAACCGTCACGCTATCATTGACTCTCTTTTCTTTGAAATCAACTCTTCACACAATTCATCCAATTTTTCTTTTGCCTCCCTCTGCTTGTTTATCCTTCCACATGTGTAAACATAACTCTATTAGTAACATGCGTTTTATCCCTCCTTTTTACGTGATCATACTGAGACAAACCCTTGCTTTTGACCGTTTCAGTCACTATCAAACTCACTCTACCTATTATACTCATATCTCGCTATATTTATTTTCGTTATTTTAAACATCAATCATAATCACAATACATCTCTACTACATGCGATCTTTTTCATCCATCTAATCAAGCAAAATAGGAACACAAATGTTTTAATTTGAAATTAAATAATAATGAAGCATAAATTTACATAACATTAGATTATTAGTATATTAGGTATTTGCCAAATAAAAGAATCTAATATCTATCATACCTACCAGCCCTACGGTATTTAAATATATATGGTTTATTTTGGTATGGTATTTTAATTTTAGCTTAGAGAAGCTAAAATTACAATATAATATAAATGTTTTATAAAAATATAAACAGAGAGAATGAATGAATTAAAGGCTTTTTATACTGTAAAAGAGTATCTCGAGGATAAAACGACTTGGGATTGACCTGCTCCAATGCCTACTCACTATAATAGTTATCATTTGAATGTTTTTTCTTTAACTACCTATTTCATTATTATTAGTATATTGTTTTAATTGACGATTGTTGTTGTTTTACAATTATGACATGCTTATTTTTACTATTTGACTGGCAATTTTTTTTTTATATTATATACTTTTTCTTACAATTTGCAATATTTGCATTTTTGTAAATTTTATTATTTTGAAGTGAGCTCTTTCCTTTCCTTTTATTTTCACATGATGTCTGGCAGTTTTGAGTATTTGATGCGGCCTACCCAAATGTCCTTTCTTTGGCATTTTTCGTCAAGTCGTTGAGCTCCTTAGTAGTCCTGAGTTGAGCTACACGCATACTGACAAATGCTTGCACTAACTGGACAAGTCCACTTAGAACTGTGTGGTTCTTTCTTCAAAAGACCATCTCAGGCTCAATCTGCATGGTTCTCATATAATTTTTCCATTACATGTTTTGCTGTATGGACTTTAATAAAGACTTTGACCCCTGAGTTTGTTTTGGTGTTGCTTCTCAGGGTAGTCGGCTAGGAAACACCGGCCTCATCTAGTATTAATTGACGAAAAAAAAAATGACATGTAAAAGTGTTTTTATAAAACCTACTTGCAAAGTAAAGATCATTTATCATTCATGACATAATCAAATAACTTAATTAAGATCCAGAATGTCAAAGGACTTTAAATCATTTAAGATATTATTGTAAACGAGTTTACCTATTAATATATTCCTTTGATATGTTTTTGATTTTCATATAGAGCAAGCTCACGACATCTATTGTATTATGCGTGAACTACGTAGGAAGCAGGTATGTAACATACATAATCATCTGCGAGCAAGCTTTTAACTTTCCCTCGATGTAGTTCCATGAATTTCCGCTACGATATAAACAGCGATCTCTATTGCCACGCTTGTTCACAGCGTCACCCACAGAGTACAATAACTATGTAGAGAGAGCGTCACCATTGTGTAGATCGCCCGCAGGATACGGTGGAGCATACAGTGGAAGTGTACCCCCATTGGGTGGAGCACCGCTGTGTCCTCTTGGAGGCAACTTCTCGTGAGTTGAGTTGACATCCTCACACACCAACCGCCACCACAGGAGAGGATGGTGTGTTGTGTTTGTGTTCCACAGGGACCCGGTAGGGCCGCTGTCGGAAAGCCATTTTGGTAATTCCATATCTCAAAAAAAAAAAACAAATAAAAGTTATTATGGCTAGATACGAAGTGATCATATTTATGTGGACATGCCACACCAATGGGCAAAAGGAAGATGATAAACATAAATATTATTTTAAAAAAGTAAAAGCATGTCATCTATTTTACAAAACAAATTATGCAAGGTATAAGAAGACCTAATGAAATAAGGCTATCATAAGAATGATTGCCACAAAACGCATTAGACTGCTTGGCGCCAAATCAATAGCAAATCAACCAGTAACAGTAAAAGGCAGCGGAAACAAGACCATTGAATGAATATGTATAATTATTCTAATAATACATTTTTTGTCATAGTTTGTAATTCATTCAAAACCAGATCTTATGCAAGGTATTTTATTGCAAGACTATTTAGTCTAGATGCAGCGTTACATTTTATTAATAACAATAAATAGAAGTAGTTTAAAAAAAACTAAAAAACACGCTTTCACAGCAACAACACACACACACACACACGTTTTCATATCAAACTAAAAAGCAAAGTGAAAAAAGCATAGGGCGCTTTAAGTCATATTTTTCGTAAATCGAGCGCCCCACGCTTTTTTCCAAATAATATTAATATTTTTCGTCCACTATTATTATTTTGTACCTATTTTGAGAATTAATTTACACTTTTTAGTTTTATATGTTATGAAAGTGTGTTTTTTTAGTTTTTTTAAACTACTTTACACACATGCACGATATGCGCGTGGAGATGCAGCGCCGGGGTGAAAGTCCGCTGCCGCGACAGGACACGGCACGGCGGCCAGAGCTCCGGCGGGATCTCATGGTGAAATGGCGTCAACGACTATCGCAACCCAGTGTTGGACACGCCACAATCATGGCGGTAAGTCCCCTCTTTGAGGTGTGGCTGGAAAGACCGAGACGGCGTCCTTACCTTCCGCATGATGCAGGTCCTCATCGGACATGGTTCGTTCGGAAGTTTCCTGCACCGGATTCATGCGGAAGTGACGCCCGGGTGTCGCCACTGTGCGGAACGCCCGGAGGACACGGTAGAGCACACAGTCGAGTTGTGCCCTGCTTGGGCGGAGCATCGCCGCCGTGCGGATACCTCTCGCGCCGGGCCTTGGTTGAGGCCATGGTCCGGAGCAAGGAGGAGTAGCAGACGGTCGCCGACTTCTGCGAAGCAGTAATACTCGCAAAGGAGGAGGCCGAACGCATCAGGCAACGGCGTTATCGCCGCCGCCGCCGCCGGGATTCTGATCCCGATTTCCGGCCAACGTAGGTGCGGGCTTGCGGACAGTGAGCAATGAGTAGCTCACTGTCCGGACCAAGCCCAAGTCGTCGACGGCGCGCACTGTTCCCGCGCGCCTCAAGGAGTTGTCAGCAACAGCAGGGACCCAGCCGGGTCGAAGCCTACTGGGGCCAGGGTTATCCGAAAGGGCGCTCGAGCCCCGGTATGAAGGCTAAAAGGAACGGGGTGGGTCTTTTAGTCAGTAAGAGTCTGACACTATCTCCCGCTCCGCTCAAGGGCGGACGATGTCAATGCATGATTTTTTCCCACCATAAAAAAAAGGCATATCCAGCCCAGTCCCACTTAAGTTGGGCAGCCTTCTGAACTACGTCAACGATTTGCGTTTTGGAACATTAGCTTCCTTTTAGAAACATTGGCAAGGTGCCTTTAAATAGTTCTTTCATGGACCAGTAACCCTTCCAGGCATTTTCTGTTCGGCGTGTTATTTCCTTGTCTTGCCTTGCCTGGAAGGAAATCTTTTGGCCCAAGTAGAGATATTCCTGGACATATTGTATATTCTCCCCACCCTCATTTATGTTGCTTTTAGAACCATTGGTCATGATGTTAGTCTTCGACATGTTCATCTTGGGTCCAACCTTAAGGCTTGCGTCGCTAAGGTCTTGTAGCATTTGCTCAAGTCCAGTAGTTGAGGGAAAAAAGAGGACAATGTCATCCGCGAAGCGTAGATTGGTCAATCTCGCTTCGCCAATGGCAAAACCGCTCTCTTCTCATTTGTCTACCAACGTCTTGAAGACTTTTTCAAAAGTTCTTGTGAACAATTTTGGAGGTAGTGGGTCACACTGTTTGACTCCCTTGAGAATTTCGAATTTAGGATCTAATGTTTCCAGTTTTATGGCAGCGGTACTTTGTGTGTAAATATTTTGCAGTAGTTGAATATAGGTCAGTTCTATTCCCTGTTTCGTCAGTGCATCAAATATTGCAGAATGTGTGATGCTATCAAAGGCCTTGGAGTAGTCCACAAATGCAACAAACAGTGGGGCCTTATAATCGTGGTATTTTTCAACTATTTGATTGATGGTGTTAAAAAAAAAAAACAGATTATTGCACGGTCATCGGTCTTTGATGGGTGAGCAAAGTTTTATAGAAAATCTGATCGCCCAAAGTTGGGCAAAATCGAGCTCAAAGCCTTTGGTAACAAACATACAGGTGAAGCTAATAAAAAAATAAAAAGCGTGCCTTATAATATCTTATTGTTGGGGGGCTCAGACCTCCATTCTGAGAAAGGGAATGGGTCAAAATCCATTACGCGGACCCGATGCTGATTCACCATTAATGGTATACCATTGATGAAAACGAATAGAGAAAGTAGATACAGTAACAGTTTTCATAGAACAGGGACTAAGAAGAGTAAATCTATAACCGTATAAAATATCTTTCAGACCAACTCATCTTAGGTTCACGACCTATTTCAAAACGAAATAGCACCTGATTATGACTAACGTAGGCTTGGTCATGTCCTCGTATCGCACGATTATGACACAATTTAAAATACTTGAGCACTAAATAAACTTATTTATGAATATTTGGATCTTTTTTCCCATAAGTCTAAAAACCTGTCACTCCGATACCAGTACATCAATAATATGGTTCTAGTTACTAAATAAATTAAAATAAATATATTGTGAATCTTTAAAAAGATAAGGTACTGCAGCTCAGGACACCGTCTTCCAGATAGAGAAGCCTCAGTCTCAGCCTTGGGAACACGGTAGATCTTCTATGGAGCGCAAGCTAAGTGGCAAGCATGACAGGCAAGATTAGTGCTGTTTTCTCAAAGAAACCATTAAAGAATTTTAAAGATTAAATATTAATTTTAATAACAAACCAGGATGAAAAAAATTATGAAGTAATAACTTAATCCATTAATGCAAACCACAACATATAATTAAAGCACACAGAAATGCATCGATCGTTACTGTGACCGATAAAACCCGCCTTGCAACTAATAGCATTGAACTTGTATCGCCATTTGCTATATCTACATTATCTATACTCAAGCGTGATTTAAGACCCGCTGAAGATATTAATCTCCAAACATTTCTAAATCTTGTTTGAGACAGTAAGATGGGTCGTTCACCTTACAATGGATGTAATAAACCATTGGTTCGACCCATAGCATCCTATATAAACCGTTCATTGTGATCTCCGCACTTATTCCTTTATAGATTCTTACTTATGAGTACGTAGTATTGAAAGGATATTCATTATGTTTGTTTTAAAGGCTTTAATGTCAGTTTTTGCTGTAAATTCTGTGGTGGACGCGGTTCCTCTTGTGTTTAAAGGTGAGTATTTATTGTGGGATTTTAAATATGTTATATAGAGATAGTTAATAATTGTTGCCTCAGATATAGATTGATTTGTGATAGTTGACTCTCTGATCAATAAATATACTTTCTTAGAAGCAAGACATGTAATGTAAAAATATGGGAGTAAAATATAAAATAAAATATATCTTTGTTGCTAGTGTTTACGAACACTTTTCAATGATGATTTTCTTTAATAATTTATGAAAAATGTTCGTAAACTTATTAATTTACAAGTAAATTAGAATCCAAATCGGGGTTATATGAAAAATATTATTTTGTTTTTATGTTCAATTTGATGTATGTGTAACAAGAGATCAGCATTGTTTTCAACTATTGAACCTGTTAATTAATAAATTATTGGAATTGTTTCAGAATCGACACCTAATGGTGAAGCCATAGTGGCGATATCATCTTCCGACCCAAATGTAGAGAAATATTTCGCTCAACAATTTGCTACAAGATCCGGATTCACACAACTGAATGATGAAGAACCAGTTCGGTCATTCAACAACTTACCACTACGACCTGAAGGTGCTGTACACTCAAGCTACAGTATTGCAGTGCCTGGTAAAGCTATATCAGGAGCAGGAAGAAGCTTTGCGTCAGCATCCAGTGGACCATTCCTACCAATCTTTACATTTCCTATAGGTCCAGAGGGTTTCAATTTCAATGACTTTGGTCTCAAAGGCTGGGTCCAAAATGTAGAGAGCTTTTATAACCCTACCTTCCCCGGCAATGGTCAAGTAAATAGTGCAACAGCAGTCAGTGATAATGGGCATGTCTATGGAAGTGTTAACGGGGTTTCTTTTGACAATAGGGCAAAAAGCGATGATAAATTTGATAATAATGCCAAAAAAGCTGAAAACTTTGGGAGCAGTGACAAAACTATTCCATTCGATAAAAAGCCCAAAAACATTGCAACATTTGATGATAAAAAAGAATATAGAAAGTATTAGGTAATATTGAAGCTATGTGCAGGTATATAACGTAATTCTTGTATTTACATTTAACAATAGAGTTAATAAATAGATTAAGGATATTTTAAAACAATAAACACGATTTAAAAATCAAGTTTTTTTATTGATTGTTTCACATAATAAATAATTAAAAGATTCTAAAAGACATTGAGACAAGTTTGATTGTCGTCTCAACATCTTTTTATATCCTAACAAATACTTCAGTAGTATCCGGTATTGACGGCGTGAGAGTGGGCGGCTTGGAGACCAGGAACGTTGATGCTGGTGGCGGCACTTTCTTGGACTCCAGCGCCACGATGCTGGGTTGTATGAGCAGTGCTGGCTCCGTATCCTCCAATGTTCTCAGCAGCAGACACGGCTGAACCGTACCCTCCAAGACCTGACGTCTGGGCAGAGGATACAGAGGATCCGTAGCCGGAGTTGCGAGCAGAGGATAGTGCTGATCCATAACCAGTGTTAGCCGAGGAAAGAGCAGATCCGTATCCGTTCTGAGCTGCCGACACAGCGCTGTTAAAGCGGGCTGCGCCGATACTATGAGCAGAAGAGGTAGCGGATCCAAAGTTGTTACCCAGGGACTGAGCAGAAGATGCGGCATTGCCGTAGCCGCCGAAGTTTTGGGCAGAAGCGACGGCAGACTCATAGGAAGGACGAGGAGCAGCTGGGTAGTGGTAGTATTGTACTGGGTGGCTGTTACTGTTAGCGATTCCTACCCCACGAGCGTAAGAACCACCATTACCCGCGCTACCGTAACCCACTGCTTCGCCTTCGCCAGACTGGAAGGACGCTCCAATGCCGGAGGAGTGCGAGATACCCCCGATGTTACTGCTAAAGCCACTGCCAAATCCGTAAGAGAAACTAGGAGAGCGGCCGGCTCTCATGATCACGATGGGGACTTCTGAAAAGTGAAAAAATCAAAATGAGATCATGGAAGTTATAACTACTTAAATAATATATTTTTTTTATAGATTACGGGTAAAGTGTTATGTTATTTTTAAAACTTATTACGATAAGATCGTAATGGGTATGATGAAGTATGATAATCACACATTACATTTTAGAAAACATGTAACACTGAAATTTCAGGTCGACATTGAAATTATCAGTCATGTAAATTAATTACGTTAAGATGAAATTCAATCAGTAGTGCAGCACTTACCGTTGTACCAGACAGGCACTGCATTGCAAATAGCAAGCACGGTAGCAAGGATGATGATTTTGGCAGCCATCTTTGTTTACTCTTTCAAGGATTTTTAGACCTTTCCTTAGATGGTTGTGGGTGGTTGTGGATGGTTGAGAAACATTACCCTCTGTTTATATACTAGATTCCCCCACTCAAACCTGACTGGGTCACCACTACACCCAAAGCCATTGACACTCATAACAAAATTTATCTAACGAGTTACGGTAAACATTTTTTGATGGGTACAGGTGATCCGATACCATAAATTGTAAGAGTATCATCTTTAAAATGATAAGACAACTGATTAATTGGCCGTAATAAAATTGAGTCAGTTCATTTAGAAAAACTAAAACAAGGATTTTTAATTAAAATATTTTCTTATTTGAAGAGGACGACGGAAAGCTTTATATCATTTTTAATTATCTTTTCAATCTTGAGGTCCATAACGTCAGCTCGAAGAACATAAAAGTCGCCATTTGTGTTAATTAATAAAGAAATCAACAAGAAATTATTTCTTATGTTAATGAAGTTTTTTTATTTGATGAAGCCGATTTCGCTAAATGAGACACTTTAGTTGAATATTATTCAATTATTTCCCTTCGGGATGTACTGGTCAGTTATGTGACGAGCACCAACGTTTCTGTTACATCCGTTCGAGGAACCGGTCTGGTTGTTAAAATGAACCTAGGTACATTACTTAATATTATAATAGATAGTTAAGATTATAATAGATTATTATAATATTTTATAGTGCACCAAGATAGATTGTATATCTAAGGGTACATGAGCGGTATTATCGCTGACAGTGGTATTTACCAGTCAATCTTTGGATAGTACTGAAAGATCTTATGAAAAAAGGGAGGCAGCCTGCTGCGTAACGCTAATAAATGAGTTAGTTCTAGAGCACTAACTCATTTATTAGCGTTAGATGTGTTAGATGTCACATCATTATCATTAAAGTCAAGCATGCACCACTTTCATATTAATGAATTTTATTATTCTCAATGATTTGCTGTGTCACCAAATCTTTACCATCGTGAGATATATTTGTATATTTCAAATCGTTTTATGAAAAAAAAAAAAAAATAAGACTACTTTTGGTCCACAAAATTTGTTAATAACACTTAATACTATGTACTGCTCTGTTGAATTTGAGTGCTTGGTTTTATAGGATAAAATAACAATGTTTGAATTCACAATCTATTTTTAAACATTTTAAATTTTGAGATTAATTAAAGTCAAACCACTTTTTCTAAGATTCTCGGTAAATTTCTGTTGCGCGAGTCATATTGCTGCAACATAACCTCAATGGCAATGAACTGGATGATGTCCACACAAATCAAATAATTTAAAACCTGAATCTTTTTGTGAAATCACTACCTGGGTCATAGACCTTTCAGAACAGTCAAATGATCTAAAATTTATAAAACATAAAAATTCCGAATTTTATAGAGGATGTGAACCATTTATCAATAATAAAGCTTTATATCGAGTTAGATCTCATCTAGATTATTGTGTTATCGTCAAAATTGTTCGAAAGGATTTTAATCAAAATAAAAAGCTTTAGGTACCAGAACATTATTTATTAGGTCGTTGAAGACTTCTACATTGTTGGTCATATAATTATATAAGTCATTTCTAGAAATATGTGATTTAAATATATTTTATTTTATTCGTACGGATCCCGAAAATTATTTTCGATCTTAATTAGTAACAAAAGCTTATCACAGTTTTTCTATCATTTATAGGTATATAAATCATCATTAACTTATTAGCATACACTTAACCAATCCACAATCATAACAAAAAAACAATATTAAATACCAACAAAAAACACTAAATCGAATCGGTGATTGACACAACACCATTTTTCTTTTTATCACACTATTACTACTATTATTTAGCTTTAGTGTCTATGCAGCTTTGCTCTCTGCAACAGCCGTTGCACTGGCAGCTGACCGACCATAGACTCCGTCATCATAATCTGCCTCCCCATCGTGATCATCTCTAAAGCCAAAGGGACTTTGGAAACCATATCCGCCATGGCCTCCACCTGAGTAGTAGTTCCCATTGAACTGGTTGTTGTAGGCTCCATTCCCGTTGCCGAAGCCTGGTCTACCATAATATCCTTGGTTATAGCCATGGTTTGGGTAACCGTGGTTATAACCATGGTTATATCCGTGGTTAGAGTGACCTTGATTATACTGGTAGTTATTCGGGAAATATCCACTACCATGACCGCCGCCGCCCTCATTTGCAGAAGATTGAGACTGGCTGATGGCAATGTTTATTGGCGGTTGGTATCCTGGATTTCCCTGGTAACCTTGGTATCCTTGGTACCCTTGGTACCCTTGATAACCTTGATAACCTTGATTAAATCCTTGTCCACAAATCCCATATTTTTTACATAATTTCTTCTGGTGCAGTGTACGAGGTTCTCTCACTAAGCTGTCTGATTGGACTTTTTCAACATCTGGAAATAGAAAATAATGACATAAGTAATTATAATGATCACCAAATAGTATTTCTTTTTAATCAATCGTAAACTGGCAAGATTTTTGAGAGTTTAACTACGCGGTATCATAAAAGGAGTGGCTAGTTTGCACATCCGATCGATATCAAGTTTTAGAAATTATCCAATTACTAGAGTATGAAGCGTTTGTAGGACTCACGCCATTTTTATGGATGATTTGAACCTCCCACTGTCTGAAAGTATGCCAGTAACATTTAAAAAGGTTTCTTTTACTACTTTCGAAAGTTGCTAAATCTCCTTAGAGGAATATAAATAAATTAAAAGCTGCTATACTAAAGTAATTAACGACAGTTAATCTTTGATCTAAATTAGCCATTAATAAACTTAATTTTCTTGAACTCAAAAATAACAAAATGAAGTTTACTAGTCACACATTGTGAATTACCCATCCCAAAATAACTTACAGTAACATCTCAAGTCTACTTTGATGAAATTGAAGGTTAGTTTGGTCACCCAATTACCTACACAAGAGACAATTACCGGCTATTATCTAACGGTATCGGAATCGAAACTGCAAGTTTTATCGATTGATCGTGACACCGCAGACGAGATTATAGAGTATCGATAAAAAATTACTACCTTCGGCTAGGGTCGAGCTGCATCCCGCAAGTGCGATGGCAAAAAACAATACTCGAATATTCGCCATGTTTTATTGTGTGTTCCGTTAAAATGTGTTTTATTTTTTTGCGAGAGCAGCTTTATAGGTCGGGTCTGGAGGTCGTGCCCCACGCCGCAAACGAGAGACATTGAGGTTTAATTTGGAAAAAATCCCACGGAAGTGAAGCAGTCGTTAAAATTGTAAACAATACCGTATCAGTGGACCGGAAGATGTTTATTGTAATATATTCAAATGATGATAGGAAGTGTTGTCTAGTGACAGGAGAAGATATTTTTATTAGTGTTATGGATTTTTTAGAAGATCTTTTTAAAGATTATAGTCATTAGGATACTAACATTAGAAAACCTAACGCTATAGCTCATGCTGAACAAAAAAACCCCGAAGAAATCTCTGACGTCACTTGTTTCAATATAAAAGAAGATTGTAAGATGTAGGCACCTATAGTCCGTCGCGATTCAGTGATTACCAAATAAAATGTTCAATGATATCGACCTTGATCTTGATTTTATTAAGTAACAGTTAATGAACTTGATCTTGTCTACCTATAGTGTTGTAATTACAAATATCCAGTTTGTCTTCTCATTATTTAACGTAAAAACTTTCAATTTGTAGCTCGGCCTTCATTTTTTGTTAATACCCTTTCGGAATTGTATTTTTTTTCTAGTGACTGCGTAATATTTAAATAGGATCTCTTTCATCAGTCACGTTTTCGCACACCTTGTTTATAAAATAAATAAAATGTTTAATTGACTGAAAAATTATTGCGAATCCCAAGTCAACTTGCTTAAATTTCTTACCTCATATCTAAAATAAGTTGATAGATTACTTTTATCCTGTTAAGTATAATTAGCATTTGATCTGGAGAGTCTTTAAGATCATTTGCCTATTAATTAATTAATAGGCTATTTAATAATTAATAAACCTGACACTAGGACCACGCTTTGACTACGTTGCTAAAGTTACAAATATTTAAAAACTCATTTTGAAATACGATATCCGTGTTAAAAATAGTTTAATTTATTATATTTGTTAAAAGACAGATGACTTGCTGGTGACTAAAATTTTGCATCTTTCACCGTTTTGTTCTTATTAATCGAGTTTTGTTGTTTGTGGTTTGCCTGCTTTACATTTATTTCCTTCTGTTTTTTTTTTATTTCATTTAGACATCGTTAAAAATCATTTACATCAAAAACTTCAAAATATGTTAACTGATATATTCTTAATTTTGAAAGTCTGTCAAATAGAATTCAGGACAATAGTCCGGAATAGAAATAAAAGTAAAACTGGCGAGAAACTAGCTTTTTAAACCTTAGCTGTACCTGTTAAGGAAACAGGATACACAGATCTTAAAACTATAGGATATAAAGATAATTTCTAAAGTTCTACCAGAAAATAACGGTGCTATTCTCAGTACCAACCACACTTTTGTCAACATGGCGTATTTTTATTACCCTCTGATTATACTCAGATTGCGCAAGTGTTAAGTTTATTGCTATGTCTGGATTTTCAAGATGTATGATTCAACCCCAAGTTTTTTTGTCGGTACAGTTAAATGAGAGGTACTTTGATCAGTACGTAGATACTTGTTATCAGGTGTGCTTGCTGAACGTAGTTTAGGCCATCAGGATTGCGGTATACTTTGTCTGCAAATGTGTCTAGTTCAGTTTTTTTGTTTGCAATGGTGTTCGTGCCTTTTAGGGGCATTGTGACAACTGAAAGTGTTTTTTTCCCACTTCTAGTTCCAGTGTCTACATGTGGTAGGTAAACACTTTGCGATTGATAAAATCAACTTACTTAGTATACCTCACGGCGTCCTTACCTTCCGCATGACACAGGTCCTCACCGGAAATGGCAAGTTCGGGAGGTTCCTGTTCCGAATTAAAGCGGAAGTGACGCCCGGGTGTCGCCACTGTGCGGAACACCCGGAGGACACGGTGGAGCACACAATCGCGGTGTGCCCTGCTTGGGTGGAGCATCGCCGTGCCCTCGTGGGGGTGATCGGCGGCGGAGACCTCTCGCGCCGGGCCTTGGTCGAGGCCATGGTCCGGAGCGAGGAGGAGTGGCAGGCGGTCGCCGACTTCTGCGAAGCAGTAATGCTCGCTAAGGAGGAGGCCGACCGCATCAGGCAACGGCGCTCTCGCCGCCGCCGGGATTCCGATCCCGATTTCCAGCCACCGTAGGCGCGGGCTTGCGGACAGTGTGCAATGGGTAGCTCGCTGTCCGGCCGTCCGGTAACTGTCCGGACCAAGCCCAAGTCGTCGACGGCGCGCGCTGTTCCCGCGCGCCTCAAGGAGTTGTCAGCAACAGCAGGGACCCAGCCGGGTCGAAGCCTACTGGGGCCAGGGTTATCCGAAAGGGCGCTCGAGCCCCGGTATGAAGGCTTGAAGGAACGGGATGGGTTTTTTAGTCAGTAAGAGTCTGACACTATCTCCCGCTCCGCCCAAGAGCGGGGGTTGTCATAAGATGATTTTTCCCATCGAAAAAAAAACTTACTTAGTATTTTCACAAAATTATGTTATCATTTAGTAGTTTATGTTTTTTTCTGTTGTGCTCTTCTAATACTATGTTATATGAATTTACATTTTACCTCAAACTTCTGAAAAAATTCTGTAAGAAAACCCAAATTAGGGGTGAAATTCGCCATTGAGCATCATCTATCTTTTTAGTTTTAGTATCTTTATATTTTGTGTGCAATAAAGAATAAGAATACGTTGGGATTCCAGCTGATCACCAGTAAGTATTTGGGAAATCTGCTGTCAGATTTTTTGGTTTATAAATATCTAAAACTGAACTGGCTTAAAGTGCTTTCCAAGTCACGAAGGAGTTTTATTACTTTATGGTTATATACTTTACGGTTACCTTTTCATAGACCGATCTGGTCTAGCGCAGACCAGCAAGTAATTACTTCAGTCAAAAATTCTTCCAGCAAAGTGTGAAATTAATGGAAATAATGTAGTTTCCCTGTAGTATATTTTAATGTCATATGGCTCTGCAGAGTTGTTGATTGAACTCTTAGATTGTAAGTTAAAGGCAAACCTGGCAATCAGAACACTGGAACTTTCCTAACGAATAAAATCTAAAAATCATCAATTGACCATCAGTTTTAGTATAGAAGACAATGTCGAAGGTGGGAAGACGAAATAAAGGTTACTGTAGGAAGAAGATGGAGGAGAGCAAGAATCGCATTGATTGGAAAGAAATTGAGGAAGACTTTGCCAAAGCTGGGCAACCAAACCAGGGGCCATACCATGAGGTAATAAGATCCGGGCCTTGGTTCAGGCCATGGTCTAGAGCGAGGAGGAGTGGCAGGCGGTCACCGACTTCTGCAAAGCAGAAGCAAAGGAGGCATCAGGCAACGGCACTCTCCGTCCGGTAACTGTCCGGACCGAGCCCAAGTCGTCGACGGCGCGCATTGTTCCCGCGCGCTTCAAGGAGTTGCCAGCTACAGCAGGGGCCCAGCCGGGTCGAAGCCTACTGGGGCCAGGGTTATCCGACAGGGAGCTCTAACCCTGGTATGAAGGCTAGGGGTTTTAGTCAGTAAAAGTCTGACACTATCTCCCGCTCCACCCAAGAACGGGGGTTGTCATTGGATGATTTTCACCACCATAAAAAAAAGAGGCTTATTACCTCTTTTTTATGGTGGTGAAAATCATCCGTGTCTGGCGTACGAGCGAGAAAAATGGATGAAACTATACACCCTATAGCTATATATAGCTTTAACCTTTGGTAGCATTGCAGGTTGTTGATGTGGACTCAATTATTGATGGACGGATGTTAAATGTTACATTTATGTTTAAATTTAAGGCATAAATTATTAGTATTAATAAAAAAACCTCTTAAGGAACCCTGTTCCACTAGATGCATATTAATATTAATCTCAACCGTTTATTCATTCTATTAAAAGTAATGTAATTAACATATTTACATAGAAATAATTAATTAAGTGAAACATTTCTCGCAAACACGTAAATTAATCTTCGAAATAAATGGACATGTCTGTTCAACAATTTAATTTTGTGACAAATGGTTTTTTATTGAGTGTTTGAACCGCTATAGCGAGATAACACAGTTTTATAAATTGTGTTTATGTGGTAGAACACGGAATGAATGAAAACTAGAGGAAGTAACAGAGACAAGAGACTATTAAGCATTGATAAGCCATTTTTAGGGTTCCGTCCCTCAAAAGGAAAAAACGAAACCCTTATAGGATCACTCTGTTGTCCGTCTACCTGTTAAGATCTTTCCATCTCGGGAACGCGAGGAGGTATCGAGTGGAAATTTAAAAAAAATAAACTAAGAGACTGCGGCTCCTTAAAGCTTTGAAAAAATCAAACTTCTAAGTTAACGGAAAAAAAGTATTGCTGATTATGTCGCAAAAACGTATATTTCGACACACTCAAAGGTATCAAAATTCACAGGGTACTCCCGTAGCTCCAGAATGCTAAAATTTGACATAAAGCAAGGTTTTGTAGCGCAGATTTAGGAATAAATCAGAAAACAGTATATTTGTTGTTACGTCGCAAATTTTTTCGGGAATTGAAATAAGCATTTACATAGTAAGTTTGTACGGAACCCTCAGTGCGCGAGTCCGACACGCGCTTGCCCAGTTTTATTTTTATTGACATATATTGTACCAAAAGCTAAAACTGTCGTAGTAATAGCCAAACGAGAAAAGGCGGTTTTTTAACTAAATTTTAGTGTAGTTTCTATAATCTCAGTCCGATGGGACGCTAATGCGACACGGCTAAGGAGAAATCAGGTAGGAGCTGTATGACAATTTTAGATGATGATTTTTATGGGTAGATAAATTATGTTTTCCATTAGAATTTGGATTGAACATATTCAAGTCACTTTTCTCCCTAAACTTCGCTAAGGTAGTCAATGCTACACTGTATTCTCAACTCTATTTTACTGATTTCGCACCTGTTTCAATGATTCCACATATTGTCCAGTTGTGCAGACATTTGAAGTACAAGACTACAATAACTTTGCATCACAAGTGCCTGTAATGTTGGCGATCCTTAATAAATAAATAAACAATGTTCACTAGGAACCAATATGAATAACAGCTGCTAAACTCACTCGATAAAATTCGTACAAAAATTCCATGTCAAATGTTTGCAACATAATTATATCGAAAGCAGAAAATATATGAAAAGATCTTTCAATTATTTATTTTTCAACATCTGGAAGCTTTTTCAATATGCCTTTACATTGCATGGTTCAATATCATCTCTAACAGAGGCCACGTTTATTCGCTATAATTTTTAGGGATCCCTAGAAATAAAAAAAGGTTACTAATTTACCTGTTTTGCGTAAATCATCGATCGCCGGTGGCACTTTCGTTTGATATTTCATAATTCATAAAACTGTCAACGTTGTAATAAACGATCGGCACTAAATAAAATTGTTGCCTTTCTTTCTTGAAACTAAGTTTCTTTTTTTATACCTACCTTTATTATAATGAAACGTTACATTTACTGCAAAACGGAAGCCCATAAATATAGTATTTCCTAGTTTAATAATTTAGCATAATCGTATTTTGACCATAAACTCGGCGGCAAGGTTTCGCGTGGGCGCATGAGCGGCCTCCGTGTGACGATACGATCCTACTCGATTGAAGTCGAATTTTGATGCTAAAGTCCTTATTGCCTTGACGAGTCTGCCGCGAGTTCATTTACATAGTTCACCTGCATTTGATTAGCTTGTTATTTTGTTAATAAGAACAAACTCTTCAAATCTTCGTAGGTTTGTTCTTGCTGTTTTTTTACGTTTTCTCCAACTTAAACTGTATACACCATCTGCTCGATAATGTTTTTTATATGACATACAAGCTTCACTTTTTTGTTATTGTATAATCCTTCACGCTTTTTTTATGGTGGGAAATAATCTAATGAATTCTCCTGCTCTTGGGCGGAACCTGAGTGTATGTCAAACTTTTACTGGCTAAAGCCCAATCATTTTTTCCTTCTTTTGTTTTAATAACTTTCACACAACGCTATATATTCCCAAACTAAGCAAGGCTTGTGCTATGAGTATTAGTCAACCGATAAACATACTTATATATTTCTAAATAGATACATATATATGTAAGTTTATACTATATTGAACATTTTCGAACCATTTATTTATTTAGTTATTATAATATACATATGTACATAAAAAACTTAAATACTAAAAAAACTATTTATACTAAAACCTAACTATGTACATAAATATAATACAAAATGACAAAGTACGCTCAGGCGTCAAAGTACTCCTCCACATCGCTGTCATCCGGAAATGTGCCCAGAAGACTGGCAGCATTGCCACGTTGAATGGCAATGCTAATTCTTTGGGCGAAGAACGAGCCAGCCCTCTGGTCACGTGAAGTGTCGATCAGTCGGCGTGAAATTTCCTTGAAAAGGAGACGCGCACTCGGACCCCACGAACCAAGTGTTTCGACCCCAAACGGCTCAAAACTGTAATTACCAGTAAGGTTACAGTACTTGCGCCGTTTAAGGGTCTCAGCAGCAGCAGCGGCAGCGCCAGCACAGCCTGCCGTACTTGGAATATGGGATGGCGCAAGGGTGTCGACACAGGTTGCGTCCCACACCAGAGGCCTACCCACCTTCCACGGTACCAACGTCATACCATCTGGTCTCTTCCCATCGTCACGTACCAAACCATTTGGTTCTAATACGGCAGGTACCCCGGCGGTGACAAGAGCTCGACGAATAATGTCGTTGATGCTAGCGTGTCGTGGTATGCGGCCTGCGCTCCTGCAACAGGACAAGCCATGGTGTCCGAGGCTGTCGACACCTTCACCACAGTGGCACCGATGTGGAGCAACACAAGGTGCGCCTAAGCGTAGACAGGTAGCTAGCCGAAACGAGGCGTCATCCATCATAGTGCCTATGGTGGATGACGGGAGTGCCTGAAGCCATAAGCCCGACTCCCATTCCCCCACAGCCAGCAGACGCGCACGCTCAGCAGTACTTGACGACGTATTTAATAGGTTATTCCGTACAATACTGCAGAGCGGCACATCCCACCGTCTCTGTGAGGACAGGTTGTCGGGCAAATCCGTGTTGGGACAAGCCATTTTCCAAGCGTTCAACGCATCGGACAAGCACGGTACCTCAACATCAACCAGTGAGGAAGATAAAATATTGAACATATATGTATGTTTATTATATATATATATTTTCTCCCTTGTTTTCTTATTAATCTATTTTTTTAAGCACCTGCCATGTTTTCTCTTCAGCACCCTTAGTTGACTGGTAGAGAGTGCCTAAGGCATTAAGTCCGCCTTTGTACCTTTGTGTTGCATGAAGTTTTAATAAATAAATTAATTACACTCAAACACAAGACAAATGACCGTGCTCATCACACAAACATCCCCTTCCCTCCCGCCGCAGCTTGTCTTTGACTTGCGTTCCTGGACCCCGGAGTTTCATTTTCACTTAACCCATGACCCCAGTAGATAACAACTCTGCCAGGCCCCTAAGGCTTGAGGCGCTCGTGGAACACTACGCGCCGTCGACGGCTTGGGCTTGTTCTGGACGGTTACCAGACGACCGGAATTGTAATTAGCCGTGAGGGTTCCCTCGCGCCTCCTTTACTAGCATTACTGCTTCTCAGAAGGACGCAGCCGCCTGCTATCTTTCCTTGCTCCGAACCATAGCCTGTACCAAGGCCCGGATATAATCCCTCGCTGCGTTCGGGATTAAAACTTAGCAACCTTCGTTTTATTCGGAATAGCTGTTGAACGCGGCTTCGTCCGCCTCGAACTCATAAAATTTCACAAATGCTAATTTATTCCGAAAATATCTGCTCCTAGGGGCTGTACTTATTTTTAGGCCAAAACCATTATTTAGATAAAAATTTTGTTTTTAGGTTGATAAGATATAAAACTAACTTTTTCGGAATTTCACGTGCCACCCGCGACTTATAGACACAGCCTCTAGTCTTATATCTACTAATTTATAAATATAGTTAGCCAGATTCTAGTTTCTATTTTCGAATGACTAATAATGCAGATGCATCTCGCTAACTGTTTTCTATTCTAGTTTTAGTTTTATTTAAATTAATTCGACGATTTTTTTTTTTGTATCCATAAATTGTGGTGTGACAATTCTTATCATATTTTCAACAATTAACATAGCAAACATTAAGAAACACACATGTTAGCGTTGGTCAATTAATAAGAAATGTATTATTAAAATTTTGACTGTCCTAATATTTTATCACTCGATAAATTAATACTAATCTCGGAAATTAGGTATTTTATGATGTTATAACAGTGTTCGTTCTGTATGACAGGTTTTTTATACTATTAATATAGCATTTCCTTCTTCTTATTATGGTTTTTTTATGGATTTGAGATAAATTTTTAGTTTTATGTATAACATTTAGTTTAAAACTTGATGAACGGTATGCCAGAGCGTTTTTATATCAGCTGCTGTTTTTTGGATATCTTATTTGCGTTAGAACTCTGCTATATATTTCAATACCTACAAAAATGAGTAATTTGTGGACATATATTTTGTTAAACGGTGCTTTTTTAAAGTGGAATAATCTATAGACTTCTTCCACTCTAGGTCGGAGTGGGGGGGAGTGACAGACTTTTTCTGACTAAAACCACACCTATTTTTATTCTTTCAGTTGACCTTTGCGTCTCAGGGCCACAGGTCCCCCTTTCAGAAGTCAACCCATGGCCCTATTAAACTCCAGCGCTGCTGGGTCCTTATGGTTTTGCTGACATCTCTGAGGCTTAGAATAGCATGCGCTTACGACGACTCGGGTTGGATCCGGACTGTTACCGGACGGTTGGACGTTGAGCTACCTGTGTTTAGCATCTGCAAGCCAACGCCTATAGTAGCAACGCCTGTAGAAGTATCCAATCGGATCATCAACCACAAGGACGGCCCTAGTACCCATCGCTCCATCCCTCTTTTTCGCTCGCACATCTGACATTTTAACACATCATGGTAAGAGCTGCAGGCCTAGCCAAGTTACAATCGTTTCGTTTCAAATCTATACAGACAGTAACGCCTCCGTTTGCTTTGTTCTGACTACGTGACTTAGCGTTAATTGAAGTTTTCTACTAGCCTTAACGATTGTAGATTATCAGATCGGCTAAGCCCTCAGATGCTCTGAGGACCGCATTCCATAGCGTTGTTACTGGGTAATGGGTCCACAAAGATACGTAGGTCAGGTTCTCTAAAGAAGTATAACTGGTAACGGACCATATACCAGTTCCATCAATTACTTTTATAAAAGGAAGCGAAAAATTATATGAAAGTAACTTTCATTTAAAGCTGTTATTATGAACTCCTAATACACACATACCATTTATTTTTACAGCTCTATTACGACTTGGTACATAAAAAGTAATTAACTAAATACATAAGTTATATTTTAAATTATACGAGCTGCCAAAATGGATATAATCTTGATTGTTTTGATTGCAAAAAGTAATTTATTATCCTTTCTATAATATCCGTCACGACTATGGGCGTTTATAATGTTTAATTGGGATGGAATAGGCCGAATCGATAGTAAATAAAGTTTTTTTTTTTTTGCCGTGTGTCTTGTGTGTTCTAAATTCAAAGTGTTTTTAGGGTTCCGTACCTTTTTTTGAGCTGGGAAATCATCTAATGCCATCTCTCGCTCTAGGGTGTGCTCCATCCTAGAGCTGAGGGCCTGTCAGACTTTTGCTGACTTAAACTACGCATATGTTCCTTCCTATTCCTTTTAAATTTTTCCCCATGGCCCTAGCAGGCATTGTCTCTGCCGCGCCCCTACGGTTTGCTGACATCTTTGAGCCGCCGACGATACGGGCTCAATCCTACAAGGACGAGTGGACGGTGAGCTGCTCGTCGTCCATAAGCCTGTTCCATACGTCAGCCCAAAATGGACTATCAAGACCCTTTTTTTCAAGAATCATGGAGATATGGAGCTGAAATTAAAATCAAATACTCAGGTTAGCTACCCCATCATGATTTAAAAAAATGTCCATGGAATTTCTTGCATAATCTTCTCCATAGGAATCTACGCTTTGGAACGTGCAACTTGGCTTCACTTTTTTTTTGACTGACTGATATTTTGACAATTCAAATTAGATATTTTGAAAATGTCTGTGGTCTATTTGAAATAAAGTTTCTGATTTCTGATATCCAAGCTGCAGTAAAAAAAATCTAATTTCTGAATCAACGCAATCTAAAGATAAGGCCGTTAATGCTCTGTTTAGGCACATATTTTGAAACCTATAGGGTACTTCTTGTCAACATAGAATCCTGAAATTTGGTATTAAGCTACCTATCTTATAGCAAATGTATAGAAAAAGTCTGAAAACATCAAATTTGTAAAAAAAACTCGATTCGAGAATTGAAATATTTACATAGGTTTGTACAGAACCCTCGGAGTGCGAGTCTGCTTGCACTTGACTGGATTTTTATTTAAATATCATATAATATGGATTCTACTTTCCAGTGGGTGGGTATGGGTACAGCCAGTGTTTTCATTTGCTTTTTGAAAGTTCTTAATATATTCAAAATGGGAGGGCCTCAGTTACAGGTTCTAGAAATGTTTATGACCACAAAACGCCTCGCCCGACATTTACTGAAGTTATTTCCTGAGAGAGATATTTTTATGATAATAAATTAAAGAAGTTTTTGTTGCCGGACATTTGAAATTGATGTAAAATTTTGATTTATTACCAGTTTACGACCATGTTGCCTTTCTTTACAAAGAAATAGGTGACAAGTTGCCATCTAATAGAGCAGGTTTAAAAAAGCAAGATATATGGAAGATTAAAAAATAAACACAGTGGCCAATCGCGACCATTGTGCCAATAGTATGATCCAGTTATTCCTCTTTATATTTTTTTTTTATAATTTCATCATCATCACAATTTCGGTCAAAATACGTTCATTATTAGACATAGGCCTTCACCACATCTACCGCTCCTATGATTCTTAAGATCTGGCGAAGATATGTGGTTGCCATTCTAGAACCTTTTGGCATCATTGGCCAACCGTTCTGCAAGCGGTATGCTCTGACAACTATCACTTAAGCTCTTTGAACTTAATCTCTTGCCGTGCCCACAACCGCAGGCAATTCTTTCGTCAAGTCAATTACCTTGGTTCTTTTTCTTCTGACCTCTATATTTTTTTGCAAACTGTACTTAACAATTTTATCCTATAACTTGTATAAATAATAATAGGTAAATAATAGACAAGGCTAGGGTAGGCTAATATTAGGTTATTTCTAGACAAGATTGCACATCATCCCAGGACCTGCTTATTTCTAACGAAATTTCTTCCAGCAGACCTGCGACAGGACAGTCAGATAAGACATGTAGACACAGTGTGTATAAAATTTTAAAAAAATATTATTGGATAGGCTCGCGTTTGACCACTATGTCACCTGATGATAAGCGACTTGTCGCATTTGTGTGTGTGTAAAAAATTGTAAAATAAAAATATAAAAATGTATTATGTTAGTCTTAAGTTTGCGCCTCTTCGGACAAATAAAATGACTTTCTTTCTTTCATCACTTACCATCACGTGAGATAGTGGACCAGCGTGAACTTATCAATAATAAATAAAAAACTGATTTCTGTCAGCGGTTCTGTTCACGTGTAAGGCGAAAATTATCCCAAAAGAACATGCTCATTCTTTGTGTTATAATTTCTTATTAGTATTATTTCTGATGTTCACTGACAGCCCTAAATCTATATCCTTTCTTTCAGTCCATCCGAAGGTTGTCTGTAAGAAATTGCTCTGTGCGAGAAGACCGCCCATTGTATACTAATTTTTAATAAAACGTTTGTCCTGTATTTTTTGTTGATGTGGTGTACAATAAATAAAGAATTTAATAATTTATATTAATAAATATATACTCCAAGAATAAAAAAAAAAGCTATTGCAGTACATGGTCTACCCGCGTCTAAAACTTCTTCCAAATCCGTCCAGCTAGGAGTAACCAGTATTAACTTAACCAATAAACTTTCACCATTATAGTATCATTGTGATGTACAGAATTCCCATCAAGTAAGCATGCTGTACTAGTAGCTAACCTCAACCTTCCATAATGATCTTGAACTTCACGAACCTCGAGCCGGTGAGTGAGTAATAAATCTGTCGTAATATATAGGTTTCTCCTCGCAATACCACCAAGGCTTTCATGTGTTTACTTTAGTGATACACCTTTAATTATATCGGCTTTGGAATAACCGAAAATATGACCCTGTACCTACTTAACAACCGCATGGTTTACGCAAGATAGATTACAAGGGTGAATTTAGCTGTTTTTTTTTTCTATGGAGCATGAGCATTCTCCTTTAAGGATGTATAACGGTTTGATACTTTTGCTTCTTCTTCACCCTGCAAAAGTAAAGCGCGGGAAAAAGTCTATTAAATGTTGTACTATTTTATTTGTGAAAACAAGTGTTGAATTTAAGATTTGAAGAGAATTCTTTATATGGGTACCGCCGCCGCCAGATATTGCGATTAAGTTAAAAAATACTTCGGATAGCCTGCTACTATCTAAATCAAAACTAAAATGTAACAACGGCAACTTTGGAAAAATTTCTTCTGTGCAAAATGAACAATTTATTGTTATTTATTATGGTTATTGTTATTTTGGGAACTTGCATTCAGCTTGGTGGTTTCCCTATCAGATCTCCAAAATCACTCAGCCATCACTCTTGTTAAAGATGTGGCGTAATGTTGCAACACTATACGGATGTAGAAAATCGTACTTCTTATTTATTTATTTATCATTGTTTATTTCCATTTATTACTTTGTCTTAAATTTAATTATTTTTTAAAATCTAACACACACACGCGCACACTACACCTTTGCCGACTTTTGTTCATGCGGAAAACCAGCGCAGTAGACTTTTTTTTTATAATATATAGTCTCGCGTTTGACCACTATCTCACCTGATAGTAAGCGACTAGTCGCACTAGTCGCATTTTACGTGTGGACGCAGCATTATGCATTATGTTGAGCGTACGACCGTTTTGGATGTTGCGCATATTTTCTATTATTTTTATATTTCATGTAAAATAAAATTATAAAAATGTATTATGCTAGTCTTAAGTTTGCGCCTTTTCGGGCAAATAAAATGACTTTCTTTCTTTCTTTCAGAACCCTGTTACTGGGCAACACGGTACTCCTTGGATGGGCTGACGATCAGACTTTCTTGCGTTATCTACATGTACCTAATGACTGTCCGGTTACAAACTAGCAACGTAATGCGTGAGAGACGGTCCAAGAGCGAGAGATGTCATTGGGTGAATTTCCCACCTAAAAATGTAATTACTAGGCCATCACGTTGTGTGCCTATTGGTAATCCTTCATTACTTAATATAAATAAAACTCTTCTACCCAGACTTTTCAAATAACAATACGTATATCTAGTGCTTGACTGCGATCCCACCAGATGGTAAGCAGTGAAGCAATCATTGATGGTGAGGCGCACTAGTTTATTAAGAGCCTATTCACTCTTGCCTTAAAGACACCTAAATTATAATCAGACGGGAAGACCGCAGCAGGCAAATTGTTCCAGTCCCTCGATGTACGTGGTATAAACGACGAGGCGAAACGCTTGGTCCGGACCGTAGAGATTTCAACAACATTATCTATATAAACTCCATAGCACCAGATTTAACACACATATTAAACTAAATCATGCCCACGCTATGAGTATACATTTGCTAACTGAGACCATAAACCATGCATAAAATCTTCATAAAAATATCTTAGTAAAAATCTAGACATTCCATTCACTTATAATAGAAGTGTGGGCGAAAAATTGCGAATCCATATAGGTACAATATAAAATTCAATTGCCACTTTTCGTTGTAATTTTATAACTCAAGAACGGGCTCACCTATCTAAACCAAATGTTTAGGCTTTAGATGGTTTATGTGAAGTTTGGTAGGGTAGAGTAGGGTAGAGTAGTGTAAAGTAGTGTAAAGTAGTGTAGAGTAGTGCAGAGTAGGGTAGAGTAGGGTAGAGTGGGGTAGAGTAGGGTAGATCGGGAGCGAAGCCGCGCGAGCAAAAGCTAGTCTATATATAAAACTCCATAGCAACAGATTTAACACACACATTAAACTAAATTATGCCCACGCTATGAGTATACATCTGCTAACTGAGACCATAAACCACTCATATAATAGTCATAAAAATATCTTAGTAAAATCTAGACATTCCAATCACTTATCATTTTATTATATATAGTAGTGTGGGCGAAAACTTGCGAATATCTTGTAAAATAGAATTCAGTTGTCACCAAATTGAAATAACCGATACAAAAGCTAATAATAAAACGGTGAATAACATAAAACACTTAACAATACTACCTATTAGAGCTTTTTTAAATGATACAATAAATGTGTGATGTTTTATTGATTTTATCAGAAGCTCACTGCTCACCACAGAGTACGGATTGATCACGCCGCGCTCCGATAGAGAATGTGTACAGTAGACACCGCCATCTAGTGTTATATGGCGGAAATTTTACCTTATAAAAGTATAGCTCCTCCTTTATGTAAGTGCTTGTTAATACGTAACTTTATTAACTCAAAAAAAAAAGAAAAAAAATACTTACTTCTATTACTGTGGGTTGAGGGATGGAGAGTGAGGGCAAACCAAAGATGGATGGATTATGTTAAGCGATATGAAAGAAAAGGGAGTTAGTGATAGCGTTACGTGTGATATGACAGAAAGGAAGGAAAAGACGTGTTGCACCGACTCCGTAACCAGGACCAGAGCCGGGAGATAATGATGCTTTGGGTGGAGTGCGAGGTAGTTCCTAAAATAGATCGATTTTTTAATCGATCTAAATTGAAGTCTAAAGAATCGTATACCGTATCGTATATACCTACAAAAAAAAAATGCTTCTCTGTACTCCTTTTTTTGGAAGTTGGTTAAATATTTAAGTTAATAGAAATTTTCACTTCAAAAAAGTTATTTTATAAGTTATTTTACATAACAAATATTAGTATCATGTACTTAGGTTATATAGCAAACGGGCGTCTCGGTGTTCATAGCTCTATTCATCTAACGGACCACTAGTGTCACACAATACAATTCAAAGTTTTTGCTAACTTTTATTTTTATTGTTTATTGTGCAAAAAGGTCCAAGTTCAGTTGTCAGGAGGAAGTGCCATAAAAACGGTGGTTGTCAGTCAGTAACCTAACAATGGTCATAACTGACGCAATTTTCTTGATGTCTCCATATTTAACCAGTTGTTGTTAGTCAACAACGGAACCGGTTGCTGACCTAAGTTAGTTTTAGGCCAACTGTCCACGGATGCGTATCTTCATAGACGCGTATTCATCATTGTACGTGAGACACTCAGAAAGTGTACGAAGAAAATCACCGCACGAAAATGTTCACGGTGCAGATCCATTTTCAAATAAGGCATGATTTGGCTCTCAAAAAAATTTGGAGGGCAATTCAAAATTCGAACAACGGTATTTTTACTTTTAAATAACCAAATTTTTCAAAATAATTACAGGTGGTGCCATAGACATTAAAACTTTTTTTCGCAAAACGAGCAAAGAGGCAGCGGGGCGGGCAGGGTGACGTGAAGCGGCTAAAAAAGCTTTTTTAATCGTCAGTCCTGCAAGAGAGGGTGCATCCAGAATTTTTTACGTCTTCTGCATCTTCGTACGTATATTGCCAGACGAAAGATGTTAAGTTGACGTCGATTGAAAGAACTCATAACCAACGACGTAAACACTCTGCTTTGGCTCCGCGTAAAATGACGTATTCCAAAAAATGGTTCCTGAATTGCTTGGATATGTATCAGAAATCGGACTAGTGCATAAGCAATATCCGAATTAGGTCCGAGTTATCTAGATAGCTATGTTTAGCTTAAGCACCAGTCTCCCACAGTGTGAATCCAATTATTGTTTTTATTTTGGTTTTGTAATTGCTGTGATATTATAGTGAGAAAAATAAACGTATAATTATTATTTTTTTTTTTTCACGGGTTCGAATCGGATTCGGATCGGACGTAGTGCGAAACTGCTCTCAATCGGAAGTTCGGAACTTTCCAATTTGGACCTACAAAAGCCTCTAGTCTAAGATCTTTGAAAGAATCTTTGTCTACCTTCAATCGCCTCAGCCACATCAATTTGATTGAAACGATTGAAGGAAATTACTTAGGATAATCTATATTTATATGAAAAATAACCTCAATTCGGCGAGCTAAGCTGTTTTATTTTAGCGTAGCTTTTGGTCTGCAATCGACTTTATGGCAGTGACCCCATAAAGCTGGTCATACACAATATACATGGGTTCATGGGATATACCTACAGCAAGTTCACTGTGGACACTTTAGTTCTCGGTAGTGTATAGTCGCTTACTCTTATTTCGTACACAGGTTTATCCTGTATAACCTGTTCTTCTGGTTGAAAACTAAGTTTTTTGTTTGTCTAACTTTTACTAACTTGCCGTCAATCAACAACAATAGGTTATAGCCTAGTTGCCGTAAAAAATGTAATTATGATTATTATACATCTTTATTGCACACCTTAACTTACTAAAGAACAACTTCTTCTTCCTGCCCTTGTCCCATCTTATTTGGGGTCGGCGCAATACGTTTTTTTCTTCCATTCTACCCTGTCACTCGTCATGCTATCACTAACTTCCTTTTCTTTCATATCATTCTTCACGCAATCCATCCATCTTTTCTTTGGCCTCCCTCTCCCTCTCCACCCATCCACATGTATACTCATAACTCTTTTGGTGACATGCAAAAATAAGTGTACAATAGGCAATCTTATTGCACATGGCAATTTCTACCAGACAACCGACAATTAGTCCGACTTTTAGATTATACAAAAATAAGGGACACGTATCTTTTTATTTGTAAATTAAACATAGATATAAAATAACAAAGATATAGCCCATTAAAATTACGTGTAACGTCACGCCGTGCTGCATTTTTTCGCACGGGGTGACGTCACACGTAACTTTAATGAGCTATATCTTTGTTATTTTTTGTTTAATCGAAAAAAGATCGAAATACGTGTCCAATATTTATTTATAATTTAAAATACTGACAAAATAAATAAATGTAATTATTTTGACCCTGGAAACTACCCTATTGAACCATTATGTAGTACGCGATGGTCCTGTACTGACGATCGTATACCGGAAGACGCAGTGTCGAGAAACTTCTGAAAAGGTAAAGGTACCGGGTGAGTCCCGTGGGAATCTATGCTCTGGCTCTGAAATGCCCAGGAAAACTGATAGCTTTAATTAACTTTTCGAACATCGTAATTAGAGACACAATAGAAAGATATTGAGAGAACGAACGCCGGCGTTCGCTTGGGGTTAAAAAAAAATATAGCGAAAAGCTATTTGATGGTTTTCCAATTACAGTAAAAAACTATGGAACGGGTGGAGCTGCGTTTAAGCAGATTTTAGCAGTGTATAACTTAATAAATATACTTACTAGTCAAATTGATATTCGATGGGCGATATAATATCACACATCTACTTAGGTACTACTTTCTTCTAACAGTATTTTGTATAAATCCATTAAATTCCTATTTCAGAGCTTCTGTTTATATGCATCAGCAGGTCAACTTGCAGGTCATTTGTATTTACATAATTACTATATTGGCATAATTACGAACGGTTAGAGAAATCTGTTCAGAAAAATATGCACATCTTTTTCAATATTTTATTCAGATAACAATAGAAAAAATTCATAAAATTTATGAGTAACATAATTTATAAACAGCTTAAAACGAATTCAGGTAAAATCGAGAAAGCTTTTCGTCGATACATTAACGTAGGTATTAAAAAAAACATTTAAGATATCTTGTGCTTTCGATGTTTTATATTTTTTTTATTACGCCTAACTTATACTTACAATATTTTTTCCGAAAAATATAAAACTTATAATTTACCGGAAAAAAATATTAGCCACATGATAAGAAATCATTTGTCTAATATTTTAAGATTATTTTACAAACTAAACAGACTTGGATTTATAACCTAAAACTAACATAACAACATTCTTGGACTTGCCTTACGTTGGAGTACTTGCTTTAGGGCTGGCCTTTGCAACGGCCACAGCAATAGCATCCCCATTCTCACTCTTAGCATTACTAATTGAAGAAGAAACACCATTTCCTCCTGCACATGAGGAACATGGCTCCTCTCCTCTCGACGCAGTATCAGCTAACTCCTCAAATCTGTGCCGATGGCGGGGTGGCGGTGGCCAATATGGTGGTGGGCCGGGTGGTGGTGGCCAGAAGCGTGGCGGGCCAGGGGGAGGTGGCCAGTACCGTGGCCGACGTTGACCCCAGTCGTCATCGTAGCTGTCACAAGTGTGGGGAGACCGTTTTAACCGCT
The DNA here is from genome assembly GCA_929112965.1 of Mythimna albipuncta. Taxonomy (NCBI): domain Eukaryota; kingdom Metazoa; phylum Arthropoda; class Insecta; order Lepidoptera; family Noctuidae; genus Mythimna; species Mythimna albipuncta. The sequence goes on along the minus strand of OV815959.1, from coordinate 4,063,795 downwards.
GTACTAGGAGACCATCTGCAGCTGAAAGTATATAAGAGCTGTTAGAGTGCAGTAGACTTAAAGCTATATGAAAAAAACTCAATAGGAAGGTATTGTAAATTATATTCCGGTCTTCGTCGCATTACTACGCATTACAGAGATTGTCCAGATTTAGATTTATAAATTCATTAACAGTATTGTATTTGTCAACAAAATTCCTCAATAAAAAAATCCCCGAGGGAATTTTCCAAAAAATGTGTTAATAAATATGTTTATAAAGTTGTTTACGTCGAAAGAAACGTAGTTTGATCCATAAAGATAGTTGGTTTTCATTGCTGTTTCTTGGTTTCAGAATGGCCTTAGTCTCAGATGCTGATTCCGCCTCGGCTTCAACTTTCCATATAATATTGACGTAAATATCAAATTATTCCTCTAATTTTTCTTGTCAAAGACTGGAAAACTACCAGAATGCCCATTCACTGGTAAGTAGCCAGTCCCCTCGAGAAATCTGCGTTCCCAGTTGAAAATCGGCCTTGCGTTGCCTACTTTCTTCAATGAGACAGAAGCTTTTGTATCTTTACCAACAAATTCAAGAGAGTTATTTTATGAGGTTATTTGTGTTAAATTGTATTTCAACTTACGTTTCACATCAGCGGCAGTGATTTCTATCAAAGTAGTTGCTACTAACAATACACCTACTCGCCACATTTTGTCGATTTGTTATGAACTATTTTTTCAAATAGTACATCTTTATATGCTCGGTAGATAAATATTAAATAAATGCTCCAAGAAATACCACGAAAATTCATTTTCACAAGTTAACTTTAATTGATTGTGATAACTTAGATGGGAAGTGTGAAAACTTATGTGGTTTTGGTGAATCCCAGTAGACTGTTTGAGTTAGGCTGGCTGCACACTATACGGCGTGGACTGATTATAGATAAAAATCAGGCAATCTTCAGGCAGCTTCTCATACGAAACGTTTTAATCGTCACAACTTGGATATGTTGACACGAACGCCAATTAGAACAGTAACCAAGCGGCACCGGTGGTATTCTGGGCATTTTTCTCGTGTGTTTTGAAAGCGGCTGTCCGACAGTCATTGAAAACAAATGACCTCATTAACAAAATATCCAAACCCCTAGGAAAACTTAACACTGTCTATCAGATAGTGTTAGCATTTTCCTAACAGCCCACGCCATTAAAGCCATGCAGGTAAGTTACGGATACCTACATTCGCATGCTATCCGATAGTGCTTCAGTTATTTAATCCCTAAGGAAGAACTGCACTACTCAACAACTCTATGACGTTGCAGTGTTTGAAGGACAAAGCGTTCACTGGGCAATGATGTTTCTGGTGCGGTGTTGTTAGGGCCTGTAACCATTGTCCCAATCTCCTTTACAAGTTTTTAAGTTTTATCTTTGGAGCGTCTTTAATTTGTATCAGTCAGATTTGTAATTTCTTTATTTAAGAGTACTTACGGTAGATAGCACTAAACTGCATGAACTGATTAAATAGTTGTAATTTACAAGTAAATTTTTAATGTGTAAGGTTTTCAATTTGTAGTTGATTATTCTATTCTAATCATAATTCAATTGCTTTTTTTGTGATATTATTAGTTTATTTGTTTTTATTTGTAGTTGTATTGTTCAATATATAATGTAAATGGGTTCCTTCTATTTGGCAGAATCTTGATACTCCGATTTTTATTTGGCATAACTCACATGGCATAATCTTATTTAATCGAATATTTTTAAGGCATAAAAGTTATTTAGCATAACTTTTGTTTGGCAGAATATTTACGTGTCCGAATTTACAATGGCATACTTTTATCTTGGCAGAATTTTGTTTCGCATAATTACCTTTGCCATAATTAATATTATGCATAATTTTGTTTAGCATAACATTTATTTAGAGATACGATTATTTGGTATGGGTGCATATTTGAAAAAAATATTTCAAAAATTAAAATAGATGTATCTTCTTGTATAAATTAGTGTTCAAAACATCAAAAACTTATAATATATGGAATAAAACTGATAATTTAAATAAAGTAAATTTATGCTGTCGAATGGTTAGATAACCTACGTGCAATGTATTTAAAATCGAATGGTCTGCAAAAGTGACATAGAATGTTCTAAATATAGCATGTATTGGTAGCATTTTCAATATTAAATTAAATTTGTGTCATAAAAAGTCAATACGTTGTGCTGCAAAATTTTGTGACAGAAACGAATTGCTGCGAAACCGACTTTACGCAGTCTTGTCTGCCCTACCCCTAGAGTGTAATTTAAACCCGCGTAGGCGCGGAGGGGTAGGGCGGTGGTGAGCTTTAAAACCATCTGTGACGATAAGCTCGCGTGGCGCCGCCCAAACCCCGCAGCGCCGGAGCCGTGACAGAAACAATGCTTGCTGCATGTTGCATGCCTGCTTGCATACTGTATGCCTGCTGCATGTTGCATGCCTGCTTGCATGCTGCAAAGAAAGAAAGAAAGAAAAAGAAAACAGTAGTTTTCTTTCTTTCTTCTTTCTTTCTTTCTGCATGCATGCTGCATGTTGCATGCCTGCTTGCATGCTACATGCATGCTGCATGCATGCTGCATGTTGCATGCCTGCTTGCATGTTGTATGCCTGTTTGCATGCTACATGCATCCAAGCCGACAATATTTTCGTAATTAGCATTTAGGTTAGCGTTTTGATATTAGTAGTAAATGTATGCCAAAAGACGATTCTGACTGTGAATTTTCTGCGATATGATGGTTCTGCTTTTTAATTATTATGGATATAAACATTATGCCTAAAGATGATTCTGACTAACAAAATTATGAGTTTTGAATGTATGACAACTGAGTGTATGCGAAATGATTTTCTGCGAAATGAAGTTTATGCTATCCGTTGTTATGCAAAACAATATTATGACGTAAAAAGTTCTGCTATAAATAGACCCAATGTAAATTGTTTGATTTTATATATTTTTATTTTTATTGTAACTAGTAATCTCGTACTTTAATTGATATGTTTATTATTGTTCTACACTTTTTAATCGAATCTAATTTTAAAAATAATATTTATTTATTTATTTATTTATTCTAAAAATTGACACACCAACGACTCATTCACCGATTAAAGTTACAAATAAAAGAACAGTACAAATACATATTATGGTGGATTTGTCACTTATAGGCGTGCACAGCACTTATACAATAATATAATTAAGACAAAAATAATTAAAAATTGCATTGGAATAAATTAAAATAAATTAAATTAAAAATTACATCGAGATGTCAGTGAGATAAATTATAAAAAAGATTAAATTGAGATCAGTTACATTATAAATATAAAAAAAAAGAATATTATACAATTACATAAACAGAAAAAAATTAGATCAAATCAGAATACATTAATCTTAAATTAAAAAAATTTCTTCCAATTGTATTGGGAGAAATGGGATTTTTGATAGTAAAACATTAATTATATGAAATAGAATCATTGTATGAAAACAATAGAAATACATATTTGTCGTCGAAGCGAGAAGTACGGTTTTGAAATGTGGTAATCTATATATATAAAAGAAAGTCGTGTTAGTTACACCACTTATAACTCAAGAACGGCTGAACCGATTTGGCTGAAAATTGGTGGGGAGGTAGCTTAAAACCAGGAGACGGACATAGGATACTTTTTTTTTTTTTTTTTTTTTTTTTTTTTAGGGTAGATTAGAGTAGAGTAGGGTAGGGTAGAGTAGGGTAGAGTAGGGTAGAGTAGGGTAGAGTAGGGTAGAGTAGGGTAGGGTAGAGTAGGGTATAGTAGGGTAGAGTAGGGTAGAGTAGAGTAGAGTAGGGTAGGGTACAGAAGGGTAGAGTAGGGTAGGGTAGAGTAGGGTAGAGTAGGGTAGAGTAGGGTAGGGTAGGGTAGAGTAGGGTAGAGTAGGGTAGAGTAGGGTAGAGTAGGGTAGAGTAGGGTAGAGTAGGGTAGAGTAGGGTAGAGTAGGGTAGAGTAGGGTAGAGTAGGGTAGAGTAGGGTAGAGTAGGGTAGAGTAGGGTAGAGTAGGGTAGAGTAGGGTAGAGTAGGGTAGAGTAGGGTAGAGTAGGGTAGAGTAGGGTAGAGTAGGTAGAGTTGACAGCTTAGATAAAAGGTAACTATTAAGCGGTACGAAGTTTGCGGGGTCAGCTAGTTTATAATAAAAGTAATTAAAATAATCAAGAACTGTTGCTGCTGGCTTGGATAATATGTCGTTTAAATTCATTCAAACTGTTTGAAAATATGTCTAAGCTATTAGTACGTGTGCTCAGCTTATTATAACTACATAGAAATCTGTATATAGGAGCGAAACGACCAAGATTTGTTCTAGTTTTTGGCAAATTAAATGTTGCCGTCTTGAAATTGGATCTGAAATAGGTACGTCGGGGCACGATCAGACTGATTTCTGAGACTAACTCCGGTACGTTAGCCAAGTTGTGGACAATCTAAAAAGCAAGACTAAATCTGAGTAGCTTCTTCGAAGCTCCAAGGAACACATCCTAAAATGACAAAGCCTTTCAGAATAATCAGCTACGCGAACACAGGTCTGTGATCTGTAGCACAGGTATTTTGTAAACTTTTTTTGGATGCGTTCAATTCTGTCAATATGGACACGATACGTTGGATTCCATACGGGAGACGCATACTCCAGTATACTCCTCACTAGAGTGTTGTAGAGAACCTTAAACGTACTAGTTGACTGGAAGTCCTTGCAAGTTCTTTTGACAAATCCGGACATTTTATTTGCTTTGGTTATGATGGTGTCAAAGTAATTTACAAAAGTTAGTTGGCTGTCTAGTTGGACACCCAAATCACGAATAGAATCAACTCTCTGAAGAGTTGTGCCGTTTAAGTGATATGTTGAGGGCTGAATCAACTTGTTCCGTGTAAACGTTATATGATAACACTTTTTAGCATTGAGAGTCATCATGTTACTATGACACCATTCATGAATTGCGTCTAAGTCCTTCTGAAGCAAGGAGATGTCGGTACTAGTTTCAATCTCTCTATAAATCTTTAGATCGTCCGCAAACATAGAGCATTTTGAGTATTTTATGAACTGTATGATATCGTTCACGAATACCAAAAAGAGAATTGGACCAAGATGAGAACCCTGTGGTACACCAGAGGTCAAATGATAGAGTGGCGATTGATACCCCTTTATAACTACTCTCTGCTTTCGCTCCGTTAGATACGATTTAAACCAGCGAAGAAATTGACCGTGCACACCATAGTTCTCAAGTTTTTGTAGTAAAAGCACATGGTTTACTTTGTCGAACGCACTGCTGAAGTCCGTGTAGATTGAATCTACTTGTACACCAGAGTCCACGGATCTGCTTATATCATTAATGTAATGGACTAAGTTAGTAGTAGTGGATTTATTGTTACAGAAACCGTGCTGTTGTGAAGCCAATTGAGTTTTAATGAGTGAAGTTAATACGGGACATATTAATGATTCGAACATCTTCGAGAAAACTGAAAGGAGCGATATAGGTCGATAGTTTTTGACATCATTAGCCTCACCTTTTTTAAATATCGGTACTACGTGTGCAATTTTCCACTGCGTGGGGAAGTTGGAAGTCGCAAGGGACTTGTTAAAAATCAATTTGAGCGTTAATGATAAATGTTTGGCACATCGTCTTATGAAATGCGGTGGTAGGCCGTCAGGCCCTGGGCCTTTGCAGGTGCTTAGTTTTTTTAATTCCTTAAGTACATCTCGTTCTGAGAAGTAACAACTTCCCAAAGCAAGCTGAGGGTAGTTGCTAGATTCTATTTGAGGAGCGAGAGTACCATCCGGAAGTTCGAAAGTAGAAGAAAAGTGTGAGGCAAACAGTTTAGTCACATCTTCCCCAGAAGTTGCTACGTTTTGGTTCCAATGCACTTCAGATGGAATGTCATTTGAGCTTGATTTTTTAGCCTTAACAAATGACCAAAATGCCTTCGGATTAAGTCTGATGTTCTTTTCAGTAACACTAACGTATGTACTGTAGCACTTTTTAATCATTTCTTTAGAACGTTCCTCCAATATACGGTATTCATGTTTATCCCTAGGATTTTTGTATTTTTTGAAACGAAGTCTTATTTTTTCTTTTTCATTGAGTAGTCTGATCAGACATTTAGAAAACCATGTAGGGAACTTGTTATTGCGTTTGGTATATTTAGGAACACACTCATCCACTATTCTATTTAGATGTGCGTACAACGTATTAACCATTAAGTCCACATCCGCCAGATCCGAAAACACACACCACCAATCGATGCTCCTCAGCCTCTCATTAACAAGTGCATAGTTTGCCTTCCAGTAGTTGTATTTAAGAGACCTCTTACCCTTTAATAGTGTGGGTGAATTATTGTTAAAGGTGATTTCAAGAGGAGGATGATGAACATCAACTAGCGACATTGGGTTTTTACACTCACTGACAGATCCACCCTGAAAGTTGCACAAGATAAGGTCCAGAGTTCTATTGTGACAGTTCCTGACATTGTTGATTTGCTCAATGCTATTCGACGACATAAAATCGATCAATGAGTAGCCTAACCTGTTTGCATAGTTTTTAGCAGTTGTACACGATGAGCCGGATAGAGTATTGTATGTAGGTACACATTTGTGAATGATGTGCACGTCTGTAATAGTTTATTTGCACTGTACCATCTTCTGCAAGTTAAATGGAAAAAAAATTGTTGTTATGCCTTAGTAATAAATTAAAAAAAAAACTGATCATTTCGTTTGCAAGTGTGTGTCCAACCTTAGTGTACCCAAACCCTTGTTTGTACTACGTTTCCATTCACGTGTGGTTTGATGATGTAAGTACATTGATTTGGATCAATTGTCGCTGTTTCTGTGTTTGTTGTGCTCATCTTGGTTAGGTTTATGAATATCCTGGTGCATTTTTTTGTTCACTTACCACAACCACGCGTCTTTTCCATACATAGGGTGGATGTTTGTTATTATCTGGCTGACTGTGCACTATTTGTTTTGCTCTGTAAATATCTGTCTGGCTAGATGAAGTTTTTTTTTTACATGGAACGAATGCATCGGTCTGCTAGAATATTTTTTTTATAGCTGACTGAAAAAAATACAAAACAAAATTAATCATTAAAATTACCTTTTTATGTGGAAAATCATCTATTGACTTCTCCTGCTCAAGGATCAGATTTCCACTGACTAAAACCGCATCTATGTTTCTTCAGTTGCCCTTTGCGTTCTAGGACCACGGTTAACCTACACTCGATGATGCAAGATCGGTTTCCAACTCTTGCTATTTCAAATAACAATATCGTAACCAATTTGCTAGATTATTTATTGAAAAGCAGTAAATATCATTTTCAAATCCGTGCGTAAATGCTTTAACAGATTTAAGGCATTTAATTTTGATTGTTCATTTCTATTTATCTTCTAAAACCATATTTTCAACTGGTATGTAGTACCTTTTTATACATTTTGCGTTACTTACCTATCATATAAAGTGGTAGGTACCCAGTTTTGCAAGAAGGAAAAGGGTCTCGCAAACATCTGCTGGCCGGGGGGCTCGTAACAGTGAAGGTCGCTCCTAGATTAACTTACAGGAAAATCATACCGGGAAACGATATCTTATCTCATAATCCAGCTCATATACATACCTATACCATGTCAATGAACTAAGCCAAATCAGTTCAGCAGTTGAAGTGTACATAGGTACATACTTTTTCAACAAACACTGGATATTGCAACTACTATTCGGGTTGAATGTTAAAAGATACTCATCATTAAAGACGTCCACTGATGGAAGCAGGCTTCCCCTAAGTGTCGCTATATCGACCAGCCCACCTCCTGGGAGGTCTTTCAATGCTTCGTCTTCCGTTACCTGGTCGCCACTCCAGAACCTTTCATCCCCATCGACCATCTGTTCTGCGAGCAATGTACCCTGCTCACTGTCACTTATAATAATAATATTCGACAACTATCACACAACGCCGTCTAGTCCCAAGCTAAGCAGAGCTTGTGTTAGGAGTACTAGACAGGTGATAAACATAGGTACTTATATATTAAATACATATATATTATAGACAAATTACACCCAGACACAGAACAAATGATCGGGCTCATCACACAAAAAATTGTCCTGGGTGGGAATCGAACCCACGACATCCGGCATAGCAGTCAGAGCAGTCAGGGTCAGTAACCACTAGACCACTAGGCCAGTCATTCATCACTTAAGTTTGGCGATTCTTCAGGCTATGTCGGTAACCTTGGTTCTCCTGCGGATATCATCTATTGAGTGTCTCTATCTACTGTCTGAAATTTCTTTGTAGATAAGGTATAATGGTTCACGAAAATGGTTCTGATGTAATTTAATTTGTAGCATAGAATCTAAAGTATTGAATAAACTTGTTTGGATTATTGAAATTCTACAAAGAAATCTTTAGTTACCGCTCTACCCTTGTGAGTCGCAGCGTGATATCATATATCCTTGATAAATCGCTTCGCATAATATACTAAAAATAATGCTGTATATTTATTTTTAATTCTTGAACTACGTTTATTTTCAATTCATACAAAACAACGCCTGCGTAGAAGACCATGATCATCTCCGTAACTTAATTGTAACTTGCTTGGAGTCGGATTCCCGTCTATCCGGATGCGGCATTTAGCCCGTGTTTTACATGCAGCGACTGCTTATCAAACCTTCTCAACCCAGTTATTGGACAACTTACCCTAGGTACTCCTTGGATAGACTGACGTGCTTTCCGAAGGACAATGTCAGTAATGTCCTAAATAAACTTTTTAGATAAGTACAATTACCGGAACGAATCTTGAGCGCTCGGCGTTAGAGTGGGGATCGCTTTGCGCTTTCCATACATTGGCGAGCCAATCGTCTTCGTGGTTAGATACATGCAGCAACGCAGAGAACGAATCACGAGTGACGTCTATGAATCGATGGCGCGGCGAGCCAATCACTGACACTCCCCGCGTCTCACTTCGAACGACTAAAGAGACCGAATATTTGACTTCTGCGCAACTTGAAGCCAGCGCTCAAGATCTGTGCCGGTAATTGTACAAATGAATACCAATACATGAAGCATGAGAGGCGAATTCCACTGAGCCATCACGACACTTCTTTTTAAGGTGGGAAATCGTCGAATGCCTTCTTCCACTCTCGGAGAGGGAGAGCAGGATAAACATTTACTAAAACCTACTCGTTTCTTTCTTCTTTGTCTTGCGTTCCAGGACCCCCGGGGGTTCATTTTCACTTAACCCATGGGGTCATCACGACACTATATTGCACTATTTGCGTTGAAGACTATCTTTGATTAAATTGTGGACAACTTTAGTTACATACATTTGTATGTATCGGTATACCTACTAATAATTTAGGTCAAGTAGAAGAAGAAAGAAAGAAAGAAAAAGTGTTTATTCACATCAAACATGACGCAAGTACTGAATTTTTGTGCGTGCCTTCATTAGGTTATAATGTCGTTAAATCATTATTAGCATGGCATAATAAAAATAGTCTGGTTATCTCTTAGAAACATTCAGTATCTAATGTGAAAATAAAAGAAAGCATTTATTGCAGTAATATTATTTATTAAGTAGCAACATAATTTACAATATTTACATAATAAAAACAAAAAATAACTAAACTTAATTACAATCATAACAATAACAACATGTTTATCAAGTATTATTAGGTACAATCTCCAAATTCTCAAAAACTGGTTTTCATAGAACCTAGCCGCTTACAGAAAGAGCAATGGCGTTTCCATTCCTGCTCTTAGCGTTACTTAAAGCAACGTTGCTTTTGCTGCAAGTACTGCATCCGGCGGGCTGTTGACCAGCTGTCTGCAAGCCTTGGCCAGCAAGTTCAAGGGCTCCTTTAAGAGCAGATTGGGAAGAGCCTCTAGATCCAGAATAACCACCGCCGTATCCACCGGAGCCGTAGCCACCGGAGCCGAAACCACCAGAACCGTAGCCACCGGAGCCATATCCACCGGAACCACTGGCACCAATTGCACCAGCTCCACCAGACCCATAGCCCCCACCGCTACCTCCTGAGTTGGAAATACCTGCCCCAAATCCACCAGACCCACTGGCCCCAGAACTTCCCGACCCAAAGCCACCTACGCTACCACCAGAGCTCGAGCTAGCAGCACTATCGCTGGAAGTGCCAATACCACCAGCAGATTGCTGACCGCTTTCAAATGAGCCGCCATTTTGACTTTGACTGACGGGTTCAACCTGCTGGGTTTCAAATTGACCTACTGCATGACTACCTGATCCAGCAATGCCTGACTGTACTTCACCCTTGCCAAAGCCTCGGCTTTCTGATTGAGAGTTGAAACCTGCCTGATTTTTGCCACTGTGTTCGGCATTTACTGCCAGGTTATCGCTTCCACCTCCATACTGGCCACCGTAGCTGCTGGAAGATTGACCGCCATATACGCCAGCAGACTGGCCACTGGAAGCCTGCCCGCCTGATGACTGCGCAATGGAAGACTGTTCACCGAAACCTCCAGAAGACTGGCCTCCATAACCTTTAGAAGCTTGGCCACCATAAGCCAAAGAAGAAAAATCTTCTTGACCTCCTGAAGAGTGACCACCGTAGCCGCTTGATGATTGGGAGTTGGGCCCAGAAGAAGATTGGCCTCCGTATCCTCCTAAAGCTTTACTGCCATAGCCTCCTGAAGTTTCCAAATTTGAACCAGCAACAGATTGACCCCTGGTAGAAGATTGGCCACCATAACCTCCTGAAGAGTGGGCGCCGTAACCTCCAGAGGAGTGTCCGCCATAACCACCAGAGGAGGGTCTGCCGTAACCACCAGAGGAGTGACCGCTGTAACCTCCAGAAGATTGTGATTTTGAACTGGAAGACGATTGGCCGCCAAACCCACCAGCAGACTGAGAGTCAGAACCGGCAGATGACTGTCCACCAAAACCACCAGATCCTTGTGCTTTAGATCCAGCAGAAGACAGAGAACCAGCGTTGAATGACTGAGAGTTTGAGCTGCTTGAAGACTGAGAAGCAGAGCCACCAGATCCATAGCCGCCTGAGGATCCTGCTCCAAGACCTGCACCAGCAGCGAATTGAGCTGTTCGTCCACCGTTTGCTTCCGATGACTGGCCTTCAAGTCCCAAACCACTGTCTGCGGTAGCCCCGCTAGAAGCTAAAGAGAATGCTTCTCCTGCCGCCTGGTTAGCAGCATCACTAGTAGCTGCTGCTGCCCCGGAAAACACTCCGCTTTGATGACCATTGTCAGCAAGTCCAGTCCAATGAGCAGTGTGGAAGTATCTTCCATGATGTGGATGTGGGGGAGGACCGAATGGTGGTGGAGGACCAAAAGGTGGTGGAGGTCCGAAAGGTGGTGGGGGAGGTCCGGGTGGACCGCCGCATGTGGGACATGGTGAACGTTCCACACGATGGTGAACACCTGAGGAAAAATAGGCTAATATTAGAGTTACGAATTATAAATCGAATGTGGTAAAAAGAGTTTAAAAAAATCTTAATTTTTTTTTTAACTTTACTTTCTTATAAGTAAATTACTAGCTTTTGCCCGCGGCTAGCCTGCGCACATAAAATATAGCCTAGAACATTATTGAGCTTTCTATTGGCGAAAAAATTTGAGCCAGTACTTTCCTCCTACAAACAAAAAAACTACTTTTAGCTGACTGTTTTCTTTTTATTAATATTTTTATAACGTGGGTCTGTATCATTAAACCTAGAATTGTAACACTACATTTGATAGTATGAAGAAGTAAATTAGAAATAATAGGTACCTTCATTTGTAATTACAGCACATTGAGCTGTAAAAACAGACAGAGCGAAAACAAAAATTCCAATTTTTCCCATCTTGCCGAAAGACAGTCTTGTTCTGAGGTAAACACATCAATTTGCTAACATTTATAGCTGATACTGAAGGATGTGATATTCCCCATCTTCCAAGAATAGTATCTTCGTTTGATCGCTAAGATCAAATTGATAACACAAATAACACGTAAGGTAACAGTGAGACAATTCACACTGTGGTCAAATATTTATCTTACACACAACTTCTGCTGAAAACTACTTGACAAAATAAGCGAAATTGAAATTTAGCACAATATTATGTAATGTCATCTTCAAACATTGGTTTCTTATGATTGTAATCAATGCTTTGTTACTAGGGTAGCGATTTTGTAGTAAATAATAACATAAAAACTTTTATAATTTCGGAAGTCGGTGTTTCTATAACTAATAGATAGTTTTGTTTCTTCGTTATTTAACACCGACTTCCGAAATTAAAGTTATTTAGTACTTTTCAGTGTTTTTTACATTGAAGTCGGTTTAGTTTTTTTTTGTAAAAAGTGTTTTTATTTTTCACTGTTTAGTTATGGTACCACCACTGAAAAGTACCCCTCAGTCAAACTTAAATACCTTATAGCTAGAGTGCAACTCATAACGATTCCAATTCCAACTCAGAACAATTCACAATAATCCCAAACACGGTTAGATTACTTTAATAAAATTTACCTCTGGCTTCATCACCAGAACGGTTCGATCCCCACCCCCCCCACTTTTCTGTCAGTCATTGCCTATACCTACGTATATACCGAGCAATTTTACTTGTTACGATAATTCTGCTGTGATCCTATGAGAAGTTCTGTTCCATATCTTCGAAGTTCATGATCAGATCATAACAATGTTTATATGGGACCAACTTGGTAGCATAACCTTTCAATCAAAAAAAATAATTCTTTTTAAATTCGGCACACAATTAACTGAGATATCGGTGAACATACATACATAAAAAAAAACATACATTCAGCCGACATAGAACCTTCCCCTTTTTGAAGTCGGTTAAAAATACGGATCACAACGCTGTAATACTAACCGTAAGGGCCATGGGTTGTGCGAAAAAGAACCGCGGGGCGAAGGCAAAGAAAAAAAAACCGGCCAAGTGTAAGTCGCCCATGGAGGGTTCCGTAGCAGCAAGTAACATAATATAAAAGTTCTTGTAGTTCGTTGTAACTTTGATCGATGTTTTAATAATGGAGTATTTTCAAACCAATTTTCGTTGATAGTTTACATGGTAATGTACATCATATATTTTTTTAAGTTTTATCATTCTCTTATTTTAGAAGTTACAGGGGAGGGCACACATTTTACTACTTTGGAAGTGTCTCTCGTGTAACCTATTCAATTTAGAAAAAAATAAATTAGAAACCTCAATACCATTTTAAAGACCTATCCATTGATACCCCACACGTATGGGTTGGATGAAAAAAAAAAAATTGAGTTTTAGTTCTAAGTATGGGGACCCCCAAAATTTTTTACTTTTTTTTCTATTTTTGTATGAAAATCTTAAAGCGGTTCACAGAATACATCTACTTACTAAGTTTCAACAGTATAGCTCTTATAGTTTCGGAAAAAAGTGGCTGTGACATACGGACGGACAGACAGACAGACATGACGAATCTATAAGGGTTCCGTTTTTTGCCGTTTGGCTACGGAACACTAAAAATGGGATTTATCTAGAAGCATATCATGTAAGGGAAAAAAAAAAATTGCAAATCGGTCCATATACGACGGAGTTCTCAGGTAAGTCGTCGACGGCGCGCGCTGTTCCCGCGCGCCTCAAGGAGTTGTCAGCAACAGCAGGAACCCAGCCGGGTCGAAGCCTACTGGGGCCAGGGTTATCCGAAAGGGCGCTCGAGCCCCGGTATGAAGGCTAGAAGGAACGGGGTGGGTCTTTTAGTCAGTAAGAGTCTGACACTATCTCCCGCTCCGCCCAAGGGCGGGGGATGTCAATGCATGATTTTTCCCACCATAAAAAAAAGGTAACAAATATAAAAAATACAACCGAATTGAGAACCTCCTCCTTTTTTTTGGAACAGTTAAAAAGAGGTACTACGCCTAAGCCAACGGAACTTCATACTCAAACAGATATAACAATGAACATAGTTAAGCGACTATGACAATACAAATTAATGAGTAGTTCTGAATAATTATGTTGAATATAGTATCATCGAAGTGATCTGACGATGATGATGGAGCCGGAAGATATGCACCGGAACTCCGTAATTAATCAATGTATCCTAGCCGTGTTTTGGCTTCTTAGACAGGTATGTCATAAGATGCACTTTGCCTATAAGGTACTCTCGAACTAATCTGATGGTGGAGGCGGAAGGTGGACACGGGAACTTCATAATAAAACAAAGTATCCTACCTGGACTTGGATTAATTCGAATAGTCATGAGAAAAAGGTACTCTGGCTACAAGTGTATCGCAACTAAAAAGTGTGAAATAAAAATCTTTTTACGAAAAAAAAAAAAAAATAACCGACTTCACCAAAAAAATACACTAAAACGATCAAAATTACTTTAATTTCGGAAGTCGGTGTTATATAAGAAAAAAACAATAGCAAGAAACACCGACTTCCGAAATTAAAGTTATTTTGATCGTTTTAGTCGATGGTTTTAGTGTATTTTTTAGTTATAGCAAAAGATAAAAAAATAAATATTGTGGACTTAAGAAACTTAAATATTAACAAATTATTTATAAGATAGGATAATCATAAGATAATCATTTATTAGCCTACACAGAAGTATAGTACATACGTCACAAAATAAATTGTCAGCATGCAACAGATGTTATAATTCAAAATAGATCGTCATGTTTGACTTGTACAATGGCGTGCAAATATTTCTGTCTTACTTTTTATGCTGGACCGATGACCATCAGGGTCTCGGGAATCCGATGGATGCGTGACGCACAGGACCGGACGTTGTGGTGACTCTTGGGGGAGGCCTATGTCGAACAGTGGACGAATGCGGCCGATATGATGATGATAATTTATACTAAACCTAACTACACAATATATACACTAAAGGTTACTTCTAACTAAAATACCTACTTGCCAAAGTTTTAGTCACTTTTTAGGGTTCCGTAGTCAACTAGGAACCCTTATAGTTTCGCCATGTCTGTCTGTCCGTCCTCGCTTAATCTCTGTGACCGAGAAAGCTGAAATTTGGTACCAATATGTATATCAATCACGCCGACAAAGTGATAAAATAAAAATTGGAAAAAAATGTTTTATTTGGGTAGCCCCCCTATATGTACCTAAAGTGGGGAGTGATTTTTTTTTTAATATCAACCCTAACGTGTGATATATCGTTGGATAGGTATTTAAAAATGAATAGGTGTAATTTTTTGATAATGTCAATAATTTCGGAAATAATCGCTCCAAAAGTAAAAAAAATGTGTCCCCCCTCTTACTTTAGAACGATAACTTTATAAAGACTTTCTAGGAAAATCAATATGAACTTGATGAAAAGAACAGTTTTTGTACAAAGTCAAACAAACAAAAAAAAACATAAAAACAAACTTTACCCCTTTATTATATTATATACAGTGTAGACTATCTAAAGATCTGCTACAACATCAATTTTGATAATAACTAAAATTTCATTACAGTCACGCCACAAATAGTTTTCAAATTGGCTTCAATGATTTGAACCTGGGATTTTGTACTAACTTAAAAACTGAATTTCGGTAGAGCATTTGGTACCTTACCTAATATGACCGCTTGTAAGGAATATGCCGAATTACCAGTTAAGTAACCCTGTAACATAACATGTTCGGTATTTATACACAGACTTCAAGTATCAACAGTATCTGTAGAAAATAATAAAACAAGTTGGTGTGTGATGAGCATGATCATTTGTTCTGTGTCTGAATGTAATTTATCTATAATATGTATGTATTTAGAAATATATAAGT
The DNA here is from genome assembly GCA_929112965.1 of Mythimna albipuncta. Lineage (NCBI taxonomy): Eukaryota > Metazoa > Arthropoda > Insecta > Lepidoptera > Noctuidae > Mythimna > Mythimna albipuncta. Next base: position 4,048,063 of record OV815959.1, on the reverse strand, counting down.
ATGTATGTATGTCAGTTGTCTAGTAGGTACTCATAACACAAGCTCTGCTTAGCTTGAGACTAGATAGCGTTGTGTGATAGTTGTGGAAGTACACTCCTGTCGAAGCATGTGTATCTCAGTGTTTGGATAATATTCAAAATTAGACGAATTCTAATTTATACCTACGCTTGAAACTGAAAACTTCTGTTGGATATAAACAGTTAACATTGAAAAATTGCCAAAAGCAAAACTGTAAACAATTTTGGCTATCTCACTGTTTGGAATTTAAGTATTTATATTTATGCGAAACCTGAATATAGTTTGTTCAGAATCAGCCCCCCTAACCAAGTTACAACCGTTTCGCTTGCGCCGAGCGCTTCGAGTTGACCTTGCCGCTAATTCTTTTGTTCTGACCACGTGACTGAGCGATAAGATGACGTCATTCCCGTACATTTGATGCTTTCTACAAGCGTTAAGTATTGCAGATTAGCAACTTGGCTAGGGGTACAGTAAGTAACTAAACGAACGAAGTATACAATTTTAAAAAGGTCACAAGTTGGACATCACCGACACTAAGTACAACACAGGTCACAGGGTATTAGGTGCTAGCAAACCGCTGGGTGCAGGAGCAAAACAACCCCTCAATCACCCGGGTGGCTCCGTGACTACGTATTTATGTCGCCAAGCGGTACCTCTACCATGAGTTTAAAGCAATAGTATTTATCGATACTTACTCAATACCACTATGGCAAAAAAAAAACACTATGGCAAATTTTACAGCGTCTCTAGCGGTCACTTACGGAACCAAAATTAAATTTGTTCCTTTGCTCAGCAGAGAGACCAGCCCCCCTAGCCAAGTTGCTAATCTGCAATCGTTAACGCTTGTAGAAAGGTTCAAATGTACGGGAATGATGTCATCTCAACGCTCAGTCACGTGGTCAGAACAAAAGAATTGGCGGCGTGACCAACTCGAAGCGATCGGTGCAAGTGAAACGGTTGTAACTTGGCTAGGGGGGCAGTAACTGCTAGGAAAAAAAATGTATCATATAACACCCTTACAATCTTCCTGTAAATATTCCCATCTAGTGTACCTGTAAGTACAGTCGTGACGGAAATTCGCAAATGATTTTGCAAATTCTTGTTAGTGTCCTGAAAATTTATGGCAATTTTATTTTAAATTCCAAAATGCTGAAATTAAACTTAGGAATCATTACGATGCTTTCTTTGCAAAAAACACAGCATAAAATCTACACTATAAAGGCATGTAATCTTTCAAAGTACTGGTTCGATTTCGAAAAATTTTTTCACTGATAGAAAGCTGCTTTATTCCTGAGTGGCATAGACTATATATAATATACACGGGCAAAGTCTTGGGCAAAAGCTAGTATTTTATGATCGAAACTAAAACGTAATAAAAACAGAGAATTAAATATAGATAATTCCTTTATTTCAAAAACTTAAGAAGAAACATATTATAATACAATGATTAAGGTAGGTTGTATAATAAGAGTCTATTTTATTTTATTTACGTAAGCAAAGCCGCTGGAAAAAGCTAGTTTAAAGTAAAACAACAACGTTATATAAAAATCTCTTTATTCCATATCCAAAACATCACAAAAGTATTATCCACGTCCGCGAGCTAGAGAGCTGGCACTTGACTGAGCTTCAGATCTTCCGCCTCCTCCAGAGCCGATGCTAATGGACTTGCTCTTCGCCACGTTGATGGTCAGAGGACGCTGAGGGCCGCGGTTAGAGTAGGCGAATGGAGGGCCAGGTGGGCCATGTGGTCCAGGGGGGCCAGGGGGGCCAGGTCTGAACGGTGCTGAAATTAAAAGAAAATTCTTGATTGATAGCATGAAGAATAAAAATCATTATTACATCATAGGTCCGTGTGTATAGTCACAAATCTTATATTAACCCAACTTAAGTGACTTTAAACAAATAGTAACTTGACAGTTTTGAACTGTAATTTCATTTTAATTAATGCAAATAAGATCTAGAGAATTGGACCAATCAGATTTTTCAACAGTTTCTTTAAAACTGATTATTTTGGGCTGATATATCTTCAGAAAGTCGTACAGAGCAGATATGTTGAAGTAATCCTTAATGAATACTCAGGACCATATTTAGTTATGATGAATGATGGAATGATGGTGTAGCAGGAGACCGCCCGGACAAACATCACTCAGGTCATATAAGAGTATATTCAGGAGATTGGAATCAGCTTGATACTTTGACCATTAAAAAGTCCTCAACCCGATCCAGCACGACTAGGATGTGTTTAAGAGATTAGATACATAGGTACAAATTGTAGTTTTTCCTCTCAACCTGCTGGAAGAAGGAAGTTATAACCTAGAGCAGGAGTGGCAAACTGGCCCAGAGTTCGGAGCAGAAAAATACCTTTAGTAAACTATATAGAGAAAGAAGAAAATAGAGTTATGGGCATGTGGATGGATGGAAAGGGAGAGGAAGGCCAAAGAAAAGATGAATGGACTTTGTGAGAAGTGATATGAAAGAAAAGGGACTTAATGATAGCGTGACGGGTGACAGAACAGAATGGAAGAAAAATAGGTGTTGTTCATACCCCAAATAAAACGGGACAAGGGCATGAAGATGATGTAAAGAAAGAAGAAGCATTATTTACCTGCATCAACACTAAAGTAACTAACTAGGACTAGAGCAGCCAAGACAAAAATTAAAAGACGAGCCATGTTGGATTAAACGAAGTCTTCACAGCTACTGATGCAAAGATTAGAATACACCCGTTTATATTGGATCGACATGTTCAATATAAACATACCAAATATGTGTTAATTTTAGCACTTGCTATGTACATTGATTAGTGACTGTCTGGGATCATAGATTCTATATACAGATTCTAGTCAATAGGATTTGTTCCGAGCAATACCAAGTACCTACACTTAGGATAGCATGATACTATCTGAAAGAAAATATGTTTACTAGAACCTGGAATCTTCAAGAACAGCGTAAACGTGGTCACCCTAAAAGCAGACCTGGTGACGAAAGGTCATCACAGAGTGAAGAACGTAGGAATGACTTGGAGCGAAAAGAAGCACGAAGCTCAAGCCCAAATGGGATGGCGGCGCACACTGTGGATGCCCTTTTCCCCATCTAGGAGACAAAAGAACTTAACAGTAGAATCTCTAGCAGCACAATACCGGTCGATAAGGCTATGTTTCTGCCAAATGCTGTATAACTATTGTACGTCGACGTGTATCGTCGTAGTTCGTGGTACGAGTTCCAACCCACCCGCTTCTTACCTTCTTGAGAGAGGACTTTTGGCCAAAAGGAGTCGTATATCGACGTTACTTACATCACACAGTGAAACAGGACGCCGACTACGTTACGTGTATAACTAGGTCTGTATAGTTTTTTCATAAGGTTTTATTGTGTGTTCGTTTGCAATACAATTTAATCTTTTAAGTTAAAATTGTTTATTAAATACTTAAGATTAAATTGTATATTTTATTTCTAATGGCCCTGCGTCGCCTGAAAATAAAATGATTGTCTTTGTTATTATAACACAATATCCAAATAGGATTTTTTGACAATTTATTCAATTAGTTTATCTTTTTTGGGTCTGTACTCTAAATACGGCATTAGGTAAGACAATCTAGGAATGGTCAATACCTAATGTCGTGTATGTTATATTTTTGACTTGCGTCAATTTGGTGATTTTTTTTTAACTTAACCTTTTGAATGTCTTATGTTACACAGTTCGACATAAGCAACTGTCTTTCTATTGTGTCTCTAATTACGGCATTCAAAGAGTTAAGGATCTGATTGTACTTATCGTTTATTATCTTGGAATTGGAATACAACAAAGTATAATTATAATAATATAATATTCCACAACTATCACACAACGCCGTCTAGTCCCAAGCTAAGCAGAGCTTGTGTTATGGGTACTAAACAACTGATAAACATACTTATATATTTCTAAATATTATAGATAAATTACCCCCAGATACAGAACAAATGATTATGCTCATCACATAAACATTTGTCCTGGATGGGAATCGAACCCACGACCTCTAGCATAGCAGTCAGGGCCACTTACCACTAGACCAACAGGCCTGTCAATTATATTATTCGTAATACAGGAAGATTTATGTTTGGTTTCTATTCATTTCAATTTAGTTGTCTGGGCAAAGTACCACTTTTTACTATCCTTCAAAATGAGTGAGTGTTCCGTACACTCAGCTCAGGAAAGTCAATTTACATCTCGGAAAATCCATCAGCTAAGAACCAAAGGCTCTTCTTGTCACATTATGCTGCTACATCGAACAAATACCAGTGTTGCTGGATTTTGTAAAATTGATCGCAAAAATATTAAAAAACTGGCCAAGTGTGAGTCGGACTCGCCCATGAAGGGTTCCGTAGCAGCAAGTAACATAATATAAAAGTTCTCGTAGTTCGTTTTAACTTTGATGGATGTTTTAATAATAGTGTATTTTTTTAGATTTATGACATATTAAAAAAAAACTACTTTCTAGATCTCGTTCAAACCAATTTTCGTTGGCAGTTTGTATGGTAATGTACATCATATATTTTTTTTAGTTTTATCATTCTCTTACTTTAGAAGTCAGAGGGACACACACACACATTTTAGCACTTTGGAATTGTCTCTCGCGCAAAGTATTCAGTTGAGAAAAATTATATATTAGAAACTCAATATTATTTTTGAAGACCTATCCATAGATACCCCAAACGTATGGGTTTGATGAAAAAAAAAATATTTGAGTTTCAGTTCTAAGTATGGGGACCATAAGGGTACCGTTTTTTGCCGTTTGGCTACGGAACCCTAAAAACCCCACGTCTAAATTAGTAGTAAGGCGGATCTAGCTCGCGCTGACAAGATAGCATGACTGTTTGTGTACTGTTTAAGAAATATGTTTGAACTAAATTTTTACGTGATAGGTCTGTAAAGCGCTTTGATATTTTCAGTATTATTTATTCACGTCGCTTTGTATCAGTTTCCTTCATGCTTTATAAGTAATAACTACATCTCATTGGCCTAGTGGCTGGCCTGTTGGTCTAGTTGTTAGTGGCCCTGAGTACTAAGCCAGAGGTCGTGGGTTCGATTCCCATCCAGGACAAATGTTTGTGTGATGAGCATGATCATTTGTTCTGTGTCTGGGTGTGATTTATCTATAATGTGTTATTTAGAAATATATAAATATGTTTATCAGTTGTCTAGTACTCATAACTTAAGCTCTACTTAGCTTGGAGCAAGACAGCGTTGTGTGATAGTTGTGGAATATATATATAGAAAAGCTGCCGGATTGTTCAAAACAGTTACCGCGGTTCTGGACCACAAAGGGGAACTGAATGAATACAGGTGGGTTTTCATCTTTCAGTAACAGTTGACACTATCTCCCGCTCTGCCCAGGAGCGGGGGATATCATTAGATAATTTTCACACCTAAAAAAAATCAGTAAAAGTCTGACACACCCTTTTGATCCACGAAGAGCTGGAGGAGTTATATTACGATATCATGCCTCAGAAAAAAAAATTGAAGCTGGTATTATCATAATCATATTAATTACTAGCTTTTGCCCGCGGCTTTGCCCCCGTACATAATATATAGCAGTCACTCAGGAATAAAGCAGCTTTCTGTCGGTAAAATAATTCCAGCAATCGGACCGTAATTTCAGAGATACCTCCGACAAACAAAAAAAAAACTTTACCTCTTTTATTCTTATACCTATTAGTGTAGATATTAACTAATGTACTAATTATAATATTATAATTATATTATTTTCTATATATTTATAAGTATAGATAATAAATCAAACAATCACTCTGAACATAACACAGAGAACATTTATTTAAATTACAAAATGGTTCTAACACACCCGTTCACAATCAGCCTTATTTTCCGTAACCTTGAGATCCAGCACTTGATTGAGCTTGAGATCCTCCACCGTTTCCAAAACTTACGGACGAGCTCTTGGATGCGCTAAACCCAGACCCAGGGAATCCGCCATTGTTAAAACCTGGTCCTCCAGGGAATCCACCGTGACCATATCCTGGTCCTCCGTAGCCGCGACCTCCGAAACCTGGGCCTCCATACCCTGGACTTCCAAACCCGGGGCCTCCATAACCTGGGCCTCCGTAACCAGGTCTGCCAAACCCACCGATACCAATCCCTGCTCCTATACCAACGCCAAGGCCGCCTAAATGTGGAGACCTTTCTTTTCGTGAAGCTGAAAATAGAGTTAGGTTTTTAGTTTTTATAGTGGATCACGGAAACTTAACACTTAACTGTTCTCAATGGTTGTAAGGGGTAATCTCTTTCGTTATTCAATGTTTTACGTCAAAAAAACAATATCAGATATACATATCTAGAGAAGTAACCATTATATCAACAGTAACCACCATTCTGGAGTGCCACCAGGTTCTATTTCGGGGCCTCTTTTATTTTAATTTTTATCAATGACGTCACGTCTTTTTCCGTTATTCAAATATATGCAGAAAACATCGCCTATGGAGACGCCCTTACACTTAAAGAGAAATTAAATATTAATCTCAAATTGTATAGTAATCTTGAATTTGGAACACTGTATTCGCTTAATTGTATTCCAAAAAAACTTTTGATTGTTTAGAAGTAACTTTATTAGAACAATTATTTATGTTTTAACTGTAAGTTTTCCAAATAAAAATAAAATTAAAACTGAATTTACTTGCGAGACATAATATGGTGACATAAGATAATTACCTGCATTGACGCTTGAGAAATCAACTAATGCAAGAAGTGCGAAGACACAAACTAAAATGCGAGCCATATTGAGAAATGTATTGTATGTAAACGAGTGCTTGTACAGTACTAAAACGATAAATGAACAATACTGCCATTTATATTAAATGGAATCATTGAACCACGGAATCTAACAAAGGTGAGAATTTTAGCACTTATTAAAGTTTTGTTTACAGGATTCTATTTAGGAAAATCCTACGCGTAAAATATTACAAAATATTGGAATGCTATTTTGTTCACACAATGGGCCGTAAGCTATTTTTCTTACTTCTGTCATATTTTTGAGATATTTGTTGTCTCCAGAGACCATCACTTTGCACTTGTGTTTATTTTATTGCATCATATTTTGTTCGTTCTCTACTGTACGACTTTCAATTCACGTTATCAGTGAATTGAGGGAATTAAACTACTATTCATCAATATTAAATTTAACCCTAAACTATTTTTTCCTGGTATTTAATCAAGTATGCGTACATAATTAGCGCGTAATGAGTAAAAATGATTTATTCATATTTCAGAGTATTTATTTTCTAACAATAAAAGCATGACAACTATTACTACTCTAAGATTTTCAATGAATTAAAAGTTACCTTGTATAACCTAAACCTTACACTAAAAATATTTTTATTAGATCTTTAAAATACAACTCAGAGGACAAAACTTTGGTTTAAAATAAAACAACTCAGTTTAAGTTATAATCACATAAGCTCATATTCTGTTTTACTATTCTTGTTCATTTTATTTTATTTTAATAGCGTTTCAATATGCATTTAATTTATTATTATTTTTTATCTATGATCTCTAATGATGTTTTAATTTGACATTTTACTCTATTGACCATATTAATAAAATTTATTGTTTTGATCATTTTATTATTCAACTGACATTTGACATTATAATTTATAACATTTTAATACAGATTAAAATATTGTGTTTCAATTTAATGTGTAATTTATTTTATGCAACATACTTATAGGTAACTAATATGTGAATTCTGAACTAACATAGAAACAAGTATTACTAACATATAGAGTATACAAAAAATTGTCTTTTAAATAAATTAATATTTTATTACTAGCATTTTTTCAAGTTTATTAGGTATCAACATGATCTAATTACGATGAATATAATTACAGCGAAATAATGCCCACGGCTGAACGTAAGTCTTTCCATACGTAGCGATGAACAGATTCAGTACTACACGCATCCAACAGACTCCCGCGGCCCTTGCCAAGGCAGCAGTCTACCTTGTGGGAGACATTTCAACAGTGCGTCTACACAATGTGTGTATATGTAAGAAACATCATCACCAGCCTTTTTAATGTTCCCACTGTTGGGACTAAAGCTCCTCTCTAGGAGAGGGAATGGGCTATAATCCACCACGCGGGCCAAGTGCGTGTTGGTGAATGTCACATGCCTTTGAATTTTTGGTTCTAGGACATGCCGGTTTCCTCACGATGTTTTCCTTCGCCGTTTTGAGAGCAGTGGTGGTGGAATAAATTACACAAAGTAATGCGCCTGGCTGGGTTCGAACCTTTGACCTACAACTCGTAAGTCGGGGGTTGTTACCACTCGGCCACCACTGCTCTCTGAAACAAGATATAATAATTATTTAATGTACTTTGAGCTGTTGATGTTTTTTTGGGTAACTATGTATCTAGAAATCATCTTTATTTGCCTAGTCAAGAGTATTGAACCCTGCTTTGTGTAGTACAGTCGACTTTGCGTCGATGATAACACTTTGGTTTCGATAGTTTAGCGTATTAAAGAGCTTCGTTAAAATGAGAGCTCAGCTTGTCTTCACTAATATAAAGAGGTAAGGTTTGATTTATGTTTTTTTTTATTTGTAGAAGGTAATCTCTGAAAGTACTGTTCTGATTGCTAAAACTTTTTCACCGATAGAAAGCTGCTCTATTTCTGATTGACATAGGTTATATTTTATGTACGGGCGAAGCTGCTGGTTTTGCCAGCTAGTACTAAATAGTTTTACTACCACTGACTTACGTCCTACTGTGACGCTATCGTAGAGAAATATGTAACTATGTACCATTTTACATGTATGATAGTTATATCATACTATATTATAAAGGCAAAAGTTTGTAGTACGTATGTTTGCTACTTTTTTACGCTCGAACAGTTCAACGACTTTGGATGAAATTTGGGACACAGGTTGTCCAGTTCTATTGAAATAATTTTATTTCACATAGGCCGAGATGAACACTTTTATAACGTCAGAACAGTCAGAAGCTAGTGTAGGGTTCCAATCGGTCGTTTTTTATGGAGAAGAATGGGAAAGAAACTGCATGGTAACTCTATTAAAAATAATAACTGACTTTACAATACATAGTTCCATATTACAATTTAATAAGTACGAGAAGACAGTGTAGACTGAAGAATACTGTACTAAAAAGCACAAAAAATAGTAGTCTATGAAGAACTTAGAGTACTTTTTATCCTAGGAGTTTGCTCCTTTTGGGATAATTTTCTATTTTTGACTTCGGGGATGTCTCTGGCCGCAGCTAGTCAATAGTAAAATAAAACAAAAATATTTATGGAAATAATAATTTATTATTTTTAAATTTATCACATTTGGAAACTAATCTTATTTGCCATAACCACCGGCATTAGAGCTCGCACTTGATTGAGCTGCGCCACCGCCTCCGAAACTGATAGACTCGCTCTTAGAAACACTTAACCCTCCACCGAGGCCACCATAGCCGTAACCGGGACCACCGTAGCCTGGGCCTCCAAAGCCGGGGCCTCCATATCCGGGGCCATAGCCCCCGCCGTAACCTCCACCATAGCCTCCGCCGTAACTGCCACCGTAGCCGCCACCGTAGCCGCCGTACCCTCCGCCAAAGCCTCTATGATGATGATGGAATCCATGACCATAGCCTCCAGCGCCTGGGAAGGCAGAGATACCGCCTATAACTCCTCCGACACCGAAGACGCCTAGTTGAGGAGACCTCGCTACACGAACCGCTGAAATATTGTAAAAGCAAATGTTCATTTATTAAATTAATAGTTAAACTGAATAAACAGAAGATCATAGTGTTTTAAATAAGACGTAACAAATATCTAATTAAGAAATGTACAAGTTCATAAAAGAAAAACCATTTAAGAATATAAAAAATAATTTGATTTATGTAAAACAAAAAAATTGATTTGAATCTGCCAATGACGTTACGGTTGGCACAGTGGTTATGCGAATGGCAGCTACGCTGCGATTCAAAGGTTTGATTTCCGTACGGAACAAATTATTTTTTGTATGGCCTGCAGATAGTTAATCCGGATCTGGGTATCCTGTGAATATGAGTTTACTTGTTTGTTTACAAAACTCACGATACAGGTGTAGAACAAAGTTAAAAAAAAAATATTTGTAAACATCCAAATCCTGAATACGTATACACGAATATTGTTCTCAGATCTCTTTTGTAAACTTATAGATACGTAAAACACAAAATCAATTATGTATAAATTACCTGCATCACAGCTTTTTAGATGATCTAGAACTAAAACAGCAAATACAAAACAGACTATAAGACGAGCCATATTGGATCTAAATAACTCTACTGATAGAAAAACTACGAAACGTCAGTTTATATCGTACCATCAAACCACGAACATAAACGTAAGTGAGAATTTTAACACAGCGTTAATTTTTTTCTAAATAGGAATTTCATATGGCTAGTATAAATATCTTGATACGTCATTGTTGATGTATCAATTTAATAGATAGTTGGGTTTTCTGCAAGCCAACTGCAACCATATGGCGCAGTTATTCAGGTGTTGGCCGACAGGACCTGATGCAGTTACTGAGGAAATCCATTTCATTAGGGCTACAAACTAGGGGTCAAGCTAAGAGGGAATAGGTTATTTCTAGGCAAGATTCTGGACGTGCTTCATCGCCGACCACATCATCGCTTACCTTCAGGTTAAACGCGAGCCTAACAATAATAATAATTTTGAAATTAGGGCCTGTCAGTCAGGTCCTTATAATATGACTTGCAAAAAGGGTGGTTTTACTGTTTTGCCCATTAAATTTAGTAAAATGCAAACATTTTACTAAATTTAATGGGCATGGGCATTAATGGTTACTTTTTGGACGAAAACCAGCTACAACTTGCTACAAAGGCATAGTTCTATTAAGTTTTTCTAGAATAATAATGCTTTCTTTAAGATGGCTAGCACTGAGTTTAGTCACTTTAAGTACCTGCGCATTCTTCATAAATGATCTATCAATTCATAGAAAAGTCTATTTCTTTTTAGATCCAGACTTTCGCTCTTGTATGATTTATCTACTACCTCATAACAGAAAGTATACCTATTATTGAATTTACAAAAACAGTGGCGTAGCTAGGCGTGGGCGAAGCGGGCCCTCTCCAATGGCCTCGCACGCAAAGTGGCCCCACACAAGCAAGGGCTCTTTAAGAACGAAGCTTATTTTTTATGATTGATAAGCTCGCGTTTGACCACTATTTAACCTGAAAGTAAGCACGATGTGGTCGAACACTGGGTAGCGACAGTCGCTGTCTCGTTTTCGAATTTATGAAAGAAAAATGCGTCGCTGATGTGCCTTTGCCCACGTCTAAATTAATCCACGCTGCACTTCTGCTTAAAAATACGAGATTCAATTCAATAAAAATACTTTATTTCACATTGGCCCACTTGGACATTTCTACTAACTAGTGCACAGTTCCAATTAATCGTATATACTGAAAAAAAAAAATTCAGTGCTCATTTCAATCAACAAAATATCAAGTTGTTTAAACATCACAGATGCAACGTCACCTCTGCGGTTAGATATTATTGGTAGTATTTGCTATTTATATTAACTAAAAGGTCATGGCTGATCAAATAATTATGGGATTTCCAAAATGTACTGAAAAATTCAATATCATATGAAGGTGTTTGCATTTGTGTAACAATATTGTATTATAGATATAACTGGTGGTATGACGACAGTACAAGACGGTCCTAGTATGTATACTAGGATATTATGTGGTAAAAATCCTCTGTCATTTCAAAACGTACTTTCTGATAGATCAATTGTAATATCTGATCAGCATCATTAGATATTACAATATTATTTTTAGTAAACGTGATACAGTTATAAAAATTTGTACATAGATTCTTTACATAAAAATACTAGACACGTATTTCGGGTTTCACATATACTAAAATTAATGTTGCATATCTTAAGTTAGGTCTAACAATTAATATTTAGGTATATTTCCGTCAACCTCAGTCTTTAAAACTAGCTCAGGCAATCTTACGCAAAGTGTATGAAGAAGAAAGAGATAAAAAAAAAACAGAATCATACACAAAATGATTTAATATCAACATTAACACAACATATACTCTAACTAAACACTACTTGCCACTAGCACTGGATTCAGCAGTGGACCCAGCACTCGACCCGCCAGGCCCGCCACTAGAGCCAGCACTGGACCCAGCACTAGACTGAGCATTACCACCAGAACTTATACTAATAGTCTTCGAAATGCTGATGGAGCCGCCTGGTGGGATGTCGTACTTGTCACGATCATGATGCCCATGTCCGCGATGACCGTGGTGTTCGTACCGTTCAGGGCCCCGGTCGAACCGCCCAGGGCCTGGGTCGAACCGCCCAGGGCCTGAGTCGAACCGCCCAGGGCCTGGGTCGAACCGCCCAGGGCCCCGGTCGAAGCGTCCAGGGGGGCCGTAGGGATCACAGCCGGGTCCAAAGCCAGGGGGCGGAGGCGGCGGAGGCGGCGGTGGTGGTGGTGGTGGAAGACCGTAAGGTCTACGGTACTGAGGCGACCGGGCTACACGGGATGCTGAAAATAAACGTCAATTATGAAGTAGTCGTAGAGTTAGGGAACTTATGGGCCTACCACACGCACAATCTTCACGACAGTTTTGTCTGTGTAGGCCGGTTTGTACAAGGAAAACTGTTTGAATTTTACCAACCGCATGCACAGTGAAGGAAAACTGTGGTGAAGCTTGTGCGTGTGTAAGCCCATACGAGATATGCTACTGAAGCCATAGAATAAGTATGCTGAATCGCACACATACAGGTAATGACTTTAGGTGTCTAAGTAGATAGACCCGAAAAAAAACGTAAGTAGACTTGAGCATCTAATCTATTTTTGTGGGTGAGAAATCGTTAATAATTTCGCCTAGGGTGGAGTGAGAGGAAGTATCAGTTTTTTAGTAAAAAATACACGCGTGGTCCTATTCTTGTACTAATGACCCACCCCAGTTTCGCACGGATATTCGAAATCTTTGAAATTTTCTTTACTATAATATACACCACACAAGTGAATTTACGAGGAAGATGTAGTTGCGTCTATTGGTAAAAACTGCATGTAAATCCGTTCAGTAGTTTTTGAGTGCATTGCGAACAGATAAACAGATGCGGTAAGGGACATCGATCAAGATCGAAAGGAAGAAAGAAAAACAGTTTATTTACACGAAAAAAGACGTAATCTTAAAACCAGCAAAAAAATATATTTTAACATTAATCGATAGGGTTCCCTATGCGTCACATCCGCGCAAAACGGCCGAACGCTCAGCATAAAGCTGTGGCCTCTCGCATGTAATGCGATGAGCTAACAGCGGCAGCGCTGGTTTTCAGCGTGGGCCGGTCTCTGTGTCGAGATCGAGGGTTTGATTACCGCACAGAACCCTACAAATTGTTGTTCCGAGTCTGGGTTTCTTGCGTATATGAGTTTATATATTTGTGAATGTTTCTGAAGTAAGTCCTAGTGTTAGGTTAGGTTAGGTTAGGCTATTTATTTAAAAAAAAAAGATTATCCTGTTGCGTTGTGATTAAATCTTATTTAACAATAAAGGATTACCTGCATCAGCTCTTTCCAGGTAAGCTAAAACTATGACAAGTAAAATACTAAATAATATGCTCAAACGTGCCATATTGGGCCTTAGCTGCCACACCACTGAATAGAAACACATTTATCACCACGTTATATTTCAATACTAAATCGCTTAATTTGAACCTAAGTGAGAAAAACAAACCGTTGATTTTACTCATTAGAAGATTTTCCTAGGCTTCGCGTCAAGTTGTAGCATTTTCAACCTAATGGCAATAGCTTTAAACACTACATTGGTATTTTAAAGGAATTGGTAGCTATCAATAACTGAGCTGCCTGAAAAGAAGATTCAACTCTGTTTCTATGTTGATAGAGCTGTGTTTACAATTTATGTTATATCAAAATTTACTTTACCAATATCTCTGTGAAATCAATATTTGTATTTTAGATTTCCGGGGATAAGGGGAGTCACCCATACCGTATAATTATAACTAGGCATTTTTAAATGAAACCAGAGTATTACAATTTAAAATGGGTCTACCATAAGCACGAGTTTCCCTACGGTTGGTACATGGAACTTGTATGTACGGTAGGCCCAATAGGCACGGCGCCCTCTATCGGTCAACATCGGTGCGGCTCGGTCGCCCGAGTTGTACCGAGCCTCGGTACAACTCGGGCTAATGAGAGTTGCTTAGGGCAGCTTCGGGCGCCCTCGGCAGTCACGAGCATACCTAAGGACGGAGAGGCGGTTTTCGGGTAGCTCGGGTGGCATTTTCGTGGTTCGTGGCAGACACGTCGCAGAACAGTAATAACGTTCACCGCTCGCGCCTCCATTAGCTTGGCAACACCTATTTTAATCGTAACTTTTGCGAACGTCATATTATTATCTAATATTATTTAACAATTTATGAAATTCACCGAAAGTAACTTTCAAAGCTTATTCACCCAAACTCTTCTTTTTTGCCTTAAGACTCTTCTCTAAGTTTCTCTTCTTTTTCAGCAATATGAACAATAGGCAAAAAGTTACACCCATTTTGAACACGCTGTTGTTATTCGACAGTCATTTGAGCGAGTTGATGTGAGATGCAGAAAAAGAGAATCCATTTTTACCAAAACAACGCGCTGTTTCACACTAAAGCGGTTAATACTAGTACCACAAAATCTACGAATTACGGTCTGAACTGCTTAAATATCCACCATACTCGCCAGATCTGGCCTCAAGCAAATTATTTTTGTTCACTTATCTAATAATTAATATAAAAAATAATAATATAATAATATTTCTGCAACTATCACCCAACGCCGTCTAGTCGTAGTCGTCGAGTAGTAGCTTGTGTTATGGGTACTAGACAACTGATAAACATACTTATATATTTCTAAATACATATATATTATAGATAAATTACACCCAGACAAAGAACAAATGATCGGGCTCATCACACAAACATTTGTCCTGGGTGGGAATCGAACCCACGACCTCCGGCATAGCAGTCAGGGTCACTAACCACTAGACCAACAGGCCAGTCAAATTACGCTTAGAGAATAGACATTTTTTTCAAATAGGGGGCAATCACCTTCGTAAACAATTAATTTGCAGAAAAAAACGCCGACTAATATTTGAACGAAGAAGTGTGTAGAGTTACAAGGGGACAATGTAAAAAAAGAAAACAGTAAATTTTTATACAAGTGGGGAAAGTTTGTCATTGCAACTTAAACCGAGCCGTATAGGCGAGGGTGTTATGGAGCCGAGTGCTACAGTGACAAATCTCCACGTGTATCAAACGACGTCCAATACACTTACGAAATTATACTTACTTTACATTTTGTAATGAAGAAAATGTTCCAAAGTTGCCATACATTTTAGTTTTGATTTAAATGGCAGCAGGCTATCGCAACTACTTATTAACTTAATCACAATATCTGGCGGCGGCGGTACATTCTAAAAAATTCTCTTCAAATCTTAAATTTAACATTATTTTTTCACAAAATATAACACAAATAAAAAATTATATTTAATAGACTTTTTTCCCGCGCTTTACCTTTGTAGATTGAAGAAGAAGCAAATACCTATATCAAATTCTACATCCTTCTTAATGTCAAAAATAGAAATTCAAATATTTTTGAATGTTAATTTGTTGATGAACAAATTATAATTTATGATATTCTGTTCATAAAACACTATTTTAATTTTCGTTAAATATTAAAACCTTAAAAGTATCCATCTCTTTGTTTTAAAAAAATAATAATCACGGAGCGTGACGAAATAGGAATGAAAAAAGCCCTTGATATGATAAATTAAAAAAAAAACACGAGAGTGATAAACATGGCATGTTGAACCTATCCGTAGTGCAATTTAGCTTCACTTTTCTTGGACTGACCGACATTTGACTATTCAAAAGTGCCTGCAAATGGTCTATTTGAAATAAATGATTTGCCTTTGACTTTGATAAGAGCCTGTTTTCGAGTAAGTGTACTGAAAAATAAATTGGAAGATAAACTGTATGGCATCCTTATTAGGTCGGAAGCTTTTCAGACCACCTATGTAAAAATTAGACAGGCTGATTTTTGCCTGCTTTCTACTTACGTAGGTATCTTTACTTGTGTTAACAAATAAAAGTGATTTGATTTGACTGATTTTTCATTAGAGTCCAATCAACCTAAAGAAGGACAAATCTTAAAATATTAACTGAACTTATTCCCTAATCATAAACCAGAAATAAATAAATACAAAACCTTACCTCATCACAATACCTTATTATGTCGTAACCAAGAAAAATGCTGGCAGCTAACAAAAGTGCTTCGGCCGCTGTCAAAAAAAAAGATGACGAAAAAAGCGGGAAACTGAAAATAAGTACATTTAGCTAGATTTATTAATTAATTCTACGTTACAGTTTAAAAAAATATAGTTTTAAAAAACTAAAAAAAACACGCTTTCATAGCATCTCAAACTAAAAAGTGTGAAATAAATGAACGAAAAATATTAATATCATTTTTAAAAAAAGCGTGGGGTGCTCGATTTACGAAAAATATGGCACAAGCGTTTTTATTTTTCACTAAAAAAACGGATTATTTTATTGTCACCGGTCTTTGATGGGTGTGCAAAGTTTAAAGAAAATCTGATCGCCCGAAATAAGTCAAAATCGAGCTCAAAGGCGTTGGTTACAAACATACAGGTGAAACTAATTTAAGCGTGTTAATTAAAATGGTATGTGCTGTGGATATGTTTTATTCATCGGTTTTGTCTAAGATTGGGCGTCATATACGGAGACGTGAGTGAATGAAGCAGAAAATGACTGAAACGCAACTGTTGTACATATAAATCAAGATGTATACTGCTACAAGAATATTTGAAATAATAAGGTATGATAATTAAGCACATTACGAATCAGAGGCCTGCCCCCCTAGCCAAGTTTCAACCGTTTCGCTTGCGTCGAACGCTTCGAGTTGGCCGCGTCGCCGAATCTTTTGTTGTGACCACGTGACTGAGCGTTGAAATGACGTCATTCCCGCACATTTGAAGCTTTCTACTAGCGATAACTATTGCAGATTAGTAACTTCGCTCGGGGTACATATTGTTTATCCGCCGTGTCCTCGTCGGAGCGCTCGGCGGCATTGATCTCTCGCGCCGGGCCTTGGTACAGGTCATGGTCCGGAGTGAGGAGGAATGGCAGGCAGTCGCCTCCTTCTGCGAAACAGTAATGCCAGCAAAGGAGGCTGCAGCACGCACGAGGCAATGAGCTTGCGGACGGCGAGTAATATGTAGCTCGCCGTCCAACCGTCCGGTAACCGACCAGGCCGAGTCCAAGTCGTCGACGGCGCCTAGTGTTCCACGCGCGCCTCAAAGATAAAGATAAAGATAATTTTATTTATCCAAACATGGGTACATTATACGTGCAGTTTTAGCATGCAGGATGTTACAAAATTAATATCATCTGTAAATAATCTCATAGAGTTATTAGCAAAACGTTAGGGCCCGGTAAGAGTCGAAGCCTACTTGGGTCATGGGTGAGGGATGAGGGATCTCTTTCGGATCCCTGGGGCTCTGGAACAATGGCAAAGAAAGAACAGGAGTGGGTTTTTGGTCAGTTAAAGGTCTGACACTACCTCCCGCTCCGCCCAAAAGTGGGGTTGTCATTGGATGATCTTCCCACCTACACAGGTATCTACATAATCATTTTATAGACCTGTTGGTCTAGTGGTTAGTGGCCCTGACTGCTATGCCGGAGGTCGTGGGTTCGATCCCCAACCAGGACAAATGTTTATGTGATGAGCATGATCATTTGTTCTGTGTCGGGGTGTAATTATATACATATATATATACATATATATGTATTTAGAAATATTTATGTATGTTTATCTGTTGTATAGTACTCATAACACAAGCTCTGCTTAGCTTGGGACTAGACGACGTGGTGTGATAGTTGTGGAATATTATTATTATTATAAATATTATGTATTTCACTTATTTTTCGAAAATTAATTTATTGCTTCATTTTCGTTTTTTTTTATTTCATTTTTATTTTACATATTTCTGCAAAAAACATCAGGAGAAAATTCCCAGACAGACTATATTCTGTCTAATAAGTCAACCGATTTGGGAATTTTGTATAATATTTAATCATTTAAAAATACTTATATTCGATACTTTTCATAAGGTTCTTCTGTTAGTAAACAATGATCTCTATCTCTTAATCAACCTTGATTATTGAACCCGTGTTGACTACATCAGATTTCATTAAATCCTAATAAGTACCCAAGTCGTTTAACTTAATAGACAGACTTTAACACTTAAAACAATCCTTAAAAAGCTATAATGAATGAGGCTGTATAGAATAAACATTTATAGATTAAAAAAAAATAATGTCATAACAACGGTCCTGTCACAGTTGATAAGAAAAAATATAATAAAATAAGTACTTAAATAGTTAGAAATAAAATAGTGTTCTCTGTCTTTAGCTATGCAATTCAGTATAGGTAAAAAAAAAGTTAATGAAGCAGAGAAACCTCTCCGAAGCCGGTTTCAGAGGCATGCAACCATCCTGATATGGAAATGCTTTTTACAAAGACAGTAAGTATCGTACAAGCAGCGTTCGGGAAGCTACGCGGTATCTTCTCAGTGTCTCAAGATGAAAGTCAGACCAGTGTGTGTTGCCAGTACATAAGGATCCAAAACATGGTCGCTCACAATGGGCCTCATCAGAAGGCTTAAAGCCACCCAAAAAGCAATGGAAAGGCCTATGCTCGGAATTTCCTTGCGTGATCGAATCAGAAATGAAGATATCCGCAGGAGGTTATAACTAAGGTTGCCGACATAGCACGAAGAATCGTAGCTTAAATGGTAATAGGCACATTATTCGCAAAACAGATGGGCGTTGGAACCCAAAACCGATGCAACTTTTTGTACACTGCTTCCACTGTACTTCTTCTTCCTGCCCTTGTCCCATTTTATTTGGGGTCGGCGCAACACGTTTTTTTCTTCCATTCTGTCCTGTCACTCGTCACGCTATCACTAACTCCCTTTTCTTTCATATCACTTCTCACACAATCCATCCATCTTTTCTTTGGCCTCCCTCTCCCTCTCCATCCATCCACATGTAAATTCATAACTCTTTTCAGACGAAGGTGGGGTCTAATAATCGTGGAAGCAGTGTTTGCTTTGATGCTTTTCATAATCGCCATTTTCATAGCTAAGCCAGTGTTTTTGATACCTCTGCAAGCTGAACCGGAACCTCCCTTGGCAACTTCTGACGTCCTGGCTAAACTGAGCTCGGACAACATATTGGGATACGCACCGCAAAACAATACCGATATTAACGCTATTATGGCAAGGGCGCAAGAACTTCTGCCTGTAGGTAAGTGATCCAACACATACTATCTCCGCTGAAATAGTGTCAGTATTGAGAAAAAGGCCTTTAACCTTTCGAATACCGTAATTAAGCGCATTCGCTTTGGGTTTTATGAAAATTGTTATAATTCAGGGATACATTATGACGCAACATAAAAATGGGTCACTTATAGGTAAATAATTAAAATGCAAATATGACACTATCTTTGGGTTTTATGAAAATTGTTATAATTCAGGGATACATTATGACGCAACATAAAAATGGGTCACTTATGGGTAAATAATTAAAATGCAAATATGACACTATATCTGCGTTTATATAAATCTAATGAATGCTGAAATTAATAGCATGGTCATCAGTAAGTTAAGAAAAAAATCACTTTTGAGTTGTGACATTATTTGAGCGAAGGTGTGACATGTATTTGCGTTGCGAGATTGTTCGATAGAGTTACCGTGCCCCTGGAACCAAAGAGCAACAGAAAAACACAGAAAAAAAAAAAGAAAGAAAAACTATTCGGTCGGTGTCGCCTAGAATAAGTCAGTCAGCTGTGCCATATTGTGTTGCTTGTACCTACTTGCTTGTTTTAAATGATTTTGTCGTGCCCTGTTATATTCTATCATAATATTGCGTAATGTTGTGGGCCCATTGTGTATATTATTGTAACTGTACTATAGGTAGTATTGCATGCTTTGTCATTAGACGACTACAGTTAAACTAAAAATTTAAATCTCATGTAAGTGAACGATGTAATATGTTCTTAGTAGAAATAAAGATTCTTTAAACCTATTTGTAACTCGCAACAGACCGAACAACAATACAATAAAAAGTAACTAATCCATAATAAATACCTAATTTAAAATTTAAATAAAATATGTAAATCATACTTCTACGACTTCTCCCGCTTTAGGGCGGAGCTAGTTTACGTAGACGTTTATTGGTTTTAGTAAAAAACAATAAAAGTCTACGTTCCTTTTTTGCCTTGTATTCAAGGACCCCGACTTTTCTTTTCAAAAGCAAACCCATGGCCCCAGTAGGCTTCGACCACGCTGGGCCCCTACGGTTTTGCTGACATCTTCTTGAGGCGCGCGTGGAACAATAGGTACATATCACATGATAGAAGCAACAAGTAAGTTATATATTACTTGTTGCTTGCAAGCATTAGTGATTTAAAAGAGTGTCCATGCAGTTTCTTGCACGTTCTTCTCCATAGAGATCTACACTTTGGAACGTGCAATTTAGCTTCACTTTTCTTGGACTGACCGACATTTGACTATTCAAAAGTGCCTGCAAATGGTCTATTTGAAATAAATGTTATGATTTTGACTTTGAAAAATACGTGCCGTCGACGTCTTGGACTCAGTCCGAAACTCCGAACGGTTACCGGACGGCCGGCCGGCCGGACCGCAAGCTACGCAGGACCCGGCGCGAGATGTCGTTACCGCCGATCACCCCCCACGAGTATACGTCGTTGCTCCGCCTAAGCGGGGCACACAAACTTCTTCGCAGAATAAACATATTTTCTTTCTTTCTTTTTTACAAACGTTCCAATTATTGCATGTTACATTGCGTCTAGTAAATCAACCTCTATCTTATCTTCAGTACTCATAAAGAAGAAAGGATTCTTCGAATCCAACGTGTCCTGGCGATGTCTTCGCGATTCCGATTGAGTTGATAATAATGGCTAAGGTAGGGCGTAAACGTGACACCTATAAGTCTCGTGTCAGATACAAGCTATCGATCTGTAGAACCAGTATGAAATATCCAACCCCTGTGCATACGTAAACATTTTTTATGTCCAGTTGCTTCCACTTTACGCATACTCATGACGATCAAAAAGTGTTCGTTGTCGGCAACTGAAACAAAAAGTGTCTCCGTGTGCGCAACACCTTATACGTCTGAGTACAGTTGCCATAACGGATCTTGAGCGGTTGCGCAGAAGTCAAATATTCGGTCTCTTTAATGGTGCGAAGTGAGGCGCGGGAGCACTCCTCATTCGTTACCTGCGCTGAAGACGATTGGCTCGCCAATGTATGGAATGCGGAAAGTAATCCCCACTCTGACGCCGAGCGCTCAAGATCCGTTGTGCCTACTGTATCTATTAATGTTCCAGAGGGCATATGGTATGCGCCGACTGAGGATGATCTAAATGAAATGTTACACAAGCACTCGAGGGGTGTTCCGCTCAACAGGCCCGTTATATGGATAATTTGGAAACCGAAGGTTTGTATTATTAAATACTATAAAAAATGCCTTTTATTCTACTACCACATCTAACATACGCCGTTCAATTTTAATCGTTTTAATCCCGTGAAGGGTCGATCCGGTACATGAGACACTATCTAAAAATAAAGTACCTTTTTAGCGAGTTCAATGACCCAAAGGTAGTAATCGGCGTTGCGTACAAACTACCTACAGGTCATTGAACAGTTGACGTTTTCTCAAAGAAATTAATTTCGTACAAGCGTAAATTAATACGAGTTTTGAAAAAAGGTGCTTTATTTTTTAAATTTATCTTTACAAATCGATAGTGTTTCATGTGTTCATGTTTCCGGATCGACCCTCCACGGGATTAAAACGATTAAAATTTAACGGTGTACACAATCGCATTTATTTATACACATTGACTTATATTCTAGTAATAGACAAGCCCTTTCATGAAAACTATTTGTCAAAATGCTGAAAAGTTAATCCAAGTTAATATCGTCTAACAGTATTTATTATTAAAACATACAGCACTAAGATAACTTTTAGAGAATACTTTTTTCGCGACCAAAATGTCTTAAGCACCATGAATTTCGTGGCTCTTACGAGTTTGTTCATGGTGTAATGATAAAGGTATACGGACTACATTACACCTGCCTAAGTCGACTGAAGTGAGTGTTCGGCACAAGTAATCTATTGTGAAGTTAACTATACGTATACTGGGATGAGCTCAGCCCACTCGGCTCCCCCGCCCCCTCCCTAACATTAACACTTATGTTTATAGGTTATAATAATGATAGTAATAGTCATAGCTAGGTCCAGAGGGTAATCATAATTGCATTAAAAAACAGGAATTATCAACTTCGACATTGAGTAGTTTAACATAATTATCCGTATATGGCTAAATATACATTATTTAGCCAAGATTATTTACTTCCCTCATAAAATTTTAAGCGAATTATTCAAAAAGATATGTTGCCGAAACCCGGGATCGAACCAGGGACCTCTAGATCTTCAGTCTAACGCTCTCCCAACTGAGCTATTCCGGCTGTGAAAACAGGTCTGAAATTTTCGTTCAGCACCTGAAACCTGCAACATAATTAATTAAACCCCAAGAGAACGCCGGCGCTCAAGCTCTCATAGTCTTTCTCTTCTGGCTCTAATTACGGTTTTCGAAAGTTTAAATTATAATGTACTAGTGATTATAATTTAAGTATCTTCAAGACTTAGAGTGCATAGACTCCTATAAACTAGTAAACTTCACCATCAACGATTGCATCGCTCTTAGGTACCATCAAGTGGGATCGCAATTAAGCACTAGTTTATTTCTTTAAAAAATAAATAAAAAACTATGGGGAAAAATAGTTAGGCTTTCTGATACAATTTTACTGAAAAACTTACAAGCGATATTCCTGAATATAGTTGGTTCAGATTCAGTAACTGAATGGATTCCAATGGTTTATACACCATGTTATATTTTTTCCCACAAACATTTAAAAAGGTCACATGTTGGACACAACCGACACTACATACAACACAGGTCACGGCGCCACCAAACAGCTAGGTCACAAAATAGATAGGTACAGAACACAATTTCATGTATGTACTTCACTTTTTATACCTACGCTCGGTGGACGCACACTAATGAGCGTTTGAGCCGGTACTGTTCGGCAAGTGGTCTGATACCCTCCGAGATATCGTGTCCGTGTGCGGTGTTTATGTGTGCGTTGCTCGAGCGCGCTTTGTATGTAGATTGACTTCTGTACCTATCTATTTTGTGGCTAGGTGCAAGTGCAAAATAACCCGTCAGTCGCCTGTTTGGCTATTTCAGATTTCGCATAATATACTAAAACTAATGTTGTGTGGTAGACTAGATTTGGCCAGTGGCTTCGCCTACGTGAAAATAGGTTTCTCCATTTGAAGTTCTTCGCCTGCGTGAAGAAACCTACTTTCAGGGTTCTCCATAAAACTTTATACCCCCGTTTCACCCTTGAAAAGCTGAATTTCAAAAAATTGTAGTGAACGTAGGGTGAATTTTGGATAATCCTATCTTAGTGCTCGCCTAAGCCATAAAAGGAAACCGTCCTAAAAGTGCCATAAGACAGTGACTTTCTGAAGCCTACTTCTCAGAAACGGCCAGGTCAATATGTTTGAAAAAAATATATGTTGATTATAGGTTTATGAACAACATTATTGATTTTTCGTACGATTAATACTTTTGTCTAAAAAAATATTGAGCAATTTCGCAACATTTCCCTACTCCTTCGAAACGGCTTGGATCTTTAAACATTTTTACACATAAAAATTGGTGGTTAAATAATCTTGAAAGTGAACATAGCATATGTTAATCAATCAATATCTCGAAAAGAAAATGGATTTAAAGGTCAACCGCGCACTGTCCGGGCGCAGCTAGTCGCAATTAAATGCATAGATACGCGTAGCGCCGCCTAGGCTTTTACGAGAGTTGTGTCCATTTAATTTCGGCCAGGTGGTTCAAGGGACTATAAGCCTTAAGGGTCAAGCGTCCGAAAAGTGCCATAAAACAGTGATTTTCTGAGGCCTACTCCTCCGTAACGGCTAGGTCAATTGGTTTGAAAAAAATATAAGTTTATTATAGATTCATGAACAATAATATCAACATTTGATTTTTTTGTGCAATTAACACTTTTGTCAAAAAAAAAATTTAGCAATTTCGCAACTTTTCGCAACTTTTCCCTACTCCTTCGAAACGGCTTGGACCTTTAGAAACATTTTTACACATAAAAATTGGTTGTTAAATATTCTTCAAAGTGAACATTGCATATGTAAATCAATCAATCGCAGAGAAAATGGATTTAAAGCGCTTTCCGGGCGCTGCTGGCCGCAAATAAATGCACAGATTTGTGTACTGCCGCCTAGGCGAGTGCGAGAGTTGCGTTCACATAATTTAGGTCAGATGGTTCAAGGGACTATACGCCTTAAGAAAAAAATCACGCTCCTAGTCCCAGTAGTTTCCGCTGTGCGTTGACATGTCAGTTAATCAGTTTCTCCATATATACACTAATATTATAAAGAAGTAAAGTTTATTTATTAGTTTTTATGTTTTTTTATTTGTAGGAGGTAATCTCTGAAAGTACTGGTCCGATTGCGAAATTTTTTTCACTGATAGAACGTTGCCTTATTCCTGAATGACATAGGCTATATTTATTTATTCATATATCCTTTATTGTACACCAATATAATAAATTACACATTTGAGCCTTATATTTAGAACATACAATTGGCGGCCTTATCGCATTCCGCGAGCTCTTCCAGGCAACCTGGTATTGAAAGAGATTGACTGGACATAAAATGGGGTTGCACATGGTGCATTACAAAACAGGCTAAACAATTATTGGTGAAGAAAAAAAAAACAAAGTACTAAACACTAAAATACACACATACTAAATAATAATTATATAGGCAAGAAAACAAGTGACAACTACAATTAAAACCTACAGCTAAAAACGAAACAAGATTACAAGGTCAAGTAATATTCCTACACAAGTGTTTTGAATATGTGTTGTGACTGCGCGCGTTTTATGTATGTAAGCGAAGCCGCGGGATAAAGCTAGTACATATAAACATACATAGATAGAAACAGACCTAGCCATCATCATTAAAAGATTATGCTAGCACAGGAGGCGGCAGTACGCACAAGGCCTTCGCGCCCTAGCCGATCCCTATGTCCCGCCACCGTAGGCACAAATTAGATAGGTAGAGAACTTCACTTTTTATACCTACGCTCGGTGGGCGCACACTAATGAGCGTTTGACCCGGAACTGTTCGACGAGCGGGCCGAGACGCTCCGAGATATCGTGTGTGCGTTGCTCGACCGCGCTTTGTATGTAGATTGACTTCTGTATCTATCTATTTTGTGCCGTAGGCGCGCACGTAGTGTTCCACGCGCGCCTTAAGGTGTTGTCATCAACCGTAAGGACCCAGCAGGATCGAAGCCTACAAGGGCCATGGGTTCGTCCAGGCTATGTGTTTCCACGGTCGCCGCCCTTGGAACGCGCCGTCATTGACTTCCTAATTAACGGTAGGACGAGTTCACATCGGTGTCGGGTCGACGATGAAGTACCTGGGACTCCCCCTCGACAGCGGGTGGAATTTCGTGGAGTATTTCCGACGTCTGGCTCCCAAACTCAACCGGGCTGGGGCTGCGCTCAAGCGGCTCCAGATGTCCTGAAGATGATTTTCCCTCCTAAAAAAAAATCATTAAAAGATAACCTTAATGTTTCAGGAGAACAACATTTGGCAGTTCAGCATCCGCAGTACAGAGCGAGCTTTCAGAGCTGCCAACTCGAAGAAGAAACGAAAGACGGTCTATCCTCACCTGGAGTCCGGCTTCCTAGCAATCCAGCACGCCATCAGTCAGGCCATCGTGGAACACGTCAGTGAAGAACACCCGGAATTTGAAGTGAGCATCAAAATATATCTTTGAGTTATCATCATCATCATTTCAGCCGAAAGACGTCCACTGATGGACATAGGCCTCCTCCAAGTGTCGCCATAATGACCGGTCCTGTGCGTGTACTTTTGACTCTAAAAAAAAACTGGGCAAGTAGGAGCTGGACTCTTGTACTAAGGGTTCCGTACAAACTTACGTAAATAGTTCAATTCCCGAATGCAGTCTCGAAGATTTTTCCGATTCGCAAAAAATTTTTTGTAGGATGTGCTTACAAACCGTTTCCAGATTTATTCCTATAGCTGTGCTATAAGTCGTTCTTTAAAATCAAATTTCTGGATTCTAGGTCAACGGGAAGTACCCTATGAATTTTGGTTCTGGTAGACTTAGACTTGACGGCCGTATCGTTTATTTTCGTTAACTGAGACGTGTTTTTCCTTTGAGGTACGGAACCCTAATTAAACTTAAGAATAAGGCTGTCTTATGAATGCCCGCCGTATATACTAGAGCACAGAGCAGACTCTACTTACTATAAATACAACAGCTCTACCATTACTTACATGATACATTTTCTATCACAATCCGAAAAATTGAGTAGGTAAGTACATTTTATTTTTATTTTAACTCGAACAACTGAACGGTTTTTGATGAAATTTGGTTGGCGGGTAGGCCATGTCCTGGATAAGCACATAGGATACTTTTTATGTCGGACGTAAGTTCCCTTGAGATAATTTTCTACTTTCACATGAGCGAACTCGGTGGCTGGAGCTAGTTTTTCAACGTATACGAAGACCGTTTAAAGACGTGTATTGCCAAAAGTTTAGAAGTTATTTTACTGGTAACCCTTCTCAAGTTATCCTCTTCAAGTATTAAATACAGTCTTTTAAAAAAAAGTTCCAAGTTTTTAATATCTACTAGCACCCCACCCTAGCTTCGTAAGGATGTTACAAATCATTTAAATTCACGGCTTTTCGCTACTATAATATGTATGCAATATACACCTAAACCTTATTCATGAATCACCGGTGTTTAACTGGTAAAAACCGTATAAAAATCACTTTATCGCGAACAAATATACAGACAGATGCGGTTGGGTACTTTGTTTTATAAATATATATGAAAGAAAGAAAGAAAGGTAGAAAACTTTATTTAAGACTCCTAAAGAACAAACAACAATAAAATAAAAAGTAATTATGTACTTAATCTATAAATGCTTAAAATAAGATAAAAGAAAACAATAACATAATATTATAAGTAAAAGACCTGTGCGAGCCTGCAAGGTCGGAAAGGATGCTGTGATATTTAACAAAAAAGTAAAATAAATATGTACGGAATATGATTTAACCATAAATCATTTCCGAAATACATCATTCTATATAATACATCAATATTCAATACATCAATCATTATCACGTTTCTTAGTAATAATTTATTGGTCCCTAAGGCAATTAATCTGCCGGTAACATAGACTCATAGAATACTAAGTAATGTAAGTAGGTACCTACATTTTAATACACTTGACACTTAAAGTGTGATTAAAGTATTTTAAAATAATTTTATAATATAGAGCTATAAAAATAGTTCAATAAAGAGATTATTTTATTAACTTGTATTTTTTGGGATCCAGTAAATTACTTTTTATTAATAAGTTAGAAAATAAATGTTCCCTCATTGAAAACACACATAGTGCCACGAATAGAGAGAGATGAAGAAGTCTCGTAAAAGCTGCACCCACTTATGATTTTAAAAAAATACTTGCATATACGATTATACTACAAACTTAGTCAAGAAATTATTTTGTAGAACCCTTTTGTCTTTTTTGTACAAAAACGGTTCTTTCCATCAAGTTCAAAATAATTTTCCTAGAAAGTCCTTATAAAGTTCTACTTTTCAGATTTTTTTCATATTTTCTAAACTTGTGGTTCAAAAGTTAGAGGGGGGGGAC
Organism: Mythimna albipuncta; assembly: GCA_929112965.1. Classification (NCBI taxonomy): domain Eukaryota; kingdom Metazoa; phylum Arthropoda; class Insecta; order Lepidoptera; family Noctuidae; genus Mythimna; species Mythimna albipuncta. The sequence goes on along the minus strand of OV815959.1, from coordinate 4,020,069 downwards.
ACATTATTTTTTACTTTTGGAGCGTTTATTTCCGAAATTATTGACATTATCAAAAAATTATTTTTGTAAACCCCTATTCATTTTTAAATACCTATCCAACAATATATCACACGTTAGGGTTGAAATTAAAAAAAAAATCACTTCCCACTTTACATATAGGGGGGTGTTGGAGATAAAACCTTCTTGCAAGCTTCCTAAATTATATGAAAAAATATGACACTTCTATTTGTCACTTGTCTTCACTTGTTTCTTGTAAAATATATTGTTCACACCGAAAATTATTAAAAACTAATTTGCATTGAGCATCCAGTCATTGATTTTCATTCAGAATACCGATAATTCTCGCACATGGTCCATAACGAGCCGGATGAAATATAATTAAGAAGATCAGCGATTATTTTCAAGAAAAAGAATAGAGACTGACTTCCACGCTGAATGGAGGTTCATGAGTTCACTGCTGGAGAACTGGATTGATTTCAAGCAAGTTAGTTAGTGGTGTACAGTTATAATTACGCTAATATCGTCACCCAACACTCAGGTAGTATATATAAGTAGTCATACTAAGGTCAGTACTATTTTATTAAATTACCAATTATATTGTGTTTGAGTAAAATCATTAGGTACTTTGTTGCATTGTGATTAGTATTTTATTCAACAGCAATGTTAAGTTTAAACTCATACTTTTAACAGTATAGTTAGCTATTTTGCTACATTATTAAACTTACATTATATTAAGCTGTAACTAATTACATAACTACTTAACAGTGGTATTAATTTTTAACAAGTATCTTGACATAATAAAAATATTTGAGTGTTAGATATTAGTACAAGTCATTGTTATAAATTATAGTTAGCAGTCAGAAAGGGCATAGACTACAGCTAGGCGTATAATTATTGAAATTATATTGTTGTTTTAATTTTTATATTCCTGTATCAATGCCAGGTTGACAACACTCGTCTCCCAGAATGTCTGAGGAAAAGGATTTAATTAAGAAGCGAGGCAGCTTCAAAGGTCGCTTGACTAGTTTCCTCAATTTTCTGGACTCATTCAAGGACAAGGAGCTATCTAGCTGTGATGTGTCCGAGTTGCAGTTGCGCATGGGCAAGATAGAGGCGTTGTATGAGCAGTATGATGAGGTACAGTTACGTCTAGAATGCATTGTTGACGACATCAACTTACAATATTCTCAGCGTTCCGAGTTTGAGTCTATTTATTATAAAACCTTATCTAGAGCCCAGAATATTCTGACTGACTACAATAAAGATAATAAATCGATGGAAAGTTGTAAAAGTACTCGTGTTAGCATAAAGCAGCCGGTTAAATTGCCAACGATTCAGTTACCAAAGTTTAGCGGATTATATTGTAATTGGCTTGAATTCCGCGACACCTTTACTAGCCTAATTCATTGTAATGATGACATAGACGCAATCAATAAGTTTCACTACTTGCGAGCATCACTTGAGGGAACAGCTGCTATAGTTATCAAATCCATTGAGTTTTCTTCAAGTAATTACTCTGTGGCATGGTCATTGTTATGTGATCGGTTTGACAACAAAAGATTACTGGTTCAGAATCATATAAGTTCATTATTTACTATTGAATCAATTACAAAAGAATCTTCTGTTGCCATTAAGAATTTGATCGATCAGTTAAATAAAGACTTGCGAGCTTTAGAGTCATTAGGGGAGCCTGTGAAACACTGGGATACACTTTTAATCTACATTGTCACACGAAAACTTGATCAAAAAACCTATCGTGAGTGGGAGGAGTGCAAAGGTAGGATAGACAAGGATGGCTTAATCACGTTTAACGCATTTATGCAATTCTTACGCAATCGAGCCGACCTCATCGAGACCCTGGAACTCCCCCGCAATCATTATTCGCAATCACCAGGTAAATCAGGTCCTAAGATCAAGTCAATGGTAGCACAATCTCCTATCAATTCTAGCACTGACTCAGCTTCTAAACCTTGTCCTAAATGTAATAACAACGATCACACATTAAATAATTGTCCACAGTTTCTCGCATTGAGTAACGATGACCGTCTCAAATCATTACCTAGTTACAAGGTATGTTTTAACTGTTTTCGTTCCGGACACTATGCTAACAAATGTAAAAAACCAGGCTGCAAACTATGCAAACGTAGGCACAACACATTAGTTCACGTACATTCTAATGGCACTATATCGAATACACCTAGTGGTAATTCGATGAATAACTTGTCTGCTACGACTGAAACGAATAACGTAGCTTTATCCGCAAACATTGCATCTCCGTGTGGTCATACGCAACGAGATGTGTTGTTATCAACCGCTTTGATCAAATTAAGAGACCACAATGGGTGTGTGCATCTCGCTCGCGCGGTGCTCGATAGTGGTAGCACGTCTTCACTCATAACAGATAGGTTGTGCAATAAACTTAACTTAAAAACTAGCCAGGTAGATAGATCAATCCTTGGAATCAATAACGTCACTTCGCACGTAGGTAAAATATGTCGGGTTAAGGGTACGCCATTAGATGATAGCTTTGTATTCGAACTAAATTGTTTTGTTCTTCCGTTCATTACGAGTAGTGTTCCGTGTCGTCAGATAAATATTTCTGATTTCGACTTTCCCTCGAATATTACTTTAGCTGATCCTACTTTTTATAACCCTGCCGATGTTGATATTTTAATCGGCGCTGATCTTTTTTGGGATTTGTTAGGATCTCAAAGACTAAAGTTAGGTACCGGGAAACCAATATTATGTGAAACCCGTCTAGGATGGATAGTTTCCGGTCCAATTACTCAGAATACTATCTCACTGCTGACGAATGACGTAAAGTGCAATATGTCTAAAATGGTTGCCGACAGCGATGGTGACTGGGAAAACCTCAAGTCAGAATTGACAAAGTTTTGGCAATTAGAGGAGGTGAATGCGAAGTCTTCCAATTCTTATATGCCTGAAGAGAAATTGTGTGAAGACAATTTCGTTACAAATACGACACGATTGTCTGATGGTCGTTTTTGTGTTCGCATCCCCCTTAAGAAAGATCCTTCAATTTCAGGAAATTCTTTTAATAAAGCCACACATTGTTTACATTCTTTAGAGCGTAAATTAAAGGTTAAGACGAACTTTAGTAGAATGTATCATGACTTTTTGTCAGAATACGAGTTACTTGGTCATATGACAAAAATTAATAAACCTAATTTATGTTTGGGTTATTTTATTCCACATATGGGAGTTTTACGCGAGTCGAGTACCACGACCAAACTTCGTGTTGTTTTCAACGCTAGTGCTTCTACTTCGACGGGAGTGTCCTCTAATGACCTACAGATGGTTGGGCCAACCGTACAGGACGGTCTATTGTCTATACTTCTTCGCTTTAGAGTCCACAAGTATGTTTTATCTGCGGATGTGGAGAAGATGTATAGACAAATAGTCGTCCACCCGTCGGACAGATATTTACAACAGATTGTTTGGCGTGATAATGTTAGTGATCCTATTAATGTTTATCAATTAAACACCGTCACGTACGGTACGGCCAGTGCGCCATTCCTTGCGACACGATGCCTTAAACAAGTAGGACTCGACTGTAGGAACCCTAAGATATCGGAAATCATCCAACATGACTTCTATGTCGACGACTTGCTGACCGGAGGGGATGACTTAGATGAAGTAAAGTTCATTCGCACTGAAGTCACCAAAGCGCATGCGTCGGCATGTATGCCATTGAGAAAGTGGAAGTCAAATGATTCTCAATTATTGTCGAATGCTGTCCCTGCGTCATACGATTTGAACATTGGACAAAATGAGCCAGAAAAGTTGCTTGGTCTCTGTTGGCATATCGGCACTGATGAGATAGGGTTTCCTATAGGTCTGACTAAATCTTCGACTAGGTACACAAAGCGTGACTTGTTATCCGTTATTGCGCGAATCTTTGATCCCTTAGGTCTGTTAGGTCCTATTGTTATTACTATGAAGATCTTGCTACAGAAAATGTGGTTAGATAAATTATCATGGGATCAACCATTACCTAATGAGATTTGTAAACAATGGGAGATTAATATTAAATCTTTACCTCTTTTAAATCATGTTCGCATTCCGCGACTTGTAGTCTGCAATTCATTTACGGAGTTAGAACTCCATATTTTCACAGACGCGTCTGAGTCCGCGTACGGTGCTTGCGTCTACATTCGCAGTGTTAATGCTAAGGGTGAGTACATGGCTCGCTTGTTAATGGCAAAGAGTCGAGTTGCTCCCATCAAGCCTACGACAATTCCGCGACTGGAGTTATGTGGTGCGGTAGTCGGTTCTCGTCTTCACGAGAAGGTGATGAGCTCACTTCGAGTGAAGATCAGTCGGGTTTATTGTTGGACTGATTCAACCATTGTCTTGGGATGGTTACAGATGATGCCTACCAGACTTCAGCCCTTTGTGCGCAACCGCGTTGCTGAGGTTTTGGATAAGTCGGGTAACTGTACTTGGAGACACGTCCCAACAGATCAAAATCCAGCAGACCTAATATCTCGTGGCATGGATATTAGTGATCTGCAGGAGTCAGATCTGTGGTGGAAAGGACCAGATTTTTAAAACTAGATTCGTCTGAATGGCCTTCTCAAATTACGAGCCCAGGACTACAATCGTTACCGGAGACTCGACCTAAAATCATATTACATGTTGTAAACGATTCGAAACCTGAAGTTTTAATTGATTTTAGGCGTTATTCCAATTACACACGGCTCGTACGATCTGTTGCCTACGTATTACGATTTATTAAGTCATGTAGAAAGCATTACCCTAAAACCAAATACTTGTCACATGATGAGGTACAAGATGCACTAACTCTTGTCATTATTAAGAGTCAGATTCAGTCATTTTCTGAATACCAATTATTTTTGAACAAAAAGAGTTTACCTAAAAAGAGCGCCCTTCTAAAGTTTAATGTTTATTTAGACGATAATAATGTAATGCGAGTAGGAGGACGTCTCGATAACTCTAATTTTGCTTATAGTAAGAAACACCCTATTTTATTACAGTCCACCCATGATTTCACTAAACTATTATTTAATTTTGAGCATAAAAGGCTGATGCATGCTGGCCCACAATTATTATTAGCTTCCATTAGGGAAACTTATTGGCCAATAGGAGGTCGCAAGTTGGCGAAAGCCTGTTATCATAAGTGTGTTTTGTGTCACCGTATGAAGGGTAAGGTTGTAGCTCCCTTAATGGGTAACTTACCACGAGAACGCCTTCGTCCAGGTTATCCCTTTGAAAGCACAGGCGTTGATTACGCTGGCCCTATTATGTGTGCTAGTCGCCAGGGCCGTGGATGTAGGTTAGTAAAGGTGTATGTCGCTATTTTTATTTGTTTCACAACCAAGGCCATTCATTTGGAGCTCGTTGGTGATTTAACTAGCAATAGTTATTTACTGGCTTTGTATCGGTTTATTTCTCGGAGAGGTAAACCTGCTGATATTTTTTCCGATAACGGTACCTCATTTGTCGGTGCATACAACGACCTTTCCAAATTTTAAAATTAAATAGTTTGTCCTTGGGTGAAAGTGCAGCAAACGACGGAATAAGGTTCCATTTTATTCCCGCCTACACCCCACATTTCGGTGGACTCTGGGAGGCGGGTGTCAAGTCAGCAAAGTATCACCTTCAGAGAGTGTTGGGAAATTGTAACTTGACTTTTGAAGAGCTGTACACCACACTAACCAAGATTGAAGCCATTTTGAACTCTCGTCCATTGACGCCGTTGTCTTCAGATCCTCCGCTCACGCCAGGACATTTTCTTGTGGGACGGCCACTTACTTCTTTGCCGCAACCTGATTACCAGGATAGCTCTGCCAATTATCTGTCTCGTTACCAGAGGATCGAGCAGCTTCGCCAGCATTTCTGGAGCAGATGGAGCAAGGAGTATGTTGCAGAATTGCAACAACGCTCCAAATGGCGTTCCTGCAAGGATGGCTTGATGCTGAACTCCTTGGTGGTGATCAAGGAAGACGATCTTCCTCCGTTGAAGTGGAGACTTGGACGGATCGTGGCTGTTCATCCAGGAACGGATGGTATCGCCCGTGTAGCTGACATTCGGACGTCTACTGGAGTCGTTCGACGGGCATTCAACCGAATCTGCCCTTTGCCTGTGTCTTCAGAATCTGGTTGAAACCATTGGTTTCAACGCCCGGGGAAATGTTGGAGATAAAACCTTCTTGCAAGCTTCCTAAATTATATGAAAAAATATGACACTTCTATTTGTCACTTGTCTTCACTTGTTTCTTGTAAAATATATTGTTCACACCGAAAATTATTAAAAACTAATTTGCATTGAGCATCCAGTCATTGATTTTCATTCAGAATACCGATAATTCTCGCACAGGGGGTTACCCTAATAAAACATTTTTTTCCAATTTTTATTTTACCACTTTGTCGGCGTGATTGATATACATATTGGTACCAAATTTCAGCTTTCTAGTGCTTACGGTCATAGAGATTAAGCGAGGACGGACAGACGGACAGACAGACGGACAGACAGTCATGGCGAAACTATAAGGGTTCCTAGTTGACTACGGAACCCTAAAAAGATGATGGTGATAGAAGATAATGAATAGAAGAAGAGTTATGAGTATTTGTGTGAAAGAATGGAGAGAGAGATGAAGGCCAAAGAAAATTATAAACAATATTGTGTGAGGTGTGATATGAAAGAAAAGGGAGTTAATTAGTGACAGCGTGACGAGTAACAGAATGGAAGAAATACACATGTTACATTTATTTTTCATTTCATTTTTACATGTACATAACTCATATCTCAGGATATGGTATGGAGCCAGAGGGAATGGGTGACTGTCACCAGGGCCTCAAGTCTGCTATTACAGTAGTGTCAGAATGGTTCATCATTGATTCCATAATTGTCGATTTTGACCAGTTTTGGTTATCTACTAACATAATGGCATCATTATGACTTTCCAATGGTCAACCACTGACACTCCATTGAAAGCAGTGGCATATAATGGTAATCTCGCATATTGACAAATGAATATCTGACGTATGCGGTAATTTGCAAACATTTTTACAGTTCCTTAGATCAGTGACCTACCATTAGAACGTCATTGCTTTTAATAAGCTCGATATTGTCATTCTACCACAACTCTATCACAAAACCATTGACCGATCAGTGGTGGACCATTATGAATTAGCAGATTACGAACTTTTAGCAAAATGACAATGGAATCGAGTTGGAATGACGACTTTATAAAAATAGCAGATTTGGGCCCCTGTTTCTGTAAATAAAACTGCAAGTAAAGGAGGTAGTCTGTCTAAAAAGTCAGACGACTTGGGTAATTATTAGGGTAAAATGAAATCTGATTTAGTCAACACTGGTTCAATAATCAAGGTTGATTAAGAGATCTTAACCATTGTTTACTATTAGAAGAACCTTGTAAAAAGTATCGAATATAAGTATTTTTTTTAATTATTTATTAGGGACTTCATAATAATTAAAAATGCAAAAGACTTTCGTTTAGAATATACCTTTTTTTTTTTTTTTCTTAATTAACTAGTGCGCCTCACCATCAAAGGTTGCATCGCTACTTACCATCAGGTGGGATCGCAGTCAAGCACTAGTTTATCTGAATTAAAAAAAAATATATATACCTATTTCAGTCTCTAATGATATTCTTATTAAAAAAGTAGGATACATTTGCAAAGATATAATAGTGTCATGTATAACTACAAAGTAGATAATAACATAAATCTGGAATCATAAGAGAAATCTGTTTCTAAATATTCTACTCCGCTTATTGATTCATCATCACTAGCCATATTACAATCAACATCTGTTCATCATCTCAAGAAACAAGTGAATGACAAATAAAATTCGCGTTGCCAACAACAGATTCTTATTTCCTTCTAATATTCCCAAGTCGTTTGACTTTTTAGACAGACTTTTATCTAATATAAACTAGTGCTTGACTGCGATCCCACCTAATGGTAAGCAGTGATGCAATCGTAGATGGGGAGGCGCACTAGTTTAATAAGAGCCTCTACACTCTAGCCTTGAAGACACCCAAATTATAATCGGACTGGAAGACCGCAGCAGGCAGACTGTTCCAGTCCGACCTCAAGGAGTTGTCAGCAACAGCAGGGACCCAGACGGGTCGAAGCCTACTGGAGCCAGGGTTATCCGAAAGGGCGCTCGAGCCCCGGTATGAAGGCTAGAAGGAACGGGGTGGGTCTTTTAGTCAGTAAGAGTCTGACACTATCTCCCGCTCCGCCCAAGGGCGGGGGATGTCAATGCATGATTTTTTCCCACCATAAAAAAAAGAAAAAAAAAGACTGTTCCAGTCCTTCGACGTACGCGGTATAAACGACGAGGCGAAACGCTTAGTTCAGACCGTAGAAGTTTCGACAATGTATGAGTGGATACTCGCAGTACGTCGGGTTGTCCGAGACTAGCGGAAAGCGTGAAGAGGAGATACCTTATGCCCTATAACTTACCTACATTCCTGCCAAATACTTCTAATCGCTTTACCAAATTCATGGACAGCTACATTTCTGATGGTCACCACAGCGCGCTCCTTCACGTTTGCACTATCAGCACGTGATCAGCGCAGGTGTTAGATCGAGCGATAGTATGTACGCAAATATTCAGTCACTACATTGGATGAATTTTAATAATGCACCTAATTATGCAAAGTTAAGACAATTGGGGTTTTTGCATCGGATTTTGGCACCTAATTGTGCATTGTGTTACGTTTTTTTGGGAATAATGATCTGATTGTTCATGTTTTAGCAAAAAAGTGGGTTTCAATACATATGTACCTAATAGTCAAGCCACGTGCCTTGTGGGTTTTCGCAGAGGTAAAAAATACATAATCTTATATAGAAAAAAATAAAAATAAAGAAAACACGTTAAACGAAAGATATAAATTTTTATTAAATCCTTGAGGCCTTAAGGGCGCCCAACCTGGAACGATTTCCTATACGCTAATAAGCGATTCTGACCTTATAACACATCTTTCTTTAGATATTTTGGAAACGCAGATTTCTGTGGAATTATGTAGGTTTCTATTGAAAATAAAACAAAAATTTGTGTACAAGTAAAGTAATCCAGTAGCAACCTCTGAAAATCTGCTATTTTGCGTCAACTTTGTTTTTTTATAATGTATATTTATAGAAACCTTGCACATAAAATCGAGATTCTAAATGACAAAAACGTTTTCCAGAAACTTTGAAGGGTTTATGAAAAACAAGTATTTCCTGGAACAAGTTTTGGAAATATTCGAGTTAGCTACGGAAATTATCGAATGCCAACAGTGCGTTCAGATGCTCATTTTTTTCGCAGTTCCTTTTTATGTATGTTCAAACAATGTGTTAGATGAATCAACAAGCTTTATAACCATACTCACGTTGGCAATAAGTGGACCGGGAAGGTCTCTCTTAAGGAATGAATTAAAAAAAATAAAACCTTTACCTTACCTTAACCTTCGAGGAACTTTAATTAAAAAACTGTCCATTATCTGTCAACTGTAGAAAATGCACTATAAAAGTTTAGTACTGCCGAAACCCGGGATCGAACCGGGGACCTCTAGATCTTCAGTCTAACGCTCTCCCAACTGAGCTATTTCGGCTCTTGATACAATTTCGTATAACACACTATCCATTCCAAGTTATAATGAAATGTGGAGTTAAAAACTACAACGTTGAAGTCTTCCCTAGCAAAGTGTGACTCAGGAACAAACTTCAAAAAGATATGCTGCCGAAACCCGGGATCGAACCGGGGACCTCTAGATCTTCAGTCTAACGCTCTCCCAACTGAGCTATTTCGTCTCTTGATACAATTTCGTATAACACACTATCCATTCCAAGTTATAATGAAATGTGGAGTTAAAAACTACAACGTTGAAGTCTTCCCTAGCAAAGTGTGACTCAGGAACAAACTTCAAAAAGATATGCTGCCGAAACCCGGGATCGAACCGGGGACCTCTAGATCTTCAGTCTAACGCTCTCCCAACTGAGCTATTTCGTCTCTTGATACAATTTCGTATAACACACTATCCATTCCAAGTTATAATGAAATGTGAAAATAAAAACTACAACGTTGAAGGCTTCCCTAGCAAAGTGTGACTCAGGAACAAACTTCAAAAAGATATGCTGCCGAAACCCGGGATCGAACCGGGGACCTCTAGATCTTCAGTCTAACGCTCTCCCAACTGAGCTATTTCGTCTCTTGATACAATTTCGTATAACACACTATCCATTCCAAGTTATAATGAAATGTGGAGTTAAAAACTACAACGTTGAAGTCTTCCCTAGCAAAGTGTGACTCAGGAACAAACTTCAAAAAGATATGCTGCCGAAACCCGGGATCGAACCGGGGACCTCTAGATCTTCAGTCTAACGCTCTCCCAACTGAGCTATTTCGTCTCTTGATACAATTTCGTATAACACACTATCCATTCCAAGTTATAATGAAATGTGAAAATAAAAACTACAACGTTGAAGTCTTCCCTAGCAAAGTGTGACTCAGGAACAAACTTCAAAAAGAAATGCTGCCGAAACCCGGGATCGAACCGGGGACCTCTAGATCTTCAGTCTAACGCTCTCCCAACTGAGCTATTTCGGCTGTGTTACTCAGTAAGTAAGAGCAAGGCACGATGCACAATACCATTAGAAAAACATGATTTCAGTCAGTAATGTCGTACATTAACACATTATGAACCAAAATAATTCTATTGGGGCAATGGTGAACCTAAGATCAAAAGGTCTCTCTTCGACCCCAACAGTTTACTACCTATTTCGATAAATTTTCTAAATTCGTGAAAGACGCCTCTTTCATTTTGTAGTGCAAGTCACTCTTAGAGTGCGTTTCCGCTTTGTTTCAATGAAGCTAGGCGGAGTGGAAAAAAGGGGACGGTGAATTGGCCAATAACAGTACTCGAAACTCCTCTCCGCATCAGCGGAAACAGTGTAGGTAAGTAAAGGGGAGTGAAGCTGAGCGGACCTTCAAATAAAATGTACGGACATGTGAAGCTGAGTCGGACGGAATGGAGTCGTGCAGGCAGTGGTACCGAGTGGAAGGCGCGTATATATACATATATGTTGGTTCATAACGTACGACATTAGTCTGAAATTTAGCTTCACTTTTCTTGGACTGACCGTCATTTGACTATTCAAAAGTGCCTGCAAATGGTCTATTTGAAATAAATGATTTTGATTTTGAAATCTATATTTTTTTTTTTCATGTTTTCCGAATGCTATTATGCATCGTGCCTTGCTCTTACATACTGGGTAACACAGCCGGAATAGCTCAGTTGGGAGAGCGTTAGACTGAAGATCTAGAGGTCCCCGGTTCGATCCCGGGTTTCGGCAGCATTTCTTTTTGAAGTTTGTTCCTGAGTCACACTTTGCTAGAGAAGACTTCAACGTTGTAGTTTTTAACTCCACATTTCATTATAACTTGGAATGGATAGTGTGTTAAACGAAATAGTATCAAGAGCCGAAATAGCTCAGTTGGGAGAGCGTTAGACTGAAGATCTAGAGGTCCCCGGTTCGATCCCGGGTTTCGGCAGTTATCTGTTTTTAATTTTTATTCATGGATCACGAAATTGATAAAGCCTTATTAGCAAAACAACTCATTTGCATATATAAAATAAAGTGTCAGGAAAGTATTTAATATATTTTTTTAATTTATTAAGGCCTCAAGGAGTTAATTGAAGTGTGTAATGGACGGAAGTGTAAGTGGATGCTAAACATCAACAAACAGCAATTTTTTGGAAAAAAAAAACCAAACAATTCACAATTATTTTACAGTTCTTGGCCTCTGCTGAACTATTTAGGGCCAAGATAGTTCCGCAGAAGCCTAGCTAGAGGCATTACCTACACTAAAGTTAGCCTAGAATCACGAACTTTAACCTTTCGAGTACCGTAATTATACACAATAGAAAGACAAAGTTTGCTGTCAATGGTTTAATGAATTAGTGTTTTCTTTAGAATTACTTGCACTACAAAATGAAAGACGCTTTAATTCATGGTTTTAGAAATCTTGAATCCGACATTTGTCGGGATCGAATCGGGGACCTTTATATTTTCACGGCTAATTGATGATTCTATGTTATTACTTTTTAAGGTTTTGTAATATAAAATTCAGACTTTGCGTTAAATAAAGGAGACAATGTGGAATCAAGCAAATCGAACGCAAGTCTTACAAAGAGTCGAACGAAGCAGTGCAAAAAACTGCTTAAAACTCTTAAGTCTTTCAATAAACAAAGTACCCTCAGCAAAAAGACTAGGCTGCCGAAACCCGGGATCGAACCGGGGACCTCTAGATCTTCAGTCTAACGCTCTCCCAACTGAGCTATTTCGGCTGTGTAAAACCTCCTGAAAATTTCAATAACATTCTGGAAAAATCAATTGAAATACTTGGCTGAAACAATGAACGAATAAATGTTATTGGTATTTCCAATGTTATGTTTATGCTTGCATTGTTTACAATGTCATAATGTTATCATTTCACTTTGAACCGTCGGGGAACAAGTGAAAATATGATGCAATATCAGTAATCAATGCACCCGGGAGGTGACTAAATTGATGAATGCATTCGAGGTGTCCATGTCGAACAACTAATTTAATATTAGTTCGGCTATTACCATCAACAACAACAAAGTAAATTAAACAAACAATTATTTAATTAAACAATTTCTCCTAACTAAAAACCTTTGAAACTTCCTGAAAAGATGAAAACAAATAAATTATCAGTAGGAAAAAAATATATACATCAATAATTATTATTCAACGCCGAAGAACTCAAGCGTTTTTACATCTACAGCGAAGGCTAAAAAATAGGGGAAGTATTCCCGGGCGAGTTTTGAAGATACTTAAACCACATTTTTCACTTTCAATGGGTTCTTCAAAGCGTTCTAATTGATGCTAAAATACTGCAGTGTATTTTATACAATACTGCAGATTCTTAGTCAATTAAATTAGTAATTTACTAAGAATTTGGCACGTATTGTGTTGCCTAGTTGTGGGTCTTCCGACCTACTTCCACATTTTGCTGAATGTGACCTGTTCAATAAAGATGAGACCTGGCTTGCTCTGTACAGAGAGAGTACAATTGCCGTCACGGATCTTGAGCGCTGGCTTCAAGTTGCTCAGAAGTCAAATATTCGGTCTCTTTAGTGGTGTGAAGTGAGACGCGGGGCGGGGAGTGTCAGTGATTGGCTCGCCGCGCCGTCGCGTCATAGCCGTCACTCCTGATTCGTTCCCTGCGTTGCTGCATGTATCTAACATCGAAGACGATTGGCTCGCCAATGTATGGAATGCGCAAAGCGATGCCCACTCTGACGCAGAGCGCTCAAGATCCGTTTTGGCAATTGTACAAAGTCAAAACAATACATCCCTCTTTTAAACAGTACCTACAAAACACTTTTAATCTCACTAATATTATAAAACCAAAAGTTTGTGTGTTTGTTACTTCTCCACGCACCAACGACTGAATAGTTTTGGATGAAATTTGGCATACGCGTAGATCATGTCCTTCAGTAGCACATGGATACATTAATTTCCAGGAGTATGCTTCCTTGTGACATTTTTTTACTTTCACGCGGGAGATGTCGTTGGTAGCAGTTAGTAATTATACATCTTCAATAGCCTCCACGAGTGGTTACAGAAATCGACACGCACTTGTAGCTTATAATATATATTTTTGTTAGTTTCTGCGCAGAACATTTTACATTTTTTATGTATATTTTCTGTTTTCGTGAAAACTTATGGACTGCAGCTGAAAATAAACGTCAGGTGGTGACCAGGGGTGCTATTCTCTAAGAAAGCGCAGCGCTGGCACAGCGACGAGTCGTCAGCGCAGTACATTGGATTAACAACCCAATGCCCCTTTACATTGGATTGTTAATTCAATGTATTGCGCTCACGACTCGTCGCTGTGCCAGCGCTGCGCTTTCTTAGAGAATAGCACCCCTTGTGTTACCATTTCGCATTATGCTGAGCTGAGGCCTTGCATTACTCAATGTACTTTTTTGTTTGATTTTAAGGCGTTTGCGTTTCGTTCCGTCCCGTTTTTGTAATGCCAAAACACAATTTTCTTTCTTTCGTAAGTCTTCTACATCTCCTCACCTGTACCTATTTTTCAGTTTCTGTCTTCTTTTATTACATAAGTGTGTAAACACATGAATTGTTAAATCAAGCATCGACGCAGAGTTACTAGCCTATCGGTTTTCTACCGGTTGCATTTCGGGGTGTGTGCATCGGAATTGCATAACCTAATTCCGCCTAGCCCGTTCCATTATCGGACTACCAGACGTACGGCGATGCGCCACACCGGTGAATGGTGGATATCCCACCTACACGCACAAAACGTTTTGGGAACACATTCATTATGCCTGTGGCTAGGGAGTGAAATTCCTTGCCGGAGTCTGTTTCCTGATAGCTACAACCCAGAAATCTTTAAGTCGAGAGTGAATAGGTTTCTTCTAGGTAAGCGCGTTCCATCGTCGACAGCTTCGTCGCTTTCCATCAGGTGAGATAGCGTTCAAGCGCGAACCTATCAACAAAACAAAAGGACGTATCGATTTGAATAGGAGAACATTCAACCCTTCTAAATATTTACATACCCGCGTCATATGTGGTCGTCATAAAGCTAGGCGCCTACTTCAAACGGTCAGGCCGGGGCCGGCGAATTTCGTACCGCCATAACTTTAGTCCTATATAAAATGTATAGAAGAATTTTTACGTTGATATCCGGCCCGATCCAGCACGGCAGGTCGATGTCAGACTATGTAGGTCGTAGGTACAGGAGAACACTAATTCGATAGACTTACGTACCTACATAGTTCTTTTTTTCATCACACTTGTGTTATATTTTTTTAATTTTCATAATCTATTACTTCTAATTTTAAATATGTTATTTAAAAACGTTTTTTGTGCCTATGGGTGGTTGAATCACGCGGGCTCAGTGCGGGTTGGTGGTTAGCACATGTCTTCGAATTTTTGGTTCTAGGACAAGCCGGTTTCCTCACGATGTTTTCCTTCATTGTTTTGAGAGTAATGGTGGTGAAATAAATTACACAAAGTAATGCGCCTGGCTGAGTTTGAACCCGCGATCTACACTAGTAAGTCGGGGCCGTTACCACTCGGCCACCACTGCTCCCCACACATTTACTAATTCCAAATTCGATTTTTTTGCAGGTAACCCTGGTCGCAATGCCAGTGTCTCCGCTGATGAAGGAAGAGAGTGTGGTCAGAGCGTTGTCAGGGATCCTGATGTGCTACACACTGGCTCTAATGCCCCCGGTCTTGGAAACGGAATCACTGGTCGTCACTGAAACTATGAATAGATTTAAGGTTAGCAGTCTCCCCCCAGCGTCGCCTTAACGCCCAATCCTGTGCGTCTCTCATCCACCGCATTCCCACGACTCTCATCAGGTCGTCGGTCCACCTTGTAGGAGGCCTTCCAACGCTGCGTTTGCGGTGCGCGGTTGCCACTATAGAACCTTTCGGCTCTATCGAGCAACTGTTCTACGAGCAATGTGCCCTGCCCACTGCCACTTTAATTTGGCGATTCTTCGAGCTATGTCGGTGGCACAGTATTACAAATATTGTAATACTGCGTCGGCGACCTTGGTTCTCCTGCGGATTACTTCATTTCTGATGCGATCCGAGCATTTGGCACACGATAAATTATTATTAAAATAATATTAAAAAACGATAAATTTATTTAAAAAAAAACTGTAGCGTAATACATTGAAATGTGTCTAGTTCATCCCACCTTGTCCTTCGTAGTTTATGTTCATGTACATGTTGAAGAACACTTAACCATTTCTAAAGATCAAAGCTGTTCGAAAAGAGTAAGGAAAATATCATGTTGTTTTTTTTGCAAATGTCAGACCGGAAGCGCGATGAGCTCAAAGCTAGACTACCAACAGCAGTTATCATGTCATTAATGGTGCCCTGACATGTCCGCTCTGTGCTCGGAGTTTTTGGCCAAGGTTGCATAAGCAGGTCACATGAGGGTGCATAACAGAGCAGCAGATCTGAGCTCACAGCCACCGTGAGGAGCCAAAGAATGACGTCAAAGAATTTTGGCAGATTACGTATACGTCAGATATTCATTTGCCATTTTAAACAAGATTACCATTCTATGCCATTTCTTTCTATGGGGTGTCAGTGGTTGACCATCGGAAAGTCATAATGACGCCATTATATTAGTAGATTACCAAAACTTGTCAAAATCAACAATTATGAAATCAATGATAGACCATTCTGACACTATAGTAATAGCAGATTTGAGGCCCAGGTGAGTAACTCTCTATAGAGCTGTATACATTTTGTTGGTAGCATCGACTGGTCGCGCCACCATAGTGTCTCGGTGAAATATAGTCTTAAGCGTTTAAGGAAAACCACAGAAAAAATCACGTTAACATAATAGATTTCATGTTTACTTAGATTCTCGGAATAAAAGGCTATCTGTGTGCACAATCTCCGATTCTGTTGTTTTTTTTCTGGATTTTCCGTTTCTGATACGAAGCGGCTAGAGATAGTCTAAATCATTGTTATAATATAATTATACAGTAGGTACTACGCATTAGGGGTGCCGAACACTCACTGCAGTCGACTCAGATGTATTGTAGTCTGTAGGCCTTGAACATTACACTATGAGGAACGAAACGCGTAAGTGCCCCGAAATTCA
Organism: Mythimna albipuncta; assembly: GCA_929112965.1. Lineage (NCBI taxonomy): Eukaryota > Metazoa > Arthropoda > Insecta > Lepidoptera > Noctuidae > Mythimna > Mythimna albipuncta. Next base: position 4,003,385 of record OV815959.1, on the reverse strand, counting down.
GGGCGCTTTAGACATTTTGGTCGCGAAAAAAGTATCCTGTAAAAGCCATCTTAGCGCTGTGTGTTTTAATAGTTCTGTTAGACGACATATTGCCAATGTAGCGCTGTAGCGAACTTTTAACTTTTCATTTTGCCAAATAGTTTCCATGAACGTGCTTGTCAATCACTAGAATATAAGTCCATGGTCTAAATAGTCACTGAATTCTCCTCAAAGATGATTATTCGGTCATTAAGTCAGGAACTAGGGCTAAGCTTCGGTCTTATCTCTTCGATTACCTACGTATCCATCACTGCCTGCCGTGACGTTGTGCTTCCCAATCAAGAGGCCAAAGGTTTACAAAACATTACGTACTTTCTACCAAACTACAATACTATGTTATTAAGGTTAACGGTACTTTAACATTTTATAACTAGCGCCCCGTCCCGGCTATGCACGAGCAATAAATTTAGCTTATGTTACTAACAGCTTATGTTACTCAGGGTGAATGTAGCTTTCCAATGGTGTAAGAATTTTTGAAATCGGCACAGTAGTTTTTGAGTTTATTCGTTACATACAAAAATTCAAATCTTTCCTCTTTATTAACAAATATGTTTATTATAATTTACATAGATGGATCAACACCACTTTTATAATTAACGACTACTCGACCATTAGAGGGCCGACTAGTCGAGTGTGGCATGAGTTTTTTTTTGTTTAGTAATGATAAGCATAAAATATATTGTCATAATTTTCATTGGTATAACGAAATTCGGCATAATGCTCATTACGCATAATTTTGTTAGGCATAAATGTTTTGCCATAATGCTTGTTGCCATAAATACTGCTACTTCGCACTTCTCAATCCCTTCCTTCTTAGTTTAACTAGAACATTACTGACTCCCCGTGCTTCGGAGAGCACGTAAAACCGTTATTAACCTAATCTTTGCATTATGCCAACAACAACAGTATCATTAAGATGCAGTATTATAAAGCAAACAAAAGTTATGCGAAAACTTTATGCCAAACAATATTATGCCAACAAGGTTATTACCGATTTTTATAGGAGCCAACATTTGGCGTTAGAGAGCTGGACGGACCGGGGATTTTTAGACTTTGCCCTTGACACGTTTTTTGTACTAAAGATTTTTCTTTACAGCGCGCCCTTCGGCTGCGTAACGTTGAATTCCATTCGATGTACGTCGGCTGGCTGGTATACGCCTACCTGACGTGCCTGCCCAACTGCATGCTGGCGGCCATCACCCTGATCCTGATCTTCAGATGGATCCACCTCGTCGAGGCGCTGGTGGTCGTGCTGGCCTACGAGTCCATCATGATTATGATAGCTATGTTGATGGCTATGTTTCACAAAAAAGGCTTGTTCCCTTTTCATTCTGTACCAAAAACTATTCGCCTTCTCTCATAAAGTCATCTAGGAAATACGATGGCACAGTGACGACAGACTGCTGCGTACAACGAAGTTTAGGAGATACGCCTTTACAGTTTTCCCAGAGACGTGCCCTGACAGGCGTTATACGGAAGTAGTTGGTAGTTTTTTAGGGGTCGTGGAAGCATACCCCCTTAGTTTTAGTAAAGAAACCACACTCCCTGTTCTTTTCTTTATTTTTATTATCTGATATAACTATATCTTGAATTCGATCCCACTTCATGGTAAGCAGTGATGTAATTGTTGATGTTTAAAAATTCAAGCGCCTTTTATAAGTTTTCCCCAAAGACAAAGAAAAGTTAAAAGTATCTCCTAGTTGGGAAAGAATCGTATCTTTACCTAATGATTCAACTAATACCTACTAAACCCACCAATTGGAAATTAAGCAGTTATTATTATGAGTAGTAGATTACCTACAATCACTGACCTCTTATGTTTACCACTGGACAGGCTGTTCCTATGTGTGACAGCAAATTTTTGTGCCTATTTGCAGCTCCTCTCGCGAGTGTCCAGAGAACTAATTTTCACATATAATACAAATGGCTGCAGAAAATTATACAGTACTCTGAAGTATTTTGAATTAATTTCGTTCGAATTCTGTGTTATTCCTGCTTCAGGAATTATATAAAACCTATCAAAAAATGGGGCCATGTATATATTGTAAGCGGCGCGACATTACTAATTTTAGTATCGCAGACACTCGCTAATCACTTGGACAACCGCTAGTCCAGTGTGGTAAATAGTAGAGGTCAGTACCTCTACCATGAGTTTAAAGCAATAGTATTTGTCGATACTCGATACCGACTACGTAAATATTTTGTATGGCAAATTTTACAGCGCCTCTAGCGGTCACTTAGGGAAACAAAATTTGCCATACAAAATATTTTACGTAGTCGGTATCGGAGTATCGACAAATACTATTGCTTTAAACTCATGGTAGAGGTACAGTGCCTACAACCGAAATACCGTACTGTTTACTAACATCATATCCGTAATACTTCCAGCTTACATCTCCTGCGTCTGGACCACAATGTTCACTCTCCTGCAGACGTACCTAGCCGAGCTGCTAGTCCACCATCGATACGACCGCATGCATCGAGCTCTGACATTCTTCCTCCATCTATTTTTTCCACCAATGGGATTAGTGCATGCTTTCAACAAGTTTGCCCTCTTGCAAACTGACGGTAATTTTAATTATATAAGTAACTAGCTTTTGCCCGCGACTTCGTCCGCGTATAAAATATAGCCTATGTCACTCAAGAATAAAGCAGCTTTCTATCGCTGTCAAAATTTTAGCAATCAGACCAGTACTTCCAGAGATTACCTCCTACAAACAAAAAAACCGGCCAAGTGCGAGTCGGACTCGCCCATGAAGGGTTCCGTAGCAGCAAGTAACATAATATAAAAGTTCTTGTAATGTGTTGTAACTTTGATCGATGTTTTAATAATAGTGTATTTTTTTCGATTTATGACGCATAAAAAAAAAACTACTTACTAGATTTCGTTCAAACCAATTTTCGTTGGTAGTTTTTATAGTAATGTACATCATATATTTTTTTTAGTTTTATCATTCTCTTATCTTAGAAGTTAGAGGGGGGGGACACACATTGTACCACTTTGGAAGTGTCTGTCGCGCAAACTATTCAGTTTAGAAAAAAAATATATTAGAAACCTCAGTATCATCTTTGAAGACCTATCCATAGATATCCCACACGCATGGGTTTGATGAAAAAAAAATTTTTGAGTTTCAGTTCCATGTATGAGGACCCCCAAAATTTATTGCTTTTTTTCTATTTTTGTGTAAAAATCTTAATGCGGTTCACAGAATACATCTACTTACAAAGTTTCAACAGTATAGCTTTTATAGTTTCGGAAAAAAGTGGCTGTGACATACGGACGGACAGACAGACAGACAGACAGACAGACAGACAGACAGACAGACAGACAGACAGACAGACAGACAGACAGACAGACAGACATGACGAATCTATAAGGGTTCCGTTTTTTGCCATTTGGCTACGGAACCCTAAAAACAAACTTTACCTCTTTATTATATTAAATGTAAATGTAGATTGATAATATTGCACCTACCACAATTTGTCTCTGCATCACCCAAAGGTTGACTGGTAGAGAATGCCTTAAGGCATTGAGTCCGCCTTTGTACTCTTTTATGTATGAAGTATTAAATAAATAAATAAGTTCCAGTTTTTGAGCTAAGTGGAAAATAAATTACAGAGGCTTTACGCAATTTATTTGACAACCTGAACTGAACTGTTAAAGGGATGCAGTTACACAGGATTATTTGTTAAACACTAGCAACCTTCCAGGGGTGCTATTCTCTAAGAAAACAGCCTTGCGCTCAGCGCTGGCACAGCGACGAGTCGTGAGCGCAGTACATTGAATTAACAACCCAATGCCCCTTTACATTGGATTGTTAATTCAATGTACTGCCCCCACGACTCGTCGTTGTGCCAGCGCTGATCTCAAGGCTGTTTTCTTAGAGAATAGCACCCCAGGACTGTATAACTAACGCTATAAACAACTTTTGTTCTATGACTTTTTACAAAACATAATTCATTTACCAAAAACAAACCCTCCAGATTTCGTTGTTCTGTCTAACACATTTCAACTCTGTATTTTGCTATACCTACCTACGTCTGTATGATGCGACGCAAGCGCATCAAGTACCCCCAGCAGCCATCGGCCTACTGAAGTCACGGGGAGTTTTTGAAAAGCAAACTCGCCCTCCCAGAAGGAAGGACATGAGATGTGCGTGTTATTCAGTAAAATTCTGACACGCCCTTACGCTCCACCCTACAGCGGAAGAAGTCATTGGATGTTTTCCCACCTAAAAAAAGTTTTAGTTTTAATTTCCGACTTTATCCGTTTTTTTGTTGGAAGCGATGTATAACTAGTAGTAGGGCAGTGGTGGCCGAGTGGTAACGGCGGGGCCGACTTACGAATTGTAAGTCGCGGGTTAACCCAGCCAATTAAATTTAGTAATTTATTTCATCACCACTGCTCTCAAAACGGTGAAGGAAAACATCGTGAGGAAACCGGCATGTCCAAGAACCAAAAAATTCGAAGACATGTGACGTCCACCAACCGGCACTGGGCCCGCGTGGTGGATTACAGCCCGTTCCCTCTCCTCTAGAGAGGAGGCCTTAGTCCCAATCCCAACAGTGGGAATATTATAAGGTCGACTATACTATGCTATGATGTATAACTAATCATCGATCACAAAACTGACCATGTCTCCATCCTTTTTAAACCAGATCAACATGCAACAAGCAATACGAGTTCCTTAGTATTTATGGTAGCATCGTGGTCCCTCATGAATTTGCTATACTTCGCCGTACTCATGATGCTGCAGAGAACTATTGGACAGAAAATGGCGATCGGTGGACAAGTCTCCTGGAAGTCTCTTATATTCATGAAAACTGAGGTATGTAAAATTCAGAGATCAAATTAGATTTTTAACACTTTTAACAACCAACGTTTGCGAAGCAGTACCTAATGTTAGCGAAGGAGGCTGCCGCGTGCTTGACGGAACGAACGTCCCCACATCCCAGCCTTGGGACTAGAGATGTACCGTTACCGGCAATATTGCCCGAAGTAGGAATTTTGCTAGCAATATGGCCACCAATATTCTTATTTCGGGAAATATTGCCACCAATATTCTTATTTCGGGCAATATTGCCACCAATATTCTTATTTCGGGCAATATTGCCACCAATATTCTAATTTCGGGCAATATTGCTACCAATATTCTTATTTCGGGCAATATTGCCGCCAATATTCTTGTTTCGGGCAATATTGCCACCAATATTTTCCCTTCTCAGCAATATTGCCGGTAACGGTACATCACTACTTGGGACATCCCAAATTGCGATCACGACCCCGATTTGCAGTCACCGTAGGCATGGGCCTGAATGTGTAGCTCACCGTCCGTCTGAGGCGTTTAGTGTTTCACAGTGCGCCTCAAAAATGTCAGCAAAACTTAGGGGCCTATACTTTCGAAAGAGAAACCCAGGGTCCTAGAAAACAAAGCAGAGAAGGAATATAGGTGTGTTTTCCTACCATATAAAATTTCATTTGAAAACTGGACAGGGATACCATGTTGTTCTAACTTAAAACTGAGATCAGCAACTTATCAGCGGAACGTGGTGACGTTTTTTGAGTATAGGAACGGCCGAACCAAAAAATAGATATGTACAGAAGACAATCGCATGTATGTACTTCACTTTTTATACCTACACTCGGTGGACGCATACTAATGAGCGTTTGTCCGTGAGCGGTATCAATGTGTGCGTTGCTCGAGCGCGCTTTGTATGTAGATTGATTTCTGTACCTATCTATTTTGTGGCTGAACTAAAAATCAGTCCAAAGTGACAAGAAAATGTAATTTAATTCAGTAGTAGTTGTTGTTGTTTTGTTTGTAGTTAGTAGTTTTAATTTTATTATTGTGAATGTGGAGACTATGTGGATTATATATTTCCTTTAAAAAAAAGTGTCCCCCCTCTAACTTCAAAAGTTCTGGTTCAAAACCAGAAGATTAGAAAACAGAAAATATGAAAAAAAATCTCAAAACTAGAACTTTATAAATATTTTCTAGGAAAATTATTTTGAACTTGATGGGTTGAACAGGTTTTGAAAAGTTGTACAAAATAATTTCTGAACTATGTTTGTAGTTTAACTTAGTTTACATATTTTATTATCCTAAACGTATCTTCTTTCAAATAAAAAAAAAAGTTTTAAAATTATCACCGAAAACCTACCATTCATAAACCTTCTAGGTTATATAAATTAGTAACCCATTTACCCGAGAGATGGCGCAAAATCTTAACAGGTGCGAAGTACAAAGCCCGTACAGGCTTTGGACTTCGCGCTGTTAAGATTTTTCTTGAGTTAATGGGGGGTATGAGCGAGTATGAGCTAATATTATTGTCGAATAACTTTCCATGTGTAGTTGGAATCTATACCTAACTCTTTCTTTAGTTTTCACCGTCCTTTTTGGGCTCGTTTTTAGGGTTCCGTACTTAATAAGCCAACTTAATTTAACAAATAGCCAATTTTTGACGCACGGGAAACTACGGAATCCTACACTGAGCGCGGTCTGACACACTCCAGGCCGGATTTTTTTTAAATTTATTGCAAAATAAATATAATTAATGATGTACTCTACATTCACTAACTGTTAGGCGGTATGAAGTTCGCCGTGTCAGCTAGTGTAAAATATAATTAACATTCTAAGCATATTGTTTAGCTTCACGCAACATTGCGTGAGGTGGAGCCACCTTCGAGGAGTGAGGCAGGGAAGGTACAGGAAGTCGATGAGTTTGTGGCAAAGGCTATTAGCTTCCGCGATGTTTGCAAGGTTAGTCTTTACCTAAGTATAAAGTTAAGCTAGAACTATATTAGACCAAGCAACGCACACGTGGACCACGCCTGATTTGTACGCAGAACGACGTCTCGTGACGTCACGTGTCTTGGATCTAATGTAGCTCTACAAAGACTTGTAGAGCTACATTACAGTTACAGTACAGGTACTAGTCAGTTGTCATATAAAATACAATATGGAGACCGACACGGCCAGATGGTATGTGGCCGACGTGTGCGCAGTGTAGTTCTACTTTTATTCTTCGTTTGTGAACATATTTTGTTCATTCACACTTTTATTTGACCTCACACTGCCCACGGGTTCCACGGTGATTTCATCTTTCAACAACACAAATAAGAAAACAATACCAAATAATAAATTTAATACCATATATGTCTGTCGTCTATTTGTGACTGTGGCGTACTGGACACATTCTGCCTAGTCATGTTTGTGTCTTGACTGTGGAGGTCAAAAGGAGACTAGGATGGTGGCCAAAAACGACCATACAGATATATGAGACTCAATAAGACTAAACCTTTTATAATACAGCTAACTATTCCACCGTAACTAATGATTTAGATCCAAATTCAGAACTTTTACATTTTCAGTATAGATAGTTTTATCAAGGATTCTTATTAAGTATTACCTTTTCTTTAGAGCATTATGGGAGTCCCAGTGCTTAACAATATCACTTTTGATATATACCGCAACGAGTTCAGCACACTGTTCGCTGAAAGAGTTCAACAAAGCATGATGGACACCGTCGAAGATTTGCTTACAGGTAACTATGGCTTACCTTTATACCTTCTTTGGATATTACCTCTCTTCTTTCCAGTGAAAATGGAATCGTCGAAGATTTCGTGTGATGTTTAGCAAGGATCGATATTGGGGCCGCCCTTGTAGAACATTGGCTACGACAATGAACTCCGAGGGGACTTCCCCAGCGGCGTCGGCTTTGTTTGCTAAGCTGACGACACACTGGTCCTGGTGCAGGGGATGTTGCATCAAGTGGTGGTCGAACTACACCACATGGGTTGCGGCAATAGTAGAGAGGGTCCGGCAGTTGAAACTCGAGTTCTGCCCTGCAAAAGTCCGAGGCAATATGCTTTCATGGCCCTCGGAACGCGCCACCACCAGGTTCCCAAATAACGGTAGTAGGGGTTCAAACGTGCGTCGGGTTGACGATGAAGTGCCTAGGACTGTACCTTAGCAGGGAAACTAGTCTGTAACTTAATGTGTGTATGTTATGTGCAATAAATAAATAAGTATACCACAGCTTCAACCATTTTACTGTGGACACAATTAGGGTTTGCGAATGACATATCAAAAAGGGTAATACTACATTTAGTTTTAAATTAACTAGCACTTCACATATTTAAAAAAAAGCATATTTTCATTAAACACACAATAAATAAAAATAAAAGAACTAGTCACAAATCTCCTCCGCATCGCAGTCAACTGGTAATGTACTCAAAAGACTAGCGGCATTGCCATGCTGAATGTCAATGCTTATCCTTTGACTGAGGTAAAATCCAGCCTTTGGGTCACTCGAAGTTTCAACAAGGTGTTTCGAATGGTTTTTTTTTTAAGTTGAAAAATGAAATTGAAAACATAGGTTTTAATTGCTTAATTTAATGTTCCCATACGTACAAAGCGGTCTAGGAACACATTCATTGTACGTACAGCTAAGGAGTGGAATTCCCTGCCGGGGTCTATGATTCCTGACAGCTATGTAACATAGGGATCTTTACGTCAAGAGTTAGGTAATAGATTGCTTCTAGGCAAGCGTGTTCCATCGTCAGAAAGTGGTCAAACGCGAGCCTATCCATTAAAAAAAAAAACAAAACCTTTCGCTTCATTCGAAACAAGAAACTCAGCTCATAAATCTTAAGTAAACGGTACATTATGTAAGAAAGTTTATTTCACCCAGGTTTAACGATGCCGGACCGCGGAACTATCAACGTACTAGGCGAGACATTACGGTTGGGCACGAAGATCATGACGACTCCTCAGATGATGGGCTACTGCCACCGCTCAGAGAGCCTGGTCGAAGACCTCACCGTGCATGAGCACTTCACTTTATACAGCAGGGTCGGTTCAATATGTACATGTCGTGGCTACATCTTACAATTTGATCATTTCATGATATAGCCATGTTAAATTTTAAACTAAGTTAAGTTCAATTTCATCGACCGCATCGTCGCTTTCCATCAGGTGAGATAACGGTCAAGCGCGAACCTGTCAACGATAAAAAAAATGTTTGATGATTTTATATCTTCGTTTGGCCTACGTTCTTAAGACCTTTGACTGGCCTCTTGGTCTAGTGGTTAGTGGTCCTGTCGTGGGTTCGATTCCCACTCAGGACAAGTGTTTGTGTGATGAGCATGATCATTTGTTCTGTCTGGGTGTAATTTATCTATAATATGTATGTATTTAGAAATATATAAGTATGTTTATCAGTTGTCTAGTACCCATAACACAAGCTCTGCTTAGCTTGGGACTAGACGGCGTTGTGGAATATTATAAATTATAATATATTATCATTGAAATCGTACACCAATGATATGGCCAAAAGAGGATTGACATATCATCAAATGTTAACGTTTAAACGATCTGGTCAGTTTTAGTTGGCCAAATCATGAAATAATCAATTCTAAGATCCAGACAACACATCCACCTCCTTGCGTCATATTCCTCAATGCTAAGGGTCGTGACCTCCCTGCTTCATCTCTCTAATCCTTATGATGTTCTTCCATCTGTTCCTGTCTCTGGACAAGACATAACTATACTTAAAAGGAAAATGAGAATTATGATTCCAAAGGTTTTTTTAAGGGAGAAATATCTTAAATAACTGTTAAAAAAATAGTTGCCTCATTCAAAAGTAACCTTTTCTATTTATCCGTATATAAACCTATTTAAATGCTTGGGGACTCAGGGGTTAAGACCCTCGCCACGGCTCGGGTCTAAATACCGCCTCGACTGTAATCACTAACATTACACACTTACATCATAATGTACTATTTTATGTTTATTAGATTTGCCTATGGAACCACTCGAAGTTAAACATATCCGAGTACAATCACAACAGGTCCAAGAGTTTGTTGAAAGAGTGTGACCTGGAGTCCGTGAAATACGAGCGAGTGAGGAACCTGAACATCTATTATAAGGCGCAGCTGTGCTGGGCGATCGCCATGTTGCTGGAGCCCAGGGTAAGTAAATGTAGGAGAAAGTACAGTTGCAAAATAACACCTGTATTACTTATGTCCTTTTATTTCCCAATTCCTAACCCATTGCTTCATAATATTTCTAAGAAATTTATCCGCAGAGCAATTTAGAACGCAATGCTACTCCAGTGGGTCTTATCCTATGTTTTTTTTTTTTAATTGATATAAACTAGTGCTTGACTGCGATCCTACCTGATGGTATTTTTGTTCAATATTTTATACTAAACTTGCTTTTGCCCGCGGCATTGCCCTTGTACATTAAATACTTATAGCATATGTCACTCAGGAATAAAAAACAGCTTTCTATCGATGAAAAAAATTTTGCAATCTGACCAGTACTTTCAGAGATTACCTCTTACAAACAATGGCCGAAAATGTTGGTTTCTATATCTTTGTTTTTTCCTGTTAAAATACAGATTTTTTTTTTAAATAATTTACGTAACAACACGCAATTACGTAATAATAATACACCCCCCCCCCCTCGCCCGAGGCGTTAAAATAAATCTTTCTCAGAAAACACTATCAAAATTGGTTATTAAATGTAGTTGTAGCAGCAATTAGCATTTCAAATATTGGTATGAGAAAGACTGAGGATTTAGTGGTAACATCTCGCTATATCTATTTGTATGCACGTATCCTAATGGCTATGACGTCACATTTCAGTGTGTCCATCCTTATTCTATTACTTGACAGTTTCCCCTTCCACTACATTTGAAAGTAATATTTTTTTTTAAACGTTATTCTTAATATGAATAATTATTTCAGGTCATAGTAATACCACACTTTCTTGATCGCCGCGTATATACGAATGTTATCAAGGACAAAATAATGGTAAGTTCATTTCATTATTTTATTTCTTTTATCAAGGACAAAATAATGGTAAGTACCTACATTTCATTATTTTATTTCTTTTATAATTACTGAACGTAAAATAAGCATATTAAACACAATCAGTCTTTTAAAGTTCCTACTGCTGGGACTCAGGCCTCCTATCTAGGAGGGGGAACAGGCCGTAATCCACAACACGAGTCCAGTGCGGGTTGGTGGATATCACACGTCTTCGAATTTTTTATTCTAAGACATGCCGGTTTCCTCACGGTGTTTTCCCTCACCGTTTTCAGAGCAGTAGTGATGAAATAAATTACACAAAATAATGCGCATGGCTGGGTTTGAATTTGAAGTGACCTACAACTCGTGAGTTGGAGCCGTTACCACTCGGCCACCATAGCGCTCATCCTAACCTAAAATAAAAATTAAAAATCGTACAATAAAATTCGAGTTACTTAGGGCGAAAGACCAATGAAACTGATCGTGTTCAGAAAATCTGCATGCACTAACTGCACCTTCCACGACTTATATTGGCAAACGACAGAGCTGTCCAGGAGGCTATATATTGAGGAGTTCACATCGGTGTCGGGTCGACGATGAAGTACCTGGGACTCGTCCTCGACAGCCGGTGGAATTTCGTGGAGCATTTCCGACGTCTGGCTCCCAAACTGAACCGGGCTGAGGCTGCGCTCAAGCGGCTCCTGCCCAACCTTGGGGGTCCAGACACCTCCTGCCGGAGGCTCTACGCGGGGATCGTTCGGTCCATGGCCCTCTACGGGGCGCCGGTGTGGGCGCCGTCCCTGAAAAAGCAACCGGCGACCATACTGAACGCCTGCCAGAGAGTTATGGCAATAAGGATGGTGCGGGGATACTGCACGGTCTTCCGCGAACCATCACGACGATGCCCGATGCCGATGCCCGCCATGCCGCGACAGGTCACGGCATGGCGGACAGAGCTCCGGCGGGATCTCATGGTGAAATGGCGTCAACGACTATCGCAACCCAGTGCTGGGCACGCCACAATCATGGCGGTAAGTCATGCATGATTTTTCCCACTATAAAAAAAGGAGGCTATATATTGGTTGGACCAGATCTGAGTCAGATCGACACAAAAGAAGAAGTTACCGTTTACGTTCCAATGTCGTGCTGATTGGTTGTGCTCTGACTCAATTCTACCATCGGAAAATCTGACGAACGTTTCGCCGTTATTTGTGAATACTCGTATCCACTCATGCGTCGTCGAAACCAGACCGTAGAGGTCTGCGGTCTTCCCGTCCTATTATAATTTAGGTGTCTTCAAGGCTATAGTGAATAGGATCTTAATAAACTAGTGCGTCTCACTATCAACGATTGCATCACTGCTCACCATCAGGTGGGATCGCAGTCAAGCACTAGTTTATATCAATAAAAAAACTGCAGCCACTGATATTGGGCCTCTATATGTCATCATCGACCAACTTTGCCCTTTTGCCAATATTTGTTTTTAATTATTGATAGGCTCGCGTTTGACTATCTCACCTGATGGTAAGTGATGATGTGGCTGACGATGGAGCACGTTTGCCTAGAAGTAACCTATTCACTCTTGACTTAAAGATCCCTACCCTTGTAGCTATCAGGAAACACAGACTCTGGCAGGGAATTCCACTCCTTAGCTGTACGCATAATGAATGTGTTTCCAAAACGCTTTGTACTGAACACTGTTATCGGAGGTGGACGCACCATGTCTTCTTCCATACTTCTCTGTTACTTACTTTCAATCTTCCTACAATTTGCAGCAATACAGGAAATACAAAACCATAGTGTCGTTCCATTCTTTGTCCACGGAACTTGAGTACGCAGACCGAGTGTTCGTGTTCGACAGAGAAATACTGGTCTTTGGAGGCACGCCTGCTTATATGTTCTTCAGGTTTGGTAAGTGCAATGCAGTAAACAGTACATTCTACATCTGATCTAAACTAATAATTTAAAGGAAAAAGATTATATTTTTCTCCATTTCTCAATACTCCTCGAATAGATTTTGATGAGCTTTAGAATGCACTATGTGTATTCTGAACACCACTTGGTCCAACTCGCATACATGGACGGGCAATATCCTTTACCGCCAAAAAGCCTGTTTATAAACCACTATAATCACTTGCAGACCTAATCAAGTTACGACCGTTTCGTTTCAAATCTCTTTCTACAGTCGGTAACGCCTCCAATTCCTTTGTTCTGACCACGTGACTTAACTGAGATGATTTCATTCCCATACATTTGAAGTTTTCTACTAGCGTTAACGATTGTAGATTATCAACTTGGCTAAGCCCTCATTGACTTCAACATTGACTGTTGTCATTATTTTAATATGCTTTTGGCTATCATGTTTTTACTTGGTCAATGTCCCCAAGGTCGAGAATACAGACTACGTATCAGTTTCAAAAGCAGTGGATCGACCGAAGAACAGCAAAAGCAACTCTTGGATCGAGTGGAAGCCGCCGGAGCCAACGTGAGAGCACATCTCGGCTCTTTGCTAATCTTGAGACTGCCTACTTCTCCTTCTGCGCGGGTAGCGAAACTTTTGATGGATTTACGTGAAAACTCCAATAAGTATGGAATCTCGTCTTTTGTTATCAGCGTGCCGGATACCGATGAAGTGTGCAGACGGTACGTTTGAACTTAACATACCTATCTATTTTATTTGTTTAAAGCATCTTTTTTATTATGCGAACATGAGAATATTGTTAACTCCACAAGCCTATCAGCTTATCAGCTTTATTCTTGTTTACTTCAATTATTTGGTACATGTGTGCTGGTTAACATTGTTTTTTCGTACCTGTCATTACAAGGTGTCTCAAAGAAAGTTTAATTTGCTTAACCAACTGCGTGAACGCATTGAATTAGAGGGGCGCGGGGTGTATGCCAGTTGGTAGCGTGGCTATAAGGCTCTCTATTCAGTCGCTATGGAAAGTTTCCCAGAAGCGGACAGCGCGCTAGCATGCTAGAATTTAAAAAAACGGTGATTAAAAGACAGGTAACGCCTCGACTTACGAGTCAAACCCGGCCAGGCGCATTACTTTGTGTAATTTATTTCATCACCACTGCTCTCAAAACGGTGACGGAAAACATCGTGAAGAAACCGGCATGACCTAGAACTAAAAATTTGAAGACGTGTTAATGTCACACGTCTTCAAATCCGAAATCGAACCAACTCGCACTGGGCCCGCGTAGTGGATTACGGCCCCTTTACTTATCAAATATTCACAAAAAAAAAACGTAAAAATCGGTCGTTTTAAAGGACACACGAATACTTTTATTTTTGCAGAGCAATAGCAGATTCCAGAGCCATAAAGTATATCATCCAGCCAACTGATGACACGTTCTCGAAAGATGTCCTAAGCCAATTTAAGGGTGAATTTTGTAAAAAACATTTCACTCTTTATTCTTAATATACAACATTATTTTTTCTAGTCAAGCGTAACCTGAATATACTATAGTTGGTTAAGAATCAGTAGGTAATTGAATGGATTCCAATAATTTTACACCATGTTATATTTCTTCCTAAAAATATTTAAAAAACGGTCACAAGTTAGAAACCACCGACACTAAGTACACACAAAAAATAGATTACGACAGATCATATTAGATGCTGCCAGCGCACAGCTGGGTGGCCCGGTGACCACGTATTTATGTTGCCAACCAGGTACAATTGCCGAAACGGATCTTGAGCGCTCGGCGTCTGAGTTGGGATCGCGCAAAGACTGGGGATCGCTTTGCGCATTCCATACTTTGGCGAGCCAATCGTCTTCGTTGTTAGTAACGCAGGGAACGAATCAGGAGTGACGTCTATGACGGGATGGCGAGGATACCCAATCACTGACACTCCCCGTCTCCACGTCTCACTTCGCACCACTAAAGAGACCAAATATTTGACTTCTGCGCAACTTGAAGCCAGCGCTCAAGATCTGTGACGGCAATTGTTCTATAATTGGCTTATAACTTTGTGATTTTTCTTATACAGTTTTGTTTGTACATAATTTCTTTACATAAAAATACTAGACAATTGTTTCAGGTTTCACATATAGGTACTAAAAATAAGGTAGTATATAACCGTTCTAATGGTTTTAATAATTTTAGAACATGTTGGCTGGAAGCGGCAGACCTGTTGTATCAATATGCATCTCAGCTACATCTTATCGAAGTTCTCTAGTTTCCACATGCAAAATAAAAAAATGTTTGGTATCACGGTAAGTTTTTCGGATATGTTTTTAACCATTAGTAGAAATTATCAATAGCTTCCTTTCCTTTCCTACCCGTTTCTGATCATATTTCTGTAGAAAAGTAGAAAAAAAAAAAACGAAATCCCAAAATTGTCTACGATAATGTGTTATAATTGATAAATTTCATAATAAACAATTTTGTTGCTACTAAAATATAATACGCGCAGTGTTATTTTTTTCCATTTTGATCGTCATTTATTCTGCGAGCCTCCTTCTACGAAGCAGTAATGCTAGCAAAGGAGGGGGCCGAACGCACCAGGCTACGGCGCTCTCGCTATTGCCGGGATTCCGATCCACCGCAGGCGCCGGCTTGCGGACGATGAGCAATGAGTAGCTCGCTGTCCGACTGTCAGGTAACTGTCTGGACCGCGTCCAGGTCGTCGACGGCGCGCACTGTTCCCGCACGCCTTAAGGAGTCGTCAGCAACAGCAGGGACCCAGCTGGGTCGAAGCGTACTGGTGCCAGGGTTAGTTGCGAAAGAGTAGCTCGAGCCCCGGTATGAAGGCACGAAGGAACGGGGTGGGTTTTTAGTCAGTAAGAGTCTGACCCAATCTCCCGCTCCGCCCATGAGCGGGGGTTGTCACTAGGTGATTTTCCCACCATGAAAAAAACCGTCATTTATTCATGCATATCAAAAGCCTGTACAATATTTTCATAAATTGAGAGACATTTTGGGATATAAACAAACGCTAATAACTTTGCTCTTTATGAATACCTATTATTTTTCGAGACGTTACTTAAATAATAACAAAACCATTTCTATTCAGTCCTTAAATACTTGTATATACAACTACCATGAGGAGCCAAGGATTGCGGTCACTGGCCGAAATCGGCTAGATGATATTGTCATTATCATCGTTATAAGTATTAAAACGAATTAAAAATTTTATGGTTTATACTCCGGTCTCACGCTATTGATATTTCCAGTTTGTAGCGGCGGTGTGTTCAGGCCTATTTCTGGGATTATCACTGTCAAGATTACTGCAAAAAATGGACCCTACAACATCCATAAAGGTAAATTAGAACCGGCACTGAAGTAACATTTTCTGTACAGATTGTATAAACTGAGTTGATGCTAAAAAAAGTTCGTATTAGTTATTAGCAGTTAGTTTCGCATATGGCCCAAGCGCCCGAAAAGTGCCATAAAACAATGACTTTCTGAAGCCTACTCCTCGGTAACAGCCAGGTTAATAGGTTTGAAAAAAATATATGTATATTATAGATTCGTGAACAACATTATCAATATTTGATTTTTTTCGTGCCATTAATACTTTTGTCTAATAAAAATATTTTGCAATTTCGCAACTTTTTGCAACTTTTCCCTACTCCTTCGAAACGGCTTGGATCTTTAGAAAAAATTTTACACATAAAAATTGGTGGTTAAATATTCTTCGAAGTGAACATTGCATATGTAAATCAATGAATATTTCGCAAAGGAAATGGATTGAAATGGATTGTGGTCTCACTAGTGGTCGGCTCCTCTACAGTCGGTCTACACTACACGAATTTGAGCTCGGGTCATGCTCGGCTCCTCTTTAGTCTGTTTAACAAGTCAATCGACTTGGGAATTTTGTATAATATTTAATCATTTCAAAAAAAGACTTACATTCTATACTTTTTATAAGGTTCATCTATTAGTAAACAATGATAAAGATATCTTAATGAACTTTGATTATTGAATCAGTGTTTACTACATCAGATTTCGTTGTATCCTAATAATTACCCAAATCGTTTGACTTTTTAGACAGACTCTCAGAAACATTTATTTAAAATAGACCAAATACAGGCACTTTTGAACTGTCAGAATGTCGGCCAGTCAAAAACAAAAAAGTGGAGCTAAATTCTAGCGTAGACCAACCTTTAGTAAACGTTTCAATCGTTTGTAATAAGC
Organism: Mythimna albipuncta; assembly: GCA_929112965.1. Lineage (NCBI taxonomy): Eukaryota > Metazoa > Arthropoda > Insecta > Lepidoptera > Noctuidae > Mythimna > Mythimna albipuncta. Next base: position 3,986,383 of record OV815959.1, on the reverse strand, counting down.
AATATCTCTAGCCAGGTTGATAATTTCAAATGTATAGGAATAACGTCCTCTCAACGCTCACTCGCGTGGTCAGAACAAAAGGATCGGGGGCGTGGCCAACTCGAAGCGTTCGATGCAAGAGAGTCGAAACGAAACGGTTATAACTTGGCTAGGGGGCTGGTTCCATTCCATCAACTTTATACTGCTTTTAGAGGTATGCGGAACAGGAAATAAAATTCCACATACCTCCGTTATAAAAGGACGATCTTCTAATGTCACGATTATTGAGTCGAGTCTAGGAAGTATCCTAGACTAGACACAATAATCGTGACGCATCGTACAGTGGGCAGTAGCCCGATACTTGATTTTGTACTGTTGCTGAAAACCAGCGCTGTGGACTCGTCGCACCAAGGGTATGGCCAAGGCATTATGCTAAGCGCTGAACTGTTTTGCGCAGACGCGTTGCATATTTTCCTTGAAGAATGCTTAAAACTAAGCTTTTGTGTATTGTAAGCTAGTCATATGATTACGTCATTTCCTACAGATATAATGTTTTTCTTTCTATGTGGCAACATAGATGTCGCTAGCTAATCTTAATAAATATTTTACGTTTAATGATCTTAATGTTTCATCTAATTTAGAATATTATAGCCATGTAAGTTATGAAAACAACAATACCAAAAACAACAAACAACACACACACAAGCAAAACAACAACAAACACCACACACAAGCAACAACAACGACACAACATAAAAACTTTTTACAAAAAAAAACCCGCTTCACTAAAAAAAAATACACTAAAACGTTAAAATAACTTAACCGACTTCTAAAAAAGGAGGAGGTTCTCAATTCGGATGTTTGTATTTTTTTTTTTTTTATATATATGTTCAGGCATAACTTCGTCGCTTGCCAACCGATTTGAAAAATTCTTTTTTTGTTTAAAGGATATACTTCTCAAATAGTCCCATAGTCACCAAGTCGGGATCTGATGATGGAATCTTGGCTAAATCGAGGGAACTTCTAAAATATTATAGGCAACTATAGTCATTTTGATATTTTCATCAAGGAATTAAGCATTTACAGTCAAAAAGTGACATTTGATGAGGTGAAACTGGTTAAGAAGACCAGAAATTGCCAACGGAACTTCATACTCAAACAAATATCACAATGAACATAGTTAAGCGACTATGACAATACAAATAAATGAATAGTTCTGAATAGTTATGTTGGAAATGGTTTCATCGAACTAACCTGATGATAGTGATGGAGCTGGAAGATAGGCACCGGAACTCCGTAATTAATCAATGTATCCTACCCGTGTTTGGGCTTATTAGAAATGTCATGAGATGCATTTTGGCTATAAGGTACTATCGAAGTGATCTGATGATGGAGCCGGTGTTAAATAAAGAACAAACAATAACGAAAAACACCGACTTCCGAAATTAAAATTATTTCCTTTTTTTGGAAGTCGGTTAAAAAACACCGCACACACAACAAACACAAGCAACAACAACAAACACCACGCGCACGCCAGCAACACCAACAACACACACACAAGTAACACCAACAACAACATACTTACAACACACACACAAACAACAACAATAACCATAAGTGATTTACCCCTTTTCATAAAGGCTTATTTTCTAGGCTCAAACGTTGAATGTGGAGAATTTGCGGATTACAACTACTTTAGTTTTGCGAGCTGACAGTTCCGCGACCAGTATTTCCATCGCCAACGGGTTTGTCTATATTAATATATAATCCATAGACCTTAAGAAAGCCCAATTGCTAAATCCAGGACGGGCTATCCTGGCGCTGAATGGTGAGGAGACCCGACCCCAGATAATGGGAGCAGGAACGGACAAATAAGAAGAAGGTCTATCTAAACATTCTCATAGCTTAGTACTCCCATCTCGACACACATGAATTTACTAGTTTCTGCCAGCTGCTTCGCCCGCGTTTTCCAAAATTTATCTGCGGTTTCAACATGGAGAAACTAGGCCACTTTCACGCGGGCGAAGCAGTTTTGCAGATACTAGTCTAAAATACAATACCCGTTTTTTCCAGATACGTTAAATCGGATACGAAGGCAGTTATGGAAGATATAAAAAACATGGATTATACAGCTATACCACACACCGAGGTAAGTACACATCACAAATATATTAAACGTTGGAACTAAATAAATAAATAATTACCCATGGCAACTACAATATCGCTTGATACTTCTTTATGTGTAATATGAACACTATTATGATTGTATAACAGCCTGTTTTCGCCTGTTGCAGAGTCTGACGGAATACCTAGCCACTCGCGCAATAGACTCACCTCAAGTGTACGTGTACATGTATGCATACGGCATGGACGTATTTACTAAAGGAAATAAAGTTACGGTGAATATTTACACAATTTTAACAGCGGTTTCTTGAAGATCACATTTGCCCCGGTTTTGTTTGTTTGACAGTCCATCATGTCTGTTGACTCCTCTTGACTAAAATTATGAGTTGACCTTTGGTCGATCATGGGGGATTTGGGTGGTTCATCATGGCAAGGTCTTCATATGGACCGTAGTGTCGACACTACGGCCGTTGAAGAAGAGCTCGCGGAACAGTACACCACTGTCTCCACAGCAGACCATACTTTATGACAGTCGGAGAAAATACATCCTGTTGTACTTGGGCCATCTGCTGCAGAATGGGAACGCCTCATTTGCAAACATCACATATGACAGCAAAAAGAGGTGATGACGTAGGTATTGTAAAGGTTCTCGATGTGTGTGGTTTCACCGTGCTGAATAAAATAGCGAAAGCAACCCCTTGACTTTGTTTTGTAGATTCAAGCTCTATACAGTCCAATCCACCAGGACGAGAGTGCGGCAGCACGATCATTAGCACGCGTCTACATGGCTCTGATTCGTCATTATAGTGGCAAGTTAGACGCTACCATCAAGATCATTGACGACCCCCTCGCTTTGGATATTTCTCCAGTAGGTACTTGACTTATTACTTCTAAAAGGCGACTGACTCTATATAATTTATAATTGGAGGTTGGGATAACGTTATCACCCAAAATCCCAAATTGCATCAAAGTACAATTGCACATTATAGCCTCGGGCCTCAGCGCATCACATTTCAATATCATAAAAAGACGTACATACACCTTCACGTAAGAACTGACATGTCCATCTACTATGAAGTGTCAAAAGTCTACCCTTGGGAAATGCCAGCGAATATGAATGCAAGGGAACGTCTTTATATTCAGGATTACAGAATGTACAAAGAACAGTATTTTTTGTTCAATAACTCAATGTGGACTACTCGTCTGCCAAATTGAAATGGAAGTAGATAGAGTATATCTGCTAGGATATTCCAGAATTGGGTAAAAGTAGTCACAGTAACAATTTGAGTCCCAAACATAAGGATCCTGTAATACGGAGATCCTGTGTACTTAAAAGAAGATAGGAAAATGAGTCGGATTCCTATTGCGTTTTGAAGATGGAATAAATTAAAGACGAAACTCTTTAGTCTGTTAGAACACTAATATCTGATTTTGTAAACTAACGTGCAGTTAATAAGGGGGGAGAACTAAGGTTTAATCCTGTTTCCTCCATTTTAGGCATGTCGTGTTTGCTTAATTAATAAAGCCAGACTAGTCTAGACAGTTGCTGAAACGCGCTGTACTAGTGTGATGTAATGTGTATAAACGTATTTGCTTCCCAAAACGCGGTTGATGCTTTAAACTCCTAGCAAAACGAGCCATGCTACTATAGAAATGGGTTTTCCATTCATTTTCAATAGGTGCCTTAAAACAAATGCTTTTATGATTTTAGTGGAGCAAAGAATTGGCCAATCCTCCTCTGATGATACAGTTTCTATTGATTATGACCAATTCGCACTTCACGCATGTACCCTCGTCGGAGTATGGACTTATTAGACATGTTCAGGTGAGCGAAAGGTGACCTAACACATAACACCCTTCTCACCTCCATTTATATCATTATCTACTCTAATATAACAAAGAAGTAAGTAAAGTTTTTTTGTTTGAAGTAGGTAATCTCTGGAAGTGCTGGTCCGATTGCTAATTTTTTTCACCTGAGTGATATAGGCTATATTTTATGTACGAGAGCGAAGCTGCAGGCAAAAGCTAGTAAGTTATATGATAGAGAGTGCCTGTGGCTGCCAGACTTTCGTTATTTCATAAATGCTCAGTTAGCCAGTGCATGTCCCTAATACAGATAGGGACGATGCTCCACTATGCACTTCCAGTTATGGGAACTATGGCGGTGTGAGATGTGCGTAACCTAGCCTACGGCCTTGCAACCAAAGGGGCCTCGCACAAGCGAAAGATCTTTTTGGACGATGGTTATTTTTTATAATTGAAAGGCTCGCCCTTGAGTACTATTTCACCTGATGTAAGCGACAATGTGGTCGAACACTGGGTTACGACAGTCGCTGTTTCGTTTTCGAATTTATGAAAGAAAAATTCCTCGCTGATGAGCCTTTGGCCACGTCTAAATTCACCTAAGCCACGCCTCTGTTTGGCAGGTTATATGTAACGAAGGTTTTTTTTTTTGGTGGGTAAAATCATCCAATGACAACCCCCGCTCTTGGGCGGAGCGGCAGATAGTGTCAGACTCTTACTGACTATAAAACCCACCCCGTTCCTTCAAGCCCTCATACCGGCGCTCGAGTTCCCTTTCGGATAACCCTGGCCCCAGTAGGCTTCGACCCGACTGAGCCCCTGCTGTTGCTGACAACTCCTTTAGGCGCGCGGGAACAGTGCGCGCCGTCGACAACTTGTGCTTTGTCCGGACAGTTACCGGACGGCCGGACAGCAAAGCTCAATGGGGAGCTCGCTGTCCGCAAGCCTGAGCCTACGGTGGCTGGTAATCGGGATTTTGAACCGGAACCAATCGCATCCATCGTGGGATCTGAAGGCAACAGTCCATGCACAAGGGCACTTACTTTCGTTACCTTACCTCCTCACTCCGAACCATGGCCTCAATCAAGGTCCAGCGCGAGTGGTCTCCGCCGCCGATCACCCCCACGACAGCACGGCAAAGGTTCAAAGGTTCAAACCCAGCCAAGCGCATTACTTTGTGTTATTTATTTTTAATTTACATTACCACTGCTCTCAAAACGGTAAAGGAAAACATCGTGAGGAAACCGGCATGTCCTAGAACCAAAAATTCGAAGACATGTAACATTCGCCAATCCACACTGGGCACGCGTGGTGATTATTCCTAGAGAGGAGGCCTGAGTCCCACCAGTGGGAACATTAAAAAGGCTGATGATGATGTAACAAAGGTGTGTACTTGTGCAAAAGTACTACAATTTTTTATTTTTTTATTTTATGGACATAAAAGCTGAATAATACTTTCAAAATTTTTCAGAAACATGCATTAAACTTCTCTCCATCTCGTTACTGGTTCACCCTCTACTTCTGCGACCTCCTGCTGTACTGGCTTCTGGTTGGCGTCATGTGCTTGGCCATGATTACCTACATGTTCATCACTGTTCCCTTGAACCAATTCCTGTCTGTTGATCTTTGTTAGTACGAACTCCTCTGATAGATTTTAAGCAGAGGCCGGAATTAAGTAGAGGTATTCATGTACTTGCATTGAAATGTTGATATTAATATGGATCTTCCCGAGATTTTTTTTTATAATGGGTAGGCTCGCGTTTGACCACAATCTCACCTGATGGTAAACGAAGATGTGGCCGACGATGGAACACGTTTGCCCAGAAGCAATCTATTCACTCTTGACTTAAAGACCCCTAGGTTATAGCTATCAGGAAACAGACTTCATCGTCGACCACATCATCGCTTACCATCAGGTGAGATAGTGGTCAAACGCAAGCCTATCATTAATAAAAAAAAAAAAAAAACTTCGGCAGGGAATTCCATTCCTTAGCTGTACCTGTACGCATAATGAATGTACTCCCAAAACGCTTTGTACGTATAGGTGGGATATCCACCATGTACGTACGTCATGTGATCCGATGATGGAACGGACTTGGAGGAAATAAATTTTGTAACTCTAGTGCACACTCCCCGAAGTGGAAACGATAGAAAACATACAGGCTAGCAACTCGGCGTCGATGCTCAAGACTTTGGAGTTTTGACTTCACAAGAGCATCATTGTCTGTGATCTTCTTGGCACGCTTTTCAATTGACTCTCAAAGATGAGAGCAGTACGCCATACACGATCGAACTTGCGCTTGATAGAGGTTGAGCAGCTGTTCCGGCGTGAAATACCGTCTCACCTTTGCTAAGATCCCCAATTTTTCAGCACCTAGCTCTCTACATCAACTGAGGTGAAGTTCACAAAATGCACTTCCTCCTGCTCGTCATTAATGCGGGAAGGCATTTTTATTGCTATATTTCTGATGGAGTCATAAAAAAAATGTACTCTTAAAATTAATCTCGGAATTTAAGACATCCACTTTATTCTTTCGCTTTAGAAAATCAGTATAAGTACTTAAATAACTTGACCTAATTCCGACCTCTGACATACATACCTATAAGTCACTGTATTACAGTTATTAATTTAATAATAGATTTCAATAGCGTACCAAAAGACGCAGTGCCGCGCAGACCTATTAAGTAGACCGATGACCGATGAGGGGTCGCAGGAATTCGGTGGTCATTATGGCGACACTTGAGAGAGGCTTATGTCCAACCGTCAACTCTTTTGGCTGTAATGATGATGATAACGATGAGATTTCAATTGACTAACGTAAACCAGTCGTCGGGTCAATAGGGTAACGTAATTCTCTTATTAATAAAGATTCTATGGCGACAGGAACAACTTGTGACCCACACCCCCCAAGTTGAAGGGTAAAATCTACATGTCCGTGTTAAGACCTGTCATACAATTTGGAACAGAATGTTGGGCTGTGAAAAACACGGATGAAAAAGGATTGCATGTATGTATGTAGCGGAGATGAGAATGTTGCGATGGATGTGTGGTGTGACGAGAATAGATAAAGTGAGAACAGGCAAGTTGCCGTAAAAAATGTAATTAGTCTTTTAGATTATTCAAAAATAAGGGACACGTATTTTTTTATTTGTAAACTAAACCAAAAATGACAAAGATATAGCCCATTAAAGTAACGTATGACGTCACGCCATGCTGCATTTTTATATGCTATATTTTTATAAAAAGGTATCTAATATAAGTATTTTATAAATATAATAAAAAGGTTCAGTTTATTTAGTGGCGGGGTGATCTGGACGCGTGCCGCGAGGACTGGTTTGAGACGGCGCAAGAGAAGAAAGCTTGGAAGGACTTGGGGGAGGCCTTTGCCCAGCAGTGGGACAGCAACGTCTAGAAAAAGAAAAATAAGATTATTTTTTTGTTTGTAGGAGGTAATCTCTGGAAGTACTGGTCCGATTGCAAAATTTATTTTTTAAATAGAAAGCTGCTTTTTTCCTAAGTGTTACGTTATACTTTATGTATGCGGGTGAAGCCGCTGGCAAAAGCTAGCATTATATAAATTATATATGACATTTTCTGTTGCAGTGATGGTTCCGGTTATGCTGACTGTGTACGGGATAGGCTGTATACCGCAGGCGTACATCTTTAGTTTGGGACCACAGATGGCTCTCAACGCTATAGCTTTTGTCATTGTCAACCTTGTGTTTGGTAAGACATAAAATGGGGTTATTCGCACTTAGTCCCATTCGGACTTGGTCCCATTCGCACTTGGTCCCATTCGCACTTAGTCCCATTCGCACTTGGTCCCAGTCGAACTTGGTCCCATTCGCACTTGGTCCCATTCGCACTTGGTCCCATTCGCACTTCCCATTCGCACTTGGTCCTAATCGCGCTTAGTCCCATTCACACTTGGTCTTATTCGAACTTGGTCCCAGTCGCACTTGGTCCCATTACGTTTTTGCAACATTTTCACTGATCCTCCGCTCCTGTTGGTCGTAGCTTGATGTTATATAACACTTTGGTCCTCAAACCTACCTCTTTCATTACAAACTACTTGCACAGGACTAAGTGCGAATGGGACCCAGTGCGAATATGACCAAGTGCGAATGGGACCAACTGCGAACGCGGTACAAAGTGCGAATGGGATGAAGTGCGAATGGGACCAAGTGCGAATGGGACCAAGTGCGAATGGGACCAAGTTCGACTGGGACCAAGTGCGAATGGGACTAAGTGCGAATGGGACCCAGTGCGAATATGACCAAGTGCGAATGGGACCAACTGCGAACGCGGTACAAAGTGCGAATGGGATGAAGTGCGAATAACCCATAAAATGTACCTATCATTTAACATACATAAAGGTATGTTTTCAGCATTGAAGGTAGAACTAAACTGCTAACACGTGTGTCACACACGCCGATCTGGGCGTGTCGGTCTCCATACATTTTATATGGAAACCAGACTTGCATAGCTACTTTTGATCCACGCCACGCGACGTCGTTCTACGTACAAATCAGTAGGCCAAGTTACGGCCGTTTCGTTTCGATTCCTTGCGTCGAACGCTTCGAGTCGGGCACGCCTTCGATTCCTTTGTTCTGACGTCATCTTTACGCTCAGTCACGTGGTAAAAAACTGAGTGGTTTTATGTTGTTACATCTGGCGTAGACACATTACATAGGTACCAAAAATATCTCACATAAAACCCTAAAACTTAACTGTTCGTTATTACTAGCTGTCCGTATTTACCCCACGCTCCCCTAAGAACTAATATGCCAAGATTTTTTCTTCATTTGTATTAACAGCTTGCTGGCTTCTTCCCATGCAGGTGAAACCACGATATTAGCAAAGATATTCTACGGCGACACTCTTAGCTACGTCTTGGACGTTATGAGCCTGTCCCCTCAATTCAACATGGCGTATGGCTACGTCAAGATCGAGCGGATATTCCTGTACAACAACGAGTGTCATATATTCGAATTGGAGAACCTTTGTGAGGTGAACGAATTTCATAGGTGTTGCCGTAAGTACTTGAGTCAGAAGAGAATCGTTTGTGATCAATGAAAAAATTACTGACTATTTGGAAACAATATTATTTTAATACTAGCTTTTGCCCGCGGCTTTACTCCCGTTCTACCCTACTTCATTCTACTATACCTTACTCTACCCACTCACCCTACTCTTCTCCACCCTACTATACCCTATTCTACCCTACTCCACCCTATTCTACGCTACTCTAGGTACCCTATTCTACCCTACTCTACCCTATTCTACCCTGCTCTACCCTACTCTACCCTATTCTATCCTACTCTACCCTACTCTACCCTACTTTACCTTACTCTACCCTATTCTATCCTACTCAACCCTACGCTACCTTAATTTTTTTTTTCCCTAGGAACCTTCTCCTCACAATAACAAACACAAAAAAAAAAGAATTAGCGAAATCGGTTCAGCTTTTTTTATGGTGGGAAAAATCATCCAATGACAACCACCGCTCTTGGGCGGAGCGGGAGATAGTGTCAGACTCTTACTGACTAAAAGACCCACTCCGTTTCTTCTAGCCTTCATCTTCATACCAGGGCTCGAGTTCCCTTTCGGATAACCCTGGCTCCAGTAGGCTTCGACCCGGCTGGGTCCCTCCTGCCACCGACAACTCAACAGCAGGGACCCAGTAAATTTCTTTACTGGGTCCCTGCTGTTGTCCCTTATATTACCCGAAAAATAGTTTATTTTTCCTATCTTCATTAATAATAAAAGAGGAAAAGCGTTTTATTTAATTTTTTTTTGTTTGTTGGAGGTAATCTCTGAAAGTACTGGTCCGATTGCTATTTTTTTTTCACAGATAGTCAGCTGATTTATTGTTGAGTGACATAGGCTATATCTTATATGCGCGGGTGAAGTCGCGGGCAAAAGCTAGTATATTATCTTTTAAAAACTTTTTAATTGACTGTACTACAGTGTGTGTCTGAATCAGTGATGCACGACACTGCAGGACTCTGCGTCCGAACACAATCTTCAGTAAGTCCATTGAAACGGCTCCCAAATCTTTTTCTTCTCCTTCTTCAATGAAAACAAACTGTGCAACGTGCGTGAGGTATTAATGATAATAAGTATTTGAATAAATTTTAAAAACGATTTTCATAATAACCACCGAAAAAAAACCGAAAATTCAATTAATGGTGTTTAAAACAGTACCAACTTTATTATTATTATTATAATATATTCTTTATTGTACACCACATAAATAAAATACAGGACAAACATTTTAAAGAAAAGTGTACAATGGGCGGTCTTATCGCACAGGGCGATCTCTTACAGACAACCTTTGGATGGACTGAAAGAAAGGAGATACATTTGTTAGGGTTGTCAGTGTACCATTTTATGTATAAACCTTTCAGAAAAATGTGGTGTTTTACAAGAATGCTTCTCGAAAAGAGGTTACTTCAACCGCGACCCGGGCGTTATAATGGAAATGTTGGCAATGTTCTCGACCGCCACCTTCTTCATGGTTCTACTTCTATGTGTAGAGTATAGGCTGTTCAAGCGACTGTTTAATACGGCCACTTCAAAAGTAGCTAATAGAGATAAACCGACACCCACTGATGTAACAATCGGATATTTAAGGGAAAAAAAAGAAGTTCTTGATAAAAGATTGGAGCTTTACCGGAACAAAACCCGGCTTGGTAAGTTGGAAAGCTTTTTAGATCATACCTACTTAAACTAAAAACACGCACATTTATATCAGCCTGTTGCTGTAGTACCTCGCATTGTAAAGAGTGTGCGCGGTTTTTAGGGTTCCGTAGCCAAATGGCAAAAAACGGAACCCTTATAGATTCGTCATGTCTGTCTGTCTGTCTGTCTGTCTGTCGGTCTGTCTGTCTGTCTGTCTGTCTGTCTGTCTGTCCGTCCGTATGTCACAGCCACTTTTTTCCGAAACCATAAGAGCTATACTGTTGAAACATAGTAAGTAGATGTATTCTGTGAACCGCTTTAAGATTTTCACACAAAAATAGAAAAAGAGCAAAAAATTTTGGGGGTCCCCATACTTAGAACTGAAACCCAAAAAATTTTTTTTCACCAAACCTATATGTGTGGGGTATCTATGGATAGGTCTTCAAAAATGATATTGAGGTTTTCTAATATCATTTTTTTCTAAGTTGAACAGTTTACGTGAGAGACACTTCCAAAGTGGTAAAATGTGTGTCCCCCCCCCCCCCTCTAACTTCTAAAATAAGAGAATGATAAAACTAAAAAAAATATATGATGTACATTACTATGTAAACTACCAACGAAAATTGGTTTGAACGAGATCTAGTAAGTAGTTTTTTTTTAATACGTCATAAATCTAAAAAAATATACTATTATTAAAACATCAATCAAAGTTACAACGAACTACAAGAACTTTTATATTATGTTACTTGCTGCTACGGAACCCTCCATGGGCGAGTCCGACTCGCACTTGGCCGGTTTTTTTTATAATTGCTAGGCTCGCATTTGACCACTATCTCACCTGATGGTAAGCGATGATATGGCCGACGATGGTACACGCTTGCCTAGAAGCAAACTATTCACTCTGACAAAAAGACCCCTAGGTTATGGCTATCAGGAAACAGACTGCGGCAGGGAATTCCAAATTATATGATTTGATTCCGCCATCGTCTTTCTACAATCGGCCAACACGACACACGGCGAGTTTCCATGTCCACACTTACATTATTAACACATCTAAGGTGTGGATCAAGCGTTTTTGCTTCGTCGTTTATTCTGCGTATATCTAGGACTGGAACAACTTGCTTGTGGCAATCTTTCCGTACAATCGGTCAGGAAGACAGATTTAGGTGTCTTCAAGGGTAGAATGAATAAGCTCTTAAAAAACTAGTGCACTTCGCCATCAAAGATTGTATTTCTGCTTACCATTAGGTGGGATCGCAGTTAAGCATTAATTTTTTTATAATACGTCAGAGTCATATTACGACTACATCACATGCCTCAACAGCCTCGTAATAAAAAATAATATAACTGTTCTGTAACTTTTAGGGGGCAGAGTAGATACTTTTGGCGAGTACCTCCTAGTAACAGGTTTAACAAAGAGAAACGAAGGGATGTACTTGCTTCACAACGTGTACCTGGGTGTCGGGAAGGGGGAAGTAGTGGCGGTGTCGGGTTTGAAGCGCCATGGCCGGGGTATGCTGTGCGAGATCCTAGCGGGGTATGAGGCACCCTGCGCCGGTAATGTGTGGGCAATGTCCAAGTACAAACTTAAATCGCAACCACATAAGGTAAGACTTTAACTCAATTATTTGGATACATTTATGCAGTGAAGCAAAGTTTTTATTACTATATTATATATAATTTCACACGCCTTTTTTTCAGTACACTTGCGAAGGACTTAAATAAAAATAATAACCAATCAAAATATTTCCCCGGAAGCCTATATGGCAATATACACAATATTTTATTATCTATGTAATTAATCCTCATTGCATTGCAGTATTCCCAACAAGTTTCAATCAGCTGTGACAAAAAACTGCTGCCATCATGGATGAGAGTTCGGGAGGCACTATCACTGATCGCGGCGTTACGCGGGGTGCCGAAGAGGTACATTGATAAAGAGGTCACCATTCATATTGAGGCCCTCGGTAAGTTGCAAGAACCTTTAAATTAGAGCTCTTCAACGTAGAAATATCTATCTATAACTGACTCGTACCTAAATTATTATCATCCCCTTGCCTTTATCCCGTGTTATTTGGGGTCGGCGCCACACGTTTCTTCTTCCGTTCTATCCTGTCACCCGTCATGCTATCACTAACTTCCTTTCCTCTCATATCACTCTTCACACAATCCATCCATCTTTTCTTTGGCCTCCCTCTCCCTCTCCACTCATCTACATGTATACTCAAAATCATAACTCCTTTAATAACATACATTTAATCCCTAACATGACCATACCAAGAAAAACGATTCCCCTTCAAATTTTCAGTCATTAGCGCCACTTTCTAACTTCCTCTATCATACTTACTTGAGGTATTTTCGTCATACCTCACATCCATCTTAACATTATTATCTCCACTAGACACTTAAATATCTTTAGAAACATACTGATTTAAAGAAACTATTCGGAATACAGAACTGATAACCGAAGCTAATCGATTCATACGTGACCTCCCGCGGAAGGATCTCACTCGGCTGCACTTCGCAACGGCAGTAATTGGGGCACCTCCTGTCATTATACTCGACGACTGCACCGCCTTCCAGAAATTCTCTGTTAGACGAGCCATGTACTACATATTGAATATTCTCAGGAAGAGGGGACACGCGATCTGCATATGTTCCGGCAGGTAGATTCGTTTTTTTTTTCTGTCTTTAAAGCTGGCTTTCATTTTTCATGATTTTTGCATAATTTAGCTCCGATATAAAAAATGTAAGAACTCCAAAACTTTATCTTAACGTTCTTCAGTATTTGATCACAGGAAGCCCTATGATTGGTACTTCGACAATCTTTCCGACATGATGTGCTTTCCACGAATTCTGGTGATATTTAAAGCTTAATTCGAAGAACTCCAACGAAATAGGGCTCCATAGCAATTTATTACAATGAAAACTAGGGTCTCAAGTCTGCTATTACAATAGTGTGAGAATGATCTATCATTGACTTCATAATTGTTGATTTTGACAAGCTTGGTAATGGAGTCATTATGACTTTCTAGTGGTCAACCACGGTCACCACATTGAAAGAAATGTCATAGAATGATTAATCTCGTACATAAAGACAAATGAATGTCTGATTTAGAGTTGTCTAAAAATCAAACGTCTTGGGTAATTGTTACGGTAAAATTAAATCTTGATGTAGTCAACGCTGGTTTAATAAATCAAGGTTGATTAAGAGATCTTGTTCATTGTTTCCTAATACTCGTAGAAGAACCTTAAAAAAATGTATCGAATATAAATATTTTTTAAATGATTAAATATTATACAAAATTCCCTAGTCGTAGTTGACTTTTTAGACAGACTATACCCACATAAGCCATAAACGGTAATCTGCTAAAATTTTGACAGTTCCTTTGATCAATGTACTACCATTAAGACGTCGTGTCGTTATGCAGCGATTACCTATACTTTTAATTTGTTACGAGACAACTCGATATTGTCATCCTATCACAATTCTATTACCAAACCAATGACTGACCAATGATCGACCATTGTGAATTAAGCATACTACGAACTTTTAGCAAAATGACAATGGGATCGTATTGGAATGACTAATTTATAAAAATAACAAACTTGGGCCCCTGAGATGCTTCATGAAACAATAATGCGACATTCCTCATTTATTTCACAGCGTAGAAAGTCATTTGCCAGTAACGACCCGCCTTGCCATCTTAGTAGATGGTATTATATTCGACGTGGATGATGTGGATAATCTGCTCATAAAGTACGGTGACAAAGGCTACACCGTTGTGGTACATCTGAAAGATGAGGTGGACGTTCAGCAGATGTTTGCGAAATACTTCATTAACTTCACCATCAATGATACCACGGACGTAAGTGAACTTGCTGTTTGTTTTGGTATGACGTGATCCTCAATGGGCAAAAAGGTTCTAGTGGCAACCACTTACTAGGAGACGCAGCGTTGGCTGGTGGCTCGCAGGAATCCGATGGACACAGCACAGCACAGACACGCACAGAACCGCTCGTTGTGTCGATACTTAAATTGGGAAAGGTTTACGTCCAGCAGTCAACGTTTTTCGACTGAAATGATGATGATGAGGAACCATAACACCAGTAGTGTCCAATTATCTAAAGGAGAAACAGGGAAAACCTGCTAAATTTTTATCCACACTTGGAGCAAACTATAGTGAGAAAACGTAATGTTATGGTTTGACGATATTTTTTTATGTGAAAACTGTTTATAGTAGAGCAATGCACTATCTGTCTCTCTCTGCAAGTAAAAATTAACAAGTGCAGGAAACTACCCACCTAGTTTCATGTCGCTGAACTAAGCCGTGCCAATCTTTAACTGCCGTGTCTCGCGAACCTGTTAGAGTATTTATTTATACAGACTTCATGCAACACAAACATAAGCAGACTTCATGCCTAAGCACTCCATACCCGTAAACCAAAAGTGGTGGAGAAATCACGGCATGGAAGGGCATAAAAAAAAAGAAAGTATTAGGTGGTAAGTATTAAGAAAAACATGGCTACGAAAGCACATTAAAATAAACATACTTAGGAGTCTACTCCTAGTAGAAACCTAATAAAACTATTGCGCACTACCGAAGCACTAATTCGAAGTGATAATTTACAGGTACTTGTAAACGTTCAAATACTGGATGCAGATTTAGCTTTAGAGGGAGTTTTCGCGAAAATGGAACTTCTTAAAGAAGAAAACGCGAAGGTGTATTCTTACTTAGTTACCGCAATACCTATAGACTACGTTTACAACAAGATTATAAGGAAAGGGCCCGGAATCTACCCGGCTAAGGGCCTGTTCTCATGGTCGTTGTTGGGGAAAGTCCTGTCGATCAAACCGGAGATTGTGCCCGATCGAGAGTGCTTGGACAATCTGATACCGTTAGAACGGAAGTATCATATCAGACAACTGAAGGAGTTGCCTTGGTCTGTCATGTTTCATAGATAGATCACACTAGATATATTTAAAAAATATCAAGTCTTGCGCTTGTCGGGATTTTTTTTTTTTGTGTTTATCTTATGGTGGTGGAAGCCAAAAAGACGTAGATTTTATTTTTATTGTTTTGGCAAGGAGCAAGAAATATTAGGACTCTTTGTTATTATACTCAATAGACAGTGGTATTTTTGTGTGTGTGACTTGAGTTTAAAATAATTTAAACAATTAACAGCAATCTGACATTAATTTTTTTGGGCATTGAATAATATTTTACGGCTATCAGTATGTTTTTTTTTTTAAATGGACTCGAAAAAATATAAGCACACACACACTATACACCTTATTTTAAAGGGTTGGCAGGTCTGTGGTGATTGTATAAAAGTAGTAAATAAAAAAATGTGCGTTTTATTTTTACTGAAATACTTTTCAGCTTTTTACAAAAACGAGGCCTGAAAATTTCTTATTTAATTATATTAGTAGTTGCATAAATAAGCTTTCTTATAAGTTACATTACATTGATGTTCAAATTTCGTCAGGATAAAGGCCTATTTTGACCTATCCTCTATAAAGTCTTGACTCGAACATCATCCACTTAATTTTATTTATATCGTAGCTGTAAGAACCTGGCTATGTGTCCACGATAGGTACCTCGTGGGCATGTGATACGAAGACAAGGTATCTATGTCCTTAGATCTAAAAAAACGAGTTGATAGATTATAATATTAGATACCTACTACCTTTATCCATACGATATGCTAGGATTGTTTTCGTTATTATAGTTTTCTGTGCACAATTCTTAATTGTTCTCATCGCTCTCTCTCTTTCTCTTATTATTGTCATTATTCTCTTCTGTATCGTTGAATAAAACGGACAATACCACCTAACTTTACTAGTACTATTAGGTGGAAGAACATCTAAGCTGAGAAGAGAAACATGTGAGAATCGAACCATTTGTGACTGTTCGCTTCTTACCTACCTATCGCCACTTTAACTGTAGTTTATAATTAAAGGTAATTTGTCTTGTTAAGTATTATCAAGTCAAAAAAGAACTAAGCAAGCTGTGTTTCGATTTATGTTGAAAAGTTAAAAGCGCAATAAAACTCGTTCTTTATTTTTGATGATGTTTTATTTTGATTTCCTTAATGTGGCGAGTAAGACCTATTTTTATTTTATTTTTTTTAATAGCCGTTACTATCCCACTGCTGGGCAAAGGCCTCCCCCAAGACCTATTAGGATAAAAAAAAATTAACTAACCATAGATAGGTAGGTAGGTAGGCCTATGGAGGTTCATTGGTATCACTGGTTGAACAATCAAGATTGCTAAGAGATGATCATTGTTTCATAATAGAATCTTGTAAAAAGTATTGTATGTAATATAATTATAAGTACTTAACAGATTTTTTAATACGTTTAAAATTTCCAAGTCGTTTGACTTTTTAGACAGTGTCAATCTAACTAGGTAGGCATAGGTACTCATACCTACTGTAAGTACCTACCTACACCTATCTAGGTAAGCAGTTGTTAGCCTTCTCCTGCAAAGCAGTAGGTAATAATAATAATAATATCTTGACTTAGCTCGCGAGGTTGTCGACATGTGGGAAGTGGATAGAGCAATCATTGTGCCGATAGTCGTAACGGCCAATGGCTTAATAGCTAAGAGCCTCGAACAACATCTAAGGAGGCTCTCGTTAGGCAGCTGGATCAAGGGCCTGATCCAGAAAGCAGTGCTCCTGGACACGGCGCGTATAGTTAGGAGATTCCTCTCTCAGGAGCCCTGACCGCCGGCAGCTTGGACCCTGTTCCCGATGCCGGTGGGCTACTATTTTTTATATTTTTAAATGTTTTTTTTTATGTACTTTTTCAGAAATATTTAAAAATGTAAATAATATGTATATATATATAATAAATGGAATAATAATAATAATAAAGGTAATACGAGCGAAAAACTCCGCAACCGTGAGGGAATGGACGTCCTCAGTGTTGCCAGGCGTCAATTACTGAAAAAATAAATTGTCCTGATCTAAAACCCTAAATCCCGATTTGTTTTGACGTCTGTCACGATTTTCATCCAATCGGACCTGGCAACACTAGTCCTCACGCCCCAGCCACCGCGGAAAGAGTCGCCCCGGACGTCGGGAGCCGCAGGGTGATTTTCGGCTACCGTTCGTACGGGCTTGCGAATGACGAGTAATGGGTAGATCACTCTCCGACCGTTCAATAAAAACTAACCCGAGTTTAAGGCCGGTGTGTTGAGACCAGAGTGTTCCACGCATGCTTCAGAGATGTCCGTATAACTGAAGAGGTCTAGTCGGGTCGATGCCTTTTAGGGCTGCGGAAACGTTTGAAAGAGTAACTGTGGACCTAGAACGCACAGGGCAACGGCAGGACACAGGTGAGTTTTAGTCAGTAAAAGTCTGACGTCTGTTCTCGTTCTACTCTAAAGCAGAAGTCATTTGATGATTTCCCACTCCCTCTTTCATCTACCTATGACATTTTGCGTAGGTACTAAAGGTCCATTGTTTACCTACTAAAATCCAGATTTAAACATTTTCATCATTTAAAGTACTGAAATGCACTGCACCTGAAATTGTGAACTTTTCAGTGGCTGAGATGAATAACCTGCCTACCTCAAGGATTAGTTCCAAAATTCGCACTAGATGGCGTTAACTCGGAATGGGAGATTGAATCGTACTAGTTTTGTTTCCAGTATCTAGCTACCGTGTGGTCATGTTGTCGCTAGATGGTTTTGAACTGCATAAGTTTATTTTATTTTATTTTTAGTAGGTATACCTACCTATAAGAGCACAATTAGCAGCCACTGCTGGGACGCAGGCCTCCTCTCTAGGAGAGGGAATAAGCCATCCACCACGTGGACCATGTCTTCCAATTTTTGGTTCTAGGACCGCCGCTTGTGAGCAGTGGTGATGATAAAAATTACACAAATGCGCCTGGCTGGGTTTGAAGACCGTTAGTTAAATTACCATTGGGCCAATACTGCGGTGGATAATTTTATTGACTCAATATAAACCTCAATTTTGAACGTTCATGTCTCTATTTATAGATAATAATATAAGTCCCTAAGTAAAGCGCTAGGTATATGTTGTACTTAGTAAGTTAGAAATGTTAATGAGATCATTGTCTGCGCTCGTACTGAAGTTTTTAACCTTAGTCCTTGTGCCAAAGTTAGACAGGTTTTCAGGCTAAAATAAATTCCTTGGGCTAAATTAGACTGACAAATAATCAAATTCGAATGATTATTTTTAAATATTAAATTTTTAGAAATTAGGGGGGCTTTAAGAAATGTTTGATAATTCGAATTCGATACTAACTGACCTCGTTATTATTTTTATTATTGTGAAGTTTGGCTACCCGTGCAGTATCTAGATAAATAGGTTTTTGGCAAACCATGAAAATTCCCACTATATAAAACAATTATTTTGATCGGTGTTGCTACTGCAAATGTAATGAATGTTATATGCAACAAAAAGCAAGCGTTTTGTGATCATTTATTGTAATAAAAGTTAGTGTTACAGTTAATGTTAGGTCATAAATAGTAAGGGCCTATTCACACCGGAATGCCAGTGGCCGGTAGACTCGTGTTGCATCGACACAACGATGGATCGCGCACGACCTCCCGACACCACGCGTCGTCTTTTCTCGACCACTTTAGTTGCTACATTCACAGAAACTCGTGTATTTGGAGTGGATATGATGGAATTGGTTATTAAATCACTTACCTATTTTTCAAGGAGAAAGAAACAACCAATGGAAAAAACGAAAAAGGGTTCCGTTAGCAGGCTCGCATCGCCGTGGGCAGGGTTGCCGGTCGCCACAAAGTACCTTTGGAACCATAGGCAAAATGCGCGTGGCTAAAGGTCTTTTAAGTTTGCGGGTAGGTAATGTAGGTATAAGCACTTGCAATTTAAAAATATTTCACACTGAAAGTGCTCGCCGCATCGCTGCCATTCCAGTATGATTCGGCCGTATCGAGCGTTTATAAATACAAGGTTAGCATATAGACTCTGCCACCAATGGAAGTGTGATTGCCTGCATCCAAAGACAAATTAGATTTCCATTAAACTTTAAAAGACTGCATCACTGCTTGCCAACATGTGGAATCGCAGTCAGGCACTGTTTTATCTTTATATATATAATTCTTCTGTGAGTGTGTATCTCACTGAACTTCTCTCAAACGACTGGACCGATTTTGGTGAAATTTTTTGTGTGTGTTCAAGGGGATCTGGGAATGGTTTAGATTCACAATTTTGTCCGCTGGACAGTTTTTTTAATTAATTTTTAATTTATTAGTAGTTGTTGATTTTGGAATGTTTTACATTGGATCCGACAGACGGCGCTACCATCGCAGTGTCAAATTTTAAATAATATTCGAATTTTAATTTTAGTCTGTCCCGACAGCGCTGCGATCAAATTAAAAAAAAGTTTTTTATGAAATTTTCAAATTAATTCATTAAACCCCAAGCGAACGCCGGCGTTCGCGCACCTATTGTCTTTCAATTGTGTCTGCAATTATCACAATTGAAAGGTTAAAGACGTGTAGACAGGACGTCTGTCGGGTCCGCTAGTATGGTTATATATCATATAACAAATTGCTTTATATATCTATCAGTATTTGAAAGTGGTGTATTTTCCTCGCATGTCTTACGACATCATTATATTCCTGCCCTTGTACCATGTTGCATGGGGTCGGCACAACATGCTTTATTCTTCCATCCTGACAATCGTCACGCTATCTCTGACTCCGGTGTTCCTTCATATAGTCCACACACTATCTGACCATTCTTTGGCTTTGGCCTCCCTCTCCATCCACCTACATTCTAACGGGTTGTTTACCCGGATCAGGTATACTTAACTTCCGTCTGGTCAGAAGATCCCCCCCTTTAAACAGAGGTTTGTGGGACTTGACACCCTATTCCACTTGCCTCTAAGGCGTCCATTACATGGTAGGTTTTGCTATCAGTTTTGCCACAGTCAAAGTTTTGATTGACGATAAACCTACCGTCTAATGCGATGATTTATTGATGCCTACATGGCCGTGTAGTGGACGCCTAAAGTTTGATCCATCACACCGAATTCGAGTGTTAAGCTAGGGTTACATTACTGTATCGTAATACACCAATTAAACGAATCTGTTTATGCCTATGTGGCGTCATAATTTATGTAGCCAATCAACCACGTCAGAAATCGCCACGACATGACACAAAACAATAATGTAACCCTACCTTTACCACTATAAAAAAGCAAAGCCGCAGACTTGTGTAATTCATCAAACACCCAAGCGCCATTAATTAAGCAAGCATGATATTTAGCAGAAACATACACCCAATATGTATATTATGACGTCACATTTATTCGTTAATAATATGAACATGTAAATAATTATTATTATTATATTATTATGTAAATACCCAACAAATACAGTTATTGTTAGTTTAGAAATAGTACCTATGCTGACTGACGCCATATTTATTTTAAATTAATATATGAATGCATTTACAGTGCAAGAAAATAACGGCATTATTATGAAAAAAAAACTATAGGCGCGTGAAAACTGGATTCTAGTTCTGCTGTTGGATTTTCCGTAGTACCGAGAATACTGAGAATTGAAAATCCAACAATGCGATATTTATTGAAAATGAGGATAAATTTAAGGGCTATATTTCACTGGGACATGGTAGCGCGATCAGTTGCGCCGCCATGGTGTCCCGGTGAAGTATAGCCCTAAGCTACCAAACTAGACACCAGAGTCACCACACGTCCGCACTGGTCGCGCCACCAAAATGGTTCCGCAACCAAACGGACACCAGGTGAGTAACTCGTATATAGCTGTTTACATTTTGTTGGTAGCGGCGACTGGTCACGCCGCCATGGTGTCTCGGTGAAATGTAGCCCTAATACTTAGACAATATTTACTTGTATAGTGCATCAATGAATGACAATGAGATTAAGTAGCTTCTAGTGTTATATCATATACCTACTTAGCCTACACAAAGTTATTATAAACTCAATAACTGGATAAACAATAATTAATTCTAATTTAACTTGACTAGATATTTAATAAATACTTGCAAAGACCCTCTGCCCTCATAAAAACCCAACTTTAAGATCTTTTAAAATACTTCATGTAACTGTTACTCATCATTTTTGACACAATGATTAGACAAGAATTTTAAGCTAGAACTACATTAGACCGACGCACACATTAACACGCCTGATTTGAACGTAGAACGACGTCGCGTGGCGTGGATCAAGTGTAGCTCTACAAGTCTAGTTTCCATACAAAATGTATGGAGACCGGCGCGCCCAGATCGGCGTGTGTGGTACACATGTGCGCAGTGTAGTTCTAGCTGGACTGTGTGGTTTCAAAGTGAAGAACACCCTGTGCAGTGCAACTGGTAAGTATGTGCTTTCTACATTAATAAAAGATCTTTGTCAGGAGTGATGTGAAAAGCAGAAGATTGGTGCTGTGGCACAATTTGGAGACAAGCCTTTTTTTCAGCGCAGCCTGGTTAACCTGGCTGACCTTACAGCCTCTAAACGCTTAATGCTTGAACCAAAACAATTCTGTCAACTAGCCATGGTACGGGGGAGCGGGGAACGCGTTCTGATTAGTCTAGACTATTAGGAAATTTTTCTGTAGCGACCTACATCAGATCTATAAGTCATATGTGTTGACAGACATGCGTCGCCTGTTATTAGACGTCTAGTGGCTGTAAGGTCGTTGCTCTACATGGAATAGCAAGCACACGCTGTTAAGAGATCAGTATGTGTCACAGAGCCTAGAAATATCTTGAAATCCGGCAAACGCTGCTATAGATGTGTTTGTACACTTTCCATTACCAATATAGCATGTCAGTAAGTGTATTCTAACAATGTATGCCAGTTAGAACTCCTAACTCATCTTGAAACTCCTTGCAAATGTCACTGCCGGCGTAAAAATTTCAAGCTCTGTGGTGTATATGTATGTTGCAGCCTACTAACTAATTTCACTATTTAGTTATCACTGTCATTCATAGCATAAAAAGGGACACAAACAGTTTAGGTTAGTAAGAGCCAACATAGGATTTTTTTTTATGGTGGGAAAATCATCTAATAACAACCCCCGCTCTTGGGCCAACATAGAATAGCCTCTGTCGTCTTCATGTTAAGCAAACATTGTCTCTGTCGTCTTCACGTTAAGTTCCAACAGATATAAACAAGAATTGGCATATCTTGCTTATCAGAACATTGCTGGCTGAACTCAAATCAAAATTAATTTTATGAGTTAGGGCGCCTTCAAATTAGCCGCAATGCCGCGCGACGGCCGCGCTGCTTTGTTTTTCCATATCAATAATAAAAATAATAAGAAAACGCGCGACTGCTGCGCTACTCTCGCGCTGCAGATGCGCGGCACGCTACTTTAGCGCTGCAGCTGCGCTTCCGTCGCGTGACACTTTACGGCTTATTTGAGGGCCCTTACAGTCTCATTCAAGTCTGTCAGCACAAGGCAAATAAGTAAAAGTCATTTGCCTTTTTTAATGAATGGCTGAATATTATTTGGATGGCTAGTTATTTGGTACTGTGACCTTAACATAACATAGTAGTTAAAATGTCAGGCATGTAAACGAGAAAGAGAGACGGAGCCTTACACTCTGTGTAGCTCTATCTTTTTAACATTTTAGTTTTTTGTCAAATGGATAATGTTAAAGCTCACGGTAGGACTTGTGTTTCGTAAAAAGCTAGGCAGTTAACCGAATGGCAAATCAAGCTAGTAGGCTGCAACATAATATTATGTACATTATACAGGTAGCTGTTTTAATGCAAGGTGGTGTGTGACCTATGAAGCTCAGCAGAAGAACCCCTAGCCTGAGCCATCATGTTCTCAATTCTATTAGTTGTCTCCCTAACCATAGAGAACTCGGACAAGTCTGGCAGGTCAAGAACAATATGAGCAGAGAGACGTTTGTAAACAGAATTCGAATCTTTTTTATTTCTCCTAGCTTCCTCATATTTTAATTGTTGTTTTAAAAATATTGACTGCTTTAACATTTCCTGGATGTTCTTGAAACTGGTTGCGGCACCATCCATCGATTTAACTGCACTGAAATTGAGAAATTATAGAATTACTTTTAGAACTCAAAAATTACATAACAATTTTATAGAACAATTTTTTTTTTTAATTATAAAGCATTTTTTTATCTTTTAACCTTTCCCATACCATCAATTAGAGTCACAATAGAAAGACAAAGACATAGTCATTAAACCGCGAACGCCGGCATTCGCTTGGGGTTTAGTGAATTAACCGCCAATGTCACATATTTCCGACAAACACTCCCATGTTTATTTGGCCAGGGACGCACACAAGATGAAGTACCCAGTCGCAAACACGCGGCTGGTGAATGGTGCACGAATACATTAGTCTGACCAATCCGACGCAATCGGTTATAGGGGTGTGATATAATATACAAAAAACATTCTGAAAAGCATTCTGAAAAATTCAATACATGGAAAACATTTAAACATTAATGTGATTGATTGATGAAACTGTGTACCTGAGAGCATATTCCACATCATAACACCTTCCTTGTAACTCGTGCTGCAGTTTAGTCACCTCAACTCTTCTTTCAACCATGGGTGGCAACGCTTTCCTTACGTGCTCTTGCAGTCTATACAAGGCTAACGAAGGCTCGTTCGCTACTATATGCATGTTCTCAGATATCCGTTCCGCAGCTAAAAAAAAGATATTCCAATAAACGCGATAGGAATACAAGAAAATGTTAGAAAAAGAGTCGAAGTTTACATTGCTGTACCTTTTTTCGACTTGGATTCCAGTTCTGGGTCTCCTTGGTACACGAAAGCCATGTTTAATTTTTTTATAATATTTAGCTAAGCGTCTAAAAAAAAGTACGTAATTAGCAGTAAAACAACGTGTAATACTATTTTGTTTTAGTCGCTTTTGTTACAAAAATTACTTTGTTTTGATTGACAATTTGACAAACTCAATCAATCATGATGACATCTTTTGATTTTGACAACGACATCTCGTCATCGTTCAGAAATTATTTTAAATAACAGTTATAGAACATTTATTTTTATCGCGTTGTTTGATAACAGTAAAAAACCATGTTCCAGACTGCATTATTTGAAACGATTATTTTATAAGTTTACACAAATATCATCAACTTTTTAAGGTTTTCAGCATTTTTGGTGTTTTCCACAGATTTTTTTTTGTATTCCATTAAACACAATATTGCAAATTAATTCTTTTAAATTCTACTATTAATAGAAACAAAAAAGTTTCAATTTTATGTTAACTAAGTATGGAATAATACATTTATTTATATTTATTTACAAATGGTGGATCCGTCATCATTAACCCCATTATTATTTCTTTAGAATATTAACAGTGTGTGTTGACAAAACTACCATGCATGTGCTAATGACACATAATGATCTCAGTATTTATATATAATCTATGCATAATGACAGAAGGTTTCTACCTTATGGTTTTCTTATCAAAAGTTGTTGTGAAAAATGTCAAGTGTAATTTATCGTGAAATATTTCGTGTTATCACTTTGTATTTCATAACTTATAAGTGTTGTAGGTCATTAATTTATCATTTCATTTTTAGCATTTATTCGTCTGTGTCCTGTTTTCTATTACATTATTAGTACAATTCTCAACTAGTTGATTTTATATTAAAACATTAACTATTTTAAACAAAGAATTTAACCATAAAATTAAATAACTATATGTTTCTACTATGAGTTCCGAGGACTGTTATAAAAAGGTGTGTTCAATGTAATTAACTACTTCCAATTGTATTTTCAAATTATAAGAAAATTGCAGGTATCCGAATGTTAATCCATATTATGACTGCATGTGAATCTTAGATAATCAAATATGATTTTACTTTTTTGTTAATAAATCTTATTTGAAATATTCAAACTTAATCATGGTCAATTAATATTTTCAGGAATCCAAAATTGCTGACAATATTTTGGGAATTCTTCTGAATATTTTCTTTCCATTAAGAATGTTACTAAGGGCATATTCCTTGTGTATTCTAATGGTAGATATTGGGTGGGTGGTACTAAATGCCATTTGTGCTATCCTACAGGCTGTTTATGAGCTCTTTAGACCACCACCATTGAAATCAGTTAGGTTAGAAACGGCTTTGGTAAGTATTTTATTATTATCTTAATAATTTAATTTATTATCTTATATGAGCTATTTTATTACAGCAGGTTTATTGCATATCACTTTCTTTTCAATATTTGCAAACATATTTTTAAACTTAAATGAAAATGAACACTGCAATACCTACTGAGAAAGTAGATAGAAAATTCAATAGTTATTTTTTAATTTTTCAGGTCATTGGTGCTGGCCGAGGAGTAGGCCGTGAAATATCCATACAGTTAGCTAACTTAGGAGCAATAGTCCTATGTGTTGATAAAAACAGTTCTTCTAATGATGACACTGTTGATTACATCAAAAAACGAGGTGGATCTGCCGTCAGCTACACTTGTGATATCACTAAGAGGGAGAATGTTCAGACTTTAGCTTCTCAACTGAAGAAAGATCTAGGGTTTGTCAGCATGCTATTTTACTGCTGTGGAATACCAAGCCCAAGATCATTGTTAACTCAGCCCCCTCAAGATATTCATGATACTCTGGATCTTACACTGACTTCATATTTCTGGGTAAATTGTTACATTAAAATCTAAGGTATATTAGAGTAAAATGTCTTTTTATAAAAAGGTCAAAATACTCATCTTTTATATTCAAGTTATTAGGAAAAAACTTGCTACTGTTGTTGACAAACTATTTCTTTTCTGTAGAATAACAACATGTTGATAAAAAGGTCAACAGACTATGGACAATGATAATACTTTAATATTATGTAATAATATATATATAAAATTTACCCTTAGTACATATTATTATCCGGCCCTTCTTGTCTTTCTATATATTTGGATATTGCCAGCAAAATAAAATCAATAGATAAAAGTAATACCTACAAAAGAAAAGCAAGTTTTGTTTGTAATGAGTTAATTTTATTATTTTTCAGTTAATTGACCATTTCTTACCTGACATGAAGGCCAAGAATCATGGTCATATTGTGGCTTTAA
This sequence comes from Mythimna albipuncta, assembly GCA_929112965.1. Lineage (NCBI taxonomy): Eukaryota > Metazoa > Arthropoda > Insecta > Lepidoptera > Noctuidae > Mythimna > Mythimna albipuncta. The sequence goes on along the minus strand of OV815959.1, from coordinate 3,959,708 downwards.
CGTCAGTGGCGGGGCTCAGCTATATTAAGGATCAAATGCCATTGAGTGTGGCACAGTTTGCTGTTCAAGGACTTGCAGAATCTCTTACAGAAGACCTTAGAGTAAACAAGATTGATGGAGTTCATGTGACACTAACTCACATTTATCCATTTATTGTTAGCGATGAAAGTGCGGATATTAGATTAAGGTGAGTGATAAAAATGACAAAATTATATTCAGGATAAAAAAGTAATCCATCACAAAGCATTAAGAGCTTAGTATTTGTAAAATTTAATCTGCAGTTTTCAAAATCAATCACATATAATGAAAGTGTTCTAATTATAGTTTTAAAAACTCAATATATGTTTAGTATTAAAAAATTAAAAAATTTAGGGATTCCCATTTACAGTAAATTTTTGCAACATTAATTTATGTTCCTTTTTTTATTTAGAATACCAAGCTACTTTGGCACAATAACTCCGAAAAAAGCAGCTACTTCGATCCTCGAGAGCGTTCGTCGCAACTACTTCGAAGCATCGGTACCCAAGCATCTGTTGTACCTTGGTCACATCCTGCGTATCTTGCCACGGAAGGCTACCGTGCTTATCAGGGATCTATTAGATACTGGAGTGGACTTTGCATGACGCATTTTATAATCAATTTTTTTTTATCTATATTATGTGGCTTATGGTCACGGCGATAGTGCATTGATAGTAGCATAGAGTAATTAGTTTTCATAAGTATTATAGAGCGCAGCCATGGCATAAGTTTTCATATTTTTATAGACGTAACGAAACCGTTATTTATAAAAAATCCATGAATTATGTAGTAAATGTTTAATTCAGATTGTTAAATTTGATTGTTAAAGTTAATCGGTACCTAAACAGCATTCATATTTTTATAAATAAAAGCCTTTGTCTCAAGATATCAGACTGTTATCAACTAATGGGACTTTAATATTCTCTTGAATAGGTACTCAATTTGAGATAGAGCTCACTCTAAGGATGTACAATACTATTGGTACTATTTCATTGTTATGATATCTAACATTATTTAAGAATAGCATGATTTGTTCATTTGCTAAAGAACTGATTAGAAAGTTATGTGCCTCAATAGTATCAAACTATGTAGTTTTTAAAATGAAGTATTTCAATTAGCATTTTATTAATTAAAATTATTACATAGGTAAGCCTGCAATTAAGTTCAATAACCTTGCATTTAATTTTTATATAATGTATCCATTCCAGTAATTTAATCATGGTAAAATATAATTGCTCAATTAAAATAGCTAGTAATGTAATTATTTAAGCAGAGGACTGAGATGATTGCTAAAACTGATGTCTTTTAAAATGCATGTTTTAATATTAGTAGGTAAGTACATAATATTATTCATTAGGTAACTATTTGTCTAATTTATAAATTTGTAAAACCAAAGAATTTACAATCTTAGAAGATTTTTTATTAAATTGATATTTTTTTTAAATTGGGTCTTATTTCCATGTAACTTAGCAGCTGAGCTACCATAGCGCAAAAAAGAATTACAGTCGGGAAAATTAACTACCATTAAAATTATTTTTCATAATGGCAACACAAAGTCTAATGTCATTAAAATATTTGCATTGTGGCGCCATCTTAGACGTTTTTTCGTTTTCGCAACTGGTTCAATTGTGAATTGCGTTTGATAAAAACAAAAAAAAATCGGCAATATTAATTGTGCGTGGTGCTGTTGTTTTAATTGTGGAACACTTGATTGTTATTGAGGACTGTTCAACGAAAGAAAAATATAGAGTGCGGTGTGGCGACACATCGTTAGGTAAGTTCAACTGTGCTTGAATTCTATCGCAGACTGACACCAACAGCCGATCGATATTAGAAAACTTATGTTTTATTGGTTAAATCGGTCACGATTCCACAATATTTCACTAGGCTTATGTATAATCTATATTATAAGATCATTAAAACGTAACGACCCATTTATTGTTTGCGTTTGAGGGGCAACTTTCTAAAAGGATATTTACTACAGACCTACGGAGGATTATTTAAACTTACTTAAAACATATTCTTAGAAGAATGAAGAAGTGTTAATTTTGTTTGGGTCCCAATTGGACACTCCACTCCACTACTATTTTTTTTAATTACCGTTTTGTTCCTAATAACATAATATGAAGGTAGAAAAATAATGAAAATTAAGGCAGAAAATATTGCTATAAAGTACTTTATTTTAAAAAAAAAACGTTTTCCTTTCTTTGACATAGTTACAGACAATAAATACAAGCTTTTTCTACGATAAATAACAACAGAGATGTAAATAAAATTTCTGAAATTATTGTAACAATTATAGGAAAAAAAATCTTTAAGTGAATACTTATTTATTGCTTAGAAAATGTATTGGTATATCTGTTACTTTTTGGATATACAGACTGCACACACACACACACACACACACACACACACGATTAATATTCAATGGCTGGACTACTAGAATAGATGGATGGATTGTGTTAGAAGTTATATGAAAAAAAAGGAACTTAGTGATACTGTGATGTGTGACAGGACAGAATGGAAGAAAAAAAACGTGTTGCGACGACCCCAAGTAATATGGGATAAGGGCAGGAAGAAGGACTACTAAAACATTAATTTCGGCTTCTGTTAAATTAAGTATAACGAGAACTGTCTATGATACATACTGAATCAAACGTTTAATACTATTCTTATGCCTTTCCGGATTGTGGCACAGCGAAAAGGTCTCAATTTACGAAGGTACGGGGTTACCTCAGTAAGTGGCCATAAAACAAATGATCTAGGCTTGATTTAATTGATCCAAAGATGGCTAGGACCAAGCAAATACGAAAGTGAAGCCTTACAACAGGACAGCAAAGGCTTATAATAAAAATTAATTCATTAGACCCCAAGCGAACGCCGGCGTTCGCGCACCTATTGTCTTTAAATAGTAGTTCTGTAATTTCCACAATTGAACGGTTAAATATATTTAATTTCATTTATTTTTAAGTATAAATGTAATTTACATACTATTGCTTTAGCAATACATTGTAATATGACAAGCAGTTATTAAGTTTCACCTTTTACCCTTTAAAATTGAGTGCTAAAAATAGTGACATTGGTATGAATAAATCTTTAAATATTTTGTTATGTTACTTCATTTATTTAAGAACTTTAAACGTCACCGTTACATTAACGTTTTTTTTTTTATTTAAGACCTTGAATTTAAATAATAATAATATTAACACTATTTTCGTAAAGACTTATATAATTTATAATGTTAATAGATTTTTGAATAAACAGTATTTTTTTTTTTTTTCTATTATTGATTGGCTCGTTTTTGACCACTATCTCACCTGATGGTAAGTGATGATGTGGTCGACGATGGAGCACGCTTGCCTAGAAGTAACCTATTCACTCTTGACTTAAAGACCCCTAGGTTGTAGCTATCAGGAAACAGACTGGCAGGGAATTGTACTTACAACATTATTAAAAGCTATCATTTTGTTTGATGTACTACTACTATAAGGGTACCACCCTACTCTTTTGTCACTTTTAATACATTTTTGCCTTGTCTTGACTCTATTAATGGCACATTGATTTGTGTAATTTACAATACATATTTCTTAGGTGACTATTTGAATTAAAAAAAGGATCTACAAAAAGTATGGGTTAAATTTTTTTGAGGTGGAAATCATTATTTTCTATTATGCACCATATACTCAGAAATAATAATTATTATCTAATGATTTCTTCTGCTCTATGACGGAGCGTGAAGGCATGTCAGACTTTTACTGTCTAAAACCGCAGTTGCCCTTTGAGTTTTAGGGTCAGAAGTTACATTTACCACTTATTTTGAAAAAAACTCTATCCAGATTCAGAAAATTATCTTGTAATAATATTAACTCAAGATTATTTTTTTACTTTATTCAATTCATACATAACTAAAAATTTAAATAAGAGAAAGGATTTTAAATGCTATTATTATTTAATAGATACACATTCAACATTAACTTTCTTCAATGTGCCTTATGTGTCTATGTTTAGCGTCACACGCCACTTGCCATGTAGAGTAGGCTTAGAATAAACAGTGTGGGCATGGATTCTTATTAAGTACTAGCTTTTGCCTGCGGCGTTACCCGCGTACATAAAATATAGCCTATGTCACTCAGGAATAAAGCAGCTTTCAACCGGTGAAAAAAATTTACCAATCGGACCAGTATTTCCAGAGATTATCTCATACAAACATAAAAACAAATTAGTGTAGTTTTATTAGTGAATAATAACTTGAGGACCAGTGGAAGACCTGTTCTGAAAGACAAAACTTTACGATATTTGATTCTAACCACCATGGTTCAAAAATGAGTAAAAAGTTTAGGTACACACGCTTTTGTTTTCAGCATGATGAACCTCCATGCGATTACATTATATGATTGGTTCTGGAAACTTGACCTGAAATTCAGTCGATCTATGTACTCGGCACGCGTTGCGTGGAAATAATTTTTCACGGTGTACCTAGGTGTGTGACCGAGGCTGCGCTTAAGCAACCCGTGCCCAGGCTAGGGAGTCCAGAGTAAAACAGTTCGGTCGGAGGTTCTATGCGAGGATTGTGAGGCCCTTTAAGTGGACGTGGTCGATGCAGAAGCGATCGCCGGAAACGCCGCAACAGCTGGACCGCGGGAGACCGCACATACTGAAAGAAAAAGAAAGAAAGAAAACATGTTTATTTGGTACACTATGATTCATGGTTTAAAGTAATTACAAACTTAAATTAAACGGTGCCACGGTGGGAAGCCTCCTTGCCGGCTTGCCACCGTGGGATGTGGAGTCAATATTCCTTGCACGCATGCACGAGTTGCGCGTGGAGATGAAACATGAAACTCCGAAACTCCTCTATTGCGACAAAACGTTGCATGATGGATAGAATTCCGGTAGAATCTCATGTCGGGGCATGTTAGGAAAGTTTCTCTTTCGGATTAAGCGGTAAGAAAATCCCTCAACGTTAACGTTGCGGAACGCCCGAAGGACACGGTGACAGCCCTGCTAGGGTGTAGCACCGCCATTGTTCTGTGGAGGCGAGCTGTCGATTTTGACCCTGGTTCAGGCCATGGTACAGAGCGAGGGAGAATAGGAAAGTGGCTACATTCTGCGAAGCAGTAATGCAGCGAAGGAGTTAGTCGTAACCGTGAGAAGGACGACGTCATTATGCTTCAGCCGTAGCTACTGTAAGCTCGCCGTCCGGTGAGGATCAAGCCCGAGTCGACGAAGCGTTGTTCCACGTCGTGTAAAGGAGGTTGGCGAAACTGAAGGGCACGAGTAGAGAATATTCGAAAGAGTGGCACTGTAACGCAAAGAGTAGATAGCTTATGGAACACAGGTGTATGAGAATTAAAGTTTTGAATAATATTAGTGGTGGCTTTAAGAATATGGAAAGACCAACCAAACGTTAATTGGACTATTTGAAAGATGATCAGTAGACTAGAAAAGCGGTGACTGCGCTTTTATAGTCTACTGAGATGACAACCGATAGTGAAATTTTCATGGAAAATGGGTACATTGAGGGCCCATCCTAAATAAATTTAGATAAGGGCAACGGGATAATGGTGGCTGCTTATTATAGCAATCATTCAGAGAAAACGCTGTATTCTTATTCATACAGCCTTCGGTAAATAAAAAAATTATAGCACGTAATGGCGTTTATCGTCGTCCGAATGTCGTAATTTTTTGGCGCATTCATTTCGACTTTTTTTGATTAATTGCTCCCTAATGACACCGTGCATTAGGAGAGTCTAATTTATTGTTAATTTCGTCGCTGCTTGTGAATTTGATCTTATTTATCGAAAAAATGAATAATCGACTCAGTTATGCATGAATTCGGCTTTATTCGAATTCGATTAGTCATCTGTATTAAAATATATCGTTAAGAGATTCAAAGAGGATAAATTTTGAGTGCTTGACAAAAAGAAACATAGTTGAATACATTTTAAATGTCTTGGTAAGAAAAGAGGAAATCTCATCTATACTATAATATTATAAAGCGGAAGAGTTTGTTTGTTTGTTTGTTTGTTTGTTTGAACGCGCTAATCTCTGGAACTACTGGTCCAATTTGAATGATTCTTTCAGTGTTGGGTAGTCCATTTATCGAGGAAGGCTATAGGCTATGTTTTGTTTTGTTCAAAATTAGGGATCCGTAATAAAATTGCTATTTTGTAACACAAGGTGTAAAATCGAAAACCTATTTTTGCGTGCGCTGCAAAAACTATTGACAATAGAACAAAATAATGTACTACGGGTTTGTAGATCCCATTAAGAACTACAAAAAAGTCCGCGAGAACATATATCTAGCTATCATGGTTTAATCACAATAACTGATTTTGTGTTCAAAATAATTATCAAATCGTCTGAAGAAAAAAAACTGCGTTAAATATGTATCGTAATATTAATCTTTATCTAAATTAAGCATTATGTTATCAAGAGAATTTATGTAGAAGTAAAATACTTTTTGTTTCATCTCAATCGGATATTTCGTTTAAAAATTATCACGTGTGTAAGATGTTAAGAGTTGGTACCTATTAATGAGTTATGGGCCATAGAGTTTTTTATCAACATAAAATCCTGTAATAATCTTTTTCGAAATATATTTGTTGATGATTGTAAGTATAAGATCTTTGAAGAGTATAATAAATACATTTATGAACGCGGTAATCTTGGGAAATACTGATCTGATATGAAAACTGTTTAAATATTCAATAGTCCATTTATTGAGGGAGGCTATTCTAGGCAATATTTTATCTCGGTATTTCCACGGAAACGAGAAAAACGCGGGTGAAACCGCGGGGCACAGCTAGTTTCAATATATTTTTAAAATACTGGTCTAAAACGTATATGGTCTAATACCATGAGCATTGAACGCCGATGCGTGTCGGCGCAGAGTTGCTAGCCTGTGGGTTTTAAATCGTTTATATTTCGGGAAGTTTACATTGAATTTGCACGATTTAATTCTGCCAAACCCGTTAACCATCGGACCACTAGACGTACAGCTATAGGTACACAACTGGTACATCGTGGTCCGTGGACATCCATGTATTCGTTTTGGAAACAATTCCCTATTGAAGTCGGTGTTTCATGATGCAGGGGTCTTAAAGTCAACAGTGAATAGCATTTTCGACCACATCATCACTTATCATCAGGTGAGATGTATTCAAACGCGAGCCTATCAATAATAATAAAAAAACAACCGTGAAACGCTGAAAAAATATTAAAAGTTAGTGAATAATAGTATTTTGATTTTTATAATTTGATGAAGTCTAACTTTGTCTTTGCATCCGAGGTGGAATAGTCGCCCGAACCGATGGCGTTGTAAAACCATAAGTCTATAACAAAAAATGCCCACGTATCAACACCAGTATCATCGTTTCAACTCATAAACATTCAGACACAACACCACACACACACACCATGTCACCATGCAAACTCAACTTCATCCTGCGCCCAGTCTAATTCTTAACTTTGAGTCTTTTACCAGGAGTAGTAAAAATATGGTAGGTGATCTAAGTTCATATTACGGGCCTAAGGCGAGAGCGAGATGAGATGAAGCAAAGATACTAGGTTATATGTTACAATGCCACAACAAATCAAAGTTAAGCATTCATGAAATGATGAAAGTTTAACATCATCCTCCATTCACCCATACTTCGACCTGAAATTAATTTTAAGGCCCTGAACATTTTACTCCACATTGTGTAACAATAGAATCAATGATCCACATCAATCCAATTAGGCATACAAGTTTGATAATTACTGCGAAAATCGTTGAGGCGAACGCTCGACTCAACGTCACATCACAACATATTATGTAGGCGCTTATCTCTCGAAACTTCTGAATCCTCTTACATTCTGACATCACACCGAAAAGCTTTGGCAGAAGGGAGTACGATCACAAAATAAATAGGTACAGAAGACAATCTACACACAAAGCGCGCTCGAGCAACGCACACATAGACACCGCTCATGGACACGATATCTCGGCTCAATCGCCCGGTCGCACTCGTACAGTTCGACGCATCGCGCTGACTCTAGCGCGATTCCTTGGCATAGGTATAAAAAGTGAAGGACACACATGAGATTGACTTCTGAACCTATCTATTTTGTCGTACGAGACACTTACTGCATTACAGACACATGGCGGGGTACTTTCACGAAGAGCACGTGCGGAACATTTTACCGCGGACCTCAAGGCCGCTGTATCAAAGTCACTTCGCGCATAAAGCCTCGGCACCGAGTACCCATCTATTTTGTGCCTCGAATGTCATTAAAATTCTTTTCACGGCGTATCAGTGTAATTTGCTAAGATGTGCGGGATATGACTACACAGCCACACCACAAAATAGATAGGTACAGAAGTCAATCTTACTTCACTTTTTATACCTAAGCAAGGCGATCGCACACACGTCAGCGCGTTGCTCCGAACTGTATGAGCGCCACCGAGCGATTGAGCCGAGATATCGTGTCCGTGAGCGGTGACTATGTGTGCGTTGCTCGAGCGCGCTTTGTATGTAGATTGTCTTCTGTACCTATCTATTTTTTGGCCACACGGTCCGTCCCGCCTCAGACCCGTCCTTTTTGCAACCGTGTTTTACTTTATTGCGGCCAATATACACTTAGTCCCGGTTTAAATTGGATCTTAAGTGAGGTATGTTTATGTTTTTAATTAAATTAATTGATGAAATGACCGCACGGGTTCGAATGCGTTTCGTGAGAATTATTTGATAATTGGTTTACGGTCTTGTGTGCGGATTAGCAGCGTTATTAATACTGATAAAGGTTGCTTTTGTTTTGGATAAAATTCTCGTTTATTGGTTTTTCTTTTTTTTTTCGTTGGGTAAGTAAAAATCATCCAGATGTTATCTCCCGCCCTTTGGCGGAGCGGGAGATCGTGTCAGACTTTTACTGACTAAAAACCCACCCCGTTCCTTCGTTGTCTTACATACCGGGGCCGAGCCTTCCTTTTAGAAGCAGACCCTTGGCCCCATAGGCTTCGACCCTGCTGAGCCCCTACGGTTGCTGACAACTCCTTAAGGCGCGCGGGAACAGTAACAAGTAACAAGCCCGCACCTACGTTGATTGATTGGTGTAAAAATAGTACTTACGTTTTACATACCCTAGAGAATAGCAACATCCGTACACAAGGGTAAAAAGGTTCAGCGAGCGCAGGTGTTTGCCCGCCGAGATCGTTTTCCAAACTGCGGTTTTTCCACAGTTAAATTTGAATAAGCCATTATTCTGCTAGCACTCTTATTGGACGCTTGCTTTCTTTCGTGTAAATCCACCTCTTACAAGTTTTCTCCATCCGTCACAAGTATTTATTGAGTTTCTGTCCGACTAAGCTAGGCTAATTAACCCTTTGTTTGTTTTAATTATCATCTTGTGAGTAATAAAAGGTAATCCAATCAAATAAACTTTCTTTAGTGTTGAGCTTTCATGGAATATTAAACCTAACAAACATGGAATATTAAAACTAACAAGATAATGCAATTTCATCAGACGAGATTTACTGTTTCAGCGAAACTTCGTTATGAAAATTGTAACATCAAAATGTTTGTTCTTAAAGTTTTAGTTTTATAAGTTGTGAAATAAAACTTGTGATTTATTTGAATACTTACTCTTTTTTAGGGTTCCGTACCCAAATAGTAAAATAGGACCCTATTACTAAGACTCCGCTGTCGGTCCATCTGTCTGGCCGTCTGACTGTCACCAGGTTGTATCTTATAAACCGTGGTAGTTAGATCGTTAAAATTTTCACAGATGATATATTTCTGTTGTCGCTATAACAACAAATAAGAAACATTATAAAATAGTTATGTATTTAAGGGTCAGCGCAGACAGAAAGGAGCGATTAAGGCATTCCAAAACCAACTTTTTTATTGAAATAAAGTGCATATAGGCTTGAACCTGACAAAAAATGCTAGCGCGTCCTCGAAGTTACGCGGGAAGCGTATTTTCGACAGACGTCATCCGTCAGAAAATGCCTGAGACCGCGTGAGAATTATCTGTCTGTGCTGACTCTAAGGGGCTCCAGCGCCGTAACTAGCCTTTTTTACGACCGGTGTAAGCTTCTATAACTGCACTCCTAACAAAAGTATCATACAAACGTAAAAACTAGCTATAAAATTTTTGCGCTTCTCCTGTGCACCTCTGGCCCCGCCCTAGATACGGCACTGGGGCTCCCATAGAACAAGCGTGATTTTTTTTGCTACGGAAGGTACGGAACCCTTAAGTTGCGATACCGACTCGCACTTGGCCGGTATTTTAATTTAAATTAGATTAGCTCATTTGTTATTGTTTGTTGTAGATTTTTTGCGTTCATCAACGGTCTAGAGAGCCGTGATGTGAAGGCAGCATAATTAAAAATCCTTCGTCCCATTTATCACTTGTCTGTACTCTGTACAACAGTATGGTCGGTGGCAAATTGTTAATATCTACTCTGACATTGGACCAGACCAGCTGTGTCCATACTGATCAAGATTAAATGACAAGCCGGATGGAGCTTTTTTTTGGAAGTTACGTTGTAAAAACTGTGACGGATAATAACTAAATAATGACATTACCATTACCATGCACTTCTTTAATTTTTTTTAAGGTGCGATATCATATTTTTTAACTTCCCATGCTCTGGGTGAAGCACGAAGTATTAGAACTTTACTGCTTATAAGGTCTACTTTCCACGGACGTGTAGCTTCATAGACGCTTAGTCTAGAACTACATTAGACCGACGCACACATAGACCACGCCTGATTTGTACGTAGAATGACGTCGCGTAGCATGTATCTAGTGTAGCTCTACAAGTCTAGTTTCCATAAAAAATGTAAGGAGACCTACGCGCCCAGATCGGCGTAAGTGGCACACGTCGTCCGTCACTCTCCCTGCTAACTGTCGTAACTAGCAATTGGTATTTTTCTAGGGCGACCGTTTTTCGGTCAGGCGTTAAAATCATATTCCTATAGTTGCGTTGGCTGTTGCTTTATTAATAAGTTTTTTATATTAATCTTGGCATATTCTTTTAGTTAGTAGTGGCCCTAAAGCCCTAAATTACGAAGGTAGTGAGGATCTTTTTGCCTTCTTTTACACTTCCGCAAAACGAAATACTTGAATATCTTATAAACGGGAAACGATACAGATATGATGATTAGAGAGAACTTATTCGAAATAATTTTATGAACACGATGGTAATATCAGTGCAGATACGCCAGTTTGTGAGATACGACAGTTAGCGAGGAGGGCGATGACGTGTCCGCAGTGTAGTTCTACCTGTATTCATCATTTATGCTTGGTCTACGCATGCTCACAAGCGGCAACATCGTATCGTCGTGTCGTTGCCACTTCGTCGACTGTGTTTCATAGTTTTGCATGTAAGCTGTGAACAGGCGTACACCAGGCGTCTAATGACGAATACGCGTCCATGAAGCTACGCGTTCGTAGTAGGCCTATCCCACCCGTGATCTTTCAGCTTCCTTTTGCGATCAACGACCGCGATGATTCTCGAATGATACCGCATAATTTAAAAATCCGAGCTCTGCCGTAGCTGGGTTTTTTAGTAGGTATCAGTTTGATATTTAGAAACTATTAAATATTGTATTCTTTTTATAATGCAATAAACCGTTACCTATACCACAGATTACTGAATAGTTACTACGTAACAGATACTTCACTCAGTAGAAAATTTCCAATACCTATTACGATAACTGCCTACTCCCTCGCGTCAACAACCACTGTATGCTAAAATGCGCCTAAATGCTCAAGCGTACAGCAGTGATTGCTTCCACCGCGCGATTCCACAGTAATCGCAGGGCTGCCTCTTCGATAAAATTAAATGAACATAACTTTTTATCTATGTAATTGAGAACTGTGAATATGTTCTGACTTTTATGTGGCAGTTAAAAATTTTATCATTTATAAAATATTTAACCAACTTAAAAAAAGGAGGTGATCAGACATACAGGCCAAACTGAGAAGTTTGACTTGTATGGTTTGTAGGTATGTATGTTTGTGCGCGATAATCTCGCGTTTGGCTAAACCGATATCGATGCGATTTTCAGAAAAGGATTTGTTACATTTAGGAGAACGTTTTAAAATAAGTATAATACTTCTTAGTTTGATGATGATCTTCGGAGATGTTCACAAGAAATGAAAAAAAAGCCTTAAAAAAAGAGAATCGACTTCAAATAAAGCACTAAGCCGTAAGAAATAATTTGTTTTTTTTTTATGTTAGTGCTAACAGCTGGTAATTAATTCTTCATTGACAGGTAAATGGAAAAATGTTAGGTGTTTTAGGTCTTTTGCTTGATTTACACCCACCTACAGCACATAAGGTACCACACGGCATCGTAATACGCGTACGAACGAACAGCACTATTAAAATTGAACGGCGTGCGTGCGCTTCGCTTGCGAAAACCGCACGGAATTTGACCCGCCGGCGGAGCGAGACCGCTCGGCTGGGCGGTAGGCACTTATAGCGCGCAAGTACATGGAGTGACGGAGGCCTGCCTATACACGCAGCTCGAAACTTGATATTGAAATCTTTCAATCATACTTCGTCGGTCCGTAACGATTATAATATCTGACAACTAATAACGGTTATAAAATAACTGATACAAAAAACTAGACTATACTTACGTCTACCTTCGTCCATTCATACGAAAGAATGTTTTTTGGAACAATCCCGTAACCCATATTACATACTCTTTAATTGTACACTACAGTGATTAAGGATTTAGAACGTAGAATATTACTTTCAAGCTAGACATTAGATCGACGTACACATGTCTCTCGCCCGATTTGTACGTAGAATGACGTCGCGTTGCGTGGATCAAGTGTAGCTCTACAAGTCTAGTTTCCATATAAACTGTGTGAAGACCGACGCGCCCAGTTCGGCGTGTGTGGTAAACGTGTGCGCAGTGTAGTTCTACCTTCATGGGTGGAGAGGCACCACGGCGTTCCGGATTCAGGCAAAAGAAACGCCCGGGAAATGGTGATACCATTGTGCGGACCGCCCGGAAGACACGATGGATTATACGGTGAGCTTGGGCGGAACACCGCCATGCCCACGTTTAGGCTCTGGTTTAATGCATAATCCGGAGCAAGAAGGAATGAGATGCAGTCACATCCTAGCGAAGAAGGCGGCCGCATGCGTGAGGGAACGAACATCTTCACGCTCCAGATGCCGCGATAAAACTCACTCCGGGTGTCGGGAGACGCATAGCGATCCCCGGCTACCGTAGGCGCGCCAACGGCTTATGGACGACGAGTAATGAGTAGCTCGCCGTCCGCACCGAGCCCTAGTCGTCGCCGTCGAAGGCATTTTGTGATTAACGTGCACCTCAAAGAGAAGTAAGCAAAACCGTAAGGGCCCAACAAAATTTAAGACGGCTGGGGCCACTGGGAATTTCTGAAAAAGAAACCCGTTCTAGAACGCAAAGAGCAACTGAAGGACACGGGCGGTTTTAGTCAGTAAATGTGACACGTCTTCCTGTTACACACTAGAGCGGGAAAAGAATTGGGATATTTCTTACCTCAAAAAAGTACCTATAGTTTGTGAAAAAATTAGGAACTAGAAAATCTTTTTTTAAGGTTTAAGGGCTTTTCGTGTTGATGCTTTGAAATTATATTTTTTCTAACCAATATTTGGCAAATTGTACAGCTCTATTGTTGGCTTCATATAAATCTTGAAAAGTGCATGTGGTTATGCAGGATGGGAATGAAAGGAGCCTCTCCGAGCGGCGTTAAAAGTATCGTACAGGTAGCACAACGGATCTTGAGCGCTCGGCGTCAGAGTGGGGATCGCTTTGCGCAATCCATACATTGGCGAGCCAATCGTCTTCGTTGTTAGATACCTACATGCAGCAACGCGAGAAACGAATGACGAGTGACGTCTATGACGCGATGGCGCGGCTAGCCAATCACTGACACTCCCCGCCCCCGCGTCTCACTTCGCACCACTAAAGAGACCGAATATTTGACTTCTGCGCAACCGCTCAAGATCCGTTGTGCCTACTGTACAGCGATTTATAACGCCTTGCGCACCATGGACAGATAGCACTCGGTAACGCAGAGTCTAGCCAACTAATCCTTTCACCACGATGTCTCAAACTCAAAACAGCGCTGTCACGTAATATTTATCGATACTCAACTGTTGCTAAGCATCTCATTTAATCTCATTGAACTGTTGTTCCTCCTGCCTTAATACCAGGAGTTTTCCAAACCCTCGCAAAATTTAAAAACATCATAGGAAATTCACTTACGGATAATACAGCTCACTCAACTCAAAGTTTTTAATTTATTATCCGAACGTAAAATAGAGCAGTACATTAGAGAAGCGGACTGACCTGGATCACGGTGCGACATTGTTTTATCTGTGGAACGCACCGTGCCACTGTAATTAAAACCTCGGCTTAGTCTGTGGCTCACTCATCAGCTGAGTAAATAAACGTGGACACTGTTAGTGGCGGCGTGGGCGCTGGATTTACTAAACCTCTTACGTATAAGTTTAATCCCACTGTAATAATGTCCCGTGAAAATTGAATTACTAACTACATCAAACAATAAATTCGAAGACTTGTGTCATCCAGTGTGGGTTCGATTTCCACCCAGGACAAATGTTTATGTGATGAGCATGATCATTTGTTCTGTCTGGGTGTAATTTTATCTATAATATGTATGTATTTAGAAATGTATAAGTATGTTTATCAGTTGTCTAGTACCCATAACACAAGCTCTACTTAGCTTGGGAATAGACGGCGTTATGTGGTAGTTGTGGAATATTATTATTATTATTATCCACCAATCCGCACTGAGCCCGTGGTGGATAACGGCCCATTCCCTCTCTTCTAGAGAGGAGGCCTGAGTCCCAACAGTGGGAACATTATAAGGCCGACTATGCTATGCTAATAAATTGAGTACACACCCAATACCCTCTGAAATACATGAATATTCGCGATTGACCTCTCTAACGCTCTCCATCAGATGTGAATCATACATTAATTTGTTAACCAAAGCATAAACTCATTTGTACAATTTAATTAGACAATTAATGATACCCACAAGTATTTATTCCATTTGGTCAATTAACACTTGTCATAATTAAATCGTTGCTGAATAAGTTAACTACGTATTTATGGTATTATGTGTTTATAGGTTATTTTCATTATAGCAATATTAAAATTTGTGAAAACTAACTACCGTTAGGTGGCAGGCAAATGTGATTTGACCAAAGAGGTCAAAAATCGACGAAGACGATAAGTTGGCTCAGTCAGCGTGGGTTTCGGGATTGATCGAAAGGGCCCTAGAACGATAATATAATCTGATACGCTGCAAAAATGCAGCTCAGTGCAATTTTTTGCTACCTTAAGATTCTTTTTGACTTGCCTTGTTCTGTCGTTCTAAATGATGCTGAGAATGTATTTTTAAAACGTAACACGAACCTTAGGAGCTCCGAATTCACTCATAGACGCCCCAAACTGAAGAGACTTATCTGCTTCTGGCGTGAGGTGGGCTGGTACTCCAATAAAGGCCCCCATGGCCCACGCACAATGATGCGCTAAGGACTAAGTGCGGAAACCAGACCACAAACAAAGATAAGACTATCTACTAATAAAAATCTTTCATAATTTTGGTTTATGGACGCTCTGACGTCAGACATTTAGGAGGAGGCTCCCTGGTGTATGCTGTTTGCCGACGACATTGTGTTGGTTGCCGAGAGTGGCCTAGAGGTCCAAAACAGATTGGAGGTGTGGTGTGGTGGCACAGACTGGAGAGTGTTGGCCTGAAATTAAGTAGGACCAAAATGGGGTAGGTACGAGTGATAGTTTGACGGGTGACAGGACAGAATGGAAGAAAAAAACGTGTTACGCCGACTCCAAGTAATATGGGATAAGGGCAGGAAGAAGAAGGTAGCTAAATATCATTTTTTTATTTTACTCTTACATAGAGGACAATGTAAAGCTAAACGACGACTGTATCAACTCAAATGGTTGTACTTTTAAAAATGCAATATTACAATGGAAATTCTAGTCGGAGTAAAACTTAAGTAGCCTTCAAGAGTACCGAGAAAAATGAACGAGCTTTTTACTGCAAGAAATATAGCAGCTGGCTGAGATGCTCTTTCTTTCCAATTGACTTATATTTGATTTTATGCCAACCTACCTGCGTTTTTGTGTAGTAACTTAGTCATGTCGATGAATGGAGAGGGAGAGAAAGGTCAAACAAAAGACGGATGGATTGTATGAGGAGTGATATGAAAGAAAAGGGAGTTTGTGATAGTGTGACGGGTTACAGGACAGATTTGAAGAAAAAAGCACGTTGCGCCAAGCTCGAAGTAATGTGAGATAAGGGCAGGAAGAAGAACAAGAACTTGAGGTCAAAGAAAACAGAGCTCTCGCTCAATAAACCCCGTAGATTTTCAAGAATATTTAATTCACTTGGTACAAAGGCTTTATAAACTGTAAGCTTACTTATGTTTAAACGAAACGAAAGTCCACAAAAGATGAAGGAAACAATTTAAGAGAACAGCTTATTTCTCGCTTCTTTAATACTCAATAGATTGCTGCCATTGAGTGTGTAATCAAGTTAATAAACTAGCAATTTTGTTTATAAAAATTCTTTCACTGTTCCTCAGTTCCCCTTTGAAGTTTTCTTTTGTAATAGATACAAAGTGTTTCTAATTCTGACGCTATGAGCCGGAAGATTGTTCCTTTGATTAATTTTGTACTGCGAGCAGCGACTTATGTTGGCGTTTTATTTTCTTGTCAAAATAATTTGGCTACATATTTGTATATTATGTAGGTTGGTTATAAGGTTCAGTAGGCCAATTTAATATGTTCGTGTGCTGTGACTGACACGGACCTTGAATCAAGAATATTATTGTATTAATCGAATAATAACTTAGCATGAGTTATGATAGTAATTTGAAGACATAATAAAATGCAACCCGTTTTCGACGACCATGGCAAAACATGAGAACCGGTTTTGCAACCATTATTAAATCCTTTCGAATTGTTATTATTTATTAAAATAAGAATTTCAATCATCTTTATGTCTAAAATTGTCAATCCCCTTTGAAGTGTTCTTTTTATTTAGAAACACTTTGTATAAATTACTTATACAAAGTGTTTCTAATGCTGACGTCATGAGCCGGAACATTGTTACTTTGATTAATTTTTAATCGCCGGTAACGATCTATACTAGTATTTTTTTTTTATTTTCGTATAAAATAATTTGACTCTATATTTGGGTCTTTTACGGTCCGTTCACGATCTTGCCGCTGTGAGCGGTTGCTAAGCGCGGGGCGACGAGCGGTAAAACAAAAGTACGAAAATGTTTGAAGCACGCCACGAGCCGTGAACAAAACTGACCGTCAGTTTTAAAGGGGCTGTGGGCCAATTCACCATATTTGGGTGCTGACTACAATATGCAAGTTTATTGAAGAAAATTGTAGTTTTAAGCTATTGCATAGCTTCTATCACGGGCCTTGAGCGTGGAGACCGAATCCAGAAATTCCGTAACGAATAT
Organism: Mythimna albipuncta; assembly: GCA_929112965.1. NCBI lineage: Eukaryota > Metazoa > Arthropoda > Insecta > Lepidoptera > Noctuidae > Mythimna > Mythimna albipuncta. The sequence goes on along the minus strand of OV815959.1, from coordinate 3,942,167 downwards.
AAACTAACACCCCCCACTCATTTGTTTTTTGAGCGTGGTGACCGATAAGAAAACAAATGAGTGAACAATCAATCAAAATTCAATTCAATGTGTGAAAGTGTAACTTCAATAAAATCAAAGAAAAAAAAACCAAAGGAAAAAAATACTGCATAAATAAAATAAATAAATAATTATAATTGCATAAGTTGATAAAAATGCTATGTAATAGCTTTACCGCGGCAGTCCCCGAGTGCCACACGTCTTTTTTTTATCGGTCAATAACTACTTGATGAAAGTTATGCTAGTAATTTGAAAACATATAAGGCAACCTGTTTTTGGTGATCATAACCAAATTGAGAACCTGTTTTGCAACCATTATTAATCCTTCTTAACTTGTATATTACATTGGTGAACTTGTAAGACCGAATAACGATTTCAATCATCGTTACATTCAAAATGGTCGAGCATACCGCCTCAGTAAAAGATTATTCCATCTTTTCCACAGCGGTTTATTTTCACGAATCGTACCTTTATGTCCGTTGGACTGAAATCCGAAAGCTTCTATATGTAACAGGCTCTGATAAGTTCGATTACGTAAAGCTTCGAGCGACTAGCACTTCAAGGTTGTGAATTCCAAAAGAGAAAATTAAAGTGGATTTAGGTACGCGTTTTGGGTATTAAGAAAAATAAATGTTTCACAATATCACGCCGCAGCCCCTTGTAATCTTTTACTCATAAATTAATTAAGTTAGCTCATAATATTACCTGAATTCTTCATCTCCCGCGGCGTACTGTGAATTTAATCCAAGGTTTTCACAATTTATTAGTTCGTTAATTTCAGAATTTTGGGTACTGACATGCTGTAACTCAGATACAGCGACGGGTTTTTAAAAGGCTCATCTTATTTTTTGTTGGTGTACAATAAAGAATCAATCTATCTATCTTAGAAAGAATATTTACGAAGAATTGGAACAATTCTAACAGTTCGAAGGTAACATTGTTTGATAATACGGCTAGCCTGAATACGTTACGTTTAGCGTGCATTATTAATGGGCCTGTCATTGCCAGCCACGGACGGGTGTGGACAATCTAAAACTGTTGACGTCATAGACCTACGCTTAATGAAGTGTACGAGACCATAAACTATACCATGAGTCCATGACTGCCGAAACCGGAGCCTAAAAGTTATATTACACAACTTTAATTACGGGTACATGACTCGCCGAACTAGAGAGCGCCGTACAAGGAGAAGTTCCTCACATATCTGGCGCCCAACCTGCCCGTCAGAGAGGCCTTTGTTAGAAACCCCTAGAACAATACGAGCCTCTCACGTACTCTACATAATAGTATTCAATCGTTTGTTTAGAATATTCTGAGTTTCTGACCCACCTAATCTCCACGTCCCAATTTGCAGGCCCCACGGTTAACGTGCCACAGTAATAAATTGTTTTGGGAAACATCCCTAAGATTAATAGTTCTGAAGCTCTTGACGCGTGCTAAGTGGAAGGCGCTTTTAAGTTCTCTACTAAATTAAACGGATGTTTTCGACTGTTATTGTACACAAACCATTTTTATTGGAGATTTATTTTGGCGGACTGCCCCAGTTGTGTTTGCTGAAAACAAGGTTTCAGTCGTGAACTAAGTTAATTGGGATTTTAATTAGATCCCGGATAAAGTAGGCGAAATGCTAAGTCGCTTTGCATGAATCAAAACAAAAACTTGGTGAATATTTTCTTTTTTGCGAGTTCTTTAAAATTCTTATTAATGTGGTGAGGATATTATCGTTCCATCTTTCGCCTACAGTCGTAATATTTCTTATGACGTATCAGAATTCATTGTAATGTCGTTTGAACCGCATCAGAAATTACTCGGGCCACGCTGTAATGACGTTAAAAGCTTTTATGTTTTCCGGACAACGACTTCTGAACGGAACATCGCATAAATTATCAATGTTGCTCGCAGTCTTGCGTACGATAAGTGGGTTGTATAGATGAAGCGTGCAAATGTTGTAAATAAAACGTTCTTTTGCAGCTTGAAGCTGAAATGGTGGCATAAAAATCATTCGCCCATCTAATGGGGCTACTACGCCTAAACTGTGGTAATAGAAACAGACAGGAAATAAGCTTCACCACAGTTTGGTGTGCGTAGGCTAGTTTGTACACGGAACACTATTTGAAACTATTAGTTTAGCCAACCACCAAGCAAAACCATCTTGCGTAGGCAAAACTGTGGTACTTAAAGCATGTGGCAATTAGAGCCATAATTCATGTTTAGGCACTTACATATCTACTGTCAAAGTTTCCACACTTTACCACATTGTCATTTGTGGTCCTACAGGTACTTTCTTCCTTTTGCAGATCAAATTCCTTTTCGATCTTTTCAATTCCAACGATAGGTAATACTGAGGCTACAGAAAAAAAACCCATTGATGAGCTTCAAAAGTCGCAATCTGCGGGATACTGCAAATTGGACACAGATCTCGATAAAGAATCTTTTGAAAAATATTCTTTCGATCTGCGAGTATTGGATTTTTCAACTTGATTACGGAAAGGACTTTTCTGTACAGGATTTCGATGCAACATGGAACTAGGGAATCAAGAGGAGTAGGTACTTATATTGCTGGAATGAATAAACGAAATATGTCTAAGTATGTAGTGGACATAGTGGTGTATGAAATTCATTTTTATTTGTTATTATAGGCAGAGGCTCGCGTTTGACCAATACCTCATGTGATGGTAAGCGGTGATGTGGCCGACGATGGAGCATGCTTGCCTAGAAGTAACCTATTTACGCTTGATTTAGAGACGAAGTTACAACTATCAGAAAACCTTTAACTAAACCGGCAGGGTATTCAACTCCTTAGCTGCCTCGCAGTAGACAAGGAACTTGGTATTTGTCCCTCAGCTAAACTATTTCAACAAAATGCTAGTCCTAGATTGTTCATGTTTAGGTACAGTCTTTCCAACTTATGTGGCTTATCCGCCATATTTCTCTAGATCTGTTACTTACTCTAGAATTCTGGATGCTTCACTGTCAGACATAAATGAAAATATACTCAACAAAACGGAATAATATATCAAGAACTTTAATTAAATAAGTTTCTCTCGTTGTAGTTATGTATTATTTTCTGAGAGGAAGATAATTTTGTACTAACATCTCTTCTAGACTACTTCAAATAAGTACTAATATAAAGTAAATGTTTCGAAACATGAAAGCAGGTGATGCCCCGGGCGTCTACGATAAATAACATCTAAATAGACTCAGATCTACAAGTTACACAAATTAATATGAGTCAAAATAGGGTTGCAAAATAATATAGATGGTTGGTACTCTAAAACTGGCTTCTTCTCGATTCGATGGTTTTCTCTTCTCTCAAAGTGTTTGGGCCAAGTATGTTGCCTCGTTTATAGCGGTTTCAGTGGCGTTTTTAGGTCCTCTAAAGTACAGATGTTGTGAACTAATAAGTGGACCATCGTCACATTATTGCTAGAATATTTTCTGCTTTTGAATACACACATTTTATACGATTATGACGTTATTACACATTTTTCATTAGATATTTTGGACACACAGTATCTTGTGGATATTATCTAGGCTTTTATTGAAATCAATTTCTAATCCAGTAAAAATCTCTCAAAATCTGCTATTTTGCATGAACGAACTCTTCAAGATTTACTCAAAAATTAAAAAAGTAAAACCATATAAGCCTTGGAAATTTTATTAAGATTCTAAATGACGACAACTTTTTTCAAGAACATTTAAGTTTAAAAAAAAAACAGGTATTTCCTGGAACAAGTTTCGCTAAATATTCGAGTAAATCACGGAATTACCGAATACTAACAGAGTTTTCAAGCGTTATCTCTCTTTTTTTGGCGTTGCTTTTTCGTCAAACATCGCGTTGGATTGCGTTAGATGAAGCAACAAGCTTTTGAACCATGCTCGATGTTGACGATAAGCGAGTGGAAAAGCAGCCTCTTAACAAACGTATCAACAATTTATTACGTGTTACTAATTAACACCCCTTGTAGGGTTGTCCGTCCCTTGTAAGGCATCTTCCACAAAACAGTTTACGAATCCCTTAAAACAATATTCTAAAGCTCACAGAGTCACAGCACAAAAGGGTAATTCATAACGTTTTGTTTGAACGTTTATTAAGGCGTTATTTGTTTAAAACAAACTGTCTGAAAGGAGGGATTACCGAGGTTCGTACCTAAGTGAAGGGACAATATTTCACGCTTATCTTCTTGTGATTGCAATTTTCCATACCATAAATCCATTATGAACCTCGTTGGAGGAGACAAAAGAAATGGAAAACTTACCTTCTCTTTGTATAAAAAATAAAACTTATAATGCTGGCAGCACAAATCCCCGCAGTTCTGGTGAAGGCGTATTGAAAGCTTGAGCGTCAACAAGCGTGTTCCATGCAAACTTCCTATTAAATTTCATTACAAAAAAGTACTCCGAGCTTGGGTAATCGATTGCCAACATTTCTCATTTCCATTTTCACACCTTTTCTTTTAGTTTAGTGGTGAAACTGTGTGTGTATTTGTATGATATATACTATTTGTATGGTTTATATTGTGCACTGGATCCTACCCTCGAATATGTTATGAAAGCTTTGCTAGGAGAAAACTCATTACTGAGTTAAGCTCTACTTTATACATGACCTGTCTGTATCACCGTGTACTATGTTATGTTTTTTTATTATTAGGTATGGATAGGCTCGCTTTTGACCACTATCCCACCTAAGTGATGATTTGGCGTGACGTTGGAACACGCTTGCCTAAAAACAATCTATCTATTTTGTGTAAGTACGATACCTAAATTAAGAATGAATTTACGTTTAAACTGCTATTTTCAGGAGTCAGTTATGTGGCAGACCTGTTTTAAAAGAGATTCGCCAAAACATCCTGCCTAAGTAAATTGTTCACGTTTTTTTAACTCTTTTCGACCGACGCCTGGACTAACGAACGCTTTGATGGGATTGAATCTACGGTCCGTTGAAATCAGAAAAGGTCTTCGTATTGTTGTTGGATTTCATTGTAGACGACATTGGCTGTGAACAATTGCTCCTTGAATCAGGATTGAATAAACTAGAGTCAATAGGTATTATATAAATGAAATTAGGATTTAATTTTTCTAGTCCCTTGTTCAAAGGCATGGCGAGGTAGACCGACAAAACGCACCTGATTAACTCATGTTTGGTTTGAGGCATTTATTGGTTGACTGGTAGAGAATGCCTTGTGGCTTTAAGTCCGCCTATGTACCACTATTGTACATGAAGTATAAATAAATAAATAAATGATACGTATGAAATGGCGTCAGGTGTCTGGAACAACTTGCGGCCCACGAATTCTCCTCAAGTTAAAGGGCAGAATATACACAAGTTCGTTAACTATAAGACCTGTAATAGGTAGGTTCTGTATGGATCAGAATTTTACAACGGCTGTGAAAAAGACTGATGAAAAAATGCATGTAGCGGAGAAGAATGTTGAGATGATCAGTGAATGTATAAGGTGAGAAATGAGTATATTAGAGGAAGTTTGAAAGCGGCGCTAGTCACTGAAAAGTTGAAAGGGAATTTTTAGTCTTGGTATGGTCATGTGATGAGGAGGGATGAAACGCAGGTACCTAATTGACAAACCAAATAAATGTATAAGTAGTTACTGGATTGCATTGTATGTATACCCTAGGTACGTTTGTCCAAATTTTGACAGTGAAAAAGAAAGACAATACATATATTCTGAATTATCATAATCCGAATAACGGCATTCATATTCGGTCCTAAAAGATACCAAGAAATATAATTCAGTATCCTTATTTGCATGTGAACCGTATCAAACAAATGTCTTGTTTATTAACGTGTACACGACCTGAATACTGAACGTTTTGCGTACTAGTTTATATTCATAGGGATGTGATCACGTATCTCATGTACAGTCAAACTAAGAGACAGGGTATTTAGTATACTTACAGGTAGGTAATCTATACATATAATAAATCTGTAGAAGTTTTAGTTGTGCATCTCATCACATAAAATGTACGAAATCGACGTTAATTTTTATACATTAAAATTGTGTGTTACTTTATTTATTACTTAGGCTTTGTTTTATCGCAATCGGTTGACTATAATATCAAAAGATATACTCGTTCATTAAGTTTTAGGCGGTACGAAGTTCGCCAGGCCAGCTAGTTTTCAAAATAATTTTCACCTGAGGTGTTATTGGGCTGTAAGAGTAAAAACCGTTATAATCTACGTCTTATAATCACTCCCTACTACTGAACTCAACTAATTGTAAAAATCAAGCATATCAGAACTATTTCAGCTGTTAGCCTGCTAGCTGTAAAGTTTCCTACAGTAGGCAACCTTCACAATGCTGAAGTCAAGTCCCCATTACAGAGGCCCTACCACGAGCTTTTTACGTGATCCGTTTGACAGGCTAAATTGAACTGTTACATGGATGGAGCTATATAGCTCCATCACTCTTCTCAGTCGCCCTCTTGACATTATAACATGTCATGATAAGGTCCCTGTATATCTAAAGGTTCGTCTACGCATACGATCTGACCAGAAATTCATGTAGTCTGGACACACGAGCTTCGAATGAATGCCCACCAAGCGTTCGGCTCTTGCTGTGCTTGTGTTCCGCCATTTGAGGACAGTGATTGTTGGAGGCTTTGTTATACATCCACAGTTGAAGCTGTGCATAACGACGAGCAGATCGGCTCGTGTAACAAACGTTCTTATTAAAGCTCCAAAAAGGTCGCTAAAAAACTAAATTGACAGTGAATATTTTGCCTGTATACCAGACTAGTTATTCAACTGTACCTTCCTACATAATGGCAATGGCTAGAACATTGTTTCTCCGGGAGGAAATATACAGGCGTCTGCGTCATTAGTGGCTCTGTACTCGTATTGCGAATACGATAACGAGTGTCATTTGAAGTGTAATAACAAGATCTGTGATGTAAGGGTTCCTATCCTAGACTAAAACCGTGCCTTTATTGTGTACGCACTGTCTGTTTAATTAAAACACTAAACAACGTGTGACATATCTATGATAAGTTAAGGCTCCACACTGGTTCTGCATTGCGTTTGCAATAGGTCAAGGATACCCCATTTGGCCAGACTGCTGCTACAGCGGTCAACCTAAGACCGCAATCATTCAGAGATATCCACATTGCTTACTGCAGTTCGTGTCCAGGTTGCAGATGTTCTGCTAGAGATATGAAGTGTTTCAATGTTTAACCTTTCAGATACCGTCAATTTGAGACAATACTAAGACACAATAGATGCGCGAACGCGTTTTCTTGGGGCTTAATGAATATTGGATAAAAATGAAGACACTTGCTACTTACTTATCTTGTTTTTTTCTTTGCGTACAAGACAAGTTAACGGTCCGACAATGTATCCTATTCGCCAGGGTCGTGTGTTTGCAATTAAGTACCCCGTCTCGTTTGGCTCTTCAATCACCTAACGTGACAGAAGAGATGCCAAGAAGCGAGTGTTTGGTCGTGGATGTGTGCCTAGCGGAATAAACGCGAGACTATTGGTCAACAGGCGGTTATATCCTTTTTTTTTATTATTGCTAGGCTCGCGTTTGACCACAATCTCACCTGTTGGTAAGCGAGGATGTGAGTAACCTATTCAGTCTCGACTTTAAGACCTCTAAGTTGTAAACACACTCCAGCAGGGAACTATCTATCTTGTTTAGAGTATTGCGTTTGGTATAGAACATAGATTAAACAGCCTCTTATTCTCAGTCTTGACACTCATTGATGTCAAGGCAAGCTCACACATATTTCCTAGATAGGTACCTTAATTCACACAAGACGTCAGTGCGTTCCTCTTCGCAACTTAACAAGGTACGAGATAAGTATCGTAACTGTATGTGACAGCGATATAAGTACCCATTTTCTAAGATAGGTACTTTAGTAATTGTGTGCGTAAGTTAAGGCCAGGTTCTACTCATTTTGAACTATTTTAAACCTCTAGAAATCCACAAATTAGAGAACAACATGATTTTTTTTAAATTAAAATTTACTGACCAACCGTCGGGCAAAAATCAAAAATCAAAATGATAATTATAAATTAATTGGCTCGACGAAAAAAAATCGCGAATCTGACCCTTACGATTTCAAACTTGTACCTATGTCTACGAGATTACGTCACGGAAATATTTGAAAGTTACAAAAAATAATAAAGCTTGTTTTTTTTAAAAAAGGGCCTCGCTAAAACAAAAACCAGTTTTTGTAAAACTTAAAACTTTCGAGTAGGTACCTATCTCTTAATGAGGAATACACAGTTGGTACTTGAAGGTAGTTTGGGCTAAATGTTTAATATTAGCAGGATGCGGGTAGAGTTTACAAGTGGAAAATTGGTAGTTCCAGGGAAACTAACTTCGACTAAGTCTTAAGTCTCGAGTATAATAATATAGGTATCTATCTGATACCTAGGAACTGTTCAGTGTTGCAATTTATTAGATACCTACTAGCTTGGTATCTGCTAATTCGTCTGCATGAAACTCATAAAACAACACAACGCTTTTGGTCACAGTTTCAAGAAGTTATATTTTTGTACGAATCTCTAATTCTTTTTCCAAAACTAAAAGTACCTTAGAGGGAGATATTACTAGAGCTAGAAAGAGAGCGTGTTGCCCTCAATTCCGAGGTGTGCGATCGCACTCTCATAATCTTTCTCACTCTTGTAAATTACTGTTCTAAGTGACAGAATAGGATAGACGGACAGGAAAGGGAGATTCGATGCGACCTAAGGGCCTTACTATGACGTGTTAAAATCTCTTGCGTGCGAGCGAGAAAGAGGGGTGGAGAGTATACACCCTGTACGTGTAGCTCCAACCCCTAAACAATTCGGTTTAGGACGACGTGGTTCGTGTTAAGAGCTCGTGGTAGGGCTTTTGATGTAGCTCAAACCTAAGCAGATACTTTCAGAATTTTAGATTAGCTACTAGCTTGAGAACAGTGGTGGCCTAGTGGTAACGGCCCCGACTTACGAGTTGTAGGTCGCGGGTACAAACCCAGCCAAGCGCATTACTTTGTGTAATTTATTTCATCACCACTGCTCTCAAAACGGTGAAGGAAAACATCGTGAGGAAACCGGCATGTCCTAGAACCAAAAAAATTAAGACATGTGGCATCCACCAACACGCACTGGGCTCGCGTGGTAGATTACGGCCCATTCCCTCTCCTGGAGAGGAGACCCGAGTCCCAAAAGTGGGACCATTAGATATAAGGCCGACTATGCTATAAGCTAGATTAAGTATATAACATTACAACAACTTTGAAAATTACAGGCAGCTTCCAAGCCGTGGTTATTTAAAGGGCGGTTTTCTCAACTTGTGCCTGATATTTCTCGTTTGCGGTAATTTGCAGACTGGCGCGTCATAATAGGTACCGAGCGTGTAACGTGTGAATATTAAATTTAATTTGGAAGAGTTATCAACTGTCATTGTGCTTCGTAACCTCTAGACAACCTTAACGTTAAAGTAGTAGAATAATATTAACTTGTCATATCAATTTGGAGATATTCGACGGCAGATCCGGTATAAAACGACTAGCTCCTGACCAGGTTTCGCCCGTGTGTTTGTATAAAATTATCCAGTCGCGTAGCTAGGTATGGGCGAATTGGCCCCTCGTCCTTTGCTTCGCACCCAAAGGGACCTCACGTGTGCGAGAGCTCTTTTACAACGAGGGTTTTGTTTTATAATTTAGATATAGGCTCGCGATAGACTACCTACTATTTCACCTAATATTTTGCATTATATGTAACACATAATATGATTTAAAAGAGTGTCCATGGAGTTTCTTGCACGTTATTCTCCATAGAGATCTGCGCTTTGGAACGTTCAATTTAGCTTCACTTTCCTTGGAGTGACCGACATTTGATTATTCAAAAGTGCCTGCAAATGGTTTGAAATAATTGAAAATTTGAAAATTTGTATTTGACCTGATGGTAAGCGACGATGTGGTCGAGCACTGGGTTGCGTTGCGACAGTCGCTGTCTCGTTTTTTTATTTATGAAAGAAAAAGGCCTCACTAATGTCCCTTCGCCCACGTCTCAGTTAGTCCACGCTACTGAAATTATCCTAAGAGCACATACTCCGGGGATTAAAAGTACCTATCCCATGTGTTAGTCTAGGATATGGTCTACCCGTGTAACAAGTTTGGTCGAAATCTGTTCAGACGTTCGAGCGTGAAGAAGTAACAATACACACACACACTCGGAAATTTTCGTCTTAATTATATTCTACATATTTAAAATAAGAATGGGATGTAATTTATTGAAGAAAAGATATAGAATCGAGTTGCCTAAATCGGAACGGCTCGTAAATTCAGTTCAAAAATCTACTAAACCGTAATATTTAGTTTTGAAATGGCGACACTAAAATCTACTAAACCGTAATATTTAGTTTTGAAATGGCGACACTAAAAAGCAGTATTACTAACATGACGCGATCGATGCCATTTTGGATTCGATCCTTTTAAGTTAGTTCGTTAACTGGTACAGTATAGGAGTCCTTCCTATACTTCAGTAAAGGACTTCTTCTCAATTTTTACTTGTGTGTAGTGAAATTACTCCAACAATTTACGATTTCTCTTTCAAAAAAAATGTTTAATACTCGAAACTATGAATAAAAAGCGACTTTACGTGCAAATTCAGGCATAATTTCCATAGTAAAGTGCTTAATAACATTTAGAAAATTTCGATTATGTAAATGATAATAGTCTTAAACTTAGTGAACCTTTCTCAATACATTCATAGGGATAGGGAAGGACAGTAACTGTAGGAAATATGATAGATGGGCGTTTAAACAAATACATTTTTCCCCTCCGGAGGGCTTGGGCGGGTTATTCCTCTCATTTCGACCGCCTAACTCGTATTAATCATTCTTTCTTGAGTGCAAAACCTTGTCGTTCGTAAGTGTGTTAGGTGAGTACAGCACACCCGCTGTGTTAGCTTTGAATCTAATATGGACAATGTAGGTGCAAGCATACCTACCTACATAAAGTCTACTTTTTTTTTAAGGTAGGAAATCATCCAGTGGCCTCTCACGCTCTAGGGCGAAGTGAGAAGACTTGTCAGACTTTTACTAACTAAAACCACATCTGTGCTCCTTCAGTTGCCCTTTGCATTCTGGAATGCAAAGGGCAACTGAAGGAGTGCGTGCGATGGCATGGCGCCGTGCCGCGGTGATGCGGAAGGACCCTTGCAGCACAAGCGAACGACGAGTAACCCATTGCTCATCACGTGAAGTCCACTTGACTTCTGAAATCGACTCATTTCAGTTAAACGTTATTTTGTCTTTTAAATTGGCAAAAAATGATCGTCATTCAATTTGTATAAAATGTTATTTTCATCTCGAATTTTCTAAATAAACTTCACAATTGTCAATTGCTCGCTGTAATATCCTGACCACATCAATATCTGACCGCTATTCTATTCGAAAACCAGTTGACCGTTCATTGCGAACAGCTTTCACAGAACCCAACAATCGCAGTGGTATTAATCCTCGATTCCCATTTCAATAATCGAATACAGCTTTTGCTAAACATCGATTGAGTTCTGCACAGCGCTTTGCATCTGACACTGCACGCTATACGAAGATTTACTGAATACATTGAATGCCTCCCTGTCTCTATTGTATCGCGACTTCGTTGGATTACTCTCATTTTATTCGATAAACTGCGAAGTATTTGAATCGAATACGCGATTCAATCGCTCGCGAGTAATTTTTGAATGTAACGAAACGTCGTCTGATTGATGGCGCCCACCATATTGGAATTTTATTACCTACTATCGAAATTGGATTTAAATTTTGATACATTCGGTAATATAATAAAATAACGCTAGATCATTATCGGATTCGTATTGTGAATTGGTCTTTAATACTTAAATTTAATTTGAAACTCATTATGGCAATGTTGATAAAATGATACAAGCTGTGATGATAAACGAGGTAGGTAGGTATTATGGTAGGTGCTAGAAAAACAGTCATTAACACTCCTACATTTGTTGAGATTCTTAATTTCAAAAACGGAAATAAAGACATAAAGCTGTCTTGAATCGACATGTATTGTGATCCTTTGCATGATCTAGTAATGAAAAGCAAATTATTGCAATGCTCTTTATTCCACGGTTATCTGGCTTTTGTAGTACTTAACCATTAAATTAACCTTTCAAATGCCGTCAATTAGAGACACAATAGTAAGACATTGACAGTGCGAACGCCGGCGTTCGCATTCGTATTGGAGCGCATAAAACTGAGGACGTGTACCATGCATCCAATAAATAAAGTGGCAAGGGTGTCGAGACTTCCACGTAGAAACAAAGATAGGCGATTTGTTCAGACAAGTTACAGAGGAGGAACTGTTCATGGTCCATTTGCTAGAGCGCGATAGCATCGACTGCGACTCTGCCCAGTTTGTCAAGTAAGATGTACTGCTTACGTTTATGGACCTGTTCTACTGTAAGTAATGAAACAGTTTTTATCGGATGCCTTAAAGTTGATTTTACTGTCGTGTTCAAAGAGAAAAACTTCAAGCTTTCAGTGTCGCGGGCTTGCGATGGCGACCAATGGGTAGCTCGCTGTCCGACCGTCCGGTAACCGGCCTAGGAGGGCCGAAGTCTACTGGGGCCTTGGACCGGCTTCTGAAAGGAAGGTCCGATCCCAGTATGAAGGGCTAAGAAGGAACGGGGAGTGATTTTTTTAGTCAGTAAAAATCGAACACTATCTCCCGCTGAGATGTCATTGGATGATTTTAATCCACCAATAAAAAGCTTTCAGTATAATGTTAGAAGGAAAATAAAAAAGACATTAATGATAACACAATTAATTTTTGCTTATTTTTCGAGTAGAATACTTTTGGATACACAGACGAAAGTCTTCTTATAACTTTTTTATTTTTGCCCTGTATCGCTATATATCTACTTACTTAAGCAAGTATCGATCTAAAGGATAAATACCACAAACTAGATTGCCTGGAAACCGGTAACTGCTTATTATAACGAAATTATAGTAATGAAGGCTGTTGCATTGCAATATAATTACAGGCTATTATTTAGTTCTAGTTTCTCTTACATGCATCCACGAATTAATTAAGGTATTCAATTAGTTTTATTTTTACCGTGTTGATATTCCAACTAAAAATACGAACATTTCGACGAAAAATTGTGTTATTTAAGGCAAAAAAACAGTTTTAAATAAACATAGGTAGGACGTGTTTTCTGGAAACAAGGTTTGTGAAATATTCGAGTGAATGACGGTAATACCGAGTGCTAGCAGGGCGTCCAGGTACCTATTACAACAAGACAACACAATTTTGTCTTTGATAAGAGAGTATGAAATATCGATAGATTTATCGATAATTTAACCAAAAAAATACATATAGCCTGAAAAAGTTTGCTTTTGTATCCAGGAGAATGGTTGATCAATATTTTAGAATATTCAGTTTATTTTTTTTTTATAAAAAAATTGAAACATGTTAATTTTTGTAGGTATAATATTTATCAGCTTTTTGATATTATATTCAAATTACAAAATAGTAGAAAAGGTTTAAAAGTCAACTCTGTTACATTTTCTTTCATGTTTATAAGAATTTGGTCTCACTAAACTCCAAATGTAGTCCCAAATGATATTTTTGTTGTATTGGCTCTGATAACAGTTTTCGAAGTCCATGATGTCTAGATGAAAACGTTCTCCTTTTTCTTTTAAATACGCCTTCATGTTGTTTTTAAAGGTATTTAAATGACCATGTAGCATATGGGTACATATGCTACATTAAAGACATTCTGCAGCCCATAGTTTTAAAATCTTCTAACATGTTTTCAACAAGCTCTCGGTAGTAGTCTGTAAGAGTACAAATTCTTCACTATTTTTATTTGAACTCTGAGATAAGCTTGAATGAGACAATTTTGTAGGAGGTTCAGGTGCTGGAAGTTGTGGGTTATGAGAGATTAGAGCCGTGGACTAAGCAAAATCATTATATTCAATGGGTTTTCCATTTTTCAGCAGGATTAACTACGCAAAAACTAACAGTCACCGACGTGGTCTTTTGGCTATCGCCAAATTCTTGGTACTGCGAATTTCATACTCCATTTTTCATCTCGATACCAACCTAAATTAAATAAAGATAACAATAAAAAATTGTTTATATTAAAGAAATGTCTTTTTTTTACTAAACATTTCTTTATCAGAAATGTTTAGTAAAAAAAACATTCTTGCTTTCTAAACATCATTTGCAATTACTGCAAGCAACATGTGGAGCCTACGGTATATCTAAATTACGAACAGGGCATTTAAAATAAGCTTCGTAGGCTTTACATTGTTTTCACACGTATTTAAATAAAATGTTATCTCTCTTACTTTAAATAAATGTACCACTTAAATAACTCACAGTGTTAATATGAAGCTGATGCATTAGCTTCATATTAACACTTTCTAGATGTCATTCTTACCTCTTTGAGTCTTCTAAAAAACAGTTAATTCTTGTTTATCACTTAGTAACATCAGTAGATGCTGTGTGACAGTTACGCCATGTTAATTTTTTCGCGGTATTTCTAAAAACGTCATGATGGCTATTGAATACTTTTTTTTCAATATACTAACTCAAGAAAAATTATGTATTGTCATAATTACCACAAAAGCAAACTTTTTAAGGAATATTGGTGTTTTTTCTTTATAATAGAGCATAGTGAATAGAAAAATCACAAAATAAACTTTAGGACAAAGATATTTTTTTTTTCTGTAGAGTTGTGTTATCTCTCTGTTTTCGTATTGCCTTTTTATTTAAAATTACGTTGGCTGTGCCGACAAGCTTTTAAACCATACAGGTTGACGATAGACAAGTGGCGAAGAGCTCTCTTAAAAGGACTATACGTCGTAAGTAGAGAACATCACTATGCAAAGTTTATAGTGATATCTAGTGTTAGATACGTCTTCAAAATTCATTAGCTATAAAATCCCATTCATGGAGGATGTCATCATTATTAAACTTCATTGGTTGGTTTATCATGTTTGCATCAACTAAGAGCGGTTCCTGCGTACCTATCAACTTTATTATCATCGTTATTGATATTACACGTTCCGCCTCGTATCTGAGAATTGTTAATTTGCTAAATTGCAAGGAACTCGATACATTTTACTGAGGGAACGCTTTTCATTATCAGTTTGGGAGAACGTAAGATGTTTGATACGTTCTCATTAGAGCTTGTAAATCAACGTGTAACCGAGCTTAATGATTTCCTGGAGGATGTACCTACTCTAAAGCCAGCTCGGAAGGAGCATGGGAAGGGAGAGAATTAAAAATTAAGGTTTGTTTGCTTACCTGTTGAATTTTGTCTTCGTGGATTTTTCCATCAGTCGGATCATGACGTAATGATCTAAGATACGTAGGAGACATCTCTACCCTCGTCTGTTATTTGATTATGATAAATATCATATGCTAGATAATGCTTTTATTAAGACATTGCGCATAGGTTGTCTAGTTAAATCTGGTGCCATTAGTCTAATAGAAGCTATTAGTAACGATAGAACTCAATTTGGTAGTATTTGGATAAAGTCGAAAATATCAAATGTTCGCGATCTCAGACAAATTTTATAGTTTAACATCATTGGCACCAGATTTAGCTAGGCAACCTATTTAACTAACCCTCTAACGAAATTCTACACTGCTATCTCTTACCCCAAATTCTGAATGACGTACATACGAACTTCATAATAAATTCATATTGAAAACTAATCTATGACTATCGATTTTCTGCCACTTACATTATTTACACCCCACTCATCGCCTCTAACCGCCCAGTCAAAACAATTCAACACAACTCATCCTAAACAAATCTTGATTCGCTCAGCGCGAAGTCTAAACAATATTTCACGCTGAACTTTGCAACAAATAACATATTACCTTCACTTACAACTTTACTAGAAATTAAAGAGCACATTGTTTACCGAAACTGTTCCTGTTTAGTTAGCAAGTTTGTGGACTAGTAAAATACATGGAGTCGCCCAGCTAAAAGTAGCTACGACTACGAACAAGTTAGTGCTGCAACTTTTCCGAGTGTTGTGCTGCAAAAAAATGTAAAACGGTGTAGTAGGTAATGTGGAGGTCTGATTTCTTCTAAATTCACAACGATCGCGATATTGAGAATTTGTACTGCTCAACCTCTTATTTTATTGTATCGGCTGATAAAGTGACACTTTCTTTTATGTTAATTCTACTGCTCCAATTAAATATTAACTTAGTTTTTATTGATGTATGCTTGAGCGGTGTAGTAGTGAAGGCCAATCAAATCAATAAAATATAGGTAAATACGGCAAGTGGTTGTGCGGTTACCTATTGCTAATGAGTAGTAGGTACAGTTAGAACCTACGCAGGTATCTAATAGCAATAACTATGCAAATGTAATTGGACTTTACAAAAATGCGGAAAAACTTCTTTGAAATGGATCCCCATTTTTGTATCTATATTAGCTCATATTTTTCACGCCCACAACATTTATTTTCCCTCTATAAAAGTTAGAACAGAACGTTCCCCGTTTTAAAAGTAGCAAAATTCAAGAAGGTAATTTATTTTTATCGTTATGACCTGCAATAACGGGATTTAAAGCAATTTGGCTCGATGACGATACAAATTGCAATTATTATGGAGCGGTAGATAATTGCCCATTACTCTAGTGATTTTCGTCCTATTTCCATGTTTTTGGACGATGAAATCCTATCTAAATTGGCGTTTCGGCTGTACCTCATAGCTTTTAGATTTTCTATCATCGTTATCCTGTAAATAATGTTAGAAGGGTCGAAGTAAGGAAGGTCCCATCGTCCACCCCAATTCCAACCTAATCCAAATAAGGTGGGAGATATCTATTTGACTGTCTATCATGATTTTCACCTTCCGTCATCACTATAATTTAAATTGTTAATAGGACTTGATTTTTTGCCATTGCAAGAAAAATAATTATTTAACTAGGATTGTGTGACGAGTGAAATGAAAGAAAAGGAAGTCAGTGATAGTTTGACGAGTGACAGGACAGAATGGAAGAAAACGTGTTGCGCCGACCCCAAGTAATATGGGATAAGGGCAGGAAGAAGAAGAAGAAGATCGTCAATAAAATTATATGAGGATCACATTCTTTTCGTGCTTCCTTCGTCATGCCTGTTCAATACTCAAAGTTGTCTTAGAACTAAATATTTCTGAATATTACACAATTAAGCACTACCACTTACTAAAACTTTCTTGTTTAATTAACATGTGGTTCCCACAACACTGAAGATGTAGGTAACCTATACCACAATGATACAAACATGTAGTCTTTGTGCAAAGAGAAATATTAATTGTTACTACAAACAGAATGTCTTGGACCAAAAGGACCAAATTCCGGAGCGTCTTGAATACCTACACCAAAGGCGACAACTGTGCCTTGGCATTATTAGCCTTTGTGCGCCATCATCCTACATGAATGTTATAATGGTGATTTCTGCTCTATCCTATGTGTAGACAAGTCTTAGCTCCCCATTATATGTGTATATCTACCTATTCAGTAATAGGTACCAAAAATGATTTTCATGTAGCGAAATTTTTGCTATCGCTTTACATTTCTGAAAAGTCTGGAGCATCGTTCATCGTCGTATCATCCACTAGCTCCCCGACCTTTAGGTTAAATTGAAGGAGACACAGGAATGGGATAGCCCGTACCCAGCGATGCGATACGATTAAGAGTACTACCTCCAAAATGCATGCATTAATAATCGCAAATGGTAACTGGGAAATACCTGGACCTTCTCGGAAATTATAAGTGCAGCTAATGAGAGTTGTGATCAAAGAAAGAACACAAGTTCTGCCTCTTCACACTTCATCTTTTGTCAGAACATCTGCTTCCTTGACGACTCTGTCCGAAACTGCATTGGCTAATTTGGACATTTCTTACTCAATCATGGCCCAATGTAGAAACCATCTGGTGAAATGGAGCATCATAACCTCCACTACAAAAATTGTGCTAGTACGGAGTCTCTTCGCAGTATATACCCATCTACATTCCTGCCTTCTGTGCCCAACTTCCTGCACCTTCAAGGATCAGAACTTGGCAAATGACAGAGCGGTCCAGGTAGCCACTATACTGATCCGAGATCACACAAAGTTTGAAAAGTTGAACCAATTGACATGAGAAGAAGAAACCATCGTCAATGTTATCAGCTCACTTCGAATAATCATCTGTCACATGTCTGTCACGTATTGTTTAACACCTCTTTTTAGTGCAAATTAAAACGTTAATTCGGTTTAAGATACGAGCGAGACCAACAAAAAGACCATTTTACTAAAGCGCATCTCAGCTAACTTCACTACCCACATTTATTGGAAAGCGCTAATGCACATTGCGGTAATACAAACGGGAACCGCCGTGTACCAACACATATCGAGCTCTTTGAAACTCGATACCGGAGCTTATAAGCCGCTCATAACCGGAATTAACCGGTGCATTGATATTAAGTTTGTTAGCTGAACGGCTTACTGACTCTTTCCACGTTTGAAACTTACGTTGGTTATCTATTAATTAAGATCTCAATGCAGATACTTGTAAAGAATATTTAATGTTAAACGCTAATGAGGTCTGCTTGTGGTATGCTGTTGTTCAAGCATTACAAAAGGCTCAAATTGCTTTATGTCAAGAGTTTGCTGTATTGTTTGCACCCTTCAATCTGTTAAATGACGTTGCTTTATTATGATGATATGATTTTCTTCCAACTGAGAGCTCATGACTTTTTTCTACTTACGGTCTGGAAGAGATACGTACCTACGTACATCCTTATGTAGGATATAAAAAAATGAATTGACTTCTACAAGTACAACTCATTTTCCTACTTTCTTTTGTAGGAACACGTCTACCTCAACTTCAGACACGAAAATATGACTTTCAAATCCAAGGAATTCGAAATTACACGCGAAACCCGCCAAAAACGTAATAAACTTTGCTAAAAGTTGTACGTAATCATGTTTACGAGTAATAAAAGTTAGTCCACATTTACACATTGCATTCCCGTGGCATAAGTAGTGTGCGAGGGTTTACGGGAGCTTTACCTCGCAGTCTTTATGATGCAATGCAAGTACTGCTGTTATAAAACGGTTTAAAACCACACACGCGAGAATTTATTCATACAGCTAAAGATATGTGGGATTACCGCGATATGAGAGGCTTTTAAAAGAATTACGAAGCACGAATGGAGTTATTCACTTTTTAAGTCTTAATGGAATGTTGCATTACATAAATGCGTGTGCCTGTAACCAAATGGAAGTATCATAATGTTGAAGACCCTCTTACAAATTCTTGAAGCCATCCGTTTATTGCACTAAGGACCGTATTGTCTATTGACTCGAATTCTGTCTGAAACAGAATATGAATTTATGAGCCGGTTGTAGTCACTGATTAATTTGTATGAACTCTGCCGATTTTGCGGCCACGTAACAGCGGTTGTATTTTTATATAAAAAACTCTGCTCAAGATTTTTGTTTTTGCGAGGCCTTTTTAAAAAAAACAAGCTTTATTATTTTTTGTAACTTTCAAACATTTCAGTGACATAATCTCGTAGACATACACGTTCGAAATCATAAGTTATACACGATTTTTGTTTTATCGAGCCAACTAATTTAAATCATGTTTTGATTTTTTCTCGGCGGTTGGCCAAATAGTCAATTTCATTAAAATAATTTTTCTCGGTGTTCTCTTTTGTATTTGTAGATTTTCAGAGGTTTAAAAATTTTTCAAAATTAACCTGGCCTTAAAAAATGTCCTATCCATCCACCTCGGTACATGCTGGGGCTAACGTCGAAAATTACAGGGTAAACTGACAGGCTTTTAACACTACAATGCTATTTTCTTGTCAGAGTATGTACAATTATATGCGAGCCAAATTACGAGAGTCCCTAGTCCAATATAAATATTAAATGATTTAAAAGCGGTGGTAGCACTCTGCAATAGTCGTGTAATGTCGTTGCTGTCACCTAAAACTTTGCTCGGAACATTTTAAAGCAATTATCTCACGTGCTCAGACCCGCCGAGTTGGAAA
The DNA here is from genome assembly GCA_929112965.1 of Mythimna albipuncta. NCBI lineage: Eukaryota > Metazoa > Arthropoda > Insecta > Lepidoptera > Noctuidae > Mythimna > Mythimna albipuncta. Next base: position 3,922,107 of record OV815959.1, on the reverse strand, counting down.
AGTATTAATTTTAAATGCTGTTAGCTTACTATATTTCGTTGTTTAATAAAGGGGTTTTTGATGTTAATGATTGATCTCAATTACTAGAATATTCGGCTATAGGGAGTTGAGATAATTTACCAAATTTTGTCTTCGTAAATTCAGTTTTAATTCTATTTTTTGTTTTCTGATTTATGTTTTGACATAATTTTGGCTATAGTTCTGGAAGCTATGTTTCATTCTCATGTTATTTTTTAAAAGCTGCCTATGATAAATTACAGAAAATGCTAGATTCTCGACAGCTTACGTCTTGATTTAATTAATTAAACCCCAAGCAAACGCCGGCGTTCATTCTCTCATCGTCTTTCTATTGTGTCTCTAATTACGGCATTTGAAAGTTAAAAGAATATTTTACCTTTTATACCCAGTCCGTTTTTAAATCTTTGTTATGTTCTGTAATGTCCCACTGCAGAGCAATGGCTTCACTTCCATTCTTCCACTTTTCTCTGTCTTTAGCTACACCTGGTCAACTCGTCACACAATCTTCTTCTGAGCCTACGGCGTTACCAGTTGCCTCAGTCTGCAGTCAGAAAGAGAACGCCGGGGTCCTGGAACGCAAAACAAAGAAGGAACATAGGAATGGATTCTAATCTGTAAAAGTCTGAGCTTCTCCCTAGTACGAAAGAATTCATTGGATGTTTTCCCACCTAAAAAAAGTCACTGGCAGGCCTGGCCAGAATAAAATAGTGATTTATATTTAACAAAGATTTCTCGGAATATAATAGTGGTACCAATCCAGAACCGTACTGACAATAGAATCTAGGCTGAGATAATGACAACAGCTGCGATGATGTTGATTTGACATTGTAATGAAAAAAGGACTGAAGCTTCACAATAACTACCTGCAGAGTTCCATTTAAAATTACAAATCATCCCACGTTTTCAATAGAATAAATGGCTCTGGAGACTTACAAATCACACTGCAAAATACAGCTTTTAAAATATAGCGTTGGCAGCTAGGTGTGTCGTTTTTTGTTTTCGTTTTGGTTCGCGTATCTAAAATGGAAGTAGGTCAGGGACTGCATTCACGTACAGTATACCTATCTCATGGCTACTATTTGCGATGTTTTTGGCAATAACATTGTTTCAACTTTGGGGTTTTGGTTCGATGGGTCTTTGTTTTATTTTTATGGTGAGCCACTGTTTTGAACAATGTGCCGTGTTGCGATGGATTGCCTTGTTTTCTAGATAGAGTCCAATTTTTTGGACAGATAGTCTAATATGACCGTCCTTACAGATGTCTTATTAATGAACCAATCTCGCAGCCTTGAAGGATAGAAACTTAACGGTGTAAAATAGTTTAGTCTATGGAATCCAGGGTAGGTATTAAGAAGCTCTACAGGGTAAAAGAAAACTGTTTATTTTTTCGCGCCCTAAAATACTTTTGATACCTAATTTATTCAGTAATTTGGATATCGCATAATTATGTACTCAGTTACTTGCATCGTTTACAACCCTACCGTGAACGGTACATACCTCCACCTAGTCAGGAGACATTATCAAAGCAAACAACGTAGTCACCACTTTTCAAGCTCGTAGCCGGATAAGTGGTCCTATGAAATGTAAAAACTCTTTTTTTTTCAAGCTTACTGTATAATGCAATATCCATTTATTTTTTTCAAATGCGCATGAACGATATCGCTCTTTATCAGTTTGTTTCATTGCATTCACTCAACTTTGAGAGTGTCGATTACCGATATGAACTCATGAAACGTCAATCGCCCAAAAAGTCACGCGCTGAAAGTCTAAAAACAAAAAGTGCTCACAAACTGTGAAAGGCAATTGAAACGCGCTCGTTGGGAATGTAAAACGGTCCTCTGCCCGTGGAATAAAGATAAAACGAAACTTTGGTACCAAAAGTTTTGATGTTTCAACATCGGGAGTACCCACGTATGAAAAAGGTAGACACCATGTTGGGGTAATAGTTTTTTTGTTCGGCGGCGGTTTTGTAGCAGAACTCGTCTTCAGTTTTATAGAAGCGTCTATAAGGACAAACTGAGGAGTTTTCTCATAGATGGCCGTGATTGTTTGCCATACATGTGTCCTGATGGTAAAATCTGGGCTTAAAATGAACACCCAGAAAATCAAGGAGATGCAAACAAGAATAAAAATGTCTACACAGCTGCTATTTGGTACAGAGGCAATGGAACACGTCTACAAATTCACGTACTTCCGGAGCGTCGTGCCGTAGACCGAAATCACTTTTTGGATCACCAAATCCTGAGCTACCTTTGCAATCAATAACCCGAACGGATAAACTTAAACTTTTCGAGACACTGTTCAACTGTTCACGGGAACGTACAAAGTAGGTATCTAACAATGGACGTTTCATGCCAAATCGAAATCTTCGTTGTATATTCTGAATTTACTGACCTAGACCATCTTCATCTCTACTTTAGAGATAGTCCTGAGTCAGTAAATTCCAAGGTTTTTGAAGACATACCACGAAAGTCATTGGGTTTTCGTGGTTAATTTAGCGATCTCAATAGACCGCCAAATTAAGAGTCGATGGATAGATCACCTGCTTTGGAGAGATTCCGATCACATTCCTGTACAGGCTATGGATTAGAATCATTACGGAAAACATTAAGAAAGGGATCTATTTGACGATAGCCAAGTTTTGAAGGCTGAAAATGTTTTAGAAATACCGTTACATCATGTCCCAGCTTTCAAAAGATCCTACCGAACTTACTATGTCTAATCTTAAAACTCTTCATATATCGTCAATAAAAGTTTACCATTGAACTCTGAAAACATTTTGTTACATTTATTTTAATGTAACATAAATTATTTCAATTTGCGTGGTTCCCAAGAGGTGAAATCCAAGTAATAAAGATTTTATTTAAGAAATTGCTCGCTTCACCCAGTAGGTTGGTATATTAGGTAGCTTGTTACCGATTGATATTCAAATACGAATTTAACGACAGTGTTACTTGAATTCATATTATAATAATAAAAGTAGATTATTTTCTTAAGTATATCATTAAAGCACCATCCAAATAGAAAAAGTGGAAGGAGACACATACTTCAACCATGAAATGACACCAATTCTAGAATTATAAAGTCTAAAAAAGGTAAGCAGTGTACTACATTTATTAACGCGGCCAAAATCTGGCGTCATTGTAAAGCTATCTTAATTGCGGGCGCGCGAAACATCCGGCGCTTTAGGTTTGTCGTCCCCAAGATATCGTTTGTACTCTTCTTTTTGAATTTCACCAAATAACTGTTGATGTTGAGAAACGGAACGTTTTACTGCTGCATTTAGCTGATATGATGCAAAAGCTGCTGTTGAATCGTCGACTGTTTGCGTTTCTTTTATATCAATATTTTTCGGTCGAATCCGAATCTGCGCGTCGGAATCGGCCTCTTAATTTTATTTTATTGTATTAATAGCTCTTACTGCTTATTGTTCTTGTAACGCTGTGTCTTCTGCCTTTGTTTTTAATGTTCGGGCAAGTTTATCATATCAGCTATTTACGTTTTCGTGCTCAGGATTTGCGTCACACAAGAAACAAGCTTACCTATGCTGATCAAAATTGTTGATACCGCTCCAGTACTTTTTGTTTTACCTATAACGCTTGTGTTATTAAATGATATGAATAAGAAGCCTCTTTTATGCTATGGTGCTTTTTCTATATAAATGTGCCTTTTGATATCGTCTTCGCTTGGCTTTATGTGTAAACGCTTCCTTTCTTTTTCAGATTACCTGCTTCGCTTCATCAAGTAAAATTCTTCATTGTATGGATGTAAGTGCCTATTTACTGCTTTTTCATAGTTATAAGTATTGTTAGTGTTTATCTATGTCAAGTATCCATTTATCGTAGATAGCTTCGAGCACGGATTATTGATCGCAACGAACGAATCAGCTGATTGTTATGCTACTTGATTTATCTAGCTTTAGCGTATACAAGTTTATTAAATATAATGCGGACAATATCAATCTATTCGAAAGCTTTTTTTTTATTATGACTAGGCTCGCGTTTTGCCACTATCTCACCTGATAGGGAGCGATGATGTGGCCGACGATAGAGCACGCTTGTCTAGAAGCAACTTATTCACTCGAGACTTAAATATCCCTAGATTATAGCTATCAGGAAACACTGACTCCAGCAGGGGACTTCCACTCCTAAGTTGTACGTACGCATAATGAATGTGTTCCCAAAACACTTTGTACGTATGATTAGGATATCCACTATATATCGATGGCGCAATGCCGTACGTCTAGTAACTTTAGTGCAAATTATTGGAAAAATAGTCGATAAAAATCGTGTTTGAATAACAAACAACAAATTGAAGTTTACATTCTACTGTTTGTTGTATGAAAACGACAGCGAGAAACAAAAGGATCTGAAAAAGTATCGATCAAAAGAATCGCGTGTGTAAAAGTCCTAACATAAAACAGTGTGGTAACAATTTTCTGGTAATTCTACAAACAAGCCGACTATTAGCCGCTGTCGAACTCGAAGTGTGCATTTTAACGATGCACTACAACGCTATTATTTTGCATAAAATATAGGGTGTAAGGGACAGCCCTCCACAAACTTTAAGGGCTTTCTCAGTAGACCAACGAAACTGAACAACCAAAAGACCTTTTTCTACAAACGAAAAAAAATTCAGCCTCATCATACAAAATTAAAAACTTGATTGGTCAGTTTGTATGGACAGGCCAATTTTTGGTTTTCATTTCCTGAAAAAAAACCTTTTTGAAGGTTGTTTAGTTTTGTACACTGAGCAAACCCTTAAAATTTGTGGAGGGCTGTCCCTTACAAACTGTATATTTAAAAAAAAGGGTAGTATTTAAACGAGTGACTGTAAATTAAAATTTTAAGTGACAAAAATAATTATTTTGGGTTATAGAAATAATAAGTGAGCGACTGACTGCGAGTGACGAGAAATCAATAGAACAGCGACTTACAAACTTTAATTTGAGTTACTTAAAATACAAAATGAGAAGCTTCATAATATTTGAGTGACCTAATATTTGTTTGAGTGACAATGTTTTGTCCTGCATTTTTTTCCAGATTTGGCCAATGATTTATTTATACTGAGCGGCATTTTATCTTAAATGAAGTGTTTCGAATGTCCTAAATATAAATGTACACAGTATCGAATGTCCTAAATACCGATATTTATGTATTATGTATGTCACAAGGTAATTTGATAATCCGGATATTGCGAAAACCCGAATAATTAAAAAATGGTGAAATAAAATCTGCGAGCAACTTGGTCGTAGCGTTCGCCGGCCGCTGCCGCGGCACCGCTCGCTTCGCTCACTCGGCTCACGCGCGGTAGGTCACAGTTCTAACCTAACCTAACCTATTTCACCCAGTTCAAATGGTGAATCTACCTGCGACTAGATAATTAGACAATGATGAAAACATTTGCTAGCGTAAATTCCTTATTTAAAACCTCATTTTTATTTCTAGTCGCTCACTTATTGTTTTAGCCGCTCACATACTAATTTAATCGTTTAACTAGGATTTCAATAACCCGCTTTTAGTAAGCTCGTTCTGGATTTTATTGTTAATCAATATTTGTTGTTAGTTTAGTTAATGTGTCGCTTACTCAAATTCAAACCGCTCAAGTTATTAAAACAGTATGTCATCATCAGTCGCTAAGTTTTTTTTTAGTCGCTCGTTTTATAATTCCCCAAAAAAAAAAACACAAAAAATGTTGTGTTTTCTAGTGAACACTTGCGCAAAGGTCAAATATTCGGTCTCTTTAGTGGTGTGAAGTACGACGCGGGGGCGGGGAGTGTCAGTGATTGGCTGGCCGCGCCATCACGTTATAGACGTCACTCCTCATTCGTTCACTGCGTTGCTGCATGTATCTAACAACGAAGACGATTGGCTCGCCAATGTATGTAATGCGCAAAGCGATCCCAACTCTGACGCCGAGCGTTCAAGATCCGTGATGGCAACTGTACTTACTAACCATTTTCCTATAATTCTCTGCTACTAAACTAAATATCTTAGATAGATAATCTTGATTTGATTTCCGTACTTAGAAGATTTACGAGTATATATCTCAATTTGGTTTCCGCACTTGAACCATGGTAGACCATTTGTGCGTATTAAGCTAAAGATACTTTATCTAATAAAAACTGCTGATTCAGCAAACGCTGTTCTGCCATATAAATTATATCAAAGAAAAATGGGAGGGGGGGGGGCGGAAAACAGTGACACGAGATTTATATCTAAATTAGATCTCGTATTACAGTTTTTGCTATAGAACTTTTTCGAAACGGTTTGATCAGTTTTTATTTTTTAAAAATTGTGTGCGTTTGGTAGGTCTCAGCATAGTTGTAGGTATGTCTTTAGCTTCCTACCCCCACCTCTCATTGTTTTAAACAATTATTATGGTAGAACAACGTTTGACGGGTCGGCTAGAATTTCTGTACTACTTTCGCCCGCAGCTTCCCCCGCCTACATAAAATAAAGTCTATGTCATTCGGGAATAAATCGGCTTTCCATCGGTGAAAATATTTTAGCATTTGGACCAGTACTTTCAGATATTACTTCCTACAAACAAAAAAAGCAAACTTTACCTCTTTATAATATTAGTTTTAGAAGTGTCTATAACAGAGCTAAGGTCCTCCTTGCGACCGTCGTACTCCTCAATGCTGAGGGTGATAACCTTCGTGCTACATCGCTTTCTTTCGTACGATATTCCTTCATTTGTTTCTCTGGACAGCGCAAATGAACATATCCCAATTCATTTCACCTTACCTGAATATTTAACCTATTTTGTTTAAATTCATTCCGTCTTATCAGGCGTTGTGTTTCACAGGATCGTGTGACTAATTCCATTTGTCAAGCAAGAGGCTATTAGCTCGGAGTCGTACCTTCACGGCAAAAAATACTTCCCCAGGGCATTCCACGTAATGAGTGTTTCAGCACTGTCTTATATTATCTCCTTTCCTTTGTAATGAGCTCTTTTCCGTACAGGATTTAGGGCTTTTTTTTTCCTAATTCTAAGGTATAATTTCTAGGCCGTGTTTGTTCCTTGAAATTATTTGAGTTTATGACGGCTTTTGAAATTATATTATCATTGCCGGTAATCTTTTTCTTAAGTTTCAATTTAAGTCTCCTTTCAAATATGGTTGTAATGCTTAGAGACCTTGTCTTTCATTCGCAAATCGTGTTGAAATAATCAAGAGATTTTCGAACATATTTAAAGCTTTTATGAACATTAGGTAACATGTGACATGAAAGAAAAGGAAGTTAGTGATAGTATGACGTGTGACAGGACAGAATGAAAGAAAAAAAAACATGTGCCGACCCCCTAATGATACAGGACAAAAGCAGGAAGATGATGATGATTAACATGTTATGAATTGGATCTAATTGGTATGAAATCATTATTGTAATTTATATTGTATCGCAACGGATTGGTCAGTAATGATAGCTGTATGTACTTGTACAATAAACTAATATATAAATAGTAATAAATAACATAGACTCTGTTTCTTTGTTACCCATGTACCCACTGTTGGACATAGGCCTCCCCCAAGTGTCGCTACAACGACCGATGTCGTGATTACTTTCGGCAACTACCATAGAATTATCATCATTTCACACTCACCCAAATCGGCAGTCAAAAATCAAACCATTAAATAATTTGTACAAAAGACGCAAAAGTCGTCTATAAAGCGGTATTTTTAGGTCAGGTGGGGGCGACTTAAATCAGGGTAATTATGTGGCTTGCGTGTCGGCAGCCTTATCTCAGTCTTTAAAATTATTGGAACAAGTTGCGGCCGCACAATGGCGGCTTGACTGGCCTACCCTTAATTTGGAGTGAAAGGTACAAGGGTATTTGCTAAAGATTTTAAGCACACAAACGTGATAAAAATCAGTAGAACTGTAAGCGATCAATAGAATTTGACTGGCTTGTTTGTTTAGTGGTAAGTGGCCCTGACTGCTGTGCCGCAGGTCGTGAGTTCGATTTCCACTCAAGACTAATGTAAGCAAGATCATTTTGTTTTGTGTCTGGGTATAATTAATCTATAATATGTATGTGTTTAAAAATATTTAAGTAGATAGACTTGAGTTTATCATTTGTCTATTACTGAAAACCCACAAGTTTTGCTTAGTTTGGGACTGGATGACGTTGTGTAATAGTTGTTGAATTATTATTATAGAATGAGGAATAAGAAAATTGTTCCAGAACATTTCGCTAATTTGAACGATAAAAAGTCTTGAACTTTAATCTAAAGCGAAAATAAAAAAATCCTCGAGCTACAGGAACCATCGTAATCTTCCCAATTCCAATTTGTTTGCGAGCGCTAAACAAACCAAGACAATGCTGAAATGAGAATTTTATTACATTTTTGGGATAAATAATTCTCGGAGAATTCCCCAATGAATTCGTGTCGTGCCCTAATGAAGTTAAGATTAAACTCGCTCGCCACTTGCCCTTTGCGTTGCAAAAAAGGAGTGTCTGCCGAATTCGCCCCCTCCCTCGAAAAGGGAAGATTCCGTTCATTATAACAGCCACGTCTTAGCAATTTTAAAGACACCTTTTAAGAGCACTCCAACTTAGTGCTATTTTTGGGCGAAATTGCTTTCGATAGATCCTTTCTTCTTCATTGTTCTATCTATATAGTTAAGTATATCTGCCTTTGCCATTTATCAGCCTATTCTTGGGGGTGGTTGTCGCCGTTCTTTTGTCTCACGTGTAAACTTCTTTACGTCGTTGCTTCCTTTCCCTCGGCCACTGTGATTTATTGTCTATGCGCTCACTTTTATGTCCATGGTATATTTATTACGGGCCATTTCGCTGCCTGCATTCGTTTTTGTTTTGGTTCAAAGAACGCGAAAAGTAATCACAACACTGGGTATATCACTGTATGACTGTACATACCTTTATTTACAAGAGAAATCTATAATGTTATATAGTAACATCATAATTAGCTAGCGGCCGACTCAACAAACAGAAATCCAGTCCTGGAAATAGGCTTCCATAAGCGTCACCACACAGATCGGTCTAGTGCTTTAGCCTGCTTTTTTCGTTGGAAAGTCATCAAATCAACTTCTTCCGTCAGGCTTCCTGATTAAAACCTATCTGTGTTCCTTCAGTTGATCTTTGCAGTCCAGAATCCAGGAGTTCGCGAACAATCCTTCAGCCCTGGATTACATAAATAGCATCATGGTTTTGTTCGCGCACTGTTCTCGCGTGCCTCAAGGAGCTGTGAGCAACAGCAGGGGCCCAGCAGGCTGGGTCGAAACCTACTGGGGCCAGGGTTAATTCGAAAGATAGCTCAAGCCCCGGTACGAAAGGCGACGAAGGAACAGGAGTGGGTTTTTAATCAGTAAAAGTCTGACACTATCTCCCGCTTCGCCCAAGATGATGTCACTAAATGATTTTCCCACCGCTAAAAAAAAACATGGTTTTGTTCAATGGTGCTATAGCACCATACAATACAACCCTACCACAACCATTGCAATACCAACGTGTTGTCGTTACCAATTGGTGTTGTTGGTATAGGGTACGTATTCTATTGTCGAACAGGGTCGCCGTATGTACAAAATCGTAGATTTTGTTTCAAAGTTGGCATTACCTCGTGCTTTATTTGAAAAATAGGAAAATGATAAAACTAAATCGTTGAAATGCTGAAAATCCTACTTCTTTTGATCCAAGTGAAAAATGTCGGAGGGAAATCTGAACCACATTTTCCATTTTTTACTTTTCTCGAACGCTGAGAGAGATCAACGTTCGAGAAAAGTATCGTCATCCAAGAACAAAAGATAACAGTGTTACAGCGTGACAGAAACACTCGTATCTTTTACTTTTATGTTTCCAATACAATTCGTATTCCTTCATTCCCTAACATAACGTCCATACGAACGGCTAAAGATTTGGCGTTGCGTCGTATAAAAACAAATAAAACCGTGGCGGGGTGAGTGAGTCACCCCGACAGCTGACTAACGATAGATACACCCCTCCTGTGTTCACCCCCACGCATTTCGATTAGGTATACGGACAGACGGACAGTCAACCACACGTTTGAGTGACAGCGGGTATTTCGTAGCCCTAAAGGCGATTTTCGTAGTTCAAATGTTAGTAAAATTTGTCGTAAGGGATACCGAAATTAGACTTGACCTTTTACGAGGCATTAATTAATTATTCATGAGAAATACGTGTTTATTTAGGTATCGGTGTCTGATTTCATATTTGATGGTTGTGTTAAAATTATTCCTTATTTTCTGTTTCGTTTGATGACTTTGTGTGTTATTCAAGGCCACCCATATTTTAGGTATGCAGAAAGTACCTACACGTTCTTGTATCGCACCCAATTCACACTAATGTTATAAAGGAATAGCTTTTGCCCGCGGATTCGCTCGCGTACATAAAATATAGCCTATGTCACTCAGGAATAAAATAGCTTTCAATCGGTGAAAACATTTTAGCAATCAGGCAAATACTTCCAGAGATTACCTCCTGCAAACAAAAAAACAAACTTTAACTCTTTATTATATTAGTGTAGAAGATATAGTATCTTCTAAAGGCGAAAGTTTGTATGTATGTTTGTTACTTCTTTACGCTCGAACGGCTCAACAGATTTGAATGTAATTTAGCACTCTAGTAGACCATGTCATGGTACAGCACATGGCATACTTTTTATCCTGGGAATATGTTCTCTTGGTACAATTTTCTACTTTCACGCGGGCGAAGCTGCTGACAGCAACTAGTTACTCACCAATCTTTTTCTCCTTCTTTTCGCTAGTTATCAATAATGCTGTTATTTTCTGAAAAGCCAGAAACAAAAATCCAGAAAAAAGAAGCCACTGAACGACTTCACCGCTTTCACTTTTTTTTCACTTTTTTTTCTGCTATAAAAGATGGAAAGGTTCTGTTATCCTTAATTGTAGTGCGCGGGCTTGCGGACGGCGAGCAATGGGTAGCTCGCCGTCCGGTAACCGTCCGGACTGAAGCGTCGATGGTGCGTCTGCGTAGTGCTCCACGCGTGCCTTAAGGAGATGTCAGCAAACCGTAGGGGCCCAGTAGGATCCAAGCCTACTAGGGCAATGAGTTGTGTGAAAGTGAACCCCGGGGCCCTAGAACAAATGCAAAGAATTAACAGGACAGTGGGTTTTAGTCAGTAAAAGTCTGACACGCCCTCCCGCTCCGTCCAAGTTCGAAAAATGTCATTAGATGATTTCCCACCTAAAAAAATTCTGTAATCTTAATGAAAAATGTTTGTAGGTTTTTTTAATGGTATTATATGGTCTAATAAGTATATATGGTTTAATTTTATTTATATCTATTCTTGTATTTGCCTTCTCTCTCTTGTTTATTGCACCTACCACTATTTTTCTCTGCATCACCCATAGGTTGACTGGTAGAAAATGCCTAAGGCATTAAGTTCTCTGTACTTTTGTGTGCATAAAGCATTTAATAAATAATTATGTACCTATCCAAACATTAAATAACTAAGTACACAAAAACTTTTTTCTTTTCTTTTTTTTTTTCTAAACGTTTCGTATTTCTAGTAAATGTCGAGCGCTATCAAATCCGAGTAAAGCAAAAACTGTATTTAGAAAAGAGAACTTTTACGAAGAATTATACTGGCATGTCTGCCACCATTGTGCTTGCAGCGAATAGTTAAAATTCTCTGAAACAAAAATGAGAACGTACTAGAATTTTCCAGAACATATTTTTCCGAGCATAAAGAAGGCAGGCGACAGGTACGCGAAGACATTACATCTAAAACCCAATTTACTTTAAAATGGCTAGCGAAAATAACTTCGCTGGCTACATTTAAAAAACCGGCCAAGTGCGACTCAGACTTGCGCAGTTAGGGTTCCGCACTGTTCGTAGCTAAAACGGCAAAAAAAAACACGTTTGTTGTATGGGAGCCCCACTTAAATATTTATTTTATTCTGTTTTATTTGTTTTTTTAGCGGCAAAAGATATACCTATGTATATCATCTTTTTTTTTTTAGGTGGTAAATCATCCAATGACATCCACCGCTCTTGGGCGGTGCGGGAGATAGTGTCAGACTTTTACTGACGAAAAACCCACTCTTGTTTCTTTGTTGCCTTTCGTACCGGGGCCGAATATTCTTTTCAGAAGCAGATTCTTGACCTCAGCAGGCTTCGACCGGTTTGCTGACAACTCCTAGAGGCGCGCGTGGCACAATCGCCGTCTTGGGCTCGTTCAGGTTGGTTACATCAACTGTGAATATTTAAATTGTCTACCTATCACGGTTCATGAGATACAGCCTGGTAACAAATAGACGGACAACGGAGTCTTAGCTTTTTTTACCCTTTGAGTACGGAACCCTAAAAAATACCCATGCAAAATTTTCCGTCTAAATAAAGACTTTGGCTACAGAGCTTGTTTTTTCAAATTTTTTGCTGAAAATCTTTCGTAGTTCCAGTTTTTAATGCGGAAAAATGTTAACACTTTATGAAGTGCCGGTTAACTACCTCAATGCTTTCAGAGAGTTTTACAGCGGATGTTAAAGAGCCTGATGAGAACTTGTATAAACTTCGAGGATGTCGGAGAGAGTGGATTTTGTGGCTGCTGAGTGTAATTAACGGATAAACAGTATTTACAGTACGCTTTAGTACTGAGGGAGATAAAAACGTGCGATCTGTTTTTGTAGCGATGTTTATGAACAGAATAACTTTGATGATTCTCATGACCACAAAAATTGCTAACTATTCAAATCAAAATATTTTTTTTCACATAGAGTGTCTATGCTAAGGAAAATATTTGACGGGCATTTTTAAAACGTCAGAATCGGTTACAATTAGTCGTTTCCTATGGAGTAAAACCGGGAAGACATAAAAATATGGGGTAGTCAGCTAGGAAGCACCGGCCCCAACTAGTTCAAACTGACAAAAAAAAAAACAATTGTAGGAACATATAATTTGGTGCCTAAAATCCGCCATTTTTTTTATAAGTTTGATGATCACTCATAACTTAGACAAATCTAACGACACCTCTTAAGCTAAAATGCATCTAGCTGTTTAGGCTCTAGGAGGTGCCAAAATAAATACACATACATACAAAAGAAAAACATAACCCTCCTTCTGGCGTAGTCGGGGAACACAGAATCAATACCATAAAAAAAACAAACAAGTAATAATACCGTACATTTTATAAGTCATCTCAGTAAAGAACAAAAATAAAATCTTTTCTCCACTCAGGATCCTGATTGAACTCTTCAGTACGATGCTAGATGAAAAGTTCTACCATTGGCGTTCAATTTGTTCATGAAAAATGTAATTCAATACTATCGAAGCTGCACTTTCTAGGAACGAAGCCATTGCAATGCAAAATTCATTTATCACGGATCCTAGCTACTTGATGGAGCCAAGGTGTCTCTAATGGACTGAAAGAAGTGAAATGTCGACGTTCCAGTAATATCTTAGAAGAAATATCTGAAATAGAACATCTTTGAATCAATTTGTTTCTACTTTTCATGTTCGGTGTCGAGAAAAGTAGGAAATTCCATATTCATAATATTCCTGGTAAAAATAATAAATTGTAGATAACTTCCAAGTTTTAATATTGGATTAAATCATTTTCTCATAGTGATTTGATATAAATGTTTGACGTATTGGTCGACTAATAGTTTGGATGGCTTTACTAAAGGCGAATTTTTTTGTTCATGGTCAACCAATATTAAATAATATTAAAATTTCGCCGTATGTGTTGTTCAATCAATTATTAGCTTGACCAGTGGCCATTCGCCATTAAAGATCGATTTCTAGGCAGTAATCCTTTGAGAGTTGTTCACCATACCTCATAGGCTCATATCCCCCGATTTCTGAATTAAGCATTTGAATTTGAGTATACTTTCGCCTGGAATTTGGCATTAATGCCAAATTTTGACAGATTAGGGTTAAAGATATTAAAGGTTTGAGTAGTTCTTAAACCAAAATACTTAATTAAAAATCAGCCTATAGTTTTTGATTTGGCTTTCTATATTTGAAACATCCATTCTATAATAATTCATGTATAATTAAATTTATATAAGTATGCAAGTGTAGATTGGGATACTCAGAACATGACGTAATATGTATCAAATATTCTACCTGTATTTCTCTGCTTTCAAACAGAATATTGTATTTGAAGTACGCAATAATGATAAAGAGTATTTTGATTCATAACTTTACTCAAAGGATCTGTTATTTTTCCATCTAAGATGTTACCGATTTGCTTGAGAAGTTGTCTCGTCTAACAATTGGAATAAAACGAACTGAATTTGAAAGTTATCGCAGTTAACTTCATTCATTTATCTTATTGCAAACTCCATTTGAACCATAATCGAATTTCAAACGAAGATACATTTGTTTTGATTAATTAAATACATAACTTAATTATTATTTCATCTATTATCTGTTCTTTTGAACATATTGTAATATTAAAAATTTATAGTTGTCTTGAGACTTGATGAACTCCTCGTTCGTACTACTTAAAAGTATGACAATTCAAGATTAACAATAGCCTGATCCGGTCAATATATCGACTTAATCAGTTTCAAATTCATAGTTACATTTTGAGATGTTGAACTCGCTCGTGTACTGGTTAAAAGTATAACAATTCAAGATGAACACAATAGAGTCTGATCCGATCAGTATACCGTCTTGATCAGATTCAAATTTATAGTTGTCTTTTGAGACAGTTAAACTCCTCGTTTGTGTACTTCTTATAAGTATAACAATTCACGATTAGCTATACAGTCAAATTCGTTCAATATATCGTCTTAATCACATTCCCCTACATCTTGAGATTTAATAAAAACAGGATCAAACTTCATTTTGTCTAAGCGACAACGAAGGCTCGCTGTGTATAGCTTTCGAATCTAATTTTCGCTCCTTCGAAGCCTTTTTGTTCTTAAATTTTATTCCACATTCTATTTTTCGGTTATTACTTTGGCATCGTTCACATTTTATAAAAATTAGTTTTGCTTGAGTCGTGCTCTTTCAGAATATCAATTAACATTGTTATGATTTTATTGATATGTTTAACAGCTTTTTTGATTAAAACATAAACCTTGGAGTTATGGAAAACTCTTGAGTGTGTCTGCAAAATTTTTTTGGGTATCGAAATTTAGTGTTGAATTTGTGAAAAGTATTTAGATAAACTATTACAGAGGATTTAGAGCGATGTTGAAATCTCAAATACTTATTCGTTTCAACTGCTTTATTTCAGAGCGAAACATTTCCAAAAGCTAATTGTGTAAAGTAATTTAGTTTGGACGCGAGCGCTGTCCACGACCGTCTTTCGTCATTTATTTCGAGGGCCCCTCCATTTACCTCCCCCGCTTTTTGCTCCTCAACAAATTCACAATTGTTTTAATTGCAATCCGAGGCGTATTTCTTAGTTATCAAAGTCCAATTTTCATTATCTGCTATCAAGTTAACGTTACGTTTCGCAATATGGACTGGCTGGAATTATTGCGGCCCTGTTTCTGTGTCCCAAACCATCGTTTTGTTAAGTACTTTTATTTTCCTTTTAACCGCTGCTCGGTAAACTTTTTATTTCGTTGTTTTCTCTTGTTTTTTGTTTTTAATTTGAATAACTTTTTTATTTTATGGCTACATGGAGCGAGATTGTAAAAAACTTCAATTTGTTGCATGTGCAGAGTGCTGTTGTTTTCTTGTGTTTTAGAGAAAATACCAGGTGTTTCTGTTTCAAAGTGGATCCTCTATTTTTTAAATATTCATGAAAATTTTAAACTTATATTAAATCTTGTCTTCTTTTATAAAATGGTATCCATCTTACAATAGGTATTGATTTTTCAACAATTTGATGCAGTAGATACCGGAGTTATGTTATTACAAAAACAGAATTTTTAGCCATATCGTACAGTATATCGGGTTCTCGATTACAGGTCACGTATTAGACCTTATTATAATTTAACCTGTTATGAACTGGTTACTGACTTAATAATTGTTAATTATGCAATCAGTTCAATGAAACGCAAGAATATTAATGGCGTAGTGCTGCTTTGTTTACGATTACCATTAGGAAATAATAAATTTTATGGATATTATAGAGACGTAAACTTGTTTTAATTGATCACTATGCAAACGTTTTAACGTTTACAAGTTTTCTAAATGCTGAAAGAAAATCAATCCTATCCAATAGATTGAGTATAAGGTATGTATATTTATTACTCACATGAAGTACTCAATTTCTTTGTAAATGGACTTTCAAAGCTCACTTTGTGAATGTAAGAAAAATAAATAAAGATAAACAATACACTTCTCCTTTTTCCCAACTGTCGCGAACTCACGATATCTGATCTGTCCGAATCGAAACGCAATTTTGCAGTGAACCCGACGATTTTTTTTAATTTTTTTATTTCAAACTCTTTCTGCTGCCACTCACAGTCGCAAGACATTCGAATCTGTCAAGTGTGCGTAGGAATTCAATCGATTGTCGACGATAAACCGGTTAGCGAGTTCGCATATCGATATTGCAGCAACCCAGTGTTGCACGCCTGGTTAAGCACAGTTAACCGCTGTTCAAACGTTGTGATTGTGTGCCCCCCTTGTTTTGTTTACTGTTCCGAATTGTTACCAACGTTTTATGGATTGTTTTAAGTGATTGATACTAGGGCGGATTTATATTGAGGTAAGTTAGACAGATAATGATGTACATATTTTCTGGTAGGTACTATAAGTGGTGACGTTTTTCAAGTTTCGGTTATTAATTGTAGAAAACGCAAAGTGAACAATGATAGATCGAGAAAGTTTTTGCTATAACACATGTTACCAGTAAATTCAGTAACAACACAAGGCAAAATTGTAGATTTTGTTTAACTCGAAACAGTCTAAATGACACTTTCAATAGGTTTTTGTTTGTATTGCTCGACAATAAAAACAAATGACAATGTATAGTTGAAATATAAGTTAAATCTTGCTAAGTATTTTACTTTCATAAATTAAAATATAATATTTATCCGTAACCGATACTATACGAAACTAGCGGATAATATCTACGTTATTACGGATTATTCAGATATTAATACATGTTTATCAGGCACTCAATGTATTATAAAATCTATGCTCTTTTTGTCTAGCCTCGTTACATCCTTCCATAATACTTCTATGTTATCAACTAAAGCTATAATTCATTATATGCAATGTTCAGCCAACAAGCCAACGTCAGTTAGATAGTATCCTTTTCACGTATCCAGGTTACAGCTACTAAATCCTACACTCCAAAACCAGCCTAATATCATGCAGTATAGAGTTTATTTCAGCATGCTGCAGTTTAAGCATTTATGCCTATGAGGGCACGCATGTCGTAGTTACTAATTTATTAATGTCAGGTCATCGGTTCGTACTTAGTGCATTTCTATCAACATAGATAGATTGTTGCGTTAATTTATCGATCGGTTTTGGCTGGACACATTTGTTGTAGCTGCTGATAAAGCTGTGGCGTTCATTTTGTTGGTACTGCAATCATCCGTGGCGAATTTATACATTGGGATATGTTTTGCTTAAATTTTGCATTCATTGTTATAGTTATTATAATTCAGCATGGCGAGATTGGTTGTGATAGTATTTTGTTGGTAAGGGGGTCTTACGAGTCATATATTCATTACATTAAAGTCAAAAAATAAATAAACATAGGTACGTTGCATTTTTATACAATGTCAAATAAATAAGAATAAATGATGTGAAGCGGTAAAATTATTTCAAATACATAGAATTGAAAACAACACAAGACATTTATCAACAAAAAAAAAAAAAAAACAATTACAGTTCAATTAATTTTCCTATCAAAGAAAGTTCAACTTGTCAAAAATTTGTCAATATTAAAAATCATAAAAAATGAAGTCAGTTTAACATAGAGACCAACATGTCTTGAGATACAACAACTATACATACCTACTACAATTTAAATTGCGCAAAGATGCATGCATTAATCACTAGGGCTCATTGATATCGTCAAATTGTAATAAAAAGTACGTATAGGAATGGCTACTTCAGAATCGCAATTCTCTTCGTACATTTTTTCTAATATGTTAACAAAATTTAATTCAGTCCAGTTGCATATAAAATCCTAACAGGCTGCTCTGTATTTGTCTGCCCTTGCTTTTTGTATAACACCAAGCCTGTTCCAGCGTGATACAAAATCGGATTCCCACATCTGGCTGTTACAGATAATTCGCCTCTGTTACTATTTTTCGCAAACGCATTGTCACAGTTAAGCTCAAAGCTGCTAACTTTGAATTAAACAAACCCATTGTTTACCTAGTACTGTGAAAATTCTCTTTTGGACAATATTCAGCATTAACTACATTAAGGTCTACTTATACTATATTCTTCACGGTACTGCTTCAGTAGGTTCATGTTCCAAAGTTTCGTTTGTAGTTTAAACTATCCTTGTATAAGTTAGATAATTGACTGGTTTTAGTGAGTTGGCGTCTCTAAATTGAATTGTTTAAAAGGAATTCTGTATTATCTGCCTATTAGAATTATCAGACACTTACACTGAGTCAACAACTCCTTCCTACGTTGTTTCTGCTACTACATTGATTTTATAATTATGTTTAACAACTATAAATCTAATCTATAATAATTGACAATTCACGATTACAGTATTGGTCGTTAACTTTAATCTGTTGTAGACAGTAACGGAAGTATTTGCCTCGCAAAGGAATTCGATTAATTCAACTTCAGTTTTATTACAATGTTTGAAGCGAGTATATCAAATGAAACCAAATCTGTATCATCCAGCCAGATATTTATTTCCAGCCTACAGCTAAAATAATGTATCTATTGATATAATAAGAGATAGCTACATTATTCCTGCTGTGGTCTATTTTGTGCATATTCGTATTCGGGATTATACACTGTCCAAACTTGTTTTGCGCATTGATGCCGCATAGAAAATTCACGGTAAGTACTAGGTTCTCAGCATTTTTTACTTTTGCCAAGTACTTTACTGGAGCAAGACCGAATCTTAGACTAACCGTGTTCCTTCAGTTACCCTTTTCGTTCCAGGGATATGGTGACTTGCGACCAATCCCGCGACCCAAATTACCCTTACGTGTTTCCTTTTAACCTGAACTGGAATTCTTTATCCATCAAATAATGTTAAATATCACTCATATGTCAGCAACTCTCACAAATTGAAGTCTAAGATAAACGTGTTACCTTATTTCCTTATTCTCTTGGAATTTCATTTCCTTTGACAACAAGTACCGGTGTACTTTTTCTTTATGTTTCCATATTCTTCATAGAAGTGATGGTATCTATGCTAACTGTTCACGCATTCCAGCTAAGACCAGCACCTCATTAGTTACCATATCTGTCTGAACTTCTTTTCCAACCTTTCTCACGGGAAAATCGGCTAGTCTACTTACCTTTTTAATCTGAAACGTCTTTGTAACTTCACCTTAGTTTTACTTAGCATAAAGCTCAAATTAATTGTTTCTTTTAGCTGCACCTGTAGCTAGTTAAATAGTCTAGTTAAACGAGATCTAATGGCGCCCAACAGCTGCCCAGAATGTTGAATTTAAATATTGATGTTTTTGGGAGAGATTCATTATTTTAGTATGGATAGTGTTGGGATTAATAATAGCATAGAGTAGGTATATTAGAATATATTTCAGTAAAACTAGATCACTTTATTGTTGCATTAAGCATATGGCCCTATTAAGAAGTATTAAAAGCCTTCGCTTTCATGACAGACACGATGAAAGACGACATTCCAGATTAAATTCTGTGAAATCTACATAATCAAATATAACATCGATGTATGTTTAGTTACAAAATTAGTTTCACACCACAACCAAACACGAATGTAACGTACGTCGACGTTGCCACCAAAGTTTCGCTTGAGAACCACCCCTTTGACAATATACCTTCAAATTGAAGTTCTAGTGTCTCGTGTGACACGAAAATACTGCGTAATCAGATTAGGAGATAGCAGTACGGTACACTTAATAAAGTTCCTTACTCGCTATCGCCTGTAGTTGACTCGTTCCTGGCGTAATTTGTTCTTGGAGTCTTATTAAATTCATAAGTATGCGTCGCCAGCCTTACTTTATGGTCCAAGTTGTCGGTGAAGGGTTGTATGAGTTTGGAAACTGTTGGGTTGTGTCGTTTGTTCTGGTTATATGTGGATAAAATTTCCCAAAATAGGGTATTTCGTATGCCATGGTTACTATACTGCTGCTATTTCATGAATTCATAGGAGAAAATTGTAATCAGTTTGTGTGAAAATTGCTTTACTGCATATTTACTCCTATATGTTTTTACGCAAAGTTCCGCAATCAAGAACTCATCATATTCCTAGCCTTTTCTCAATTCCTTTGGGGTTGATTTCCAGTCAAATCGGATGCGACTGAATATCAGAAGAATATCACATTCACAAGCGACTGCCTACCAGACCTCCACAACCCATTACGATACTCCTTGGATAGACTGATGATCAGAATTTTTGCGACTATCTGTAACGACTGTCAAATATCCATAAATGAGAACCGGCTCCTTGGGCTCTGCATTATCCTTTCCGAGACACGGAGTGAACGCTTCTTTTTCCAACTATACCTTCCATTGTACACGTCGAATTGAAGAATTTTGTGCATAGCAAAACTTTTTGGTAGTCGAATATAGCGGAACTAACCGATAACCGTTCAGTAATGTCCACGATATCCGGAAAATTTTATAAGTAAATAAACAATTCCAACTAGATGACATTTCGAGCTCATCTTTTCTTCCAGCGCTTCTGGCTTGAAGCCCATCTCCGTATAATAAATCGCCGGCTCACACGCTTGTCGGGACACATTCGTACACGACAGATATTCGCCTTCGCAGGTTCGTACCTACAATTGCAAATTCAAAACTGCCACCGGTTCTATATGACGTCGGTCTTCCTGTGATTTATGATTCAGTGGCTTTATTGTTTTCATTTATTTTGTTTTAAACTTTTGTACTCAGCTTATATGTAATTAGTTTTATGTAGATGGATAGAGTATATAGTATGAGCAGTGGTGGCCGAGTGGTAACGGCCCCGACTTACGTTAGTTTAGTTGTAGGTCGCGGGTTCGAACCCAGCCAGGCGCATTACTTTGTGTAGGTAATTTATTTCATCACCACTGCTCTCAAAACGGTGAAGGAAAACAACGTGAGGAAACCGGCATGTTCTAGAACCAAAAATTCGAAGACATGTGACATTCACCAAAACGAACTGGGCCCGCGTGGTAGATTACGGCCCATTCCCTCTCCTAGAGAGCATGCTTGAGTCCCAACAGTGGGAACATTAAAAAAAAAGCTGGTGATGACAGAGTATAGCTTGATATATAAGTATGACAGATCTCATTAGCATCATTTCAATCGAAAGACATTACAGCCACAACGATGGTCGATGGTGGCGGTACTGTGCGTGTCTTTTTGACCCTTAGCAGGTCATCGGTTCATCTTGTTGGAAGCCTAAACGTTAGCTACGTCTTCCAGTACGCGGTCGCCACTGTTGAACCTGTCGACTCCGACATCTTCCATCCAACTCTACAAAAAGAAGCCTTGTTTCAACTTAATTATGATGGTGAGGACGTTTCAATCAACTTTTGTACTTTATTGTGTACCAAAATAATCAAATTACACGAGTATTTACTGAGTGTCATTAAGCAGGTGTTGTCAGTTTGATAAGTCTTGTTTATTTATTTAAGAGCCGGTTGTTATCACGGAGTATTTTGTAAGGGTTTTGACTGTGTCGATTACGCGGCCCAGCGAATTTATTTTTATATAAAAAAAAAAAACATAGTAAGTACCTACTTAACTATTGATGATTTTTGTTTTTGAGAGGCCCTTTTAAAAACATGCTTTATTATTTTATGTATTCCGTGACCCTAATCTCGTAGACATACAAGTTTGAAATCGTAAGTTAGAATTTGATTTTTGCCCAGCGGTTGGTCATGTAGTCAATTTTAATAAAATAATTTTTCATGGTGATTTCATTTATACTTGTGGATTCCCAGAGGTGCAAAATTAGTAAAATCTGGTCTAACAATAAGCGAGCAAAACGTCCCAACGCATGGGTGTTGCAAATTCTCGGCTATTCTCTATCAATTAATGAAAAGCGCATAATAAATCTTTGGATTAGTTTTTGAAAATGAACCTCGAACATGACGCTTATGAGCATCCTATTTGAGGTTAGCTTTTAAGCTATTCACTTCCTATCGCTCATCGTTTGTCACTTGTAACACAACATCTAAATCAGCTCACACGGCCGTCTCAGTAACACGCGGGAAACTCGTCGTCAACTTTTGGTGCCCGTGTAAATTCAACGCCAGACTTCCGACTACTCGCCGACATGATAAATTGTAATCACTTGACGAGACGCTTTAACGACTTACATACCTATTACATATTCTTATTTTTTTTTCAATACTCTTACTCAAAAAGCCGCTATAAGAATAAGAATCCCTACCGTTTCTAGGCACGCAATTTACCGTTTACCGCACTAGTCCGGAAACGTGCTGGCGCTCGCTCCCGCTATAATTTATTATATTTATCATTATCAAGCTGGGCGTTAAGCCACCGTTATTTAATTATTTCTTCTTAAGTGTATTAAAAAACGTCGTTCGATAAACATAAAAATTTGTCATTGCAGCATCACGCCTCGGTCGAAATGACGAACTCTTTCCACTTTTATCAAAATGCACTGTTTGCGTCAAAACAAGGAAGAAAACAATATTGTGTAATAAAATGTAATTGTGTCAATAAAAATCTGTGCGATGCCAAAAGGCACATAACTCAGCATACGTTCCGATATTTAGGAACAATAAATCACGCAGCGTATGCAATTTTTCATCTGTTTTTCAGCAAGATATTCAATGGGGCAGGTTCCTGAGTGGCGACCACGTACAGAAAGACGCAGCTTTGGTAATCCTTCTACAAGCCGCACCGATTGCACGCACATTTTACAAACGGTGACCTCACTGACAAACTCTGTTTTATCGATAATTTTGACAGTACCAATCCATCCATGGCAGTTCCCGCTAAGGCGTCTGTAGGTCTTGTGGTCTGCGGTCTTGCATAAAATCGTGATTTATTTGTCACCAAAATGGTAAGCCGTAATGAGTCGATTGCATTTGGTATTCAAGGTTGACTGACAATTTGGAATTCATAATATGAGCAATTACATAAATTATTTTGATTATTTTTTCCATGTTTTTTTTTTGTCTATAAAGCATTTTTCGCATAATGTATCCTTATCACAATAAGCATACAATGCTATGTACCTCTCCATACTAAAGAAACATAAATCAGTTGAATAGTCTACTACAACTTTACATACTGCAGAGACCATAATCTTTACGTCTTCTCTGAACCCATTCGACCTAAGGAAAGAGGAGGAATATCATTCCAGAAATTCATGATTACTGCAATACGTTAAGTAAATTGAAAGTTCCATTACCTCCGAACCTTTTTCAATAAAACCTTGCAATTAAACATTGGCAATACATTTTCTCAGGCCATATAGCTCGATCTTTCTAAGTCAATCGCCTTTGTTTCGCCCTAAACAAAGATACATGTCTTAGTAATCCTTTTTACTATTCGCCCCGTTCCAGTCAGTTCCTATCGACAACACGTTTTATCCTCGCCATGGG
The DNA here is from genome assembly GCA_929112965.1 of Mythimna albipuncta. Classification (NCBI taxonomy): domain Eukaryota; kingdom Metazoa; phylum Arthropoda; class Insecta; order Lepidoptera; family Noctuidae; genus Mythimna; species Mythimna albipuncta. Next base: position 3,898,477 of record OV815959.1, on the reverse strand, counting down.
ACTAGTGTCTACGAATACTTATTTCAGTAGGACATACAGATTTCTACTAGTTTTAGATATACTATACTGTAGGGACGTTTGAAACGCTCTCAAACTTATGTTATCGATGTGAAATGTGGTACTTATTTGGAGTTGGTAAATATATTGGACATGTAACATAGCGCTTTGTTTTTTAAACAACTCTGTCGTTTCATTTTCCTAACTTTTCTCTGCCAAAAAACAATTTTCATTTTGTTTGATTGCAAACAGAGACTCACGCCTTTTTCCTATTCCCTGTAGAGGCTTTAATTCGATATTCGGACGAGCTTTACTCACCGTCTTTGTTCAAACACCTTATGTATTATATATAGGACTTATCTTTTAATACAGGTGAGGTACTCCTTTGTCTAAAATATAGGAGAGCACTAGGACGCCAATGTGTCCGAACTGCCCCGGGGAAGACGGATGTACCATCGGGCTTTATTTACAGTTACTGCAACCGGCTAGAATGGTGCTCGACCGACTATCCAAAGGTTTATGGTCTTTATAGGGTTGCATACTGTAACAAGTATTATTACTTGGATGTTGTGTCTCAGTGGGCTTTATACAAAGTTCTTTTGGGAGTTTTTATGTGAATTTGTTTTCGTATTATCTTCACTTATAATATTATAAAGAGGTAACGTTTGTTTTTTTTTTCGTGGTTAGGTAATCTCTGAAAGTACTGCTCTGATTGCCAAAATTTGTTCACCAATAGAAAGCTGCTTTATTCCTGAGTGGCATAGGCTATATTTTATGTGCGCGAGTGAAGCCGCGGGCTAAAGATATATTTTATTGTCATAGACTGAGACTGGAGCCTTTTTAAATTCGCACAGGTCTTCTTGACTTTTAAAATTTTGATTTTAATATATTGTTATTTTAGTTTTAGCATTTTATTTAATTGGTTGTCCTCCTGCATATTGTGCTGTGTTGCCACTTATAAATGTTTTTCATTCTTTCGTTTCTTTCTTTCTTATTTCCCAGAAGTAACAGCGTAGTAGTTAAATACCTCTTTCTAAAAAAGATGAAGTTCAGTGTACTTTGTAAAAAAAGTTAATCCAAAAGGTCTGTACAAATAAAACAGCAACTGATATACCTTTATCAAAAGAGATGGATTGAAATGTAAAAAGTGTACTTACCTAACCCTAATTAGGGTCCCGCGCCCGAAGTAATCAGAAACAAAACAAAATATCATGAGCCACTCATTGTTGATCCCTTTGCTCGCCTGTTTAAAATTCTACTCTCTCCAGCCCACTCAGAACATAAATACGAAATTTGAATAAACATACACACTCACATATTTGTCATGCAAACCTGGATGAAACCACAAAAGCGTTGTTGTAATCTGGTTAACCGGTTTGGCGCGAAACCAGACACCAAGTGATGGCTGCCGGTGACAGCTCTGAAAAAAATATCCGTACAGTTAGTTAGAGTCCAAAATTTAATTTGCACTAGTAACTATGCGTTTTGAGGATAGGATTTGGGCGAACATTTTATCGTTCGCGCCGGCATATAACCGCAGAATGGCGTTGTCTGGCAATCCGGCTCCGAATGGAGCGCCGTTTGTGTCCGGATGGATATAAGCCCTCAATGTTGCAATATATGCTGTGCACCAGTTGTGTGCGTCATATTGCTAGCTTTTACATCATATGCTTAAAATGATACAATCACAGTGATATTGTAAAGGCGAAAGTTTATGATTGTATGTGTTTGTTTATTACTTTTTGATGCGAACGGGCGCTGTCAGTTGAGACTGCTCATCGCGGAGCTTCCAGTGGCTTAAATTTATTTACATATTAAGAATTTGTTTTATTTTTAACTTTATTTACATTATTCTGGCTTAAAAGAAAAGACAAGAATCATGTAATTCAGATATTAGTAATACATAACATGATTGAATAGAGTGTGCATGGCGTTTCTTGCACATTCTTCTCCATAGAGATCTACGCTTTGGAATGTGCAATTAGCATCAGTTTTCTGAATGACTGGACTCCTTGAAAATTCAGAAGTGCCTGTAAATGGTTTATTGGAAATAAATGCTTTTATTTTTTGATGCTCGAACTGCTGAACAGATTTGAATGAAATTTGGCACACTAGTTGACCATGTCCTTGGGGGGACACTCGGGGGGACTGTCGGGATAAAAAGTGCATCCTATGGATGCACTTTTTATCCCGACAGTTTCCTCAGTACAATTTAATATTATCACGCGGGCAAAGCCGCTAACAGTAGCTCTATAAATAAATCTGCACGTGATGCATTGACGCTGAAGCTGAAGTGTTGATAAAAATAAAAGGCTCTTCCATCGATCAAACGTTTATATTTATACTACATTGATTTTCTATCTGCCGGCAACTGAGAGATTTTCTATCTGCCGTTATGTCTCACGATGTTTCTATCACTTTTATGTGTTGGCATAAAGTATAGTGAACGAACGACTTATATGAACGTCTTCGAATTGAGTAGTAGTGAAAAGGAATATCCGGGAGTATTTTATTTTTTAAATATTTCTATTTAATTAGTAAACTTTTTATATTTAGCCATTATCAGCCTTGAAATGTCACTGCTGAGACTCAGGCCTCCTCTCCTCTCGCAGGCCCAGTTCGTGGATGGATAATGTCCTCGAATTTTATGATTCTTGAACATGCCGGTTTCCGCATGATGTATTCCTTCATCGTTTTGAAAACAGTGGTGGTGAAAAAAAAATACACAAAGTACATACGTATGAGTTCGTTTGAACCCGTGTCCTACAACTTGTAAGTCAGGGCTGTTACCGCTGGGCCACCACTGCTCTCAACTTTTAAATGATAAGGGATATTTACATCCTTTCAAATATTTAACTAATCTGAAGAAAAAAAATACAAAGATGCATCAAAAACAAAATTTTACTAATTAGGTAGGTGTACTATACAAAAAATTTAACTAATAAAAATCTTACCGTTATGTACAAAAAGGATATACTGGGCATAAAAAAATTCATCATACTACACAGAGCGCTGGCAGCATTACCAACATCGAATGGCAATGTTGATTCGTTGGCCAAAACAAAGCCCAGCCCTCTAGTCACGTGAAGAGTTGACTAGCTATTTGTATGTTTATCTTTTGATTTAGATACCTGAGTCACCAACTAACTTCAATTATACAGAAGATTTCCGATTTCCCTATCTTCAACGTTGTTTGCTTTGATTCCCGTTTCTGCAGTAGTGCTAAAAGTAGCATGCTAACGTCTGTGAATAAGGTTGAGCGCAGACTTGAGTCACGACAGTTTTAAGACTAACTATTGCTTTAAAAAACTTATGAAGACGCGCAAACTTCAAACTAAGCGTCTCATAGACAAAATTGTCTAATACCACAGCGACAAGTCTGACTAACGTTTGTCGGCTTCCCTTTTGTAATTATGCGGGCGCGCACATTGCTGACAAAATATAGACTGTTTTGTGACCTCGTAACTCGTAGAAAAATTTATACAACAGTATCGATGAAGTCCAGTTTGATACTGAAAATGAATTGACGCAAGCGGTGGGCGCCGCGTCGTCGTAATAGACAAAACAGTTTCATTTTAGTTTTGAGGCAGACTTGTCAATGTGAGGAAAGTCGGTCTCAAAACTGTCGTGACTCAAGTCTGCGCTCATCGTCATTATCACCATCATCATTTCAGCCAAAGGACGTCTACTGCTGGACATAGTATCGCCACAAAAAACGGTCCTGTGCGTCTCGCATCCACCCCATTTCCGCGACTCTCATCAGGTCACCGGTCCATCTTATGGGAGGCCTTCCAATGCTGTGTTTCCCGGCACGCGCTCGCTACTCTAGAACCTTCCGCCCTCATCGATCATCTGTTCTACGAGCTAGCACTAAAGTGGCTAGTACTAAAGTGGTAATTGCCACTTTAGTTTGGCGATTCTTCGGGCTGTCTGCGCACAGCCTAATTAACATTAAGAACCTGCATCCCAATCCAGACGGGGGAAGCGATAACTTGAAATCTGCTGCACTAAGAGGATTCCGACTGACCTATTGTTGACGTTCTCTATAGGGCTGCTCGCTTCTCTGAAACTAACTGAAAATTAAATTCCACTGCTTAGTTAGTGTCCTATGGCTATTCGGAGATGGTAAGGCTTTATCGGTTTGCTTTCATTAAAGCTTTTCAAGTTATGGTTGTTATGAGAACTTTTCCACCATTTTTGCGTCTCATTACTTTCAGTTAAAACGAACAAATAAACTGGTTTTCATCCGTACACTCTCAGTAGGGTTCATTTGAAAACTATTACCAGGCAACATGAAGCAATTTGCTTCATGCTAGGCAATTACTACGTAGTTTTTAGTTTTTTAATCTTAAGTTTCTATACTGCTTGTCAAAGAAAAATGTTTTTCTTTCATTCTTTTTAGTTATCCAAATGGAAAATATAATTCATCCTTGAAAATAAATTCTGCGACACTTGTGTGGTCATTATCATTTGTGTGGTATGGCAATAAAAAGTCCCTTCTACACTTGACGTCGACGCTTTCAAGACCAAATTAAGTATCAAACCTCTTCTCAATAATTCTGTCATTCGGCAACCTCACTTCGCCGTCGAGTAGTCTCAGGAGTGGCACCACAAAGATTTGATTTAAGTTTAATCCCTCCCTGGCTGGTCACTTCGCAACTTGTCGCATTAATTTCAGATAAAAACTGCCCGTCTCTACCCTCTCCGTATTTTATAATAATGTTTTCTGGAGAATTATGATTTTATTGTTGAAACGTTTGAAAGAAATAATGAAAACACGTAAGTATATTTTTAGCAGACAGACATACAATGAAGAAACAAATGTGTACAAAGGCACAAGGCGTTCAACCAATTAGCGCTCGAGATGCAATCCGGTCTATACCATTTCACAATTAACCAGTTTCAGTAGGTACGATAGATTATAATCTACCGAATTTATGCGTTATTTTTTGGAAGCATTTTGCTCAGGTTCACAAACATTCGATAGTTTACAATTCCGCGAGATCTAACGGAATTTACAACGTACGGTGACATCTTCTTCCTGCCCTTATCCCATATTACTTGGGGTCGGCGCAACACGTTTTCTTCTTCCATTCTGTCCTGTCACCCTGTACGGTGACAGATAGAGATTGTGTGTATAAATACAACAAAATTGTGTGTCTCACAACTACGCTAAATAGGAGATCCAGTTCAGCAAAATGCCGGACAACTACGCAGCAGTTGTCTGACGCTGGTTTTCAACTGGACCTTATTTTATGTACGGATGTAAATCAGTTTTGTTAGGTGTATGCTAAATAAATATATGTGTATGTTATTCGCCTAGGCCAAACCAATTCACCCTATACGTGCGAGTTTCGCTCCCTCCTATATCGGGATAAAAAGAATAACCACGACCGCGCCTTCTAAGATGCCTGTCCGAGTCGGGGTGTCCTGAAATTCCGAGTTCGCTTTGCTCGCTGCTGAAGGTGAAGTTAGTTCATCCTAAAATCGGGTTTTGTCTAAAATTTAGGAAAAAAAAGTGATAAATAATAATAGGTGTTTCGTGCTCTGTTCTGTACACATAATTGTGTACGAAATAAGAAAATATTCAGCCATCGAGTGTTCTTCGCGCTATACTTTAAATTAGACAAATCGTCGGTTTTACTGTGCAGTAAATGGATGCCCTCTCCGTTTCCTGCTGCATGATGATAGGATCTGACCTGACCTTGGCATTTCACTTTCTCCGGCGCTTTCACACATATATATCCTCCGTAATATGTATCCTGATGAGCGTGAAGAAATTCAATCTAGGCAAAGGAAATTGGAAGTAGAAGCGGAACCACTTTCAATGTATTTCCTTTTAATGAAACACACACACAGGCGCATGGCGGGAAGTGCCTGTGGAAGTTTCCACGAAAGCTCGTATGTAGTCGACAGTCTAATTACTAAGCCGTACATACCTGACGTAGGTTTTCCTGAGAGTGCAAAACTAACATTAGCAAGTTTAAATAAACTGAAGCTTCGTCTAGTTTGCGTATAAAATTCGACGTGTATTTTTGAAGTTTGCTTGACTACGACTAACCTGTGATGCAATCGTTAATGGCGAAGCGCACTAGTGAGCCTTTTCACTCTGCCATTGAAGATCGGTTGGGAAGACCGCAGGCAAATTGTTCCAGTCTTCGATGTATGCGGTACAAAACGAGGCGAATCGCTTAAGCGAGAACTAGATCGACTCACACGTGGACCACGCCTGTTTTGTACGTAGCAGCGCGTTGGGTGGCGTGGATCTAATGTAGATCTGCAAGTCTAGAATTTATTATATTATTTAGAATGTATGGAGACCGACGCAACCAGGTCTGTGGCCCAGTCCGAACCCTTATTAACAATGTAGGGAAGGATGGATACTCGCTATACGTCGGGTTGTCCGATGGTAGAAAGGTAATGGCCGAATCAAGACACATGATTCCCGCGTACATTCTCCAAAATGTATCCTGGAAAATACCGAAAGGGTAGCTACCCTACGCCTGTGCTCCAGAATCATTCGTGTCTAATAAACAAAGATTGGAAAACACATGATTTGGTAGATTTTGCCAATCGAGTTATAGCAATTTCCTATTCCTTTCCGTTGACTTCCAATTCCAAGATTCCCGTTATTCTTTTGTTATTTCAGTATTGGTTTAAGCCTCAGATACTTTGAGGGACAAAAGACCCCCAAACATAACGCGCAGCGCTCATTCTACGTGACGTTGCAACGTGGTCTATTGTCCCGCAACTTGCTCCCCAATATTTTACAATGCGATCTCGTGACATGGGACATCGTTGGGTGCATTTTGGCCTTGGTGTATCTCTGGTTTTATTGTAACACGTTGCATCCATATTTCATGAAAACCAAAAACCTAAAGGAGCTGCGGGATTTTTCAAAAGCCTTACCGCGGCCCTGAAACGCTGAAGTAACACTGGCAGGTTTTGATCAGTAAAATCTGACAGCTCCCATCGCTCCACCACGATTTCAAGACCTAAAACATTAACAAATAAACAGCACCATATACCACTGATGCACCACTTTTATTGTTCCGTGCCGTCACGTCGGAACATTCCCGTCCGTCCCAAGAGCCCCATCTCAGTCGATAAATTGTTTTGAGCCCATAAATCCTCGTGGCCAATACTGCCGACCTGACGGGTAAACTGCGTCGACTACGTAATGGCCGTGTTAATCAAAGTTCACCAACTTTTACATGTCTTGCTTGTTGAGAGACGAATCGGTTAATTAAGTTGCAAAGTAAACTTCGTATGGTAGGAAGAAGTTGCTGCAACGGTTCTCTGGTTTGGTTCGGCAACTTTTACTTATGGTTGGTTCATGATCATTTGCTGGTTCGCAACTTTTCTGCTGAATTCTTGCTATGATTGACGCTTCAATGTTTATGCTGAAATTAGTCTTACTCGTTCTGATTTGTGTAGATATCTAGAAGTATTGAGAGCAGTATTAAGAGAACAGAAGGGACCCGAGTACAACTCTTAAATCCAAGATTCAAACTCAGCCAGGCAATGACTGTATATCTTATTTCATAGCCATTGCTCTCAAAACGTTATAGGAAAACATCGTGAGGATACGGTTTATCCTAGAATCAAAAAATTCGAAGTCATGTGGCATCCACCAAACCGCACTAGGACCTCGTGGTGGATTATGGCGCATTTTTTTTTGGAGAGGAGGCATGAGACCCAGAACAACATTACAAAACTGCTACACTGTGCTTGACATGCTATGCTTAAAAGTATTTTTAGTCTTGATATCTGAAATCGGATTCGGAAATTAATTTTTCGTAACCGTACGCTACGCACCTACTGAACGCACGCACATCGTATGTATATGCGTATTTTCTGATGAGCTTTTCGCCCAGGATATTAACATGGGATTAAAGTATCCAATTAATTGGGAAATGATTTCATTGATGTTGATTTTTTCGTTAATGGAAGCGCCGTTTTGCATTCGAATTTTGTAATTGCTACCTTATTTATGTTATAATTGTGAAATAAACTACCAAATAACCAGTTTATTAAAATCCTACTCGAGTAAGGCTTAATTCTTTTAAACCTACACATTTTCTAAAAGGGCTACATTTTCCTTTCTCCAAACTAAGTTTCAGCAGGACTTACTTACAACTTAAATGGGAAATAAACTTAATTAAGTACCTAAGTAATTTTGGAATAATAAATGGTTTTTATTTCTGTACTTTAGGTTTTAAGTTTTCGTTGTTTGTAAATCAAAAATTACGTCGTTTAAAGTTAATTTCAACGAATTCATGGTGCTGATTACAACATGAACATCTGTAGGTAATAAATATTGTAATACTCTCCCCTTACAAATTTACAGTGGCAATGAATCTATATGTATAGAGTAATGAAATAAGAAATGTATTAAATGCATGGATTGCTAACGTCGATCAGTGAAATTGACGATTGAATTTTTTCATTATTTTACTAGAGCGATATTTCTGCCGCATATTTTAGTAAATGTTTGGATCGAAATGCTGTAATACAGGACGCAACGTCGCCGTCAGCCAAATTTTTGACCACAAAATGTCAAGCCAAATATTTGACCACAAAATGTCAAGAATTTAGTGCACAATCTAACTCCTGACAAGCACTAAAATACCACTCTAACTTGAGTTCTTCAGACGAAAATAACCATAAATTTTTCACAACATTTTAGATGTTCAATTTTCAGCAACAATTTTCAAAATTCGCTAAATTGTTGCGCGGAAGTGCCTCGCCTGAATTATGAGTTTTCAACAAAGTTCCAAACAAAAAAAAATAAGATAAACAACAGAACACGAATGCCTGTCGCGAGACAATTTTAAATCTCATAGACGTACACCCGTACTAGCAAGCAGTGCCAAATGGGGTGTAAACGTACAAATCGACTTGCCCGCTGCAGATGCGTCGCTAGCTGGGACTGACAGATATCAGCACGGGAATTTAGGTCGCAATGGATGCTGAGCCACGCCACCAAATAGGTCGCAGGCCTCGCAAGCCTCGCTGCTACTCAAGTGGTTGGAAGTGGGGCGTTGGCGTGGCTACGACACGAGGTTATGCTAAACCCGTGCACATAAGTATGTAAGTTAAATTAGAACTTCGTTCGTGATACTATTTGATTTAGAACTTTGTTTAAAGTGAATTACGCGGCTGTATTGATGATAATTTATTTCTATCACTACTTTTACTTATTCTAAATGTAACCTTCTGCTTGTTTGGATATTGACAAACTCATTTTTATCTTACTGTCTTAAACTTCGACGACCACCTGTCGGAGGTGTCATGGGGCGCTTGTATCAAGGACCTTACACCGAAGGCAGTATTCCTCGATACAGCTCGCGTTGTGTGGAGGTTCTAGTGTCTGGAACGTTTTTGGATTTCCGTAGCATGTCTTAATCATGTTTATCTATTGTATTTCTGAGACTCATATCAGCAAGTACTCTCCATAAACCAACCACAATACATTGCCAAACATCTATTAGAAACGTAATTTAATCCGCCTGTTAAACAATGTCAGTACAATTTGTATGTAAAGTACGTCTGTGCGAAGCAGTGCCACTAACTCATGTCACTAAGTGGCCTTGATTGTTATGTCGTGTCGTGTCGGTACGTGTTGCTTACTCGAGTGGCGTAAGCGGATGACATTAAGTTAGGATTGGTAGTAATGACGCTCACACATGCATATACGTAAGTATATGTATCCATTGAAATATCGCCTAAGGGCCTTATACCAAGATGTGTTAAAATGTCAGTCATGCAAGCGAGAAAGAAAATACGCTATTAAGCTCCATCCTATCTACCACCTTCATCCCCAACAGCGTCGTCATAAGTTCGATCTTAGCGGCGCGGCATTGGAGCATTTTCGCTATGAGTGCCGTCTCTTTGCGTGCTTCAAACATTTCCATACTTTTGATTGTACCGCTTGCCGCCCCGCGCTGAACTTCCGCTCACAGCGTCAAGGTTTTGAACGGGCCGCTAGAGTTAAGTTTAGGTCGTCTAATGGATCTTTCAGAAGTTGAAAGTACGTAGGGTCTTAAGTATACGAGCAAGTTAAAAATTCGAAATATTAAAAAGAATCGACGGTTTTCGGCATTGTCGAGTTATTAGAACAGCCAGCATTGTATAAAATAAATGTACGTTTGAGACAACTGTTTTTTTTTCACCTCACACCGTCGGTCTCAAAGATAAATTCACACTCAGAAAGATTTATCAATGAATAAAAAATCTCATTGTACGAAGGCGGTTTGATAAGTTAGTGACTCAGAGAGTAGAAAAGTGATTTATTTCTGAACCTAGTCCTCTTTTAGCGCAATACATTTAGTCTATTTGTGGTGTATTGGCTGTGAGGGTAGTTTCATGCTTTGCGACGTAATGTATTTGACAAGAGTGTGGGCATCCAGCGGTTGACTGGAGCAGTTAGTAGTGCGAATATATGTGTGTCCCACTGTTGCTGAGCCGTAAATCCTTCCTAAACGCAATACAATACACCATCGTTTTAATAGGCTATTCTTTCTTGAGGGTCTCAAAATAGGTGTTCATTGCAGTGATGACCTCATTAGACACAAATCTCCCAGTTCCCAACCATTTCTTCAGGTTTAGAAACAGGAAACACTACATTAAAAGAATGATTGGAAGAGGTAACAGTTCGTAGTCCAATTTATGAGTTTGCGCCATGGTAGCCACCCGTACCCGTACATTGTCTTGATAAAACAGTATCTAACTACTTTTATCTTGGCCAAATGCGGTCGTTTTTGCTTCAAATCAATATCAAATTATGTCCAAAGCTCTAAATAATATGCGTCGTTGATCGTTTCGCCCTTTTCAAGGTCGTCGATGTGAATGACATCGCGGGCATCCGACATAACTGAGGCCATGAACTTGTTGGCTGTGACAGACCTTTTTCCCTGGTGTATATTCTGTCAGGATGGTTCCTTGGTGTCTGGTCTATTAAGATTTAATTTTGGAGGTGGGTAGGTAATCATCCAATATTATCTGAGTGGTTAAGACTTATATACTAATCAAAATACAGCTGTGCTATGTCCTTAAGTTGCCTTTTGCGTTCTAAGAGGTGTCTTAAATTGTGTGAATGTCTAAAAAGTAACCCCGCTGTGGTTTCTTTTTTAGCGGGCATCAGTTCTGCTGGGCACCGTCTATCTGCGGACTGAGCCCGAGTCGTCGACACGGACACCTTGTGCGTCGACGACTCGGCTCAGTGTGGACGGTTACCGGACAGCCGAACGACGACCCATTGCTTGTTGAGCCCGCGCCTACCGTGGTCGATAGTTTTGTGATGGAGCCATGTTTCGTTCACGGTAACGAGACAACACTAGAACTCGTTCGGATTGCGGCTAAAGAGCTTCAAATACTATTTTGAAGTTGTCACACGGTTGCGTGTATAGTCCAGTGTGAGAAATCGTGGCAACTATCGTAAAATGTTCAGTTGACATATCGACAGCCTTACGCACTTTCAATCTCTTATCGTCCAATATCATTCCATTTTATAGAGTAAGGATTTCTGGCGCGACGACCTCTTTTGGGCAAGCTGAATGTTAGGCGTCATTTGGCCACAACAGAACTCCGTAATACTTTTGTTTACTATTGAAATTAATAGTGCCTCTTTTGATTTCGGTGGTGTTTTTTTTATTCGATAACCATAATTCACTTTTTTTACATTTTCGTGTATATTCACACGTTTCTCTACTTTCAAAAGGAAATGTAGCTTACTCAATGAAAGAAGTCCATTAATAGATTATAGTTGACTAAAACAGTGTTGCTTATCGTCAAAGTTAGGGACTGCACGGGAAATTAAAAAAATGACTGTCTTTCAAACTGCCGTCGTATAAGTCTGACGACCTATTTCATGGAGCACGATGTCTTGCTGTACGTATACGTTATATGTACGAGTATTATTGTTCAAACATACAAAACTTGACATTACATTTCATTGAATTTTATTGACATCACATTTCATTGAACTTTATTGACATAACATTTTTTTAAATCTTTTAAAATTACCTACATTTTATTGACTTTTAGTTTTTTTAGTTTTTTTATCTGTGACATTGACAATGTTATACCCAATGTGAAATGTAATTTTATTTATTTGTATTTTTTTTTTATTATTATGATTGTTACTTCTATTTATGAGTGTAGGTGTGAATAGATGGAGAGGAAGAAGAGGCCAAATAAAACATGAATGGATTGTGTAAGGAACATGAAAGAATAGAGAGTTGATAATAGCGTGACGAGTGACTGAAAAAAAACGGGTTACGCCGATCTCAAATATCTTAAGAGTAAGAAAATTATGATGAGTATGTCTGTTAATATTTTTGTTAATTTTCTTCAAAATAAATAAACTAGTAAATTATCTACCGGCTATCCTAAATAGTAAAGTATTAAGAGGTGGTAAACAGGCCGTAAGTTTTTGTTTAAGTTAGGTCTGAACAAATCCCTCTTAGTTGTAATTAGTTTCCTCTTTGTTGGTCTCGGGAAATCCTACAGGCTTTTCTTTCACCATTTTAATTATCTGTTAAAAGAAAATGGAGGAGGAGGGATTAGATTCATTTGTATCAAGGACTTTGTTGACAATATCGATGTCAATGCACTATGGCTATCCCTTGACATTTAAAATGTCATAAGCACGAATAATAAATCTGAAATAACCGAAAAATGGGAAAAATAATTAAAATTATGTAAAGTACAAACATAATTTTAATTATTTTTACAGATGTAGGAACAAAAAGCAAAGAAATTTAGACACATTTGTTTACTAATTGGTAGACTAGATTTGTTAGCGATTGAGACAATTTTTTGTAGGTATTTGACGAAGAAATTGACGCGTTCATTTATTAAACAAATTAACTCTACAGTTTTATAATACTATTATAGTATAATGGCCCGTTTACGACCTTGCCGCTGTGAGCGGGAGCTAAGCGCGGGGCGAGGAGCGGTAAGAACAAAAGTATGAAAATGTTCGAAGCACATCATGAGACGCCACTCATCTCTGAAGTCTTCTAAGAGTCTGAAGTCGTCACTAGGCCGTAAGGATGGATAAACCAATCAAAATTCAAATATAAATAATCCTTAACAGAAATCCCGCATCTGATCATCATAATGGCGTACAAATAAGTCACGTAGTTCCAAACAGCGCACCACTAGGCTCGACAACGCACTGTACATTAGTATTCAATCGGTAACTGTATTAGTGGGCGGCCATCAAACGCCACGCTCATCATTTGGACAGATTCGCTATAACGTTTGCCACTCCGCCTGTGAGATATGTACTCCGTTTATTGCTTAATTTTCTGATTGATGATGCGTGGTTGCTGGGCTGAAAATTTTCATCATTTTGAACGTTGCTGCTTTTGTTTTTGGGTGTGTAGAATTCGGATTGGGTGCTTCTGTCATCGGTTTCCGTATTGCAAACGACGTGTGTAATAAACCTTTAGAGAGCTAAAACCCTCGATCTGTCATGTAGAAATCATTTCAAATAGATGTCCCATTAAAATTCGATATTTTACAATAAATCCGTGTCTTGTTGAGGCAAAAAAAGAGTTTACAGTCTCACGGGATTTGTTATAAACTAACGATGTTTGCAATAATCCGTTCCAACATCTCGATTCAACTCTGAATGTTTGCAGTTCTGAGCAAACTGTTTTCTAGTAGCATATTTTCTGATTGGGCTGTATGTTTTGCTATGAAATGCATGGAGTTTGTAACTTGTAGGATGCTTGAGATGTCAAGCATCATCCTATGCTTAGGTAAGTGTTGTAATTTTTTTAATAATCTAAGATTGCATTAGTTTGTGTAATTTATTTCATCATTTTATATGGCAACTAGACTTGTAGGGCTACATTAGATCCACGCCACGCGACGCAACTCACGTCTGATTTGTTCGTAAATTAGACGTGGCCCACGTGTGTCTCGGTATAATGTAGTCCCCGCTTTACTCATTGAAGTGCAACGCAGCGAGCAACTCGTTTCAAATTGAATACATCATACCAATGTTAGCACCCGTTTCCTGTATAATTAATGGTAAATAATTAGCATATTATCACACGCTAAATTAAACTAATATTCGGCCTATTGGAGATATAGTGGCGTGCAATGTTCCCGAAGCTGCTCGTTAATCTTTTTCAAGTAATCTAGATGTATTGGATTTTTATGTTAAACAGGTTGATTTATGCCTCTTAAAGTACCGTTTATGTGGCATGCGTTATTTATTGTCGCCATATTTTCAATGAAATAATTTGCAGGCTTAAAATTCGTGTTTAGAATAAGTAGTTAATATTTGCAAGGCTTTTCCTTTACTATTGAACGCTTGCTTCTGTCTGTAACCTCGTTTGTGTGTTTCTTGAATAACATATTAAGTTTATGATACTCTCAACTAATAAGATAGTTTTCTGTCAGTGAAAGATATTTTGTGTTCGGATTATCGCTTCTTATAAACTTCTGCGTCTTTAGTTACTTCTTTTATATTGGTCGCAGTGTAATTGTATATTAAAATGTATTAAATTGCACTAAATTAATTAAAATTGTATAAATTATAATAAATAGGGAGGAGGTCGCTGTCGGCTGTGTCACAGTTCATACTAGTACAGTCAACAACGTTATCTCCTAAGCATATTTATCTATAACTAGCTGTGCCCCGCGGTTTCACCCGCGTTTTTCTCGTTTCCGTGGAAATACCGAGATAAAATATTGCCTATAATTGCCTCCCTCAATAAATGGACTATTTAATATTTAAACAGTTTTCATATCAGATCAGTATTTCCCAAAATTACCGCGTTCATAAATGTATTTATTATACTCTTCAAAGATCTTATACTTACAATCATCAACAAATATATTTCGAAAAAGATTATTACAGGATTTTATGTTGATAAAAAACTCTATGGCCCATAACTCATTAATAGGTACCAACTCATAACATCTTACACACGTGATAACTTTTAAACGAAATATCCGATTGAGATGAAACAAAAAGTATTTTACTTCTACATAAATACTCTTGATAACATAATGCTTAATTTTGATAAAGATTAATATTACGATACATATTTAACGTAGTTTTTTTTTCTTCAGACGATTTAATAATTATTTTGAACACAAAATCGGTTATTGTGATTAAACCATGGTAGCTAGATATATGTTCTCGCGGACTTTTTTGTAGGTCTTAATGGGATCTACAAACTCGTAGTACATCATTTTGTTCTATTGTCAATAGTTTTTGCAGCGCACGCAAAAATAGGTTTTCGATTTTACACCTTGTGTTACAAAATAGCAATTTTATTACGGATCCCTAATTTTGAAAAAAATAAAACATAGCCTATAGCCTTCCTCGATAAATGGACTACCCAACACTGAAAGAATCATTCAAATCGGATCAGTAGTTCCAGAGATTAGCGCGTTCAAACAAACAAACAAACAAACAAACAAACTCTGCAGCTTTATAATATTAGTAAGTATAGATTGTAATCAGTAGTTTTTGAGATTAGTGTTTTCAAACAGACTTTTTGGCTTCTCCAACACACAATACAATACGGCCAAAACTATCTATCTTTTTTCGAGTGCGACAGTTCGGAATGCCAATTTCAAAGCGGCTAACATATTCGTATTTTGATCGTGCTATAAGTAGATTAAGTTAGATTGAAATTCTATCTCAATTTCCCTAAATTTTCCCACAGAGACAGACTTTTCAGACACACACCTGTCCTCGCCAGCTCAATGTAGCAAACTAAGTCGTACATAGCGAAACTCTGAGTACGCAGTGCTTCATTTCAATCGCACGGAGTCTGCATCCCTGACGCCTGACGTCGCCAAACGAAGCCAATCGTTGACGTAGCGTCGACAGTTTGTAACTCGCCAAATTTGTTGCCCCGCGCTATTTCCCGACAATTCCGTAATGTGCCCGGAATATTTGGCTCCGTATTTTTTGTTGAGACATTGAATATTGCTTACGTACACGTGGTACGTTATTGTTGTGTAGGCATTGTGGAAATCTGCCTATATATGAGATAAGTGGTTATGAAAATCTAAATTGATAACTCGGGAACTAGTGTAATCGTAATACAGATTTTTCTTAATAATGTTAGGCTCGCGTTTGACCACTATCTCACTCAAGCGAAGACGTGTTCGACGATGGATCACGTTTCTCTAGAAATAATTTTTTAACTCTTGACTTAAAGCCACCTAGGGTGTAGCTATTAGGAAACACAGACTTCATGCAGGGAATTCCACTCCTTAGCTGAACGCACTATGAATGTGTTCCTGAACTGGTTTTCACAGACACGTGTCTCAAACGCACTTGAGAACTCGAGCTGAATTAAGCCGAGATATCGTATTCGTGAGTTATTTCTATGTGTGCGTTGCTCGAGCGCGCTTTGTATGTAGATTGATGAGATGATTCTGTACCTATATAAATATTTTGTGGTACCTACTACTCACCTACATACAACGGTAATTCGGACACGTGCAAAACCTTACAAAATTGTATAAAATTTGAGTTTCAGGTAGAAATAGATGCTGCATGAATAACCATGAATCCTTTTAACTGAATCCAATCAGACTGTTGTGCGTGGAGATTATGGCCCTTTTCTCTTACGCTACACGTCAATCGGTTTATCGGGGAGGCCGAAATTAAATCGTGGATAAATCTTATGTGCTATATGATCTACATTACCATAGGTGGAGTCCAATATACCTATACTTAGGAGTGTCAGAATTTTACTGACTAGTGTCCCTTTATGTTGTCGTCTATTGCAAGGGCTGCTGTGACTCCTTCCAACGGCATGACGTAGCCGATCGACATAGCTTAGAGCTGGAATTACACGCACACGTACACACGCCGATCTGGGCGCGACGGTCTCCATACACTTTATATGGAAACTAGACTTGTAGAGCTACACTTGTGCGTCGGTCTTATGTAGTTCTACTGTTCTAGATTTATAGTTTTGTATGTAAGCTGTGAGCAGGCTTACACCAAGCCTATAATAAAAGATACACATCCATAGACGATACACATCCATAGACAGGAGGCCTAGTCGATAATGGGGCACGCTTTGCCTAGTAAAAATCTCCTTTCGATATCACGGTATTATGGTTATTTTTGACTTAAATACCCCCAGATCTTAGCTATCAAGAAACACGGACTCCAGCAGCTGCCCACCCTGGCTGTACACACAATGAATGTGCACACATACCTGTGCTTGCAGGTCCTAAACTTCTAACACCGAGCAAACTCAGCGGAAAGAACATAGTTTATATGTTATATGGACCATTCCAATAATTGGTTTCAAGTAGGGCCCTTATTTACGAAGCAAGAAATAAATAAAACGTTTTATTGTTTACCATGGAAACATAAAAATTCTTTCTTATCACCATTCCGCTATACGACTCTGAAACGTGTTCACTCTTCATGCGACTCTTGAACCAGAAAAATCATTTAAGGCTTGAAAAGTTTCGATCAAAATGTGTTTTCCGCGTCATTGGAGCTCCTTCGCCGGTGTACTGAGCTCTATATATGCGAGAGTGGAAGATTTTTAGACTTTAGGTACACTATATTTGCCTTTTCTAGGCTACTAGCTTTTGCTAGCGATTTCGCCCGCGTACATAAAATATAGCCTATGTCACTCAGGAATAAAGCATCTTTCTGTCGGTGAAAAATTTTTAGCAATCAGACCAGTAATTCCAGTGATTACCTCCTACAAACACAAAAACAAACTACCTCTTTATTATATTTTAATATATTATCTTCTATCCATCAAGTGTACCTGCATTTATTGGACAAACAATCGTTCACTGTCCGGTTGCTGCCTAAAACTTTTCTTTTATGCGCATTGTTTTAACCTCATTCTCGCGAAGGTAATGGATTACGTTATAAAAAACAAAGCTAATAAAATCTCGTTGGTCAAAATAGTCTAACATAGCACTGAAATATCTTCAACAATAAAGGTGCTCCTCAGAATATTAAAAACTTGTCTAATTCGTCTGCAGGAATATTTGGAAAGGTTTGAAAAACAATTTGTTCGGTTCAGGCAATCAACTGCAGTTCATACTGTTGTCGATACACGGCAATGCAACCCAGTCAGTTCACCAGCCGGGATTCCGATCCCGATTTCCGGCCACCGTAGGCGCGGTCTTGCGGACGGCGAGTAATGGGTAGCTCGCTATCCAACCGTCCGGTAACTGTCCGGACCGAGCCCAAGTCGTCGCGCTCTGTTCCCGCGCGCCTTAAGGAGTTGTTAGTAACCGTAGTGGCCCAGCCGGGTAGAAGCCTACTGGGGTTTGCTTACGACAGGAAGACTCGGCCCCGGTATGAAAGGCAAGAAGGAATGGGGTGGGTTTTTTAGTCAGTAAGAGTCCGACACTATCTCCCGCTCCCCCAAGGGCGGGGGATATCATTTGGATGATTTTTACCCCCCCGAAAAAAAAGACCCAGTCAGTTTATTATACAGTAAATACATACCTACTATGATATCTGACATAAACAGACGAAAACTCACAGCCGAGTATCTTCCTTAAGCACATCTTAAGTGGAAGCACTTAAGTTTGATACATTCTGCAAGCTCGTAATGATTGCGTTTCATCCGATAGCCTTATCAACGGCAATCGCTCCGTCATTAAGGATAATAGCGTAGGGCTATACCACCTTGAGGAATAACCTTCCAAATGGCACACATGTATCCAAGCAAGGACTCGTCATCCTGGCGCTTCGTGAAAACAGTTTTCTTAATCGACGTATTCGTGGCGTAAGATCTTGTTTGTAATTTTTTTATGTTTTCATTAGGTTGGAGTTAAAAAATAGAGAAATTTAATACAATTGGAGAAGTGGCTGCAGTTACAAATTTCCAGGTATATCAAACGACGTTTTTCAATAAACACACGAATAAATAATAAACGGGGGTTGATCGATGACTAACCCCTGTTTATTTTTTTCCACGTGGTGGATTACTGCCCATTCCCTCTCCTAGAGAGGAGGCTTGAGTCCCAACAGTGGCAGCATTAAAAAGGATGGTGATGACGATCGATGACTCGTTGGGGTCGCATAGCGCACAGCCTGATACGATAAATACAAAAAATTCTGGCGGGGGTGAGCTTGCACACTTTTTCGCACAAATGTGGAAAACATTAAGTTGCGTGCCTAAAATCGGTAGGGACAAGAACGGGGTAAGTGTATTGAAAAAATAAAATTATTAGATACCTTTCAAGCAACAAATATTTTGAGCTAAATTATTAATCATCGTCATGCCAAAATAAATAAGACTCAATAAATTTTGTCGGCATTGTTTTTCTTCGAAAAAATAGACCACAAAACCCAGAATTTTAATTAGACCTCCTCTGGAGCATTTTTGAAAAATTCCTTCATAATATGCCAATAAAAAAATTACCTCTTAGATTTTTTCAAAAGATGTCAGTGTTTCCCTCTATATATTTTCATTAGGAGGGCGTCGAGTGGCGATGGCGGGACCACGGGACGCCCGGCGCCTAATTTATTGCATCGCCCTAATACGGAATTTCACAAGGTGCGACTTGAAAATATTCCGCTTTTTTATACCGTGAATATTGTCCCCATAATGTTAATTAATTAAGCTGCTGTTAAAAATACTTCGGCACATTGTTGCGATCTAATTTATGCGAGGGACTACCCGGTTTTATTTCAGGAAACATTTTATTTACCTATAGACTAGCGGTCCCTATAGACGTTCTGTCCGAAAGTTGGCTTTTCGTCAGAAAAAAAATACAAGCTGGTTGCAGCGCCACCTACCGGGGTTCCAATATTATTTTTAAACCATCGAGGAACCCACTTAAACACACATATCGGTCAAGCCATTTGGGAGGAGTTAGATTAGATGACAAACACATCTACTGAAGAATTATTTAGATAAAGATATAAAATGTAATATAATAAGTTTAATAAAAAGCTTGTGCGCGTTAAACTCAGGGATTTATTCCTTTCAAATTAAATATTTTACATTGATAAATAAGTATGAAAAATCGAGTACTTTAAATCGAGTACTTTGGCTCCTAGAAGTTGTTACTAATGTTCGTTTCAAAATGAGATAACTATAGTGTCTGTTTCATAACGCGTCCGTTTCATTGCGTATTCCCCTTACAATTACTCGCTGACAGCCTAATCTAATCTGATATAATTCTTTCTTTTAAAACTTTTCTTAGTGTTGTTTATCTCGCCAGTCCTAAACCCTCTAAAGAGGTAATAATTAAAGAACCTCTACAGTATCTACTATTCATGCTCTAATTTTTCATCTTTGTGCGAGGAGTGCTAACAATTTTACATATATATGACCATTCAAATAATTAATGCCGCAGGTCAAATACGGGCCAAGTTTCTTCATGCGAGGAAAATTCACGAAAATTATTCCTATTTTATAAGTTCACGCCACAATTAACATCAACTGTACATTTGTACAAAGACGCAGTGAAGTGTAACTTGCGAAGGAGATTACAAATTATTTCAGTTTCACCCTAATTTCCTTACACCGTAATAAGGTAGCGTGAGTTGCGGCAACGATAAAACGGATTTAGTATTATTAAACGTATGGATTTCAGCCATTTTGTTTTCTGACTTTGCAAAAATTCCACACACTCAACGCTTTTTAGATTGGATCGCGATCGTCCGTAGAGAATTCAATTCATAAATAAATATGGCTGCCGACCGACGCCATCTTGGCGAGCTGGGGCACCGAAGTATTGCGTGTGGGGCATGCTAACGAGTCTTGCTGCTAGAAAATTTAATATAGCCTATAAATAAATCAGTGTCAAAAGGGTTCAGACCAGGACCTACGTTAATTAAGTCAGAACCAGGAAATGAAATCAGTTCGACAGTTTAAGGCCAGGTGAATGAAGTCAAGTAAAGTTTGTTTGGACGAACCATCAATTATGTAAGTTAGTTGTTTCAGTGTTGATGTTGGCGGATAGGGAATACTGGAAATGTAATATAATAAAAATCAATAGAATAACTCGTGTTAATTCGTCGGTGCGTGACTGAGTAGCCAAGCTAAGGCATGTCATAGGCTCATAAACGAAATCATTTGAGCGCTACAAAAACAGTACATAAAAGGCGGCTATTGTAGTCTTTAAAACTAATTTTAATCATAATTTACACTGTCGCAACAATTTTTCAAATGCTTCCCGAGGTAAACAGGTCGCTCTGGAAGGCAAATAAATCTGTTTCACAAGAATAAATGGTCCTAAATAAATAAAATTCAGAAATTATGACCCTTTTGTTACAGCCACGATTCAAAGCTAACCCGCGAACTGCGAGAAGGCAATATTGTTGTTCAATTTACATACACTATCACGAAAGGTGTGCCATTTAGACGTAGGTACGTAACCAAGGAAATACAGGTTGGAGTAATCAACGTTGAAGCTTTTCGGTTCCATTCAAACCGTCAATAGAACCAACACAGCAGTTTGGACAAAAGCCTTTGTGAACACTGCATACTAACCATTCACCTATTGATTTTTTACTCCACAGTAAACCAGACCCCCAACTCACAAAAGTTAAAATGATTGGGTAGCGATACGAAAAAGTTATGATTATGACCGAAATCAATTGTAGGTAAAAAGCGAAATTAAATATTTCACCTCCGATATAATACCTACTTTTGGATCCACATTACTCCTAAATCAATTAAACTAAATCATGTTTTTATGAACAGTGATAACTCCAGTCTTCGTGGAATAAATATACAGGTTGATCCATATTTCGCCAACGAATTTTCAAACAATGGGAGGCAGTCAATGTCGGACACAGATTCAATTCCCGTCACGGTTTCATTGCAGCTACTGTGGGAATGTAGGGGAGGAATTAAATGATTTAGCTGTAAGCGATCACACGGATAATTCCATTAGTCGTCTCCTCTTCAAACAAGGACTACAGATTTCAATTGCAACGTTTCTTGAGATCAAGATTCGATGTAATGGAATTCTGAATGAGTTTCAGAGTTTAGTAAGATGTCTAATACTTTATGGTATTTATTTTATTTGTAAATTACAAGGAAAAAAGATTGATGCAAACTACTACGTCGGTTTTCGAGTAAGTCTGACTTCTGATATGGGAGAGTTACCAGAAATTGCTTTTTCTTTTCGTGGGATCATTATTCCTTGTTGGTGTATTCACAACATTATTCTTTGAATGTTTTTTTTTTTTTTGTTTAGGAAATCGTGAAATAATTTCTCGTTTCTCTTGCGTGTAAGACTTTTAATGACTAACCCCCGATTTCTGATTTAAGCATTTGTAGTTGAGTATTTCACAAATTATACTTTAGCTTGAAAATTTGGCCTTTTGACACTCTTTACTGAAAATACCCAACTCAGAAACCCGCCTTAATCCGCCTTTTTTTAAGGTGGGAAATCATCCAAGGGCTTCTCCCGCTCTAGAACGGTGCTGAAGGCCGTTTTACTGAGTAAAACCACACTTATGTTCCTTCTTAACCTTGCGTTCCAGGACTCTGGGTTTCCCTTTCGGAAACCAACCCATGATCCCAGTAGGTTTCGACCCTGCTGGATTCAATGATTTGCGGGCATTAATCCACCTGTGTTCGTTCAGATTCCTTTTGCGTTCCAATACCACGTTATAATTCTTTCAAATAATCCCGGAGTGTCATATCGCTCTTTGAAATATGAAGAAATATCAGAAACTTCTGATTCTTAGGAAGCTTCTTCGATCTAGAGAAATAATTTTGCAGTGCATTTTCTTTTAAAGTTAGATTACCGTAATTTGATCTTGGAGATCGAAGCCTTGGACATAAGTTCCTAACAAATAAGTTATGGACGTTTCTAAGTATTCTTCCTGGCTTGGGAAACTCCACTCCTTGAATTCTCGGCAAACACGATGTTGAAGGAAAAGAAAGTTGTACTCATAAATAAAATATCGTGTGGCTGTTGAGTATATCATTTCAGCCGGAAGACGTCCAATACTGAATATATACTTCTGTCAAGTGTCGCCACAGCATACGGTCCTGTGCATCTATCCATCGTATACCCACGAACCTCACCAGGATCTCAGTCCACCTTGCGGGAGGCCTGCCAGCTGCATCTTCCAGGACATCGTCGCTACTCTAGAAATTGTGGTGTATCAGATGTAGAGAATACAAAGGTTATAAATTATTAGGTTAAACCTAACTCGATATCTACAATCGTATAAAATTAGTAAGCGAAATTTCACTTAAATGCGACGGGTGTCAACGTCAACATCTTGAAACGTTAAAAAAGAAAATATTTTTTCTGCTATTTGTGTTAGTTAACTACTACCTGTAGTCGTTGGCTTCTAACTGGGGTCATAAACTACTACTTGTGGTCGTTAACTACTACCTGCAGTCGCAAACTACTACCCGCAGTCACTAACTACTACGCGGTCGTTAGTTACTTGAAATATTAAAAAAGGCTATTATTTAGGTATTTGTTTTAGATACCAATATACCTATCACGTCTTTATGTCGGAAGCAGATTTAATTTGGCTAGCACAAAGTGCCTTTTCAGCTTTGCTAAAACACGTAAATCACGCCGACTGAAGTGCCTCGATTGCATGGCATTTGCTCATGGTTATATCTTATCGTATCGAAACGCGGACACAAAGGACGTTCCGCAGCTTTTGTCGTATCAAATTGGCCACTCAAGCGTTATCATCATACATTTTATACTCGAAATCGGTAAACGTTGAGACGTTGACTTGTAGCTTTGATATATCGACACACTTTCATGATGGGTAGATAACTAGTGTTAAACGAAGCTGAAAGTTACTTATTTTCTCTGATATATATTTTTTTGTTCAGATTTAGGGAACTTCGATAAATGTTTGAGATACCAATTCCGAACCTTCTCGACATTTTTTTTTTTCTATAATAAGTTATTTTCACGGCCCGTGTACCGATGTCATGGCCAGATCTTAGAAATTGATCATTTTATGATAAGGCCAAGTAAAACTATCAAGATCGTTTTAAACATTAAAATTTGATGATACGAGTATTTCAAACCTCGTTTGACCTACTTTCTTCAGACCTTTTTATGATAAGAAGTCCGTTTCATCATCGGACCACAAGACGTACGGCGTTGCGCCACCGGTACATGGTGGACATCCCATCTATACGTACAAAACGTTTTTTTTTATTGTTGATAAGTTCGCGCTTGACCGCTATCTCACCTAATGGAAAGCGACAAGTTTTGGGAGTACCTACATTCATTATGCGTGCAGCTAAGGAATGGAATTCCCTGCCGGAGTCTGTGTTTCCTGATAGCTATAACCTAGGGGTCTTTAAGTCAAGAGTGAATAGATTGCTTCTAGGCAAGCGTGCTCCATCGTCGGCCACATCATTGCTTACCATCAGGTGTGATTGTGTCAAACGCGAGCCTATCAATTATAAAAAAAAACCTATATCAAAGACATGGCCAAACGAGGATTGACATATCATCTAATGCTAACGTTTAAACAATCTAATCAGTTTTAGTTGGCCATATCATGAAGTAATCAATTGTAAGATCTGGCCACGACACATACACCCATAAGGGCAATATTGCGCGTGTGTCATATTGCTACCGTAATCTGCGATTTTCAGAATAAAATAAAAATCATATCTTGCTACATCCCATAAATGAAATTGATGGCCTCACTCAAAGTACTTAAGTACTGTAGATACTGGAGGCATGGGCTCCAGGTGTATGCTTCTGGGTTCTAGTGTAAGAGAAACTTCGTACAGTAGTACCTACTACCTAACTCTAACGTTACATACTCCGACTACTAAGACTAAGTTTGTAGTTAATGATTTATCCAATTGATTGCTGGTGACTATTTTTTTTCAAATCCGTTTCAGAGTTCAGTTCAAAAAGCTTTCAAATCTAGTGGAAGTGACAGAAAAAGGAAGCACATACTGAAATGTGACGTCACCGTCTAATGACGGTACCCTAATGGTTACGCGCAAGCAAGATGATTCCACCAGGCCCCCACTTCCTCATACTAACATTTGAAATGCTAATTGCTGCTTCATTTAATAACTTATTTTCACTGTTATCTGTTGTTTAATATAAAATATTGTACAAAAATAAATACGGAAAATCAGAAGCGTAGCGTGGACTAATTTAGACGTGGGCGAAGGCACATCAGCGAGGTCTTTTTCTTTCATAAATTCGAAAACGAGACAGCGACTGTCGCAAGCCAGTGTTTGACCGAATCGTCGCTTACCATCGGGTGAAATAGTGTCAAACGCGAGCTTTCGATTGTGTGAGGCCGTAGACGAGGGCCCACATCGCCCACGCCTGCCTAAGCTACTGCAGACAATAGGTACTTGATTCTATACCGCATTATAACGAACCTAGATAAAACCAGATACCTAGTAACTGTGTATGCTACTATCTACCAGCTTCTACCATCATATCAGCATACCGTTCAATACAACTGTGCTAACCAACCCGTTAAGTTAGATTGTGCTTCAATGCCAGTTGTATTACGACACCCAGGCATCTGTTAATTGGGTAAGTATAGATAGATACGCTTGCATGTTTGTGTAATTGTATTACCTAACAATCCGATTACCCGTTGTTGTATGTAGATGTAACTGAATTGTATTTGTCGGATTGTATTGTCTCACTAAAAGTGCTTACAAAGAAGTAGAGGTCCTGTGAAGAGGGATGAAACGCATGTTACTAAGAGTTATGACTATATATGTGGAATTGTGGATGTATGGAAAGTCAAAGAAAAGATGGATGGATTGTGTAATGCCCCGTTTACACATGGCTCCAGTCTCAGCCAGCGTGTCTAAACCGACACTAACTCGGATCGGCGGCAGCTTACAATAATCACATATCATGACCAAGACTCCGTTTACACGTTGGCTAGGGACGGTGGTTGGCCGAGGCGGGGCGCAAGTGTAAACGCACAATGAGGAGTGTTATGGAAGAAAAGGGAGTCAATGACAGCGTGAAGGTTGTCAGGATAGAGTGGAAGAATAAAAACGAAAATAAACGTTTTGCGCCGACCCCAAGTAGCACGTGACAACGGCACAAAGATGATAATATCAAAAGTTTTTGTAGCATCCTTGTTTCTATAAAATTTAGTTACCTATAAGATCTTTTAGACTATTTTGTCTTTGTCATTCCCATAGAGCATTGAATCGCGATCCCATAAAATGCGTTTTCAAGTTAATAGATGCATGGTCTTCTAGCTTTGAACTATTCGGTAATTTCGTAGGTATTTCAAATGATAGTACTGCAAACTGAGGGTCTAATAATCTCATCTTTTTGTATTGCTAACAGCAAACTAATAACGATAATTATTCCGTCTACGCTTTAACCCGTGCAGTGGGTCGTGAAGCTCTTTGGACTGGGACCGCGGTCCCAACTTCTTACTTCCAAAATAATTAATTTTTTAGTAGTATTTTGGGACCACAAGGAAAAAGGCATTAAAGTACAGTTACCAAAAAATGGTATTTGTTTCAATTGTGGTCCCAAAATACTACTAAAAAAAATATATTTTTATAAGTGGAAGTTGGAACCGCGGCTGGTCTAAAGAGTCCCACAACTCGTGCAGTTAGCGATTAGTTTCGCACGATCTGCTTGCCTGCGCGTGGGTGCTTTCTCCCGGGAAATCACGTCATGACTCCCACCTATTTAATAGCAACATTAGCCACAGAGACGCGAGCAATGTTTCTAGGAACCATTTCTTGCTTAGCTTAATATGCAGCGTTATAATTAGCTTAGGTCTAAACCGACTCGATGAAACATCATTAAAATTGTCACAATTTCTATCAAACGACATCCATTCCTGGATATGGGCGTCCCCAAACGTCGTCACACAGACCGGTCCAGTGTTTTTGGCTCTTTTTTTAGATGGAAAATCGTCATTTAATTTCTCCCAATTCGGATGAAGTCTGACGCTCCCTGTGTCAGACTTTTACTGGCTGAAATCAGTCTTCTGTAGTCCTTCAGTTTCCCTGTGCGTTTCCAGGTCCACACTAACTTTTTCGAAGCAGAGTGCTTTGGCCTAGTGCTGTCTTTTTGTACCAGCATAATCAACCGATAATATCTCTACGATGGAATCTCTCTTGCTTGATATTGTTGTAAGGAAATATTTGACCAATATTGCCCAGTACTGACCAATTAAGTTCCTCGTGTAAGTGCCCTCTGCCCCGGAGACAAGATGAGGTTCCCTCAAATTAAATTCTATTATGTACATAGTCATGCCTTTGTGTCAGCGAGAAGTAATTGCCTCTAGGCACGCCATGATTAGGAACTGCAAAGAACTTTTTTTTTACAAACTCTGCAACGTCTATTCCTGTTGATATATCGTTTAGTTTTTGTGCAATATAAGAGAGAGTGTTTGCAACTTTTTCATGTGGTTATTTACCGACGTTTGTGCATCATAAATAGAAGTAAAAGCAGAAAGCGAAACACGCAAATGTGAAACTGGAGCAATCTCTTAAGAGGAGTTATTAAAAATGATAGAGTAATAAGTAAATATGAATACTTATATTCACGATCACTCGCTTACCTTAAGAGGACCATTTTCCACTCGCTTATCGTCAACGTCAAGGTCGATGCATGGTTTGAAAGTCTGTTGCTTCATCTAACGTAATCCAACGCGATTTTTGATGAAGAGGTATCGCGGAAAAAAATAGAGAATGCTTGAAAACTCTGTTGGCATTCGGTAATTTCGTAATTTACTCGAATATTTCACAAAACGTGTTTTTTTTAAACTCTGAAAAGTTTAAAAAAAAATTTCGTCTTTCAGAACCACGATTAAATGTGCAAGGTTTCTTTATATGTACTTTTTTATAATATATGAGTAGATTATGAAGAACCAAAGTTCGCGTAAAATACCAGATTTTCAGAGGTCTTTACTGGATTAGTTTTATAAAAAATATGTTTTGATTTCTATAGAAGCGTCTATAATATCCACAAGATATTTTTGTATCTAAAATTTCTGGAGAAAGATGTGTAATAACATCATAATCACGTAAGAGCGCTTATTAGAAAATGTACTTTAAGTTGGCCGCTCTTAAAACTACCTACGCAAAACTTGACATGATATAATAATTTCCAGAGCCCATAGCTGCATATCATACTATATTTTGCCCAACTGACCTATTTCCTCGGGCTGACCTGAACCTTTAATGTTGTGAAAGGCCACTGCAAACTGTCAATTCAGCATATTTCTTAACCAACCTATCAAACGAAATGAATTTAAGCTTATTTCAGACTACGAAATATTATAATAGCATATGCATAGCTTAAAGTTCATAGCACAACAATATCGCTCACTATACATTTATTTAATTTAGCCAATAATATGTAGTATATATAGCAAAGTGTGAACGTGTTCTAAATAAATGTATGGTGAACAATATCGTTGTGCTATGAACTATAAGTTTTATGCTATTATATTATAGCGTAGTCTGAAATGAGCTTTAACACGAAATGTCCAACAGAGAGAATTTTATAACAAACTACAAGAATTTTAAAGTTAATTTTGAAGTATTAAATTAAAATAGTTTTAAACTTTTAACGTTTTCTCAGGTCATGCTCGGGGGAACTGTGGACCTTTCAAGACAAACAAAACTTTTGTTACTGCAATTTGAATGCAGTGTATGAATGCCCCAAGTTTCATCCGAGACTTGGAAGAAACACTAGTGTGTATATGGTCGTACCCGTTGGGAAATTAAAACTGCAGTAGTTAATAAAGGTCTCAGTGGTCCGCAGTTATTAAAACGTTTGGATACGAGACAAACGAAGTTTGGTAAATTGTGATTTTGTTGTAAGAAAAACCTGCAATATTCTGGTGGTGCTAAAGCTTTGTTCTGAATTTAGTGACGTCTAGTTGACCCGACGAACTTCGTACCGAAATGAATGTAGTATATCTTTCAATATATATTAACTGCACCACTATTAAACAAGTGTTACTACTCTGTATCGGTTTTTTAGCTGATAAATTGTATAAATTTGTATATCTATGTTAATATAGTATATCTATGTATGTTTGATCATGAACTTGCATTAACTCATCTTCGATAAGTTATTTATGAAACTCTTTATTTATGAAAAGTATGTATTTTTTTTTTAGAACGATGCCGTCATAGATTTAGATAGATCTGTATATTTAAATAAAATATAGGTACCTAATTTATACAGATTTGTGTTATTATAGTACAGATTTTGAAATCCTTGCACATTCTGTGCCTCATGGCATGCATAAGTATGCATGCATGGTATAAGTTAGTAAAAGTTTTAGATGTCATGAAATTGTATTTCGTTTACTTGTCGCTATTTAATTGCTTACTATAAATTCTTTTTATTTATAGGAGGACTCATCTCTATAAATTGTAGATTAAGATGTTTTTCTTACTATCCTCCTCGTTTTTGAAGTGGGTATACATTTTATAATTTCTCATTTGATAAATAAACCATAACACGAGGCATCCTTAGATACGATAGGATTCCTTGAACTCCTTCGTATTTCGATCACTCACACCTCACGCATGCAGTCATACATACAAACCATTTTGCACTCAGTCGTGTTTACGAAGTACATTTAGTGTTCGGTACTTCTACCAGACATTTTCCCCCACTGTCTGGTTCTTTGACCTTGTAAAGAGGCGTACTCGTACAGTCAACCTTCAGAGTTGCAACTTGACTATACCAAAGCCTTTATTTCCTAGTAATAAGGGCTGATTTCGTAGAAAATGTGGTTGATGGTACTAAATATATTCCACTGCGTACCTCTTTTAAGCCGGTCCTAAATCTTTAAACGCGTCTTATGAATATTTTACTATCCACATTTCTTATCGTTAAAATGTTTATTGGTGTATTTGTATTTGCTTGTAACCGGTGCGCGGTGCGGTGTAAGTAAAATTGAGAATGAAATGGTTTTTGTTGTTTTAATACTTAATCGTTAAACTTGGTGGCGTTTGCGGAGTTTGATTTGAAAATACGGAAGGACTGGTGTTCGTTTCAATTCTTATGAACGTAGAATGGTGGTTAGATTTTTTTTTTAACACGATACTTAGCTTCATTGAATGTAATGTCTTTAAAATTGGTTACTGATTTAGTGAATGGTTACTTGCGATTTGTATGAAAAAATTCGACACTACCACCATTACTTCTTAGCGGATCCTTTAAGAACAAGTTCGTAAATAAAAGAGACGCACAAGCTTTATCATATAAATTGCTCGCGTTCCGTCCTAGTTTCTTACGGGTGATAGAAACCTATATCTCGATTTTCCTCTACTATAATAGGTATACATCTAACCTTCCTCGTGGATAACCCTGTCTATTGGTGAAAACTGCATGAAGATCCGTTCAATAGTTTTTGAGTATATCGCGTTTTAGACAGACAGTCGCGATGGGGACTATATTTAAAAATGTCTTGTTTTTAATGAAGTAAGGATGATATGAATCCGTCACAACTTCTGCACAATTGTGACGATGAGCGTGAAGATTACATTCAATATAGAAGCAAAACAGTTGCTTCAAGTTTATGAGCAGAGTTTATTATACAATTGTTCGATACTATCTTTTTACACACACGAATTTATAGACCTATTCACTTGATAATGTGTCATAAACACAAATAGAATATCTGATAGAAAATGTATCGCTGTTTTTACAGCAAATTTTATTAGATTTTTTCTGCCCACAACATAAACTTTCAGTAAAAAACCTGCCTTAAAATGTTCCTAAAACACTTTAGTGCCGCCATAACAATTCATTTTAACACGTGCCGAAACAATTTCATAAGGCCGGTGTACTTCGTGTGGCTTCGCGTCCATATAAAAGTAAATCTCCTAAGTTAATCGCTCAGGTCGTCGAACACTTAATGAAGTGGGGTGCCGCTTTATGTGTACCCTTAAAGGGGGCGAACCACATACGATAACGACCGAATCCGTCCGATCTCAATCGAAGTTCGTAACCTTAGTACCTTGATATAGAGTCTATTTTCGTTAAGATATTTTTATTAGCGTGGGCGCAGTTCGATGAATGTCTCGCGAGCGAGGGTTTCATACCAAGAAATTTTCGCCGTACTATAATTTAAGTTATAGAGTATTGCCCTTTCACTCTATTGACATGGAAATGACAAGGACGGGTGGTATTTATAAAGCGATTATAAATGTCAAGTGTATACGTACGTGTTAGCATAGTGTATTGGTTTAGTGTGCTAAAATAAACAGTGGTTTGATATTGTAGGTACGGCGTAAAACAATAAACTAGGAGTACCTTTAGCCTCGTTACGAAGATACTAATTAAGCAATCTACATCCCTAACTGTGTAGAAGCGAAAGGGTATATAAATGTTTCATTTACATCGTATATATACATATTAAGCCGAGTACAAACTGTTATAACGTAACATGAAAGGAGCATTTTATAAGTGTGGACGCAGTACGCGCACGACGATGTCTACTCATAATATAGTTGAAATGCTCTGTTCATGCGCGTAGTGTGCACGGTTGGCACGAGCAAGGCACAAAATAGATAGGTACAGAAGACAATCTACTTGCAAAGCGCGCTCGAGCAACGCACACAGACATCGCTCATGGACATATCTCGGCTCGATTCAGCTCAATGTGAGCTCGAGTGCTACCCGTTTGAGACACGCGTCTGTGAAATATTTTGTACAATTTTTGAGCAAAAAAAAAAGTTATTTTAACTGTTCATTAGGCAGTTGTTTAAATTCAACATTATGGTGTATTATTGTTTTTTAAGCTAGTACAAATTGTTTCAGAGACTTATGTAGGTATTTGCTTGTATTTTTGATGATTCGTTTTAATGTAACACAGAACAGTTGGGTTGGTAGGTAAACAGTTTTAAGATAGGAACTGTTTCGGCGAGCCCGCCGCCCGCGCAGCCGCTGCCGCAGCCGGAAGCGCGCATCTCGCGACCCACGGCAACCCTAACGCGACCGTTGAGTATAGGTATGAAAAGTGAAGCACATACATGGAGATTGACTTTTGTACCTATCTAATTTGTGCACATAGTATGCAGGGTCGCACGCGCAAGGCGCTCACACTATGGGAATTCAGTTACATTGCATGATACATTGGGACAATGTGGACGGAAAAATCTTTCGTTACGTGCTACATTGCATGTTACGTTACATCAATCTGTACCCGGTTTTACGATAAAACGATCCAGTCAAATGTTTTGATTGCAAACTGTGTTCCCTACAGAATTGGTAATGGTATGTTTTATAGGTTCTCCCTTGTCAGGCAGTTGATATCCACGACTAAATGACAATAATTATTTATTTATAGCGTCATAACGGCTGGTAATTAGAGGATTTCAGAATAATGATGTCGTACTTTGTATATTTTTGTGTCATATAACTCTGATTACTTGATGGTTAGATATTTAGGTTAATGCTATAATAAAAAAAAATGAAATAATATTGTTATGCCATATACAGAGTGTAAGGGTCAACCCTGCACAACCTTTAAGGGCTTGCTCAGTAGACAAAACTGAACAACCTTTTACAAGCCTTTTTTAAGGAAATGAAAAAAAATCAGCCTCACCATACAAAATTAAAAACTTGATGAGATAGTTTGTATGGAGACGCCAATATTTTTTTTCGTTACCTGAAAAAAAAATCTTGTGGAACGGTTGTTCAGTTTAGTCTACTGAAGTTTGTGGAGGGCTATCTCTTACATGAGGAGGGCTACCCCTGTATGTAGATTGTCATAGAGACGGGGTGGTGGCAGCCAAAGGAGACGGTGGACGGACAAGACTTGTTTCACGAAAGATAGAAAAGTAGAGAGAGGGCTTTAGCTGTGGGACAGATCAGGCTAGCAAAAAAGTAGACTGGCATGCAAGCAGAAGGCCAACGAGAGAAGTGTTCTCCATAGTTAACTAGCTGCTGTCAGCAGCTTCGCCGGTATGATAGTAGAATAGAATAAACTTTATTGTACACCAAAATAGTAAAAATTTCACAGAAACTTAAACCTATGTGCACAGCGGCGGTCTTATCGCTGAAAGCGATGTCTTCCAGACAACCTTGGGATGGAATATAAGAACTTAAACTAAATAAGGGGGTAGTCTGCGGTGTGCTTCAAGCAATATAAATCAAGGGACAAATAGTAGTAGTAGGGCATTAATCTAAGGGTATATACTCCCGGAATAAATCCTATGTGCTATTCCAGGATATAGTCTACCTGTGTGTCAAATTTAACCAGAATCAATGTTGTAGGCGTTTAGAAAATTTGGAGTACCTAATTAAACTATCGAACGAACTAGAAATGTCGTTGAGTTGACATATATGTAGATTATATTTTTCATAAGGGATGTCTCTGAGCCACCACTAGTGCCTGCTCATTTCTGCTTACCCTGCTCTTTTTTAAAGGTCTCTCTTCAAGTTTGGGTTGATATTGTCCTGCCCTACATGCTTAGCTCAGCGGAAAGATATCAGATTTTTTAACTTAAATATTTAACACTTCTCTCTTAGTTAATCATTATTCTTTTAAAGTCTGAAATCTAACCGTTTCTTGTGGAAAATTCCCAACTCCTTTCTCTCTGAGATAATTTAAAGTTTCTTTGTGAATTTAAAATACAGTATCAACGAGTTCACTCCGGTATCGTAGATTGGTTTCAGATAATGACTAGGAGTTTCAATCAACGTCTTGATACTTTTTGTTCATTGAAGTCTTAATTAAGGAGTTTACTAGAACAAGTTTTAGTATCAAAACTTATAGAAATACCTTCTATAAGTTCACCAGTTGGTTTAGGTGCTAGTGTGATCATAGGTAAATGATAAGTCTTAGTTCTACCTCCAGATTGGTTTTGTATCATGTAAGATGTCCACTGTTGGACATATGCCTTCCCCAAGTGTCGCCACAATGAACTATCCTGTGCGTCCCGCAACCATCAGATTCCCGCAACCTTCATCAGGTCATCGGTCCACCTTGTAGTAGGCCTTGAAACTTTTTCCGGTACGCGGTCGTCACTCCAGAACCTTTCGGCCTTAACGGCCACCCATTCTACAAGCAATGTGCCCTGCTCATTGCCATTTACCTAAGTTTGGCGATTCTTCGTGCTATGTCGACAACCTTGGTTCTTCTCCGGATATCCGCAGGAGTTGATTTTGCATTTGTAGATAATACCCCTAAAACTGCTGACGTCCATAGGTACCAGTACCAGAGCTGCAGGATGGTTTACAAGAGATACCGCTATCTTAAAAAGCAAATAGTAGTCACCTACCGTCAGGCAATCCATCTACTTGTTGGCCTCCACTTTCGTGACATACTTATCGATTTTTAGTTTCATAATTATTACTTACCATATTTCTTTTTCTGAGCTTATTTTTTCACCCGATACTAAGTTCAGGGAAATGTTTTCTGCAGCTTTACATTTTTTTTAGGTGGAGAAATCGTCCAATGACATCCTCGCTCTTGGGCGGGGCGGGAGATAGTATCAGACTTTTACTGACTAAAAACCCACGCCTATTCTTTCGTTGCCTTTCGGACCGGGGTCGAATCATCCGTTTAGAAACAGATCCTTGGCTCCTGCAGCTTTACATGCTATTGTTTTTGCTTAAAAAAATACTTGAATTTTTTTTTTAAACACCATTCTAATTCTTCAACAATGAAACACCTACACAAAATACAAAGGCCGCCTATGACACCGTTACGAAAATCTCATTTAATAATCGCAGGATTATCGCAAAATTAATGCATTCTAACGTGCGGTTAGGTTGCGAACACGGTGTAATTAGAGATGAGACGAACGTCGTCACGCTACGTGTCGGTGTGCCGGAGTGACTAATGAGAAGTAATTGCAACTAGGGCTGATGACGTCGATGTTGGTTTTTTTTTGATTAGGGAAACTGTAATGTGGGTCTAGTTTCTAGCAAGGTTTGCTGTGTTCGGTTTTATGAAATCTGGAACATAAAGGCAGAAAAACTATTATTTTGGTGAACGCACGGAACTAAATTTTTAAGGCCCATTTTTAATCTTAGAAAGTAGGTTAAGAAAAAAATCATTTGGCAAATTCTAGCAATATAAGTTACAACACAATATAGCAACGTCATTTTATGTCAAGTATGCCACTAGAACAAGCGTTGTAAGTGGCATAATGACGGGTTATTACATAGCAATACATTACCTCGAAACAATATTTGCGTTTAAATGTTACCTACTGTATTATTTTCTTACCCTGAAAACCATAAAACATTAAATATAGCTGTTCCGTTTTATCAAGACACTAACGGTCACTCACCTATTTTTAAATCTAAACACGCAAATGCAAACGTAGCGCGTTCTGACTCATTTCCTTTTGTGACTTAATATTTTGTACTAATGAAAAACGTTAAACAAATATTAAGAATGTGTGTGAATTAAGAATGTGTTCTCTGCTGTAATATAGCTATATAAAAAACCGGCCAAGTGCGAGTCGGACTCGCCCATGAAGGGTTCCGTAGCAGCAAGTAACATAATATAAAAGTTCTTGTAATGTGTTGTAA
Organism: Mythimna albipuncta; assembly: GCA_929112965.1. NCBI lineage: Eukaryota > Metazoa > Arthropoda > Insecta > Lepidoptera > Noctuidae > Mythimna > Mythimna albipuncta. The sequence continues at coordinate 3,863,014 of OV815959.1, read as the reverse complement.
CTGTGATCGATGTTTTAATAATAGTGTATTTTTTTCGATTTATGATGCATTAAAAAAAAAACTACTTACTAAATTTCGTTCAAACCAATTTTCGTTGGTAGTTTTTATAGTAATGTACATCATATATTTTTTTTAGTTTTATCATTCTCTTATTTTAGAAGTTAGAGGGGGGGGGGGACACACATTTTACCACTTTGGAAGTGTCTCTCGCGCAAACTATTCAGTTTAGAAAAAAATGATATCCGAAACCGCAGTATGATTTTTGAAGACCTATCCATAGATATCCCACACGCATGGGTTTGATGAAAAAAAAAATTTTGAGATTCAGTTCTATGTATGGGGACCCCCAAAATTTATTGCTTTTTTTCTATTTTTGTGTAAAAATCTTAATGCGGTTCACAGAATACATCCACTTACAAAGTTTCAACAGTATAGCTCTTATAGTTTCGGAAAAAAGTGGCTGTGACATACGGACGGACGGACAGACAGACAGACATGACGAATCTATAAGGGTTCCGTTTTTGCCATTTGGCTACGGAACCCTATAAAGCTAACAGGTTAGTGTCTCTGATATACATATCTTGATTTAAAATTTTCTACGGAGAATTTGGCAACAGTGTTTGAAGACAAAAGTCTACTATTGTGTGTTGCCAGTGATCTGAAACGTGGTCGTGACAATGGGTTTCACTGGAACGCTTAAAGTCACCCAATGGGAATGAAAAGGGCAGGGTACATTGCTCACAGAACATGGTCGATGGGGACCGAAAAGTTCTGGAGTGGCGACTGCGTACTGGAAGATGCATCGTTGTTAGGCCTCTCACAAGGTAGATCGATGACCTAGTGAGGACCAGTCGTTGTGGTGACTCTTGGGGGAGGGAGGGGGGCTAAGTATATATCGAACAGAATCAGAATTCATGTTAATAGATCCGCCGATAATCATTATTTACTACTGAACTAAGCATAAGGTTAGCTAGTTTTTAAATAAGCCTGTTTATTCTTACAAGTAAATCAGGGCCAAGTCTTTTTTGTCAGATCGAGATATTATGGAAAGGACAATGACCGCTACTATCGTGCTAAAGCGAAACAACTATATCAATATTTTCATGAAACATATTATTCATTCTGTGTCGCTTGTAATACTTAGTTATTAGGTCATGTCAAAAGCTAGCAGCTAGATATTACTAGGTTACGTTATGAACCTAGACAACACAATGGATGTGACGTCAGAGACAGTAGGGTAACACCATGTTGATATAAATAGTGGTCGCATAGATTAAGCTTTTAGAATGATAGTATCTGAACGCGAATGTGTGTGAGTGAACTTATTGTCGGCATGTTTTAGTTCAATACTCTGGCTACAATATCCTGCGAATATTTGTGTCGCAATGTCGCGATAAAACATCATATTCGGGCATTAGCAATATTAATAATATTCCACAACTACCACACAACGCCGTCTAGTCCCAAGCTAAGCAGAGCTTGTGTTATGGGTACTAGACAACTGATAAACATACTTATATATTTCTAAATACATACTAGATAAATTACACCCAGACAGAACAAATGATCATGCTCATCACATAAACATTTGTCCTGGGTGGGAATCGAACCCACGACCTCCGGCATAGCAGTCAGGGCCACTAACCACTAGACCAGGTCAGTCAGTATATTGTTGTGTACATTTAGCAATGACGGTGTTCGCCCGAATACTTCACGATTCTCTATGGCTATCTGGTGTAGCACGCACGTGGCTCCAGCAGTCAGTTGTCAATCGTGTAACGAGCAATTCGGAGAAATAATAAAGTGATTTGACAAACAAAGTTAGTATGTTGAAGTAGTCTTCTAAGGGTGAGTTGCACCATTTAACTATAACGGTAACAAAGCCGTTAACAGTTTTCAAATCGTTGAATTGACCAATAGGCGATCTTTACGGCTAGTTAAGGTTTGGTTATCGTTATAGTTAAATGGTGCAACTCACCCTTAGTGTGGTGTATGCAAACGCCACACGCGCGCACCATCACTCACTCAATCATTCTCTCTATGAGCCTCGGTAACGTGAATTTTCGGCGGACCCCGATAATGTAGCCGTAACTTAATAAAAGGCCAATTTCACCGATGACATTGAACACGATCAGTACAGTAAAACCGCGTTTAAAACCTGTCACTATTTATTTATTTAACTATTTATGTACACACATGGAAATACAAGAAAAGAGGAAATAGTACAAAGGTGATGCTTATTTTGAATGAAATATATCATTGTCACTGCAGTATTGATAACAAAGCAACAAAAATCACACTGTCGTTCGAGTGCCATTTTTTCTTTTCTTTATATTTGCTAGTTACCGCGGAGACTGTACGCAAAGGGCAACTAAAAGAACATAGGTGGACTATACTTAATAAAAGTCTGACACTGTCGCTTTAACCCTGGGTGGAAGAAGTTGTATAAAGATAAACCACGTCAAATAAAACAGCTTTCGGTTTCATTATTGAAATAATAACTCGGTCCCGGTACGAAAGGCACGAAGCAATGGGGTGGGCTTTTAGCCAGTGAGAGTCTGACACTATCTCCCGCTCCGCCCAAGAGCGGCGGTTGTCATTGGATGATTTTTACCACCATAAAAAAAACCTTTAATTATGTTACGAAACCTCAGCCCCCAGTGCGTTTATTTACTAAATCATTGAATCGAGCTGTTCATATTTCTAATGAGTAGATATAAAATTGCCCTTAATTGGGTACGAATAATTGTACTACTAGTATTTCGAGTAAAATTCGATTGGTTTCAAATTCGATTATAAAGAAAACCAGCTGGACGTAATTTAATTATAATGTGTCATGATATCTATTGTTCCTACTGAATGTTGTAGTTTTAAAGTAGAACTACACTGCGCACACATGTACCACACACTCACACATACACATTTTGTATAGAAACTAGACTTGTAGAGCTACGCTAGATCCACGCTACGCGACGTCGTTCTACATACAAATCAGGCGTGTTACACGTGTGCGTCGGTCTAATGTAGTTCTTATTTTAACCAGCAACCAGAGCTAACAAGAAATTTTGATTTTCCGAACAGAGTAATTATGTAAAAAAAAATTCGGGGTAAAATTTTTCCAATTTTTTGCTCTCTTCTTTTGTGGTCAACGAACCTCTGACTGAATCTGTCTTTAGTTTATTCAGTTGACTGGCCTGTCAAAAAATATTAATACCAATCAAATCAGTGTTAGCTGAATAATGTTAGATCTATCTTGAGAGGTTGGTACTTTATCCTTTATTTATTTTACTAGCTGACTTCATACCGCTTAGCTATCATTGAATAGTGATATACCATACCTTGTAACTAACTTTTTGACCGAATGATTGAATGATCGAGGTCCGTGCATTTTTTTTTTTTAAAGATATTTATTCTTGTAAGGTTCTGTATAAGAAAATGCATTGGTATAGAAAAATAAGCCATCCTGTAACTGCTGCCCTCCACACTTTATTCAGTTCTAATAGTCCTGAAGATGTGTTTATCTCATAAAGCTGCCTTTATTATTATTGCGTCCTCTCACGACACAATAATAGCAAAGCCAGACATTACCAGTGATATGTCAAAGTGAGATTACGGGCAAAAGTGTGTATAAAAATGCAAAATTTTGATTAAAAGCCACTTTTAATTACTAAAACGCACTCTGTCCTGTTCACTCTGGCGTATTGACTAGTAGAAACTTTATAAAATTATTAATAACTAGCTTTTGCCCGCGGCTTCGCCCGCGTGGCATTAGGTACTTAAGGAATCGGGATAAAAGGTAGCCTAGGTTCTTTTCCCTATCAAAGGCTATATGCATGCCAAATTTAATCCAAATCCGTTCAGCCGTTTTTGCGTGATTATGTAACAAACATCCAAATATCCACACTTTCACATTTATAATATTAGTTAGGATAATATTCCAAAACTATCACACAACGCCGTCTAGACTCAAGCTAAGCAGAGCTTGTGTTATGAGTACTAGACAGCTGATAAACATACTTATATATTTCTAAATACATACATATTATAGATAAACTTAAAAATTCATTGACCTTTAAATATTCACTAACATAAATAAACAAAGTAACTTGTATAAAATTCTCGCAACTCGCCCATGCAATGTACAAAATGAATTTATAAAAATAATAGTTCAAGTATTTACGATCAAATAAAACAGTATTCCATTTTATGTATGAATATTGTATCGGATAACATCAGTGCAGTGGCGTTTAGTGCGGTCGTCGGCCCGGCGCCGTGCCCATCGATTCCTGCCTGTTTATTTTTCGAAAGAGTACCTACGAAAAGTTCGAGAATTAAGTATATTGCACTAGATTTTTCCCGTCACTTCTTTTTGTAGCTCAATATTCTTAGATACTTTTTTAACAGGATAAGTGAAAGTATTTTCATAATAAAAAGAAAGAAATAAAATGGAATATAAAAAGGAACAATCGTGACCCAGTGGTAACGGACTCGACTTACGAGTTGCAATTCATGGGTAACAAACCCAGCCAGGTGCATAATTTTGTGTTAGTTACTTCATCTCTACAGTGCTCTCAAAACGAAGATATGTAACATCCACTAACATATTGCTCTATGCAACATAATATCAATGTATATGCTAATCAGGGCCTAACTACTCTAGTAGTTAGTGCTACGGCAGTTGCGGTCAACACCGGCACCAGCTTATCCAATCGATTTGAAACCTATAGCGCTTTCAAAGCTACATCGATTCCTTTGAAGATCTGTATCCAAAAGGATTCGTAGGTCTTGGTACCTACTATCTTTGTATTGCACATTTCTAAATGCAAATGAAGCAATGGATGATAGCATCGCGATAGCAGCGGTTCGCAGCAGGCCGCGACCGGCCGGCGCCTGACGCCGATTCCGAGTACACTGTTGTTTAGATCTCCAACCGATAAGTAGTGGTTGTATCTGGAATGTGTAGAAAAACGAGGAGTAAAGGAATAAGGGGTATTCGAAGTTCTAGCTAAAGTGTTTACACTAGAACGGATAAGGACTGCGGCAAATAAGTGGGTAAGAAATTCTGAATTGCAGTGTTTAGTTTGTATGATGAATAGAATTGCAACCAATCAAATCCTATTTAGTAAAATTATTTATAATTGTTGGTCCTCCGCGGTTTCACCCGCATCTTCAGTACTCAGCTCTCGTTTATACTATCCAACACTTAAGGAATTTCAATTTGAAGCAGTAGGTTCTGGGATTAGTGCGTTTAATTAACCTTTCAATTGTGATAATTACAGACACAATTGAAAGACAATAGGTGCGCGAACGCCGGCGTTCGCTTGGGGTTTAATGAATTAAGCAAAGAAGCTGAGAGCTGATTACATCTTTCTTTCTTTTTTTCAAAGTCTTCAGTAGTAGGTATAGATTTACTGGCACTGGAAGCAAAAAAGATTAACAGACAAAGCATTGGTACTAATTATATTTAACATTTATTAATTTCTGACAGAACCACTTATAAGATTCAATTATAATTTAATAATTACTTTGAATTTGATGACGGTGTACACTTATTTGTTATTATTTGCTGGGATTATCTCATCTTCATCAGATACCTAAGTATGTTTTATTCTGACATCAATTTTATTTTTGTTAAATTCACTGCTACAAGTAAAAAAAATATATATCCTAAATATTGGTACGTTTTGTGACAAACATCAGAACGAATTTTTTTTAATGTTATCCTAAATGCACTATTTTATTATTGTACTAAATTTTGCCCGCGGCTTTGTCCGTGTACATAAAGTATAGACTGAGTGACACGGAATAAAGCAGCTTCCTCTCGGAGAAAAAATTTAGCAATCGGACCAGTAAGTACTTTAAGAGATTACCTCCTACAAACAAAGCGTTTTTACCTCTTTATAATATTAGTGTACCTATACTACATCTGTTTATGTAATTAACTAAATGTAAACAATCTTAACATGTCTTTTAAATAATACTAGCTTTTGGCCGCGGCTTCGCCCGCGTATATAAAAGACCTTCCCTCTTTCTCTCCCTTTTCTCAATTTTTTATAAAAAAATTAGCCTATGTCCGTTTCCAGGGTCTCAACTATCTCAAAATTCACCAAAATCGGTTTTGCCATTTAGGCGTGAAGACGTAACAAACAAATTCACTTTCGCTTTTATAATATTAGTAAGGATTGTCTAAAAAAATTATCTAAAAACGTTTACAATTAGGTAATTATCTAAACCGACGTTAGGTAATTAACTAAATTTAAATAATCTTTTTATGTCTTTTTTATACGATTTATTTTAAATAAAAAGACATGTCAAGATTGTTTACCTTTAGTTAACTACATAATTTTTTCGAACCGCCTTAATAAGTAGGTTTGACAGTCGACCGGTAATACTACATAAATAATACAGATGGAGTATAGATTAGGGCTTTCAAATACCGGATTTTTTCAATACCGGTACCAATACCGGTATTAGCATAATTCAATACCGTGATCACGTGATCACGGTATTGAACTCAAGTTTTTTTTTTTTTAATTTTTAATCTAGTGCTAGACTGTAATCCCTTCTCTAGGACCTTTAATTAGGACATTAATGAAACCATTTAAAAACTTTTTTTTAGTTTTCGAATCAATCTTTATTCTTTCTTAACCGTTCTAATAAGGTTCTAGTAAGCATGGCGGTGCCGTACCTATTGTTAACCGGCGCTTAGCTAATAAGGTAGGTTAAAACCATAGATCTGCGTAAAGTTATGCTTACTTTACGCTGTCACTTGTTTACGACAATTCTAATAAAGATCAAACGCAGTTCTAATAAGGTTCAAGTAAGCATGGCGCTGCTGTATCTATTGATTACTGGCTGATACATTCGATAAGTACCTAGACTGCCCTTAGAAGTCAGCAAGTGTCAAGATTCGTGTCTTTCTTATTATTATTAGAATATTTCCCATGTACTTGTTGTATTTTTATTATTTATCTTCATTGTGCTCACCTAATAGAAGCAACAAGAAATATGTAACGAAGATTCATGTAACTCAATGGAGAACCCCATGGAGTTTCTTGCACGTTCTTCTCCATAGAGATCTACACTTTGGAACGTGTAATTTAGCTTCACTTGTTTGACTGACCGACATTTTCACAATTCAAAAGTGCCTGTAATTAATATATTTGAAATAAACGTTTCTGATATCTGATTTCTATACCAAACTGCCAATTAAATGTATAATCTTGAACTGTTTTTTCGTTCACGAAAGTAGTTAATAAGTACTAATTAGGCAAAATTAATAATATAATTGAAGTTGAAAACAAAGATGTGGCTTTGTTTTCCAAACCGCTCAAATTTTAAATTTTTACTATTTAATTGTAGACCTAATGGATAACGTGATTCGTTAAAGTAAAAATGACATTAATCAAAGAGGAAAATGCCACAATTTTGGATGCTTTAATCTGTTGTGAATTCGTGACACGTCATCAGATACGACAAATAAATACGATCGCGGGATCCATTAAGAATTAGACAAACCCCAGTAAATACAAGTATTAATATTACAGGTGTTGCCATGTTGCTCGTTAAGATCACAAACTTATCAAAAATACACAATGACCAAGTTCACATGCACATGTTACCCCCGGCCTTTGCGATACTGACTAACAAAACAATAACGTCGTATAGGGCCTATTACACTAAGCGTTATTCAGACGGTTTTAGTCTATGGTTCGACGTATCTAGTCTATGGGTAACAAGGGTCAGACTGTCTTACTCGGAAAGAAAACAAAGACGAGTCTGAATATCGTGTGCTAAATAGCGCATAGTGTAATAGGCTCGCTCGACTCAGAAACAGGTCTCAGCATGGTGCGGGCGGGTGAGCTGAAGATAAGAGTTGGTGCTAAATACAAGTGTGAGAATAATATTACATCGTAATTTATATTATATCATACAATTTCCTGCTACTTATTACAACAAAACTCAATAAAAGATAATAATAGATTGTAATACCGTAATCACGGTATTGGCTCGTCAATACCGTGATTGAAAAAAGACCAAAATATATCCGTGATCACGGTATTACGGGATCCCGTAATACCGGTATTGAAAGCCCTAGTATAGATGTATATTGTTTGACCAAATAATTATATTTTATCTTCAAAGTTCACCCACAGCTGCAGTCATATTCCGGACCGTTTATTTACCAACAAATACAATAAATTAAGACTCAATTAAAGTCATACACTCAGCGCAAACTGTGAACTCCTTACTCTGGCCGAGTTCGTATCTAAACAGCCAAGTCGCAAGTATTCGCAAGTCGCAAGTCGCAGCTACGCAAGCCTCGGCCAAGTTTGCTAGTATCGCAGTTTCGAAGTCTGTTATGAATAACAAATTATGAAATAAACGCCGAAGATACAATGCAATTTATTTCGCAAAGGACTGCATTCGCGATGGTCGTTCAACTACAAAGATGCGTTTTCAATTTTTCGTATTATAGACGTTTACGGTGTTTGGGTACAATCATTAATTTATGAAAAGGAAATGGCATGAACTGTTTCGGGAATGGGCCGTGCTGCTATTTTGCTCGCCTTGGCGGGCACTATCGTGCCCCCTAATCCACCACGGATTCCTAGAACGTTTTTAGGTGAGAAATCATCTAATTACTTCTCCCGCTCTTCAGCGGGGCGACAGGGCGTGTCAGATTTTTACTGACTAAAACCCACTCCTGTTCCTTCTTTGCCTTGTTTCCAGGGCCTCGGGGTTCTCTTTCGTGCAACCCATGCTTCTGCTGGGCCTAGGGGCCCCCTCAAAGATATGTCGGCAAACCGTAGATGTTTTGCTGACATATGTTTGAGGGGTTACTAGAACGTAAAAGAGTAACTGAAGGACTTAGGTGTGGTTTTAGCCAGTAATAGCACACGCTCTGCCGCACCACCCAAGAGCGGGAGAAGTCATTGGATGATTTCCCACCTCAATAAAAAGGTGTTTGGGTAACTTTATATTAAAGTGTCAATAGAAATAAAGGACGCAGTTATTGTGACCCTTGTGTTTGCAGTTTAACCACAGTGGTAGTGTGGATTTTGGGCACCTAATTGGATATTTATACAGTTAGACTGCATACATAACTGATGGTGCTTTATTTCGGTGTGTGATATTTTGATAACTTTATTTTCGTCATTTTACCCATATATTTTCATCTTCATCTGAACTACTATTTCATGCTGAAATAGTACTTTTTGATGCAAGTGGAGAAATTTTGTCGACCATAGCGGCCATAGCGGAATTCTTTCACTTCTATCTGAACGGGTCCTCCAAGATTTTCTCTCAAAACTAAAATAAGTAGAATAGAATAGAATAGCATTTATTCGGCGCAAGCAACACAATATACAACAACATAAAATAATAATAATAAAAAAAGAGTATAGACATACAATACAAGTTGCAGTGACTGTGCCAAGTACATTTAATTACAATTAGAGAATATTTGTCACTGCTACTGAGGCGATATTATGGAGCCATGTGCTGCAGTGACTAATTTCCACGTGTATCAAACGACGTTTTTCAATACACATAATAAAATAAAATAAAAAGCCTTTTATTTCTTGCATTACAAGTACAAAATAAAATAAAAATACGTTGTTAATATTATTTACCATATGGTTGAGAATCCAAATTGACTGCTATTCATGTGCAAGAAGGCGAAGGTGAAGGCCTCCTCTAAAGAATTCCATTTGTCTCTGTCTTGGGATATTTGCGTCCAGCTGGGCCCAGCTATTTTTATTATTTCGTCTGCCTTTTTCGTCTCGAATGTGGTCTACTTTTGAGACGTTTGCCGTGTGGGCCCTTCCACTTTATTACCCTGCTAGTCCATCTATCATTCTCTAGCCTCGCTACATGACCTGCCCACTTCCATTTTAATTTTTTAGCGTAGCTTAGAGCATCTTTGGGTTTGGTGATTTTTCAGATTTTTGCGTGACGGATTTTTTGTATTTTTTTTAATATTAAGCATGCTTCGTTCCATTCCGCGCTGGCAGGTAGTGATTTTTAACCGACTTCGAAAAGGAGGAGATTCAATGTTCGGCTGAATGTATGTTTTTATGTATGTTCACCTTTATCACGGTCAATTGTGGACCGATTTAGAAAATAATTTTTTGATTGAAAGGTTATGCTTCCAAGTTGGTCCCATTGAAATATTGTTATGATCTGATCATGAACTTCGAAGATATGGAACAGAACTCCTCATAGAATCACAGCAGAACTGTGGTTACAAGTAAAGTTGCTTTGTTTATAGGTGTGGTTGATGACTGACTCTCAGAAAGGGGGGGGGGGTATCAAACTGATCCAATGTTGAAGCCAGAAGGAAAAAAATAAATTAATGTAATCTAACAGTGTTTGGGATTATTAGAATCGTTATGAGATGCACTGCGGCTATAAGTTATTTAAGTTTGTCTGAGGGGTACTTTTTAGTGGTGATACCATAACTAAAAAGTGCAAAATAACTTTCATTTCGGAAGTCGGTGTTAAATAACGACGACACAAAACTTATAGAAACACCGACTTCCGAAATTAAAGGTATTTTATACTTTTCGATGTTTTTTAACATTGAAGTCGTTTTTTTTTTTTAAGTTTTTTATTTTGCATTTTTTAGTTATGGTATCACCACTAAATTTTTTTTTTTGTTTAAAGTTTTTTATGTTTTTGGTTTTGGATGTATTTTTCCAAGTTTGACACGCGTAGGTTAGGCATGGTAGAAGGCATGACGTCATAACTTTAGTTCTGATATTTATTGGCATGTTGCTTATAAATATTTCGCATAAGGACCAGAACTTATTCCAAGCATTTCAGCTCTTCGTTCTACTTCTTGTTCATTCTGTTTTCTGTCGAAGCCAATTTGTTTTCCAAGATAAATGTATTTTTCTGTATATTTTAATGTTTCATTGTCTACTGATATGTTTCTGTTTATGCTGTTGGACATGACCATTGTTTTGGAAAGATTCATTTCAACTCCTACTCGATTACTGGCTGCGTTTAGTGCATCAAGCATGGCTTGGAGTTGAATGCTTAGACTCTGATAAGAGAACTAAGTCGTCTGCGAAGTATAGGTGACTTAAATATTTGCCGTTAATGTTCAGTCCTACTTTTTCCCAATTTAATATTTTTGTTATTGACTCTAGAATAGATATAAATAGTTTTGGGGATAACGGTTATTTTTCAATACATATACTTACGAAGACATAAATCAACGGGGGTTGACTTGTGTCTTCGTAAGTATATGTATTGAATGTTGTCGCTTAGCGCCCCAGTCTGAAGCGATAAATGTAATAAATAATATTGGAGCCAAGCTTGCCCACTTTTCCGCACCAGTGCGAAAAGTATTAAATTGCGTGCTTAAAAGCAGGTTTCCGAGTCAGTGTATTGAAAAACTATATTTCTCTAAACTACTTATTTTCTAAGCTCAAATCCGCTTACAGTCGCAACTGCAGCTAGATCTCTAGGCATATACCTAATTGTAAACAGTCCTAGATTCATAGGACTCCGGCAAGAACGTGTAATTTCATCGTCTGACGCGCGCAAGTCGTCTGAGTACACTAAAGCGATAGTGATTTGCGCTCCACTTGCTCAAATGCTCATTCGATACTCACGGCCTTACGATTCAGGGAGATAGAAGAAATATCCTTTATTGTACGCCTGCTCACTTTAAGCCATGGTAAGGAGGGTTACGATTAAGGTAGAACTACACTGCTAACACGTGGGCGCGTCGGTCTCCATAAATTTTATATCAAAACTAGACTTGTAGAGCTACACTAGATCCACGCCACGCGACGTCTTACTACATACAAATTAGGCATGGTTCACGTTTGCATCGGTCTAATGTAGATCTAGCGTAACCTCTCAGGCACCAGTATACCGAATATGGACAAGGTTCAAGTTAACTGGTACTGAGGTGTACCGAAAAAACAATAAGGTTCAAGTTAACTGGTACTGAGGTGTACCGAATTCGGTACACTGGTGCCTGAGAGGCGCTTCAATAAAGAGTGAATAGGTTAATTCTAGACAAGATTATAAGTTCTAACGGGGTTGACGATGAAGTTCGTGAAGATGTCGGCCGTCTCTTCAGACGAATACCATGTAGGTATGTCTTCAATACCTACATGGTATTCAAGTCAGAATAATAATAAAATAAAAAGAGAGTTAAGTCTAGCCAATGCCTTAAAGTATAGTTTCATTTCGTATTTTAAGCGTAGTATTCTGCTCCATAAAATTACTATATATTTAACTTGATATCATTATAGATTTCGGGCAACGACTGACGTAATTATTGGTTTGCATCTATATCTGAAAACATACAACCCTAAATACAGTTGAAATATCCATTAACACAATTGACAAAATTGATCGAATTTCAATGTAAGTAAATGCTTTCCGTATTATTAGGGTTTCATTTGAACTAATACAGAATTCAGTAATTAAAATAAATCGAAGTTCAATCGATTTAACATTTCAGTACAACCGTCAAAATTCCATAACTCGTTAATAATGTTGAAAAACCGTTACCGTACGTGAAACGGAACTCCGTGTTCGGAACTTTCAAGAACCGTATTCGTGACTTGAATGATTGTATCGATTCCGGCGATAGACTCGATTATTCGCTTAGTCGACTCTTTATGTCTTCAGTATACTCACAGACGTTGCGATGCCGTAAAACTGAGAACAAAGAACAGAAAATGTTAGTCGCCAATTTGTTGCTAATAGTTCAGTAATAGGCAAGGTCAATGATAAAATGGTTGGGTCTACCTAACCAATGGTTGGTTCAAAGGGTTGGTCCATTGTCTAGGGTCGTAAGGCTAAGGTAGCTGCCAAATTAACGTGGAATAACGGTCATTGACCCTCCTACATTTATTGACATTCTTAATTTCAAAAACGGAATTAAAGACATAAAGCTGTCTTGAATTGACATCTATCAAGATCCTACCTTTTCTGAAAAACAGTTAATTGATGGTTTTTCCGGTACCTTCGATACAATGGAGATATTAGGAAAAGGTCAATGTACTTTATTTTGAGTTTATGTGGCGCTTTGTATAACTTAGACACGAACATGATACACATGTATGATGTGAGTAAAAATTCAGATTACTTGAGAACTTTCTTCAATCCTTTTTTGGAAGTCGGGTTGGGGTTCTAAAAGGCAGTCGGGATGGGGACCTAAAATGCTCCCACATCTTTGGTTACTTCTCCGTTCCCGTGAGTCGTAGCGTGATGTTGTAGAGAATTCTTCGGTCAATGGGCTTATTAAAATTGTCTTAACTTAATTTTTTTTTTTGTTCATGACAGTAGTTATTGAGAATAGCACGTTCAATCAAATAAACAAACTTTTCAGCTTTATAATACATGTTAAGCATAGACTCTATAGCTATAACTCTAATAATAAAATAATGTAGATTATCACACAACGCCCGCCGTCCAGTCTTAAGCTAAGCAGAGCTTGTGTTATGAGTACTAGACAACTGATAATCATACTTATATATACATACATATTATAGATAAATTACACCCAGACACAGAAAAAATGATCGTGCTCATCACACAAACATTTGTCCTGGGTGGGAATCGAACCCACGACCTCTAGCATAGCAGTCAGGGCCACTAACCACTAGACCAACAGGCCAGTCAAATTAAAGGTGTTTGTAATCAGATCAGTAACATGACCTGTGTAGAACCTTTTCATAATATTAATTGAATGGTTTCATGAGATTGTTTTCAATTAATTGCAGAACATGATTATTTAGTCCGGAAGTCGGGCAAGCCATATTATTATCAATTTGATATAACAAGAGGGTCCGGCTTAGACCCTTTGGCTACGGAACCCTGAAAACTCGATGAAATATGACGTGCCGTAAAATATCCTAACTAACTAGCGATTATATTTCCTTGGATGTTTTTTCTCTCTTTCGCTCTGTTTTCGAGACAATCAAATAACACTTAAAATAAATCTTTTTCTTAAAACCGCAAAATGAAGCAATTAGCATTTCAAATATTTGTATAAAAAAGAGTGGCGCCTGGTAGGGACATCTCGCTCTTTTTTTACGCGCCTAACTTAATGGTGGTAACGTCACATTGTAGTTTGTGCATTCTTTTACTTGTTACTTGACAGTTTCCTTTTTGACCAGATTTGAAAGGTTTCTAATTTACTTAAGAGAGGAGTCTTTAAAAATACATAAAAACACTTACGGTTGTTAAAATTTCTAAAAATACGCCATACTTTTTGTGTAATTCAACACAAAAAAATTAAAAACCTGAATAGATAAGCAAGGGTACGCTGGATATTTACAAACCAATCCTTCATTTCGAGAAAAAAAAGACGTGTGGCACTCGGGGACTGCCGCGGTAAAGCTATTGCATAGCATTTTTATCAACTTATGCTTATAATTATTTATTTATTTTATTTATGCAGTATTTTTTTTCCTTTGTATTTTTTTTCTTTGATATTAATTGAAGTTACACTTTCACACATTGAATTGAATTTTGATTGATTGTTCACTCATTTGTTTTCTTATCGGTCACCACGCTCAAAAAACAAATGAGTGGGGGTTGTTAGGTTATATTCGTTACGGAATTTCTGGATTCGGTCTCCACGCTCAAGGCCCGCGATAGAAGCTATGCAATAGCTTAAAAAATTGGCACATGTATTTAGGTTCTTTATTATTATTATTATTTTGTGTATTTCAATGCGGTGTATTTTTAGGAATTTTGAAACTATTTAAGGTGTTTCTTACGACTCTCCTCTTATGGATTTGAAAAATTCTGTTTATTTGTAATTTTGGATAAAGTTACTTTAAAAAAAACCAAGTACCTATTTTAGGCGTGCGTGGCACTCGTAGGTAAATTGAAAACACTCTTTTATTATCACGTTAAATCGTCGACAGAAGTAAATTCAAACTACCCTCGACTTTGTCATCATAAAACAAATGACTGCTCTGTTTAACGACTGTAACATTACATCATATTTGAAATCTAAAAATAACGAGAGCACTATTTGAAAGCTGGGGTCTTACCATAATGTGTTAAGGCGTATAGTCCCTTGAACCATCTGACCGAAATTATGTGAACGCAGCAAATCTGTGCATTTATTTGCGGCCAGCAGCGCCAGGAAAGCGCTTTACATCCATTTTCTCTGCGAGATATTGATTGATTTACATATGCAATGTTCACTTTGAAGAATATTTAACCACCAATTTGTATGTGTATAAATGTTTCTAAAGGTCCAAGCCGTTTCGAAGGAGTAGGGAAAAGTTGCAAAATTGCTAAATGTTTTTTTTTGACAAAAGTATTAATTGCACGAAAAAATCAAGTGTTGATATTATTGCTCATGAATCTATAATAAACATATATTTTTTTCAAACCAATTGACCTAGCCGTTACGGAGGAATAGGCTTCAGAAAATCACTGTTTTGTAGCACTTTTCGGGCGCTTGGCCTTAAGAGCCGGTTACACACAGAGTATTTTGTATGAACTCCGCCTGAGTCTACACACATACTATTTTGGATGAACTCCGCCCGAGTCTATGTCGACTTCGCGGTCCCGTAACAGCGATTACATTTTTATAAAAAAAAACAATGTAACTATTCAAGATTTTTGTTTCTGCCAAAGCCTTTTAAAAAACAAGCTCTATTATTTCAACAAAGTAACTGTTCAAGATTTTTATATTTGACACAGCCTTTTAAAAAACAAGCTTTATTATTTCATGTACTTAACTTTCAAATACGGCCTTGACGTAATCTCGTAGATATACACGTTTTGTATCATGTTTTGATATTTACCCAGCCCTAGGTCATACGGTCAATTTTAATTATTTTATTTTTGTTTTATATTTATGGATTTACAGAGGTTCAAAAAAGTTCAAAATGAGTACAACCTCGCCTTAAAATGCTAGGCATGCGAGCGAGTAAGAGTAATAAAGCTATTATTATTATTTCTTTCTTTCAATCAACATTGGATCATAATATATATCAAATTAATAATTATAAATAAAAAAATTAACTAAAACAGATTGCATTTGAACTTAAAAGTATTAGCTCCACTTCTTTAACAGGTCGCCAAATGGATCGCGATAAGAGCTCATAGTAAGGCCTCTGAAACGTGAAATAAACTACACAACGCCACTACACCGGCAGCCGACGACCAACCATAACTCATTGTCATTATCTTCGCGAAAACGGATGTTATCAACTGAGTTTCGCCTGCGGTTTTTAACGTATTAAAATTACGCAAAACATTAGTTTACGTCGACAGTTAATTGTGTGGGAAGTAAACCGCGACTGAAAAGCTGAAGAGTTTGTTGTTTAGTTAATCGCGCTAAATCTCAAGAACTACTTGTTCGAACAATATCTATACATATAATAAAATCGTAGGAAAGGCAAAACTGTACATTGAATATTTTTTTAAAAGAGTACTTGGGGCGTGATCTACAATCGATATCGAAGCCAAAAATATAGTTTTTAGAATTTTTGTCTGTTTGTCTGTTTGTCTGTTTGTCTGTTTGTCTGTTTGTCTGTATGTATGTCCGGGATAAACTCAAAAAGTACTGCATGGATTTACTTCAAATTTTGCGTGAATATTACTAAGAGGTCGGGTCAACATATAGGCTACATATTATCACGCTATCACCTACGGGGGAGGAGCTGTGAATCTTTATTTTTCTTAAGCATTCTGTGACAGCGTGTAATCTAACGATGCATATTTAATTGTTGTATTTGAGTAAGCCATGCTATCATCTAGCTTTACAGCATAAAAACTACGCCATTTAAGTAACTTGGGCAGAGAAACATAGTTTAATGAATGTTAGTAGTATAGAGTCATTTTTTTAAAGCAGCGCCATCTATGAGATTCCTTAAAAATCAAATCAAGTTACATGTTAACACTTTTTGGAAATTAATAATTTAAATTTGATCATGTAGTTAGTTATTCTTAAAATTCATAGATGGTGATGTGATGTCATGTGCATTTTCTTCATAAAAGTTGTATCATATAGTCCGTTTTAGCAAATTCAAGTTCCAACAAAACCCTGAAAAACTTGAGTAGAGTTGAGGAAGACAATTAAAAAAAAATGCGGTGTTAAGTATTACATTTGTGGTGTGAGAGGTGGCATTTTTCCAGCTCTGTGAAGTCGACCAGTTTGCGAGATCCCTTACGTATGACGAGGTGCCTTCATATAACACGTACGACCAGCAAAGGGGTGTATTTAACTGACATCGACGAGGAGGTGCTGTGGAAGGTTTTCCGGGAATTTTCAAGGACGCCGCATTGGGTAGGATTTATTCCGTGCAACCGAATAATGGCGAATGCTATTTTCTGCGTTGTTACTTCACACTATCCGAGGCCTAACGTCTTTCGCCTTTCTGAGGTCAGTGACAGTCCCAGCCACATGCGTCATCTTTTTGCCGTCATTTTGGTATTTTGTGGAGTCGCGAACCCAGTAGCTTTGTGGGAGAAGTATCGCCATCATCTGTCTGAAGATTTTCTACGAGCTTTGAGGCGTGCTACTGGAGACGAAGTCGAAGTAACTGATGAACGCGTGCTGAACACCTGTCTCAGTTCACTTCAAGATGTGGTCATTTCTATGGGCGGCAATCCGCTGATCGAATATGGGTTATCAGCTCCCTAATCATCACCGCATCAAGGCCGTGGAAATCGGGAGTATAACGCTAAGACAAATTTCGAGCCGGGCGAAATGACCACCTTACGAAATGACCATGTCACCGTGTTCTCATCAGAGCAAAAAAAAAATGATACCGTCCTTGAAAGCGTTGGGCAAAACCAGAGTAAAATGTTTTTCATGGATGCTCCTGGTAGAACAGGAAAAACATTTGTTACCACTGGCATACTTGCAGAGGTCAGGAGGCAAGGCAAAATTGCTATTGCTGTAGCGTCGTCGGGAATCGCTGCCATACTGCTTCCGGGTGGCAAGACAGCACATGTTTAAAATTCCCATCGATTTAGAGAGCGCCGAAACGCCTGTTTGTGGTGTGTCACGTAACAGCGATAAGCGACACGTGCTCAAGGATTGCTCTCTGATCGTATGGGATGAGTGTACGATGGCCAATAGGCAGGCAGTTGAGACAGTGGACAGAACCCTGCAGGACATCCGCAGGAACGAACATTTGATGGGTGGTGTCACAGTTCTATTCAGTGGCGATTTCCAGCAAACACTACCCGTAGCGAGGGCTGACGATTTCGTATTTTGTGGTTACGATTTCGTACGCTGCGCTTGACCATTAATATGAGAACTCGACTCGGCGGCAATGCACGTGCATTGCAAGAATTCTCCGATGTCCTTCTAAGTCTTGGCAAAGGCACTCTGACAGGTGGTGCCTCCAGAGTCTCTCGGTAGAGTGGTATCCAGCTTAGAAGAACTCATTTGCTGTGTATACTGCACCAGCTTCTTGGGTGTGTGAGCGATAACGCCGACGCCCAAAAATGATCAGGCTGCAGCAAATAATGAATGCATTCTCTCGGAAATTGAAGGGAATGAAGTGGTCTGCACCTCGATAAACACTGTTTTCGAGCAAGATGACGTCACACATTATTCCGTGGCATTTCTGAACTCCCTGTCAGCAAGTGGACTTCCAGCGCATACCATCAAGCTGAAGGTCGGTGTCCCGATTATGCGTCTTCGGCACCTATCTCCTCCGAAGTTGTGTAACGGGACCCGCCTTAAAGTCATCTCGCTCCATAGACACATAATTGAGGCGGAAATTCTTACGGGTTGTGGCGTCGGCGAGGCAGTATTTATACCACGCATTCTCCTCATACCGCACAACTTCCCGTTCCAGTTCAAGCGCGTACAGTTCCCCGTGACTGTTTGCTTCGCGATGACCATCAATAAGTCACAGGGGCAGACACTGAGGGCAGCGGGTGTCTTGTACGTCGCTTGCTCCCGCGTCACCAGTACTGACTCTTTTTACATTTTAGCTCCTGGCAGTATAACTACCAACGTATTTTATAGGGAAGTGTTGTAAGGTATACCTTTGTACGTATTTTGACTCTTTTGTGTCCTGGAATGTAAGTACCTATTCCTGCATTATTTTCTATATTTCCTTCAGTCTCAACTTATGACTGAACTCAGCAGGATTCCCATATAACTCTCTTCACTTGCTTCATTTGCAAAAAAAACTTAGATTTTAATGCTATTTTAAAAGTTGTTTACTTATTATACTATAGCGACTCTGGCATCTTAGGTATTTTTGGTGCTGTAGAGCCTTCACGCAGACGATGTCGCGGGCAGCAGCTAGTACATAATAACAATATGTACAACATTGTTCAGGGCAGGGCCCATATTCTCAACATATGCTCCTGGTAATCAGTCCACCGAAGCTGTCTCATTGGCACTTTTTGGTGAACAAGGACAGCAGTGGAAGCTATGCGATAAAACAGATGGTCAGTCACAGTGTGCAACGTGAATGCCTTTTAATAAACCCAGTAATCACAAGACAGGTGATCAAGAGTCCAGAAACCACAACCCTATATCCTTAGTTCTTCATATATCGCAATAGTTTCCCACCAACCGAAGGTTGTCCAAGTTGATTTCGACTCCTCGTATGCCTTCCAAAGGTCCAAGACCCCAGGGTTCCGAGATATACTAACCCATAAAAATTATAATAATTTATTTGTACATCTAACACACACAGTAACAGTATAGGATGTCATAAGAAGATATATAACTAGTTGTACCAATGGAAATAAAATGAACATTAATTACTAAACTAAGTAAAGTTTTATACTTTTAAACTCAGGAGCCAGTTCTTACTCGGAGATGATCAAGAATGATGTGATTGAGAATTTATTATTATTTATTATAAACTTTATTCTACCTACACCTTGTAATGTGAACAAGATAAATCTCTCTTTCTCTCTCTCTCTATCTAGATTCTTCCTCTTATCGTGTATGTACTATTACTACTTTTTTTCTGAACTGTATTTGGCAACCTGTACGGCTCTGTTATTGGCTTCGTATAGATCCTGAAAAGTGTTAGTGGTTGTGCAGGATGGCATAGCAGCTGACGCATGTCCGCTGCACAGGACACTGTGTTAGAGAAGAATTGACAAAAACTTTTAGATTTGCGTAGCCCGTTTATTAAGGAAAACTATAAGGTATACAAAAACACGATACGACTCACGGGAGCGGAGTAATAACCATAGACTTGAGTAAAACCATGGGAGACATCTAGACGCACATAATTTTCCTGAATAGCTTTTGATTGGTTGCAATTCTATTCATCAGACAAACTAAACACTGCTATTTAGAATGTATGTATTATTACTAGCCACTTATTTGCCGCAGTTTTTATCCGTTCTTTTTGTTTGTTAGAAAGAAAGTAATCATGTTTATTCCGAACACAACTTAAACATTAAAAAAATATTAACAAGAATGTGCCAAACAGGTCCCGTTCAGCAAAATGCCAGACAACTACGTAGCAGTTGCCTGACGCTGGTTTTCAACTGTACCTTTGAGTGTAGTTACGGATGAAAATCACATTTATTGAGAAAGTCTATAGGGTATATAACACCACGCTACGACTAATAGGAGCGTAGCAGTAACCAAAGACAGGTGAAACCGCGGGAACAGTTAGTTTACTATAAAATTAAAAATTTTGGCATGTTTCTTCATTTGCTGTACAGGTTTTACTGCAATTCAACAGCAAGGCTCGATAGCTCGATACCTCAAAATACATATCAACAAATTAAAATGATTTTCACTCAGTTGAACAATAAGATTAAAATATCATTGAATAAAGTGCTTTATCCATTAAGCCTTAGTGCAGTATAACGAACAGATATTTTTCATTCAAAACGGAACATTTCAAAAGAACGCTGCGACCTACTGCAGTTCATTATTATGGGGGGAAAGCTGGAAAATCCTACAGACAAAGGACATTTGAAAATTAAAAAGCTGTATCACGACCTAGAAATGTCAAGGAGGTAAAGTATGCGGCTGAAAGGACTAGTAAATACAACAGTTATACTGTTGAAGCTTCGAGTCGGTTTTTATGTCATTTAATGCGGATGTACCTGGGCAGTCCGATAAGTACTTAGCCTCACCGCCCGATGGCGCCACTACCGTAAGAGACATTTATTATCGTGTAGTACAGCCTTATAGACGGCCTTTGTCAAAATTTCAGCCATATTGGATTTGTAGTTTTGTTTTAATCGCGTGTAGAAGGGGGCTTGTCCGCGGATTTTAGAAAAATGGAAAAAGAGCAATATCGTTCGGTGATTCGATTCTTGTTTTTGGAAGGGAAATTGCGTAGCGAAATCAAAGAGCGCTTGGATGCTGTGTACGGTGACTCTTCTCCTTCAATGGCGACCGTCAAAAATTGGGTTAATGAGTTTCAACGTGGTCGCACGTCAGTTTTTGATGACCTACGCCCAGGTGCCCCAAAAACGGCTACCACGGAGGATAACGTGACAAAAGTCCATGATCTCGTGTTGACAGACCACCGATTGAAGGTGCGTGAGATAGCTGAGACAGTAGGCATCTCAAAAGACCGCGTGAGTCATATCCTGTATGAAATATTGGCCATGAGAAAGCTGTCGGCTCGATGGGTGCCGCGTTTGCTCACTCCGGACAACAAGCGCATTCGTGAGACCACTTCAGAGCAGTGTTTAATACTGTTTAAGCGCAATCCAAAGGAGTGTTTGCGTCATTTTGTGACCGTTGACAAAACATGGATTCACTGGTACACACCAGAGACCAAGGAACAGTCGAAACAGAGGACTTTACCCGGCGAATATGCTCTGAAGAAGGCGAAGACTGTCCCATCGGCCGGAAAGGTGATGGCCACCGTTTTCTGGGATTCACAAGGTGTGATCTACATGGACTACCTGGGGAAGAGCAAAACGGTCACAGGGCTCCGCTATGCCATGCCATATGCTATACTATTGTGCCGATTCGACCTTGAATTGCAGAAAAAACGGACCCATTTGGCGAAGAAAAAAGTTCTCTTCCACCATGACAACGCACCGGCTCACACCTCCGCCGTCGCCACGGCCAATTTAGTCGCATTAGGCTACAAGCAGCTGCCCCATCCACCGTATTCTCCAGATTTGCCACCGTGTGACTTCTTTTTGTTTCCAAACTTGAAAAAGTCACTCGCTGGGCAGAAATTTGAGTCGAATGAGGGGCTTATCGCCGCCACGGAGGCCTACTTTGCAGACCCCCAGAAAACATATTTTTCAGAGGGGTTAAAGAAGTTGGAGCATCGCTGGGTCAGGTGTATCGAGTTGAAAGGAGACTACGTTGAGAAATAAATCGCCACTTTTCCAAAATTTTCGTTTTTCTTTTGTAGGCTAAGTACTTATCGGACTGCCCTCGTATAAGGCTCAAAATAGATAGGTACAGAAGACAATCTCATGTATACTTCACTTTTTATACCTACGCTCGGTGGACGCACACTAATGTGCGTTTGAGCCGGAATTGTTTGACGAGCGGGCCGAGACGCTCCGAGATACCGTGTTTGTGAGCGGTGTCTATGTGCGTGTTGCTCGAGCGCGCTTTGTATGTAGATTGATTTCTGTACCTATCTATTTTGTGTATAAGGGCATGACAAATTTTGTAGTATGAATGTGGGTGTTTATGGATGCAAAGGAAGGTTCAATATTTGGGTCGATATAAGTATATGCACTTTTAAGCTATTGCATAGCTTCTATCGCGGGCCTTGAGCGTGAAGACCGAATCCAGAAATTCCGTAACGAAAATAACCTAACACCCCACTCATTTGTTTTTTTAAGCGTGGTGACCGATAAGAAAACAAATGAGTGAACAATCAATCAAAATTCAATTCAATGTACGAAAGTGTAACTTCAATTACTTAATATCAAAGAAAAAAAAACAAAGGAAAAAAAAAATACTGCATAAATAAAATAAAAAAATATAATTGCACAAGTTGATAAAAATGCTATGCAATAGCTTTACCGCGGCAGTCCCCAAGTGCCACACGTCTTTTTTTTTGTTTTCTATATCGAATACGTACTGTAGACTAAGGAAAACAAAAATGTGCATGTATCGACTCAAATATTGAATTTTGAACCTTAAGCTTGATTGTAATTTAAATATCTAGTCTTCAATGTAGTAATATTATTCTTCCGTGTGTGTCAACTGACTCCGTCTAAACGGCTTAATTAACTGATTCGGATGAAACTTTGTGTGTATATTTGAGTAGATCCCTGTATGACTTGAGTCCGGTAGGTGGCGCTGCAATCGGGTTGTCGTTTCTTTTTTTTTTTAATTAAAAGCTAGCATTCGGATAGGACAACATCTGTCGGGAGTACTAGTGAACTAATAAGTAATTTAATTGTATCCTAAACTTATAAGTTGTCTTTATTAAAAATGTACCCAATAGCACTTTTCTTATTGCCTTTATTAAGGCGGGTGGGTATATTTCGTTCTTGTGTTTACATATAGCTTTTGTGCTATATTACACTATTCACTGTCACTAAACTTTAGCTCTAACGGTATTGTTCCATTTATTCTTCTCAGTATATCTGTGTGGTCGAGAAGCTTGATTTATGATTCACTTATCTATGCAAATAGTATGTGCTTAAATAAGAATATACACATTCACATTAACATAAGTGTCAACCAATCCATTTTAGCCTATATTTTCCCAAGGCTCGGCAAAGGCCTTTCTAACTACATACTTCCAGGTATTCTTTTCTAGATCCACCTCGAATTAGCCCTTGCATAGACGTCTAATGTCATCTTGCCACCTCTTCCCAGGTCGGCCTCATCGGTGGTGTCCATCCTCAGGGTTCCACTTTGTAGAGACTCTTGTGTCAATCGAGACTGTTTTTTTTTTTTAAGTCAAGTTTGGTATTATAATAGCCGAAAATCGAGTAAATATGCAAGTTACTTTGTAATTGCGAAAGAGCTGATATTGTTTATATTTATCTGAATTTGTAGTGCTACCACGATCTCTTAACGCGATCCATTTTACGTCCTAAATTGATCTGTAAAATTGATGGTGCAATCCTTTTTTCTCGCTCGAACGACTGGCATTTTAACACGTAATGATTCCTTCTAGACACGTAAGAAGCCTTCCTAGCTCTCTCTCTACTTACAGATAAAAGACCCCTTGCAAATTACGAAGAAATATTATGGTGAATTTGTTAATTACAGGCTTGTGCACAGCACTTAAAATAATTTAAAAAAATATTTGACACTAATAATATTTAATAAAAAAAAATATTTTTTACATGGCTACATTGTTTAGGTATTTACTAACAAATTACTTGCTAAAGGATCCTATTGCAGTCATTAAAATTATTGGTATTATATCTAAAATGAAGGTACACTGAATGGGTATACAAATATTCGTATTTTTTTATTATATACATACATTAAAGTTTATTTTTCATGATTTACTGTATCTAAGTTTTTTAGAGCAGCCTTCAAATTTTATCAAACTGTAAAATATGTGTGTAAAATATCAGCTATAACAAAAAGTAATAAATACAACTGAAAACTGAAATACTCGTATATCAAA
Source organism: Mythimna albipuncta (assembly GCA_929112965.1). Lineage (NCBI taxonomy): Eukaryota > Metazoa > Arthropoda > Insecta > Lepidoptera > Noctuidae > Mythimna > Mythimna albipuncta. Next base: position 3,838,493 of record OV815959.1, on the reverse strand, counting down.
TCCATTCATGTGTATCGAACAGGCATCTATTAAATATTTTTAACAATACGGGCAGTTTTGAAACGAACTAGATTTCATGGTATTGATCACACTATGACCTGTCACGTTCATGTTTTTTTTTTATTCTAAAATGGCTGCTCCACGAGCAACATTTTTATGGCCGCACATTCGTCTAGTTTAGGATTCCGCAAAATATTGTTACCTGCGCCAAAAACGTTTAAACTGTCGCAGGGAATTCCGTGTAAACGTGGGGATATGTATGTAGCTCATGTCATCCTCGTAACTACGGTTTGTGGTGCAATTTGCGAGCTTGACGGTGATATAGTTTTATTTTTAAATTGGTCTAACTAAAATGTAACTGTGACGATATATTTAAACGAGAGTTTTGAAAATGTTCTCGACACAGTTGAGCGATTAAAACTGCTGTGCTGCGTATCGTGGATTCGATTTCCGCACAGAACAAAATTTTGTGTGATCTACAGATTGGTACTTCGGGTCGGGGTGTCTTAGGTATGTATGTAGATACATGTCTGTGAACGCACCCACAATACAAGAGTAACTCCTGCTTTCCTAGTCAAGTTAAAACCTTTTCATTTTGTTTCTCTATCGTCGATCGCCTCGAGTCGGCCTCGTCTTCGATTCGTTTGTTCTGACGCTGTCTGAACGCTCAGTCACGTGGTCAGAACAAAGGAATCGGAGGCGTGGCCGACTCGATGCGACCGTCGAAAGAGAATCAAAACAAAACGGTCGTAACTTGGCCAGGCCTGCTAATGTGGGTGTCAAACCTTTCTTAAAATGGGTGAATAAAATAAACTGAATAATTTACCTACTTTTTTGATTACTTTCATCAAAGTCGTGACTTTACATGTTTGTGAATGAACCCACGATTCAGGAGTTGTTTCTGGAGTGGAGCAAAGCTTATTACAAAATAAAAAAAGTTGAATAGAGATTGGTAAAAACCTGTCATAATTTGAATTGACTATTGGCAGAATTAGGCATAATATCCGTTTTTCAGGACACAGGTGTCCATGGCTCAACCTTCAGTATTACGTGAATGACCCTTTCAGATCAATCAATAAAGTACTAAGCCGATCGCAGCTGGTCGTAAATCTCTTGTAACAATACAAAATTATAATTTTATAACGGAAGTCAAGACTAGAGATTTACTCCACTATATTAGATGTTCGGTGTTTCTTCGGAGGGTAGCTAGGAAACACCGGCTTCATCTAGTTTAAACTGATGAAAAAATTGAAATAAAAGTGATTGAGAATCATAATTATCTACACTTTATATAATAAAGAGGTAAGTTTGTTTTTTTTTTGTTTGTAGGAGGTCTCTGAAAGTACTGTTCCGATTTCTAAAAGATTTTCATCCGTAGAAAGCTGCTTTGTTCCTGAGTAACATAGGCTATATTTTATGTACGCGGGCAAAGCCGTTGGCAAAAGCTAGTAACCAATATTTATAATTTAATTAAAATTAAACAGTTGTAAATCCTTATCATTATAGGAATCTTATGTTACCTGGTTTTCCGCATAAATACATGGTCACCGGGCCATCTGATTCCGCACCCAATTGTGCACTGGCTTCTCATGCCTACTATGACCTGCCGTGACCAGTGTTGTAATTAGTGTCGGTGGTGTTCAACTTCGTGACCTTTTTACATATTTTTGGGAAAAAATATAACATCGTATAAAAATAATTGGAGTCGGTTCGGCTACTGATTCTGATCAAATTACTCGTATATTCAGGTTTCGTATATACTAAAAGTAATGTTGTGTAATACACATTTTAAAACCTATTTGCAAAACAAATATCATATATCATTACTAACTCATTTCAATCACATAAAATTGGGTACATGTTATAACGCTAGGTAAATATGTCTGGCCCGGATAGAGTACGTACGCGGCGGGTGACAAAGGGGTCCCGTCTTGTTGACTCACGATATTACTATGTTTTTACAATAAACATTCCCGCTCTGTTGACAAACTGCTTGATTTATATGACACGAAAATTATTTGACAACACAAATACACAAGTGTATATTATTTATACATAAAACTTTTTCCTTGAGGATAAAAAACCAGGGATGTTACGGAGGTGCGATTCCAATTCCAAAAGGAACTATGCACCTCCGGTTCCAAACGGAACTATGCACCTCCGTTCCAATTTCGGTTTCGATAAATTTTAATTGGAACTCATTTCGGAAGTACAAACAAGTTTGTGGAGTCTGTGTAAAAGTCAAACGACTTGGGTAATCCAATAAAATAATCAAATTCTTGAACTCTGATGTAGTCAACACTGATTGTAAAATCAAGGCTGCAAAGACTAAAATAATAACATTTTATTTTGTCCGTATTTTAGACTATAAAAAAAAAATTGGACACCTATTAAAGTTACGTGTGCGAAAAAATGCAGCACGGCGTGACGTTACACGTAACTTTAATGGGCTATATCTTTGTCATTTTTGGTTTAATTTACAAAAAAAAAATATTTGTCCTTTATTTTTGAATAATCTAAAAGACGGACTACATACACACGGATTACATTTTTTATGGCAACTAAGCCTATTGTGATAAAATCTTCAGTTCCTATATTCAAGATATATCTTAGACCTTTGACCTTGTAGCTTAATTTAATTACACGTATCAACTTAATTACCATATGTCTGCAACTTGACGTCAAAGTGACAGCGACATGTGACGTCACCCGCAACAACACTGATGAGCACGTTATTAATATGGGCCAAGTTTGTCACGAAACTTTTTAAGTAAGTTCAAGATACCAAAGTTGACAAAGAAAATTAAGGCAGACTAATCCAGGCAGTAATAATGTACTTTTGAAACATTCTAATCTGTGTAAACTTTTGAGTATTGTTTTTGACACTTCACCGAGGAGGCCATCAGAATTATTTAGAAATACTTTTTCGGAAACTACGACGTCACTCGAAGTATTTATTTGACGAAGTTTCGCTACAAAAACCGCGTTACATTTTTCCGCACACTATTTTCCTTTACGAATATTATAACTTACCTATCGGAAAACGAGAATGATACGACTATGCGAATCCATCCGCTACGCAGCGAGAGGCGCATGCGCGAGACATCAGCGCGCCGCCCGACGCAGTTCGTCGTCAGGCGTCGTCACCATTGCCCGTAGCACCGAGCTGCGCGCGTAGCACCGTAGCACTGGCGTAGCGTATAGCTTAACCCCGCACCTGCAGTGACGTTTCGTTTGCGTTGACGATAACGTAAATGAAATATTGCGTGTGATTAACAGCGTGATAAGTAACAGTGATAACAACATATTGACATAGTGCAATGATTTACGTATTGTGGTGACTGGCTTTGGCTATTTGGCTACCTGTGATTATCAGATAAGCTCGGGATTTTACTGTCGCTGTTCGTTTGTGATGTAAGTTGATACTTTATAAGATACAAGTGGTTGTCCTTTGTTTGTACATGTTTCTTGTTTTCGTTTTTTTTTATCTCGACCCTTTTGTTCTTTAAAACTTTATTAATTCTTTCTCTACTTAATTTTACTTGTAAAATTTTTTGAATCTTTACTATCTTTTATACCTGGAATCAAAACGTTTTTGAATAATCGATATGTATACGATGATAAGTGGTGACGTCTTTATGACATGTCTTTGTTACTTTACCTCTCTGTTTGTAACAATAAAATGTTATATAAGCAACAGAAGTACTCGTAATTGCTAAAATATTCAAGCAAATGGTAAGGAATACTGCGAACAATGTTTAGGATTAGAACGGATTACATATTCAAGAGAATTTAAATGTTCTGTAACTAAGTAGGGTTTCAAGTTCACCGAGATATATGTGTGTATGTATGTACCTACATTCATTCTGAATTAAGTCCTGGATTACGTAAAAAGGCCTTTTCTTTTCCGAGTTCCCTTTTATTTCATGTAAACCATTTTACGTAATATCTTTTGTTAGCACAATAACTTTTGTTCTAAATATTTCGGCGTAGATGTTTTTGCAGAAATGTCTCGGGAAAATCTTGAAGAAAAATAAAAATGACAGCACAGAAAACACTGCAGTGGTCGAGCGTTGACGTCCGCGGTGAAACGTTGAAAACTTAGAGCGGCGATATTTTTAACCGGCCTAGAAAACTTTTATTTCACTCGCGGTATTCAGTGGCGTCAGCGTGCGAGGGTTAGCTCGGCGTGATCATTATTCAGTTATTACGTGTTTTAAGTTTATTACTTTGAGTAATTATTTCTTTATATTTTTAGTACATGGACATTAGAAGCATGCTAAGTTTTTATTACCAGCCTTAATTAGTATAATAATCTACACTAATATAATAAAGAGGTAAAGTTTGTTTTTTGTTTGTAGGAGGTAATCTCTGGAAGTACCGATAGCAAACATTTTTTCACCGATAGAAAGCTGCTTTGTTCCTTGTGTCCGAGTGACATAGGCTATATTTTAGGTACGCGGATGAAGTCGCGGTCAAAAGCTAGTAAATACTATTATATTTCTACCATATAGTATTACCCACATATTAGAAGCGACAACAAATTTGTAACCAAGATTTATGTAACTCATAATGTGATTTAAAAGAGTGTCCATGGAGTTTCTTGCACGTTCTTCTCCAAGGAGATCAACGCTTTGGAACGTGCAATTTAGCTTCTGTTTTTTTTTTGACTGACCGACCTATTGACAATTCAAAAATGCCTGTTATTGGTGTATTTGAAATAAACGGTTCTGATTTCTATTTATTTCCAACACCAGTAATAGCAGAATCGTCTTAATAATTTCTTTGTTCTTACCATATTGTCTCTTCACCGGTAGACTGGTCCTCTTGACTGGTAGAGAACGCGTAACGCGATAAGTCCGCCTTTGTAGTCATTTTGTGTTGCAACAAAATTAAACAAATGAAGAAGTTTTTTTTGTAAATATGCACTAGCAAAGAATCACCAAAGTAAATCCGCAAAGTCCCATTCAAATCTCATTGGATATTGATGGAAACCGAGCACATTTCCAACCCAACTATCGAAAAACAGTAAAGCGATGACTCATCGTACTCCCCAAACGTTTGCTCCCCCGGAACGAATTGGTATAAAATTGCAGAGGGATGAATCATGCGTGCCGGAGACAATTCGATAATTAGTTCAAATAATCCTCCCTTACGCGGGGAGTAATCTGTTGAGATCATGAATGGAATATGTAGGGTGGAACGACCCCTGTGACGTCTACATGATGAACTGTTACTGCTAGATGAGACATTTTTGCTTAGATTTTGCCCGCGGCTTCATATAATATAGCCTATGTCACTTAGGAATAAACCAGCTTTTTATCGATGAAAATTTTAGCAATCAGATCATTACTTCCAGACATTACATCTTACAAACAAAAAAAAAACTTTACCTCTTTATAACATTAGTTTAGATAGACAGACATATCCATAAATAGAAGAAGATACAAAGTTATTTTTAAAAATGCACAAAGGGATCTACTGCTTATTTCAAAAAGAAGTTTCTTCCAGCATACCTGTGAAAGAAGATAGGTTTTTATTGCGTGATAAAATATAGGTAAATAACTGGGTTCTATCATCGACTTCGTCCGTATAAATATTAGTTATTGCGGACACAAAGTCGATGATGGATAAAAAGTAGCCTATCTCTATCCTTACATTTTAAGCTTCCTTTAACTAATTTTATCATAACTGGTTTAGTAGTTTTAATCATGAAAGTGTAACAGACAGACAGTCAGAGTTACTTTCACATTTATAATATTAGTATACATGATAGATTTCTCGCTTTAAGGGTTAACGAACAATTGAGGCACTGTAATGTCTGTAAATTAGATTTTTATTTATTAACAATCGTTACGGTTTTAAACGCTTTGCGTTGAATATTTTTTGCTCCTTTTGTATTCTAGTTAATACATACTGAAATATGACCGCTTCAGAGAGCATTTGATTTAAAATCAAACAAAGCCAACACCAGTCTATTGTATCAAACCCACCCTAATCCAAAAACACTGACTAACCGTCCAGATTACGTAGCCCTGACCAGTAGGTATTGGAAAGCAGCCTGATTCGATTCAGAATATAGAAAAAACCTTTTGACCCGAAACAATGAGCAATAACCCAAATTATCCGAAGTTTTTGTCAAGCACGCATTTGCTACATCAACCAAACGAATTCCGAATTGATTTATGTGGGTAACATTACTGAAAATAACTCAGTAATTTTTGGATCAAGGTCGTTCAATGTCGCATCCAGTAACTTTAGTTCTACGCATAACAGACATAATTTTCGTCGACGTGCCGTGTTTCTCTATACAAAGGGGATGTAATAAATCAATTACCTACAGGGTCTGCTTATATTGCATATTTATATGTGTACCGTGTGTAGGTAGGTACTGATTTTCCTGTTGTTTGATGACCTATTTGGGTATCGTAGAACCCTTTTGTTCGCTTTTTTCTGTACAAGTCCTTAAAGGTTTGATTGTTAGGAGTGCCAGGAGAGTATAGTCGATAGAATAACTCTGATAGTTTTCCGTTGATTTGATTACTGGGTATTTAAGTGTGAATATACTTACGTTATTCCTTTAAACAAGATGCCATCTCTTTGTTTGTAAATTATTATTTTTTTAAATTAAGAACTAGAACCGCGTAAAATTAGAAAATTTTCCTAAAGGAACTTACTGCCGAAATGCCTATGCTTTCCGGGACATGGACTACCCGTGTACCAAATTTTTGTTTTGCTTTGGTATTTCTATATAAAACGAGAAACTGACTGACTAAAAATCAACGCTCAGCCGAAACTACTAGGAGTAGGAGCATAAAATTTTGCACATGGCTTCCTTTTATGACATGGCCGAGCACTAAGAGAGGGTTTTCCAAAATTAATCCCCTAAAGGGATGAAACGGGGGTCTAATCTTTTGTATAGAGAATCCTACATTTCGAAGGCGAAGCCGCTGGCAAAAGCTAGTCTTCTTCTAAAAGGGGACCTTCAAAATCTTAGCTAGGTATCTTAGTTTAGGAGTACTAAAATCTTAATTTTAGTACTCCTTTCTTTACAGAAATAGGAAGGGAAGAGTTTATTTGATGGTTTCCTGTGGGAAACTTCGAAACTTTTACTAAAACCCACCTCTATTCCTTGGTTCCACTTGTGTTCCATGGCGACGGAAACTCTTTCGAACAATCCCGTAGAAGATTTTAGTTATCTTATGTTCGTATATGGATACGTATCGTTCGTTCGTACATGGCTACTGTAATAATTTAATTTTCCCTGCAATATACTTTAAGCTTTTTGTTTACATGAGACATAAGGAGAACAGATAGCCAGCTTATTTCCCCGGGCGCGTCCCTGGTAAGCGGAGCGAAATATGACGGTGTCGGTCCACCTTAGGGCAAGTGCAGTAGATACGATCTTATACGGCTTACAGAATCAATTAAGGCTATGGTAACCATGAATTAAAAGGACACATTTTTTTTTTAATCTAAATTCTACGTTAATAAGTAATAAAGAGGTAAAGTTTGTTTTTATATTTCTTAATATTTTTAGTACATGAACATTAGAAGCATGCTAAGTTTTTATTACCAGCCTTAATTAGTATTATAATCTACACAATCTACAGGTAAAGTTTGTTTTTTGTTTGTAGGAGGTTATCTCTGGAAGTACTGGTCCGATTGCTAAAATTTTTTCACCTATAGAAAGCCGCTTTATTCCTGATTAACATGGGCACATGTTATGTACACAGGTTATATGTTATGTACGCGGGCGAAGCCGCGGGCAAAAGCTAGTCGGATATAAACTAGAGCTTGACTGCGATCCCACCTGATGGTAAGCAGTGATGCAATCGTTGATGGTGGATCATAATATCATGTTGTTATCCGAAGCGTTAGGCAGAGGTTTACTTCTAGATACATCTGTCATTTCGTCTGGTTTTTTAAGTCTTCCGTACTCAAAGGGTAAAAACAGGACTCTTACTTAGACTCTACTGTCCGTCTGTCAGTCACCAGGCTGTATCTCATAATCTGTGATAGCTAGACAGTTGAAGTATTCACAAATAATGTATATCTGTTGCCTCTATAACAAAATTAAAAACAGAATACAATAAATTGTAAAAAAAAAGTTGTATAGATGGCTGGTTTTTTTTTCTATTAATTGATGCTCCAAACTAAAAATAACTTTGTGCCGTAATGGCGTTTACAAACATGTAAACACTCATACACAACACACCCAGACCCGGAACAAGTTTTTGAAGGTCGTACAAATATTTATTACATACATTACCACTAAAATAAAATAAAATATCCGATAAAACCAAATAAGACAATGTTTACTTATTTTTCATACATCCTCTCACAAAACCTTAGACATTCACGACACACATCTATCCATCTCCCAGCAACCAAGTCACACTCGGGTGTTAGAGTCAGAAGAGAAGACATGAGTCATGTTAAAGAAGATCATCAACCGTACACAAAATAATTAAATAAATCTAGACTTCGGATTCCTACTAAAATCTTCTTGATGAAAAAAATCACGAACACTTTCCCTGACCTTATACTCAGAAAAAACCGGCCAAGTGCGAGTCGGACTCGCCCATGAAGGGTTCCGTAGCAGCAAGTAACATAATATACAAGTTCTTGTTATGTGTTGTAACTTTGATCGATGTTTTAATAATAGTGTATTTTTTTTCGGTTTATGTCGCATTAAAAAAAAACTACTTACTGGATTTCGTTCAAACCAATTTTCGTTGGTAGTTTTTATAGTAATGTATATCATATATTTTTTTTAGTTTTATCATTCTCTTATCTTAGAAGTTAGAGGGGGGGGGGACACACATTTTACCACTTTGGAAGTGTCTCTCGCGCAAACTATTCAGTTTAGAAAAAAATGATATTAGAAACCTCAGTATCATTTTTGAAGACCTATCCATAGATACCCCACACGCATGGGTTGGATGAAAAAAAAAATTTGAGTTTCAGTTCTATGTATGGGGACCCCCAAAATTTATTGCTTTTTTTCTATTTTTGTGTGAAAATCTTAATGCGGTTTACAGAATACATCTACTTACAAAGTTTCAACAGTATAGCTCTTATAGTTTCGGAAAAAAGTGGCTGTGACATACGGACGGACGGACAGACAGACAGACAGACAGACAGACAGACAGACAGACAGACAGACAGACATGACGAATCTATAAGGGTTCCGTTTTTTGCCATTTGGCTACGGAACCCTAAAAAGCCCTCGACCCCAAGATCAATTAGGCACAAACTTCACCATAAAACTCAAAAATCTACCTTCATTTTGCCTGTATGAAGTTTTGACGGACGTGAAAATGATACAATACCTCATTGCTATCTTTCAAGGTGAAGCTTGCCAAATGTAGGCATAAAAGATAGGTATATAAAAATAGTGCTGAAACTTTTTTAAATTTCAGCTTTTCCACATGAAATGAGTAAGAAACTGGAGCATCTTTAGAGACTGGCCTTGAGGTTGGTATTGTATGCGGCGTGGCACGACAGCCTTGGCGCTCAGAGCACAGCTGTTGAGGCTGAGTCCCGCTATGTATGTATGAGTTGTGATGTAACTTGAGCAATATCAAGAATCCTTATCAAACAATGTGCGTGCTGATGTTTATAACACATTTGTACTAAATAAATAGTACCTACCTATATTTATTCTGTTTAAAATCAATGTTGTATACGTTAAAAATCGTTAGTAACATTGTTCAGGCTGGGGCCATAATCTTAACAATTTTTTTTATCTTTAGAGTTCCGTACCTCAAAAGGAAAAAAAACGGAACCCCTATAGGATCACTTTGTTGTTCGTCCATCTGCCTGCCTGTCTGTCAAGACCCTTTATTTCTCGGGAACGCGTGGAGGTATCTAGTTTAAATTAAAACCATATACTCCGGTCTGCGGACTCTTGAAGCTGTAAAAAATCAAACTTGTAAGTTAACGAGAGAAAAAATACTTCGGTTTATGTGGCAAAAAACGTATACTCTTAAAGAAATCAAAGTTCATAGGGTACTTCCCGTTGACCTAGAATCCTGAAATTTGGCATAAAGCAAGGTCTTACAAAACAAGTATAAAAATAAATATGAAAACTGTAAATTTGTTCGTAAGTTCGAAGCTAGATTCGGTAAAATCTAAATCAAGACTCCATTCTGGAATTGAACTATTTACATAAGTATGTTTAAATACGGAATTCTCAGGGTGCGAGTCCGACCCAGACTTGCCCAGTATTATGTACAGGCCCAGAACCCCAGGATCCTGAAATAAAACTATAACTTTACGACCGCATCACAGCAAATTGCCTTAAAACCTGATAGCATTTCTACACTGAAAAGAAGACCAGTGTTTTGTTCATCCGTAAAGCCCATTAAATGCTTCCTGATGTCACGAAAAACTCGATAAACATTAAGAAAATTACGTAATTAAAATAAAACGTGAGAATAGCTGAGATGCGATGGATGCGAAACGCATAGAGCCATCCGCATTGGCGCGACACTAGGGGGAAGCTTCTGTCCAACAGTGAATGTCTCTTGACTGAAATTATTATGAAATTAAAATATAACATTCAATTATACACTAAACAATTTCTGGTTTCATCGAAAAGATGTAATGAAAGTTTGCGTGTAGCTTAACATACAGCGTTCTACATTCTACGCCGGCTCCTGATCCGATTAAAATCACCGGATAAACTCTACGTTTCTAAGTATAGGACCTTGTTATTCGTTGCTTAAAACAACGTGAAATTGTACCGGCTCTGTTTTGACGTCCGGACATTTATGAGAGAAAATATTATACTCATATGTTTGCGACATTATAGGTTTACCAATATTGTGGAAAAGTAGCAAAACGTTAAAAAAAAGTAGAGAAAGCTGGGATTTAGTATACTTTATGTACCATCATTTAAGTATACTATACTTACAACATCAGTTTTAGTTTACGAACGTTCGTTGTGGCGACGCTTGGGGGAGGCCTATGTCCAACAGTGGACGTGTATCGGCTGAAATGATGATGATGATGATGATTAGTTTTAGTTTATGTTAAACCCTCTAGTATTTTAAGTAAAGAATCTATGTACAAAATTTCATAACTGTATCATGAAAGATCACAAAGTTATAAGGTTGTTATGTTATCTGATTGTCCGCACAGTTACATAGTCACCGAGCCATCAATGTCACTGAGGGGTGGTTTTACCCCCGCATCCAGCTGTGCGCGGGCGCCTAATGCCCGCTATGACCTGCCATTACTTATATTGTATGTAGTGTCGGTAGTGTCCAACTTTTACCTTTACCTTTTTTAACAATTTTTGGTAGAAAATATAAAATGGTGTAAAAATTATTGAAATCGATTCAGTTATTGATTCTGAACAAACTATTCAGGTTTCGCATATATACTAAAAATAATGTTGTATAAGTTTAAACAAATATTTAAAGCAAAATCTATCTAATAATATTTCCACTGCTGGGACTTACAGAGAAGTATTCTGTAATCTACCATGCTGTCCCAGAGCGGGATCATGGATGCCGTGTCGTTTTTCTGTTGATGGCAGTAATGAAATACACTACACTAAGAAAACCGCCTACCGAAGTACCGACCAACCTTTCGAAGAAGAACTCGTGGCCGTTGGCACTGGGTTATCAGCATACTTACTTCATTTTACGAGTAGCAATACTTAAACAACCTAGTATGATATGAATATATGTTTTTTTCTTTAATTAAACATTTTACAATTAAACCATGTAGCTTTAATTAGTTTAGTATTTTTATTTTTCTTGTTCTATCTATGTTTAATTAATAAACCATAAATTTTAGTCGTAATATACCTTATTCGCAATAAGATTAGAAATTGAAAGAACCTTTTTCTATTCTAGTCTATTCAACCGATTTTAACTTTTATTTTTTAGACAATAGCAACTATTTACTGCAGCCGTCATTTGTCATGCCACCAACGTAATAAAAGTCAAAATCGGTTGAACGGACAGTAATAAATGGTTTTAATAAAGAGTATAGAAGCTTTAACTACTTAGAAACGTTAGAAGCACAACTGGTAGTCTTGCCCTAAGTACTTGGCTGGAAATTCTATTTTCGCTGGAAATTCTATTAACGAGGAAAAGAGTGTGAAGAAATGTAACGTTCATTACTATTATTTTTTAAATAGCTCGCCGGACTCGACCCTTGCCTCCGGCCATTCGCTGCCCGTAATACGTTCGAGAGAAATATTGCTCTAGCACTTTGAAAATTCCTATTTTAAACCAGAGCAATATACGAATATTACTTTTGTTTCGTATTGTTGATTTTTTCCTTTGCAATTGTTAATTGGGATGATTAAATGCACGCAGTTACCCTTTCAAAATATTGCGAGCAATTAAAATGAACTGTTTGCGCCCAACTGCGTGTAAGTAATGTAATCACTAATTGAAGTTAATGGTTTGTTTTATGGAATGTGCGTTTAGTAAAAGTGCTTTAACGAGTCTATACTTTTGTTTTGGATTTTATTGAATCAATTGAGTTTACTCCAATAGGGAATTTGCATGCAGTTTTTTTATTTGCTAAATTAAAGCGTTTTTAGCTCTAGTGAACAGATCTGAAGGAGTTAAAAAATATCTTCATTAGCAACCAAGTTATGAGGCTTTAAAATTACTTATAAGTACGAAACAGAAGTCGAATATGGAGTTTGACGTCAAAGTACATCACGCCTCGTACAGTTGCCATAGAAAACGGCGTTTCGGCGAGAGAGAGGCGTTCAATTTTCAACTGATTTTGATATTGTTTTTACATACAGTGGTTCAATATAATGTCTTTTTTTTTTCATGCATATTTCCTACTAGCTTTTGCCAACGGCTTCGTCAGCTTACATAAAATATAGCCTAGGTCACTGACGAATAAAGCAGATTTTTATCGGTGAAAAAATTATTGCAATCGGACCAGTACTTTCAGAGAGACTTTATAATATTGTATAGTGTAGACTTGTGTAGATTGTTTTCTAGGTTAGATTAAGATCCTTGTCAGTCCAGATGTGAGAGAATGAGAAACCTTTTACCTTCTGACCTCTGTCAGTACCTACTGGTAGCTACTTATCTACCTCGACACATACACTGTTCGGTACGGTACACCTTTGACAGGTTTAGGAGTTAGGGGGCGACGACCGATCCTAAATCCCTATTGTGTTCGATTCCAATTCCGAACTACAACACATTTTGTAGAGTGAGTGCTTGCCTACTTAGATATATGTAAAGGTTTTCTATTTAATTAAAGTACCTGACTTAGAGCTCAAAATACATTCGAAAATGACGAATGTTTGACAAGTCGTAAAAGGGTTTGCTTCCAACAGAATTTTCTGACCTCAATACGCGTAATAAATGTATCGAAGGAGATTGTTAAAGTGGTCACAATAGGTTGTTTGACAATATGAAAATAAAGTACTTAACAATAATTCATATTTATTTAAGGGCTTGCTTTGTAGACGAAAGTGACCTTCCGCAAAACTATTTTTCAAGAAACGAAAAAAAAAACAGCCTCCCTGTACAAAATTAAATACGTATTGGACATTTTGTTTGGAAAGGCCGATTTTTTTTCGTTTCCTGAAAAAATGTCCTGGAAGAAGTCTGGAGGGCTGTCCCTTACACCGTGAATCTAAAAAATAATGAACTATAAAAAAAACTTTACTTACGCCGTGTTTTCGAAAACGGTCGTTATTGGCTGAATCTGCTAAAACTGAAAAACTGCTTACCATCAGGTGGGATCGTAGTCAAGCACTAGTTTAAAAAATCTACTTAAACGTCACAAGTCTGTAAATACTTATGTCTGTCTTTTGTTGTCAAATATGGCGTTTTGGCAGCTTGTTTGAATACGATAACTTTAAATGATATTTCTATTTTAATATTTACAGGAATTGAAATAAAACACTTCTACTTGACTCTATAAACTACTTTATAATATGAAATCTATTCCAAAAATCCGTCAAATAGCCTATTTTGTTCTATTAACCATACCACCTTTAATAAAATCCTATCCTTGAAACCTAGTAAAAGTTACAATAGCTTGTTATGACCAGAAACTTTCTTCATTTTGACTATTATGGTCTTGTAGAAGTCTTTTGTATAAATTAAAACTTCCTTCTGTACTTTGACCTACAAGTTTAAAACTAAAATTTCTCAGCAAGCAATGAGGCAAACTATTTGGGTTAGTTATGCAGCGTGCGAGTTAGACATGGTATGCTTAATGAAGTGTTCTGTATAAGGAATGCATCGAAGCAGCTGTGCCCGTAGTGCAGTTAAATATACTTGCTTCTCTATTAGGGAGAGTACCCACAAGAAGCGTGTTAACAGATTCAGACTGACATCGTTGTAGTAAACTTTACATACTAAAGCTAGAACTACATTAAACATACGTTTAACACGCCTGGCGGGTATCAAATGTAGCTCTACAAGTCTAGTTTCTATTTAAAAGTATGGAGACTGACGCGCCTAGATCGGCGTGTGTAGCACACGTGTGAGCAGTATAATTCTATCTTTACAGTGCTGGGACTTTCAACATTGTAACTTTAACCGTTGCAATAATGAGTAGGTATTTTAAAGGCTACGGTAAAGAGGCGCAGCGCCTTGATATGACTTCGTTTCTATATTTAAAGAATTCTAAGGGTAATTTATGTATAGTCAACAGTTTCTATGTAAAATAGTAGAATCTCGACTAAGTCTTAAACTTCTGCGAAGCAGTAATGCTAGCGAAGGATATGGCCGCACGCGTGAGGGAACGGACGTTCTCTCGCCCCAGCCGCCCTGAGACCCTGATACTGAATTCCATCCACCATAGACGTGGGCTTACGAGAAGGATGAGTGATGATGGGTAGTTCGCTGTCCCATCGTCCGGTAACTGTCCGGACCGAGCCCGCGCGCACTGTTCCCGCGCGCGTCAAGAAGCTGGGTCGAAGCATTAAACTTATTGCAATTTGTAAAAAAACGCTTGACAAAGAACGCTCACTTTTGAAAATGCTCAACATTTTTTCAAACTTATACGCTCTTTGGTCAGTACCTGTGGTTCCCATACGCAATATGCCCAGTGAGTCCTCTCCTTAGGAAATGCATATCGAGGCATTGCTCTGCGCAGTCAAATACGCCAGCTACTGTATTAGCTGCATATGCTTGCTATTGCATTAGTATAACTTACCCAGTCTATAGCCATATCATTGTAGCACAGCGTGTGGGAACCCGGTCTGTTTGGGAGTTCTCGTTTATAATTAAAGTGCGGAACCCTGCTGCATAATATGGTACAGTTCGAGAGCTTTTAATTGAGCTGAAGTAATGGGGTTTTCAGCAGGCAAAGAGCAAATTGGGTTTGGTAAAATGGATGAAGGAAATATTCCGGCCACAAAAACTTTTCGGCAAAATAAATGTAAGTGTATACACAGAAGTTGTTTGATAAAGAAATTATATAACCTGTGTGTTTTCGGAGTAACAAGCATTATAAAATATTTGTGTCTAGACAGTTTAGATGTAACAGCGCTGTTCCAACTTACACTAAACGTATTCATAAATCCATCCTGTAGAAATCGTTCACTTCCCTTCCTATACCGTTCAATTTATCTCTCTATTATGATATAGGGTCAAGCGATATATATCTCACGACTACTAATGTCCCCGCTGGGCGCCAGCGGTAGCCCATACTTTATTATTGCGTCGGGACGGCCGCTGGACAAATGATACATAGCCGCCATTTCGTTAAGGCG
This sequence comes from Mythimna albipuncta, assembly GCA_929112965.1. Lineage (NCBI taxonomy): Eukaryota > Metazoa > Arthropoda > Insecta > Lepidoptera > Noctuidae > Mythimna > Mythimna albipuncta. The sequence goes on along the minus strand of OV815959.1, from coordinate 3,822,769 downwards.
ACAAGTTGGAAAACTTGTTATTGGCGCCCAACAAGTGTTTTTTTTTTCTTTTTAGAAACTCTTGAGTGATTCGTCATTTAAAAAAATTGATAATTCAGAAAATATTAAGATAAGAACAGTAGAAGATTTTATCAGCTCTTCAAATAATAACTGAACCATGTCTCGATATTACTGTAGTCCCAGTTGGGCGCCAACGGTAGTATGTATTTTATTGTTGCGTCAGGACAGCCACCGGACTAATGATACAAAGCCGCAATTTTGCTAAGGCGACGAGTTAGATAACTTGATATTGGCGCCCAACTAGTGTTTATTTTTTCTTTTTAGGAACTTTGAGTTATTCGTCGTGTAAAGATGTTAGTTAATTCGGAAAATGTTAAGATAAGAACCTTTAGTTCTAGCAGCTCTTCAAATAATAACTGAAACATGCCTCGTTATTACTGTGGTGTCAGCTGGGCGCCAGCGGTAGTTCATATTTTATTATTGCGTCAAGACTGCCACCGGACAAATGATACAAAGACGCCATTTTGCTAAGGCGACAAGTTGGATAACTTGATATTGGCACCCAACAAGTGTTTATTTTACGAAAATGTTATGATGTTCGCAAACACAAGTTTTTAAAGAACATTAATACCTGGTTCTCTGGAAAAAAGCGCAGTTTATAATAATTATAATTGTCGAGTGCTTTTTGAATATTTTAATTAGTTAATCAGGCAGCAGCTCGTCTTTCGTTAAAGCCCTTAATTTTTGTCTTTTTTTGAGCGTTTCTTCGGCTAGCAGCTAAAGCGTCAGAACTTAAGACAGTCCAAATCCTCCAAGTCTCAAGTCCGTGTGTATTCCACTGCGTGTAACACCACGATCGTTAGTACGGTCGTTGACTCCCAGTCTTGCAATGCGGGGTTGTGTACACTCGAACATGCTATTTGTATACTATACAAACAAAAAGGGGGCAATTTTTTTTTTCGTTGATATCTAACATTTCTTGTTACTAATTAACGGACTTATGTGTACTTTCTTTTTGTAGATATAAAATAAATAAATGAAAATAAATAAAATATCTGTCTTTCTACTACATATCCTGCCAATATTATATGTTATTTTCGTTGTAGCTTTGAAGCTTATGATATTTTTACTTACGAAAAATTTGATAAAGATATAGATTATAATGAAGAAATTTCGACAAGGTTTAGAGATGTCAACGATTATAAAAATAATGCTTTATATTTGATGATAATTAAACTAGAGACTAATAAGTTGACAAACGTAGCAAAATGAGTTGTACTCGTGCACTAGCTTCTGACGTTTTATAAGTGGCCATGTAGGGTTTTGTGAAATATTTTTTTAACACAACATTATTTTTAGGATAGGCGAAACCTGAATATAGTTTGTTCAGTAACTGAATGGATTCCAATAGTTTTTAAACCATCTTATAAATTTTCCCAAAAAATATTTAAAAAGGTTACAAGTTGGACACCACCGACAATAAGTACCTACAACACAAGTGACGACAGAATATAGCGGGCATTAGGCAGCAGAAAACATCTGGATGCAAGTGCAAAAAACCCCTCAGTCGCCTGGATGGCCCAATGACTATATAGTCTTGCTGACATAACAAGGTTATAACTTTGTAATTTTTCATGATACAGTTATGAAATTTTGTACATAGATTCTTTACATAAAAGACACGTGTTTCAGGTTTCGCATATACTAAAACTAATGTTGAATATTGGGAACTCAAGATTAGTTGTCAGTTACCTGCCTGTATACCAAATAGCGTGTTCGACTGTACAATTGTACAACCTATTTCGATTGTGCCCTTATCCGCATAAACGTGTGGCGACTTCCGTCCTATTAGTGCCGGTGAGTCAGCAGTCCACTAATGGACGCCATGGCCCGGCTCCTTTAACCGGACCACCACGTGTTTTTGTTGCGACAAAATCAATTAAGGCTGTAGTGTTTTTGTTTAATCAATTTTGCGTGTGGGTGTGTTGAATTAACGCTCGAACGCGCTGGATTGACTGGCTGTGTGCTTCTGTTTCGCGTGGTGGTTTAGTTATGTAGAAAAATGGTTAGCTTGATACTTTTATTTTTATTTAAATGTAGTCTACTTACTGCAGGGCAAAGGTTTCCCTATCTTCTTTTAAGCCTGACATAAGGAAGCAGAATAAAAAGAAATGGTAGTTTAGCTATTGCCCACGGTTTTGCTCATAACCTAAGAAACTAAACTTTACGTACCCGAATAACACAAAAAAAAAAAAAAAAAACAAAAAAAAAATTGGTGAAGCTTTAACCTTTCACTTTATTTTTTCTTCTGGCTCAATTATATATTTGAATATTTACTAGAATTTTTTTTTTTTGTATTGTATTTGTTTTATTAGTATTATTTCTGATGTTGTACACTGACAGCCCTAAATCTATCTCCTTGAAGGAAAACCAGTGTATTTTGGTCAGAAAAGTCTGACTACCCTCTCGCTCTACCCTTAGCGGAAGGTATTATTTGATTATTGAGACAATATTTAAATTAAATCGACAAGAAAAATGAATAAGCTAATAGGTTTTTACCATAACCAATCCTACATCTGAACTTGATACTAAATGCGAAAAATAAAGCACATAAAACTTTAAAGTCTTCGACAAACTAAATTGGCCAACACGCGATCCGACTCGTTAACCGACCCTGCAATTATGATAATCGAGTTCGTTCGTTGCACTTACGACTTTATTCACTGAAACTTACCACGGTTTGAATTTTTGATCAACTAAACGTGAATTATCGATAAAACGTGAATCATCGATGTCATTATTACTAGGGATGGCTTTATGATAGGTAACTATATTATTTATTTAAACTACATGTACAGTACTGGTACAAGCGGACTTAATGCAACAAAACATTCTCAACCTTTGGGTTGAAAAAGACAACACTTTGGTAGGAGGTGAGCATAATAAATAAATACCTTATAGATATTACAAATTGGATGAATTATCATTAAATTAAGTGGCTTTTTCCAAGAAATGCGACATTTCACCCGCGTGGTCGATTACGGCCCATTCCCTCTCTCTCCTAAACATCAGGCTTGAATCCCAACAGTGGGAACATTAAAAAGGCTGGTGATGGTGATTAAGTGGCCTATAATAATAACATACTTACATCATTATATATATTATGCTAAAATAACAAACTAATTAATACCATGATAAATATTAAATCGAACTTAAAATATAACAATTATAACGATTATAATCTTCAAAAAAGGCATGTTCGAATACCTACAGAATTATTGCCGGCACGGTTGGCGCAGTGGTTGAGCGATTCACTGCTGCGCTGCGTGTAGCGGGGTCGATTCTCGCACGTGACTAATATTTACATGTCCTAAAGATAGTGGTTCCTGGTTTGTGGGTCCCGTGTATGAGAGTTTACATGTTTGTGAATGCAGCCACAACACAGATGTAGTTCTTAGAATTGAGCAGCATTTAATAGAGAAAGGAATACTAACAAAATGACTGATGTATCATGCTTTGATGTATCACTGATGTTTGTGATAGGTACATGTTCGTGAACTCGCCTACATTGCAAAAGTAGCTCCTGGTGTAGGTGCCAAAGCTTTTTTAAAGCAAATAAATTAAAATAGACTGAATAATTTACTTCTTTGACTAATTCCATCAAAGTCTTCTACGATCGCAGTTTTTCCTAGAAAATAAAGTTAAATAATTCCTTCCGGCGAACACTAAGACGTTGTAGAAAGCTGACTTTAAGTTAATTTGTAGATTATTCCACAAACTTTCACTTATCGTTTCGATTTATTACTTGGCAAGTTTCCTGGCGTGCCGGTGACAGGGGAACCCGATGCTTATTCACTTCCCCTCCCAAATAAACTCGTTCCTACCATATGTATCAATTACATCCAAGCGTATTACAACTTTTATAAATCAAACTCAGAACGGTTAACAAAATGTATTTATTAAGATGAATTCAGAAATCAGAAACGTTTATTGCAAATAGAATAATTACAGGCAGTTTTGAATTGTCAAAATGTCAGTCAGTTAAAAATGCTCAAGAGTAATCCGTTTAATTCAAATTTTCTATAAAAAAATTGCAATTTGCTGCGTAGTATCGGATAGTATGGTAACAAAAATGGTACTTGCGATACTGAAATGTATGAATTTAAACAAGTTTACGCATTAAAACTATTATCTACACTAATATTGTAAAGAGGTAAAGTTTATTTTTTGTTTGTGAGAGGTAATCTCTGGAAGAACTGATCCGATTGCTAATTTTTTTTCTATGATACCTTTTTTTATGGTGGGAAAAAATCATCCAATGACAACCCCCGCTTTTGGGTGGAACGGGAGATGGTGTCAGACTCTTACTGACTAAAAGGCTACCCCGTTCCTTCTAGCCTTAATACCGGGGCTTGAGTTCCCTTTCGGATAACCCTGGCTCCAGTAAGCTTCGACCCGGCTGGGTCCCTGCTGTTGCTGACAACTCCTTGAGACGCACGGGAACAGTGCGCGCCGTCGACGACTTGGGCTTGGTCCGGTCAGTTACCAGACGGCCGGATAGCGAGCTACCCATTGCTCACTGTCGGCAAGCCCGCGCCTGCGGTGGCCGGAAATCAGGATCGGAATCCCGGCGGCGGCGGGGAGAACGCCGTTGCCTGATGCGTTCGTCCTCCTCCTTTGCGAGCATTACTGCTTCGCAGAAGTCGGTGACCGCCTGCCACTCCTCCTCGCTCCGGACCACTGCCTCAACCAAGGCCCGGTTTCTATGATACCTAGAAAGTTGCTTTGTTCTCGAGTGACATAAGATATATTTTAAGTACGCGGGCAAAGCTGCGGACAAAAGCTAGTCATAAATAAATCATAACTCTCTAACTGATACTCGCCATACACGCTAGGGCATACCTGACAGGTTTGCCTGTACAGGTGAGTTAAACAGGTAAACCGGAGCGTGTATATTGCACAATTGTACAAGCTCATCTGACAGGTATAACTGTGCAGGCAAACTTATCAGGTGTACCCTGGCGTGCGTTACCTGTAGAGACAAAGTAAAACGTCAAGATTTTTTTTATTAAATGGCTCATTAGAGCTGGGATCAACCATCAGATGGGATCGCAGTTAAGCACTAGTTTATACCAATTTAAAAAATTAAATAACTGTATCCAGCTACGTACCACAGTACGGTAAAGAGCGCGTGTATTCTCATCCTTTTCCTTCGAGTATATTCTTCGAGTCGTTGAGATCCTTGGTACTCCTGAGTTTGAGCTACACGAATACTGACAAATTGAAGCACTGACTGGACAGGTCCACTCAAACCGGTGTGGTTCTTTCTTCAAAAGACCATTTAATACACTAATCGGTATAGCTCTCATATGATTTGACCATTACATGTTTACTGTATGGATTATAAAAGAGACTTTGACTTCTGTGTTTGTTTCGGTGTTTCTTCTCAGGGTTGTCAGCTAGGAAACACTGGCCTCATATATGTTTAAACTATGAAAATAATTTGAAAAAACCTATTTGCAAAATAAATATCATTTATCACTTTGCAAAATAACTCGTTTCTACCAAACATATCACTTACATCTACATCCAATCGTATACTGAGTTCATTAAAATGCTAACAGTACAAAATTCTCTGATTAATTATTGTCGTTTTCTGTTTCAGGTAAGCAATTCCCATTTACGATATACGACTATGGAACGGTAAATATACGACTATGGAACGGTAAATATTCGGCTCTCAATTATACCTGTTCGCAACCTGTGAACGGAGTAAAAGAGAGACATTACATTTCGAGATTGGGAAATTCCCAATTGGGAATGAAGGTTTATGGTGTGCTTCGAGTAATAGAACAGCGGTGTTAAATATTCTCCTTTTTGCCTTAAAGGTTAATATAGATATACTGTGTAGAGATGTTACGGAGGTTTGGTTCCGAAGGTCGGAACTTTCGATTGATTTAATACCTTTGATTCTGATAAATTTTAATCGGAACTTATATCGAAGGTACATGCTAGAATTAATGTCTTTCAATAATAATAATATAATAATTTTAATTCAGGCTAATTATACCATTTACAAAATTAAAAAAAAAAATACAACACAAAAATCGAACAGTAACGTTAACATATAACCTAATCAAATAAATAAAACACAGAAAGAGATAAAAATAAATAAACTAGTGCGCCTCTTCATCAACGATTGCATCAGTGCCTACCATCAGGTGGGATTGCAGTCAAGAACTAAGTTATATAAATAAATAAAAAAACAAGTTTATACATATAGCGTAGAGAACCTTCCCCCTCGTGCCTTCTATCGATTACTCTTTCACTTTTTGTATTGTTTTGCATTTGCCATGAAGACCAACTTACTAGAGTTCGTGCTTCATGTATACTTAACCGAATTTTTATTAGTTTTTTCAGTATTTCATTTCGACGCTTTTGTCTCCGGTTCCAGTTCCGGAACACATTCCGATAAAACAAATTTAAAAACTTCGTTTCCCGATTCAGATCTGATAGGTATAACTACTTCTGTAACATCCCTACTATAGTGTATATTGGCACTGGAAGTGCGGCCACCTATGCTGACGAAGTAACTGTATGTAGTAACATACAGTTACTTCGTCAGTATAGGTGGCCGTTGATGGAGACCAAGGTCTGAATTACATAAAATACACGACTACAGCGGACTGGGCTTACACAATAAAAACTCACCGAAATTGAACCAAAACTAACTTACATAACTCAACAACTGCCCCAAACTTCAGCTTTATGTAACCTGACTTTGTAGTAATATTACTGTCGAGAATAAATCCATAATCCCATATAAACAATGTGGATATTACGGCTTCAATAAAATAATATACAAAAATATAATGAACATGAAAACCTGCCTTGAGGCCAGTAACATCTAAAATAAAACCATTCGGCGAACATGTATTTGAATAAAATAAAAACTCATCAGTATGGCTTCACTATGAAAAAATGAACGAAAAAATCCATGACGTTCCGAAACCATTTAAAAATAGGCAGTGAATTCACACTGGAATTTAAAATATAAAAGTCTATGCCAGTTTTAATTTCGAAAGCCGTTGTAAAATATTAAAATTAATCAATCAATCAACTCGGCCGCTAGCTGTCAAGTACTGAACGTAGTATGTAAATATTTAAATGAACTTTCTGTTAATATTGACTGGGAAGTAAGAGGGTTTGGTGTAGAATAAGGTCATTTATTTTGTATGTTTTCGTAGAATAATGCATATTTATTAGTAACTCCCGATGAAAGGATCATAGCAATGCACCGTGTCTAAGCAAGAAAATCAGTTTTTTATAAAGTACATAAAGGGCAAAGTCCAGACTCAGTCACTGACATATCAGCACCCACCCTAATAAACCCTTGACCTAAAACGCTAAAATTTTGCAGAAAGTTCCTTTTAATAATGTACTTAAAGAATAAGAAAGGGTGTTTTAAAATTCAACCTTACGAAGATAAAACGGGTGTCCATAGTTTCCATGGAGAAATCTGCTTTCATACAGGCGAAGTTGCTGGCAAGAGCTAGTGATAAAAACAAGACACTTTGACGCAAATCTCTGCAATACAACACTCACATAAAAAAATACTTGAGATACATTAATCGAAGCAATATGTATTAAAAGCACAAGCATTAAAAAGAAAAACTCTCAAGCATCATTACAATCCAAATGAATTCCCCAATATTGATAAAATTGTTCCAAAAAACAAGATTCGCTGACACATCTTATACACATTAAACGCGAGGTTATAAGCAACACGTCATTGGGGGGCTTCTCCCCCATCCCCCATAATATACGCCTCCCCCGAGTACGGAACATGTATTCCGGTCTCAACAGTAAGGTTAAGGGATTTCTATGCTATAATAGAAAACGCGACGTGACTCCGCCGACTGCTATTTGCAACTTTTGCTGAATGAGCATGTCTAGTGTTTTCTATTATGTCATGTCCATATTAAATGTCACAGTTTGGTCATTACTGTAGTAAGGTCTGTTAATGTGTGTGTGCTCACACACGTCCACTATTAAACACGAGCATGTTTCATAGCTCGGTAGAATGAGCAATCCTAGGGGATATCACCACGCACGATGAAGCGTGATACATAAATACGCGCACTATCTTTTACAGCGCCTCCTGTGATAAAATATTTTATCTGTCCAAGAATAACTTCTATATTAGACCCTTCACTTATTTTATCATTTGCGGCGTCTTCATCAAGTGCAATTCCAAAACAGCCCCAAAGATTGCATTTGCCACGATAACCTCCTTGATATCGTGAAGATGCCCAAAATATACGAAAGATAACAGTTCTATTTCATAATATCATTTTGAACGAAAATGGCGACGTTTTCGCGCCATTCTCGAGGAGGGCAGCGTCGGATGTCAGATAAAAAATAATAAATAATGAGTGTGGGAGGGAGGGGATTACAAAGGGAAAGTTTCCGATGGGCAGAGATCAACGAGATTTGCGGTTTTAGACTGTTTTCACTGTTCATTTGCGAACGACGGCTTATGGTTCGTTCAACCAGTGTTTTGGCATTTAAATCACGTGCTCACTTTGTTAATTACACTGTGTCAGATCCAAAGCTTTATTTGGTTTCAGGCTGACGGGTTATTCGACCGTTCTTTGTACCAAATTTACTACCTGCTTTATTTTACATTTGCCAAAATGAATTAATTCCGTCGATATTCTAAATTATTATACCTGCTAACAAACGTGATGTTTATTTTACTACATATTGAAATATATTCCGCCATAAAGCGAGTCGTGCAGAAATATCTTTATACGAGAATGTTTCTGCATTTTATGATACATCTTAAAATTTCAGTGTTATTTTGTGTAAGCGTCTTTCAAAGCATCAGTATGTAGAAGGTGAACGTGCTATTTCTCGCCGCTACTGCAAAATGAACTTAGCGTTTGCTCCGACTCCGACGATCTTGCGCTTCTTGATAATAATCTAATTCGGGACTTATCCGATACGTCTATTTACCGTTCGGCTTCGGGGGAGAGTAAACAGCATTTTTTAGCAAGGAAACAGCTAATAGTAGCCCTCCAAGTATCGATTTTGAGTGCAAATGAAGGGATCTCTAAGTATCAGCTCCTTCGTGTGAATTGGCTGTTGTATTCATTGGTTCTTACGTTTATTGATGTAGCCTAATTTCGAGAGTGCCTTTGAATATCCCGTTTATAAGACCGCAGCGTCGATCGGGAAATCGGGACAGTAGATAAGACGATGGCACCCCTTCAGTTATCGAGTGGTTGGCTGCGACCCGATTAGAACGCCGCTAGCTAAGTTCTAGCAAGAATGTATATATTGACAATAATAATGAATTTATTTTGGCATTTACTATTTTTGTATAGTAGATAAAAAATAGTAAATAGAATAGAATAAACTTCATTGTACACCAAAAAGTAACATGACACAAACAAAAAAAAAAAAAAATCCGTTATTGATATTTATATTTTTGTTTAATTTTTGTTCAGGGGACAGGTCTCCGCCAACTTTAATGCTTGTCCAGTAGACGGAACTGAACAACATTCTATAAGATTTTCAGGAAACGAAATAAAAAATCGCTCGCTCCATACAAACTGTCCAACCAAGTTTCCAATTTTCTATGGAAAGGTCGATTTTTTTTTTCTTTTCTTTGGTTCTTGCAGACGGATAACAATGTCATCCTATAAAGGTTCCGTTTTTCCTTTCGAGGTACAGAACCCTAAAAACAGTACCAACAATAGTATCAAATACGGGGAAGTTCCATATCTGCTTGTTTGAAATGGTCTCTTCTAACATATAGACTACTAGCTTTTGCCCGTGACTTCGCCCGTGTATATAAAATATAGCCTATGTCACTGAGGATTAAAGAAGCTTTCTATTGGTGAAAAAAATTTAGCAATCGGACCAGCACTTCCAGAGATTACCTCCTACAAACAAAAAAGACATAAAAACAAACTTAACCTCTTTATTAAATAAGTGTAGATAAATACGGCCACTCCATTGATCACATTGCTCTTTAAGCTTTTGCAGAAGCTGTTACCCTACTACTTTCCATGTACCCATTTCGTAGTACCTATGATCCCCGCTAGAAACTTTTTTGAATACCTTTGGGAAACGTAGTGTCTTAACCCTCCAGCTATCACTCGGAAAATGGCGGCATTTTATGGATTTTTTATACTCTCTAGGGCAACTCTTATACTTTGAAGAAGCTACAGAACTTGTTGGAAATTCTTTTGGAATCAAACAAAGATACATTTCTTTTTAATCTTACTGCACAATATTCAAACAAATAATATTTTACGCTTTATAGTTGTGGTACCCCTCAGCTAGACATAAATACTGTTTATGTTTAATATATGTACCATTACAAGTGTATCTATAAAATTTGAAGAGTTCGTTCGATTTCACCAGGATCCAATCATCAGATCCTTAGGTATGTACATGAAACGACCTGGAATGACACAACAAAGTCGATACAGAAGTGTACGAGTAATCGCGAATCATTAATCAATAATAAAAAAAAGAGAATATATCTGACTGACAAATCAAACGCGCAGTCGAAACTACAGGGTCTAGGATCGTGAAAATTTGCACAAGGTTTCCTTTTATGACGCAAGTGAGCACTAAGAGAGGATTTTCTAAAATTCACCCCTTATAGGGATGAAACGGGGGTCAAAAGTTTATTAGGAGAAACCTCTATTTTTATACGGGCAAAGCCGCTGGCAGCTAATAAGAAATAAAATAAAAAACAATTACAGTTGCCATCACGGATCTTGAGCGGTTGCGCAGAAGTCAAATATTCGGTCTCTTTAGTGGTGGAAGTGAGACGCGGGGGCGGGGAGTGTCAGTGATTGGCTCGCCACGCCATCGCGTCATAGACGTCACTCCTAATTCGTTCCCTGCGTTGCATGCTTGCATGTATCTAACATAGAAGACGATTGGCTCGCCAATGTATGGAATGCGCAAAGCGATCCCCAATCTGACGCCGAGCGCTCAAGATCCGTGATGGCAACTGTACAACGAATTGAGAAATTCCTCCTTTTTGAAGTCTGTTAAAAAGTGATAAAGTGGCCGGACCTAAGTTCCTTCCCCAAGTGGTTTAAGCAATGAACTTACTTTATGTAAATTAGTTCTGGGATTATGATATTTTGTGATGGAAATGTTTTGTTTTACAGCCTTGACGTTATTAATACAAGTTTTATAAGAATTTCCAGTACTACATTGTCCAAAGTTATTTTTAGCTAGAGGTAATTAGCGGTAGACGTGTGACGTCACAATTATGTGGGTTTTATAGCAGCTATTGTTAGGATAATAATGGGATGTTAATTTAAAATCTATAAGATATTTTGGTTTTTATCAGTAAAGTATCATACCATACTAAGATCCCAGAGCGATATGACGTAACTTATTTTCACATGGTTGAAACCTTAGGTAGGTACTCAGAAGTGTCTCATCTGCTTTGAATGCCTGTGTGATTTTGGTACCTGCCAAGATTCCCCAAGCGGCTCCCCCTTGGGGAATCTTACACACAAGAATCTTCCACAAGCACACAGGTATTCAAAGCACATGAGAAGCTAATGAGAACCTAAGTTGTCATCCATGTGAAAATAAGCCTGTCGGAGTCTGTGTTTCCTGATAGCTATAACCTAGCGATCTTTAAGACAAGAGCGAATAGATTGCTTCTAGGCAAGCGTGTTCCATCGTTGGCTACATCATCGCTTACCATCAGGTGAGATAGTGGTCAAACGTGAGCCTAATCCATTATTAAAAAAAAAGTTAGGTCTGATCACTTTGGAATCTTGGACTACTACTTTTACAATGAAGCTAAAGACAAACTTAATCCACGTATGCTACGCATGATGACATCTAAACTCTTGAACTTGCTTGAAACCAAATGATTTAGGATCAATCATACTTGACATACGCAATGCTGTGCTGTCACACGCGTCTCACGTAAGTCGAATCGTCTGTTTTCAAGTAAATTGGATTTGAGTTTTAAGTAAAATAGTTTAGATGTCATAATACGTAGCATACGAGGCATACGTGTTTGTCTTTGGCTTTAAACAATATTGCTGCAAAACGAAAAGCAATAGAAATAAAAAAATAATTTTAAAACGGGAATAAAGTTTATTTTGAAGTTATTATTCCGAATCAATTGCAAGATATCACAATTCAAAGTGTGCAATCCTATAAAACAACAATTTAATGACGAAAGACCTTAATAAATTGCACGGTGCTGAGATTACAAACTACGATCTTTTCATTTTTCAATCACATCGATAGTTCTCGATAAAAAGGAAAAGATTGAACGCAAACCCCTCTTTATTTTACTTCACCCGAAACTTAAGTGACCTTTTCCGCAAAACCTTTAAAATAAATCTTAAGTAAATAATGGTAGCCAACCCGAAGAAAAGATCAGTCCGATTTAAAACTGAAATCCGACTAGGTAGGTATATTCTTTATATAAATTGCTTTTAGACTGCTTTCGTCGCCTCCTCGTCGGCCAGCCAAGTTTTTTTTTTTTTGTTTTATACAGTATGATTCATTGAGAGGGGTTCATTGTTTCAAGGAACCAATTCTTCGGTTTTAGAGTCGAGAACAACTATTTTAATTAACTTCTACTATAAAGTACCGCAATAATATAAATTACTTTGACTGCGGTGTTGGTCTAGTGGTTAGTGGCTCTGACTGCTATGTCGGGTCGTGGGTTCGATTCCCACCCATGCCAAGTGTTAGTGTGGTGAGCACGACCAACCCGTACTGGGCCCACGTGGTGGATTACGGCCCATTCCCCTCTCCTAGAGAGGAGGCCTGAGTCCCAGCAGTGGGAACATTAAAAAGGCTGATTATGATGATCACGATCATTTGTTCTATGTATATATTTAGAAATATAAAAGTATGTTTGTCAATTGTCTAGTACTCATAACACAAGATCCTGCTTAGCTTCAGACTCGACAGCGTTGTGTGATAGTTGTGGAATATTATATTAACTTTTGATTTTAAATACTAAAATTGCTGGTTTACAATACCACTCGTGTGTCGATATAAATTATCCGAAACATTGAGCATGCCGTTTTTCTTTTTGCTATAATAAATGACGAGGTTTTTCTTAAATCTTTAGCTTTAGTATTCTAGGTTTTGAGAATAATGAATCGCCCTGTTTAGGCAAAGAACGGCTATGTAACCCAACTTTACGTAACCCTTTCTCCAAGTCATATGTCTGGCTTAATATCTTAAGCTGGCCTTATGTAGTACTCCTTTGTTTCCAACAAGTTTCCTTCGGTGTTTTTCGGTCGATAGAGCATGTGTTTTTAGGGTTCTGTACCTGAAAAGAATGCTAACGGGACCGTATTACTAAGCCTCCTTTACGCTGTCCGTCCGTTCGTCTGTCAGTGAGCGGGCTGTATCTCTTAAATCGTAAGATATAGAGAGTTGAAATTATCACAGAATGTGTACAAAGATTCCGTACTTTTAGTAACAAAAAATGCCATAACATCACGAGTGTTATGAGAGCCCCCTTAAATATGCATTTTATTAAATGTAATGAAATGAAAATGAAATGAAAATTATTTATTTTCTAGAATATAGGTACACATAGGTATTAACATGTTGAAATTTTAAGACTCACTATTTTCGACTTAACAGTCGTGCAAATATTTTAAAGCATGCACAATAGTACAACAATGTCATCAGATTTCATCACTGTCAAGCAAGCTAAGCTGCAAACTAAGCTGTAAGCTTTTTTAGTATTTCTTGTTGTAACAGAAATACATGATCTGTGAAAATTTCTACTGTCAGCTGTTTATTCACGGTTCATGAGACACAGCCTGGTGACAGACGGACGGACAGCGGAGTCAAAATCAACCCTTTGGGTACGGAACCCTAAAAATGAGCTCGTTTTAAAGTCAACTTCACTTCGAATCAGTGTGTTTTAGATCGGGCGTATACGACACATTGTGTCATGTACAGTAACGACAAATAAACGAGATGTCGTTGTACATTAATGTTAGGGGATTTTAATGCGAAAGCCTTATGTCAAAGAAGGGAGGAATTTATTGTGTTACAACGGAGATGTGTAAAGATAAATAAAATCGAACATATTTGTTTCCAAGAAAATTTTACTCGCATTTGTAAGTACGTTTGTAGACACTAAATATTCATAGATACTCCGCTTTTGCCAAAAGCTTCGCCTATACGAAAAGTGTTTTCATTATCCCAATGGAATGAAGTTACTATCGGGGTAAAGGGATCTTATAACCTATTCAAAGCCATGATCTATCCATGTGTTAAGTTCAATCCAAATCTATATAGCCATAGCGTTCAAAGTCTCTTTTTAAATTCCATTAAATTAATAAATAGCGGTCAAATCATATGAGAACCCTTTTTTTATGGTGGGAAAAAATCATCCAATGACATCCCCCACTCTTGGCCGGAGCGGGAGATAGTGTCAGACTCTTACTGACTAAAAGACCCACCCCGTTCCTTCTAGCCTTCATACCGGGGCTCGAGCGCCCTTTCGGATAACCCTGGCCCCAGTAGGCTTCGACCCGGCTGGGTCCGTGCTGTTGCTGACAACTCCTTGAGGCGCGCGGGAACAGTGCGCGCCGTCGACGACTTGGGCTTGGTCCGGACAGCGAGCTAACGGCCGGATAGCGAGCAGAAATCATATGAGAACCCTGATTTCCACTCAAATCACCACACAATATTAGTAGCAAGTAGTATTTACAACATTTCATGCGAAATCTGAATATAGTTTGTTCAGAATCAGTAATGAATCAATTACAAAATTTTTTCCCAAAAATATTTAAAAACGATCACAAGTTAGACTCCACCGACCCTATGTACAACACAGGTCATAGCGGGTATAAGCCGCGAGCAAACAGCTGGATGCAAGTGCAAAACAACCCCTCAGTCGCCTGGATGGCCTGGTGACTATATATTTTTGCTGACATAACGCTTATAACTTTGTTATTTTTTCATGATACAGTTATGAAATTTTGTACATATGATAAATGATAAATGATAAATGATAAATGATATTTATTTTGTAAATAGGTTTAAAAAACACTTTTACACGTCAATTTTTTTTTTTTCGTCAGTTTATGCTAGATGAGGCCGGTGTTTCCTATCTGACTACCCTGAGAAGAAACACCGAAACAAACTCAGGGGTCAAAGTCTCTTTTAAAGTCCATACAGTAAATATGTAATGGTCAAATCACATGAGAACCATGCAGATTTGTCTGAGATGGTCTTTTGAAGAAAGAACCATACAGATTTGAGTGGACCTGTCCAATCAGTGTAAGCATTCGTCAGTATTCGAAAAGCTCAACTTAGGACTACTATGGAGCTCTACGACTTGACGAATAATACCAAAGAAAGGACATTTGGGTAGGCCGCTGAAAACATTCAAATTGCCAGACATACGTTAAAATTACTGAAAAGAAAAGAAAAAGCAATCAACATAGTCCTCACATTTACAATAATATAAACAAATTGTTAGTTTACAAAATATTTAGAGAAGTAAATATTTATGTCAAAGAAAAAAAAAAAAATATATACTTTAAGTACTTAAAATGTATACATGTCATTTTGTAAAATAAAAATAATTTCCAATATCAAATTGTTTAAAAAAAAAAAATATATAAACAAAGGAAAAGCACATTTAAAAATAAAAATAATTAAAAAATACAAAAGAAGAAAAATAAAAATGACAACAGTTGTATTAGGTACTGGAGCAGGTCAATCCCAAGCCTTTTCGTCCTGAATATAGTCTTTTACAGAGTAAAAAGCCTTTTGACAAAGTTTACGTTTTACAAATGATTTGAACTTATTAAGGCTTAGTTGTTGAATACGGCTAGGAAGTTTATTATAGAAGTGTATACATTGGCATCTAAATGAGCCCCCTATTTTTTTGAGCCTGGTTGCAGGAACTACAAATTTATGTTTGTTTCTTGTATTAAAATTATGAATATCACTGTATTTTTTAAACATGTCTATATTTTTATGGGCGTACAAAATATTCTCGTAAATATACTGTGAAGGCACAGTCATTACATTTATTTCTTTAAATTTATCTCTGAGGGAGTATCTGGGACTTAATTTATAAATTGATCGAATAGCCCTTTTCTGTAAAACGAAAATTGTCTGTATATCGGCGGCATTTCCCCATAATAAAATACCGTACGACATGACACTATGAAAATAGCTAAAGTAAACTAAACGGGCTGTCTCTAAATCAGTTAAATTTCGAATTTGTCTTACAGCATATGCTGCTGAACTAAGTTTTTTCGACAATTTGTCTATATGTGGGCCCCACTGAAGCTTCGCGTCTAGAGTAATGCCCAAGAACACTGTAGTATCTTCAGGACTCAACTCTTTACCTTTTATTAGCGCACTGGTTTCTACTTGCCTAACATGAGGCATGGTAAACTTAATGCATTTTGTTTTTTTTTCATTAAGGAGCAGGTTATTTACATTAAACCAGTGTACTATTTTTGAAAGAGCTATATTTATATCGTCAGTAACCTGCTGCTGACGTTTAAGTTTAAACAAAAGTGAAGTGTCGTCTGCAAACAACACTATGTTATGATTTTCTTCTATGAGGTAAGGTAAGTCGTTTATGTAAATTAGAAACAAAAATGGACCAAGAATTGAGCCCTGGGGGACACTCATTTTTACAACCGATCCGGGAGATCTTTTTCCGTTTACGTCAACTCTCTGAATTCTTTCACTCAGATATGATGTAAGAAGATCCAGGGAGGAGTTCCGGATCCCGTAATGGTGTAGTTTCCTGATTAATGTTTCATGGGGAACGCAATCGAAGGCCTTGGACAAATCGCAAAAAATGCCCAGGGCATCGCATTTATCTTCCCATGCATTATAAATATGTCCTAAAAGTTCAACACCAGCATCGGTTGTCGAACGACCCCTTGTAAAACCAAACTGTTTGGTATGCAACAATTTATGTCTATTAAAAAATCTCTGTAATTGTTGTAGAATGAGCTTTTCAAATATTTTACTAAAGGTCGGTAGTACTGAAATAGGTCTGTAATTTGTGGGGTCCGATGTACTACCGGTTTTAAACAATGGTATTATTTTACTATTTTTCATTAAGTCAGGAAACTCACCGCGATCGATACTATTATTAAAAATAAAAGCTAAAGAAGGAGCTACAATGTTGATTATAGACTTAACAACGTCCACAGAATTACCCCATAAATCTGCAGTCTTTTTTACATTTAAAGAGTTGAAGGTCTTTATAATATCTACATAAGATACATGGTCGAAATTAAAATCAGAATCACAAACTTTAACATTTTTCCTAAGCAGAGACTCTGCTGCTGCGGGTGATGAATTCAGAGATTTTGTTGTTGATATGGGGATCTCTGAGAAGAAGTTTTCAAAAGCTGCGGCTACCTGTGAGTCCGATGTGATCACGTTGTCGTTAATCACCAGGTTAAAGTCACTACATGGTTTTGTAGACCTACCAGTTTCACTATTTATAATATTCCAAGTCGTTTTAATTATATTATTACTGTTTTTAATCTTGGAACTCAAACAACGCGATTTTGCTTCAGAGCAAACTTTTTTAAACAATTTTGAATAATTCCGCACATATAAACTAAATTCAGCAGTGTTAACGAGAACTCTTTCATCATACAATTCGTAAAGCCGATTTCTACTTTTATGAATACCACTAGTAGCCCATTCACTGAACGACACATTACTATTAACTGAAATATTCTTAGGTATAAATGTAGAATTAAATTGATTACAGTACATGTTAAAGAAACCCTCATATTGGTGATTGACATCATCAAATTTAGACAAGTCTGGTAAATTATTAGTGAGTTTAGTTTTAAAAGTTTCTAAACGACTTGCCGTTTTAGGGTTAACAGTGATATTTTTTTTAGTCACTATGATGTTTTTGTTATGAAAAGTAATTAATTGCCCACAATGATCAGAATCCAACAAATTCATAGTTTCTTTGTGACTTGGTACAACATCTGTATATATATTATCTATACATGTAGCACTAGTAGGAGTTATTCTTGTGGGCTCCAAAAATAAATTAACAAGATTGTATGACCGAAATAGACTTAAAATTTTACTACATAAACCTGAGTTTTCTAATAAATTAACATTAAAATCACCACAAGTAATTATGTACTTATTTGAATTACAAATCTTGTGGAACACTTCATCCATTACTTTTTCAAAGCAGTCATACAATCCAGAAGGGGGTTTGTACACACTTAATATAATAAATTGCTCCAATTCAACACAGGCTATTTCAACTGACCGCTCAACAGATAGGCTCACAATATCTTTGCGTTCTTTAAATTTAAGTTGGTTACTTACTATGATTAATGAGCCACCCCGTATGGCATCAATTCTACTAAATGAACTACCAACCTGGTGATTACTAAAGTTAAACATGAACTGGTGACTTTTAAGCCAATGTTCTGTTAAGCAAAGAATATCAATATTGTTGCAATTGAGGAATAATTCTACTTCTAGATCCTTGTTCATAAACCCTTGAATATTTTGATGCACCAGGTTGATACTATTTAATGATTTTAAAACTTTATTGGAAACATTTTTATTCATCGGTACATCCATGCTAGAGATTGTCTCTGTTGTCTTAATTTCTAATTTAAATTATTAACTATATCAACATTTGATGCCAAGTTATTGGCAAAGTCATTTGAGATGTTGCATTGCTCAATAAGAGCAATTTGTTTAGCCAAGTTCTTGGCTGTAATAAAAAAATAATATGATAGCGACACAGCTATCTGTCTTCGACAAAATTTTGAAAGATAGTATCTATCTACAAGATATCTATCCTTTGTCAAATAAAAATGAGTGCCAACATAATTGTTGGTGTCAATTAAGTGAAACAAGCTATTATTAATAGTCAAATTGTGCAATGTTACATTAATCTTATATCTAATTAGATTTTCCTCCTGTGGCAAACTTTGACTGTATGGGAATGTGAACATTACAAGACATAGATTCTGTACATAAAAATTCTAGACACGTGGTTCAGGTTTCACATATATTAAAACTAATGTTGTATATTTCTATTCCCATGAGCATGTATATATCTTCAATCTACATACCTACCTACATAGTAGTTACGTGGATTTGGCAACGCCTCGTCAATAAACAAACATACACATGCTATTTGTCTGATAAGTTTTTCTCCAAATCTCCAATACGAACCAGATAGCTAAAACTATACATAGCAGCCATCAACCCTGCAGAAGGGCTCGTCTCCTTTTACGACCCGCCTTCCCCAGGGCGAATAGGGGAACGGTAATCTTTCCTACCCTCCACAAAACTTCTACTTTCTTCGTATAATTTCAAACATCATTGTAAACTTTCATCTATCTGTATGTATAAAAATGAATAAGTAGTATTCGTTAGTCTCGCTAAAATTCAAGAACGGCTGGACCGATTGGGTTCATTTTGGTCTTGAAATATTCGTGATTAGCTTTTGCCCGCAGTTTCGCCCGCATACCGCGAACTCAGGAATACAGCAGCTTTCTATCGGTGAAATTTTTTTAGCAATTTTCAGTATTTTCAGAGATACCTCCTACAAAAAAAAAGAACATACTTTACCTCTTTATTTATAATAATATTAGTGTAGATAGTCCAGGGAAGGTTAAAATGGTGACAAAATTTGAAAAAAAATCACGAAAAATCAATCTAATACAACACCATCTCTATTTAAAATTTCATTTTAAAATAAACTATGCTGGTTCTGGTAATGCCTATAGATGGTATTAACTTTTGACAGCCTAACTAAAAGGACTATTTGGTAGTACGAAGTTTACCGCGTCATCTTGTCAAAAATAAATCCATGATAAAACTCTATTTGGAAAGAAAATGCAATATTTCCCATGTAGTTTGGTCCCCCTCTGCATTCCTTCGAGACGTTTCTTCATTTACTAACTGTCCAAGTTTCAGCGTAAATCAATTCACCTTACTCATTTTCTAGAAAGTTCGCGAAGAAATGAGAAAAAAGTCTACGTGTACACCTTTATGACCGCTATGGGAGCGCCACCGGAGACAGTTTTTCTTGGGGAACTTTGGATCAATATCTGTTTGAAAAAGCGAACTTTGAAGATGGAACTTGAATTCGTTTTAAAAAGGATTAGGTCTCGTGTCTGGAATCTAGATTACTGCTAGTGAAAATAGTTAGTTGCAACTGATAATCTGTTCTCGGAGCAATTTCGGTGTGAGCTCTATTTTATAATTGGTCCGACAACAATCTCAGTGGTGAAACTACATGAATAACTCAGTATCCATCTAAAATTAAAGCTTCCGTGGCGTTTCACGTCATTGTTTTAAATACACTTCTGGGGAGCCCTTTGCTGCGGCGCGAGGTTATTTACGTACACTCGTAAATCAACATCCGAAAACGAACCATAAGGCTGCATAAGGGTTGTTTTTCCGCATTATTTATCTTGAAAAACTAACATTTTTCAGGAGAAAAACCCTTGTATATTTAACGTGTGAGATGGAAAACGTAGCGTTGCTTTACTTTACATTAAATGGGGTAAGTTACGTAAAGTAAACGTAGGCTCATGCGTTTGCACGTCTCCTAGCCTTATAAGCGGGATATTTATACGGGTTTTACGAGTATTTCGAATAGCGCCCCCTTATCAACATTCATGGCGTGTCCCATTGACGCGGTCTTGGTACTTCGCGGTGATGTAAGCCTCAAATTTACGCCATGTTGTATTATTTTTTAGTTGAAAATTATGTTTTATCCTTTGTTTGATGTTTTAGAAGGGATCTCAAAAATGATGGTTAAAATGAGTTACTTCAAGTATATATATATATATATATATATATATATATATAAGTATAAAAATGATAAAAATCTCATGTCACAATGTTTATTATTGAACTTCTCCGAAACGACTTGACCGATTCTTCTGACATTTATTATATATTTTTAGAAGTCTGAGAAAAGGTTGTAGACTATTTTTACCCGCCCACCCCTACTCCCATTTTTTTCTTTTATAATTTTTATGACAGAACATCGTTTACCGGGTCAACTAGTTATTGTAGATTATTATATAAAAACACGACTCTTCCATTATTAATCCTTTCAATCGTTGAAATCACAGACACAATTGAAAGACGAACGACGACGGACGGTGTGCGAACGCCGGCGTTCGCTTGGGGTTTAATGAATCATAGAAAAAATCGAACGATTAAGTACCTACTAAACTCTGCTAGTCGAGTGATCACAAAACACCAGATCACTAGAAGAAACTATTCCAAATGTCGTAAACTAATACCAATAATATTGTCTAGTGTGGTCCAAAAATGCAATTTATGGCGGTCACAGCCATTCCATACTTCAATGAGTACTACCTACAGGAGGTAGATAACAAACCATGGTACGTACCTATCTATATCATTTTCAGACCTTCCACGATAAAATTTTATTTCATAGCCCACTAAACAATGGGTTATTGATCGTAAATATTCAAATTGCAGATGTTGACTGCGCAACTCTGTAATTGAATTGGTCATGTACTTGACATATTTTATTATGAGTACATTGTGCTTATAAAAGACAAAACATAGCTACCAAAAGTACAAGGCCAAATTAAGTTTGGCGACAAAACTCCGCAGACGTGATGAGTATTGATGACGATAGCTAATGAAGGTTAGTGACCGTTCGATACTAACCCCACGTTCCGGATAGCGTCAAAAGTGATTATATCGCGAATCCGGCCAACGTGCAACGTCACAAATATTACGAAATAGTCCTTATATTTTGTGACTACTTATTAAATTTGATCGGATTCGCGATAAAATCGCTTTTGACGTAATTCGGTACTAAGGGTGATTTGCACCCGAAACCAAAACTTACAGAAAAACTGTCATAAAATTCAAATAATATTTCTTTACATCATCATCATTTCAGCCGAAAGACGTTCACTGTTGTAAACCTCAGTCAAGTGTCGCCACAACCAACGGTCCTGTGCGTATCTCGGTCATCGGATTCCCACGACTCTCACCAGGTTATAGGTCTGTCCGAACCAAGCCCAAGTCGTCGACGGCGCGCGCTGTTCCCGCGCGCCTCAAGGAGTTGTCAGCAACAGCAGGGGCCCAGCCGGGTCGAAGCCTACTGGGGCCAGCATTATCCGAAAAGGCGCTCGAGCCCCGGTATGAAGGCTTGAAGGAACGGGATGGGTTTTTTAGTCAGTAAGAGTCTGACACTATCTCCCGTTCCGCCCAAGAGCAGGGGTTGTCATAGGATGATTTATCCCAAAGAAAAAAAAAACCAAGTTATAGGTCAAACTTGTGGGAGGCCTTCCAACACTGCGGGTTTCGTTGCGCGGACGATACAAATTTCGATATAGTTATTCCTAATTATTGTTTGGATATACTTAGTTATCGAATAAATTGAAGTTTGGAATACCGAATCATAATTTATTTTTATTTTCAGATATTATCTTTCTTCTAAAAATAATTTATGTAAAGTAAAAACAAAATTATAAAATTAAACATATTTTGCGGTAAGGCGCGCGTAGTCTTTTCGACGCCTGCGCCATGACTTAAACAAATGCATTATGTTGAACTCATAATAGGTTATTAAAAATGAGAAATACAAAAATTCCCATATTATGTACAAAAATATGTCGAGTGAGGTCGATTTGACGGCATGCGAGCGCTTGAAAGGTGAAGGTGAAACCGGCTTTATTCAAGAGGCAGTGATTAGAACATTTCGTTACGAAAAATTACTAGCCGGTATTGTCCCACTGCTGGCCAAAGGCTTCCCTCAATTCCTTCCAACGATCACGATTATACGCTTCTTTTTACCTTTTTTTAAGGATGACATCTAAGGATGACGTCTATTCATTATGTTTGTATAGAACATTTCCATAGAAACATAAAAATACCGCTCAATTATCACTTCACACAAAACACAATACGGCCCATTATTGTTCTCCCTACCTCTAAATAACCGTCACCTACATTCACAAGACTATTGTTCCTTCAATTTAGACCTTACTCTATAAATTATTAAACTTCCATTGACGTTAAGTGCTAACTGCGTGCAAGCTTCATCACGTTTTGTATGTGCTTGCCGCGTGAACGATGCATCAGCCCGTGGCTGCATTAGACAGGCCGTTAACGCTAAGCAATTATTTGCTAGAACTTTGTGTGCTTTGAATTATGGATTGGAAAGTAGATAAGTGGATTTTTAGTTAGACTTTTGCCAGTGGCTTCGCTCGCGTGAAAGGCAAATACTATTTGAAGGGAACATAGTCCCGTTATAAAAAATAGCCTATATCAGTACTATTCTAGGACATGGTCTTCCCGTCTTCATGAATTTCAACATGTTTTTCTACATTACGTGTATTTAAAAAAAAATCTTTTTCTTTCTTTTTTCTGTAAGACAAGTTTCATCCAAATCTGATTAACCGTCGACAACATCATCCTTTTCCATCAAGTGAGATTATAGATATCAGAAAAGGGTCAGATAGTGGTCAACCGCGACCCTACCAATAATAACAAAAAAACTTAGGACATGAAGAGGTAACTAACAGACAGAGTTGTTTTTGCTTTTATAATATTAGTACGGATTATAAGCTTTGAAAATCACTTAAACCCAGTTTCCGGATCGAATATTAACGTAAAAGTTTAATTATCCTTCGATAATTTCTTCTTAGTCAAGGAGAGTTAGATATATTCTCTATTGTACACCAAAAATAAAAATTACATTATTAATACAAAATTAATAGGGTATCACAATAGGCGGTCTTATCGCTAAAAGCGATTTTTCAGTGACAACCTTTGGATGGATTTGACAGAGAAGGAGAAAAAAGATACGCAGACAGTTTGGTCTAGTTAGGATGTTACAAAGGGCAATATTATAGTTAAATGCAGTTTTCACATGCATCTTTTTGATGCAAGTAAGAGATAAAGATGTAGAAGTACTCGTTTGAGTACATATGTTACGTCAAATACAAATACATGTAATGCTCATACAAAAGCTTATAGGAAGCTTCGAATATCGTTGTTAACAATTGGTTGAGAAAAAATGATGTAGCTATTAATAAATAATCCAATAGTTGGGAAACAAAGCTGTTGTTCAATATTTATAGAAGTAAACCCTACTGAAATATTCTATTGGAAATAAATTGATTCGAGTATTATGTTATGAATCCTTATTCTACCTTTTCTTATTAAGTCAATGGATCACTTAGAAACCTATTTCCTGACTAGCATATATCTATTTATTGTATATATAAAATGAGAAACTGAGACATGAACGCACAGCCAAAACTATTGGCGCTAGGAGCGTGAAATTTTGCATAACCCTTCTTTTTATGAAGTATGCGAGCACTCAGAACGGATTTTTAAAAGTTCTCTAATTTTTATATGAGGAAACCAATTTTCACGCTGATAAAGCTGCTTGCAAAAGGTCCCTCAAGGTTCTATTTTGGGTCCATTGACGACATAAAATTAATAATATACGCAGTTACGTTGTAATTATTACTTATTACAATAAATGCTCGAGATGCATTAGCTTTGTCCTTGCTGCAATCATTCTTCGCTGCAGGCACTTTACTACTAACAATGCTTTCAAGCAAATTGCCACAAAGCTGGTACGAGTAATATTGAACACTTTTCATAAGATAATTAAAACACTGGCTTAGCACAATGGTCTATAAATGTTTTACTGCCCTAGCGGACACAACAGATGGCATCTGACGCTGGACGCAGACAGAAGTACAAACATTAATCACGTACACCAGATGCTAACACCCTATTCTGTAGGTATAGTAGTAATGGGGTAGCACAAAGGGAAACTACCCTTTGTTCTGCGTTGAACGAGCCTACAGACGAATATTTAGTTCAAAAATTTACTGCTAGACGAGTACTCGAGGCAACATTACATTACTCAGCTTAAAACGAGCTGTTAGTTCATTGTCTGTCTGGAATATATGTATGTATTGTCTTTTGCTTCTTATCTCTCACAGTCAGCAATATTGCCTTTTGCCATTATCATATATTTGATACCATCTTCTAAAATAACAATACCAGCAAGTCTTCTTCCATTGTCACTGCCTCTCATCTTCCAAATGAATTAATTTTGCTTCTCTCTTTTTATCAACAGATTATTTCGTTTTATTGCCTTCCTCCACACTCGAAAGGTTTCGCATGACTGGCCGTCCGCCTTCATCATACATACCCTTTGTATCGTCCGTCCCATCAGCTTATTTTCATTTACTCATTACGAACGTCGACATAATAAAACAATTTTAATTGACATTTATGCGCCGCTGATGCATACCAGCCTTTATGAATGTGACATTAAGTTTCGTGTTTCGTTATTATTAATTTAATTATTCATTGTCCTTTTTTGTTTCATTTCTACCTTATATGCTTGATTTTTTCGTACGTTATTCAAAAGTAAATTCTGGAAATACACATTTATTGAAATCATGACAAAATGAAAGAACCATTACTCTCGTAAGGTATAATGAATAATCATAGGCAGAAAAACTAATAGGATTGCCGCTTTGAGTCACTGTTTGATGAAAGACACTAATAAACAAAATGGCAAAGAAACAGAAACCAAAAGGAAAAACATGACTCACTAACTCTCAATTAACGACACCCCCACGGTCCAAGAGACTAAACAACAGAAGAAACGGTCACAGTCAATGAACAGTCAATAGAAATAGATGGACAAAACAATCAATATCTATTAGCCAATCTAATTTAAGACAATTTGTCACCCCGGATCGATCCACGTGTTTATCTACCGTCAGTAGGACATTTTGGTCATTTATTCAACTGGACGATCCCTCTTGAATTTTTATTACGACAATTTCTGTAATAAACGTCACTGTTAATTTAATTTCTTTGTCTAAATTTTTCTCGTTTTATTTATGGGTCCAGGCTGTTCCTGCAATGCTGGTAAGAAAGAGTGATGCTAAAGGAAAAACGCGGAGAACAATTGCTATTGCGTATTAAAGGATGAACACAAAAGCAAGATATTTTTCTCTAGATTCTCAATTTGTTCACAAGCTAAATTTTGAGGAGCTTTTCCCTAAGGCCCAATTAAAATGTCAGTGACAGGGCAACATGACACCTAAATATCATGATCATGTGATAATATATGAGGGGATTAAGCGCTCAGTTCGACTCGAGTGCTCGCACGCCCAACTTACTCCATATTGATTTACATCCATGGCATTCTATTCAACTTAAGCCTGGATTTGAAACATTCTGTCTAACGACGTTAAATCTCTTTAAATTAATATCTCGGTTGGCAAATAATTTCACTTCAATTATCCAGGGTTTACGAAATGACGTCACACGTAATATCAAGATGATGAAGGTGGCTTAAATGTTACCTTCTCAGATTTGATGTTAAATTTCGGCGCTTGCCATTTTAGAGATAAATAGGACATGATTGTTAATGTGATGTGATGGATGAAAGATTAGATTATATTTAACTTTGCACAGTACGTACATATATTTGCTGGATAGTCACTTGCATAGGAATGATCTGAAACCCATCAAAATGTATTCTCAATAGATTCGGTTCGAATTCTATCTATGGGTGCTAATGAAAATCTTTTCGCTATATTCAAATGCTTTCCGCGCAATCAATAGGATGAATACCTAATGTACCGTATTTAATTTATTGATTTATTTCTTCTTTGTTTTCAATATCGCATGTTTGCATGTGGTATGTTTGTTAAATTCAACATCATTCCCAAGACAATTTCAAAACTTTATCTCATAGAAATACTCATTCAAACAATGTTTAGCATTATTAAACATAATTCACGCAACAATGCTTAAAACTTGGAACCCATTTGTTTGAAAGTCACGAATTCGTAAGAAATGTTATTAAAACTTTTATTACGAGAACATTCTAACGCCTCTTAGCTCCGGTTTAGTACTAGGGTAGCAGATATGTACAGGAGTGTTTAACGCGAAGGAGTGCTCTCCACCAGGCCAAGGACCGGACTACGAACCCGCCCGGCATTATGATTAAATCTGCAACTTGTTTTAATTTCGCAAACATGCTCATGATTTATTGGATCGAAGCGTGAATTGGTATTACTTTTTTGTGCTTTGGCCTTTCGTTCGTCGTTGTTTTGTTTGCTGCTACAGAAATGGCTATTCATACGTAGAATTGGAAGCTTCATCAACATGAATCATTTCTGTCGTGTCACATCAATCACACGTTGTCCGGTCTATGACTAGGATTAACGTTGTCCGGAATAGAAATATATTTTCCCTTAAAAAGTTTTTTGTTACACGCAGATGAAATGAGTCATGAACTTTGGTTCCAGAGAAACCTGGACCGTAAGACTAGAGATCTCAAAAGAAACAGTCGAAATGTTTCCTAAAACATATTGAATAGCTTAGCGAAACAATCACCTGAATTCATTCAATTTGAATTCAATTTCACATCTCATTCCTCACGTCAAACTGTAATGACGCTACACCAATCTTCGCTCTGTTTGCATGAATCTAGTCTCGCAGCAATAAAACGAGGCGATGTAGACGTGCCGCCGACAATCTGTTCGACAATTAGGTACATTTGCAGCCGTTTCGTGCTGAGAACTCGCTGCGTCTAGAACGACCGGGGTCTGGAGAGTGTAGCGCCAATGTAAACGACCTTTTATGATCAACGCGAGAATTCTTCCTAGTTTCTTGTGCGAAATAAAATATTTGAAAAAAGATCGTTCCTAATTGGATCTCTTTTTTTTTTTTTTTTTATTATTGATAGGCTCGCGTTTGACCACTATCTCACCTGATGGTAAGTGATGATGTGGCCGACGATGGAGCACGCTTGCCTAGAAGTAACCTATTCACTCTCGACTTAAAGACCCCTAGGTTGTAGCTATCAGGAAACACAGACTCCGGCAGGGAATTCCACTCTTTAGCTGTACGCATAATGAATGTGTTTCCAAAACGCTTTGTACGAATGGGTGGGATATCCACCATGTACCGATGGCGCAACGCCGTACGTCTAGTGGTCCGATGATGGAACGGACTTGGCGGAATTAAATTGTGCAATTCCAACGCACACTCACCGAAGTGTAATCGATAGAAAACCGCCAGGCCAGCAACTCGGCGTCGATGCTCAAGGCTTTGGAGCTTTGAGTCAACAAGCGCATCATCACCGATGATCCTCTTGGCTCGCCTCT
This sequence comes from Mythimna albipuncta, assembly GCA_929112965.1. Lineage (NCBI taxonomy): Eukaryota > Metazoa > Arthropoda > Insecta > Lepidoptera > Noctuidae > Mythimna > Mythimna albipuncta. The sequence continues at coordinate 3,794,534 of OV815959.1, read as the reverse complement.
CAATCGACTCCAGAGCATCAAGCTGATACTTGGCAGACCCATCCCAAAGATGAGAGCAGTACTCCATACACGATCGAACTTGCGCTTGGTATAGGTTGAGCAGCTGTTCCGGTGTGAAGTACCGCCTCACCTTAGCTAAGATCCCCAGTTTTTTGGCAGCCTGTTGTGCTTTTGCCTCAATGTAAGAGCCGAAATTGAGGGTAGATGATAACGTTACCCCAAGAAGCTCAAGGCCGTCGGTTATCGGCACGGTAACACCCCGGAATATAGGAGCCGGGTAAAATTGGCTTCGTTTGGCGGAAAAAAGACACGCCTGGGTTTTAGCAGCATTGAACCTGACCAGGTTGGCATCGCCCCAATCGGATACTGCCTCCAAGGACAAGTTCAAGCGCTCAACCATAGCTTCCCTCAAAGACTGGATCTGTGACCCACTAGTACGTGCATCGGACACGTAACTCTCAGCAACAGTGCTATCGTCTGCATACCCAAAGGTACCGGGTTTAAGTAGGTCGTTTATGTGCAGCAAGAACAGTGTTGCAGAGAGCACCGACCCCTGAGGGACCCCGGCATTAATATCCATTTGCCCGGACGAGCAGCCATCAATAACTACTCGGATGGATCGCCCCCTCAAGAAGTCTGCGATCCAGTTACACAGACCAGCGGGCAAACCGAAGGAAGGAAGCTTAGCAATAAGGCTATCATGCCAGACCCTGTCGAAAGCCTTCGAGATATCAAGGGAGACTGCAAGTGCTTCCCCATGCTTCTCGATGGCCTCGCTCCAGATGTGAATGGCATACGCTAGAAGATCCCCAGTTGACCGATTTCGGCGAAAACCGTATTGACGATCACTGAGGATGTCATTAGCTTCCAGGTATGCCAGGAGCTTATTATTGACCACTCGTTCCATACACTTACAGAGTATGGACGTCACCGAGATAGGTCTGTAATTAGCAGGGTCAGCCCTACTGCCCTTTTTGGGCACGGGTTGCACATTAGCTTGCTTCCAAGCCATCGGCACTTTTCCCGCCTCAAACGAAAGACGATATAGGCGTGTTAAGATCGGAGACAGTTCAGGCGCACAAGTTTTTAAAACAATTGCCGGTATCCCATCGGGACCGCTGGCTTTGTTCACGTCAAGGTTACGCAGCACCCTACGGACGTCCTTCTGATAGATGCGAATGTCTGCCATAGTCGTCTCGCATCGCTCAGGAAAGGCAGGGGGCTGCGCGTTACCAGAATCAAGACGTGAAGATTCCGCAAAGAGAGAGGCAAATAGATTAGCCTTCTCTTCAGCGGAATGGGCCAGCGACCCATCGGGTTTCAGCAGTGGTGGTAGTGAGGGACGACAGAAGTTCGATTCAACAGATTTAGCCAGGGACCAAAACGCTTTACTCCCTGCAGGGTACGAAGCAAGTTTGTTCCCAATACGGCTAATGTGGTCAAACCGAGACCTCCGCATCACCTTCTATCTCTCTCTCTTCTCATCTATCTCTTGGCATAAAGAGGAAAGGAACATCAAAGGCATATGTGGATGATACAACTGGTAAGTTTAAACGACAGCCCTTTTGTCCCGTCTTCATCACCAATGCATAACTTTTGCCTTTGCATCGCAATTAACTTGCCAAACGACCAAGAAAGATCTCGAGTTGTTCAATTTAAGTTAGCAACTTCCTTTTACAATTTGTCACACAAAACCGTTCAGTTACACACTTTGTGGGGCGCTAGTAAATCCTCTAGTATAAAACGTGGCATTCTGTAAAGTTTAAAACTCTTGGGGTTGCGGACGCGAGCCGAGCACTAAAGTAGCAAGTTACGCCGTCTCACTGCCAAATAGCTTTATTTGACGGCGGACAACTGATACGCGAACAGCGATTCTTTTCTTATTTGTGAAGAAATATTTGCGAAAAGTTTGATATAGCTAAATTTATTTCGATATGGATTGCCAAGAATACAACATAAATTCGTACAAAGCAGAATGTGATGAAGCAGACATCTTCGTCGAGTAAATCATTCATAATGTCCTTGAATACGCTTTCCATCAATTCTTTAATAAAATTGCTTACTTTGAATCCGGCACAGGTTTATCAAATTGATTATCTTCACTAAAGAAAAAGGTATGGATCACTTTAGTGGCAATTCTAATCTTTCAGTCCTTGTCTGTATTAATGAAACAGGGATTAGTCCTTCGATTGTCTTGAGATGATAACTAACATTATTTGTAACAGTTACTCTATTTTTGTTTCATTTGATATATTTCTTAATCGTCTTCCATTCTGCTGACATCTTCTGTTTTGTGTTCAATCACTCTATTTAGCGCAAAAAGCCTACCAAAATTAGCTGCCTGAACTATTATTTCTTTTGTTTGACTTTTCTAGCTTATTATTACCACCTGTTTTTACTTACAGGAACTATTTATGTACTTATAAACTAGTGTATAATACGTTTCTTTGTCTGCGATGAGTGTTCATTTAACTGCTTTCTGACTGCTGCATTTTCTGCAATAACAATTAAACTTTACAGACGATTTTTGTTCATGCCTTTATTAATGTGTACCTTGGAACTGGTCTTGTGTAAACACACGATCAGATGGGTCTACGAATAATATAGCATTACAGTAGGTCTAAAATTTTATTTCTACTCTGTTCTCAAGTCTCAAATTTCCAAATTGCAAATTTTCATCTGTTTCGGATTTTACTGTCCTATGTTACATCGTTGATGGTCGAGGAATGTCTATATAGTTACCTTGAGGCAGTTTTGCTAATTAACCATGTGGGCAAACTCGTCTGCTAACTATCTGGCCAACAACTGAAATACGGGATAACACCCGAACTTACCTTTGACATTTTTAGGGAAGTGAAGCATTTAATTTAAGGTTCGGTTTAATGGGTAAAGGAAATTGAAAGGGATATTCTATTAAGAATAAATTACAATGTTAAATTCGTTCCAGAAGAGTTGGAAATTAGATAAGTACTTACCAAGATCGACCTTCAGCTTTTTTGTCGTTTTATATTTTGAAAGTATCGTTTATAATTAGAAAAGTAAAGGGATAGGCACTTACTCTTATAGAATTTTAACGCGGCATGATTTTAAATTACAATTTAAATGAGGCACTCCCATTTTACCTGCTTCAATATTCACTTATGCTTGTGAGCTTTCAAATCTCTCGTTACCCTGAAATACATACTTTATTATGTAACGTTAAATTTTACGACAAAACCTCGAATATGGAAGCAAAGTAGACTCCGGCTTCGGTTACGAGACTACGTTTCATTCATGTTAAACTATTATACCATAAAATGTTTAGCACTAACTCTTGTTCGAGAGTTTCATGTTTTTGGGTAAATTAGACCATTTTAGGCAAATTAATTCAGGGTCCCTCGTTTAGTTCGTCCTAAATTGAGGTAAATCTCTTCGGGCACAGTATATGTTCTTCTTTATTTGCATAATTCTCTGAACATACTTTTATCTTTGACATTTTTTTAACTTACGCAATATTCAGCTATTTGAATTTTCGCAATATTTATTTTATCGTGTCCTTTGTCACATCTGTTCTACATTTTAAATGTTCATGGCAGTCAGCTTGTTGGTCTGGAGTATGAAAAGAAAACCTTTTTCAATTGTTTGCATCGTGGAACCCTTCAAACGTTTCTATTAAGTGAAATGACAAAATCATTGCACACATATAAAAGAGAAAAATGCTTGTGACATAAGCAAGACTTGAGTATTTTATTAATGAAGAGAGTGGCGTTCAAAAGGACAATATGATTCTCTTATGTGTCTAGTAACAGACAAAGGGAAACAAACAAAGCGAAGCGGAGAACGTCTTCCGAAGTTTCTCCTTTTGTGTTTAATATTGAGGCAATTTCTAGTGTCTACGCATTTATATGTCAGTTGCTTTTATTTTGGTACTCTGTAGCAAGTTTGTCTGTGATTAAGATTAGTTGAGAGACCTTTTTATACACCACGCGCGTCTCAAAGTGATGTCAGCAAGCCCGTAAGAGCACAGCAGGGCCGATGTCCACGAGGGCCGCAAAAAATTTCTGATAAGGAAACCCACGGTGCTAGAATGCAACAGGCAACGTAAGGTGTGGTTTTAGTTAATAAAAGTCTGACACGCCCACCTTCACATTAACCTCTCGAGTGCTAGGGGATCACGTGACCCGGAAAATTGCACTGCTTACGTAAATCACCAAAAAAATAATGAAAAAATGTAAAAAAAAATTTTTTCTAGGAAAAACAAATAATATACATAATTATATAGAATAATCTGCATAGAAACCAAAATTTTCGGCCAAATAACTTTCGTACAAACGTGTGTACAAAATGAAAAGCGTTTTTTAAGGACATCCAAGTTGTACAGACTTAAGTATGTACAATCGGCGCTCGAGGGGTTAAAGCGGGGAGAAGTCCATGGTTGTTACCTCACCTCAGAAAAAAAATGGGATATGTTATTAAGCAAGACATAAAGTTCTAAAGATGTACTTCCAATAATGACCAATTTTGTAAACTCATCATACTTGAAAACCGTATAAGGATTCACAGCATGATGTCTCTCGTTTATCAAATTAATCCTCATCTCCGATTTGGTTTTCAATATTTTTTTTTTATTAAAATAACGTTTATCAACATACGCAAAACTGTTTTGGAAACATGAGAGCACCATTCATGAAAGGAATTTAAGATTCGCTTTGATGATAGACAGGATCATCCGGATTTAAAACCAAGTTGAATTAAACGCTCCATCAAATGTCAATTTATCTCGTCTCCAGAGGATGTCGCTCAAACATGAACGTGCGTACATGTCACAAGAGTTTATTATGATTTAATACATATTTCGTAGTAAAAGAAATATTCATTTCGTGGAAATTATTTGCGGAAATGGCTGTCAAATATAAAATATGCTCTAGGAAAATTCATCATAAGCAATTTTTGCCTTCTTTTTTTGAGATAGGGAATCATCAAATGATTTCTCTCAGATAAATTGAAAGGACATCTACGTGTCAGAGTTTTACTGACTGAAACCCACCTATGTTCCTTCATTGCTTTATAGGTCCTCAGTAACTCTTTCAAACGTTTCTACATCTCCTGCCTCCTGACATGGTATGTATATTATATCAGCAGTAGATCCCAAACTGTAGAGCAGTGGTGGCCGAGTAATAACGGGCCCGTCTTACGAATGCGAGTTCAAACCCAGCCAGGCGCATTTCTTTTAATAACCGTATTTTCTATCGTTTACATTTCGGGGAGTGTGCACTGGAATTGCACAATCTAATTCCGCCAAGTCCGTTCCATCATCGGACTACACGACGTACAGCGTTGCGCCACCGGTACATGGCAGACATCCCACCCATACGCACAAAGCGTTTTAGGAACACATTATCTGTGCGTACAGCCAAGGAGTGGAATTCCCTGCCGGAATCTGTGTTTCCTGATAGTTACAACTTAGGAGTTTTTAAGTCGAGAGTTAATAGGTTTCTTCTAGGCAAGCGTGCTTCATCGTCGACCACATCATCGCTTACCATCAGATGAGATGGTGGTCAAACGCAAGCCTATCATTAATAAATAATAATAATAGTTTTTAGAGTTCCGCACCTCAAAAGGAAAAAACGGGACCCTTATAGGATCACTTTGTTGTCCGTCCGTCTGTCTGTCAAGACCCTTTATCTCGAGAACGCGTAGTCTGCTGTCCCTTCAAGCTGTGAAAAAACCAAACTTCTAATTTAACGAATAAAAGAGATATTCCCGTTGATCCAAAATCCTGAAATCGGCACAAAGCAAGGTATAGGAAAAAATCTGAAAACAGTAAACTTGTTGTTAACTATGTCACAAAAAAAAAATGCAATTCGGAAAAATCTTCGAGACTCCATTCGGGAATTGTAGTTTGCACGTAACCCTCAGTGCGCGAGTCCGACTCGCACTTGCCCAGTTTCTTTTTTATCACCACTGCTTTCAAAACGGTGAAGCAAAAAATCGTTTGGGAAACCGGCATGTCTTAGAACCAAAAATTCGATTTCATGTGACATTCACCAACCCGTAATGGGCACGCCTGGTGAATTACGGCCCATTCTCTCTCCTCTAGGAGCCTCTCTAGAGGAGGTCTCAGTCCCAGCAGTGAAAAAATTTAAAGGCTGATTATGTTTATGTTAAATTCCTACATTTTTTGTTTTGTTAGTTGGAGTCTCATGGATCAACACATCGCCAAGGAGTGTACTATTAAGTAGAGCTCTATACAGTAACACAAATTATGCTAGGCTGCAGGGCCATTTAGAAATGCTTGACGGATTTGAGTAGATATAGCTAATGAAACCGGTAGTCGATATCAATACTTAATCGTTCCAAACTGGAACAGAAACGAGTACACATCACTATAGCCTTAAAACGTTAACGCTCCAGCGAACTCACAACTAGGCGACCACGTGCATACTACAATATGTGTATGTACCTACGTAGTGCCACAGTCGAGACACAGTCGTACATCTTACAGGGCCGTGAGCATCAACGAAATGGTGGATTTATTTATAAGTGAATGCGCAAGCGGGGCTGAGACGTGCACCCGTTTCTTAGCTGACCTTCTGCATAATTTAGCAATTTTCCATACTCCTTGGTCGTGTCGACTTTTCTTTTACTTAACACACCACACGTTTCTCGCAGAACAGATGATCGATGGACGAAAGGTTTTGGAATGGCGAATACTTACCGGCAGACGCAGCGTTGGAAGGCCTTCCACAAGGTGGACCGATGACCTGGTGAGGGTCGCGGGAATCCGATGGATGCGAATCATTATGGCGACACTTTGGGGAGGCCTATGTCCAACAGTGGACGTCTTTCGGCTATAATGAAGATGATATCACACCACCACGTGAGTTCAAGGAGCAGTCGGCAAATTGTAGGGGCCCACCAGGATCGAAGCCTACTTGGGTAATGGCTTAAGTGAAAGTAAACCCAGGCCCTGGAATAAGGGCAAATAACGAATCTTTGTACTAGACATAAGTCAGTAAAAGTCTGACACTCGAATGTCTTCTCCTACTCCGCCCAAGAGCGGGAGAAGTCATTCGATGATTGCCCACCCTAAAAAAACACTAGTTAGTTATGATGGATTACCTACTCCTTCCTTAGCGTTTACGTCGGGCTCCCTAACGTGTTAAAAGCTCTTTAGCTTGCTTTCGTAAGTTTATAACTTATGTCCGAGTTAATGCAAATGTACTCGTACATTGAATCGTAGTTATGAGAGCTGAACACATGATGGCTGTGATTGATTTTCAAGATTTGGAGTAGGTACCTGTAAATCCTTTGGCTCGGAAATAAATCATAAAGGTGAATGAATGACGCCGACCACAAGTTTTTTGGAAAGTTGCCGTGTTAGGTATCAAATGAAACTGTTAATAAAAAGCGATTATTAAGCACATTTTAAAAAACAGTTTCTTTCATAAATATATCAGAGCAAGTGTCTTTTTTTGTAATAAATTTTTAGTTTTTCAACTTCATTTCTTTCTTTATTTAGACAAGTGTTTGTAGGATAGGTACCTACTATAAGATTTTTATTTAGCTTGGAAAATCATCTAAATGACATCACTCACAGATATTAAAATTTTATTTGCCTCTAGCTTGATAATAATAATGAATAAATATTCCACTTGCTTTTAGCGCCTATAGTATAGTTTACCCAAGAGAACTAAGTACACAGAAGCATTTATTCATAAGCGAAGTGCAAACGGGAGATGTCTTCTTTAGCCGTTTGCATAATTGAGAAGTTTTTTCAACAGTTACTTGTAGTTGGACACAAAAACTTGTCTTTTCTCCTAGCATCACCGTAATGTTGCCGACTTAAATATTTATGTGTTAGGAGAACTTTCTTGTTGCTATGAAAGAGAATTGTTATCTTCTTAGTATTAGATGGAGTGCGATGAAGGTAAGTTGTGAAGGTGTTGATCTGTCACCAATATTTAAATCTAAGCTTTTTATTGTTTGTATATTTTGAACTTTCAAACAACGGCATCTAGTCTCAAACTAAGCAGAGCTTGTGCTATAAGTACTGAACAACTCATAAACATACTATATTTCTAAATACAGAAAAAAAAAACACCCAGACACAGAACAAATGATCGTGCTCATCACACGAAGATTTGTCCCAGGTGGGAATCGAACCCTCGGTCTCTGGCATAGCAGTCAGGACCACAAACTACTAGACCAACAGGCCTGTAGAATCTTGGCCTGGAGAAGCTTGCACACTGCCCTGCATTCAAATTTGAGTTTAGAAGTAACTCTCATGACGTCATGAGCTCATTACTCTACTCTGGCATTTTTGAACGCGAACGTAAGTTCAACTGTCAATGTCAAGCATTGGACGCTTGCTCCAACCTACCCTGCTCAGACTTAGAGTTAGTTGGTTTTTTTTTTTTCGGTGGGAAAATCACCCAATGTTATCCCCCTCTCTTGGGTTGAGCGGGAGATAGTGTTAGATTCTTACTGACTAAAAACCCACCCCGTTCCTTTGTACATTTTGGGGCTGAGCTATCTGAGTTAGTTGGGTTAACTCTAGGGTAGCTACTCGAGTTATATAAGGAAGCGTTTTCACCTGCAAGCATATTGCAATCAAGTCGAATAACATTGCGTGGTACGAACGACCGCTTGATCACATCATACCTCGGTAGTCTGCAATGTAACGTAACTTGCATGCAATTTACTTGCAGGTAGAAACGCGGCTTTAAATCGACCCTGAGTTGCAACTCTACTCGACTCTGGTTATTTTTGAAAGCAAGGCAGGCGAAGCCACTGGCAGAAGCTTGTCGTAATATACTTGGAAAATCGCCTCCTCGAGCCAGCAGCAACTACTCAACGACCTTGTAGGCTAGCTTTTATCTTCATACTTTACTGTAGCATATTCTTAACAAAAACCTTTGGCGACGCGATAAGGGTGACTAGGGGACAATATTACTTGATGTGCTAGAAAAACGAAATATAACTACATCCGAACGTTGATAACTTATCACACCTCACGGAAGTAGTGTGGTGTTACCTTATCTTTGTGTAGACTGCGTTCTTTTTGCAATATTATCAACGAAAACATCGAATGGTTGGTGACATTTTTGAAATTATTTGTATAAGTTATGACGGTATTTTTAGGGTTCCGGAACCCAACGGGTAAAACGCGACCCTATTATTAAGACTTCGCTGTATGTCTGTCCATCATGTCATCTGTCACCAGGCTGGGCGGGGTAGGGGGTGCCACAAATTAGGGCAATGCTCATAGTTCAATTACCAATAGCAGACTTGCAATCTAAGGGCCGTATTACAGAACGTCACTCAAAACTCAAGCGTTACTTTTAAAACTAATTTCAACCAATCAAATGGCTTGAATCTAGTTTTAAGTAATGCTGGAGTATTGAGCGACGTTCTGTGAAACGGGCCTAAGTGTGCGTGGTCTATAATTGCGAAATGCGCGTTCATATTGGTTTATTGCCTGTAGTGGAGTTACAAGGGTGGGAGACAAGCAGCAATACTCGTTGTAATACAAATCCCAACCTCTTTCATTTTTTTCTGTGATAATAATACCGTAACAACTATATAACCAGTGCAGTCACTTTAGTAACGACTTCATACCGCGGGCAGCTAAAATGTTTTCCCTGAGAACACAAGCTAGCTGCCATTGTGTATACACTGTTTGCTGTAGCACATATTTATCATTATACCCTCAAACATTAGGTGCTCTAACTATCCTAGTTTTGAAATTAAAATCAGCGTAGGATTAGGGTTGTGTTAATTGTTTTGTTTTGGTGGGACTGTATATTAAATAGATTCTAAAGATTGCGTTGCGTTGCGCCACCGATACATACACGGTAAACATCCGACCCACACGTACAAAGCGTTAGGGAACATATTTATTGTGCATACAGCTAAGGAATGGAATTCCATGCCGGAGTCTGTATTTCCAGAGAGCTACAACTTAGAGGTCTTTAACTCAAGAGTGAATAGGTTATTCCTAAGCAAGCGTGCTCCATCATCGGCCACATCATCACCAGATGAGATGGTGGTTAAATGTGAGCCTATCAATAATTTTAATAATAAAAAGAAAAGAAACCGGACGTAACCGACTGGACTTGACTGGAGTCTTTTGTTATTTGTAAAAAGTTTTTTATTTTTCACTTTTTAATTATGGTACCACTTTAGTCTTACTATTTAGTTACTCACTCTAGCCAGAGTGCATCTCATACCGATTCTAATAATTCCAAACATGGTCAGATTACATTAATTTACCTGCCGGCTTCATCACCAGGTTGGTTTGACCTCCCCCTTTTGTTTCAGTCAGTTATCGCCTACACGTATAAACCGAGAAATTTTACTTGTTACGACAATTCTGCTGTGATCCTATGAGGAGTTCTGTTCCATATCTTCGAAGTTCATGATCAGATCATAACAATATTTATATGGGACCAACTTGGAAGCATAACATTTCAATCAAAAAAATAATTTTCAAAATCGTTCCACAATTGACCGAGATATCGGTGAACATACATACAATAAAAACATACATTCAGCCGAATATAGAACCTCCTCCTTTTCGAAGTCGGTTAAAAAGAATTTTTAAAATCGTTTAGTAGGTTTTTAACACATCTTTTGTCTTTATGGTTTTTCGTATGTAAAATTGTTGAATATAATTTATAACTTACAGTTTCAAGTTTATTTTCATGTGAACTTTGTTTCAGATTAATTTGTCATTGATTTTATCACAGTCTGTGCTGTCTTTCGGTTCTACCAAAAGCGATAGACTCAAGGAAATATTTTACACTATTTCAGTGGCTCAGAAAGATACCACACTTTCTCTTTTCATAACGAAACTTCAAAAGCTATAAAAACAGGTTTTTCCGCTCAGAGCAAGGAAGTAAATTATGTTAATTCGATCCTGACGGACAAGAAAAGAGTCCTTATTTACATCCTTGGCCAGCGTTCTGTGATAATTAAAAATAATTAGTTTTCTGGTAATTACTGCAGTCTTTTGCTGTTTTGGTATCTGCTCTAGATGTTGTTCATATTCCCGAATTTATTAGTTAAACCAAATTAAATTAATTATTTAAAAGAAACATTATAAAAAGTTATAGAAAATAAAATTAATCTTCCATTGGTTAAGGACCCACTTTGAGTTCGAGGTGCAATGCATGAGCGAGATCCGCAGTGTGAGAAAGTTCTGATCTGTTCATGATGATTTTAGATCCAGTATATTTTTAAAGCTCATGCATCTACTCTGCAGTACACAACTAACCATTCCCTTCTTTTTATGAAACCTAAAACAACACCGGTAAATGGCAAGCACGAGAGCATCCTGTAGAATTTTGTTGCCGCAGTCTAAACCCACCGGTACCGCAGTGTTGGTTTTAAAACCCACATCATTCGCGGGAAAATTAAAGAGAAATACACACCGTAGGAGCTGCTTATCTTGCGGAGTCAGTTGCAGGCTTATGCTCTGGTGTGTTCACTGCCTGCATGCAGTGGCGTAGCTACTAATGGGCTAGGCGGGCCCTCAAGCTCGGGGGGGCCTTCAAAACCTGATTAACAAACCGCTTATTGAATGAACGAAAAATATTAGGAAAAGTGGTTCAGATAGTGAATCAGATAATGTGATCACTGCAGTACCTATTGATTGCTGTAAGGATATCGTTGCCAATCATATTAACAACGACCATGTCTACATATCATTGTGTGTGCATATTAATGATAAATATTCTTATAACTTGAGATTTGTATAAAAGATAAAGTAACGTTGTATTTTTTTAAAATGTGTATAAGTATTCTTTTATATATATTGATTAAGCCTAAACAATTTAGGGGCCCCTGTTTGTTTTGCCCCAGGGCCCTTTGTCACCTAGCTACGCCACTGCCTGCATGTTATTCATGGCACAATCTTTAAAACTAACATTCTCCGCATACTGCATCGTCAAAGAGATACGTTGCAGTGTAGATGCTGCTTTACCTAGACTGTCTCATTTCTATTCATTTCGATGCTCACTGCCAACAACAAGACTGGAATATGTAATTTTCTGTCTGTTATTTTTGTGAAGAAGGTACTGACAGAGTTTTTGTGTTAACGTGGTGGATTCTTTGCTTCATAACTGTTGAAAATACGCTTTTTTAATGTTCCGTACCCACAGGGTTAAACGGGACCCTATTACTAAGACTTATCTGTTCATCCGTCTGTCAATAGGCTATATCTCATAAACCGTGATAGTTAGACAGTATAACTATAACAGCAAATAGTAAAAACAGAATAAAATAAATATTTTACAACAGACGTTATTTTCTTGCCGTTTTTTTCTACGGACGGTAGGAACCCTTCGTGCGCGATTCCGACTCGGACCTGACCGCTTTTTTTTTTTTCATAAAGGCTTCCTATAACAAAGCATGGTCCACAATAAGACACGTACAGTGAATACAAAGGTTGACCAAACATTTCGCGACTTGTTGTCGTTAAAGTCACCCGCTTAGAATTTTCAAACAGAAACCTTCAGGAAGTCCCATAAAATAAACAAACGGAGCATGTATTATGTCGTAAGTAATCTCCATTAGCAGAAAAAGGAGCCAGTTCTCAAAGAAAACACGTAGTAAAAAGAACTCATTGTACGGTTAAAAGAATTAAGTAGGTAACAGGTGTAGTTCGGTAGCTTCCCCCCGCCGCCATTTTGTCGGTTTTCCGTGAATGTTTTCCGCAGATTTTTTGTTTTTAGCTAAGTGTCCCAGCACACGGGCCTCAAAAAAGTCGCTTCAAGCTTCTTTTTGAGGCGGCCTTTTTTATGGCTAGAGTGCGGCGGTGCCGCCACAAAAAAGTGCTAGAAGCCGCTTCTGGCTTTTTTTTTTGGCGGGCAAAATGTCACGTCATTTTCGCATTTAATCCTTCTTCGTCAGAGTCCATTATGATACTGCACACATGGCCACAAGCTGAACCTAGCTTTTTTTTGTGGCGGCGTTTTTTTGTCGCAGCTTTTTTTTGTTCCCGTGTAGTCTATAATAGCTGCTGGCCCAATTAATTTTCCAAAAGTTACCGCCGAATTGAGCAAAGAGTTTTCACAACAAAAGTAAATTGTTTTGGAGAATGATACGTATTGTTTTGCTGATAGAACTATAATTATGTAACGCTAATTAAGTAAGTTAAGACTTCTTTGATCTCATAATTTCTATGGATCGCTATCACCTAATAAATAGTCTCGAGTTAAAAGCAAAAAACTTATCTCTTTAGCGAAGATAGAATAACGTAAAAGGGTCGTGGGGCACTTTGAACCGAGACCATGGTCCCAACTTTCACTTCTAAAAATAATCCTGCTTGGGCAGAGCACCACTGTGTCTTCGTGGAGGCAATCGGTGGCAATGAACTTTCGCGCCGGGCCCTGGTTCAGGCTATGGTCCAGAGTGAGGAGGAATGGCAGGCGGCCGCCTCCTTCTGCGAAGCAGTAATCCTAACGAAGGAAGAGGCTGCACGCGTAAGGGAACAAAGGTCCTCACGCCTTAGATTCTCCGATCTCAACTACCACGGTAGACGTGGGCTTGCGGACGTCGAGCAATGAGTAGCTCGCCGTCCGGCCGTCCGGTTACCGGACCGAGCTCATCAATAGCGCGTAGTGGTCCACGCGCTCCTCAAAGAGATGTCAGCAAACCGTAGGGCACAGTAGGGTCGATGCCCGCTAGCTTAGAATTTCTGAAAAGGAAATCCGTAGTTCTAAATTGCAAAGGATAACTGGTGTGGTTTTAGTCAGAAAAAGTCAGATACGCTCTCACGCTCCGCCCAGAGCGAGAGAAATCATCGGATGATTTCCAACCATAAAAAAAAACCTATAAAAATATATATGTTTTTAGTTGTATTTTGGGACCACATGGAAAAAGGCGTTATGGTACAGTTATGAAATACTGTATTTATTTTATTTGTGGTCCCGGTCAAAATACAACTAAAAAAAAAATAAGGGACATTGGTACCGCGGTTCAAAGAGCTCCACGACCCACGCAAAAGCGTCGACGATAATTCTGGACCCGACTGTTTTTCTCGTCTGTATTTCTGTCCGTAATATAATTTGATATAATATACATCCCTATCTAATTTTAATTAGAAAACGGTATTCCAATTAACCGTAATACCTGGGTGGGAAGCGTACTCCAAATATTATGCTAGCCTGAAGTAAATCTTGACTATGAACTTAGGGCCTATTACACCACTCGATATTCAGACAGTCTTAGTCGATATCGCGCAATGTAGTAAGTAAGAATCAGACTGTCTTACTCGGAGAGAAAAATCAAGGGCCTTTTTTTACACCTCTCGATATTCAGACAGTCTTAGTCGATATCGCGAAGTGTAATAAGGGTCAGACTGTCTTACTCGGAGTAAAAATCAAGGGCCTTTTTTACACCTCTCGATATTCAAACAGTCTTAGTTGATATCGCGTAGTGTAATAAGGATCAGACTGTCTTACTCGGAGTGAAAAATCAAGGGGCTATTACACCACTCGATATTCAGACAGTCTTAGTCGATATCGCGTAGTGTAATAAGGGGTCAGACTGTCTTACTCGGAATGAAAAATAAGACGAGTCTGAAAATCGTGTGCTTAATAACGCGTAGTGTAACAGGCGCTTTAATATTACATGATAACAGTTAGCAATTAATATCGACATGATCGAATGATCCAGAATCCTTGAACTAATAGAAGACAATATTGTGTGTAAACTGCAGTAAACCGTGGCATCCAATCTAGTGTGTTTATCTACCAATTAGCTCCCTTGCGGTCCAAACATAAACACCTCTATCGTACCTTCGTCGCTAATTAAACGATACGATGCGTCGCGATGTTCATTAAACTTGTCAAAATAGTTAAAATATACATGAAAAATTTATTTTTTTGAACTTGTTGGTTTATTTTATTAAAACTTCTCCTTCCACTTTTGTTCTTCTTCCTTCTTCTTTTCTTTTAATATAATATGTGTGTACATGTATTGTTAACGATAGAACTAAACTGCGCACACGTGTGCCACAACCGCTGATCTGGGTGCGTCGGTCTCCATACATTTTATATGGACACTAGACTTGTAGAGCTACACTAGATCCACGCCACGCAACGACATATGTGCGTCGATCTAAAGTAGTTCTAGCTTAAATAATTCATAATAAATAAATAACTTCATGCGCATTTAATGCCGCATTCTCTACCAGTGGTGAAAACAATATCAAACTGGGTAGGAAAGCAAACGAGATACAACTATTTTAATAAACATTTAAGTGTGTCTCTTACGTCAAGACAGCATTTTTTGAATTAACGGGTTTCGTGGCCTTTAACATCAAACACCATGACGGACTTCTCTTTCATAACAGCAACTTTGAAGCTTCATAGTGAACTAGCTCTTATCTGCAGCTTCGCCCGCGTACTTATTATATTGCCTATGTCACTCAGGAATAAAGCAGCTATGTACCGGTGAAAAAATTTTTGCAATCGGACCAGTAGGTACTTTCAGACAAACGAAAAAAAAACAAACTTTGTCTCTTTATAATATTAGAAAAATGAAGATACATATTTAAATTATTTTTTTATGTTTGTTTATCAGAGCTAAAAAAATATTATATTTATAAAATTCATGCATATGCCTCATTGTTCACGATCTCTGGCTGAAAAAATAATTGTTCCCGAGAACCTACGTGACAGATTTAGCGATGACGAACGTTTCCACGAGGGTCGTCAAGCGCCACAGTTATTTGCGTATTTTTATACCGAGCTCCGAATTTTCTAGTCATCGAAAATACCTGGTCGCTAATCACAACCAGGTTAAAAGGGTGGAAAGGGGTGATGCAGTTGAATGAGGTTGCTGACCCCGAAGTTCAAAGATCGATGAAAGCTCCCGAACTAACACAACTGAATTAAGATTTTAAACTCAGCCTATTTTGCATACAGACAAGTTAATAGAGACACAACACAAGATCGTCACCTAATTTCGCATTCATATTTATTCCGCGTATGAATTAATTCTCAACTCTGAAATCCCGATTGCTAAAACAATTGCCGACACCTCTGAAGCAAGACAAACACGCGAATGTTTTAGTCGTAAATAAACAGTGCGAGTGTGTGCCTCCCAGCGATTCTCTCGCATTTATTGCTTCATTTAAAGGGTTTTAAACCAGATAAGTGCTTTTAGCGAGGCCCTTATTAGGGCTTGTATACACAGGACGACTGCACACAGGGGGGGAATCCGACAGCTGTTTGTTTATGTAGAAGGTGTTCTCTCTCTGTGTGTACGGCCTTTTTTACTGGTAACTTTTTTCTTCTTTCTTTTTGACGAGCTTTTTGCGCAGGCCAATCAATTGGCGCTATGTGAATTACAATTTAGTTCAGTTCTCGTGATGGGGTGTTTCGTTATCCGATTTTCAGGGGCGATCGCTTTTTTCATGCTGATAGTAACGGAGTTGCTGATATAAATATCAATATTGTTCGTATACTTATACGGATATCTATATGGATAATTTGTATTAAATATAACGCTGTTTATAATAAAGCTAGTTTGTAATAAATAAATAAATGTGACTACAGTATTAATCAAAATGATAATTCTCTAGAAAGTGAAGTTACAGAGAAATGGTGTCTTTAATAAAATACCTATTGATTAATTCCCGTACATAACCACATGTCATTACGAGTTCCACTTTGGCATTAACACAGAATAGAACAAAGAAATACATAAGGAAACATAATTTCAACAAGCCAAAAATGTCTAAAAACAAGTAATTAAGGCCCTAAATCAAAAGACTATAGTGGACATTTCTTTAGACAAGCTTTGATACCGTAAGCGTAGCATTGCGTGACAGTGGTGGCCAATGGTAGTGGTTGGCCCACGAATGGCCGCGATCGAGACCTTGGCCGCACGCATGCTTTCAATACTGTGCGTCAAAAGTTATTAGTTTACTACCTACTGACAGGCTATTCTTGTATGCGTGTGACGTACTTAGATTCTAGACAAAGCTAATCTCTTTGAAATCTAATTACTTCAATTTATTGTCGCGGAAAATCTTTCGTGAGTCAGACTCTGAATCTTTAAAATTATACGCCACTAACATTGTTTCTACCTATGCCCGTTATCGACTTTGAAGCCATCCAACTGTTGTGCCCCAAACCAGTTGCATAAACCCACGCACAAAGGTTGTTTTTAAAATCGTGCGATTTTTTTTTTGCGGTGTGATAATCTTCTTATGACATCCCCCCCTCTTGGGCAGGAGAGAGTGTGTAGACTTGTACTGACTAAAAATCCATTCCTGTTCCTTCCTGCCTTTTGTACTGGGACCGAGATTCCCTTTCTGGGCCCCTGCTGCTGCTGACCGCTACTTGAGGCGCGCGGGAACAGTGCGCACCGTCAACGACTTAGGCTCGGTACGGACAGTTACCGGACGGTCGGACAGCGAGCTACCCATTACTCGCCCGGAAATCGGGATCGGAATCCCTGCGGCGGCTGGGGCGCTGTGAGCGCCGCCGTTGCCTGATGCGGTCGGCCCGCTCCTTTGCTAGCATTACTGCTTCGCAGAAGGAGGCAGCCGCCTGCCACTCTTCCTCGCTCCGGACCATGGCCTGTACCAAGGCGCGAGAGATCGCCGCCGGCGATCGCCCTCACGAGGGCACGGCGATGCTCTGCCCAAGCGGGGCACATCTCTACTGTTTGCTCCATCTTGTCCTCCGGGCGTTCCGCACAGTGGCGACACCCGGGCATCACTTCCGCACGAATCCGGTGCAGGTACCTCCCGAACTTTCTATGTCCGGAGAGAACCTGCGTCATGTGGAACGTGAGGATGACGTGAGGTCTTTCCAGCCACGCCTCAAAGAGGAGACTTATCGCCATGATTGTGGCCAGCACTGGGTTGCGAGTTTGCGACAGTCGCTGACGCCATTTCACCATTGCGATTTTGAACACACATGCGCGGGGCAACCCCCGCTTGCGTAAGTGTCCCCCGCTTTTAGCTTCTTTTTGTGGCGGCGTTTTTTTGTGGACCGTGTGCGGGGACACTAACCCTCGCAAATTTCTATTTCGTACAAATGTTATTTTTTTTAAGCAATTCCGTATTGAAAAATACTCTGGGAGTGTTAAACTTAATCCGATTAGGTTTAGTTTTTACTCACTTTTTTTTTTATTTGCATGAAATGAAAGGATTTTTATTTATTTATTTTATAACACAGACTGAGACTGGATATCGTCTAGTCTAAATAAAAAATCGCATCGCCATTGCCATCAAACACAATACAGGCAGATTTGATTTCAAACACAGAACACCAAATAAAATAACAAAACGCAATCTGACACGCAAACCTACCTATAAATTTACACAGCCTGTAATCTCGTATCGATCGCTACGTATAGGTATTGTAGGTGTTTCATTAGGACTTGTCTAGACGCGTACCAGTGCTCACTCACTACCCGCAGCCGTCATTGATATTTGTCCAAGATAGCTTAGTCTTTATTTATTATACAATGAGATTGTTTTGTGAATGGGAGGATAGCAATCCTGGCCACAAAATACAAGGTGTAAGGGACAGCCCTCCACAAACTTTAAGGGCTTACTCAGTAGACGATACTGAACAAAATTCCACAAAAATGTTTTTCAGGAAACGAAAAATAAATTTGGCCTCTCTATACAAACTATCCAATCAAGTTTATAATTTTGTATGGTGCGGCGGATTTTTTTTTTTCGTTTCCTGAAAAATTTTTTTGTGGAATGTTGTTCAGTATCGTCTACTGAGCAAGCCCTTAAAGTTTGTGGAAGGCTGTACCTTACACCTTGTATATAGGTACAGAAGTCAATGTACATGTTACGGACCAAATAATAAATTTGGCATTATACAAAATGCCCGGTCATTATGAAAAACGCCCAATATGAGAGTGCGAATTGATAATAATTATTCAAATAATCAAATTGACCAGGCATTATACATACGGCCCATCACCTTTTGGGCAGAGTAATACAAACATATTTAATTACCATTTTTTTAATGGATTTGTCATTTAACTTAAAATAAACTAAATATTAAACCATTAAAATAATCAGACTCTTATTTGGATTAATTATATCAAGGAGTCTATTATCTACTTTAAAACTCTGCCAGTTCGAAATAACGAATAATACTCACAATCTTTCGTAAAAATATGAATGTATTTTGATTACACTTTGAAGTGGGTAAAATAGGTTAGGTTAGGTTAGAACTGTGACCAACCGCGCGTGAGCCGAGCGAGCGAAGCGAGCGATGCCGCGGTAGCGGCCGGCGAACGCTACGTCCAAGTTGTTTCGTCCATTCGAGATTTTACTTTTTTTTCCCCGCCCTCGCACCGCGTCTTTAGCTTTATTATCAAATTGCCCAATTGTCATGTAGCAATATAATAATGACCGCGCAATGTGATAAATAATGAAGTTAAGATAGTAATTAATCACTTGGTCCAATAGAGCTAGACATTATTCATAATGCTCGAACATTATTTATAATGCCCGCATTAATCACCCGGTCCATAACATACATACAAAGCGCGCTGGAGCAACTTTTCTAACGCACACAAAGACACCGCTCACAGACACGATGTCTCGTTCGCGTCTCGTATCACTCGTCGAACAATTCCGGCTCATACGCTCATTAATTAGTGTGCGCACACCGAGCGTAGGTATAAAAAGTGAAGTACCTACATACCTACATGAGATTGTCTTCTGTACCTATCTATTTTGTGTCCTGGCGGTGTCGTGTTAATATGAACAGGGTTATATCGCATTCGTTCCGGTAAACAATAGAAGAGTTATTTTGTTCATCTACTATCTAATTATATCGCCTGTGCTCACCACGCAAAACGCGCCGTTGTCTCGCGTTTTAGAGACATGCGTCGACGGCGCCGGCGCGCTTTTATCCTATTAAAGGTCTAGAGTCTAGAGTCTAGAGGCTGCGTCTGATTCGCGTGCGTATCGCGTCTGTATTTCTACAAACGCGCGTCAACGGTGCGTTAAAAAAAGGCGTGTTCACAGGCCCTCCAGGATTAAAAAAAAAGTGAGAATGGAGCTTCGTGATTTTCCTTATATACCTAGCAAAGTGGATGAGGTTCACTAGGACGAATGGCTACCAGTACTGCGAAATTGTTCGAAATAGTTACCATAATCCTAGAACACAAAGGGCAACTGTAGGAACACAGGTGGATTTTATTTCAGTAAAAGTCTGTCGCTCTCTCTCGCTTTGCCCAAAGTGGAAGGGATGTTTTCATGATTACTTTACCCGATAATAAAGAAATAGATAAAAGATCTTGCTTGTAATTTTGGCATTCATCTAAATCTTGTGCAGTCAGTACATTAGAGTCTTAACTATAAGCATCAGATGTTTAGAATTAATCACTTCTGAAATTTAACAATTATCGCTAATAGAATTTCAATTTGTCCAGGCCTTGCTCTCAACTTGGCTTACTTACATAAATACATTTCTTTCCTTAATTATTTAAACTCCGAGCGAACGCCAGCGTTCATTCTCTCATTGTCTTTCTATTGTGTCTCTAATTCCGGTATTTGAATACCTTCATCCAAAAAGTTTACAAAGACCTCCCCCACATGAGTCACGAAGCCGGACAACAGGGGCGACGACCGCAACCAACGCAACCATCCCTCGTAGCAACGACAATACACACACAAAAGTGAAAATTATGCACTTCCACGTAATTTCCGTCGAGCCAAACCACTAACAGGCAATATACAGCCGAGGCCGCAGGAGCAATGGTGTGGCAATACATGCAATATTGTGTCGAACATTGCTCCTTTACACGGCGAACATTCTTGGTATGTGTTGCTGTAAAAGCACGAACTACGTTAAGTGCCTAGATAGCCAGTTTTAGAGCCAATTTAAAGAGTGTTTAGTAATTGAGTTAAGCTCATTTAGTAATCACGCCAATGGAAGAGTCAGTGGCGTTTTAGATTTTCAAAACTGTAGGCGAATGGATAATTTGCACTTTTTTTAGTTGGATAATCATCCAATGACATCTCTCGTTCTTGGGCGGCGCGCGAGATAGTTTCAGACTTTTACTGACTAAAAACTCACTCCTGTTCCTTTTGATACCTTTCACACCAGGGCCGAGTTTTGGCCGAGTTTTCCTTTCAGAAACAAACCCTTGGCCTCAGTAGGTTTCGACCCTGCTGGGCCCTTACGGTTTGCTGATATCTCAACATTACGCGACGTCGACGACTTGGGCTCGGTCCGGATGGTTACCGGACGGTCGGATATCGAGCTACCCAACCCATTGCACGACGTTCACCAGCCCGCGCCTACAAAGGCCAGAAATTGGGATTGGGAACCCGGCGGCTAAGATGTGAGGGCCGATCCCTCACGCGTTGCATATTCACACATAACACTTAGGTTCCTATGTACAGTAAGGAGACAAAAGTCCATAGGAACGTTAAAGATTACATTGCTATGAACCGAGCGAGCGCGATGCGTATGTGTGCGCATGTATGAGTATCCACATTCCACAGATAACACACACTAAGGAACTGTCGTCGCACTGAGCAAAACATTATTATTTTTCTGTTCTTACCATAGCATTGATAAAATTCGCGCAAATACGTCATGTGCTGGTAGCCGTGTGAACTAAGTGTTGGATTCGCAAATCACGTAACCCGAGTTCAAATCATGGTCAGTCCGTTGCAGTTATTTCTTACTTTGAAAATTCCCAATCTATATTGATATAGTCATTTTTTTAAATTTCTATGAAAAATACTATTGCATTTTTTGCACTAAATAGTTGCAAATTACGAATGTGATCTATTAACCACAAGAAGAATCACATTCGTAATTTGCAATTATTTAGTTGTTACATCTTTTCGATGTTGTAAGGTGGAAATAAAAAGACGTGTTTAATAAAAATGTTTATGCTTTATATTTACAAATTAAACATTTATGAGAATTGTGACGTCGAATAGCAAAAAGTTATCTTGTAACCGTTATCTATGTTACGCGTAAGATTGTTTGTTGGAAGTATACCCACTTAGACCATTCATATTATGAATAACGTAACAATGAACGGATATTCAAATTTTAATAAAATAAAATATAGGTAATTGTTTACATCCAGTTATTTATTGAAAAGTGATTTATGATTTAGACTTTGTAAACATTTTATTTTTGTGTAACGTCACAATTAATGTATTGAGGTCATAGCTTAATTGTTCATTTTCTTGACGAAAAGAAGATTGAAACTAAACCTCAATTACTGTTAAAAGAACTTTAGTTCTCACAAGATAATCGTCAATTAGATGAGCAAAATAAAATGAACTATAATATTATGTTATAACAGTGCGGGTAGAAGAATAAAAAACAAAATAGACTCATGATTATTGTCAACAAAATTGATAGCGAGTGCACTGATGAGGCGATGGCACAAATTAAAAGATATAGCTGTTTTAAACGAAAGTAAACACAATATAATACAGTGTTTGTTAACGAATAATCACAGATATGTTAAAATAAAATGGTAGGCCCTTTAGTTTAGTTAACATTAAACATTTAGTGCGAAACGTAATCGTTCTTGTTTGTGCCTCTCTGTCAAGTACGGCTTTTTAGCAGGTTTTCTGTGATGCACGCCTTCAGCGTGAAGTGCATGGCGAACAGTATCCATCGAGGTGTCATATAATTCCGCAAAATGTCTCGTTGGTGCGAAACCATTCGTTTTGTATACGTCCACCATATGTCGTCGCTGCGCCTCGCTAATAAGCTTCGGTCTCCCACTTCTCTTTCGACTAGCAAGGCTACCTTCTTCCTCATATCTTTTTAGCCAAAGATTTACAGTATTTTTCTAAAATAAAAAAAAATATATATTAGGCAGCTATACCTACTTCACTTCATTTTCATTATATAAAATGTTAATAATCATAATTTTGAATATAATTTTAAAATAAAACTGCATTTATTAATCCAATAACCAATCCAATAAACCCAACGATTTACGTATTTCTCTTCTAAACCTCTTATAGATACGATGAATGGATTCATAAATGGCATACGTTTTAATTAGAAGATTAATTTGTAATAAAGTTACAATTCATTAATAGCTATTATACTCACATTCAGTCCGGTTTCTTCAGATATTTGTGTTTTATTAAAACCACTTTTATGCAGCCCAATGATAGTCGCCCTCACTTCAATACTAATATTAGCCTGCATTTTGCGAATATTACAATACTGTCAACCACACGTCACTAACCAACAACTAAAACCAAACGACAGTTCATTTCGGTCAAGTTAAAACTCATGTCTACCTCGCAGAAATCTAATTCTTTATTTAGTTTTTTTGTGATCTAACTTTCTAACTCTAAGAAATGTGTGAACAAGTTAAAGAATAATTTAATATATGTAATGCAAATACATAACTTCCAATCGGGTAAGAACTTACAAAAAGTCAATAATTGCGTGGGATTTGAACTTGCGGCACACTGATTTGCGCTTCAATCTGTGTGCCTATACCACTGGGCCATCTTGACTTATGCTAAGTTGATGAAATTGTGAATTTCAATCATTTGTTGGCGAAACTTGAAAATAAAAGGTCGTAAGTCAAACTAAACGTCAAACGAATACGTTTTAAGAATTCCTATCGACTTTTGTAAGTGAGTGTACTTTAATAAAGCTTAACTTTAGGGGCCGATTTTTTTTTGTATTGAGCATCGAGAGTTAAGAACGGGCTACACCCTACTTAACTACTGAAGTTTGACAGGTTTTCAGGCTAAAATTTAAGAAATACTCAACTTCAATTGCTTGGATCTGAAATCAGATGTAAGTAGATTTAATGTGTATGATACACATGACTATTTTTAACCGACGTAACTGACGATTCGAAGTAATCTAAATGTGGTAGTAAAAATTCAAAACTATCCATTATCACAGAACGGTTCAGTCTTGTTACAGTATAACTTGGCAAGTCCTAGGGCTCCCATAGTTCGAGATTTCACAGTAACACATGAACCCTGCCACAGTCCCGACCGCACAATATCCGCGGTCAGTTCGGTCGCGCGATGTATTTCCTGGCACACACAGTGTTTACAAGCTCGCATTTTATGACATCGATATGGAATATCTGCGCTTTTTCGGAAAATTGCCAGAATTCGTTTTAAAAAGCGGAACATTGTGTTCCAGCTACATATGACCTTCCATAATGGAGCAAAAGGCTTTTGGCCGCTGTAATACAATCCTCATGGGAACTACATTTATAGTACACGGTCTGAATTTAGCAGCTGTTCAGAAGAAAATTGTATAACTATGCTATGCAAGCAAGTAAGGATGGCCTGTAAGAAATATGACTTGGCTAGAAAGCTACTATTTAAATAAAGACAAATTAACGACCTGCCCCCCACCGTTTCTCTTGCGTCGAATGCCTCGAGTTGGCCACGCCGCCGATTCTTTTGTTCTGACCACGTGACTGAGTGTTGAGATGACATCATTCCCGTCCATTTAAAGCGACTAGCGTTCACGATTGCAGATTATCAACTTGGCTAGGGGGGCGTGACACGACTTCAGTCTTAGAGGCTCGCAGGATAGCATCGGTAAATGGGCGCGCGGCGCTATGAGCGGTTTCTCGTGCCGTACTTCAAAAATTTTCACACTTTTGATCTTACCGATCGCCGCCAAGAGCTTAGCTACAGCTCACAACGACAAGGACGTGAACGGGCCGTAAGATCAAAGAAAAAGACATGAATAAAGATCTTCAAATAAATTATAAAAGGTAGGAGGATGATTATGATTTTACTTGGATTAGCTATTTGTCAGGTTACGGGATACATGACGAGCAATAGGTAGCTTGCTGTCCGATGAGTACCGAGCTGAGAGATGTTAGCAAAACGTAGGGACCTAGTAGGATCGTTGCCCGCTTGGGTAGATGTCCCGCTTGACCCGCTTGGGTCGGGAGAATATTTGCAAGTTACCGTGGTCCTGAAACGCAAAAGGTAAAGGTAGAACTAGGTAGTATGGCGCATCGGTCTTCATACATTTTATATGGGAACTAGACTTGTAGAGCTACACTAGGTCCACGCCACGCGACGTCGTCCTACGAACAAATCTGGCGTGGTCCACGTGTGAGTTCGTCTAATGTAGTTCTAGTTTACTGTTCCTCTACTATGAGTTTAAAGCAAATAGTATTTGTCGATACTCGATACCGACTACGTAAATATTTTGTATGGCAAATTTTATAGCGCCTCTAGCGGTCACAAATTTTACAGCGCCTCTAGCGGTCACTTACGGAACCAAAATTTGCCATACAAAATATTTACGTAGTCGGTATCGAGTATCGAAGGGATGGAGGAGGATAGCTCGACAGAGATAACTGAACGGAAATGGGGAAGGCCTATGTCAAAAGACAACCTGACTAAGAGGTTGCAAATTTAAAAAAAATAAATAAAAATAAGATTAGATTAAGAATTTTGATTATTTAAAAGTTGTATAAAGCAAAACTGTAAAATAGTCAGCGAATAAAGGCTTTTATTATCTATTTTAACATATTATTATATTATTATCGAGTATCGACAAATACTATTGCTTTAAACTAATGGTAGAGGTACTGAATCATAGGTGGGTTTTCATAGAAAACGGTTTTGGGATACACATTTTGTATACGGCTAAGTAATCACATTTATAACGACCAGAAACGTGAATATAATCTATTTCTGGGACGTACCAAAAATACAAAGAGATCAAGAAGATTGTACCTCACGGGTTAGGGTCTTCAAATCCGGAACTTTGTTACCAAATTCCTTTTATAGGATAAACTCGAACAAAAATATCCTGTTACAATAAAGCCAATGTCCCGACAAACGCGACTAAATACAGTTGTGACATGAAATCGACCGATGGCGATGTAACCACATCCGTGTTTGTCCCTCGTAATATAATATCTTAACAGATGGTCGCGCCAACCCTTGAACGTTTTGATGGGAATCAAACGTTATTTGACATAGGTTAAGGTTGATAATTTAAGGCCCAAGCGCCCGAAAAGTGCCATAAAACAGTGACTTTCTGAAGCGTACTCCTTGGTAACGGCCAGGTTGATAGGTTTGAAAAAAATATATATTTATTACAGATTCATGAATATATTATTGATGTTTTCGTGCTATTAATACTTTTTTCTAAAAAAAAATATTTAACAATTTCGCAATTAGTTAGTAGTAAAAAGAGCTAGTTGTTAATAAATAAACAGGCACTTACCACCTGTCTTCAACATTGCTTGATGTTCAATAAGACTAGATTTAGCTTACAAAGTAAACGCTCAATTTATAAAAGCAAAGGTAAGTCGTGTTCGGGCTCTTTGTGACCTTGTTCTCATATTCGTGGGTTCGATCGATTCGTATTTACAGCCATCTATCTATTCTGACGTTGGTACACTCGTGAGACAAATTAGACTTGAATAGTTTGGCTTCCCACGAAAGTCTTCACTTTTCAGTAAGTAATTACTTTTGAGTATTTCTATCATTTGCTAAATTGAAATTCAGATTTAAGAACAAGATGTTTATTGATTAAAATAATATGTACAAATACTTCATTACATTAATCACGAAACGTTATCAAAATTTATTTCATTGCAAATTATCTTGCAATTTAAAAAATAAAGTAAAACTTCTCTCGTAAAAGCGTTGCCTTAATTTGCCTACAAGTGTAAAACAACGAATAAAGTGTCAGACTAACCGCCACCACTAACAGAGCCTAATCTGAAAAGCGGGTAGTCGGAAATATTAAAATTTCTCGGGTTCAACCAACAGAAAGGCCGACCAACAGCGGCGCACTATTGCCGGGAATTAAAATAGCGTTTGGTACAAGTTACGAGCTTTCATGGTAAACGGAAGTTTTTCACTGCCATATGTTTTCACTTCCGAGTTGAAACTCTTAACGAATTTGGTCCGTTGCCAGGTTGACGTGGCTTGAGGGGGCGAATATTAAAATTTCAGAACCTACCTTGAGCCATGCCAAGCCATACTTTGCTCTGATGGCGGAAATTATATTGTGACGTGGTCACGAGTTTGCGGGTGTTGCAGCTGCGAGGAAACTTGAAAACTATCAGAGTCAGAGGTCTAGTTCAATAATAAATAATTTGCAAATAGCCCTTGCACTCTAGTGCACTACCAAATTGTGGCTTTCTGTAGTTATTGCAAAATTTTGTAGATGTTTACGAGTCTAAGTAAACAAGGAAAGATGACAGTTCCATAGTGAATTTTGGATTGAAATAGGGTAAATCTAAATAATAGGTATTATAAAGCTAAAAAGATTGTTTCTTTGTTTGGTTGAACGCGCTTATCCCAGGAACTACTGGTTCGAATTGATTTTGATGAAACTCATTTTTAAGGAAGGCTATAAGCTGTACAACGTACAACCTTCGGGTGCAGAGCAGTAACCAGAGATACTGTTATTATACATAATTATATTACATACCACTTTTAGTTTATTTTTCTGTATCTCCCTTCTTCTTTCTAATCTCATTACACTAGGTATGTTAATATAATCGGTTCCAGTTACATCTCCCGCTATATTCCATAGTGTCCAAGGCAGTTTCATCTGTTACAATGATAACCGTTTTCGGAAAATAAAATCGCTACCGCTCACTTTTGTTCCCATGACTCAAAAAGCCATAGGCCCATTAAGATTGCTTTTCTCGTATTGTTTTCAAAGCAGTTGTTTTAATTCTACACCAACAATATTATTATGCCTTTAAGGCTTTATTTAATCCTTTCAGAATAAATGATCAGCTTTAAACTAAACTTCTGCACCTTTTTTTTTTTTTTTTTTTTTCGATGGGAAAAATCATCATAAGACAACCCCCGCTCTTGGGCGGAGCGGGAGATAGTGTCAGACTCTTACTGACTAAAAAACCCATCCCGTTCCTTCAAGCCTTCATACCGGGGCTCGAGCGCCCTTTCGGATAACCCTGGCCCCAGTAGGCTTCGACCCGGCCGGGCCCCTGCTGTTGCTGACAACTCCTTGAGGCGCGCGGGAACAGCGCGCGCCGTCGACGACTTGGGCTTGGTCCGGACGGTTACCGGACGGCCGGACAGCGAACTACCCATTGCTCACTGTCCGCAAGCCCGCGCCTACGGTGGCTGGAAATCGGGATCGGAATCCCGGCGGCGGCGGCGAGAGCGCCGTTGCCTGATGCGATCGGCCTCCTCCTTAGCGAGCATTACTGCTTCGCAGAAGTCGGCGACCGCCTGCCACTCCTCCTCGCTCCGGACCATGGCCTCGACCAAGGTCCGGCGCGAGAGGTCTCCGCCACCGATCACCCCCACGAGGGCACGGCGATGCTCCGTCCAAGCAGGGCACACCGCGATTGTGTGCTCCACCGTGTCCTCCGGGCATTCCGCACAGTGGCGACACCCGGGCGTCACTTCCGCTTTGATTCGGAACAGGAACCTCCCGAACTTGCCATTTCCGGTGAGGACCTGTGTCATGCGGAAGGTAAGGACGCCGTGAGGTCTTTCCAGCCACGCCTCAAAGAGGGGACTTATCGCCATAATTGTGGCGTGCCCAGCACTGGGTTGCGATAGTCGCTGACGCCATTCCACCATGAGATCCCGCCGGAGCTCTGTCCGCCATGCCGCGACCTGTCGCGGCAGAGGACTTTCACCCCGGCGTTGCATCTCCACGCGCATGTCGTGCATGTGTGCAAGGACTGTTGCCTCCAGATCCCACGGTGGTAGGCCAGCCAGAAGGCTCGCCGCTTCGCGGGAAATCGTGCGGTATCCCCGCACCAAACTTCTGCACCTGTCTTTGCCCGCATAGAAGCGTTATATCCTAAGGGTGATTTTAATATCATTTCGAAATGCAAAAAAAAAAAAAAAAAAAATGCGTTCCGCGTGTGTATTCCACGCATTAAGTACTATAAATACTTGTATGAAAAGGACATTTGCGGGAGTTACGAGAGAAAGAAAGAAAGAAAACTATTTTATTTAGCATACACACTCGTAGTAACAACATGTAGACGCTAATGATTACGCATGCGGGCAATCTTGCATGCGTAATCAAAACCGCACGATATTAAAAACATCCTATGATGTAAAAAGTACTTTGTCCTGATGTAGATTAGCTTGGTCTAGACCAGTCTAGACGTCTGATAAAATTTATGCTAAGTATTTTGTTCAACCATTGAGATTCAGAATCACATTAATAATATTAGTATGGCATGGCAACTATATTGGACTATTTTTTGTAGAAATGAGTTACAAGGTTGAATATTCATTTACTTGAGCCTTCAAGTGGTCGTTATCATCATTATTTCAGCCAAAAGACGTTCACTGTTGGACTCAGGCCTCCCCCAAGTATCACCACAACGAATGGTACTGTGCGTCTCGCGACTCTCACCAGGTCATCGGTCCACCTTATGGTAGACCTTCCAACGTATCGTTTGTCAGTGCGCCATCGCCACTCCAGAATCTTTCAACCTCATCGACCATCTGTTCTGCAAGCAATGTGCCCTGCCCACTGCCACTTAAGTTTGGCGATACTTCGTGCTATGTCGGTGACCTTGGTTCTCCTGCGGATATGTTCATTCCTGCTGCGATTACGCAAGGGAACTCCTAGCATACTAGCCCTTTCCATTGCCTTTTGTGTGGTCGACAATGGAGAACTCTCACCTAGAAGTAACCTATTCACTCTTGACAGACCCCTAGTTTGTCGTTATTAGGAAAAACCCACTGCGGCAGAGAATTCCAATAGTAAGTTGCTTAGTTATTCTATAACGTTACCCAGTGCATACCATCAGGTGGGATCGCAGTCAAGGACTGGTTTATACCATTAAAAGAAAATAAATATGTAGAGCAATTTCAGTACATTATGAAATCGCATTGTAACCGCTTTGTCATGTAGAACCAGTATTTATCTACCTTAAAACACGTCACCAACCTAAATAGCTTCTGGCCTATTGACCGGCACGAGTCGAACCTCCCGCGTAATTATATTATCAGCCGCCTCTAGAATATTAATAAAGTCGTTATAAGATTATTATTGAATATTATTACGTTTTAATAAAGCTGTTTAGGCAGGCTTTGAATTTGGGGTATGCAATTAGAGCGTACCTCTCGGTGGGGTGGCTAGCGCTCAGTGTGGGTGGGGTGGCCGCTTGTTGGACGCAGGTAACCTAATCGCTACTGGAACGTTTGATATGGCGAGTCTATCGGGATTGGGGGTGGGAAAGTGAGTGCTTTGGTCAAGTGTGTAGGTACTGTATTCTGACAAATCAGTCCAACTGGGAAAGACAGTAAGTGAATACGTATACACCGCTAAACTTTAATCGTTTTAATCCCGTGGAGGGTCGCTCCAGTGTACATGAAACACTATCGATTTGTAAAGATAAAATTAAAAAATAAAGTTCAATGACCCGCGTACAAACTACCTACAGGTCATTGAACTCGCTCAGCTGACGTTTTCTTAAAGAAATAATTTTTTTACATGCGTAAATTAATACGAGTTTTGAAAAAGAGGTACTTTATTTTTTATTTTATCTTTACAAATTGTTCATATACCAGATCGACCCTCCAGGGGATTAAAACGATTAAAATTTAACGGTGTATAGATAGATAAAGTTGTGCGTTCACAAACATATAAACTCACACACACAAGACACCTAGAAAAAGTGTCAGACTGTTACTGACTAAAAACGCACTCCTGCTCCTTCGTTGCCTTTCGTATCGGGGCCGAACCTTCCTTTCAGAAACAAATTCTTGGCCCCAGTAGGCTTCGACCCTGCTGGGCCCCTACGGTTTGCTGACAACTCCTTGAGGCGCGCGTGGAACAGTATGCGCTGTCGACGTCTTAGGCTCGGTTCAGACGGTCACCGGACGGTCGGGTGGCGAGCTACCCTTGATCGCCGTCCGCAATCCCGACACCTTGACCCGGCACAAATACTCGTATCTGTAGTCTTTACAAATAGTGTGTGTGGAAATCGAATTATTGAGGACTGAAATCTGAAAGTAAAAAGCCCTTTTGACTTAGACATTTAATGTGCAATTACTGTCTACAGACTATCAAAAGACCTACTTTGCTATAAAAAGGGTAATTTTTAAACAAATTTTCTTTTGGTTCAAAAAAGCACGTGTGATTGCTTTACACAGCAGTTCACTTTCAAGCGCTAAAGGGCGGAAAATCGTCCACTAGAGCCCACTATGGAATACCGGTACATTTTCATACAAGCCTGCATTCGACGAGGCGGTATGTAAAGTGCCCAGTGGACACTGGACGAGCCACTCAACTGCACGCTGCAAAAACACCCTCAAAGTGATTCTGTATGGTAAATAAGCGATCTGCATCGTACCTACTATCATCTAGAAAATAATGTATAGTCAGCATTATACGAGTGGTGGCCGACCTTTCCTCGACCAGATCATCGCTTACCATCAGCTGACACGGTAGTCAAACGCGAGCCTGTGAATAATATAATTAAAAGGAAAAATACGCTAGCGCACTTATCGTATATCCTCCTCCTTGCGTCGTATTCCTCAGTGCTGAGGGTCGTGACCTCCCTGCTTTAACACTCTAACTCTTATGATATTCCTTCATCTGTTCCTGTCTCTGGCGGTGTGAAGGCCATTGTACATCGTAGAGTCAAGAGCGGTGCGGATCTGGTCGGACCAACGTATTGGGCTGCGCCTGTGAGGCCTTTTCCCGTCCACTTTACCGGTCACAATTAGCCTTTCGTGGTTGCCACCGTAAGTGGCACCGTTATCGTATATATATATTTATAAAAAAAAAAGAAGGAAGTACCGAGATACGCTCAAAGTGGTTCTAGGAAGACAAATAGTTGATAATATTGAAATGTAGATTACATTTCAATTCTCAGTAAGTCATTTTATTTTTGGTTCGTAGCACTTAAATAATTTCCAATTTTCGGAAACTCAAATTACTTTCTATAGATGTTTTCGTCAATTAAACTTTCAGATTAAATTTGTAGATTAGCGCATTTAGTAGACTTTATATCCATTTTATACGGTTTGAACAAAATTGAATACATATAGATTAGATACCAGGTTCAATTGTATTTTCAAACCATTCAAATTAGTCAAGCCATTTAGGAGGAGTTAGGTCACGTACCGAAGAATTATATTTATGTATAAAGGTTACAGTTAAGTAATACCCACACTTTTTTTATGCTTGTATTTTATGTCACCTTTGTATTGAAACGAAATAAACAAAA
Source organism: Mythimna albipuncta (assembly GCA_929112965.1). Lineage (NCBI taxonomy): Eukaryota > Metazoa > Arthropoda > Insecta > Lepidoptera > Noctuidae > Mythimna > Mythimna albipuncta. The sequence continues at coordinate 3,762,365 of OV815959.1, read as the reverse complement.
AGATCAAATCGATCAAGCTGTTTTTTTTTTTACTTTTAGCGAGACTAACGAAGTAATTGATCTTTATACAGGGTTATTGGTTAAACACTAACAATTTTGCAGGACTGTATTACTAACACCATAAGTAACAACTTTTTTTCTATTACTTTTTACAAAACAAAATTTATATACCAAAAACAAACCTTAAAGATTTCGTTGTTCTATCGTTCCAAGAATTTGATTATTTGATTAAATTGCCCAAGTCGTTTGACTTTTTAGACAGACTCTAGTGACAAAGGCCTTTCTTTTTTTTATGGTGGGAAAAATCATGCATTGACATCCCCCGCCCTTGGGCGGAGCGGGAGATAGTGTCAGACTCTTACTGACTAAAAGACCCACTCCGTTCCTTCTAGCCTTCATACCGGGGCTCGAGCTCCCTTGCGGATAACCCTGGCACCAGTAGGCTTCGACCCGGCTGGGTCCCTGCTGCAGCTGACAACTCCTTGAGGCGCGCGGGAACAGTGCGCGCCGTCGACGACTTGGGCTTGGTCCGGACAGTTACCGGACGGCCGGACAGTGAGCCATTGCTCACTGCCCGCAAGCCCGCGTCTACGTTGGCCGGGAATCGGGATCAGAATCCCGGCGATGGCTAGTGACATAGGCCTGAGAGTTTGCCAGTGTTTTACAAATAATCCTGTATACGAGTAATAGAGAAGTTAAACGACTTGGAATTTTTTTAAGGAAATTAAAAGTCTAATGTTGGCAACCGGAATTTTAGTTGTCATTCACTTGTTTTTTGAGATAATGATAGTTCTACAACAGATCTTGATCGTAGTATGGCTAGTGATGATGAATCAGTAAATGGAATAGAATATTTAAAATCAGATTTCTCGTACGATTCCAGATTTTTTTTATTACTTATGACATATTGTCTTTGCAAATGTATCCTACTTTTGTTATAAGAATATCATTGAAGAGACGGAAATAGGTATATTTGAAACGAAAATCTTTTGCATTTTTTAATGTTAAAAAGTCCCCTAATAGGATTTTTTGGATAATTTTTATAAGGTTCCATTATTAAACAATGACCAAGATCTCATAGTCAACCTTTATTTCTGAACTAGTATTGACTACATCAGATTTAACTTTACCCTAAAAATTACCCAAGTCGTTTTACTGCAAGAGTATTTATATATAAGTAGACCTTATAAAATGTAAGTAGCTCATAAGTAACTAAATTATTCGAGAGTCCGTCTTATCATTTCACAGTGTCCAAAGCTACGAACTATTTCGCTAGCTCAAAGGAATGTTTTGGAGCTTAATACACTAACTAAATACCTTCACAAACTTAACCCAGATAAACCAAAACTGAAATTCTATAAGGGAAGTGTCGCACTGAAGTTCTCGTAATGCAAACTTGAAGCACAAAGCGCTGAATTTCCCTCTCACCACTCACTTCAGCGCTTTCAATATCGTCTACGCCACTAGACGCTGAATTTGCATCTCAATTTAAAGCGCAGCTCTTGCTTTACGCTCATAGGCATGCGTTAAAAGAAAATTGGGTTAAACTTTCATTCATAAATATTGTATGATGTTCATATTTATTCAGCATTTACATGCGATAAAAGAGGTTTATATTATTTATTCAGGCTAATTTTCTGTTTTTATTGCATAAGAAATGTTTGGTTGTGTAGAAGTGTGCAAATAGATTTATTAAGTACGTAGGTATGCCATCCAGCTGCAAATATTCTGATATATGTTTAACCATTCAATCGTGATAATTACAGACACAATTGAAAGACAATAGGTGCGCGAACGCCGGCGTTCGCTTGGGGTTTAATGAATTAAGTACATAAATCTGTCAAAATAAGTTACACATTTTAATAAAAAAGTATTTTTTATTGTTGATAGGCTCGCACTTAACCTCTGTCTCTCCTGATGGTAAACGATAATGTGGTCGACGATGGAGCACGCTTGCCTGGAAGTAACCTATTCATTGTTGACTTAAAGACACCCTTTGTAGCTAGCTAGCTCCCCTTTTTTAGGTTGAGTTTTTATAGTCCATCCTACGGTTGTCTAGTAGATATCGCTGTCAGCGATAATGCCTCCTTTATACAAATAGATTGGAGCTTCTGTAAAATTGTTACTATTTTGGTGTATAAAAAAGTTTATTCTATCAGGAGACTCGGAGACAGTTATACCTCATATATTAATGAAAATATTTGCTAAGATACGAACCTAGTTTCCATCTATTTTTCCCAGTTCATATGTTTACGAGCGAACTTGGGGTCTTGTCTTGAAAACTTTTGCAGGACTTACCAAAATGGCCGCCGAGAGTAAATAATTTATTCAATTCCTTGTTTGTTTGTGAATTGTTTTTGTGATATTAATATTAATTATTTTGTTTCAGGTTTAAGAAGGACACAAATATGAGGAAAGGTAAGGATTTGTTTTAAGATTCATTAGCATTGATCTTTACTTCTTCTCTTTTCGGGCAGAAGAGTCTATTTAATGTTCTTTTAAAATACAAACCATGGCAAAGTTACAGCCGGCTTCTAATAAATTTATGCATTCATTATTTTCAACCTAAGCCCTGATTAACGTCGACCTGGAGAATTTATATTACAACTGATTTCATTAGTCCTTCTTTAAATGAAATAATGCTAGCAAAGGATTAGTAGACTCCGACAGGAAATACTTAAATCCTTCAGAATTTACTGAAGGTAGGTACTTACTACTTTTTAGAACAACTTTTAATTTTATTGACACAGTTTTTGCGCTAGCGAGTCGAAACTCTTTTCTCTATAAACCGTTGCTATAAAACCTTTTTACTTTACTAATGAGGCTAAACATTAACATTCTCACGGTAAAATTACAGTCACGGAACATTTGGTGGTAAACCTGAACAAGTAGGTAATATATACGTGTATTTATTTAGCTGTTAGGTACATTTTTTACGTGGCTCTATATGGACGTTAGCTTTTTTAAAAAAAAAAAAAAATTATAGGTGTGGAAGTTCTTTTACTTGTTTTACAAACTGCAGATACGCTTCTCTCTCGTTTAGCTAGGAAAAATCTTTGGAAAATGTACGGTCTAAAGCTAGAAATACATTAGACCAGCGTACACGTGGACCACGCCTGATTTGTATGTTGAACGACGTCGCGTGGCGTGGTAGTTATGTAGCTCTACAAGTCCAGTTGCCATATAAATGTATGGAGACCGACGCGCCCAGATCGCCGTACGTGGCTCACGTGTGTGCAGTGTAGTTCTAACTTAATACTGCAAGACTGATAGAGAACCTATCTACGAACCAAGTCATACTCTAGTATAAATACCGGCACGGATCTTGAGCGCTGGCTTCAAGTTGCGCAGAAGTCAAATATCGGGTCTCTTTAGTGGTACGAAGTGAGACGCGGGGGCGGGGAGTGTCAGTGACTGGCTCACCGCGCCGTCGTGTCATAGACGTCACTCGTGATTCGTCCCTGCTCTTGCTGCATGTATCTAACAACACTCTGCGAGCGCTCAAGATTCGTGCCGGTACCTATACCACGCGAAAAGATAAAATTCCTATTAATTCGAACGCGCACTCAAATCTGTTCCTAAAATCGTTAAAAAATTAAATCAAAACACGTTTCAATTTACATAACTGAATAGCAGCCCTATTTCTTTGCCGCTTTGCCAAGGAAAACTCATAAAAGTTGGTGAAAAGGTGAGAACAAAACGTGGCATGCACAACAGGGTTTTCAACGGCACCTAGATTTTGTAGTTTTAGCAACCATCGTGACCGCACACCGACGAACATACCACCACAAAATGTGTGGCAGTAAACTAGTTTTACGATTGCTTGTAGAGTAGGTGGTACTTTGTACGCTAAAAATTACATGATAGTGGAAATGCGCTGAAATTCAGGATCTGAAATCAAGTGCCTACCTACTTTCGCAGGTCTGCTGCTTGCTTTTTGAAATAACTTTGTAAATCATCATCATCATTTCAGCCAAAAGACGTTTACTGTTGGACATAGGCCTCCCCCAACTGTCGCCACAATGAACGGTCCTGTGCCTCTCGCATCCATCCGATTCCCGCAACCCTTACCTGGGCATCGGTAGACGACTTTGTAAAAATTTTTATAATAAGATTTCTTCTGTATTGTGTGTACATACATTATACAATAAATAAATAAATATTTAGCCTGGGCCTTACTACAACGTGTTTAAATGTTAGTCGTGCGAGCGAGAAAGAGGGACAGAACTCTACGACGTAAACTGTACTGGGGAAGTAGCTATATAGGGTTATATAGCTACTTCCCCAGTACAGTTTACGTCGTCAAATGGATCGCGTTACAAGCTCGTGGTAGGGCCTTAGGTCGCACACGGGACACTCACTAACTACCGAAATAGTACTGTACTGATTTAGTTCACTTGAAACAATATCGATAACTACCATATTTTTATTTATATGTTCCGTCGCACATGGTAAATTGTTTTATGTGACTCATACACTAGTTTAGGATTCCTGTTGATGTAGGCACGTTAATGTCCGTCATTTATTTATTTATTCATTGAATCGACACATTCATCAGTCGTGAACTACTTAGTTTAATATCAAGGATACATGAAATGGACGAGGACTTCTACGAAATGTATAACCAATATGTATAATTTATAACTTTATGAGGCAATATTATTTCTCTAAATTAAATGTTAATATGTTAAGGGCGCCTTCAAATTAGTCTCAAAGTGTTCTGCCGGCACTGCTTTGTTACATACACGTACTCAGCCTTTTAATGTTCCCACTGCTGGGACTCGGGCCTCCTCTCTAGGAGAGGATATGGCCGTAATCCACCACGCGGGCCCAGTGCGGGTTGATGGATGTCACACGTCTTCAAATTTTTGGTTCTAGCCTTGGACATACCGGTTTCCTCTTGATGTTTTCCTTCACCGTTTCCTTCACCGCTGCTTTGTTATTCCATATAAATAAAAGCTGCAAAGTGCCGCGCGACTGCTGCACTACATCTAGCGCTGCAGCAGCGCTGCTGTCGAGCAGCACTTTGTGGCTAATTTGAAGAAGTCCTAAAACTGCTTTACAGCTGTAAGCTCGTGTTTGCTTTGTAGTACCTACCGGTACTTACTGCAAAAGCAAACACGAGTGAGACTATAGCAGGGTTGCGACAGTGTTCGAAATCGAGGCCCTGAAACGCAAAGCGCAACTAAAGGAATACAGGTGGATTTTAGTCGGTAAAAGGCTTACACTCTCTTGTTCCACCCAGAGCGGAGGGTTGGAGTTAGGATGATTTCCCAACGAAAAATCTGGCCAAGTGCGAATCGGTCTAGCTCGCGCAGCCCGCTGACAGATGGACGAACCGCTTAGGCTTAGTAGTAGGGTCCCGGTAGCACCCATCGGAACCTTAAAAAATGACTATAGAAGAAAGCAAGAATGAACTGACGACCATGGATTTTACGGCAAACTATGCTAATAAAACACTGGCCAGTCTAGGTAACTTTTTTGCTATAAACCAGACGAGGGTAGTTGTGAACACAAAGGGTCTGTTGACCTGCGTCTTTCACACCGTCGACCTTTACTCTACGACTTTTAAATGTCGACTCTCCGGGTACCAGCACGACCTCGGAACGTATTTTGTCAATAAATCACTATTGAGCTCTTATAGGGTCAGTTCACACAGAGATGCTATGCGACGCGACGCTGCCCGAAGAGTGACTCGAAATTTACTACTCGAAAACAGTGGCGAAGCTAGACGTAGGCAAAGTGAGCCATTGCCCACAGCCTCGCGCTCAAGCTAAAGCTAAGCAAAAATACGTTTATTCGTGCCTCACACAATCATATAAACTAAAAATACACAGTGAAAGAAAAAAGAAAGATACAATCAGTGCGAGGCCAAAAAGGCACCAAACTCAACTAAGAAGAGTAGACTAGTTTAAGAAAGAGGATTTTTGTTATAATTGATAGGCTCGCGTTTGATCACTATTTCACCTGATGGTAAGCGACGATGCGGTCGGACACTGGGTTGCGACAGTCGCTGCCTCGTTTTCGAATTTATGAAAGAAAAAGGCCTCGCTGATTGGCCTTCGCCCGTCAAAATTAGTCCACGCTACGCCTCTGCATGTGAGCTCCATAATAAACTGGTAAATAGCGTCCCTACCTCATCAGTCGGCGCCAATCTCATATTGACGACAACGCCTATTGGCTATTAGTGGCATCTCGATCTGAACGTACTCGTATCTTAGTTCAGCGCAGCACTGCGTGGTGCAATTTTTTTTTGACGCTAGTTTCGCGCTTGACTGCTATCTCATCTGAGGAAGGTGACGTATTCTGAATTTTCTGAATTAACGTTATATTTTGAGTCGCTCATCGCACAGCATCGCGTCGCGTCGCATCTCGGTATGAATTGACCCATACTCGTATTTAGTTGTTTGAAGTTTTGTGAACTGTTTTCATATCGAGTAGGTTTATGAAGGTCTTGCTGATGGCCGGATAAAAACGAAATTTGAACCAAATCCGTTCTGAAGTTTATGTGTGATTGACTATCCAACATCTTCGAATATTTTCATGTTTACTGGTTTTCCTAGGTAATAAAAATGAGACGTTAAACGTAACGTTTTTTGAAAGTCAATATTCAGGGGAATAATATTTTGAAATAACTGCGGTACGAATAATTTCATTAGATTAACTATTAACTAAAGAAGTAAAGGGAGATAAAAACTACTAATAGGTGTTGTCGACATCGTAAATTTTTATGGCTTGATTTTTTGCTCTTTATACTGACTTAGGTTGGACCTAAACGACGACTTAGCTTTCTGAACGCAGACTTGATTTTGGTTTTTACAAAACATGTTTAAACCTAGCATCTCTAATGTCGCGTTTGACCACTATCTCACCTGATAAGCGACGATGGAGCATGCTTGCTTAGAAGTACACTCCCCGAAATGTTAACGATAGAAAACCGCCTGGCTAGCGACCATCGATGCTCAATACTTTGGAGTTCTCGACGAGTTCATCATTGCCATTGATCTTCTTGGGATCAATTGACACGCAGCAAGCTGGTATTTTGCAGATCCATCTCAAGAATGAGAGCAGCTGTTTCTGTGTCGTCTGTCTTTTACTAGTAGAATCCCTAGTTTTTGGGCAGCTAGTTGAGCTTTGGGCTTTGACGTATGAGCCGAAATTAAGGGTTGATGACAAAGTGAAGCGATTTCTACGCTTTGAAGTGCAATTTGGCATATAATTTCATCTTTGTTCGTCTTATTATCGCCACAACAAATGTTCCGTTGCGGTAGGTCAGTTATTTCAACACACTTGGCACATGATCGGAGCATGAGGTCATGGATACATGCAGCTGGTTACATAACGCATTGTATCTATTGTCATCGAAGTTTGAAATAATTGAATAACGTGTATTTTTAGATACCAACACACTGGAGTGTGGTTGGCTAGAGGGCTTTACTGATTAAAGTTCCTATGTCCCTTAGAGGGCGTCCACAGGCACCGCCCCATCCCGTTGGATCTTGAATTTCCCTCCAGGCATTCCCTATGCGTTGGCCGCTACAAAGATCGTTCGCCACCAGGTCTGTTTAAGGCGACCACGTTTACGCTTACCTTGAGGATTCCCGTCTAGGGCTTGCCTTGTTCAGGGCCCTTGTTGTGGCGTTTGATCTGTTGATCGATCGAGCCTTTACAGCAACGTTCCCACTGATTCACGTTGGAGATTTTCTCGGGCGAGTAAATGCCGAGAAAAAGTCCTGTGTGACCTTCCACATCTCACAACCATACAACAATTTTACAACTGGATTGTTACAGGCTTATGAAATTCAGATTAAAATGTGTCATGTTCTGGTTTTTCATCAAAAACCTAATTTTATGAAAAACCTGTGACATATAGAGCTCTATAGAGGAGAGTTACTCACCTGGTGTCCTGCCCGTTTGGGTGCGCAACCAATTTAGTAGCGCGACCAGCATGGACGTGTGGCGACTCTGGTGTCTGTAGTATGGTATCTAGTTTGGTAGCTTAGAGCTATATTTCACCGGGACACCATGGCGGCACGACCAGTGGCTCCGCCAGTGTCTCGGCGAAATATAGCACTAAGAAAATGCGGTTCTCTGAAATCTAAGTTTGCTAGTGCAATTGCTTTTTGCTCATTAATATTTTACGCCGCGAGTTAAGCATAACATGACTGGGTTTCCATTGAAGAGGTTCGTTCTACTGCTAATTAACCACCTCAATATTCTTCACTAAAAGCACATTTCATTATTTAATTAACGATCAGCAATTCCTCTACTGAAAGGCGTTGGAGAAAAATATACCCTCTGAAAGGATAAGTAATTCGGAAAGGAAAGACATTTCCCATTCCGAACGAACGTGTTATTATTAGGCACGTGTTTTTCGACACGTTACGTAACACGTGCCTTTGACCCATCTCCATTTGAACGTATCTATTCAAATACAAATGTCATGTTTCCGTTGGGTTTGTGTAGCAATAAGTTTGGGAATACATAGATAATAATGTATGTATAAACATTTTTTTATTTTTTAGTGGAATTAGTGATAGTTTGACGGGTGACAGGACAGAATGGAAGAAGAAAACGTGTTGCGCCGACCCCAAGTAATATGGGATAAGGGCAGGAAGAAGAAGAAGAAACATTTTTTTATTTCCTTTTTGTCTAGTTCATTTACTGAAATAAATAGATATAGTTACTGTTTTTGCCTACGACTCTGCCACAGTCAGGAAGTGACAGTGGTCTGTTTGTGACAGTTAAAAATTATCTCAAGGGTATGAGACTGGAGTAAAATGGAGGTATACTTTGTCCTGATTTGTCCTGGCGTCCTTGTCTATTTAATTATCATTATTTTTACTTTTTTTTTTTGCAATGGGATTCATCAAGTAACTTCCCCAACTCTGGGGTGGAGCGAAAGGGCGTGTCAGATTTTTTATGACTAATAACTCAGCTGTGTCATTTAGTTGCCTTTTGCTTTTCATGATCATGGTCTTTGTCTATTTAATTATCATTATTTTCACTTTTTTTTTGAAGTGGGATTCATCAAGTCATTTCTCCGATTCTGGGATGGAGCGAGAGGGCGTGTCAGATTTTTTAGGACTAATAACTCAGCTGTGTCATTTAGTTGCCTTTTGCTTTTCATGATCATGGTATCCCTTTCTGAAATCCCCTGTGGCGCTAGAGGGCATCGGCCCTGTTAGGCCCCTACAGTTTTGCTGACCTTTTTGAGGCGCGCGTGGAACGCTAAGCTTAACTCCATCGACGATTCGGGCCCAGTTCTTACCGAACGTATGAACGGCTAATCACATATTACTCGTCGTCCGCAAGTAGGATTTTAGGACTTGTCTACTTTATTTTTACTTCTTCTTCCCTGAGATGGAGCTAGAGGACGCTTCACTGACTAAAACCCTCCTGCTGTATACAAGTGGGGTTGTTCAGTCAGTTGCCTTTTGTGTTCCAGAGCCGGTAACACAAACTTTTCATCACCACCACCTCCAACCAGTCTTATCAGTATTCCAGTTTTCATTGAAACCCATTAAACCAAATATATAGACGTTCACATTTACAGTATTAGGAGAAAGAAAGGATACAGAAATTAAAAAAAAAACGGCCTCCGTGAATTTTCAGTACTTGTGACCTTTGTGAAAAACATGACTAATTTACGAATTCAGGAATGAATTCTAAATGAGAACATTTTAAAAGGTTAATAGAAGGTTTTTAAGCCGCCCGCAGCGGTAACATAGCGGTATAACGTGTAACTAGAATAAAATTGAAAATAAAGTTATCAATCATATAATTCAAGCACTGAATTTCACTTAAATGCACATGTTAGTGCAAATAAATTAGATTATTTGCTGAAACGTGCTGTACACATGTAATAATAAAAAAGTAAACAGTACATGTAGGGTTTTTATAATTCAATGATAGATAATATTGAAAAAAGAAATGGTTCAGGCATGTTTGCCACATACTATGACTTGCAAGCGTTTTGAACACTTACTAAAAATATTTTTTACTATACATGTTGAAGTGAATTTAACAAAAATAATCAATGTCAAAATTAAGACACTAAAAAACATCAGAAACCAGCATGAGAAAAAATACCTAAGTATTTTCAAAAAACAACTGGACATTTCAGGAACTGGGTATATTGTGTTTAAAGTTGTGATACCTACCGTTTTCGAAAAGTGTGTTGACCCATGTCATCCTGTAGCATCGAACGTTCCCGTTTGACCTGAATTCCAGTACTAACGTGCTTGAATTTTGTAGGAGGAATACTAGGAAGAGGAATGCAATCTACTTTACGTGTGAAGACACCTCATTATTCAAACAATGCCTAAAGATACCGCAGACTACAATTCCGTAGATAATTTCCATCCGCAGAATTTTGGCTGACTCTGGATGCTCCCATTATATTCATTTTTGTTTCAGCGACCGATGAATGAGCACTTGAGCATCGCCCTTGCGCCTATTCTGTAAATGGGATTTTAATTACCGCCTGAACTCGAGTGTCCCATTCTTTGCGGAATTCATTAAATATAAAGCGCGCCCCGTGAGAGACTTGCTAATTGGCGGACAGCACTGACGTCTGCCCAAAAGGCATGTCACCCGGCCCAACGGGCACAGCCACTCTCCTCACAAAAATAAAACAAAATAATATCTTCCCTTCCACAATTTAAGTTTTAATTTCGATCGGCGACACGGAAGATTCCATTTAAAAGGGTTCGAATTCTCCAAATGTAAATTACGTTGATTCCATTTGCTTTGAAAGGAAAGATTTCGTTTCCCTTCAGAGATATAAAATAATTAGTATATTGTGCCTGTACATTAATATTATTAATTGTAAGAGACAAGCTTTATCTTGAGCAAGGAACGAAGTAACTAAATAAATATTTCAGCCGAAAGTTTACCGGGAAGAATCATTACTTCTTTCATGTTATCGAACAAAATCTGCCGCCGCCTCTGTCTGTCTGTTCGTGACAAACTCACAAAGTACTGAACGGATTTTCATGTGGCTTTCACCAATAGACAGAGTGGTTCATAAGGAAGGTTTAAATGTATAAAGCATGTTTATTATAGTAGAGAAGAACGGAGAATCTCAAAGATTTGTAACAACCGTGTGAAGTTGGGGTGGATCATAGGGAAAACGTGAATTTGATGAGATTTTATTTTATTCTTTATAAGAATAAACAAGTCATCTACAGAGGATTTTTATCATATAACATTATTGTAGATTGCTCCTTAGAAATGTGGGACAAAGTATAACAAGAGTTTTTAATCTTTTTAATAAAATACAAGGCATCTTTGGAGGATCTCTATCATATTAAATTATTGTAGATTGCTCTCTAGAAATGTATAAAAAAGTCAACTTAATTGGACTGAGACAAGCAGGGTCAGATAAAATTACTCTAACTTCTCTGTATATTAGTACCTAGTGGTTTCATATATACTATACTAATAATATTACAAGTTTTCAATGAATTTTTTTTTTCAAAGCAAGCTTTTATAGCGTGGTGTACACCTTTATAATTTATACTCATCAAGAGTATTCCTAAAAGCTCAAACACGATAGGGTTATCTTAGTTCTTATGGCCACCTTCCGGTTCCATCATCAGATCAGATCCATGTCATAATAATTTTGCATTGTCATCTGATTTACACATGCATGCAAAATTTCAGCACAATCGGTAACCGTGAAATGGATCAAATTTAATTTGCAAGACCTTTCCCGTTTAATTAGTTTCACCTGTCCCGATGCATTTGAAACTAAATAAAAACTTATAATAAAGACCAAAGATTTGCATATTTGTTTGTAATTAATAAACTCAACCGACTTTAATAATTCTCTGTCTGTTCCTTAAATGAAATATACTTCATCACAGAGTAAAATAGGCTTTACACACAGGCAAAGCCGCTTGTAGAAGCTAGTAAAATATACAATTCCTTTACAAATAACATCCGTTTTAGTGCAAGCTTCGTTCAATAAATAAATACTCTTATTTTCTTTGCATTTCTTGCGACGGGTAGTATGATTTCCAGCAAAATACATTTTAATATTATTCCACTGCGGATTCAATTTATACCAACTAGGAAAACTAGGTTGACAGCATTTCCATGAATTTCAAAGGTAACTTTTACGCTTTTAATATTTCTTCGCGAATATTTTAGTTATTATTTGCTATTATGAAATACCATTATGAATGTAATATATATTTTCAATTAATGATAGACTAAAACTGATAGAAATGTTCGACTTCGTTTGTAAGAATGTTTTCATCTTCTTTTCGAGTCGATGCTCTCAAACTATACTTCTTCTGACCAATATATGGCAACCTGTACAGCTCTATTGTTCTCCTCGTATAGATCCTGCAAACTGC